>JAWDJD010000002.1:411928473-413164306 GCA_035047305.1 Bradypodion pumilum
GACAATTGTATCAATTTGGATTAGCCAAGGTTAAGGTAAATGATGAGTTTACGGATGAAATAAGGTTGGAAGCTGGCGCTAGGCAGGGTTGTCCACTGTCCCCAATATTATTCATAATGGCGATGGAATTGTTAGTGAAGCTATAAGAGGAGATAGTGGTATAGAAGGGGTCTCAGAAAATAAAATAAGTCTTTATGCGGACAATACATTAGTAATTATGAAACATCCAAGAAAAGCGCTAGAAAAAATTCAAGGTCATTTAAAAGAATTTGAGGAGGTGACTGGACTGAGAATAAATTGGGATAAATCTGAGATGATATTTTGCAATGTTGGTAAAGAGGAACAAAAGAAAATTAGAGACAAATTTAAAATGCAAGTTAAAAATAATTTGAGATACTTAGGAGATGAAATATGTCATAAATTTGAGGATCTCAAATGATTGAATTATGAAAAACAAAGAAAGGAAATTAAAGATAAAATTGAGCAGTTTAAAAAGATTAAATTATCCTGGTTTGGCAGGATAGCATTGTGTAAAATGATGTTGCTGCCAAAAATCAATTTCCTGTTTGATGCATTTCCAATTTATCTAAATGATAAAGAAATTAAGGACTTTCAAAATATATTAAATAATTATTGTAATGGTGGAAGGAAACCAGGAATAGCGAAGATTTTTTGGTATTTACCACAGAAAGAGGGAGGATTGGGGATACCTAATCTGAGAAATTATTATAGAGCTTTCCAAATTAAGAGTATTATGAAGATATTAGCAAAAGAAAGAGTAATATGGGAAGAATTGGAAATGAAGGAGTTAGATCGAACGGGGAAAGGTATATTTTTGGATATTAATGATGGAAGAATTAAAGTTAAAAATAAGATGATGAAGACATTGTTGGGGGTATGGAGAAGGGTCAAAAAGAAATTAAGTCTGGACTTGTCACCTATTGTGGAGTTGGAAGACCTTGGATGTTTTCCGATAAAAATTGATGAAAGGAGAAGGGAGGTATTAGAAAAGAATGATGTTTCTCTGCTGAAGGACTGGGTAAGAGTGTGTAAAGATAGTAGGAAAAAAGCAGAAATATGTGCACAGTTCAACTTAAATTGGCTACAGAGAGAGTCGATAGATAAATGGAATGGTCAATTTTTGGGACAAACAAGTTTAGAAAGGGGTAAAACCGAATTTGAGGAATTGATATTGAAAATGAGAAAGGGAATTGTGGGAATAAAGGGAATAGTGAGTAGAGTATATAGAATATTAAATAAAGAAGGAAACCCGCAAGAAACATTGAAATCATGTTGGGAGCAAGATTTGAACATAGCAATATCAGAAAGAAATTGGAAAAATAAGTGGAGAAAACGATTTATGAGAACCATGTCAGTTAGAATAAAGGAACATAATTTTAAGATCTTGTAGAAATGGTACTTGACTCCAGAGAGATTGTTTCAAATGGATAATAGAAAAAGTAAAAAGTGTTGGAGATGTAAAAATTCTTTGGGAACTTATGAACACATGTGGTGGGAATGTACTGTGGTAAAAGAATTTTGGGGGGAAATTGAAAAAGAGGTAGGGATGATATTAGGGATCGAATATGAACTAGAGGCAGGTACGGTATTACTAACGGATGTTGAAAAATTAGAACTGAATGAGGATAAAAAGGAATTACTATCCTTAATGGTGGTAATGGGTAGAATGTGTATTGCAAGGAATTGGAAATCGGAGGGGAGTTTGAATATAGAAGAATGGTATAAGGAGATGTGGGATCTTGAATTGAATGACAAACTGACATGGGAAATAAATAAATATAAAGGCAAAATTAAAGAAAATAGATTTTGGAAAATTTGGCAGTCATTCGTTGACCATTCGATGAAAAGTGAACAGGAGGACAGCTGGGCACCAGATAAGGCATATTTTTGGAAATGGTGAGAAGAAATGTGAAATCCCGCAGACTCCTACAATATATAAATACACAGGGTGTTTAAAGTGATTATATGTTAGTATATTATTTTTTTATTATTATATTATATATGTGTTCTTAGAATACTATGGAATAAATGAGGATTGGGGATGCTGCCATTTGAAGGGTATGCCACCCATGGATGGGTGGTGGAATAATTATAAAGTACTAAGAAAGTATTGGCAATATCTTTGATGGAAGTTAACATTGAATAATGTTATTGTGTTACATTATGTTTTATTTGTTTTGTATTTTAATAATAATTAAAATTAAATAAAAAAAATTTAAAAAAGGAAGTTGTGTGTCATGGTTTCCATATGCGACCTTGTCTTGATTTTTTTTGCTTTAATAAATTTTTATTGAATATAAAAAGATAAACATTACAAAAAAGAAGAAAATACAGAAAAGAGAACACGTAATTTAAAAGAAAAAAACCATATTCAATTTTTATCGAATCCAATTACATTAAACATAACATAAACTACTAATAATCACCCTGTGTATTTACAAGTTATAAGAGCCTGCGGGATATTGCCTTTTTTACCATTTCCAAAAATATATATAATCTGGTACAAGGCTATTGCTCTGATCTCCATTCAGTGAGTATTCCACAAAAGGTTGCCAAATTTTCCAAAATCTATTTTCTTTAATTTTCCCCTTATATTTGTTTATTTCCCATGTCAGTTTGTCATTCAATGCAAGATCCCACATCTCTTTATACCATTCCTATACTTTTAGAACTCTATCAAGTTTCCAGCTCCTTGCTATACACATTCTATCTGATATCAGCATGATAGCTATTAGTTCCTTATTGTCTTCATTTACTTTCAAATTCTCCACATCTGTTAACAACACCATATTTAAATTCAATTCACATTCTACCCCCATAATATCACATATTTCCTTCTCAATTTTTCCCCAATACTCTTTTACCACTTTACAATTCCACCACATATGTTCATATGTCCCTAAAGAGTTTTTACATCTCCAACACATTTTACTTTTAGCATTGTCCATTTGAAATAATCTCTCAGGAGTCAAATACCACTTCCATAACATTTTGTAATTATGCTCTTTCATTCTTACCGACATAGTTCTCATATATCTTTTCCCCCACTTATCTTTCCAATTTTTTTCCTGAATTTTTATGTTCAAATCCTGTTCCCAGCATGACTTCAAAGTTTCTTGTGGATTACCTTCATTATTTAAAATTTTCTAAATCCTGCTTACTATACCCTTTAATCCGATATCTCCTTTTCGTATTTTTAACAACAGTTGCTCAAATTCTGTTTTATCCCTCTCTAAACTACTTTCTTCCTTGTATTTATCAGTCCATCTATCCAACATTACCTTCTGAAGCCAGTTCAGATTCAACTGTGAATAAATTACTGCTTTATTCTTGCTATCTTTACAGGCACGAACCCAGTCCTTCAACAAAGAAACATTTTTCCTTTCTAGTACCATCTTTAAACTATTATCCAATTGTATCGGAAAACTTTTGATATCATCTAATTCTATTATAGGAGATAGTTCTGGACTCAATTTCTTTTTGACCTTGTTCCAAACATCCAACATTGTTTTCATCATTCTATTTTTAACACTCTTTCCCTTTCTTATCACCTAGAAATACCCCTTTACCCATTTTTAACTCCTTCATCTCTATTTCTTCCCAGACAACCTTCTCCCTTGCTAAAAGTTTTATAATATTCTTAATTTGGAAAGCTCTATAATAATTCCTTAAATTAGGTATTCCCAATCCTCCTTCTTTCTGAGATAAGTACCAAAAAATCTTAGCAATTCTAGGCTTTTTTCCTGCATTACAATAATTATTTATTATGTTTTGAAAATCTTTAATTTCCTTATCAAACAACCTAATCGGCAACGCATCAAATAAAAAATTTATTTTTGGCAACAACATCATTTCAGTTAACGCTATCCTACCAAACCATGACAATTTGATTTTTTTATACAATTCTATTTTCTCTTTAATTTCTTTTTTCTTTTTATCATAATTTAATCGCTTAAGGTCCTCAATTTTATTTGAGATACTTATTCCTAAATATCTCAAACATTCTTTAATTTGAATTTTAAATTTAGCCTTAATTCTCTCTTGTTCCTCCTTCTCAACATTACAGGCTATCATTTCTGATTTATCCCAATTGATTCTCAGACCTGTTATCTCTTCAAAATCTTTTAGATGTCCTTGTATTTTTTCCAATGCCTTTCTAGGATGCTTCATTATTATCAAAGTATCATCTGCATACAAACTTATTTTATTTCCAGCCATCCCTTCAATGCCTTTATCCCCTCTTATAATATTCGCTAACAACTCCATTGCCATTATAAACAGTACTGGGGATCATGGGCAACCCTGTCTTGTACCTGCTTCTAATCTTATCTCTCCTGTATTTTCATCATTGACCCTGACTTTTGCAAATCCAAATTGATATAACTGATCTATCATGTTACAAAATCTATCTCCAAATCCATAACATCGAATTATCTCTTTAATTGTAACCCATTGCAGAGAATCAAAAGCCTTAAATATATCTAATGACAATAATCCATCTTTCTCTTTTGTATGCCCTGCTATGTCAATCAAGTCCAGAACCCTCCTAATTAAATCAGACATATGACGTCCTTTCAAAAATCCTGCTTGATCCTCCTTTATATAATTGCCCATGAACCCATTTAATCTTTTTGCTATTATTGCTGTAAATATCTTAGTATCTTGATTTATCAGAGAAATAGGCCTATAAGATTCCACTTTTTCAACATCCTTTCCAGGCTTTGGCAGCAAAACAATTATAGTTCTGTTCCATGATGTCGGTATCTTTCCCCCATCCAATATATAGTTAAACAATTTCACTAATCTTGGAACTACACTATCTTTAAATTCCTTCTAAAAATGCGCTGTCAGTCCATCCTCACCCGGGGATTTACCTAGCTTCAGGTTGGCTATTGTATCTTTTACCTCTTTTTCCGTTATTCGCTCCTCCATTTTATTTTTATGTTTCAATTCTATTTTTATTTGCACCTGTTTTTCTAACTGTTCTCTCAACTTTTCTATATTGATATCTCTTTTAGCATACAAACTCTGGTAGAAATCTTTTACAATCTCAATCTTATCATTAGCCTTATTACATCTCACCCCTAATTTATTTATCAAAATTCCAATCTCTCTTTTCGTCCTCTTTTCTTTAGCAGCTCTTGCCAGTAATTTAGAATTCCTATTACTATATTCAAAATACTCTCTCTTCAAATATAATAGATCTTTTTTTTACCTTCTGCATATCTTTTCCTATCAACTCTGACTTTAACCTTTGAATTTTATCAAATGCTATTTTACTATTGGTCTTTATATGTTCCTCTTGCAAATGCTTAATCTCGTTCTCTATCTCAGACTGTTTGTCTCTACGTTGTTTATTTTTAATACTAGCCAACCTAATGCATTCCCCTCTAAATACCGACTTCATGGTATCCCAAACCACATTATAGCTAACCTCTCCATTATCATTCCAGGCCCAACTTTCATTCCAATTTTCAATTATCTTTTCTTTACTCTTTTGATCATAAAATAATTTTTCATCATATCTCCAATTCCTCCTATCCTTTTTCCCCCCATCAAGTCTCAATTCCATCCAGAGTTTTGCATGATCAGATTCCTTAAAAATCCCGATTTCTACATCATCTACATTTTTAATCATATTTTCTGTGGCCAGGATATAGTCAATTCTGGAGTATGTATTATGCACCTGTGAAAAATAAGTATAAGCCCTCTCTTGTCCCTTAATTTCCCTCCAAACATCTTTTAATCCCAAACACTTCATCCATTTATCTAGTATCTTCATTTTGACTGGTCTTCCAGCTCTAGCTATATTAGTACAGTCCTCCGGGGCCCTTATCAAATTAAAATCTCCTGCCACAATCATATTAACTAATCTCTCTTTTTCCAATATACCCAATACTTTATTTAAAAATTCTTCTTGATGATCATTCGGGGCGTATATATTTACCAACGTTATCTCTTCATCCTTTATTTTCCCTATAACTATTAAATATCTGCCATCTGGATCGGAAATACTCTTTAACATCTCAAAGCCAAGTCTCTTCGAAATCAAGACTGCCACCCCCCCTTGCTTTAGAAGTTCCATAGGACTTTTCATAAATCTGCATCCAACCCAAATAAATCTTATTTGTGTCCTCTGTTTTTGATGTGTTTCCTGGAGAAAAACTATGTCCGGCCTATCTTTCCTCAAAGCAAATTCCAACCTCCTCCTCTTCATTTGGCTGCCCGTGCCTTTCACATTCCACGTCAATACTTTAAAAGTCCTCATAATTTATGTAACATCCTTGAGTTTTGACCACCACAGACTCTTTTTTGTGTAATTACCTTCACCATACATATAACTACATTTTTTCTTTTAAAAAAACAAAAAAACATTTAACATTCAAAATCGCCCTCCCCACTCTTCCTACCAAATAGTGGCCCTTATTCTTCAAAGGGGGGGAGGGGGAGACACATAAGATGTGCATTCTAATTAAAGCTCTAGCGCCGACTCTCCTCTTCAAAATCTAACCTAATTAAAGCCCCTCATCTTTCCCTTACCTGTCTAATCCCCCTTTCTACTACTCTGCCTCACCCTGGCACCTCCGCCACCTGTCCCTCCTCCTCCTCCTCCTCTGCTCCTCCTGTGGCCCCCTTCTCTTGTTCTATCCCTGACTCTCTTTGTGTACCCCCCGCTTCAAACAAGGCCTTCCTCAAGGCTCGCCACTCTCGAGATGCTGTTTTAACCAATCCTATCTGGCACAGATAATCTAATGAGTCCATTTCAATATCTATTGTATGCATTTTTTTCCATAAAAGAATCTGAGCTGTTGAGGAAACTTCCAATGATAAACAATTTCACGTTCTCTTAATATTTGTGTCACAGGTTTCATCTTATAGTGCCATACCCGTCCCTCAACAGATATGTCGTTATAAACCTCAACATCACAACCATCAATTTTTAAAACGCCAGACCCAGCTTGTTTTATAAACGCCATCACCTTCAACTTATCCCCCCAATTTGCAAATTTAATCAACACATTCCTTTGGACTTTTCTCCCCTTCCTTGGGCCCAATCTAAAAACACTTGCAATATCTTCATTTACAAATTTTTTCCCCATGTTCAAATTATTCAACCAATCCACTATTCTTTCTTTTAGCTTATCTGGCGTTTTCTCTGACAAATTTCTCATGACCACGTTCTGTTTTCTCATCACCTCTTCCATCAGATCCAATTTCTTCCCAAAACCATCCACTTTCAGTTTAACCTCTTTATGTTCCTCATGAAGCCCTTTCATATCATTCTGCATTAATTTCATATCCTTTTGCACCAGATTCAGAACTTTATCCACTTTCTGACTATTAGCTTCCGCTTTTATAGAAAAATCAGTAAACATGCCAACAAGTTTCTTATGGCTACCCATTAACTCCTCCTTATCTTTCACTCTCACATCCCTCATTTCTCTGAATCCTTTCGTGGTCGTTTCATTCATCTTTTCAATTTTTTTAAACAACTTCCCCAGCTCTACCAAAATTTGGGTTTGGTCCATTACTCCTGTCTGCTCTACTGCTGCTGTTGCAGATGATAAAGATGCATCAGCACATGGCGCTTTCTTCTCCTCTTTTCTTGCATCAGTCTTTTTTGGTCTTACAATCTCATCTTCTTTTCTCTTCTCCATTTTGGTTATAAAGTCTTCAAACAAAGCACCCAGAGCCAAAACACTTTTATACCCAACAAGCACTTCACCCCGATTTTTTCCAGCTTGCTTTAGTATTCCCCCCCCAAACAACCAAACCCCACTCCAACTGAAGAAAGAAAGAAAAAGCTCTTCAAATCACTCAGAGCTGTACTGTTATATCCAAAGAGGAAGACCAACTACTTTATATCCACGATGTCCAAAGGAAGTGGGGAAAAAAAGCAGAGCCACAGGATAACTTATTTATTTATTATTATTTATTTATTTAGTCGTATTTATATATGCCGCCCACTCAGGCAGAACCCGACTCAGGGCGGCATTACAACAAATTCTAAAAACATATAAAAACACTTTAAAAACCCCTTATCCCACCCATCCATCCCACCCACTCCAAAAAAGGAAGAGAGAGTTCTTAATTCTTTACGTAAGCCAGCAGGCGGGGACCATGATCCCATTCGGGCCCCACACCTGCCCTGCCAGCCAGGTCTTCAATCCTTTCCTGAAGGGCAGCAATTCTCTTGAAGTCTTAGATCTGTTGGCAGGAGGTTCCAGAGAGTTGGTGCGGCCACGGAGAAGGCCCTCCTTCGGGTGCTAGACAGATGTGCACCCCTAACTGATGGCACCATTAGAGAGCCCCTCCGGTTCACTCTAGTTGGACGGGCAGACACTCTTGGGACGATGTGGTCTCTAAGGTATCCTGGCCCACTGCCATATAGGACTTTAAAGGTCAAAACCAGCACCTTGAATTGCACCCGGAGACAAACTGGTAACCAGTGCAGCTCCCGAAGTAGCGGTGAGGCATGGGCATATCGCCCACATCCCATCGCCACCCAGGCTGCCGCATTCTGGACCAGCTGCAGCCTCCGAATGGTCGTCAAGGGCAGCCCCATGTAGAGCGCATTACAATAATCTAGTCGGGAAGTAACCAGAGCATGGGTGACCATAAGCAAGGAGCCCCGGTCCAGGAGCGTGCGCAATTGGCGAATCACCCGAAGTTGGGCAAAAGCCCTCCTGGCCACAGCCGCCACTTGTTCTTCCAGCAGCAGCCGTGAATCCAGAAGGACCCCCAAGTTGCGCACTGGGTCTGTCTGGGGCAAAACCGCCCCATCCAGTACCAAAGGTGGTAACTCCCTGGATAACACGGGGCCCCTTATCCACAGCCACTCTGTCTTGCTGGGATTCAGCCGAAGCCCATTGGCCCCCATCCAGATCCCAATGGCCTCCAGGCATCCGGATAGGATTTCAACAGCATCACTGGGGTCCCCACGGGCCGAGATATACAGCTGGGTGTCATCCGCGTACTGATGGTACCGCACCCCGTGGGAACGAATGATCTCACCCAGTGGCTTCATGTAGATGTTAAATAAGAGGGGAGAAAGCACCGAGCCCTGAGGAACCCCATACTTGAGGGACCTAGGGCTGGACCTCTCACTCTCTAACCACACCGACTGGGTACGGCCCTCCAGAAAAGAGGAAAACCAGGACAACACAGTGCCCTGGATCCCTAATCCTTTGAGCCGTTCCAGAAGGATACCGTGGTCGACGGTATCGAAGGCTGCTGAGAGGTCAAGAAGAGCAAGGACGGATGGATAACCCCCGTCCCACTCCCGCCAGAGATCATCCATTAGTGCGACCAATGCCGTCTCCGTACCATGCCCGGGCCTGAATCCTGATTGAAAGGGGTCTAGATAATCCGCTTCCTCCAGGACACTCTGCAGCTGGCGCGCCACCGCCTTCTCCAAAACCTTACCCAAAAAGGGCAGGTTGGAAACCGGCCTGTAATTGTTATGGACAGCTGGGTCAAGGGATATTTTCTTCAGGAGGGGGCACACCAAAGCATGTTTTTATGGTGCAGGAAATACCCCCTCCCGTAAGGATGCATTTATTATCGCCCCAACCCAGCCACCTGTCCCCACCCTGGAGGCTTTCACCAACCAGGTGGGACAGGGGTCCAAAGGACATGTAGTGGCACGTACAGCTGCAAGGAGCCTGTCCACTTCATCAGGGACAACAGGATCAAACTGATCCCAGATCGTACAGCAAGACTGTGCTCCGGCACCCCCCCGACCCTCCCCATCCACGCCGGGACTCAGTCCTGAACGAATCCGATCGATTTTCTCCACCAGATGGTCAGCAAAGTCCTCAGCCGAACCCTGCCAACCGGGCACCGATCTCCCCCTACCGAGGAGGGACCTGATTACCCGGAACAGAGCGGCTGGGCGATTATCAGCGGAGGCAATAAGGGTGGTGAAGTATTGACGCCTCACCACCCCCATCGCCACTAGGTAGGCCCTAATAGCAGCTCTAGCCAGTGTCCAATCGGAGTCATCCTGGGTCTTCACCCAGCGGCGCTCTAGGCGTCTCTTTGCCCGTTTGAGATCCCGCAGTTCATCTGTGAACCACGGGGATGACCTAACCCCACGGGCGCGGAGAGGCTGCAGTGGCGCGATTTCATCCAAGGCTGCTGTTGCCATCCTGTTCCACAGGTCAACAAGTGCCTCGGGTGAATCGTGTAGCCGATCCAGAGGAACATCCCCTAGTTCCCTCTGGAATCCATCTGGATCCATTAGTCGCCGAGGGCGGGCCATTTTAATAGGCCCTGCCTCCCTACGATGAAGCGTCGCCCCCAGGAAGTCAAGAGTCACCAGATAGTGATCTGACCATGGCACAGGTGAGATGGCTAAATCCTGTAATCTCAGGTCACTCTGCCACTGCTCCGACAAGAAAACTAAGTCTGGCATGTGACCACTGCCCCTGGTCGGACCCCGCACTACCTGAGTCAGGCCTATGGCTGCCATGGAAGCCGTGAACTCCCTTGCCACCTCAGAAGCCATCCCCAACAATGGCAAATTGAAGTCCCCCAGAACCATAAGCCTCGGGAACTCCAACGCCAGCATCGAGGCGGCTTCGAGGAGCTCAGGCAGGGCATCCCTTACCCTGCAAGGGGGCAGGTACAGGAGTAAGATCTGCAACTGACCCTTGGGGCCCAACCGTAGAAGCAGGGCCTCACAACCAGACACTTGTGGAGCAGTGGCCCTAGCAATTCCCAAGGACTCCCTGGCAACAATGGCGACACCACCGCCCTTCCCCTCACCTCTAGGCTGGTGCCAGATACCGAACCCAGCTGGACACATATCCGAAAGAGGTACTCCATCTTCAGGTGTCAGCCAGGTTTCGGTGATGCATGCCAGGTCGGCCAGCCCCTCCTGGTTAGCATCTTGAATCAGGGGGGCCTTATTACATACCGATCTGGCATTCACCAGCAGCAGCCTAAGGGTGGGGTCACTGTGGATCTGCTGCTCAGGGCCCAGAGATGTACCTGCAGGGCTGGAATGAGGGACTGCACTTAAACATTGGGCCCGCATTCCCCGAGTGCGGCCCACCCCCACGGTACCCGCCATACCGCCCCATGCCCGTCACAACACCTATATGGATCCCTGGAACCTCCCTAGATGAAATGCTGCCCCTCCTTCCTGGCTGGCAGGACCAACTCTCTCTCTTCCCACCCCATCCACAATCCCCCCCTGGTTCCAGCAACATGCATGGGCTCCCGGAACGAGCAGGGAGCGCTGGCAAGTCCCGGCGTCGACATCTCCTTCTTCTTCCCCCCAGGTGGGAAGGGCGGAGGCAGGGGGCGGGGGGGACGTCCGTGCGCGGCGGCAGTGTCTTCGGCTCCCTAGAGCCACGGGGAGCCCCTTTAAACTCCCCGCCCGATGGCAGGGGGGGATGGACGTCCGTGCGTGGCGGCGGCGTCTTCGGCTCTTCAGAGCCACGGGGAGCCCTCTTAAACTCCCCGCCCGATGGCAGGGGGCGGGGAGGGATGTCCGTGCGTGGCGGCGGCGTCTTCGGCTCTTCAGAGCCACGGGGAGCCCTCTTAAACTCCCTGCCCGATGGCAGGGGGCGGGGAGGGACGTCCGTGCGTGGCGGCGGCGTCTTCGGCTCTTCAGAGTCACGGGGAGTCCTTTTAAACTCCCCGCCCAATGGCAGGGGGCGGGAGGGACGTCCGTGCGCGGCGGCGTCTTCGGCTCTTCAGAGCCACGGGGAGCCCTCTTAAACTCCCCGCCCGATGGCAGGGGGCGGGGAGGGACGTCCGTGCGCGGCGGCGGCGTCTTCGGCTCTTCAGAGCCACGGGGAGCCCTCTTAAACTCCCCGCCCGATGGCAGGGGGCGGGGAGGGATGTCCGTGCGCGGCGTCGGCGTCTTCGGCTCTTCAGAGCCACGGGGAGCCCTCTTAAACTCCCCGCCCGATGGCAGGGGGCGGGGAGGGACGTCCGTGCGCGGCGGCGGCAAACTCCAAGCGTTAACAGGCAGGGAAAAAAAAGATGAGAAGCAGCTATATTTCCTTCACTCCAGAAAACCCGACTGCATCCCCACACAGATGAAAGAAGGAATATTTATACTTCCAGCCACATTGTCGGCTCCCGAACCCGGTCTCTCCTCCAATCTCCCAGGCACACCAGCCGTGTTCCGCGCCTTCCAAATGGTCTCTTCCTTATTCCATCTCAGCTCTGCTGAAATCTTCACCTTCCCCCTCTCCGACCTCTGTTTCCAGCCTCAATTACAGCATTCCAGCCATTCCACCATCGCTTCACACTCTTCACTCCTCTCCTCTCAGCCATCCTCAAAACTTTTAACTTTCGTTTCTGTTCTTCCTCACCGCCATTACCCCTTCCCGGCTTTGCCCTCCATTACCAGGCTTATCCCTCATACTTCCCTCCACACTTACTGTGCCCTCTCAATTGTCCGGCTCCAAGACCCTGTTCACCGCCGCCAGTGTCCTCTTTAACTTTATTTTTCCTTTTATCTCTCTTAAAGTTCCAAAGCTCTGAAGCCCATTTCACTTTTAAAAATCGCCAGAAGCCCGTCCGACCCGAGCTGCAAGCTCAGCACAGCCGACGCTGCGCTTCCCTTGCCGCCCGCTCCTCAAACTCCGTCTCCGGCAAAAATAAACTCACTTCAAAAGACTCCCAGGCTCCAGAATTAAACTCTCTGGCAAGTCGGTTCCAATTTTTTGTTATTTAGCCACTTTAAAGTCCCATTCTCGGCACGAGCAAAGCAGTGTGTGTGTTAACCAGGCATCATCTTAGCCACACCCCCTTGTCTTGATTTTAAGGTGACATTTTATTCATGCAATGTTAAGACACATATTGTAAGTTTTCTTAGGCTTAGAAAGCCAGTTCTCATTTAAGAGCACATTGGAATGCCAGGCTGTTAGTCTGACATAACAGTGATGTAGTGTTAGAATAGTTGCCTCCCCAAAGGGAGGAGGGAAAAATGAGTGTCCAGGACTGGACGCATTCCTAGAACTGCACCTGCAGTCCCCACGAGGGAACAGAGTGACAGCTAGACCAGCTGACAACACCACGAGGGAGATGACATCTCCACTCATGTCAATCAAACTAATTGCCAGGACACCTGCAGAACAAAACTTTCCCAGAGAAAACAAAGGTGAAGGCCACAGGTCAAACAGATGGCACTAGCACGTCTCATTTTCATGAGAACACAGGTGCTTTCCCATTAGATCACCCCATTCCAAAGCTCTTTTTCTCTATAAAAAGAGCCCAGTTTGAGCACTCAGAAGGCACTTCTGGAGCAAGGGTGGAACCCTTGCCTCTCAACACATTGAACTTGATTTCAGCGGGAGCTATTGTCCGATAGCTGCCCAACATGACTCTTCGGGGCTAAAACTCTACCATGAGAGGCAGCACTGCCCCAAACTAAATAAGTTTGAACCTGCTAGGGAGCTAGCAAGATTTTTTTTCATTTATTTTTTTATTAGCTTGTGTTTTTATATAGTGTAGATTATTTTAAGATCTGTATCCAGTATTGTGTTTCCTTCAATGAATCTTCAAAAGCCAGTCGTGTGTTGCCTGCCTTTGTAAAGAAGGAGAATGAAACCCAGCAGAGCAGAAGCGGCTTCACTTGTTCTCATCACTTCAACAGACGGAAGGAGATAAGAGGGGTTGCTCTGTCTGTCAAAGAGGGAAGGGGGAGTAGCAGCACTAAGAAGCCTAGCTTCTGCCAAGTGATTAATATTACCTGCCATATGCAGAAGGCTACTCTGTCCCTCACCCCAGTGAATCGGGCTAGGGAGAGGAGTGCTCATTAAGGCAGCAGTTCGCTGGACCTAAGGTCCGCCCTGCCGGGTGTTCCCAAGAGAACAATTCTGGGTGCCCAATGGAGCCTTTTTGAGGCATGTTCCTCCCCCTATGTCCCTGATATTGTGGAACTTCCTTCTTCCAGCAACTATGGCCAGAGCCTCCCTGTCGGTCTGGGCATAGTTGCACTCAGCCTTAGATAGGGACCTTGAATAGAATGCAGTTCGGGCTTCCTTCCCATTTTCCAGCACATGACAGAGGACAGCCCCCACCCCCACCAGTGAAGCATCACATATGAGAACCACAGGTTTTCTGGAATCAAAATGAGTCAAGACTGCTTCAGAAGACAGAAGCATTTTTAACTCATGAAATGCACGATCCTGGTTTTGCCCCCAATGCCAGACTGCGTCCTTCTTTAGCAAACAGTGTAGCAGCTCCGCTACGGAAGCCTTCCTGGGCAGAAGGAGTGATAAAAGTTAAGCAGGCCCAGGAAAGACTGCAACTCAGTTTATGTGGTTGGACCGGGGGGAGGGGATTGCGAATGGCAGCAACCTTTGAATCGGAGGGTTTGACCCCCTCGAGAGTAATCTTAAACTTGAGGAACTCTATTTCCCATGCAAGGAAGACACATTTGTCTTTTCTAAGATGTAAACCAGCATTTTCAAAAACCTTGTAACAATCAGTCTAACCTGTTAGCGAGTTCGGACTCGCTCCCAGCGGTTATGAGAACATCATCAAAATAGGGGAGGACCCCCGGGTGACCCTTTAACAGATGTTCAACAAGTGACTGAAATATACCAGGGACTGCATTCACCCCAAACTGAAGGCGTGTTAACCTTGAAGGCCCCCTTATGAGTAATGATGGTTTGGGCCGCAGCAGCTGCAGGTGTAACAGATAACTGCTGGTAGGCCTGTGCTAAGTCCAACTTAGTGAAACATTTACCCCCATGTAAAGCAGCCAATAAGTGGCTAACTACCAGCACCGGGTATGCATTAGGCTGAATGGCCTTGTTGATAGTGCATTTATAATCTGTGCAAATCCTCACCTCCGCATTGGATTTGTTCGCAGTCACAATTGGTGTCTCCCATTCTGCAGAGTCCACTGGAACCAAGATCCCCTGACCCACCAGTTTGTCCAACTCGGCCTTGATCTTGTCCTTTAGGGCAAATGGCACCCTGCAAGGCTTAAGATGAATAGGCCACATGGGCGGGTCAAGGTCGAAAGACACAGGGGGGCCTATGTAATTACCCAGTCCCTTTCTGAATACTGCTGGGTGCGTGTTACAAATATCCTGCACCGGGTCAGCGTGGATGGCGTTGATGCCAGACAGTTTAATCCCTAGTGGTTCAAACCACTGCACCCGAAGCAAGCAGTTTGTGCCTCATTTGACCACTAGGAGAGGTAGTTTTGTTGCAATGTTCTTGAAGTCAATGGCAAAAACCCCCACCCCCAGAACTGGAATCTGGCAACCCTGCACATCTCGGAGAGATGTCTTCAGAGCCCGCAATTTGGGGCGCTACTTTGGGGGGATTCTCAGGAACTCCCTCTGGGGCAAAATGGAGTAGGACGTACCGGAATCCCCCTCCATCTTTACCGGAATGCCATGGAGCTGGACCTCCACAAAGAAATGGCTGGAGACGCTGGATACATGGCGGACAGAAGGTTCTGCTGTGGAGATCTTTGAAGTGGATGCTCCCTTACAGCTCGGTCAGTTGGTCTGATCCAGGACTTGCTTTTGGTGCTGCCTGCAGACCTTTGCAATATGGCGGTTGTGCCTTGCTCCACAGCCATCACACCTGCGATGGGCCCTCTCGATGGTGTGCTTGTCCATTTTCCTCTTCCGGACCTTCCAGACCTCACCCTCTTCATTGCTGGACCCAGACCCCAATGTGGATGTAGTCGCTGGCGATGCTGTAGATGCGGAGGAGTGGGGCAATGAACAGCGGTGGGCCTGCACAGTGGACTCTGAACCCCCGGAGGCGGCAGGCCTGTGCTTGAAAGACTTGATGCCAGATCTCACTGCCTTGGATGCCAACGCCTCCCTGAGGACTGACTTAAAGGTCAAGACGTCTCTGACCATGAGCTGGCGTAGCATCTCCTTGTCACTCATGCTGGCGAGCAGGCAATCCTGCAGCGCTTCTTCCGGGTTGTCCCACTGGCAAGGAGTGGCAGCCAGCCTCAGCAAAGCAGCGTAGTCAGCTATGGACTCTCCGGGGCATTGGTCATGCCTGTGAAATGCCACCTGGGCCAGAAAGGTGGACACCTTCGGCTGGAAGTGTGTCTGAAGAGCCACCAGAATTTCAGCCAAAGGAACTGTGTCGATGTCCCAGGGCATGACAAGGTGAATGGCAAGTTCGAGGGTGGCCAGGCCACACTGTGAGAGAAAGCAGGAATGCTTCTGCCCGTCATCGATGATGTTTTCAGCCGCCACGGCGTGCCGAAACTATCGCTCGTAGAGGTTCCATTTTTCAGGTGCGGCCACATTGAACAGAGCTAAGGTAGGTGCATGGGATGGCATCATCCCACCTTCATTGCCAATTTGATGTTCTGGTAGAAATGTGATGCAGCCAGCATAACAGGGCCAAACAACTTTATTAGGCAGTCAGAACATGGGGAGCAATGGCGCAGCACTGCTAGATATATACAATCAGGAATGGATACATTTGGGCGAGAAACAACAGGATTGGATGGGAGAGGAGTGGGGTGACTGGGAGGTCATCGGACCAGAGTGAAGACTTTACATGACTCCATAGTTAAGGCGGGAACGCCAGTCCCACGATACTTCAAGAAGAAGAATACAAAATGGAGGATCGTACTGATCCTACTAATATTACACAACATTACAGCAATATATGTATTCAAACACACAGAGGCTGAGTCATGTGAAATGCTGACATAAAAACTTGACTCTTGAATTGTTCAAGATGCCTGCCTGTATTATACTGGAATCTTAGGAACTAAACATTGATACATACTTCACTACCAACTACAAGGCTTTTATTCTCAGTGTTTGAATTAAGAATATGCCGACATGTGTTCCAAGTCTGAACAGCAAACCAGTTTTTCCTATTGTGGGTGGAGGAGTAGTTGTAGTAGTCTGTCCACCTCTGAAATGTTTCTATCAAGCCAAAGTAAAAAAGTACAATCCTGTTTACTTAGAGTAAATGTGTAGAATGGAGATTTCATTTAGGCAGACCTCTCCTTTCACCTCCATGGTCCCTTCCTCTGCTGTGGCAAAAGACTTCTCCATCATCTGCCACTTGATAGTCTTAACTTGAAATGTCAAAGGTTTACTGTGAGTCTTCTATGTACAAATGGCTACCAATATATGATAGTCAAGCAATTTACTTCAGACCTAAAGAACTCTATGATGATGGTATCTCTTTTTTATACTGTTTATTTTTGTATGTTTTCTTCTATAATTCCCTCATAGAATTATTCAGTGGTAGGAAGCAACTCATAAATTTAGTCTTGCATTTCCTGGAGTAAAAGCCATTCTTTATTTTATTATATTGCTTCACATTATATCATTGTCACTATTTTATACTCTTTCTGCCATGATTTCCCCTCTTCCTTTCTAAATAAAGTTTTATTACCACCTCTCTCCTCACTGGCATGGTTATTGTCCTTGAATCCAAAAGAACTTATTATTTTCCAAGCAAAAGAGATTGTATTTGGGGAAGTGACATGAAAAATCTCAGTCTGAGACCCTGATCAACTACTGCTTGTCTGGGCTGGATAGGAAAAGTATTTTCCAATACTCCAGTTCTCATACAGTACAGCAAGCCCATGTTCTCAATGGAAGGCCAACTTGTATAGTGAAATCTTGACATACAGGTGGCAGCCTTCCTAGAGAAATATCTTCAGGTTTTCAGAACTGGCTCTGTTCACACAGACAGATCATTTCATTCTTCTCGGCAAAAAAAAGGTATAAATGATTCCATATTTCAGTTGATAGTGAGGGTGATTGTTGTGTCCAAATGTTTATTAATGTATATTGCTTTAAGTAGCATTTACCATAAAGTCTTTTCTGTAATTGCGCCCTTTCTGTAAGGTGCCTTGTTCATATATTTTCAATGTACCTGATTGGTTTACACAGGTTTCCCGCATTAAGTCCGGGCAAATGTATCACTGTAACTGTTGTTCTGTCTGTATATAAGTTGCTACCTTATCCTGTTTTCCCCAGTCTGAAGTGGCCAAAATTAGTCCGAACTGAGCTATAATAAATGACTTGTTGGTTAACCCCCGATCTGCTGTCGCGTTGCAATTAATACTCAGACTCAACAGTGATAGAGTGGATAAAGTGAAGGGCTAGACTTAGTTTGGCCTGGATTTGAATCTCTGCTCAGCCATGGAAACTCACTGAAGGTATGGAAATGGTAAATCTATTCTTCATCTCACTTATCTCAATAGCCCAAGCAGGGTTGCTATATGTAGTTCCAACTTAAAAGCACATAACAACATTTCAGTGGGGCATTGACTGAGCAACATAGTCAGGTCTCTGAATCACAGTATACACCGTACAGATAACATATTGTTGGAAGCTGAAGTCACTTTAGGTTTCCACAGAAATAATTCCTACAGAATGCGATGACTAAGTAAACACACTTGCCCATGTTATCTCACGATGTTAACTGAAAAACAAAACAAGCTAATTTGCAAACTGTGGGAGGTAAGAAAATCTCCTGCTGTGACAAACAAATGTTTTTCAATACTTGAGGCATTCCCTCTTCTAATTATACAATTTATGTAATTAAGTTAGAGCCACTACCTTTTTTTTGTTTTGAGTTCTGACTTGTTCTCTGACCTTGATTTCTTATTTGTTTCAACTTTGACCCTTAATTTGCCCTTGGTCCTTGACATCTGGCTGAAATTCTGAGCTGAAATCCTGTTGTGCAGTTATTCAAAGGGCATAATTTTTAGCACTGAGCTGTCATAAGTTGAAACAAAATCTCCACAGGCATTACCTGTTGAATGCTGAGTCATGTGACGTTGTATATAAGAGATAATGCCTGCATATAGTTTTTGATTTAGGTAATTCACAGGTAAAAGTTACGCCTTCTGTGTACATCCACAACAGGATTTCAGCCACAATTTGCTTCCTTTATTCTTGCTTAGAGCATATAGGAAATTGCAGCAGGTCCTTCTATCTAAGTGGGTATACAACACCAACATGGCATTGTTCTGTACTAATTGTTCAAAGTCCTAAAAATGGACTTTAGGAGCATTATATTGTCAGCATACTGATAAAATATGACCCATAATAATCTCAGAATTGCCCACATTCACAACTGAGTATTTTACGTGATACATTTTTCTTGTTACAAATATTGATTGCTTCCCTTTAGCATAGCATTTAAGCAGGATTGACAATACACCTTTACTGCAGTTATTACTTGCATCTCAACTAGAAGCACAGTACATTCCTACTTAATTGGCAAAATGATAAAAGACCAACTCACTAATTGGTACAGTGATACCAAAGATGTCTTCAAAGCTTTTGGTTAATGAGCTAAGTGACATCCACCCTTCATTTCCCAGCTCCCCATGTCTGAAGTTAGGCCTTTGTCTGATACAAGTGGAAAAAACACTTGACTTTCCAAGACAATCATATGTCAAGGTTGGCAAAAGTTAAGAGAAAGAAGCAGAGTTGGGAATCAGATCTAGCTTCTAGAAAAGATTCAGGTTAAGCCTAAGCAAAAAGATGGACACTAATGGATACAGACAAAATTGGTGTGCACCCTGCTGCCACTTCTGTTCCCAAATTGCTATGCAATAATGGGGTTTATTGCATAAGAGAATGGGGTAAAATGAAGTCAGGAGATCCTTCCAGTCCTGGGTGCCTCAAAGTGGCAGAATTAAAGGCATTTGTCTATTGGCATGACTCAGTCCTATCCAGGTTAATACCACTGGGGCCTGTGAGTCTACTTTCTGTTGCAGACAAGTCTTCATGGAAGGCGAAATGTAGCTGTAAGTCATGGGTACTATCCATGCTCCTCTGTCATTGGAGGTATCATTGACACTCCCTTTGCCTTTTCTGCCTCCAGCATCACCTCTGGGTGGACACCGAGTCTGACTGGCCCTCTGTGGATTGTTCAGATAAGTATTGGTTATAGTGCTGTGGCTCAGGATTGAAAATGAGCACTCGACACCCCTTGCTCTTACTGCCTAGTCTACAAGGTACCAAACCCAGGGATTCTTCTGATCAGCACTTGTTTGGCACTCAGGACCTCCACCAGGCACCTTCTGCCACCTTCTCTGAGGTGTGCTCCACTTCTTCGGAAACTGCCAGGTATCTCGCATCTTCTCCCAGCATCCCTTCTGGTCTTATACAGAACCATCTTTATAGGCCTGGGGATAGACTGTCCTTCCCATTTCCTCCTTACCTAAGGAAGAAGCCTTTGGCTCTCAGCCACTTCATAGGCAAGATGTCTCTTCGGGATTAGAAGAAAGCCATGCGGGGCTCTTAGCCCCTAACACTTAAGAAGGTACCTGCTAGAAAGTAGCAAGATATATTTTTATGTTTATTTCTTTGTTTTATGCTTTTATGTAAGTAAGATTTGTAACTGTGTTTCTAACAATAAAACTACAAAAACTTGTAGTTTGAGTGATTGCCTTTTATATGAAAAAGCAGCTTGGAAACCAAGCAGAGCAACCAGAAGAAACTTCAACGGTCCTCATCGCCTAGTCAGAAGGAAGAGAGGTGAGAGGGGATTGCTTTGTCTAAGGGAAGAGGAGAGAAAGCAGTATTTGGAAGCTTAGCTTCAGCCACGGAATAAAATTACCTGCCATACGCAGAAGGCTTCTCTTACCCTGTTCCCCAGCGAATCGGGCTAGGGGGAAGTATGCTCATAGAGGCAGCAGGTCACAGGATCTCTGGTCCGCCCTGCCGTGTGTTCCCAAGAAGTTCTTGGTGCCCAACAAAGCCCCTGTGAGGCATTTTCCTCCCCCTACATCTCTGATAGGTATCGCCTTATCTGCATTTGTATTGTGTAAAGACCACACATCTCTTTTTGTCCCTCTGAAATATTAAGAATACCAGTAAAAAAATAATCCCCCTAACACCATCAAGGATAAAAAATGTACTCTTAACACAATAGATTATTAACATCAGCCCAGCTTGACTGCAAACTGAGGATAACACTAGGCAATACTATTAGGTAGAGGGAAAGGTTATCCTTGCACGAAGCCAGTCATATCCATCTCTAGGGTTCAGTGCTCATTTCTGTTTATAGCCAAAGAGCTAGTGCTGCCTGTGTCTGCAGACATTTCCATGGACATGTGGCAGGCATGACTAGACATGGAACATTGTTTACTTTCCCACCAAAGTGGTACCTATTTATCGACTTGCCAGGGCCATAGCCAGGATTTTAGATTTTTGTTGGGGTGGGCAAAAAAAAAAATTCAGGAGGGGCAAAAAAATCTCAGGAAGGGCAACAATGCCACACTCACATATATAACATTGGCACCACTGGGTGGGGGGGGGCTGTTAGCTCAGGAGCCCCCCCCCCGGGGCCCCTGGCTACATTATTGCTACTTGCAATTTCTTGCTTTCCAACTGCTAGGTTGGAAAGAGCTGGGACAGAGATGGGAGCTCACTCCATCGTGCAGTACTCAGGTATTGAACCCCAACCTTCCAATCTTCAAGCTCATTGCCTTAACCACTTCAGCCACCACAGACCCATTAGGCAATACTATTAAATTGGCTTTAATTTGGCTTCAGTTGGCCAGACCTAGTAAGTAAACTAGATTTTATTCCAGTTTCTCCAATGGGGGCTTACTATGTTTAGCTTTTATTCATCTGAATAAGGACTTTGAGTTTCAAAACAAGGCTAACGGGAAGATGGAAAATGCAATCCCCCCCCTCTTTTGGCCAGGTCCTCCTCCAAGAAGCCATGAAGGAATGCTGCCTCTCTTTCCCCTAACTCACCCTTAAGAAACATACCTGGTGCAAATATCTGCCATGACTTTTGGACTCTCATTTATACAGTACTAATCTTTCTGCACTATCTTTGATTTGTGTATGATTGAAGAAGTGATCTTGAATTTAAAAAGCTTCTTGATTATTTAATTTTTTTTAGCAGTCTGAAAAAGGTATCACGTGTAACTTCATTTGTACTGCATAAAAACCACAATCTCTTCATCTGTCTGCAACATTTGTGTTTCTGATTAACAGAAACTTCTGGTTGCAAATAATACCACATATTGAAAAACCATCTTAAAGCATGTTTTTAAAAGAGCTGTTTGAAATATTTCAAGGGTAATACACTATTGTGATTTACTCAAAGTGATTCCTTTTGTCATTGCTTTTGTTATTCTCTGGGGGATTATTTTTGAAAAGTGACTGTGTTGTTTTATGCTTTGATTCATCATCCCACCTGTGTTGTTGTGCAACAGCCCTACATATTTTTATTTTAAAAAAAATTGCTCTCAAGAACATTTTGAGGCAAACATGTGGGTTAAATCCCCTATTTCATATGCATGAAACCAGACAGGGAGCTACCTAGTGTGCATATGCATATGTTTATAGGTGGGAGTAAGCAGGAAGAAGACTCCTGTATGAGAATTCTTTATTCAGTGAAGTAGCTCTAGACTAGCCAGGTTATTCTGCTATGGCAATAGACTAGATGAGGGGGTTCTCAACCTATGGCCCGGGGGCCAGATGCAGCCAGTGACCCACCACCACCTCCGCCCAGCAGGGCAAAATGGCCATCCAGCCCCAAAGCTGTCTAAGGGAGCATGACCTGGCTCTCTGCTTGAAAAGGTTGAGAACCCCTGGAGTAGACCATACTGTCAGCAACTCAAAGCTGAGTGTCAGGTGGCAGTTAACTAACCTTGGGTGCCAAGGTCCACAGGGAAGGGTGATGGTCCACAAGTGGATTAAATCCCACTTGAATCCACTTTGATGGTGGGCAGCAGCTTCATCCGTATTGGCCTGGGGCTGATGAGGACTTTGCATGCCAAATGGGCTCAGGACCAGAAAGCGACTCGCAGAACTGGATCAGTGGTACAGGTGTCACGCTGCGATGTGGAAGGCAGATGAAAGGCCACTGCATTATATTCGCAGAGCAGTCTTCATGGCTCATTGCCATGATGATCACTAATATTTGAATTCAGATTCGGATATGGCACTTAGAATGAGAAGAATAAGAATAAGAATCTATATGATGTCTCTGATTTCCTTGCCTTCCCCACTGAATTTATACAAAATTTAAATGCATCTTAAAGTGTGCAGATTCTTTAAATTTTGCTAGAGTTCTAATTCTGGTATCTCCCAAAACAGTTAGCTAGTCCTATCATTATAATTTTAAATGTCTCTAGTTTGTTATTTCTGAAGAATAACAACAAACAACAATGAGAATGTCTAGACCAGTGTTTCCCAACATTTGGTTTTTGGACTTTAATTTCCAGCAGCCTAAGTCAATTCCCCAAAGCACTGATCAGCCAATGTTCTGACTTAGGCTTCTGAAAATTGAAGTCCACTGGTCTAGAAATTTTTAGAAAACAACAACAAAGAAGTCCCTTTCTAGTCACTTATTTTAAAAAATGCCACCAGAACTGTCATCATTTCATGGAAACCTTAAAAACTAACACATTTTATTTAGCTTAAGGTTTCATGGACTGCAGCTCATTTCATTATAGGCATGGAGTGTTGTCTAGGTAAGCAAATACATTTCTAGAAATCTGAACTCTACAACATATTATCTTCTATAAGACTAACTTTCTGCTCCTCAATCTTTCCATCAGCATGACACCCATGACGCAGCGTTAGGGTGTAACAAAAGTCAGTACTCAAATCATACCATGTGCCCTTGATAGCATTTTATAAGGTCAAACTCCTATACTGTAAGATCAGAAGAAATGAGAAAATAATTGGTACAATACATTAGCCTCATTAAGTTAAAATTGTTACAGTACATTAGCCTTATTAAGGTACAACTCTACTTTACCCAAAAGTATTCTATAATTGTGTGTGCTGTTGGGATACAGTATATTTCTCCCAATTTGCCACTTGCCCACCTTCCTAGTATGGCTTTTTCTTGACCAGCCAGGTTTGTAATGCCAGCTTCAGGGGTTACAAAGCTTAAAGAACCTTCCCAACAGTACAACAGAACTTTATAGATTTCCAAGGATATACAGAATCCTGTATTCATCACAGTTGGCACTTATACCTAAAGGTAGGCCTGTGCTGGCTACCATTAGAGGGTGTGGGACAGGGAGGGAGAGGGTGCCGCTTATTGGGGGGTATTGCATGAGGGTTTGAGCGCCCATCTTGGGTCCCAGCTCCTGCCAACCTAGCAGTTTGAAAGCAAGAAATTGCAAACAGATCAATGGGGACCACTTTGGTAGGAAAACATGGTGGGGACTTGAAAGGAGCCCTATTCCGGCATCCCCTGAGTGGAGTTTCTCCAGCAAAAAATTGTTTCTTCCCAGAATGATTCTAACACAAAATTATTATTATCGACCCAGGGAGTAAGTGAGTGAGCAAGCGAGCCAGTGTGTGTGCATGCTCAAAAGTGCAGGAGTGGGAAGGAGGGAGAGAATGTGCAAACGTGTGTCCATTCTTGCATGTGTGCATGTGCCTCTCCACCTGGCCTGCCACAGGGTGAGAGAGGCACCCCTTCCCTCTTTTTCTTTTTCTCTCTTCCCTCTCTCTCTTTCTCATGCTGGCTCGCATGAGGGAGGTTGGGTGCATGCTTGGGTGCATGCACACACAATATATATACACATACCTGACTGCTCAAGCACGCTCAGCTAACAGTCTCAAAGGGGTAGCCTCAGCCTTGCATTCATGCCAGAGAGAGGGGGGGGCTTGAAGCTGGTCCTTTTCAGGTACTGAGAATGAAGCAGCTTGGGTGAGGGGCAGTGCCTTGAGATTGGATGGTGTCCCTTTCAAACTTGGTTCTTCTGCCCATCCCCTTGCCGTGAAGCCGCTCCTGATTGATGCACTAAGACAAAAGCTGCCTGGTAACAGCTTACATCACTGGCTACACAAAGGCGCACCATTGGTCAAAAAATAAGAAATATATATATAGATAACCCTACCCTTGGCAAGCTAAATGGAAATATAAGTGAAGGAGTTCCCTACCACCACTAGAGAACCCCTCACCCAACAATGCTCAAAATGGCCACCATAGCTGTGGTGCTGTGAACAACCAGCAAAGCCAAATATAGCTAAAACCCCTTCTCCCAACAAACCTATAAAGAGAACAAAAAGCACTGCAACAACATGTCTTCAAACAGCAAGTGTTGAGTGTTGCAAATGGCTGCACAAAATGATTCTTCTGAACTTCTGCAGAGAAGAGGCAGGTTCTGTGGTGGTGCAGGCATTAAAAGCTGCCTGATCACACTGCCCCAGAGCCCAAGTACCAGAATGCTGTCAGTAACCTAGACCACTCTTTGCCTATACCTGTCAAGTATCCCGGATTGGCCGGGATTTCCCGTATTGAGGCGCCGATTTTCATCCTTTCCCGCCCGGAGCTGCCATTATCCCAGATCTTGGCAGTGTGGGAAAAGGAGTTACTGCGCAACCCTTCTGTGCAGATCCTGTCTACGCATGCGTAGAACTTTTCTACGCATGCGTAGAACCCTTCTACGCATGCATAGAAGGGTTCTGTGCAGAAGGGGATGGGTAGAACCCTTCTACGCATGCGTACAACGGACATGTGCGGAATGGTTTTGCACAGGTCCATTGTACGCATGCGTAAAAGCCTTCTATGCATTTGTAGAATGGACTTGCACAGAACCGTTCTGTGCATGTCTATTGTATACATGCGTAAATGGCTTTTACGCATGCGTAAAACAGACCTGCGCAGAACCGTTCTGCGCAGGTCCTGTATTGTCCGGAGCCGTGCTTGACAGGTATGCTGTTTGTCTCCTTCCAGCCCAAAGGAGGGTAAGCCCCCCTCTTATAGTAAAGGTAAAGGTCATCCTTGCTTGAAAGCCAGTCATATCTGACTCTAGGTTTCAGTGCTCATCTCTGTTTCATAGCTGAACCAAACCACATAGTGGTGGATTTCAGAGGTGGCAAAAGATTGAGAGATGTCAACTTGTCTAATTGTGGCAGCTTAGTCAATGGAAATCTCATTTTTTTGTCTTCACCCACTTTTCAAGGAAAATCATTATCATCATCATCATCTTACTCTTCTTCCATTTTGGGTGTTGAGGGTGATATAAGTTCTTGCACTTCTAGCAGACTCCACCAGCGTTATTTGGTGTCTTTGTAATATGTCTTTGATGTTATCCTCCACTTTCCTCTAGGTCTGACTCCCGCTCTTTCTCCTTCTCCTCTTTTGACACGAATCTTGCATGTATGGAATTCCGAAACATTCTCTCCAAATAGGAAACCACTTTATTTGTTGTCTCTGTATGTAAAGATTGGTTCTATTCCAATTCTTTTCCTTATAACCTCATTCCTGATTTTATCCCTTTTGGCCACTCCAGCAGCCTTTCTCAGATATCTCATTTTCATGGTGAACAACTTTTGTTTATGTTTTGTTTTAAGTGTCCATGTTTAGCGCTGATTACATACAGTGGGAATGAATATGTTTTGTATGAGGTTCAAGGACAGTAGAAATGTTGTTTATTGAAAGGATTGTGGGGATGAAGCTTTCTTTTTGTACTTAAACCTTAGTATGGATGTTGTATTGAAGATGAGACCATTATTTACAAAGTTGTTCTTCATATTTGAGATGAAGATATCACAGCCAGGGTTACAGGCTCTAAGGAAGAGGAATGTACACATGTGAATTCAAGAAAGAAGAATGAAAGTGCAGTGCCAAAATGGCCACCACGCTCTTTGCAGTCCCCCCCGGACTCAGACATCTGGGTGAGTTAGGGGGCGTGACCACGCCTCTATAAAAGGGGTGGCCACGAGGCAGCCGAGCTGCCATTTTAGAAATGCGACGGAGCGGAGAAGTTTTCTCCGTCGCTTTTTTGCTTAGAAGTTTTGCCCTTCGTACCTTCTCTTCGCTACTGCGGTACTCAGGGCTCAGGATTTGATCCCTGGCCAGGGATCCTTCAGGAGGTTTCTGGCGGTCAAGCTGTGCCGAGGGGAAGGGCTTTCCCTGCCCTTCATAAAACTTTGCTTGCCGCTTGATTTCGTTCCGGATTGCAGTGGCTCGGGTGGCTAAGAGGCTGACTGAGAGGCTGAGAGTCAGCAGTTCGATTCCGGGCACTACAGAACGGGATGCTTTAATGGGGTGGGCTCTGCCCACCCCTTTATTTTGCGGGGGTTCCACCGGGCCGGAGGGCTCGGATGGCAACCCCGCAGGTCCCACGAGCCCAGGCTGTGGGCTCGGGCGGGGGATGTCACAGGCTTGCTCCGCTGGGGTTCTTACCCCTGCTGCTTATTGGCCCCCATATCCGTTACCCGGTGGGCCGTCCGGCCCATCCAGCCCACCTAGTCTTGGTGGGTTAGGTGTTGCGGATGCTCCCTCGCCTCCACTTCGGCAATGGAGGCATCCGTGGTCTACGTGCCGGCCATGGCTACGCAGTGGGCCGCCAATAGGGTTGAGCTGCCGGAGGCCTCAGGCCAGCGCAGGCTGGCACCTCCCCATCCGGCCTGGGACGCATGGGAACATGGAGCTAGAGGGACGTTGCGGACTCCAACGCCCGCCACGGGCCGGAACCCCCAGTGGGGGCAGCTCGTGGGGGTGCACCGAGTGAGTATCCTGGTCAAGTTAGCACACCTCTGACGCTAGCTTATCACGCTGGTGTGTGTGTGTAGTGGCCATAGTTGCAGCAAGGCAATTACACTCTGGTTCCTATTGGGGTTACCGCCCCATGCCTTTATTTACTTCCCCTGGGCCCTTAGGGCCGGTTATGTGTTTATCACTACAATCAGTGCCAACGGTGGTTCTGCTGTTGGCCACTTGCTCTATGCCCCTGGGTGCCCTCTTGTGCTGGGCTATTAGCTGGGCACTGTGGTCTGGTGAATATATTCACGTTTTCCCACACTGATCAGGGGATCAGGGGTAGGACGACAGGGTGAAGGTCTTGCCCCGTCGCCGCAACCTGCCCCCTTCCCCCCTATGGGGCCGATTGGTTGCCGGCCTATTCGGCATCTGTGGCAGGATGTACTAGGGCCCGTCCTCATTTGGCCGTTCCAATGGTGCAGGGCTGGGACTATGATAGCAGGGCCGTGGTTGTTTTCCCTGGCCCGTCATGGTTAGCATACATTAAGACATTAGGCTTAGGGCGGTCCCTTCCCCTATGAGGCCAGCGACGACCCCTGTTAGCGAGTGTGGTTACTGTGTGTGACTCTTACGCGGCAACACTTATGCTGCGTGCGGAGAGTCCATTTTCGGGCAACCACTTGTACCTTGATCTGGAGCTCCCAGATTGGGTTAGCTGCTATTACCTTGAACGGGGGACATGTTTGGCAGGGCACTGGCGCTAGATCACGGGTTGTGTGATCAGGAGTGGGCTTTGGTGAGGCTTCGTTCCTCAGGGGCCGATCACCTGGGAGAGGCTACTAGCCTGGCGCTGCCATATGTCTGGTCGCTCCCCCACAGGTGTTTGTGCCAGCCCTTGGTTCGCTTCCCGGCCTGTCGTCTGCCGCCAAGCCAGGTCTACCCTGACTGAACTGAAATTGGTACCCATTCCTCCGGGTTGGGTGCCGCATCAGCTGTGGCTCCGTTTAGGTGCCCAGAGCCCGACATATGTTGCAGGGGCAGGTGTGGATTTGCCAATTTCCTCTGTCCATTCGTCCCTGCACTGAATGAGTGCCTTGTCTGCCCTCTATTCTCCCTCCTTATTTTACAGACACAGTGTGTTCCCGCACGCTGGTGGTAGTGTGGCTGGTGGGACACAACTCTGTGCACTGGGGCGGCGCAGTATTCCACTTTGTTAGAATGGGGACCCCATCTTAGACGACGCGTAACCGCGCGTATGCAGTGGTATGGGTGCATGACATAGAGGTGGCGGAAACTGTTGACATTCCTGATGTCTATTGGGGATGCTGGGCCGCCACATGTTTTAATGCTGCACTTCGGAGGCGGTGATCTTACCGGATTGCTGGCCCGGACTTAAAGACTTTCGAGTACAGTGACCTGGCGTTTCTTTGCCATTTATGGCCGTCTACACGATTGCTATGGTCATATATTATGCCGATGCAATATCATGGCTGACACTTTGTCCCAGCGTTTGGACCGTGCCCGACGGTCAGTGAACAGGGCTGCTGCCTGGTTCTTTATCTAGAATGGCCTGGGGACAGCCATTTGTAGTCTGGGGATAGGGTTACAGGAATTTGGCCTGTATTCTGGAGATGGGGTTCACCGATCAACAAGTCGAGGCACCTCTCTTTTGAATGACGTGCAAGCAGGCCAGGTGACCGAACTGTCGGTCAGTGTGAGCGGCCCCTGCTGCAAGGTGGCAAGGTTGCCAAGTGGAAGGTGCCTCTATGGGAATCACATGTGATGCAGGGCTGCATCAACTTCGCCTGCAGAATGGAAATAACAGGCAGTGCTTTCGCCTAGTGCCTGGGTCACGCTAGGGTGGGTCTCGTTAAACGAAGCTGCGGGGTACAGCTGATTAGGGGTTTGTGATAGGACCTGTTGGTTTGGCTCACATCACCGCAGGACTTCCATGCTGCCGCATCAGGAGGCCTGAGCTTCTGGTCAGCCCCAGTTACATGTACAGTCGGATGCCTCCGGCTCCCTGGGTGAGGGGATTTAATTAAGGACAGGGGTCTATGGTCATTGGCCTCAGGGATGTCAGGGCACAGATCATTTATGCGATCTTATGTGTCTAACATATTTTCTCCATCCCAGTTACAAGTACAGTCGGATGCCTCCGGCTCCCTGGGTGGGGGGATTTAATTCAGGACAAGGGTCTATGGTCATTGGCCCCAGGGATGTCAAGGCACAGATCGTTTACACGATCTTATGTTTCTAACATACCTTCTCAATTCTGGGTACCCTTTATGCTCTGGGGGACAGGCTGCCTGATTCTGTGCTTCCCTTTTGGTGTGATAATGCTGCGGTGGTGCACATTGTCAATGCCCGAATGTCTAAATCACCTGAGTCATGGCCTCAACTTGCATATTGTTCTGGGGTTCATGCACTTTAAGGCGCTTCTTTGGGCTAAACATGTGCCAGTCATTTATAACGATATTGCTTATGCTTTCCCCCGCCTGCAGATCGCCCGGTTCCGCAGCTGGGCTACAGACGCTTGTGGCTACCCTCTCCACTCCTGGCTGTGGTATGGTCATTTGGCGAGGAGTCATGAACCGGGCGAATTGCATGTATTGGTAACTCGCACGCGCACTGCGCATCGGCATCCAGTCCTTCACTTTAGGGCCTTTTTGTTGGTAAAGGCAATTGCCCAATATGCGGCTGACATTGGTCGACTGGGTTTTAGATTGTATAGTCTGCCCTATGATCTGGGGTTGGCTCCACGCACCATAGCCACCAGGCTTTGAGCATTGATACTCGTGGCCAAAGCACGGGGCTTCGCTGACTATGCTAGGGTCTTCTGAATAAGCCATGTATTAGGGGGTGGACATGTGTCCGTGGCTGCCGCCTGACACAAGTCGCCCTATTCTCACAGATATTCTGACCCACCTTGCATGAGGTTGGCATAGACTATATCACAGTAGGTAGGAGGAGTCTCTCTTCATGCAGCTACCGATGTAGCCTTTTTCTGGAGCTCGACGACTCAGCGAGCTGGTCCCATGGTCAAAGGGGGACGTGTTTTGTAGGGCACTGGAACTCGAAGATGTCTATATCGAACAAGAGTGGGCTCAGTTGGGGATTCATCCCTCGAAGGCCGATCAGCATGGAGTGGGCAGTGGTGTATACTGCCATGACATACATTTGCTGACATCGTTCTGGTTGGTGCCCTACATGCGATTGGCAGTGCCTGCTGCGCGCCCTAGCCTGTTTTTCTGCCACCAAGATGGATCTATACTTACCAAATTTAAGTTCCGAAGAGTGACCGGTACCGCGCTTCCCAGTGTGGGGCCCGTTATGGCACCCATTCACTTAGAATAGGCGTTGCATTGACCGCGGCTGCGTTTGGGGTGCTCAGAGGCGGATATAGGTGGGCACGTGGGGGTCTGCACGTAATTTTTCTATATGTACATCCCCTCACTGTATGAGTACCTAGTTATGTCCTTAACCCCTTCTCCTCTTTTACAGATCCTGTGTGTCTCTGCACATCGGTGGCAGTGGGGCTGGTGGGCCGCAGCTATGTACACTGGGTGGCAGTATATGCTGCGGCGACAGAGTGTGGACCCCAGCTCGGGCTGCATGCATCCGCACGTATGCGGTGGTATGTATGCGCAGCATGAACGGGCAGGAACTGTTGCCTTTCCTGATGTCCATCAGGGATGCTGGACCGCCTGATGTTCTTATTCTGCACCTCGGCGGCAATGATCTCACACGGATCACTGACCTTTACTTACACTGTCGAGGTGCAGTGACCTGGCGTTTTATACCATTTATGGCTTGCACATGGTCGCTATGGTCTAACGTCATGCCGAGACACCAATTTAGAGGAGACGTGGATCTCCACAGTTCGGACCATCCTGGCAGTCAGTGGACAGGGCTGTTGCCCGGCTCCTTGCTGAGAATGGCTTGGGGGATAGCCATTAGATATCTGAGGATAGGCTTACAAAAAATTTGACCTGTAGGCAGGATATGGGGTCCACCTGTCGGCTAGAGGTATGTACCTCTTTTGGATGAGGTGCAAGCAGGCCTTGTGACCGAGCTGATGGTCTGGGGGGGCGGTGAGTCATCATGGACGCCTCCCCGTGTGGCGGGTAGCACTGGTAAGGTAAAGATTTATGACCCATAGGTATCCGTCAGGTTCGCAATTGACTGGCCAACACGTAGACAGGTACAGGGGAAATAGGTTTGGCCGGTCAAGGGTGAACCAGGCAAGCGGTGATGGCAGGAGCTTCACAGCCTGCATCACCTTGATATTTAACGGATACACATCTTAGGGTGGGGTCAGTAGATAGTTTATTGACTCCGGTCAACAATTTGTTTGTGTTAACAAACAAATTGATACAAATAATTACATGTAGCCAATTGCCATTGGCATTTTGGGAGGAACCTTACCAGTGTTACTGCGGCCTGCTTGCCTTAAAGAATTACAATTGGATGATTACACCAATTGAAAGTTATAATTCGGACTAGAGCATTATTCAATAAAAGTGGCCCGATGCCTTTATCCACATACCGGTGTCTGAGTCTTTCTTTGGGGTGTGTGCCTGCAAAGGACCTTGGAAGGGTGAGATAAAAGGACATAGAGTAGTTTTTCCCCCATCGTTACAAACAACCCAGCAATGGGAGCTAGATATAGAATGTTTATTGCAAATAGATAAATAGGTACCACTTTGGTGAGAAGGTAAACAGCACTCCGGTGTCTAGTCATGCCTACCACATGTCCACGGAAATGTCTGTAAATGCAGGCAGTGCTGGTTCTTTGTCTATAAACAGAGTTGAACACTGAACCCTAGAGTCGAACTTGCTTTCGAACAAGGCCACCTTTTTCTTTAATGCTACTGCACTCATGCAGAGAGCATAAGTGGTTTTGGCGTGAACAAAATAATTACAAACTTAAGTGATAGTTCTAGATATGAACAAATGTAATACAAATGAAAATGAAAATACTTATTTTGGTTTTGTCATCAGAATCTGCAAAAGCAAATGAACAGCCTGCAATTTTATGGTAGTTATTTCTGTAGAAGATCCTCCTCCACTTCACCCTCACCTCACAACCTTTGAACCTTCCTTCAATGCTTTCCTGCACTGCTACACTTAATGCATTGCAGAGGGCATTGTTTCCTTAGTCTGTCGAAATGGGAAGAATACCTGGAGGCAAGAATATGGCCACATAATTGGAGCAGTAAATTGATGGCAATTAGCATGTTTGTCATTGAAGAGCAGCCCGCAGTAGACTTAATTGACAACCCAGTTGTTAGTAATTGACTTTAATGAGTCATAAGGAGAAGAGAGTAACAACTAAAAAGTGCTGATTTTTTTTTTACTGCTTTTCCTAGCACATAAGGAGCACTGATCTTTTAAAACAGGGATCCATCCAAATACACTTGGGAGAAATAGGTCATAAATGATTGCACACAGCCTGGACACATGTAAAGATAATTCACTGACTGAAAGAATTCAGGACATTATAATGGATTTTTCCACTAATAGGGCTCCAAAAGGAGCTTTGCACAGGTTAATAAAACAAGTTTTAAATGGTATTATACTCCACTACAAGAAACTACCGGCAGTGTGCTCTCCACCTGAATGATTAATAATTCTCAGAGAGATACTAAAAGAATTGTTTTGTTACAAGTTTAATAGTGCAGTAATTGAAACATGCACATCAGAAAGAAGGGAGAATCTTTACTATTAAAATGTGAAAAATGCATAGTGAAAACAGAATCACTCATGAAATGTGATTTCATGCTCAGAGCTTTAAAAAAAAGTGCAAAAAGAAAGAAAGCAATGCAGCACAGATGGTAAACTTGGACAGGAAGCATTTTTATCCAGAGGTGGAAAAAACTGAGATCCAGCTCAGGGAAAAAAGTGTTAGCTGGTGCAGAAAGAGACAGGAAAAGTTACATTTCTGGAATATGACACTCTGAGTACTCTTGTTAGCATGGCCACTGCTTGTAACAGAGGCATGTTTCCTCCTTTTTGTTTCACCACTTCTAAAGCATACTGCTGATCTTATTCTAAAAATAAAGGAAGACTTTACAAGCCTTAAAAGTGTGTTTAACAGACACCAAGAACTGTAAAAATTGATTTGGGGTGTGATAATTTCAAAATGCTACAGAACAGACAGAGCATCTGGTATGTTTTGCACTAGTCCAAAAACAGACAAGGCAGGAGTTTTAAAAATGATGAGCTCTCAACTAACACCTTTCCCTAAATTTAAGAACAGAACTTTTACAGCAACAAACATGGCAAACACAACACATTAGTTAAAACCAATTCCACTGGAGTAATGTAATTTCCATAGGAAATGCAAGGTAACAAGTCAACAATGCCGTGAAGTATTGCTTTAGCTTGTGTTCATAGGCATAACTACATGTCCTCAGCATCAGGAGAAGTCTTTGTTTGGAGCATCAAGTGGAGGGTGTGTAATAACAGGCTCATACTCAGACTGAATATCAGGAAAAACATAACCGTTAGAGCAGTATGATAGTGGAAACATCTGCCTTGAGAGGTGGTGAGCACTCCAACACTGAAAGAGAGAATTGGACAACCATCCATTAGGTCTGCTTTGATTCAGATTCCTGCATTGAGCAGGGGGTTGTAATCGATGGCCTCAAAGGCCCCTTCCAGCTCAGTGATTCTTTGATTCAATGGTTGTCAAATTGCTCAAATAAGCCATTGCCATTGGCCTGCTTGAATTTATGGAATGAGATCCATGTTAGATGCCACTCAGACTTGTCTCTGTGTTTTGCCTGCTTCTGGTAAAGATATCCATTTCTATTGCTCCAATTACCTCCCAGTCTGGTTGTGTTGATTCATTTAAGTAAATATTTAGATATATACACATTGGCTAACAGATTAAGTGGTGGCTAAAATGGAAATTCCAGTCAACTTCTCTTGCAGTGCAGAAATGTCGCTAAGATTATGTTGTAAACAAGAAGGCTAATTTTGCCATTTAAGTTGGAATATCCTGTGTCTTTATGGGCTTTATTATGGTGGAAAACCACATGCTTTTTCTATGGCTTTGAATAGGGTTGCAGGGTTGCACTGATTTACAGTGTGCTTTGCTAATCTTTCAGACCCAATGACCTTTTGCATGTATTCTGATTAACTGGTGAAAATGGCTGCTTGCCCTTAAGTAATCTCTATCAGACCTTCAGTACCTTGCTGTTCAATCCTTATTGATTGAGCACAACCCACAATTCCAGTATTACAATTTTTATCCCCCTGCTTTAATCATTTTAATACTTTATTTATATAAAACATCAAACTTTGACATTCAAATCTTAATGGTCTGTTCAATCATTTTATATATACACACATAAATAAAATGTAATATTCTTAGGTATCTGATAGGATTTTTATTACACAAATAAATATACAATTTGCGTAAAACATATAGATCAAAGCAACATTTTTACTGTGACTTTATTTGCTTCTTTGTTTTGCTTTATATTATTTCACAACCAGGTAGCTCTAAGTTAAATTCTAATGTTAGCATTTTAACAAGGACTCTTCCGTATACAGATATGTCCAGATATGCTGTACCTACAAGCAAATCCCTCATTATCTCCAGCCAAAGGAGTATGTAATCTTTTCAATCATAACCTATACATCTGCTAAAATCCAAATCAATCCACCATGATCTTTGTGAGCAAAGCTTCAGTGCACAGATGCCTAGATATTGGCTAGCATAGCATCCAGAATACAGAGCTCAAGATTCAGTTCTACTCATGCCTTTCTTATGGCACTTTTGTAGCCAACTGGTTGACCATTGTGTGAATGAAATGTTAGACCAGACAAACTTTTGATCTGATCTAATACAGCTCTTTGTAATGCCAAATAAATACCCTCTTTCATAATCCCACTGCTCTAGCACTTTCTGTAACCCCTAATAGTCCCTAATAGTTCCACCAATGTAGCACTTGCCAGGCTCTATTTTTCAATCTTAAAGAAAGTACAAAACAGTAAGATGATAAGAGATTCCTGAGTAGCCTAATTTTAAAAAGGGCCTTGGCTTTATTTGCAAGACAGTTCTGATGTGCATTGTTTAGTCATGTTTAAAAATATAACTTCAGAAGTTATGAACGGTGACATGGCTGCATAAAGTATGCATTAGTAGTGTACCTAGTATAACCTTCAAGGAGTTCATTTCTGTGAGAGTGTGAATGATGAAGATCTCCCATAAATTTTAAAAGGAGCACAATTCTCTTTATATTCCTCCTAGAATGCTCATTATTGTGACACAAATCATGGCAAGTGTCTCTCTGCAGCCTTGGTTCACTTTTAATCTATGCATTCCCATTCCCCCCCCCCCCCCATCTGCCAGCACTTGTCAATCACCACCAAAATAAATGGATCTCTGATCAAACCTAAATGGAGAGTATGGGGCCATGCAATCTATAAGCCGTGTATGATTTCTTACACAGGTTGCTGCCTCGAAAAATATTTTGAAAATATGACCTCCATATCAGTGAACACTTCATCCAACTCACATGTTTAAAATGACAATGATTTGTTGTAGTAACAAAGGTGGCTTTCCAGAAAGAACTGAGATCCCCAATTTTGTTAATGATTATCTGCTTAAAATCATCTTAGCTTCTGTGTATTAGGAAAAGGTAAAATATCACTTAAGAAAGTGTCTTTGAACCTGCGCAATAAAACTCTGAATTCTGCTTAGCCGTGGAATGCTGTCTGTCTTGTTTCGGTTCCATATCATTTTCTGTACACAGCCATTCACATCTGATGACACTGTGCATGGATTTTACCATTTGACAGTAGGAAGATTTGGTATCAGATATTCTTAAAAATCCACTCTGATTGTACTTGCTTAAAATTTATTTAAGGATAAATGCTTATTTTTTAAAAAAAAAATGAGATGGTGCTCTTTGCATTATTAACAAGGTAGCAATAGATCCCAGGAATCTAACTGCAAAAACAAATCAAGCTTGTTCTGTTTACATTCATCAAAGCACAGAGAGAAAACAAGATGCAGCAGTTTAAAGGAAAATGGAAAGGCACAATAAGCTCTGAATTTCAGGTGCAATGCCTCTAAATGTTGAAAAGCATTCAGCAGTGGCACCAATTGCCAAGGTGAACTCCAAAAATCCTATTATACAGTTGACTTCAATGGGAAGTAGCATTTGTGCTATTAGCTTACATAACGTTCTGGAATTTTCCTGTGATGTTCTACTATTTGATATATGAAATATCTTTCATGATATAAAGATAAAAGCCAGGATACATGAGTCAAATTCGATTGGCAAAAATATTGACAGAAATACAGTATCGTACAAAAGTCTGGGACACCACCAGCTAGTTTGGGCAACATTCAATAAGTGATTTGGGGGGGGGACATAACTGAGACATGCTAACTCCAAACTTGGAGAGGATCAAGAGGCAAGTCAGTAAAAGACTCTCTCAAAATTTAGTGTGTTTAGGTGGCTTTGGGGCTGAGGTATGCCTCCCCCCTTTGAAATGATTTATTGAATGTTCCCTAAACTAGCTGGTGGTGACCTTCTCAGTGTATACACAAAACAGCAAATCCTCATAATCTAACCTACGTAAACAAGGCCAACACATACTAGGTTCCAGTGCTAGTCCCATTGCCCTTTCAGCCAAATCTCACAAGCTCCTCAATTCTGCGGGAAACACTTCTGGCTTTTCTTTTGTGTTCAGGGCAAGATAGGATAGGATTTTTTTATTATTATTTGTATACCGCCTTATTCAACCCAATGGGTGATTCAAGGCAGTTCACAGGCATTTCAATATACAATATAACAAAAGATAAAAATACAGTATTACAAAACACAATAGAATACACAATATAGTATGGTACAAATTAGCAATGTTACATAATTACATGTCAGAATAAATATATATAATAATACAGCATACATAACGGAGCCCTGGCTCGACGTGTCCAATGGAGATCAGGGCTCAACGTACATGACTAATCAACAGTAATCCCTTAAAATGCTTCTTCTGTAGGTGGACAATGCATCAGCGATACTATTCTCCAATTCTGGTGCATAAACCATAAACAAAACATTGCACCTTGAACATATAAGCATAAATTCCCTAACTAGCTTCACAACCCTAGGAGATTTAGAAGTTAAATTGTTAACTATTTGAATGACAGCCATGATATCACACCAAAAAAATACACCATTGAATGGACCCAATCATGTGCCAACAGCCAAACTGCAACTAAAGATGAAAAAAAATCCCCAAAATCTATAGTTACATCCACTTGTCTCCAAGAATTAGGCCATTGCTCTATATACAATGATTGAACCAAGGTATGCAAAATCTTTCAGTATTTCAATTTTTTCCCCATTGTTGATATTAAAGACATTTATTTCTTTGAAGTCATAATTTTTTCTGCCTTAATGTTCAACTGCAGTCCTACTTTGGGAATTTCTTTGTGTATCTACATTTTCCTCTTTGGTCAAACAGAAAGGGCAGCTCTGTGGGCACAATGTCATATCCCCCATCAAGATTTTGCCTTCAGTGAAATCAATATAGGAGAACTCTTCATGACCATTGAAATATGTAAGATGTTGCCCCACTGATTTGTGAGAGAGAATTCAAATGTGGGAGCCACAGTATTGATGAAACATATTATTTGGCATTCTCTGATACTTCCCCCTCTTCATTTAGCAGAGCAATAAATCACAGAATTTTTTGGTGTATTGATTTGGCTTTAAATTATTCACCAACTTTGATCTTTTATACCATTGATAGTTCTTTCAGAAAACAAGGCACAGTTTGCTTAAAAGGAGAGTATTGTAAATGTCATACAATTCTGTTTGAACCAAACTAATTACTGTGTAGATTACTGAGTGAGGAGAAGCAGCGTCGTGCTTTACTTAATTCAAATTATATCTTTGTTATAAGGGCTCTTTCCCACATTCACCAAGTGCCTGGCAGAACCAGGATTCCTTTGAGACAAGAAAAAGCAGCTGTTTGTACAAACTATAGAAGTACTCTTTCTTATGCTATTTCCCACAGGTGCTTGGGCATTATATATTTTGCCATTCATTCATAGTGCCTATTAGAGATCTCTGTAATCTAACTGGTTTCCTCTGTTTAAATATTTATAGCTTTTATGAGACATTTATAAGTAGGCCCAACAAGAATTTCAGAGAAAATACCAGGGAGGTACTTCATAAGATCATTAATATACTGCCCTTTGATGGTAATAGCCATAAAATGTCTTCTAATTACTAGACTCATTGCTATACTTCTATAGCTTTTATTGACAAAGAAATTTCCAAATCAATCTAATGGCCCCACTGCCCTTTTGGCCTACTAACTTTGGAGAAAATTTGGTATTGTGTATTCAGCACAATGGTATAGTATATTGGATTTCAAATACACTCAGATGACAAAGTAACTGCATTGTAGTTTTGCTGTAATCTACACAGAATGTTGAGCGGAATTTCCACATCCTCAGCATTTTGGACAATGCTGTTGAAGCAAATAACTATAATTTACTCTGCTGACATCCATATATGAGCTAAGTTTGAAAGAAGCCAACTCATTGTGCTACCATATGACATCATGTGCATGAAATGCAGCTCACCAGACAAAAGAAAATGGTAACACTATCCATCCTACAAAGTAAACTATTATGGCATATTAAGCCCAAACTTGTGGTCATCACCTTGTGAGGTAATCAGTTTATGGCCATGAGAAACTGCCCAGATCTAGATGCTCAACCAAGTCCCTTGCCTTTTTTCCTATCAGTACATATTTATAGTTCTATCTTTTGTGTGTGAACATATTGCAATCTTGACGGTAAATACTTTTATGAAGAACTCAAAGTGGCTCATTTTTGTGCTCCATGAGACCAATAGGTGACACTGCAATATGATTATTTGACTGACAGCCAGTAATATATCTAAGAAATGACAAGTAGGGATGGGATTTTCCAAATTAATGAACTCCCAGTCCCATAAATTTGCAGGGACTCTTCAGGCTGAATTATGGGACAAGGAGGCATCATGTTGGCAGGAGGTAGAACAGCCCTCTTACCTCCATGCTGTTCCTACGCTACTTCTTTGTACCCTGATAAAATCATCCTGCTTCACCTTGGGATTCATGAGGATCCCTGAAACTCACAGAGGTACATGGAGAATGCTGCCTCCATGCACTCTTTACTTGAAGGTTTTGGATGGCACTGCTCCTATAGAGCATCAAAAATGGCCTCCCACCACCACTTCTAATATCTGGTGTTCAGTGGGATTATAAATTAAGTTTTAAGAAAAATGTCTGTTATGTTTCTTTTATGCCCAAAGGATTTTCTAAGATTTCAAATAGCCATTTACTGATGAAAGCTATCATCTTATCGTGACCTTTTACAGTGCATCCTTGGACCTGGAATTGTTCTCCATTTCATTCTGAAGAGGCCTTATTCTGTTTTTTATGGGGAGCATTAATATTGCACAAGGAAGCATCTTTTTTCCTAAAAGAAGACACAAAGCATTTGTTTTGCAAGTGTATGGGGGCAGTGGTGTCAAAAAGGTTCCGGATAGATTGTTTTGAGCATGCATTATGAACATGTTGGAGTGCTGATGAAGGTCAGTTTAGAAAATAATTAATTTATTCTGCCTGCTTCTGGATGGTTGAGATAAGAATTATGAAAGAAAAAATGCATAAAAGCGCAAGTGCATTATTTCTTTTTATAGAGCCCCACCTCACATACTATGTAGAAGCACAAGCCTGTGACTGAAAAATTCTACAAAAAAGTGTACAAAGTAATACACTTCGGTTTACTGCCTGAAAAGTAGACCTGTGATATTTACAACAGAATATACAGACAACAGAATTCAAAGGACACTGGTGCTTCATTATTAGAGCCAAGATTTAGGCTTTGCAAAGTGTATATATGTGCTTTATAACTCTGGGATATAACTGTGAGAATTGTGCTTTGGTTTTTTTTTAAAAAATTGCGTGAAACTTAATGGCATGGGCTGCAGAGAACAAAAACAGAGATAAATATCTGTAACAATGTTACGAATGGTTTACCAAGTGCAACATAAAGTAGTGCATGGTTAGTATTCCCTATAAATTTTTCCTGCAACCAAGTTGATGTTTAACTTTATTGGAATATACTGCAGCCATTGAAGGAGCAGAGATAATAATATTCTTCTCTCGTCCCCATATTATATATGTAGTGGCCATTGTCTGCTGGAGATTATTACACAGAATAAAATGTTTTTACTGTCTTCCTCTCTGGAATCATCACAGTATTCATATTAATAATCATAACATTTTCATGTCATACTTTTTATTTATTTATTACATTTTTTGGACAATGCCATAAAATGGCTGTTTAGAGAGGAATCCTTACAAACTCTGAAAAGTATGAATAATGAGAATTTTGGCAATCTTCCTGCATAGAGCACATGGCACAAAGGGAATGATACTTAAACCTCTCTTTCAAAACTAGGACTGCAGTTGAGCATTAAGGGAAAAATATGATTATGGAAGAAAAACACAATTTCAATACTGACAGTGGAAAAATCAAAATAGTGAAAGATTTTCTATACCCTTGGTTTAATCATCAATCAAAATGAAGAGTGCAGCCAAGAAATCAGAAGAAGACTCAGAAAGGCAACAAGGAAGAAATTCGAAAAGATCACTAAATGTAAGGGTGTGTCACTGGAGGCCAAGACCAAGATCATCCACATTTTTGCATTCAGAATCACTATGAATGGTTTCATACTTTGAGCATATCATGAAAATACAAGATTCTCTGGAATATACAATAATGTTGAGAAAAGGTTGAAGTCAGTAGGAAAAGGGGAGGATCAAATGTGGAATGTATTGACTCCTTAAAGAAAGCCACAGTCTTGAGTTTACAAGAGCTAAGCAGGGTCTTGAGAACAGAACATTTTGGAGATCACTCATTCGCAGGGTTGTCATAGGTTGGGATGACAGTAGGTTCCATAAATGCATCTGGACTATAACACCAAGAGATCATACTAAACACAACCAAGAGTCTATGGTATTTTGCAAGGCTTATGTATATTATTGTCAAAGACTATCAGGAGCTTTAAGTGTGGGAACCATATCTCTGTCCCCACTTTCAGTTACATGTATTTACCACAACACTAGAAAGAAGCTTCATTTTGCAGCATTATCCTGGTTGATAACTAGGCAGCTAGTTAGGACGAAGCATCCCAATACTACTGTGTCTAAATCAGGTCAGCAGGACTGCCCCATAACTGGCAGAAAAACATTAGCTTCCATCTTCCTTGGATAATATTTGAAAAATAATGTTACTTGTGCCAAAACCCACAAACTAGTAATGATGGTCCTAAAGGTCTCTATAGAGCAGGGGTTCTCAATGTTTTTTCAGCCATGGGCCAGACCATGCTCCCTCAGACAGCTGAACAGGCTGGACTGGTGGTTCCCTCGCTGTAAACACTGCCATAAAACATGCCCTCAGCTGTGGTAAATGCAATTATGACAGCTGCAGACTAATTTATGGCTGTAGTAAATGTGTTTACAATGGCTGTAGACTCATTTGTGGCTGTCATATACACATTTACATGGCCGTAAATGAGTCTACAGCTGATTCCAGCCGGGGGAGGCAGTGGGGGCGGTTTGTAAGGGGGGTGGATTATTTGGGACCATGGGTGAACCCCATGTTGCGAACCCCAGCTGAAGACTATAGAAGAAGGTCAACCAACTTGTGGAGTTGTGCAGCCCTGACAATCTAGAAAACACAAACAGCTGGACTTTTGTACTTTGAATCAAGGGTTATATTGGCTGTCCTATAGGCAAATGCAAATTTGCCTGTTTGAATGGAAAGAAAGTGAAAGTGAAAATGAACACGACATGCTGTATCCCAAGCCATCCCTATTTCATGAGGAAAGTGGGAAACAAAGATGCTTGTGTGACCTTAATCTAGACCAGGGATGCCCAAACATTTTGGGCTGTGGGCTGGTCACGTGGTTCAGGAGGCCAGTCACTATGGCCTGTGGTCTGGATCCAGCCCCCAATACCAATTCATCCAGCCCACAAATCCCTCATTGCTCCCGGAAGCGGAAGTAAAACACGCCCGTACAGGCGTGTTTTACTTCCACGGGCAATGAGGGCTTCGTGGGCTAGATGAAGTGGCATTGGGGACCAGATACTGCCCACAGGCCATAGTTTGGGCACCCATGATCTAGACTACTATTTATGTGATTACGGAGAAAAGGCCTTCCTTGCACAGAGAGGTGCTTTTCTCTTTCTCTTTCATTTTGTTTTCTGTTTCATTCAAATAGCCAAACAAGCAGCCATCCACAGGTTTTAAACATCTTTCCTTTTGAGGAGGAGGAATGTGGAATCATATGAGAACTGTTGAGACCATATAAACAGATGTTTTAATTAGTATGTTAATGTCATTAATTAAATGACTTAAATGTTTTCAATTTTCAACACAGCAATGGTTTAATTTCCTAATTTCTAGCTTTTTAACTTGCTACTTTCAAACCTTGTATTCTGCTTTTCAGATGGGGGAACAAGGTAGCCTCCAAAATGCTATATTAATCTGCCATTAACAGGTAAAGAAAAGCAGAAGAAGGAAGAGCTACATGGAATAACAAAACAAAAAACATAAATGACAGCACATTATCATTCCTTACAAGCACTGCACTGCTTATTCAAGACATTCAGCTAAAGCTGCAAAATGAACAATATCTAGACCCTCCTTTATCTTCTGCCCATCATATGACTTTGTCATTTGTGTTTTATGGTATACTTAGGAAACACTGGGTTTCTTTTAGTGTCTGAATTGGTCCAAAGTGATCCAGTCCAATGCAGATCTGGATTGGACCAATCCAAAAGAATTCAAACTTGCTCTGAATCTGCCAAAGTCACACTGATTTATTTTGAGATTTGAGTAGTAGGGCAGTAGGGCTCCTGTCAGGAGCCCTAATCCCTGATTTATGACTGCTTGTAAGCCCCACATTGACCTTTGACCCCTAGCCCCTCCCCTTGGCCTTTGACCCCCCTAGCCCCACCCCTTGGCCTTTGACCCCTAGTCCCTCCCCCTTAGCCTCTGACCTCTATGCCTATGCCTGCTGTATGACCCTCTCAGGCCCCACCATAGGTCTCTGGCCCCACCGTGGGTCTCAGGCCACTAGACAGGCAAGTTATGAACCATAGGCAAGGTATGGCCCGATCATCTGCTAGGCAAATTATCATATCCAGGGGGCCCCCACCCCCAGTCATAAGGCAGGCAAGATATGAACTGTAGGCAAGGTATGGCCCCATAATCTGCTAGGCAAGTGGGCATGTCCACAGACCCCCACCCCACACCCCAGTCCTAAGGCAGTCATGAAAATGCTATGGTAACATTGCAGGCAAGATATCATGGCCACAGGCCCCACCTCGGTCCTAAGGCAGGCAGGTTATAGGGGCGGCCATGGAAACCATACCTGTTAAGTATCCCGTTTCCCCCCAGGAAAACCCCTTATTTTTACCCCTCTTCCCACCCCCTCCTGTTTTATTAATTTCCCCGTAATATCCTTCTTTTTTTAAAAAAAAAATCCTGACCGGAGCCCTCACAGGCGAAGCTACATTATGTTTTTCCTGCCACCAGCGGCCGCTGTGGCTTTTCGCTTGTGGAAGGGGAGAGAGAAGGTGGTGCTAGTGGTGAGGGCCTTCTCTTTCATTTCCCTGCCACATGGTCATGGAGGCTTCGGTTTTGCTGCTGATGGTCGGAGCCACCATGGGACGGGAGTCTACTCTAGGTGAGCAATATTTCATATATGCAGGGGCAAATCAGCTCCTGGTCTGGGGCAGAGACTTCTCTCTCACTCTCATGGTTTATTGAGCTGTTTCTGCCCTGCCTCCTGGAGGTTTTCGTTTCTATTCTAGAGTTAACTTGGGAGGGGGGATGTTGCTTGATCACTATATGAGAGAGAGAGAGAGAGAGAGAGAGAGAGAGAGAGAGAGAGAGAGAGAGAGAGAGAGAGAGAGAGAGAGAGAGAGAGAGAGAGCTGAGGTTTATTTTGTTTGCAGTTGCCTGGCTGGGTTCCTTTTACAGTAGGAAAAGCTGCTGCAGCCGAAGGTTTCCATGCCCTGCCCAACAGGCGCCCCACCTTCTAACAAACCATCTGGAGGGAGATTAACTCCTCATCTGCTGGGAGGCTTGGAAACTACAGAGATTGCTTTTTACTTTACTAATTCCCTTCCTTAGCTGGATCCAACATTCTCAGGTGTTGGTGCTTCAATTGGTTGCAGTGAGGAATAAATAGATTGGTTAATTTGGGGAAATTAATCCCTTGCTCCTCCACCCTAATGGAGGGGGGTGTCTAGCCATGTGCAGGGCTAGTTCATTAAAGCCAAGCTGCTTACAAGCAGTTGGTAACCTTAGGGGGCTGGTTTACTATTCTGCACTTTGCTTCCCAGGGAAAAAAATTAATTAAAAATGAGTAAACAAAAAACAAAACAAAACAAATGTCCCCCAAGAAGATGGGAAAAAGATTATTTGGTCCACACAGCTTTGTGCCTATTGCATCTACAATACCATCTAGCCAACTTATTTTTGGCCACCACCTTCTTTTGTCCTCCATCTTTCCCAGCATCAAGGCTTTCTCAAGTGAATCTTCTCATTTTATGTCCAAAATACTTTAGCGTCATCTTTACTATTTGACCTTTAATGAGCAGTCATGGTTGATTTCTTCTAAGATCAACCTACTTCTAACACCACATTTCAAAGGCATCTATTTTTCTGCTCTCAGCTTTCCTAATGGTCCAGCTCTCACACGCATACATTACCACTGGGAATACCATTGCTTTGACTATGCAATTTTTTGTTTGCAAGGTGATGTCTCTAATTTTAACTATGTTCCCCAGGTTTCTCATAGTTTGTTTCCCAAGCATCAGTCACCTTTTTATTTCATGGCTGCAATCACTATCTGCAACGATCTTTGATCCAAAGAAAGTAAAAACTGCCAGTCATATCCAACTCTAGGGTGCAGTGCTCATCTCCATTTACAGCCAAAGAGCCAGTGCTTTCTGTGTTTGCAGACATTTTCATGTCCATGTGGCAGGCATGACTAGAGCCCAGCAAGTCACATGGCTATATTTGGCCATGCCCATAGATTTGGCCACACCCACAGAGGGGTGTGGCCAAAATTTTCCTTATTTTCAAATCTAAAACTTGACAGGTATGATGGAAACATAGCAGGCATGTCCAGGCAAAGGCCCCCACCCATCCCTTGAATATGTGTTGTGCGGTCACCATGGACCAAATGGGAATGAATCCCTGGGCGGTTGTAATGTCTGCAGGCAGAGATAAGCAGGTGTATGATGGGCTAATGCCGCTACTGGAGTTAAGAGGCCCAGCTGTGAACTTTTACAGATTCCAGACACTTATATTCAATTATGTCCAGACATATAATTTAGTTTCTAAGAGCTTATAACCCAATGTCCTTAGAAGAAAATTTAGGTTTTTAGTGAGTTCCATTTTTACTCACCTTAAGCCGCCACTTATAGGCCAATCGTGGAGAGCTTCTTCTCCACTTTCCAAACCCTCATAATTCAATTGTGTTAGAAGCAAGCAAGGAGAAAAGTGATTTCAAATCTTATTCATTTATTATCGATAATAAAGGAGCCTTTGGCATACATATTTACAAGCCCGTGTACTTGTCAAAGGGGATCAGCTTTAGATAGCTGACAATGTTCCGTTTCAAGATGAGATCATGTTTGTGTCTATCTAAAGACTCTTAGTTAAAAGCAATGTATACCTGAATATGTGAATAAATGAATATAGATATCATAGTGCAAATGTGTTTACAGAAGTGTGCTAACTGAGGCATAAGAATGAAAGTGAGAAAGTAAAGGTTAGTGTCACATAAGAATGAGAATAAATGCAATGTGTCAAGTGTAATACATTTTCTATATAATTATAATGGATACAGATATTTAATAAAATGATAAAAATCAATCCCTCATCACTACCATAAGCTAAATTATGGAGATGAACACTATGGGGGTCTCTCAAATTCTACTGCTGGATACCAGGTGTCATTACAGAGACTATTAATGGTTTCACACATAATTTCTCCAAGGATCTAGCTCTCCCTTGAGAAGAAAGCATGAGAGGTTCCTTATAAGTTACATGAAAGGGAAAGGTGACAGGGAGTTCAAGTTTAACGGTCCATCCAGATCCCTGCTCAATAAAAGAGACAAAAATATTATTTAAGGACAAAATTAGCATTATTTTAAAAGGAAAATTTTAAAAATTATTTTACATATCCAAAGCTTTTCAAAACAATATAGATTTAGTTCTTGCTGGAAGCCCTCAGATGTGTCAGTCACAGTGTTTATAAAAATAAACTTCAATTTGACTAAATACAATAATCAGACATTATCTAACCTGAAGTAACTGAAGTTGTACTTCACAGCAATAATATCCTAAGTATAAACCTTTCTAAAGAAATACATTACTAGGCAAACAAGTTAACATTGTTTCCCTAGAAATTAAAATGCTAACTTTTAAAAAAGCGTTCCATTGTATTAATATTTTGTTGAATATGATACAGGGTCTGATGATAACAAATTATATCTTAGTAAAATAATTTACTTGCAGCTTTGTTTTTTTGTTTTTTTAATATATTTTTATTATTTTAAAATAAACTCACATATATACAAACAAACATACATAGAAAAAAAAGAGACATAAAAAACCCATACAATTACAACATAATAGAAACAAAGAATCTCCCAGATTCAACTTGCAACATCCTGGTAATACAATATTTAAATTTCTTATTTTTGAATATGAGATAATACACCTGTGCTATACAGTTGGATCTACAGATGGTAAAAGCTTTACCTCTCCTCCCTTCTATCTTTCCCAAAATTTACGAATTTCCGGGCCTGGGCCGACATTATTTTCTTTGGGTAAAGCATATGAGATGAAAGGCTGCCACGTTTCCCAAAAGCTACTTTTACTCTTCTCACCTCTTTTTGCTTTCATTTCTATAGTTAACTTTTCGTTCAATGCTAGCTGCCATATATCAGAATAGCATTTCTCTTTATTAAATGTTAATTTCTCTTTCCATTGTTTAGCAATAATTTGCCTTGATACTGAGAGAAGTGTTATCAATAGTTCTTTCTCATGACGATTTAAGTTTACATCATCGGTCTCACCTATTATAACCAATTTTGGACTTAAATTAATTTTTCTTCTTAATATCCTGCTTACTTCTATTTCTATTGATCTCCAAAAAGATTGAGTGTACTGGCATTCCCACCACATATGTATAAAAGTACCTCGCGGTTGTTGACACCTCCAGCATTGATCTGTTTTATGCTTTTTTATTTGTTGTAGTCTTATTGGTGTCATGTACCATCTCCACAGTATCTTGCTATTGTGCTCTTTCTCCCTTATGGATAGCGAACACATGATTCTTTGAGACCACTTTCCTTTCCATTTGTTTTCATCTATAACTATACCCAGGTCATCCTCCCAAGTTTGTCTCAATACATTCTGTATGTTTTTATTAAAATTTTGGTATTGATAAATTTTACCAAGTATTCCTTGCATATTTCTTTTCCCTTTCCTCACATCTTGAACTAATTCTTCAAATGTTGTTAAATCCCTCTTTTCTACTGTATTACCTTTATTTCTCATTTTCCTGTCCCAATATTCCACCTGCAGTTTTTGATACCAGTTTAGTTTCAGATTATTATAAATTTCACTTCTTATGTGTTCACTACCACACTTATCAAACCACTCCACCAACAATAGTACTTTATTTTGCTTCAAGATATCTCTTGTTTGGATTGTTATTGGTATCGGACAATCACTGATATCTAATAACTCAATAATTGGGGACCACTTCGGGGCCATTTTATTCTTTAAAGTTTTCCAAATGTTGTATGTCATTTTCAACGTATAATTATCAATTTTTTGCTGAGGCGATTCATTTCCTTAAAAAAATTCCCCCTTTAACTTACTATATTCAAGCCAATTTAGTTCTGTGCTTTCTATTTTTACCTGACTTAGTCTTTTCACTATTCTTTTCAAGTGAAAAGCATAGTAATAATTCTTTACATTTGGTAAGTTTAACCCTCCTTCTTTTTGTTTCATATACCACAGGGACTTGGTTAACCTGGGACTTTTCCCATTGCCACAATATTCATTTATCATATTCTGCCACTCTTTTAAATCTCGTTGATATATTTTAATAGGGAGATTCTCAAACAAAAAATTAAGTTTCGGTGTTATTTTAATTTTACAAGTGGTTATTCTTCCAAACCATGACATTTTTACTTTCTTTAAATGCACTATTAATTTTTTTACTTCTTGCTTTAATTTTATGAAATTTAATTTGTATAAATCTTTGACTTCCGCTGAGATGTATATTCCTAAGTACTTCATTTGTTTCTTAACTGTAAATTTATAAGTATCCATTAATTTTGTTGTTTCTGTCTCTGTTAAGTTACATACTAACACCTAAGTTTTCTCCCAGTTTATACTTAGGCCAGTTGTTCTTTCAAATAGGTTCAGATGATCTTGCATGCTCTTAATTTTAAGCTGAGGATCTTTTATTATTAAAAGCGTATCGTCTGCAAACATCCCTATCTTTTTTTCCCCTATTCCTTTTATCGACTCATCTTGTCTAATTGCCGTTGCCAGTATTTCCATCGCCAGGATGAACAAAATAGGTGAGAGGGGACATCCCTGTCTTGTACCCTCATTTAACATTATTGGTTTACTATAACCCTCATTTATCTTAATTTTTGTTTGACTTCGCTTATATAGTTGTGCAATCACGTGTTTAAAATTATTTCCGAAGTCAAATTGATTAATTATATCTTTAATCGTCCTCCATTGCAGAGAGTCAAATGCCTTATATATATCGAGGGCCAAGATGCATGTTTTTTCTTTTGTTTTCTTTAAATGTTCTATAATGTTAAGTAATCTAGCTATCAGCCCCTCCATTTGTCTACCTTTTACAAAACCAGTTTGATCCTCTTCTATATAAAGACTAACAAATTTATTCAATCTTTGAGCCATTATGGCTGAAAAATTTTTAGTGTCCTGATTCAGGAGCGAAATTGGTCTATAAGATTCCATCCTTTCCCTATCCTTTTCAGGTTTAGGGATTAACACAGTAATCGATTTACTCCATGATTCAGGCATAACTCCCCCTTCCAGAATATAATTGAATAGATTCTTGAGTCTAGGGACTACTAGATCACTGAACACTTTATAAAACTCAGAGGGGAAGCCATCCTCCCCTGGAGCTTTATCTAATTTGAGTTTTTGTATCACTCCCTCTATCTCTTTATCATTGATCTTTTCTTCCATTATTTTCTTATGATTATCATCTAGTCTTCTTTTTAAATTGCTGGCTATATAAGATTTTAAGAGTTCCTGATCCACTTCTTTTTCCTTGTAAAGTTCTGAATAGAAATCTTCTACTATTTGCATTTTTTCTGATAATTTATTATGACGAATCCCATTTTTATCTACCAAGACTTCTATCTCACTTTTACTCTTCTTCTGTCTAACCGCCTTCGCTAGCATTCGCATACTCTTATTGCTAAATTTGAGACTATCTCTTTTTAAAAAGACTATATCCCTTCTTGACTTCTCCATTTCTTGTCCCAACATTATCTTTCTTGCTGATTGAAGTTTCACCCATGTTCCTTCTGCCCCTGACTTAGCATGACTTAATTCTAATTCTTTTATTTCTTTTTCCAGCTTTTTTTGTACATCATTATTTCTTTTATTTTCTATTGATTTTTCCATAATGCAATCTCCCCTAAATATTGCTTTGATTGCATCCCAAAGAACATTAGGTGAGACGTCACCTGTATCGCTCATTTCCCAATTAAATTGCCACTTCGCTCTCAATTTTTCTTTAATTTTTTCATTTTTTAACAATGCTGTATCTAGTCTCCAGCTCCTCTCAAATTTGTCGTTTGCAATCCTCATGTCCAAAATAATCATTGCATGATCCGATACTTTAATAATTCCTGTTTTAATTTCCTCCAGATTCCCCAGCCAATTTGTTGATACCATTATGTAATCTATTCTTGTGTAAATTTTATGCGCTGGGGAATAAAAGGTATAAGCCCTTTCTGAACCTTTCAAAATTCTCCATGTATCTTTAACATCAAGTTGTTTCATCCATCTATCTATAAATCCATTACAGTGTTTACTCTTTTTGTTTACCTTTGAAACATCTATTGGAGCTCTTGTCATATTGAAATCGCCTGCAATTATCAAGTTTTTGGCTTTTTCCTTATTTATTATTGGAAGCAATTTTTCTAGAAACTTTTCCTGGTTTTGGTTTGGCACATATAAGTTCACTAATGTCACCTCTTCATTTTGTATTTTTCCTGTTATTATCTGATACCTACCCTCCTCATCACTCATACATTTGTTCAATGTAAAACCTAATCTTTTCGAGATTAGAGTGGCAACACCTCTTGATTTCGACGTGCCTAAGGCTTTTTCATATATTTGTATCCACCCAAGATATAGATTATTTTTCTGCTGAAATTTTTGATGGGTCTCCTGGAGAAATATAATATCTGGTTTTTCTAATCTTAAAGCCGCTTCTAGCCTCTTCCTCTTCATTTAACAGCCCATGCCCTTAACATTCCAGGTTGCTACACTAAACTTTTTCATACCTGACTTTCTTCATATTTACCGCTAAAGCAGTTGTAGATCCGTGTGACAAACCCTTATCCCGACTATACAAACCCACTATCCTCCCCCCTACCCCAACCTCTTCTTCCCTTGTACCCCCGGTTCCCTCCATTTGCGGAACCACCTCCAATTACTGGAGAATGGCGGGTTGACTATTCCGTGTGGTGGTGTCTTCTTCTGTTCCTGATGTAACTTGAACAATCATGCAAGGTGGAAAACAATCTCTACTTGGTGTAACTATACATAAACCATTTTCTTAGTTTCTTGATCCTGTCATATAACGTAATACTTAAAAACCCTTCAAAAATGCGCAGGGGCTGCCTAATCATCCCTACTAGTACCAATTTGCTCAATCTAATCTATTTCTGTTTCGGACTCTGATAACCAGTTTTTACAAGTTCTTCCATCATATTTTTCCATTCCTGGGTACCATCCTTAATTAAATTATTGGATTCAAGAATATCCATACAATCAGTCTGTGTATTTATTACTGAGGTCTTCCCCATCCAGAAAATTTTTATTTTCTGAGGGTGTTGCCAGTTGTATTTAACACCCTTTTGTCTTAATAAATTCGTTACTGGTTTTAATTTTTGCCTCCATAGCCGTTCTTCTTTCAATATATCATGATAAACCTCCAAAAGTTGTCCTTCATATTGTAGACTTTCACTACCCTTATGTTTTATACATGTCATTATTCTTAATTTTGACTCTAAATTTGTAAATTTTACTAGTACCGGTCTCGTTGACTGACCTGTATTCTTCTGGCCTATCCTGTATACTCCTTGTATCTCTTCTGGGTCTATACCTCTATCTAATTCTAACTGAGCTATCCATTTTAATATCCTTGATTTTAAAGAGTCGGGATTACTTATTGGAAGATTTCTTATCAATATGTTCCTTTATCTTATTTGAGATTCTAATCTAGATAATCTCTCATCCTGATCCTCTAATTTAATACTTCTATCCCTTTCCTTTTCCTGTATATCTTTAAGGTCTACTTCTACCATATTCAATTTTGTTTCTACTTGGGAAACTTTTGCATTAATTATTTTTGTAAAGTTGTCTAACACCTCTTTTAAATCCTGTTGCCCTTTCATTATGTCCGATTTATCCTGTCTTCTAATACTGTCACTTTGTTGCAAAAATGTTTCAAATTAGCAAAATTAGGACAAAATTAGCATTATTTTAAAAGGAAAATTTTTAAAATTATTTTACATATCCAAAGCTTTTCAAAACAATATAGATTTAGTTCTTGCTGGAAGCTCTCAGATGTGTCAGTCACAGTGTTTATAAAAATAAACTTCAATTTGACTAAATACAATAATCAGACATTATCTAACCTGAAGCAACTGAAGTTGTACTTCACAGCAATAATATCCTAAGTATAAACCTTTCTACAGAAATACATTACTAGGCAAACAAGTTAACATTGTTTCCCTAGAAATTAAAATGCTAACTTTTAAAAAAGCTTTCCATTGTATTAATATTTTGTTGAATATGATACAGGGTCTGATGATAACAAATTATATCAGTAAAATAATTTACTTGCAGCTTTGCAGTGCTACAGAAAAAGCAAGCATATTTTACTCCCTGTATATTCAGTAATTCATGCTGACATAGTCCACAAAAGCTCATGCTATAAGACATTTATTTGTTTTTAGATTGCCACACAGAAGTGTTCTTTTTACACTGACTGTGTGCTTCTGGGGGCAAATTTTTACAAAAATAAAGCAGGCTGTTCTGGGGGGGGGGGGAGTCTGTCTGAAGAAACATGAGCAAAACTATCCTCAAGTCTACCTGAAATGCAGATTCTGTAAGTCTGTTTCCGTTATATCAGTAAATATATCTGTAATTTTTTATCAGGCCATTATCACAGTCAGTATCCCATCTAGCTGTTCTTTCATGGTTGCAGTTCTGTAAGACATATTTTGAAACATCAAATTTAAAAGCATTTTAAAACAATCTGTGATTTCCTAATTAGGTCAAGGGTACACACATTTGAAATTCCTCTCTTCCTTCTGTGTCTTTTCATCCATCCATTATCACAGTCAGTATCCCACCTAGCTGTTCTTTCATGGTTGAAGTTTTGTAAGACAATTTAATGGCAATAGCAAACACACACAGCCTGAACTACATGCAGAATAAAAGTAGTTAATTCTCAAAACATTGCATGATAACATGTAGATCTGAAAACAGACCTTTTATATCAATTTTTGTTAACCCAGACTCTTAAAATAACCAGGAGCCCCTCTATTGAAAGTAGTTAGTTCAAAGTATATGCAAATAAAAATGGTACAAAATGAAAAGGATCCTTGTTCAGAGATGGAAGAAAAAAACAAAAAATACAGTTTAAAAATCAGCAAATATTGAAAGTAAATATAATGCAGCTCAGGTTATAGGTTAGCATGAGAAATGCAGTGCAAGACACATCAATTGCTTCTTCCCAAAAAATAAATAAATATTATTATCTTTGAGGATATTCTGAAATAAAAAATGTTATTCATGTAGCAAAAATGTTGTTTTTCTGCAGACACATTTCTGTTATCTTAAAAACATCAAATTTAAAAGCACTTTAAAACAATCTGTGATTTCCTAATTTGGTCAAGCGTGCACAGATTTGAAACTCCTCTCCTCCTACTGTGTCCCAAATCTTTTACTTAAGACCGGAGATGAAATGGTGCCATGGGCCGTATATGGCTCATGTGCCACAGGCTGAGAATCCCGAACCCATGAGGACAGATAAAACTTTCATCATGTATAAATTACATCCAAAACAAATGAAGGGCTTCAAAGTAATAGAAGAGGTGTGGAAACCAGGGTGAAAAGTAGCCACTTTATTAGGCTATAATTGCATTATAGAAGAAATCAAGGTGTTGGGAAACATATATCTATACTAAAATCTCAGTATTATGCTCAGTGTATCAAAACAAAGAGAAGAAACATTGTTATTTTCTTACAATTATTGTTTTCTAAGCATGTTTCTTAATCAAGTAAAGCAAAATTGTAGGGTTTGCAAAGCAGAGGATATTCTTCTGAACATCATGTCTTCAACAAAGATGGCTCAAGCTTCTTTGTCTTTGATAAATACCAACAAAAAATAAATAAATTAAATACTAAAACAACATATGATGGTGCTATCATCAAGTTACTATAGATTTCCTCCATTGCTCATCTTTCAGTTTATACCCAATGTAGATAAATACCTAGCCTACATTTATTCCTCCATGCTACAGGGCCAAATATTTCAAATGAGGCTATTTAGCATAGTCAACAAAGACCTGATGAATACATAGTAGACACACATCTAGAAGATCTATCTAGATGGAAGCATCAATGTGCATTAAAGTAATGCAAATTAATCAAGCAATTTTAAAAGATTATATGCTATCTTTGTTCATAAAATTAAGGATACAATGTACTTACCAAATGTTACCTTTCCCTCCAACAAACGATCAAGTGTTTCTGTTTCACAATTTACATTCTGCCAAATTGTCCATTGCTTAATCCAGCAAGTAAAATACCTATGCACATGGCTTTCCATCCCATCTCCCTTTAACAGACTCTACCCAGCAGCATCAGAAGATCTGTCTTCCCAGTCGCCACCCGCATCATTGCCTCTGGCACACACTACATACAAGTGCCAGATTCCTCCTCTGAATCCCTTATCTCCTCCAACTATAATCATGAAAGCTCTTTGAAACCCACCAGTCCTACTGAATACTTTAAAGTCTTACAGCTATGAATCTGCTTGAAAATCAGGATTCAGCATGGTTGATGTTAAAGGATGCAAAAGCCAATACTTATTAATGAACAACACATTTTCCAGGTACATTTCTTTTTCTGTGGGATTTTAGTGACTACTAGCAAAGGTTGTCCAGCATTGCCGGGCTGTTTTAAATGGTGTTGGAAAGTTTTTGTTGTTGTTGTTGTTAATATTTGTAAAGAAGAGGTTAGTCTATAATTGAAATTTTTAAAATATTTATTTATACAAATTTTTTTTGATGGCCTGTTATAAACTGTGATGAGTTTTGTTTGGTGTTTTGGTTTTGTGGATAAAAAAAGAATAAAGGATGATATACTTTTTCAAAAAACTCTTGGGGCCTTTTGAGTGGGGCTATTGTGTTTTTTTGAATTTTTTTAATTATTGTGTGCAGCAAGTGCTGCTGGTAGGGGTTGCCTTGTATTTTGACTGTTTTTTCTCTCGTGGCCTCTGGGTGGAGCCTCTTCCATTAAGTAGTCTCTTTCTTTATTCATTTCTTTTCCAGTCGTTGTGGTATGAGGTCATGTGGTGGTGAGTTAGCTGTTTTTCTTTATTTGGGGGGGGGTTTGGATTTTGTGGTGTTTGGCTGGGTGCTGGGTGTGTTTGGAAATGTTTGTTGTTGTTTACTTTTTGGGTGTTATTTTTGTTTGTTTTTGTGTATTTTTGAATGTTTTTGATTGTTTGTTTTTGTGTTTTTTGGTGTCCTGGGGTGGCATCCCCTGTCAGACAGACTCCTTTGGTCCCCCCAACCCTCTCAACCCCAGGGGAGCCAGTAGAGAGGGGGATTCCCCCCCCCAAACTCCATTTTTAAAGAGAAGTAACCGCTTGGTTTCCTCTCTTTAATATGGGGCATGTGTGTGTGGGGGGGAGGGGAATCCCCTCTCTGCCAAGTCCCCTGGGGTCAGGAGGGTTGGGGAGACAGACTCTTTTGGTCCCCCCAACCCTCTCAACCCCAGGGAAGCCAGTAGAGAGGGTGAGCACAACACCCCCCCCCCAACTTCGTTTTTAAAGAGAAGTAACTGCTTGGTTTCTTCTCTTTAATATGGGGCGTGTGTGGGGGGGAGGGGAATCCCCTCTCTGCTGGGTCCCCTTGGGTCAGGAGGGTTGGGGAGACAGACTCCTTTTGTCCCCCCAACCCTCTCAACCCCAGGGGAGCCAGTAGAGAGGGGGATTCCCCCCCAACTCCATTTTTAAAGAGAAGTGACCGCTTGGTTTCTTCTCTTTAATATGGAGCGTGTGTGTGCGGGGGAGGGGAATCCCCTCTCTGCCGGGTCCCCTTGGGTCAGGAGGGTTGGGGAGACAGACTCCTTTGGTCCCCCCAACCCTCTCAACCCCAGGGGAGCCAGTAGAGAGGGGGAGCACAACACCCCCCACCCAGTGATATTAAAGGGGAAACTCCGATTAGGGGGGCTTTGGTTCCTGTGGCTTGGCGGACTTGCTCTCCCGGTGTTTTTGTTTTTGTTTTATTTTTTGGGTGCCAGCTTCCTCAGCGTCCTGCACGCTCATGGCGCGCAGGACGCTGGGGCTTGTAGTTATGGGTTGGTGCTTTGTGTTTGTGCTGCATTTTTTAAAAATGGTTTTCTTTGGATTGGCTGCGGCGCATTTCCGAATGCTGCGCCGTGCGAGAGCCTCTCAGCCTGATTGGCTCTGGCGCGGCGCGGTGCAAGGAATGTTGGGAAGTGAAGTTGTTTCCCTTTCTTCGCGTTTGTGGGGCTGTTGCCCCACTGCCGGTTTTCTCAATCCTTCATTGACCTGCGGACCCAGATCGGCCGTGTGCAGGAAGGGTGAGTGCAGGCAAGTAGGGCGAGGCATAGCAACCTATAGCCAGTTCCAACTGTTAACCCTTGGATTTATAGGTTAAGATTAGTGTTCAATTCTAGTGTTCTTATGTATCCATTTTGAAGGAGCTGTGTTTAAAAAGTTTGAAACAATCTGCGGCTAAACTTTTGTGGATACAGTATAACAGTATATCTACTTTTACAGCATTTACTGCTTCACACTTTTAGGCCACATTTAAAGTTTTTTTTCTATACACAGTAGGATATATGCATGGATCACATTTTACAGGACATTATTTTCTTGACTAATCTGTGTAAATGTTACCAGTATCGCTAGTAGTAGACTTTATCAGCTATTGTTTGCATATTTAAAATGGACATACTTTAGAAAAGAAGCAATGAATTCACTGTTAGCTAAAACCTCGTCTAAGTGTTCGAGTTATTTTTTAAAAATATTTTTTATTAAAATTTTCAAACAATTACAATACAATACATAATGCGAAAAAATAACTAAGGTACATAATATGCAAACAATAAAACAGAAATAAGGAAGAGAGAAAAAAAGAAAGAAAAGAAAAAACAACAAACTGCACCTATCCTGATACCATTTTATATCTCTCCTTATAATTCAAATACACTAAAACCTCCTTTAAAAATAAGTTTGCTTAATTATAATTTTGTGGTTATTCTTTAACATTAACTAGTATTTTCCCAATAAAACATTCAATTACTATTTTGGATAGGAAATAACAGCAAAAACAAAATTACACATAATATTACACCCAGTGGTTATTTACATTGCCCTGGAGAACTCAGAATATCTTGTTGTTTTACTTCCAAAAGCCACTTTGATCGGGTACAGGTCTGTTTCTTTCAGCTCCCATAAGGGAGTGATCCACAAAAGGCTTCCAAATGTTCCAAAATCTATTTTCTGATTTGTTTGTGATAACTTACCATAACTGATTGTCGCTTCCACTATAAAATGTAACTGGCATGCAACTTAAGAAATCCAAAGAAAGCACAATTAAATAACAAAAACCCATAAAAATATTAAACCCTTGAAAATATTAAAATGACAGATGGAAGTAAGTTTATTGAAAATATTGAGGCTTGGAATAAAATTGGGGCCAGCAGGCTGACAAAAGTGTTTTGCTCTTCTCAGGCTGTTATTGCAGAAAAGGTATAGCTAACTAATGGAGAAAGTAAACAGCCTTCTTATGTATGAACCTGCAGGTATCACAACCGCCCAGGGATTCATTCCCATTGGTCCATGGTGACCGCACAACACATGTTCAAGGGGTGGGTGGGGGTCTTTGCCTGTACATGTCTGCTACATTTCCATGGCCGCCCCTATAACCTGCCTGCCTTAGGACCGGGGTGGGGCCTGTGGCCATGATATCTTGCCTGCAATGTTACCATAGCCTTTTCGTGACTGCCTTAGGACCAGGGTGTGGGGTGGGGGTCTGTGGACATGCCAACTTGCCTAGCAGATGATGGGGCCATACCTTGCCTACGGTTCATATCTTGCCTGCCTTAGGACCGGGGGTGCCCCCCCCCCAGACATGATAACTTGCCTAGCAGATGTTCGGGCCATACCTTGCTTACGGTTCATAACTTGCCTGCCTAGTGGCCTGAGACTCACGGTGGGGCCTGAGACCCATGGTGGGGCCTGAGAGGGTCATGCAGCAGGGGTCAGAGGCCAAGGGGGAGGGGCTAGGGGTCAAAGGCCAAGGCGTGGCTAAGATGCCGAGGAGCTAAGACACTTTCCTGAGAGCTCGCGCTTTCCAATGAGGAAATCAATGAGAAAATAAACCTTTTTAAAAATAAAATTTGAATAATATGACTGGAAAAAAGTATACAGACCTGCCAGAGGAAATTTTGTTCTGGAGATCGGGGTTCGGGAGCAGTTTCTGGCTGGCGAGGCAAACAGCGAAAGCCATGGCTTTACCAGCCACTCCGTGGGAAACGGTATCATAAGGAGACTACAAGGAGAACAGAACAAGAAAGTGTGAGTTACCCGAAAATATAAAAACTGAACTTAAAGTGGTGGTTGTGTGGTGGATGGGGCAGATAAGAGAGTGGAACGGAAGAGGCAAGTGTGTGAAGGAACGAGGAGGTGAAAGAAAGAAAGATGGTGGGAAAGGAGGGATAATGGCGGCAGAGCTGGAAAGTGAAACTTAAAGAAGGGAAACAATGGCAGAAGGTTTCAGAGTGTTGTGGAGAGATTGAAAGGAAAGGAGGGAATGAAAAGAGGAACGATAAGAAGGAGAAGAGAGTGAAGGGAGCGTGGTGTTGAAAGAACGGAAGAGTTGAAAGTACAAGAACGGAAAATAGAGCATGGTTGGAGCCTTTGGAGACGAGGGAGGAGGGGCACCCCATGAAGCCGCAGCCATGGCAGAAGCTGGTGATTAAGGACAACGGATTTTGCGGATGGTCTTTTTTCCTTGTGGATTGAACAGACAAGTTTTTTCTTTTTTCCCTTGATTGTGTTTATAACGCATTAATATTTGGAGCCCTTGGAATGCAGTGGTTGATTACAATTATATTTTCCTCTTTTTCTTTCTGAGTGCATGTTTTGCCATTTCTTCTCTCTTTGTTTTTCCCTTCCTCCTAAGACATTGGTTACATTGTATCTGGATCATCTTATAGTACTGAGGCTTGGTTTTTGGAACATTGTTACAACTGGGAGGAAAACCTTCAATAAAGGTTTGGGTTATTGAAGCTGTTTTTTTATACACAGTGAGGTTTTTTTTTCTAGCTGGATTACAAAACTGGATATCATCAGAAAAAAATCTGGATGCACATTTGGATTACAGTGATCTAAAGTTTTTTTTATTCTTTTATGCCTGGTTTTAAAAGGGAATTTGCTTTGGCACTGGACTACAGAATTAAGTTATTTTGTCTTCTCACCTCTCTTTTGGCCTTCATATGGGAGTCATAATATCAACAATAGCAGTTTTTTAGCTTGTGGTGGATACACTCACTCTTCAGTGTTTTGATTGTGGTTGATTGAGCAACACAACATACTTGGATTACATCAAGCTTGAATTCTGGAACAGTTTCAAGGAGAGAAACGTGTGGGTGTAAAAAAAGTTGCTGCGTTGAAACTATTGTTTGATATTACAATGGATAAAATTTCAAGGGGAAAGGGGCAGGAGGAGGAGGTTGTAAAACCTAAGAGAAAAGACAAACCATTATTAGAGGACATCATCACCTGAGCCATCATCATATGATCAAACACAAATAATGGTAGAATTTGGGAAGATGTTTAAGAAATTTGAGAAGATGGAAGAGGCAAGAGTGAAGGATAGAAATGAAATTCTGGTAAAACAGGACAAATTGGCTACAATGTTTATTGACTTTTCTAAAAAAGTGGGTTTTAATTTTCAAAGGATGGATGCCAATGTAAAATCATTGCAAAATGATATGAAATTGATGCAAGGGGATATTAAAGGGTTACATGAGGAGGAAAAAGAAACCAGGATGAAAGTGGATGTGCAGGGGAAAAGAATTGATGTTATGGAAGAGATGATGAGAAAACAGAATATTGTGATACATAAAGTGCCAGAGAAAGTGCCAGACCAGCTAAAGAACAGGATAATTGATTGGCTAAACAATTTGAAAATGGGGAAAGATTTTGTCCATGAGGACATTGCAAGTGTATACAGAGTGGGTTCGAAGAAGGGAAAAGCAGTCCAGAGGAATGTTTTGGTTAAATTTGCAAATTGGGGGGACAAGTTGAAGGTGATGGCTTTTTAAAAAACAAGCTGGTTCTGGGGTTTTAAAAATAGATGGGAATGATGTGGAAGTGTATAATTATATCTCAATGCAGGAACGTGGCTGGAGGTATAAGATGAAGCCAGTTACAAAATTCTTAATGGAAAAAGAGATAAATATAACTGGCATTTCCCGCAACAGTTGAGATTTTTTCATGAGAGGAGAATGCATGTGATTGATGTGGAGATGGATGCACTGGAATATCTGTGTATGAATGACTTGGTTAAGTCATCATCAAGAGAATGGTTGACGTTGAGGAGGGCTTTATTGGAATCTAGAGGGATAAAAAGGGATTATGGAGGAGCAAGGGAGGAGGGAGCTGCAGGAGGGGAGGAAACAGGAGATACTGAGATAAAATCATTGGTTGTGGTTGAGGTGGAGGGAGATAAGGGTCAGAAGGAGGGGAAATAGGCAGAAGGGCCGAAGTTGAGGTGTTTGAAGGGAAGTTTTAAAATGTTAGATTTTAGTAATAAGAAGAATAGCGCTAGAGCTTTTGCTGTTAGGTTCATCTTTCATGTTCCCCCCTCCCCTCTTCGAAAGACGGAGGTGACTTTTTTGGATAAAGAAGCGGGGAGGGTAGTATTGAGTGTTTTTTGTATTTTTGGTTGTAAGTATTATTTTAATTATTGTGGGTTAGATGGTATCACGCCTAACGGAGGAATAAGAGGTGGAAGGAGGTTGTTAGAATTGTAACATGAGGAATATTAAATTGTTAATGTGGAATGTGAAAGGTACAGGGTCTCTGATTAAGCAAAGGAGAATTGAATCCACCCTGAGGAAGGACAGGCCGGATGTAGTCTTTTTGCAGGAAACTCATCAAAAATCTCAGGACACAAATATATTTTTTTTAGGATGGATGCAGTATTATGAGAGGTCATATGGCACTTCAAAAGCAAGAGGTGTGGCAATTTTGATATCAACTAGGTTGGGGTTTGAAATAGTTACTAGCATAGTGGATCCGGAGGGTAGATATCTGATCGTAAAAGGGAAAATAGATGATGAGGAAATAACTCTGGTGAACATATATGCTCCAAATGACCATCAGGCAGAGTTTTTGGGAAAAATTCGTTAAAATATTGGTAAGAGAAAAGATAACAAAGATGATTGTGGCCAGTGATTTTAATCTAATTAGGTCAAATTTAGACTGTACAAATATAACAAGATGTGGGAAAGGAACTAAAGGACAAATATTAGATAATTGGATGACATCTTTGGGATTGAAAGATACTTGGAGGGAGTGTAAGGGGTCAGAAAGGGTCTATACCTATTTTTCTCAGGTTCATAATTCATATTCCAGAATTGATTATATATTTGTAACAGAGAATATGGTCAGAAGTCTAGAGGATATAGAAGTTGGAATTTTAAAAGAGTCAGATCATTCCAAAGTGGTGATGGAAATGAGGATTGAGGGTAAAAAGAAGTTAAGAAGGAGTTGGAGATATGACAATAAATTATTTAAGGACCATAAATCCCAAGAGCAAATTATGGAGAGCTGGATGGAAAGTTGGCAATGGAATGATAATGATGAGGTAAAATTTAATGTGGTTTGGGATGCCATGAAGTCGGTTTTTAGAGGGGAAAGTATTAGGCCAGCAAGTATTAGATACAAAAAATTTAAGATGTCACAGGGTAAAATTGAGAGTGAGATAAAGCGGTTACAGGAGGAACATGCAAGGACAAAGGATAGGAAAGTTTTTGATAATTTGCAAAGATTAAAGACTGAATTCACAGGAAAAGATATTGAAAAGGTGAAAAGGGATCTTGTTTACTTAAAAAGAGAATATTTTGAATATAGCAATAAAACCTCAAGACTATTGGCAAAAGCAGTCAAGGAAAAGAGAGTAAAAAGAGAAATTGGAGTTTTGATAAATGAACAAGGGTTGAGATGTAATAAGATTAGAGACAAATGTAAAATTGTGAAATAATTTTATCAAGCTTTATATGCAAAAAAGAGATAGAAATGGATAAGCTTAAAAAACAATTAGAGAGGCAAAAAGATGGTGGGATAAAACAGGAACACAAGGAAAAAATGGAAGAACGAATAACAGAGAACGAGATTAAAGAGGTAATAGCAGGTTTGAAAACAGGTAAAGTACCTGGGGAAGATGGGTTACCTGCTGAGTTTTATAAGGAGTTCAGAGACATAGTGATACCAAAGTTGGCAAAATTGTATAATTATATTTTAGATGGAGGACAAATTCCGACTTCATGGTATAGGACCACGATTGTGTTGTTACCAAAATATGGAAAGGATTTAGAAAAAAGTGGAATCTTACAGACCTATTTCATTGATTAATCAAGATGCCAAGATCTTCACAGCCATAATGGCAAATAGGCTAAACAATTTTATGGGGAATTATATAAAAGCAGATCAAGTGGGGTTTTTGAAAGGGAGACACATGGTAGACTTGACAAGAAGAGTGATAGACCTAATAGATATAGTGGGACAAACGAAGGAAAAAGTGGGTTTAATTTCTCTGGATATATTTAAAGCATTCGACTCTTTACAATGGGTGTCAATTAAGGAAATTATCAAATGCTATGGATTTGGGGATAAATTTAGAAGGATAATTGAGCAATTATATCAACAAGGCACAGCTATTGTAAGAGAAAACGATGAGGTTACAGATGAGATAAATTTAGAAGCTGGAATGAGGCAGGGTTGCCCACTATCTCCAATTTTGTTTATTATGGCCATGGAGATGTTAGCGAAAGCTATTAGAGAAGACAGAGGTATAGAAGGGGTTATAGGAACTAAGGTAAGTTTATATGCTGATGATACTTTGATAATAGCTAAGCATCCTGAGAAGGTGTTAGATAGGATTCAAGCGCAATTAAATATTTTTGAGGATATTACAGGTCTGAGGATACATTGGGATAAATTGGAAATGATGTTGTGTAATATAAGAAAGGAAGACCAGAAGAAGTTAAAAGGGATGGGTAATATTCAAATTAAGGATAAATTGAAATATTTGGGAATAAATATTTCGAGTAGTTTTGAAGAGTTTAAGAGATTGAATTATGATAGTTTGAAATCAGAGATTAAAGTCAGAATCAAAAACTTTCAAAAGTTGAAATTGTCATGGTTTGGAAGAATCGCTCTTAGTAAAATGATGCTTTTACCTAGACTAAACTTTTTATTTGATGCATTGGCAATTCAAATGAAAGAGAAGGAAATTAAGGAATTTCAAAAACTGATTAAACAATTTTGCAATGGAGGAAAGAGATCAAGATTACAAAAAAAATTTGGTATTTAGCTCAGAAGGATGGCGGATTAGGGTTACCAAATTTGTTGTTATATTACTGAGCTTTTCAAATTAAGAATGTTGTGAAGATCTTGGCTGGGGAAAAAGCTATATGGGAAGAAATTGAGATGAAAGATTATAATCATATTGGTAAAATGGTTTTTTTAGGAGCCAAATTGGGAAAAGTTGTAACTAAAAACACCATGATGAAGGGATTGTTACGCACATGGAAAAATGTAAAGACGGTTTTGGCCCCGAACATTTCACCAATTATGGAATTAGATGACATGGCATATTTTCCAATAAAAATAAATAAAAGGGTAAAAGAGATATTGGATAAAAATGAGGTTTTCCTGCTTAAGGACTGGATACGGACCTGTACAGATATGGATAAAAGGAAAAAATTGTTCGAGCAATTGAAATTGAATTGGTTTCAGACTGTGCAGGTAAATAATTGGAATGGTAGACACTTCAGAGAATCAGATTTGGATAGGGAGAGGACTGAATTTGAGGTGTTGATGTTAAAAATAAGAAAGGGAGAAGGAAGCATTAAGGGTGTAGTCAGTAAATTGTATAAAATGTTGAATAAGGAGGGTGATCCACAGGGGAATCTAAAGAAAAGCTGGGAGCAGGAAATGAAGATAAAGATTGGGAATGATATATGGAGACATAAATGGAAAAAGAGAATAATGAGAACTTTGTCAGTTAGAATAAAGGAACACAATTATAAAATGCTGTGGAGGTGGTACTTGACCCCAGTGAGATTGCACCAGATTGATAATAAGAAGTATAAAATGTGTTGCAGATGTAAAAGGGAAATTGGAACACATGTGGTGGAGTTGTACTGTGGTTAAAGAATTCTGGGAAAAAGTTGAAAAAGAGATCGGTGAAATAATGGGTAAGGCAATCAAACTGGGGTCGGGTATCACTATGTTAACAGATGTGGAATGTTTTAACTTAAATAAGGATAAAAGAGAATTATTGGAAATAATGCTTACAGTGGGTAGACAATGTATTGCTAGAAACTGGAAAAATGATATAAATATAAAGATAGATGAATGGTATAAAGAGATGTGGAATTTGGCATTGAATGATAAATTAACTTAGGAAATAAATAAGAAGAGGGGTAGCATTAAAGAGAAAAGATTTTGGAATATTTGGCGGACTTTTGTGGATCACTCACTTCCCCACTTAGTGGGGAAGAGAAAAGTAGACCTGTACCAGAACAAATAATTTTTTGGAAGGAAAATATTAAGTCAATCTGATCCCTCCAGGGCATTGTAAATGACACAGGGGGTAATTTTTATTTTGATATTATTTTTATGTATTGTTTTATTATGATTAATGAATTTATTAATCAAATGTTATATTACTCTAAAAACTTAAATTAAAAAGTTGTAATCACCATTTACAAAGTTAGGTTAATATGATATTAGTGTAGTAATTTTGGTGTTAGAATGCAAAAAGATATAAAGCGGGTGTAATTGTATAATGTATATTCATTTTTTTTGTTAATGTACATATGTTGTAATTTTGTTTGAAAATTTAATAAAAAATTATTTAAAAAGGCCAAGGGGTGGGGCTAGTGGGTGAAAGGCCATGGGTAGGGGGTAGGGGTCAAAGGTCAATGGGGAGGGGCTAGGGGTCAAAGGTCAATGGGGGCTTACAAGGGGTCATAAATCAGGCCCTACAGCCCTACTACTGATTTGGCCAAATTTACTGCATGATTTATTTAGAAGAGAACATTTCAAGAGTGATGTAGAGTGGCTTTCACTACCAGTCCCAACATATCAGTTGTCTCCAGCTTTGAATTGTAAAACTAGTTCTGGTACATGTACAGTGCAAATTGAGCAAACTAAGCACCCAAATCCAACTGCTTTGTGTGTTCATGTGCAGAGGTAGTTTTCCCCCATCCATTATTCTGGTTAATGCATTTTTAATTGTTACAAAAGTCACATTCATTGTACAAAAGGTTTTCATAATTCCAAAACACTACTCGTATCCATGTGTAAAGTATTCATTATATTTTTGCACCATTCACAACTTAAAACAAGTTTGACCTCTACTGCATCTACTGGATCACCCACAACCATAAGCTCAAACAAGTATGATACATAATTTGAATCAATTTCCTGAGAATGTTTTCAACTACATAAAACATAAAGTACAAAAAATTGAGTATAATAAAATGTAGATATAGTTGGTTATTCTATGACTAGATCACAGTTCTAAAATAGACTACTCTGATACTTTTTGTATAGGATTGCCTTGAAAACTGTACAAAATCTTCAGCAGGTCAAAAATGTGGCAGCCAGACAGATTTCTGGAACTGGTAAGTTTGATCATATATTCCTATCCTGGTATGACTTCATTGATTCTCTGTCAACTCAAGATGCTGGTCATGACCTATAAAGCTTTGAATGACTTAGGGCCTCGTTGAAATCTTTCTCTTAAAAAGTAGCTTCCAGTTTCATTTGCTTTTTCAATCGGTTCTGTTAAAAGTGGCAATACTGAGAGAAGCCAAAATGGTGAGAGAGAATTGGAAATCCTTTGTGGTCTCTGGAATTCCTGAAGAGCTTCTCAGCTTTCACCAAATTGTACCAAGAAACATCACAATGAATGGCCCAATAAATATCAAGCTAAGTTGCCCACTCATCCTTTATCTTGATAACAGATAAAGCTCAAAAGCTTTTTTTGTGCTGCTTCATTGAGTAAGGAGGCAACATCTTCTTGGTGTATTAAGCAGTTGTTAACCTTATGTTTTTAATTCCCCGATTGTTTCCATATTTATATCTACAGTATTTCCTCCTCCTCCTCCATTTGTGTTTTATGGTACACTTTGGAAACACGGAAGTCTGAATCACCAGATTGGTCCAAAGTGATCCAGCCCAAGTCAGATCTGAATTTGACCAATCAAAAATAATTCAAACTTGATCTGAATCTGCCCAACTCACACTGATTTATTCTGAGATTTGGCCGGTTGCTTGACTTATTTAGAAGAGAACATTTCAAGAGAGTTGAGCAGGTTGAGGAAAATGGTGGAAGAGAGGGATGCCTAGTGTGCGATGGTCCATGGGGTCGCAAAGGGTCAGGCTCGATTATGTGACTGAACAACCACAAAAGAGTGGTTTTTACTACCAGTACTAACAGATCAGTTGTCCCCAGCTTTGAATAATAAAACTAGCATGGGGCACAGAAAAGTAATTTTGTATTATTTAATAGCAAGGTTTGGTTTTTCCAGCTGAAGTATGTGCATCAAAACAAATGGTGTTCTCATGGTTGCAGCCAATACCTGTTTAACAGGTACCAGTTACTATCAAACAATTAGTGATGGCTGATCCATAAGAGCAGATGGAGCAGCAGTAACTCATCTCAGCCTCAGATGGGCCCAGCCAGCCCTCTTTTGCATGCCTCCTTAATAAGGCTGGAGTGTCAGAGTCCAGCTTGAGTTCCTCTCCTGCAATGTGTATGTGTGTTTGTGAATATTCCATGTGTGCATATTCCATGTGTGCATGTGTGTTTGTGAATATCCACTTTAGCCTCAGCTCCGCCAGTCAACCCTGGCTCTATCTACCTGCGTTGTAACTTCAGCTCCACCAATTGCCTTGGACTCAAGATACCAATTCGAACAACACCAGAAGTAAATTAGCTGGATCAATCCTTATTGTTTCAAGATGTTTCTGGAACTACCTCATCCATCAGTTTTCTAAAAAACATATCAAGGGTTTATCTTGAGATTGTGTCAATCTCAGAAAACAATTTTCCTTTGTCTGCATTGACCTATTCTTCTTGCCCCCCATTATGTTTCTGCAAAACGTCCCTCATTATAGTGTCTGGCTCTCATTATATCTGTTGCCATGGAAATCTGAAAAACAGTTTTGTTTTTTTAAAAAAAAACAGAGTAGTACAATTTTAATTGCATGATCGTACCTGGTAGGAAGCAAGGAATGTTCAGAGAAAAGATTGGAACTTTGTCCAGGTTGACGCAACAGCAAAAATAATGACTTTTTAGTTGGGGGAAAACCTGAAGTCATCTTTCTTATATGAGGTTGACTCCATTATTGTCAGAAGAGAAAGAAAATTGGGAGGCTATTGATTGCTTTTGCATTCATCTTTGCTCAATGTTTTGATTATTCTCTTACGTTTCTGAGATTTTACCTACATCCCAACTAAGTGGGGAATTCTATTCAGAATTGAAACACTAGCATAAACCACTATACTAAAGTAGGCCCATTTGTATTAGGGGATTACAGAGGAGCTGATTCATCAAATTTGCATTGATTCAGTGAGCTTTCTCTAGTACAAGTTACTTTGTTAAGAAACAGGATTTCAGCCTTTGTCTTACCAGCAGGAGTTATTATGGACATAACAAAATAACACAAATCTCTCTCTTTTGCACACGCATGTGTGTGAGTGCACACATACACAAACGCGCACACACACATGCATGCATGCACAACCCCCTTTCTCTATACACAAGTCTGTAAACAAAACTAGGTAATTAATATAAGTGATCTGGAAAGCCCAAAATTATGTATTTAAAAATAAATATTAAAAGTATTAAAATAATTATTTTATTTATAGAACTGATATTACACTTTTTGTAAAAAGTAACGTTCCATTTCTCATTTTCTTATTCCAATACCTAACAAATACTGCTCATTGGTCATGATATATTTCAGCCAACATATCCTTCATAAATTTAATCATAGTATATTAAAATGAATGTATCTTGGGGTAAGACCTAAACATAACTAATATATCTGCATCTGTGAGTCACGTTTCCAGCACTTATCTGACAATAACTTTTAAGATATAATTGTTAATTTGTGAAATGTATGCTACTACTAAAATAATAATTTACAAGATTTCCCTCAATTTCACTGACTCAACATTTTACTAAATTGCTGTCCATCCAATTAAGCTTTTCTCCATTTCTTCACATAATTTTTGGGAATGTCACCTAAATATAAGAAATGAATTAGACCTGATAGCTGGCTGGATAACTCAGTTTTTTTTTAGAGAGTAAACAAAACAAAACAAAACAACAAAAAAAAGTGTTGTGGCACTTTAAAGACTAATGGCTGTATTTTAACGTTAGGTTTAATGGATCAAGTCCAATTCATCAGTCAGACTTTATGGCATCAATTTACAGAAGAACTCCATATAGCAATCCCCCCATACAGCAATGAAATACAATGATTTTCCAATGGGGAAAAGCGCTTAGCACCAAACATCATTGTATGGTTTTTCCCCATAGAGAAATGATGAAAACCGCATATTGATCAGCTCCGTGGAACATATTAAAATCACTATACGGGGTTCTACTGTATACATATCAGGTACAGAGGTACAGAATGGTTAGCATAACAGATAAGTATACAAGTCAATGTGTTTTTTTTTTACAACTAGTAATACCTGTTCTTCAGATTCGTTGCAAAGCTTTGCCCATTTGAATTGCAAATGGTTAGTAGATGGATTTGCAGCCATTTGCCATGATGTCTCTTAAGAACATAAGAATAGCCTTGCTGGAACTGGCCACAGCCCATCCAGTCCAGTATTCTGTCTCACACAGTGGCTAACCATTTGCTTCTGGGTATTCCCAAGCAGATGCCTTCACCTGCTTAGGATTCCCTGGAAATGGCATTGAGAGATATCCTGCCTATCTCTCCAACCCAGAAGTTGTCCTTAGGTATCCATAATTATAACCATTGATACCTTTGTCCTCCATGAACTTGTCTAATCCTTTCTTAAAGCTGTCAAGACTGACAGATGTCACCACTTCTTCTAGCAGGGAGTTCCATAGACCAGTGATCCTCTGGGTGAAAAAGTACTTTCTCTTATTTGTTTGAGAACTAGTACCCAAAAGTTTCATGGAGTGCCCCCTAGTTCTAGTGTTGTGTGATAGGGAAAACAGTTTTTCCTTATCTACTTTGTCCACACTGTGCATGATTTTATAAACTTCAATCAGTTCACCTCTTAGACGCCATCGTTCAAGAGCGAAGAGGCCCAACCATTGCAGCCTCAGATGGTAAGGAAGGTGTTCCAGTCCCCTAATCATTTGCCACTGTTTTGCCCATTCCCCCAGTGTCAAGAGATCCCTCTGGAGCTCCTCACAATCTCTTACTGTTTTCACTACCCTGTATAATTTAGTGTTGTCAACAAATTTGGCTATCTTGCTATTTACTCCTACTTCTAGATCATTTATGAAGAGGTTGAAAAGCAGGGGTTCCAGTACTGAACCTTGGGGGACCTCACTCTTTAATTCCCTCCACTTGGAGAAGTGTCCATTTAGTGCTACCCTCTGTTTCCTGTCCCTTAGCCAGTAGCTGATCCAGGATAAGACCTGTCCCTTTATTCCATGACTGGTAAGTTTATTCAAGAGCCTTTGGTGCGGAGCCTTGTTAAAAGCCTTCTGAAAGTCCAGATAAACAATGTTAACTGGATCCCCCTTATCCACATGCTTGTTGACACTCTCAAAAAATTCCAACAGATTAGTGAGGCATGATTTGCCCTTGTAAAAGCCATGTTGGCTCTCCATTAGCAGCGCCTTCTCTTCTATGTGCCTATTAATTCTATATTTTACGATGGTTTCCATCACTTTACCTGGGACACATGTCAAACTGACCGGTCGGTAATTTCCTGGATCACCCTGGAACCTTTTTTGAAAATTGGTGTCACATTCGCTACCTTCCAGCCATCAGGGACAAAGCCTGATTTGAGGGAAATATTATATATTTTGTCTAGAAGATCAGCAATTTCATCTTTAAGTTCCCTGAGAACTCGTGGATGGATGCCATCTGATCCTGGTGATTTGTTAGTGTTTAGTTTAACAAGACATACAAGGACCTCCTCCCTGGTTATTTCTATCTGGCTTAATTCTTCGGTTTCCCTCCCTACGAAGTTAGGCTCTGTTTTGGGCATGTGGTCTCTGTCTTCTCCAGTGAATACTGAAGCAAAGAATTCATTGAGTCTCTCTGCAATCTCTGTTTCCTCTTCCTTGCCTTCCATTGTCATCTAATGGTCCAATGGCCTTCCTAGTTGGGTTCTTACTTCTAATGTACTTAAAGAAGTCTTTGTTATTTCTCTGAGTTTTTTAGCTATACGCTCCTCAAAGTCTTGCTTTGCTTTCCTGATTGTTGCCTTGCATTTGTTCTGCCAGAATTTATGTTTCTGCCTGCTGTCCTCATTCAGACAAGCCTTCTATCTTCTAAATGAGCTTTTCTTGCTTTTGATCACTTCCCGAACAGCTCCTGTAAGCCACATCGGAGTCCTCTTGGACCTGGCAGTGCCCTTTTTCCTTTTGGGTATGCATTCCAATTGGGCCTCTGTTATTGCTTTTGCAAACAGCCTCCATGCCTCTTGGAGTGTTTGAACTCTCTCAATTTTCCCTTTCAGCTTTTTTTTTACTAGTTTCCTCATCTTTGAGAAATTTCCTTTTTGAAAATTTAAGGTCTCTATGTTAGATTTTATCAGTGACTTGTGATCTATGATCAAGTTAAACATAATTGAGTTGTGGTCACTGTTCCCTATTGGATCAGTCACATTAACATCTTGCACCAGATGTTGTGAGGGTAATTGAAGTCCCCCATTATAACCAGGCTTCCCTTCTTGGATGCCTCATTTACAACATTCTCCAACTGTCAGTCTCCCTCAAGAGTTTGGGTCGGAGGCCAATAGTATATGCCTACTGTTAGACCATCCTTGTGGCCTGGTACTCTTACCCACAGAGCTTCTAATGGTGACTCCAAGTCACCTAGATATTCCAATTCATAAGATTTTGTCACTTCTTTGACATACAAAGCTACACCACCTCCCGTTTGCCCCTTCCTATCCTTCCTGTACAGTTTGTAGCCTGGGATAACTGTATCCCATTGGTTATCATCCGTCCACCAGGTTTCAGTGATACCAATAATATCAATATTCTTATCTATTGCTAAGTATTCCAGCTCCCATATTTTGTTCCGGAGGCTTCTTGCATTTGTATACAAGCATTTATATATGCTTTCCTTTTACAGTCTTTTGAGCCCAGTTGCATTGTCAGACTGCCTCTTGCATCCTTCTGCTAAAGTGCTGGTGACTAGCTCCTCACTCTGCTCAGTAACTTTTGCATCCTCCTCACTACTCAAGTACACACTTTCCTGAACCGGATGCTGTCCAGCTCCTGTTGGCTTTCACCCAGTTATCAGTTTAAAATCTGCTCTGCAGCCTTTTTGATGTTGAATGCCAGTATTCTGGTCCCATCATGGTTCAAGTGCAACCCATCCCTCCTGAACAGATTTAGCTTGTTCCAAAATGTTTTTCAGTTCCTGAGAAATCTGAAACCCTCCTTTCGACACCACCGATTCTTCCATGCATTGAGGCTCCTTAGCTCTGCCTGCCTGGTAGGTCCTGCACGAGGAACAGACAGCACTTCTGAAAATGCTACCTTGGAAGTCCAGGACTTCAATCTTCTTCCTAACAACCTGAATTTTGCTACCAGGACTGACTGCTTGGCCTTCCCAACATCATTGGTACCAACGTGTACCATGACCACTGGCTTCTTTCCAGTTCTCTCTAACATGCTATCTAGATTTCTCTTAATGTCTGCAACTTTGCAGGCACACCCACCCAAAGGAAGACTCAGACACCAGTATTGGTTTAAAGGCATCAGGCCACTTTTATTGAATAATGCCCTAGTCCGAATTATCACTTTCAATTGGTGTATCATCCAATTGTAATTCTTTAAGGCAAGCAAGCCGCAGTAACACTGGTAAGGTTCCTCCCAAAATGCCAATGGAAATTGGCTACATGTATCTATTTGTACCAATTTGTTTGTTGACACAAACAAATTGTTGACCCGAGTCAATATACTATCTACTGATCCCACCCTATGACGTGTATCCATTCAAATATCAAGGTGATGCAGGCTGTGAAGCTCCTGACATCACCCCTTGCATGGTTCGCCCTTGACCGGCCAATCCTATTTCCCCTGTACCTATCTATGTGTTGGCCAGTCACTTGCGAACCTGCCGGATACCTATGGGTCATAAATCTTTACCTTACCCAGTGCTACCCGCCAAAAGTGACCAAAGTCAACTTACCCCGTATCTCAAACACTAGCGACAGTGTGGGATGGGCGAAAAAGCCAAGAACCAAAGAGCCAATTGTAGGTTCAAGAAAAAAATTCCCACCCGGCCCCGAAGCGACCAGAAAATCACACTGTCCACTAGGGAGGGGGTGGAGGGAAAAACTTCTCCGCTCCGTCGCTTCTAAAATGGCAGCGCGGCTGCCTCGTGTCCACCCCTTTTAAAGAGGGGTGGCCACACCCCCAAACTAACCCGGATGTCTGTGTCCGGGTGGGGGGGGCTAAAGAGTGCAGCGGCCATTTTGGCGCCGCACTTGCATTGCAGGCGCACCCCCCAAAGGAAGACTCAGACAACGGTATTGGATTAAAGGCATCGGGCCACTTTTATTGAATAATACCCTAGTCCGAATTATCACTTTCAATTGGTGTATCATCCAATTGTAATTCTTTAAGGCAAGCAGGCAGCAGTAACACTGGTAAGGTTCCTCCCAAAATGCCAATGGAAATTGGCTACATGTATCTATTTGTATCAATTTGTTTGTTGACACAAACAAATTGTTGACCGCAGTCAATATACTATCTACTGACCCCACCCTATGACGTGTATCCGTTCAATATCAGGGTGATGCAGGCTGTGCAGCTCCTGCCATCAACCCTTGCATGGTTCGCCCTTGACTGGCCAATCCTATTTCCCCTGTACCTATCTATGTGTTGGCCAGTCAATTGTGAACCTGCCGGATACCTATGGGTCATAAATCTTTACCTTACCAGTGCTACCCGCCACACGGGGAGGCATCCATGATGACTCACCGCCCCGCCCCAGACCGTCAGCTAGGTCGCCAGGGCTGCTTGCACATCCTCCAGGAAGAGGTTCATACCTCTAGCTGACAGGTGGAACCCATCTCCTGCATATAGATCGAAATCCTGCAAGCCCATCCTTGGATGTCGAATGGCTGTCCCGAAGCCATTATCAACAAGGAACCGGGCAACAGCCCTGTTCACTGACCGTCGGGCATGGTCCAAACCACGGAGGTCCATGCGTCCCCTATAACACTGTCTCGGCATGATGTCAGACCATAGCAGCCGTGTGTACAGCCATAAATGATGTAAGAACGCCAGGTCTCTGCACACCGACAGTTTTAAGGAAAGGCCAGTGATTTGTGCGAGATCATTGCTGCCGAGGTGCAGAATCAGGACATCAGGCGGTCCAGCATCCCTGATGGACATCAGGAATGGCAACAGTTCCCGCCATCTCATGCCGCGCATACCATACCATCAATACATGCGGATGCACGCAGCCTGAGATGGGGTCCCCACTCTGTCGCTGCAGCATACTGTGCTGCCCAGTGCACGTAACTGTGGCCCACCAGCCATACTGCCACCGGTGTGCATAGATACACAGGGTCTCTAAAAGAAGGAGAAGGAATTAAGGACATAACTGGTACTCATGAAGTGAGGGGGCGTACATATAAAGAAAAATGCACGGACCCCCACCGGTCCATCCGACATATATCAGCCTCAGAGTACCTGAACGCAGCTGCAGTTGAGGCGGCACCTATCCTGAAAGAATGGGTGCCGTAACGAGCCCCAGGGAGGCCGACACTGTGAAGTGCCATACCGGTCACCTTCCAGAACTGAAATTTGGTAAGAGGAGACCCATCCTGGTGGCAGAAAAATGGGCCAGGGCGCGTGCCACGCACTGCCAAAAATGCATGTAGGGCACCAACCGGACAGATGTCAGCAATTGTACATCTTAGCAGTCTAACACCACTGCCTACTCCGTGCTGATCGGCCTTTGAGGAGCGAATCCTCAACTGGGCCCACTCCTGGTTGATAAATACATAGTCGAGTTCCAGTGCCCTACGAGACATGTCCCCTTTTGACAATGGGACCAGCTCGCTGATACGGAGCGCTCCAAAGAAAGTTACAGTGGAAGCTGCATGAAAAAAGAGCCTCCTCATACCTATCATAACACAAGCTATGCCAATCTTGTGCAAGGTGGGTCAGAACACCTGGTGAAACGGATGTGTGTCCGGGCGGCGGCCATGCTCACGTGTCCACCCGTGCCTTGGCCATAAATGCCAATGTGGAAAGCCTAGTGGCGATAGTGTGAGGGGCTAACCCCTGATCATGAAGGTGAACCATATACTGTAAAATCTGGTCAACTGGTATCGGCCACACTTCGGGCAATTGCCTTTGCCCGCAAATGGTCCTAAATTGGAGGAGTGCATGTAGATACGCCTTACGCGTGTGAGGTGCCAAAGACATGCCAATCGCCCGGTTCACGTCTCCTCGCCAAATGTCTAAACGTCGGCCGGGAGTGGAGAGGGAAGTTCCTCTGCATCTGGAGCCAAGGCACGGAACTAGGAGATCTGCAGGCGGAATAAAGCGTCAGCAATATCGTTATTAATGCCTGGCACATGTCTGGCCCTGAATAGCACATTAAGGCGCAAGGACCTCAAAACAAATTGGCGAACTAAGGCCATGGCTCTGGGGGATTTGGATGTCTGGGTGTTGACAATGTGCACCACTGCAGCATTGTCACACCAAAAGTGAACTACCCAATTAGCCCACCTATCCCCCCAAAGCATGGGAGAAAACTCCAGGAAAGTAAGATCACATAAGCGATCCGTGCCTTGCCATGTCTGAGGCCATTGACCATAGGCCCACCGTCCCTCAAAGTAAATCCCATAACCCAGGGAGCTGGAGGCATCCGACTGCACTTGGAAATGAGGGCTGACCATAAGTTCCAATCTCCAGAAAGAGACGCCATTAAAGTCCTGTAGGAATGTGAGCCAAACTGTAAGGTCTGCCCGTAAACCTCTGGTCAGCCGTACCCTGTGGTGACATTTTAAAAGGTCCGCCATGGCATCACACAGACGCCTGGCAAAGGCTCTGCCTGGTGTTACTACCCTACAGGCAAAGTTGAGGTGGCCGTGAAGCACCTGCAACTCTCAGAGAGACACCTTACGCTTGGCAAGCATTGCCAAAATCGCAGCCGAGATCCGAGTCACCTTTTCCATGGGCAACCTGGATGTCTGGGCGATGGTGTCGATTTCAATACCTAAAAAGGTGAGAGTGGTGGCTGGGCCCTCAGTCTTTTCAGGTGCTAGGGGAACACCCAGTTCCCACATAAGCACCTGAAATGTGGCAAGGAGACGGGCACATGTGCCCGTGTCATGTTCACCCCCAAACAAAAAGTCGTCGAGGTAGTGGGCTACAGACCGGGACCCTGACCTACAAACAAAAGCCCAGTGGAGGAAGGTGCTAAATCGTTCGAAGGCCAAACATGAGATAGAATAGCCAAAAGGCATGGCCTTGTCCACATAAAAATTGCCCCGAAAACAAAAACCTAACAGCTCAAAGTCATCCGGGTGCACTGGCAACAATCGGAATGCCGATTTGATATCACACTTTGCCAGTAGCACCCTGGGACCACACAAGTGTACCATCTGTAAGGCCTGGTCAAAAGATGTATACCTGACAGAGCAAAGGTCATCAGGTATCGTGTCATTGACCGAGGAGCCCGCAGGGTAAGAAAGGTGGTGAATTAAACGGAATTCACCCGGGGACTTCTTAGGGATTAAACCTAGAGGGGATACCTTCAAGTTAGGATATGGTGGGTCAACAAATGGCCCAGCCACCCTCTGTGCCGTGACCTCCTTGGCTATCTGTTGTGCAGCAATATCCTCATTACCCCTGAGAGAGTAAGTTCAGGGCATCCTGAGGCCCACAAACACCCTTAAAGGGTATGCGGAAGCCAAACTGAAAACCCTCAAGTAGGTATCTCGCATCATCCTGTCTAGGATAAGCGCTAAGCCAACGTTCCAGCACCAGGACATTAATTAGGGAGGGGGCCTTTTGAATGGGTAGCACTGTCTGAGGGAGCTCTGACCGCCCCCTGCCCACCCCTTCCTCTGCCTCATGACCCACCAGCCTGCAGGCACGTGGAGGCAGCGTGAGGGCCGGAACAAGAAGGGCACTCATGCCGGAATCGACACTGGTGTTTGTTGCACACTCTGTTGGCAGAGAAGCTCCAACACAGCAGGCAGGCAGGAACCCCCTGCCCCGCCGGCTAGTGGGGAGTCTGTGTAGTAGCAGCCCGCTGCACGGCATGGCCACAGTGGTACTAGTCACCAGGTGCTGGCCGCGTGGGGGTCATGTACAGCAGCCACAACTGCTGGCAGGGCTCGTCCCACCTCATCTCAGGATGAAGGGCCACCCTCATCCTAAACGCCTCATCATAGGCCAACCATGACGGGCCAGGGAAATCCACCACAGCCCGGTAAATATTGTCCAGGTACTGGACCATTGGAATGGCCAAATCAGGATGGGCTCTCAGGTATGACGCCATATAAATCAGATAGGCCAGTAACCAATTGGCCCAAGTGCGAGGTGGCTTACGACGACGGGACAATTCCTTGTCCCTGTCGTCCTGCTCCTCCCTCTCCTCTCTAGTGGGTTCATGGTTCAGGAGGGTGAAAATGTCCACATATTCCCCCCGCCAAATCTTCTCCCTCGTAGCCTGGGATAAATGATCACCCAGGGGTAAGGAGTAACCGGCCATCGGCAGGGCCGCCGTCGGCACAGATTGAATTGAGGGTGCGTGCAGTGGGCCCTGTATAACCCCTGAGACATTAGGCGTACCCATAGGGGCAGTCACCCCTGCCATGACCGGGGGATAATTGGGCAACCAGGAATTAACAGGACAGTGTGGATAAAACTGTCCTCCCACAGTAACCTGTCGTGGCCATGGCCACTGTACCCCCCCCCCCAGCGGTATTAGGTAGTGTCACTGGTGTGCTTAATTGACCAGGATACTCACTCGGTGCACCCCCATGAGCCGCCCCCACTGGGGGTTCTGGCCCACGGTGGGCGTCGGAGCTCGCGATGGGTATGGAGCTCTGCGTGCCGCTGCACCCCTGCCAAGCAGGACTGGTCTCCGGCAGAGAGCCCTGTTGCAATGGCCTGATGGGGAGCTGCGAGGCGCCAGCTTGGGTTGGCCTGATGGCCTCGAGCAGCTCAACCCTGTTAGCGGCCCGCTGGACAGCCGTGGCTGACGTGTGGGCCGGAACTGCAGGGTTTGCAAGCCCACCATCCGAAGGTGGTGGGGCAATGCCCATTTATGCCTCCAGCACCAAAATGCGTGCGAGGAGAGCATCCACAGTCTCAGACCCACTGGGATAAGGTGGGCTCGATGGGCCGGATGGCCCACAGGGCAATTGCTGAGGGATAAGCCCAAATGGCAATCCCTGGCCCGAATAGGGCCATGCCCAGTAATCCGGCCCATGAGGGGCCAGAAGAATGGTGGGGCGGAAACCCGCACCGGGCCCAAGTGGGCCACCATGCCCCGAGCCGGGCAAAGGCGCAGCAGGGGTAGGAACCTCAGAGGGGCAGGCCTGTGCAGCCCCCACCCGAGTCCCCAGACTGGGCGGGTAGGCAGAAGCCTGTTCGCCCACATTGGTGGCAGTGGGTAGGCTAACCCCATCACCCGCTTGTGGGGGTGCCGCCCGAGCCCTCCGGCCCGGTGGCAGCCCCCGAAAGGTTGAGGGGGTGGGCAGAGCCCTCCCCCTTGGCTGCGGCCTAGAAGCCAGTGCCTTGCGCTTGGGTGCCATGGCCACCCAAGCGATCACTATTCATGGAGGAAAATTCTTGTATACTTCTCCGCTCTGTCGCTTCTAAAATGGCAGCGCGGCTGCCTCGTGGCCACCCCTTTTAAAGAGGGGTGGCCATGCCCCCCTAACTAACCTGGATGTCTGTGTCCGGGTGGGGTGGGGCCCGCAAAGAGCACGGTGGCCATTTTGGCGCTGCGCTTGCATTTGCACCTGACAGGCAAGTCACCATACGGTTATCATGTGCATCTCAAATCTATCTCTCTGTATTTCTAATTATTGATTCACCTAGTACAAGGAGCCTCTCTCCTGCAATCTGTTCATCTACATGCACCTCATCAACTATATTAAGGGAGAGGACTTCAGTTTGTTTCTGTATCTCATCAAGTGTGATGAAAGTGAGATCCTCAGGTGGAACCAGTTGTTCCTCTGTGTGTTCCTCATCAGGTGTGATGAGGGAAAGAGACTCTTATGTCTGACAAAGTGGACTTGATTCACGAAAGCTAACATTAAAAAACAGCAGCTAGTCTTTAAAGTGCCACAATATTTTTTGGCTTTCTGTTTTGTTTTGTTTAGTCTCTGATATGCTTGAAACACAGATTAACATGACTACCATTTCTAACATTTCAGTTTTTTAGGTATCTTGCTAAAGAACCAGAGGTTGGGAGTTTGATCCCCCAATATGCTTCATGGAAGAGCAAGCCAGTGTGCCCTTGAGAAAGCATTACTCTCAGAAGAAGGGAATAGTTAAACATTTCTGAGTCCTCTCCACCTAGAAAACCCTGAAGGGAGTTACCATAAGTCAGGGTTCACTTGGTGGCAAACATATTATTATTATCACAGTCATACAATTTTCAATTATTCTTTTTGATCTCAACAATCCACATTTTTCGGTAAAGCAGTGGCTTCAGCCCTATTTTTTTAAGTAATAAAATGTCCATGTAGAATGTCCATGTAGATTTAAAATTGCAATTATCAGTTAATCCTTCAAATATACCCGATTTTCCAGCCAGATACTAAAATTAGTTGAGTCTTCTACACAACCTGGAAATTCCATTTTATTGACAATGTCATTGTTCTGGTGTCTGGAGGTATGGGCCCTATCCTGAAACCAAAGCCACCATCAGGGCAGTACTACCAGTACTGCCGTACAGGGCGCGGAGCTGACAGGGGCCCTGTTGCCGGCGGCCATAACTGTGACATTACTGTGAAAAGTATGTGGGTGTGGGGGTGTGAATAGGATTGCTCAGTATAGGCCCCAGAAATTTCTGATGGTGGCCCTGCCTGAAACCATATGCTCCAATCCTCCTACCTACATAAGAAACACAACAAACAGTTGAACAAACTGCAGTCTATTCACAACCTCCTAGAAAACACTAATCTATGCTCTGTGGATATAAAGGAGCTTTTTAACTCATACAACAATGGACTAAAAGATATTGAGAATACAGCTCTGAATGAGTTCACTGTGCAACTAGCCACTGATGATGATGATGATGGCGGTGATGATGATGATGATTGTCATGGAATTCAAGGAACGTTGCATTTATTAAGTTACTTTTCATGCATTCATATGTGTATTAGAGTTAGAATAAAGTTGAGAAACTGGCTTACTTCTCAAAGAACATTCCAAGCACATTCCAGAGTCATGACATCGCTAAGTTTATTGTCCCTAATGGACAATACACATCACTGGAGTTAGAGACAGAGGATTCTCAAACTGTATTTGACTGATAGTGAACTCAGCTTTCACAGTTCACTTGCTTAACAGCAAGTCATTAACCTGACCATCTAGTTGGGAGGGGGAAGCCCAGGAAGGGATCAAATCATGACCCAGACCCGAACCTTTACACCTGACATCTGAACTCTTAGATTCAGAGATAGAAGATGATAGGAGACCCAGATAAGGAATCTGGCTCCCACCATGGAAAGACACCTGTGGAAGACATAAAAAATCCCACAGGAACACACATTCCTTAGGAGGGAGAAAGAGGGGAAATTATGTATAAAAGCCCCTAGTTAGAGAGGAACATCTCCAATACAGTGGGAGCCTGTGATGGAATCACCTTATCAGAGGAACTCTTAGAAAATATTAGACCTAGGATATGGGGCTGTCAGGCCGTGGCTAGGAGATAGCGAAATGTCTCCAGGCTGGCTAGACACTTAGCTGAAATATCAGCATTGGCTGGACTCAGTCTCTGAGAGAGAGAATGAGATGAAAGAACTTGGAGAGAAGTTAGCTCTTTCTTATTTTCTAAGTATTAGAGTTAGAGTAGATTAGGCACCCAAATGGGGTACATTGTTAAATACTTAAGGAAAGTATTTTTAGATGAAATAGCTATATTTCTTGTTTGCCTTTTGAAATGGATTATTTCTACTTTTTCATCATTGCTTCAATGAACCTGCAAAAGACACCGATGCATCTTTGTTTTGTGAACCTGTGAGGAGCTAGGTTCATACGTCAAGATAAGAAGGGGGAAGCTAAGCTGAGAGCTGCTACTCCACTCAGGCAACATCCAAATGAGGCCCCAAAAGCTGGGACAGAGATGGGTGTTCAATCCATCATGCAGTACCTGGGTCTCGAACTGCTGACTTGCCAGCCTTCCTGATAACAAGGCAAGCTTCTTAACCACTGAGCCACTGCAGCCACTGATAAGTTATATTAATAATATTATTGTCACTTTGAAAGGTCATTATCTATGACTATTTCATTTTGTGTCTAATTCAAACCTCTCCAACTATGCACACAATGTGTATAAGCTTGATGCTAAGTATTGCACTCTTTGGCTAAAATCCTGTTGCACAGTTACACAAAAGGCATAACATTGAGGCACTAATTGATGCAAGTTAAGAAATCTCAATATACATCTGTTGCCTGCTGAGTCACAACAGGATTTCAGCCTATCAAAGAATATATAGTAATTGAACATAATTATATGCATCCACCAAAAAGACTTGCACACATCATTTAAAAAGAAAATAATGTTCTTTTTCCTACTAGATGTTAAATATTTGCTTCTCGGTACCATTTATATTCATGAACATGTAATGTTTTAAAACTTGAGACTGAAAAATATTAGAAACAATTGAAATATTTGATTTTAAAAATCAGATTTCATTGTGAGAATATTTAGACCAGAATTATGTTTTTTTAATGGATGTTGGCAGAAAACATAAACAAAGTCCTCAGGGGATGTGGCAGAAAATCAATGAGTGTTTTCTTTTGCTCATTATGGGCACCTTGATTGGATAATCTTAATTGGATACATTTGGAAATGATCCTATCCTGATCTTTTTTTGATAACACACACCAAATGACAACTTGATAAAGTAAACATGGATGTTTTAGTAATAGATAAGAGAGAAGATAATTGGATACTGCATGTTTCCATTAGTGCTTTCAAGCTGAATATTTACACACGCATGTCATAGATGCTTAGAAGCAATAAGGAGTAGAAATACAGATGAAACAAATAGTTTTAGCTATTACAAAGACAATTGGGTGAAGTGAATTGTATCGATGCTCTTGGTTAGAAAGATGAATGCATAAGCAAAGAGAAAAGTGGAAAGAGAAGGGAATATAGACAATCTTTAAAAACATTTTTTTTAAAAAAAATTGGTTGGATGAGTGAATCATTTCCTCTTATATCACGTATGGTGTATTATGTTAGATTTCTTGGCTGGTCTTTTGGCTGTGATATATTGGGAGAAACATGGTTAAAATACGTTCAAATTATAATTTTTATTATAGCATCAATAAATAATGGTTTCTTCCTATATTTAAATTTTTATATTTTCAAATAAGTAGAAAAAATATTTCATGGTGAGTCCTGGACCTTTCTGCTTTGAAAGGAGCTTGAACATTTATCCAAGGATATTCAGAAGAAGTTGTTTTTAAAAGTTACAAACAAAATATTTGGATTTTCATACTGATGGAGGAAGCTATTCTTTTGCATAGCCTTTCTATGCATGCAATGTGGAGATATGTATGGGGAGAGGCGACTGCAGAGTAATTAGCTAACCCTCATCTGAAAGGAGTTTGAAAATCCAAACCATGCTGTGGTTTGAGAGCGTACCTCCAAAAGCAGCCAGCAGCCAGTGTTTGAACTCACAACAGATATATTCCATTAATTTTGGGGACATTTTTTCTGCAGTATCCATAAAATGTTGGTGTATGAGCCTGAAGAAGTGAATTTATATTCACAGAAGCTTGCACTGATTGTGTCCAGGGTTGGCTCAGCCTTCCACCCTTCCGTGGTTGGGAAAATGAGTATCCAGCATGTGTGGGGCAAAATGCTAATTAACTTGTGAACTACCCAGAGAGTGCACTAAGCGCTATGGGGTGGTATATAAGTGTGGTCACTTTCCTTTGCTTCTAATAAATGTATCACTTTCTCTTTCATTTGTATTCTCTTTCTTGTATCTTTTTCCTGAGGAAGAGAACCACTACCACCCACCTCCAACTCCCCAAGATCCCTACCTATGTGAGGTTTGGGAGTAGAGGTCCCCTCTGCCACATGGACTGAATTGTTGCTTGGTGTCAGAGCGGAAAAGAGTATTTTACACCCGACCTGCCCTCAAGCCAACCTCTTCACTTCTTTAAACAGTCAGCCCATCCACCCTTCCACCCTACAGGCTCAAGTGCTTATGGGTCACTCTCAAGGGCTGGATTGGAATTTTTGGGCTTGGTATCCTGATTAGCATATTGGAGAAATAATTCCAGGTCATTTTTTGCCTGTCCTACTCTGGCCTGTGGGACAGTTATGGGCTTACTTTAGGGGCATTGTCTTTAAATAGGTCACATCAGTAATTGGCAGGTAGTGTGTTAGGGTGGCAGAGGTGAATCCCTAAGGGGATTATTGGATGATGTCAACACTGTATGTTTGACATGTTTTGTGAGAATCAGTGGGCATGTAGAAAACAATATGTAGCACCACTATGATATAACCAATATCTGTTCCCTGGAATGGAGTTGGAAATGATCACAATGATGTACCGCTGACTCAGCTGGTCTGTGTGGTAGCTGGAAAGGATCAGCCCTCAGCAAGGGCAGGGTATTCACCACTCCGGGCTAGAGAGGTGAAAAAGAATTTGCCTTCTCTAGTACCAGGTTGTGCACTACCAGGCTTCTCAGGTTGGGGTGACTAAAAATTTCCAATAAAGTTGTGCTCCAGGATTTTCCTGTGTGTTTTATCTTTATTTGGGGGTTGGTGGGACATTATCAGATGTGGCTTGTTTGTAGTATTTCTCCTTGTGGTCTATTCAGGTTTTGCTTTTGAGCTTCATCTGAGAAAGAGATGATTTGTTAGGACTTGTCTACTTTGACATTCCATTGTGTCTGAAGAAGAGGAATATGATACATGAAAACGCACAAGGAAATAAATCTGTTATTCTTTAAAAGGTACCACAATACTTTTGTCTGTATCTATATTTTGTTTTCTTATACACATTGAAGCAGTCTAACATGGCTATTGCTTTGAAATCTGTGGGATACTCAGTTATAATGCTTAATTGTGATTTTGGAGTAAGATTGTCCTAGACGGTGTGTGGGTGGTCAAACAGGTCTCTCTATTTTTCCGAGGCGCATTTGCCTGGAAACCGGCGAGCATGTTTATCTGCTGTTTGGGATGTCCGGCTCACGGCACATTTCTGTCCAGTAACAACTGGCTCATATGCAGAAGATGGTGACCCTCGGGTGTAGCAGGTGTCTGGTAGCAATTTTTTGAGGGCAAATTAAAAACTGTCCCATTATCTTGCCCACAACACTCCTGAGCTATAGTGGAGATCTGTTTGGCCTGAGAGAGTTCTGGTGAGCGATCTGGGGTTTTACCTCAGTGAAGAAACTGGACTGAGCTGGTTCTTGGCTTCCAGGTCAGAGAAATGAAAGTTACCCCTATCTTCCTCTGCCGGCTCTAATCGTGCCGCAGCAGATTGAGGCCCGAGAAAAAGGAACTCTTTGTTGAAGTCTTCAGCTCCCTTATCTAGCTCCGCTATTCCCTTACTTAAGAGTAACAATGCTGCTAGTAAACTTTGTTTAGCAACATTTATTAAACAGAATAAAAAGGCTTTCAATATTATACTGGATGAAAGCATAAAATAAAAAGACTAAGAGCTTAACTAAGATCTGAATAAGAATGGGTGAAACCGCCCCATGAGTGGATCAGCTAATCTAAAGCATCATAAAACAAGTTGAACAGAGCTTCACTGTATCGAAAAGCAATGCTATGGACCTCAGGTTTGGGGTCCTCTTTTATAGGATAACTAGCATATTTGTGCCCAGCCAGCCGGGCATTTTTAAAGTTTGTGCTGGTGGTTAGGGGTGGTTTCGGGTGTGCACAACCACCACTACCCATACAATACCAGTCCAACCACCAACACACACATTAAAAATTCCTGGTAAGGCAGGAGTGTCGTGTGTGTGTGTGTGTGTGTGTGTGTGTGTGTGTGTGTGTGTGTGAGAGAGAGAGAGAGAGAGAGAGAGAGAGAGAGAGAGAAGCAGTGTGTGTGCATGTGTATTATCCCCCCAAATTCCCCCAACCCAGGGGGCCCTGCAGAGAGGGGACCCCCCCCAAAGGACACCTCATTATCAAAGAGAAGAAACCAAGCTGTTTCTTCTCTTTTAAAATGGAGTGTTTGGGAGGGGTGGTGGATTCGATCCCCTCTCCCTGGTCCCCTGGGTTTGGAAGGGTTGGGGGGACAAAAGGGGTCTGTCCCCCCAACCCTTCCAGAGCCAGGGGACCCTGCAGAGAGGGGATCAATTTCATCCCCCCAAAAACCTCCGTTTTTAAAGAGAAGAAACCAAGCTGTTTCTTCTCTTTAAAAATTGAGTGTTTGGGAGGGGGTGGATTCGATCCCCTCTCCCTGGTTCCCTGGGTTTGGAAGGGTTGAGGGGACAAAAGGGGTCTGTCCCCTCAACCCTTCTGGACCCAGCACCTTTCATTGCCTCCCTCCACCCACCCACCCCTAACCCCCACCCACACTTACCTTTCCCTGGCTCCCTCCAGCTGGGTCTTTCAAAATATTTCCCTCCGGCTTCCGGCGGTTTTTTTTTAAAGTCAGCATGCGCGTTCCCAGCCTCCTCTGTGCTAACATCCCTCAGCCTGATTGGCTGAGGGGTTGCACAGAGCAGAGGACTTTGGGAATCGTAGTTCATGTTTTGGGTCGCGTTTGTGGGGCAGCTGCCCAACTGGCGACCACCAAAGCCCTGTGGCGCTGAGAAGGAAGGGGTTACGGTGAGTGCGGAGGGCTAGGTCGGGGATGGTTGAGCCTGGTTGAGCCTTTGAATGAACCCAACAGTTAACCCCTCTTTTTATAGGTATATATTGGGGGCTCCCCATTCCATAAGAATTTCAAATATGATTGGAAATGTAATTGTTTTGTCTTACTCACTGCTAGTTAAAATTTGCAGGTGTTCCTTATTTCAGTGTTCCCATCTTTGAGATGTCTCCTTCTTATTTGTGTGACAGAAAGGATAATGGCCTTGGGTACTTGGTAGGCTTTTGTGTCTTAATGAAGTGCTTATCTAAGCATTGATGTGCTAATATGAAGTGTGCCTACAAAAATGATGTTACTGAGGCTCTCTAGCTAAGTGTTAAACTACTCAGACCTAAGAGGATTCAATCAAACGACAATATTACCTAAGTGAATACTGAGTAACTCAAATGAAAAGTAACTTCCTCTAAGATTCCCATGACAAAGATTGTCTTTCCTCAGGTACTGTGACAAAATTAATTCATGAGTCATGCTAGTGTAGGCTTTGCCAAAGAATGCTGATATCCTTATCAGAGATTATAATAAATTCATTTGTTTTAAACTTAATATCAAGACTTAATATCAAGAAAACCAAGATAATGGCAACAGGTCCGATCAGTCCCTGGAAAATAGATGAGGAAGAAGTAGAAGCAGTGGCAGATTTTACTTTCCTGGGATCAAAGATCACTGCAGATGACGACTGTAGCCATTAAATAAAAAGACGACTGATTATGGGGAGACAAGCGATATACCTGGGGAATATAGTGAAAAGCAGAGACATCACCTTGAAAACAAAAATTTGCATAGTCAAAGCAATGGTATTCCCAGTGGTAATGTATGGGTGTGAGACCTGGACCATTAGGAAGGCTGAGCGCAGAAGAATTGATGCCTTTGAGATGTGGTGTTGGAGGAGAGTCCTGAGAGTCCCTTGGACAGCAAAGAGAACAAATAGGTCAATACCGGAAGAAATCAATCCTGACTGTTCATTGGAGGGACAAATAGTGAAGTTGAAGCTAAAGTACTTTGGACATCAAATGAGAAGGGAGGACTCACTTGAGAAGACCTTGATGCTGGGAAAGGTGAAGGGCAAGAGAAGAAGGGGGGCGTCCAAAGATGAGATGGATAGATGGTATTGTGGACACAATGGGCACAGAGCTTGGTGGGCTGAGGAGAATGGTGGAGGATAGAGGTGCCTGGAGGAAAATGGTCCATGGGGTCGCAAAGGGTCGGAATCATCTGTGCGACTGAACAACAATATTTGTTTTCCATTTTAATGCAATGTTATCTAACTTTGGGACTGCAGTCGCTCAAGTGGTTAAGATGCTGAACTCAACAACTGAAAGGTCGAGTTTGATTCCCGCATGCTGTATGACGGAGTGAGCTTCCATCTTTGTCCCAGATCCTGCCAGCCTAGCACTTTTAAAGCAAGAGATTTCAAATAGATAACCAGGGGCCACTTCAATGGGAAGGTAAACAGCATTCCATGCACTCTGGTGTTGAGGCATTTTTCATTTCATTTTAATTTCACTTTTATTTTGTATACCACTTTATTCAGCCCGAAGGCGACTCAAAGTGGTTTACATCGATGCATACTGTCTGCACAGCAGACAGCAGCAGAACAGTGAAAAAGATGCAATAGTAACAGTATAAAAAGTCAAGTACATCAAACACAATACAATAAAATAGCATAATCAAGTAAAAAAATACAATATTCAAAATACATAGAACCAAAGTCCCAAATACAAAATTAAGCAAGTACAGCCCGCACTTACATCAAAAACAGAGTCAGGACATACGGAGTCCTTCAGAACAGCGACAAGTGGCAGGCACAGCTGGCTCCCATCCCTGGAGTGATGGCATGGCTTCGGGGAGAGTGCGGGACCTCTCGTGCACTGGCAGCAGCGACAGCTTTTCTCCCCTTACAACCCAGCATGGCTTGGAAGGGGGTGGCGGCAGCGCCAGTGGCTCATAGGTGGCTTCCATCCCCGGAACAATGGCATTGCTCCGGGGAGATTGCAGGACCCCTTGTGTAGTGGCACCGGTGGTGGCTTTTCTCCCCTTCCAGCCAGGAGTTGCTCGGAAGGGGTTGGCGGTGGCAGCTCACAGGTGGCTCCCATCCCTGGAGCGATGGCGTGTCCATGTAAACGTTTGCAAATACAGACAGCGCTGGCTTTTTGGCTACAAGAAGAGATGAGCCCTGAACCCAAGAGTTGGATATGGCTGGCTTTTGATCAAGAGCGACCTTTACCTTTACCTATCTAACTTTGTACATAATTAATTAGCAGAATGTAAATTAGTTATCCTTTGAAATATGTACATCTATAAATTTGGGGGTACAACTCTTCTCCCAAAAATATCTAAGAATATGTGTATATTAGAGAAAAATGCACACAAAATAGTCATATTTGTAAAAATATATATGCAAGAATGGAATTTAGGAAATTCTGGGGGCAACTTGGTGAAATGCTGATAGACATGTATGCAAATTTAACAGTGAAGTAAAAGAGTAAAATGTTCAAGCCAAACTGAGGAAATTTTTAAGGTTCAGAATGAATATAAATTAGTGATGTTAAAAATTGTGGAAAAATTGAAACGGACAGATTCATCTCTATGTTGTTATGTGTCGTCAAGATACTTCTGACATATGTTAGTCTGTGAATTGTTGTTACATGCTGTCAAAGCTCCACCAACTTATAGCAACCCTGTGAATGCCTCCTCCGTATTCTGACGTGAAGGGGCCTGGCAGGAGGGAGAGCTTTCTTCTCTTCTGGTGAGGTATAGCCAGTGATTGGAGCAGTGGACCTTTTATGACACCACTCATTGGCTTGGAAGTGGACCCTACCGGCTTGTACTTAAACTGCCCCTGTCCAAAAACCCGCCTCTTTTTTTGATGCTGGAAAATGGCCCGCCCTCACGTCCTGTAGCTCTGAGTGTTGTCTGGGAAGCCATATAGGGCTGGATAGGAATTTTGGGCTTGGTAATATTTATTTATTTGCTTGCTTGTTTGCTTGTTACATTTTTATACCACTCATTTGGGATATTTCCCACTCTGGGCTGTGTACAAGCAATTAACAATAACAACATAATAAAAGAACGACAAAATAAAATACGCAACAAAATATAAATACCTGATGGCATCTGAGGGCAAGACTAATCAGCTAACATAGGGATTCCCACCTATGGCCTGTGGGCCAGCCCTGGCCCATGTCACTATTTCTTGTGGCCACTGCCACTGCTGCCATAACAGAAACAGAAGTGGACACATTTACGCCAGCCATAAATATGCCTGCAGCTGTCATAAACGTGTTTTACAACAGCATTTATGCCAGGGAAATCCACGAGTCTAGCCCACTCAGCTGTCCGGGGGCGTTCTCTACCATCTGACATGGTAGAGAACAGGAAGCCAGTGCAATCCTGCCATGGTTAGGGAAACATGATCAAATTTCTTTATACCTGTCACCAGCTTGGTCGCTGCATTCTGGACCTCTGTATCAGACACAGGGGCAGACCCATGTAGAGAGCATTACAGTAATCAATCCATGAGTTTACCAAGGTTATGAGAGAACATCTGTCCAAGTAGGGATGCAAATGTGCAATCTGATGAAGTTAGAAAAATGTAGCTTTAGATACCACTGTTATTTGATATCCGGAGGAAAATAATGGGTTCATAATGATTCCCCCAACTTGCAAACCCGGTCCCTATGGGTGATAGTAGTACAGGACAGATTCAGTTTCACAATTTTTGCATGAAGAGAGAGTTCAGAATTGATTTGCTCCAGGACCCATTTGTTCTTCTTTCTGGCTGTCCAGAATATCTGCAAAGCTCTCTTCCAGTAATATATTTCAAATTAATCTGTTTTTTTTTTTTTTTGTAATCAAAACCTGATTTTCACCATAAATTATGAGGAATAACTCTCTTCTTGGATTCTGAACTGTGTAAAGCCAAGAGGTTTGGCATGCTTTGTAATACACCATGTTCTCACACCTCTTAACTCTTATTTTGTGATTTGGTTTCTCTGTTGTTGGGCATCTTTGCTTCTACTTTGACCCATTAGAATTTTAACTTTTATTTTCACGTAAATATAGAACCGGCGTCACTCATTTATTACATACTTATTAAGGAGGTAATTATTTTCCATCATGTCACCATATTTCCCTTGTATCAGTACCTCCTCTGCCTTCCCCCTGTTTCTTCAGAGTATCCTTGTCCTTCCTGCATCCTTTCCCAATTTTGAATGTACTGTATTTGCTGGCATATAAGACACACATACCCCCCTTAAAATACGTAGTGTGTCTTATACTCTGATGTGTCTTACATGCTGGCAAATATGGTACATTATGAAATTAATCACATACCAGAAGTGGGCATTGTGACTGCTCACTCCACACCATGCCACACTACTTATGTTTTAAAAGATAGTGTTAATTTAATTTAATTTAATTTAATTTTTGCACTTGTATGTGAAATTAAATAGCATTAATTTCATTTCTTACCTGGTTCAGTGCCGTCTGTGGAGGTTATATCAGCCGAGTGTTTTTCTCACAATATTCCTGGCCAGTTAATACTGCTTTTCAATCTTGAAATTCTTCAGATCCCCTCCTCTTAGAGTATAATTAATTACTAAATGTGGTCCTGCAAATTACAATTCTCCTACCTCTAAAATCACAGGAATCAAATTAGAAAGCTAGCAGCCCTGCTCTGCTGATACCATCAATCAAATTGCCACTTAACTTTTCAAGACAGATTTATAATGTATTTCCAACTACCATGCCAGACTCACTGGGAAACTGATTCTTATAGACACGTGCCTCTAATAAATCCCACAATCCTTCCCCTCCCCACCTATCTACTCTTGTGAAGATTCAGATGCTGGAAAATTTGGAAAACATCTGGGAGCTTTCACAATACATGAAAAGCCTGTTATTTGTGGAGCTATGAGAAAAAAGTTCTCAAGAGCCAGCAATATAAAAATTGTGCAATTATCAAATTTGATCAACTTCAAAATATGTATTGTCTTGTCTATAATAGCACTGTAGGTAGCCTATAATTACAGCATTCTTTTAAAAACCATAATTGCCTAGTTCAAACACATTATCAGCAAGCATAATTCTAGATTGTGCCTTACACTTATAGTTGTTGTTCTCAGCTATACGAGTTTCTCGTGAATACTAAACGGTGCTTATTTGAGCTTTGTAAGAAGGAAGTACTTCAAACATACAATTTAATAACTACACTTTTTTTTTTTTAAAAAAGGACTTGTTCTTTTCTGCTTCTACATAGAAATTGTGCTAGATCTCAGCCCTAATTTTTATTTTAAATGATAGAGATCAGTGGTGGGATTCAATTTTTTTAGTACTGATTCTGTGGGCATGGTATGGTGGGTGTGGCCAGGGGGAAAGCTTTGTGTTGCACCCGAATTAGGACTACTTTATTTCAAAACTAGGATGGTCGAGGATGGGCCAGAAGTTCTGGTGAACTGGTGTGAACCTGCTGAATCTCACCACTGATAGAGATTGTATTGTGTTGTACCTGACACAAGAAGAAAGGTTATGTAGGCATATAAAAAAGCTCTAATGGCCATTTGATTAGAAACTCTTTCTCTCAGTCAGACTGCTATACAAAATCCCAGAATGTCAGACATCAGGCCTGGATGTCTTTTGATCAGAGCTAACTTTCTGTAAATATGATTTTGAAAGTTAGCAATTGCAATTTTGAAGAAGAAAAGTTTCTTGGCTAAGACTTACTTAGATTAAGTTCCTCTTATATAGCATATTCTGGATGATTGCCTGGCTTTGCTGTTGGAGTGGACCAGAGGTAACAAGCTGCGACTGAACCCGGGTAAGGCGGAGATACTGGTGTTCGAAGGCCCATCTGTCTGCCTGGGATTCCATAACCTGACAATAGCTGGGATAGTATTGTCGCCCAGTAATCAGGTACACAATTTGGGGGTCATTTTTGATCACCATCTGACCCTCGAAGCACAAATTATGGCAGTTTTCAAAGCCATTTCCCCCCATCTATATCAACTAAGTCAGTTGCATCATTACTTGAACAGTCCATCCCTTATGGCACTGATTATCTTGCTAAGACACTGACTGGGAGGAGGAAGGTCAGCAGTTCGATTCCCGAGTACTGCAGGACGGAGTGAGCTCCCATCTTTGTCTCAGCTCCTGCCAACCTAGCAGTTCAAAAGCAAGAAATTGCAAGTAGATAAATAGGGACCACTTCGGTGGAAAGGTAACAGTGTTCCGTGCACTCCAGTGTCTAGTCATGCCTGCCACATGACCATGGAAATGTCTGCAAAAGCAGACAGCGCTGGCTCTTTGGCTTTGAAACAGAGATGAGAACTGAACCCTAGAGTCGGATACGACTGGCTTTCAAGTAGGGGAAAACTTTACCTAATCTCTTGCATAGATTACTGCAATGGTCTCTAAGTGGTGCTTCCTTTGACCTTGGTACAGAAACTTTAGTGGGTACAAAATGCAGCAGCATTTTGGGGTGAAGAAATTTGAACATATCTCACCAGCACTGGCAGGGCTGCACTGGCTGCCCGTTACATTCCATATCAGGTTCAAGGTGTTAGTTCTGACTTTTAAAGCCCTAAACGGTTTGGGACCTTCCTACTAGAACATCATCCCGCATCACACGATCCTCCCAGATAGGTCAGGTTTGGGTGCTGATGCTGAAAATGGCAAGAAAGGCCATGAGTTGATAAAGAGCCTTTTGGGTGGCGGCACCAAGCCTATGGAACTTGCTCCTGGTGGTATTGTGTCAGACCACTTGCTTACTGACATTTTAAAAGCAGCTAAAATGCCTTCTGTTTAGGGACACATTTGAAAAGGGGCCATCATCAGCCTAGCCTGCAGCTTCTCGCCCCCTCCCCATTGGTAATTTAGGCCCAGGTTTTTCTTCTTTTTTTAAAAATTGTGTGATTTTAAGATGTCATTTTATGATTTGTGTGAATTTTAAGATGATTTTAACATATTGTTGGTAGCCTCCCAGAGTGGGGATGACTCCCCAGATTGGCAGGATATAAATGGAATTATTATTATTATTATTATTATTATTATTATTATTATTATTATTATTATTATTATTATTATTATTATTATTATTATTATTATTATTATTATTATTATACAAATCAACCATTTGGTTCACAGTCGAGGACTGGAATAAAATTAACAGTTCAAGCCCTAACCAAGGACCTAAGAGCTGTTAAGGTAATGTCTGAGTAAATATGCAGTCCCCAGTAGAGTTGTTTTTTTGGAGAGTTATGATGTTCAATTCAGTTCAAAATTTCCAAATATCTAGGGAGTCCTTTAGGTACTGCTCCAAGGGCTCCGATCACTATGGGAGCAATGACAGATTTCTTCTGCCATAGATGCTCAAATTCAATTTGCAAATCATGATATTTTGTGATTTTCTCCAGTTTTTTGTCTTCAATTCATGCATCTCCTGGTATAGCAATATCAATAAACCAGACTTTCTTCTTCTCCACAGCATTCTAAAACGTTCTCTACTTGATGTTCCCAATTATTTTTACTGCATTCATATCCAAACTTCTGGCAAAGTTTCCAATGGATACTTTTTGTAACCCTATTATGGCATTGCAAATAATCAGTCTGTGAAATTTTGCTGCACCCATTGATCAGATGATCTACTATTTCATCCTTTTCATTACAAAGCTGACATTTGCTATTGTTGGATATGTGCTGTATTTTTGTCTTCATGAAATTTGTTGGCAAAACCTGCTCCTGAGCTGCCAAAGAAAAGTAAAGAGCCTATGCTTCAGGAAGCGAACAAAGGAGAACTTTTAAAAACAATGAAGAAGAAAGCCGAATACCAAAAGGAAAGGCTAGACATGTCAGGATCTTGATGAACCATATTACTTCCATTTTGTTTTCTGACTCCATTTCAGGCTGCCTCACCTTGGTTCAAGGACACTCCGAAGGAGGGGGCCAGGAGCACTGGGCAAGTCCCAAATCCTTATCTACTTTTCTAACCAATCAGATAAAACTCCACCTGAGTCACTCATCTTAATTGGTTTCTCTCTTATCAGTGATCATCCTTGATTGGAGTCTCTTATCTACATAAAACCCCTAAAGGTGGAGTAAAGTGCATCTCTTTGCTATTTAAGGCACTGCACACAGCTCATTCTTTGGGCTCACTGGCTTGAGACCAACTGATTTCACTAGAATGTTGCCCCAATCTCTGAGAAAAGATAAAAAAAATCTATAGAGCAAGCCTTGCCAGAGGCTCTGCCAAAGGGAGAATCTAACTATTTCTCTCTGTATTCTGTTTTTATTCTTTTTCAAATTGTTTGCTTAATAAATTACAACTAAAGGATTTATTGAGTGGAAGTCAAGTTAATCAGGCTAACCCAGGTTTTTCCCCCTAAGCTCTCTGCTTTGTACGCTACCACGTAAAAGATTGCATACTCTCGGAAGTTAAAGGAGTGGAATCCACTCTGCAGGCTATGGTTCTGGATTAGTGAGGTGACAGGAGAGACTGCATTCGGAAGTGTGCATGCCTATAGGAGGTTGCAGCAGTCCGCGTATCGCTACACACCTCCCTCTCTGATATCCTAGCCTAGCTGCGAGCACATTAAGACAGACTAGTTGCAAACTGGAAAAACAAGCCTATGCATGGTCAATATTTGAAAAACTTAGAAGGCAAGGCTGACCCAAAATTGACATGGGGATGGTTACGAGCCAGAGTTTTGAAGAAGGAAACCAACAACAACAACAACAACAACAACAACAACAACAACAACAACAACAACAACAACAACAACAACAACAACAACAACAACAACAACAACAACAACAACAACAACAACAACAACAACAACAACAACAACAACAACAACAACAACAACAACAACAACAACAACAACAACAACAACAACAACAACAACAACAACAACAACAACAACAACAACAACAACAACAACAACAACAACAACAACAACAACAACAACAACAACAACAACAACAACAACAACAACAACAACAACAACAACAACAACAACAACAACAACAACAACAACAACAACAACAACAACAACAACAACAACAACAACAACAACAACAACAACAACAACAACAACAACAACAACAACAACAACAACAACAACAACAACAACAACAACAACAACAACAACAACAACAACAACAACAACAACAACAACAACAACAACAACAACAACAACAACAACAACAACAACAACAACAACAACAACAACAACAACAACAACAACAACAACAACAACAACAACAACTGCAATGAGATTGCACCAGCAAATTCAATCCATTGCCAGATGTTCAACTTAATTCCAGTGGACACCCATTTGTAAAAGATTGTTCATGAATGTTCCACACTAGGTGTTACGTTATCTCCCTCTTCTTCTGTGTCCACCTTGAGGTATCCACACCAGTGCCATTTTTGGATTTTTTTCATCGGTCATTCCTAAAACATGGCCCCCAAACTGTAGTCTCTGTTAGGGAATGTAAGTCTTTGCTGCTCTCCCTAACTGGTTGCAAGGCATATTGTGTCTGTGATGCCTTTAAGACTTTACTGCTGGGTCACACAGGTGCTGGGAGCTTTCCCTGATGTGCTCCAAGGGCCAGTGTATTTAGGACAGAGCAGGATTGCAGACCTTCAGCTACAATGCTCAACTTGCCTGAGCTGTAATGCTCACCTTCTTTTGCCTACAATCTGGATGAAGATTCCTGTATCTTCTAGAACCTGCTATGAGGACTGAACCTTTGCCACCGTTCCTGCTGATGGCTTTTGCTCGATATGCCATCTGTGCTTACTGGACAAAGGAGAACTAACTGAGGTAAGCCTCCACTGGGAGGACAGAAGATGTAGAACTCTTTGGCTTTGTTTGTAACTACAGCTTGCCTTTACCCTGCTGAACTGAACTGTTGCTAAACTGTATGGACTTGTATATAGCACAACTGTATTGTCTCAGTGAGGTCAACTGAGCAGCCAGAGAAAATATATGTTTTGTGTTACAGCTGTTGCACTGTATATACTTGCACCCTTCTACTTTCTGAGTAAACTTACTTTGAGTTTTCTTCTTCACCCAACTCTGGTCTGCCTTTTTTCTCACAAGCGGCCACTTGGTCAGGTGTGAACCTCTTGCTGGCCACTGCACCACTCTGCTGACCAATTACATCAACAGTCTCCTTTCAGCAACTTTTGTACATAACCTATGAAGATAGCTTCTTCGCAACACCTTCATAATTTTTGATGTGATCACAGTATCATGTTTTAAAGATTTGTCTCAGTCAACATGGGTGAAAAACATTAAGCTTATGTGCTGATTTTGCTGACATTTTCCTGGTTTCAGGTGCATATGTAGCCATCGGCATAATACTAGATACATTAAGCTGGAAAGTATAGCTCTCTGTAAATATGCAGCCATTTCAGAAATGGCAGACTAAAGGCCAAATGATCTGTGACTCTATTTGCAGGACCTGGAGTAGGGTTATTGAGTTTTAAACTAAAAAGTGCAGCTCTGTCTGCGAATATATGCATTTATTCATATAATTCAAATGAGAGAGAGAGAGAGAGACATGACTCCTTGGAGGTGAAAGAATAGCAATAAGATGACTTGATATCTTTATATAGAGGGCCACCCTCCATTTCAAAGGCTGTGTGTGGGTGCTACTGCCATTAGTCAGAAACACTTTACAGCACGCACACACGTGCACGCATGCACACACGCATGCACAGGTTCCATGCTGAGTGAGAATTTGTACACATGTATCCTAAGTGATGATCTGACACTTTGTCCACTATCCTCTTTATGAAGGTGTCCTCCATTTGAACAGTTGTCCATCTCAAGTCTGTTTTTAGATTTTTTTAAAAAAAAATTCATAAGGAGGGAAATCAGAATCTTTAGATTTGCCCAATCACAATGATCACCTAGACTAGAGCAAACTCTGGTTTTTTTAATTCAATTCCCAGAAGCCTAAGTCAATTCTCCAAAGCACTGATCAGCCAATGTACTGACTTCTGGGAATTGAAGTCCACTAGTGTTCCGCAGAACATATTTTGGGAAACACTGAACTAGAGAGTTGACTGAGCTGGTATTCATTGCCCTCCCTACTGAGGTGAGATGCATCAATAAAATTTAAATTACATAAAACCATTTCTAATCTTGCATCTGTATTGAGATGCACTGTATTTTTGTAGGCTGGCTTTCTTACTACGTTAAAAGAAGTAAAATTAAAAATATAATACATATGTTAATAAGCAATTATACTATAATAACAATGAAAAACATTAAGTGATTTAAAACATTTAAATTTTTAGAAGCCAATTTACCTAACTAAAAACCTGCATGTAGGGACTTAGTTATTGTTATTAGAAGCCTAACCGAAGACCATCTTATTGCTATTCTTTTACCACCAAGGAACCAAGTCAGTTTCTCTCTCTCTCTCTCTCTCACACACACACACACACACGCACACACACACACGCACGTGCACACACACACACACAAACACACATCTGAATCAAAAAGAAATATTAGTTAACACACACACACACACAGAGACCCATCTGAATCAGAAAGAAATATTAGTTAAGCCCCACTTGATTTCTTTTTAGTTGTGAATGATTGCTCATGGATTATTGATTATTAAGTCAGTTCTGTTATGGAGTAACAATGGAGCACTGGAATGTGACTCCTTCAGCAGCTGTATTGTGGCAACAAAGTTACTATCTGCTAATAATGGAATTAATCTTTATCAGTGTTTTAGGTCCAGGGTTTACCCTCAGGAAGATGTACAAGTCAGGTATGGAAACCTTTGCTCACTTTTTATTCTAGCAATATACATAAGTTTGATTAAAGTTAATAAAGCAGGAAAGATTTTGCAAATGGAAAGAATGTTCAGAGATAATTTTTAGTGGCAATGAATGGGTTAGAGGTACAATCAAGTAATTAGAGAGATGTTAAAGACCTCTAGGGTAAAATGCACATGACCAAAGAATACTGTATGAAAAATCTGAACAAGCAACAAGACACTTATCATAATATGATATTTTAATTATGGAGAAGGAAATTAGAAGCTTGTGATATTAGTGCCAGTATGCTTTTATAACGATGGAACTAACAGGATTTTCTCAAGACAATTGCTAAATTACAGCCCACTGGGATCTGAAAAATAATTTAAATGTTTTTCTTAAAATGCTTATCAATAGGAATTGATAAATCTGGGGTTCTCCTGGTATTTTCCAGGAAAGTGGTAACAGAAACTGTACAATCTGGTTGTTCTGTTGCTCTCCTTGGAGATGATGCCCAGTGGGCACCATTGGAAAAGCAGGCACAAGAAAGCAGTGGCTTTGTATGCTCTTATGCTCTCTTCCAAAACAAGGACTGGCAAGGTATAAGGAAGAAGAAGTGACATATAACTACATATGTTTGTCAGAGGATGGATTGTGTCTTCAAACAAAAATCTACAAACTGAAAAAGAGGTCCTTTATTTGCTCCTGTGGGTGAAAGGTGTAAGCAGAAAAGATCGGAGACTATTCAAAGGTGCAACTAATTTGAAGATTTAACTCAAAACAGCAGATAAACAAGGAATAAAAATGCATGAAATGAAGTCACAATATAAAAAAAATTCAAAGGGATATCAGCAAATTTCTAACACAACCCAATACGATGAAATGAAAAGTGTAATGCAGAACAATTTGGATTAAAGTATCAGATGAATTTATAGTTATGAAAAATTAGCCACTGTTAGACCTTTATAAAGCTCTGTACTTAAATCTCACTATGTTTCCAGCTGTCTAGCAGTCTATCTCCTAAAGATTGAGAAAAAAAATTGTACTCCCTATTCCAGTGAACAGTTTTCTAAAGACTCAGGAAATGTGCAAGAAAATTGGTTCAAGAAAACTGAGTTGGGGGGGGGGGGCGTGGTATAATGGGGAGTTGAACATCACCTTTTTTTGTTCGTTCCGAGGGGTGAACCGTTAGGAGCGGTAAGCCTCAAATTGGACTTAAAATTTTTATGTGAAGTGTCCAGAAAGTGACAGCATTTGTTTTCAGGACAGAGGCAAAAGTGAGCCAGAAGTGACCCAAAAAGGAATGGGAGAGACGCGGAGGAAAGTGAGAGTCATGGAGGATTAGAGACTGGGAGAAGGTTAGGACACGAGATCCTTTACACCATGAGAGATCTACAAGAGGCGTCTGGAGCGGAAAGTTTTTCAATGGTGGCAACGGCAGTGGGCTGGGAGGATATATGAAACTTTTCAAGCTTTTTTTATTAATAATTTTTATTAAATTTTCAAAAATAATACACACAATAAAAGAACATCAAAATTACAAATATAAAGAAACTTACGTATATAAAATTAAAATTACATATATATGTAAAATTAAACATCAACAAATCGAAACCACATTATTTATGATATATGCTATTTCAAATCAAACCAATAAGGTATGGTTTCTATGCCTCATTTTCCAATAATGTTCTTTAATATAAGGACAAAACAAAGAACAACAACAAGATAAACCAAAATAAAAATAAAATACTAATCACCCGGTGTTATTTACAATGGACTGGAGAGCTTGGAGATATTCATTGAGATTTTCCCCAAAAAATCTTGTGATCAGGTACAGGTCTTTGCATATCATTCCCCCTCAGTGAGTAATCCACAAAAGCTTGCCAAACCTTCCAGAATCTATTCTCTTTAACAAATCCCTTTTTAAAATTTATTTCCCATGTCAACTTATCATTCAATGCTAAGCCCCACATTTCCTTATACCACTCCTCAATATTCAAATTTACCTCATTTTTTCCATTTTCTAGCGATACACTGTCTTCCTGTTGACAACATTATTTCCAATAACTCCTTTTTACTCAGATTTATATTTTCCACTTCTGTCAACATAATCGTGCTAAGACCCAATTTAATTTTCTCCCCCATAATTTCAGTTATCTCGTATTCAATTTCCTTCCAAAAATTTTTTGCCACAGTACATCTCCACCACATGTGTTCAAAAGTTCCCGTTTCCTTCTTACAACGCCAACACATTTTATCTTTTTTCTTATCTATCTGATGTAACTTCATTGGAGTCAAATACCATTTCCACAGCATTTTATAATTATGTTCCTTAACTCTAACCAATATAGTTCTCATGATTCTTTTCCTCCATTTATTTTTCCAATTCTGTTCTTCTATTTTTATATTCAAATCTTGTTCCCAACTTAATCTTAGTTCTTCTTGTGGATTACCTACCTTATTTATCATTCTATATATTTTACCAACCAGTCCCTTTATACCACTTTGTCCCCTTTTTATTTTCCAAATCAGTTCTTCAAACTCAGTCCTGTCTCTTTCTAATCCAACTTCATTCAAATATTTACTATTCCAGCTATTAACCATTCCTGTCAAAACCAATTCAGTTTCAACTGTCCATACAAATTTATTTTCCTCTCTCTGTCTTTACAGGCCCGTATCCAGTCTCTCAGCAGGAATACCTCATTCTTATCAAGTACTTCTTTGACCCTTTTATCAATTTTTATTGGAAAATTTGCTATATCCTCCAACTCTATAATAGGGGAAATGTCCGGTACCAAGTCCATTTTTACTTTTTTCCATACCCCCAAAGTTGCCTTCATCATTCTATTTTTAGTGACCATTTTATTCATGTTGCCTTCTAAAAAAACCACTTTTCCAATATGTTTAAAATCTTTCATTTCTAATTCTTCCCAAATTGCCTTTTCATTAGCCAGGATCCTCACAAAGTTTTTAATTTGGAAAGCTCGATAATATGCCACCAGGTTTGGCATTCATAATCCCCCTTCCTTCTGGGATAAATACCAAAAAAATTTAACCAATTGGGGCCTTTTTCTCCCATTACAAAAATTGTTAATCAATTTTTGAAACTCCATAATTCCTTTATCGTTCAATTGGATTGGAAGAGCATCAAATAAAAAATTAATTCTTGGTAACAACATCATTTTACATATTGCAATTCTTCCAAACCATGACAGTTTCAATTTTTGCAATTGTTGTATTCTATCTTTAATTTCCTTTTTCAACTTTACGTAATTCAATTTCTTAAATTCATTGAATTTATTCGAGATATTAATCCCCAAATATTTCAAATCATCCTTAATTCGTAAATTACATTTTTCCTTTATCCTTTTCTGTTCTTCTTTACCCACTTTTCAAGCTTTGAGGATCACGATAAAATACAATATTTATGGGAGAAAAAAAGAATGCTTTTGTGCTGAGGACTGCTCTTGATTGCAGACTGTGGACAGTGTTAATATCTAATTTCCTAGCAATCTTGGTCTGAAGGTAGACGAAGAAGATATTTGGAAATTTACAGGTGAAATCAATTTCTGTTGGTCAACTTTAAAAAAATGACTAGGAATGGGACAGTGTTTTATTGAGAATTCAAAATAGAGACCGGAGATGGGGAGTTGTGCAGCATGGAAAGTGTCCATCAAAGAAAGATAACAAGGTTTCAAGTACTTAGAACTCTGCCAGCTGGCAATACAACTATACAAAATCCTTCTTATCTCATCTACTGTAACACCTGTGACAGTTGGAGACATAGCCATATAAGTTTTTCTTATCTTGTGCACTGAACACCTGGGTTCATCCTGAAGGAAGGGGGAGAGGTTGGAAATTGCCTTTAAAATATTTAATTTTTGAGATTGTACTATTTACCTAAACCTTGTACACTCTTTCCTTAGAGCTTTCATATATCTATTAAGCATTATATTTAGGAGTATAGATATAAGACTTTGGGGGGGGGAGCATCATGGTGGACTGACCGGTGTCTTTTTCCGTTTGTTCTGAAGGGAGAGCCGCTTAAAAGTGGGAAAGGAGGTATTTCAGAGTTGTGTTTTGGGCTCAAAAATATACTAAATGGACTGTGAGATCAATACCTTTGGCTAGGATAATTTGGAGGGTAAAATATATAGAGGTTGCTGAGAAACTAGAGGTCTTTTGGTCGTGGGCAAGCTGCTACACTTTCCTCACAAGAGTTTGGAACACGTTTCCTCACAGGCTCGAAAGGTTGCGAGATTGGAAAGACTGACTGAGTTTAGCGGTTTCAGCAGCTTCGGGATGTAAGTTACTTGAAAAAGAAAGGAAGAAAGGAGAACTAAGAACTACCTCCTTAATTATTAGACTTTGGAATATTGTAATTTTGGAGATTAAAAGTTGGAGTGGGATTTAACAAAAGGACTTTAACAAACACTCAGCTCCGCAGATTCTCATGTTCGAGGACAGCCTGAGGTAACTCAGGGCTGTCTCCACCAGAGAGCGGGGTACGAGTGTGGAATTAAGAAACTGATGTTCAAGTGATCCCTTAATACTATTCTATGTCTAGGCTGTGTTTGAATTGTGTTCGAGCTGTGTCAGCAGTTTATGAAACTGAATTAAGAACTGTGAGACCGAAAAGTTTGGAGGACCTCCATCTTCGGTGGAAAATATTTGACCAAGAGGGAATTATAAATTAATAAACACACAGCGAAACGTGGGGGATTAAAACGAGTGAAAGAAATTGAGAGGAACGAAAAGTAAAAAAGGTAAAAGTGGATCACAGATACCTTGAGGGAGCAAGGCGAAGTTAACAGCGAGGGATTCCGGAGCTCCGGAAGAGACTGAAGTTAACAGAATTAAAATACTACAGTAAAAGACTCTTTTTTTGGATTACCAATGACAGGATTGTGGTTGTAAGGAGGCAATAAAGAAAAAGTGAATATCGGACTATTGGACTATTGGACTCTTAGCGGTTTCTGGACATTGAATAGCTAATAAAAAGGATTTTCATTGTGTGACCACAACTATGGATTGCTACAGGATTGTGGGCTTTGGAAGCTGAAGCAGAAAGTAGAAGAACAGAGGACTAAAGAGGGTTACAGTGTTGCCAAAGGCAACTATAGGGCTGCAAGGCTTCAAGGACTTAGAAACTCACCAGCTGGAGACATAATTTGCATATTCTCCCTTATCTTGAGTTTGGAACACCTGGGGGTATTTTTGAAAAGAGGGGGTTTAAGAAAGGAAAAAGCTGAACAGCACTCTTAAAGCAGCTATTTTGGATTGTTCTCCATATAAATTTTGACTTTATTATTCTCTATTGGTATATAAACAGTTACATTCTACATATAACATATTATAAGTATATAAATATATTATTGTGTTGTTAGTTTAGGATCCTGTGGTTAAAAGGTGACAGTTTAATGAGTAAAAAACTTGATAATTTTGAACAGGATATAAAGTGGTTGAGAGTAGATAGATTGGAGAGAAGAGAACAGGAGGGAAGGAGAAGAAAATCGCTGCAGGAAGAACTTAACGAGATTCAAGGTCTAGAAGAGTTGAGGAAGAAAGTAGCTGAAAGGAAGTTAAAAATTAAACAGCAAGAAGTTATAGAACAGGAAGAGAAAGAAAAACAAATAGGAGTGGGGGGACAAGAGACTCTGAAAGGAGAGGAGTCAGAAAGACAGATGGCTACCAAAAAAAAAAAGGGGATTTTACAAGGGGAGGGTCAAAGAGGTAGAAGAGGAGCAAGTTGGTGACAGGGGTCCAAGACCAGATTTAAATGATTTAAGAGGAGACCTGGAGTTCAGGTTTGATGAATTAGAGGAAGAACTCCAACCTAAACTCCAAACATTAGAATATCAGCAATCAAAAGACAATCAGAAATTTCAAAAAGAAATAAAAGATAGATCACACAAGCATTCAAGAATACCAAGAAGGAGTGCACCAATTTATTGAAGGAGATAGATGAACTAAAGGAGGGGGTGAATGCTATTGGAAAAGGGGTTTGGGAAATGAAACATGAGTTAAGAGAGGTTAAGGAGCAGGTACAGTTAAAAGAGGAGAAACAGAAAAAATATGATAGAAGGTTGGAAAGAATGGAAGATCAGGGGGAGAAGGAATAATGTGGTTATTAGGAATATACCAGAATGGAACCCGGACAATTTAAGACAAAGATTGGTGGATTGGATTAATGCAATGGGAATGGGAGAGGAAATGGAACTGGAGGATATAGAAAGTGTGTACAGACTAGGACAAAAAAGGAACCAAGAAAGACCTAGAAATGTTTTTTTAAGATTTGTTAATCTAGGACAAAAGTTAAGAATAATGAAATATGTCAACTCCTCGGGGGATGAAGCTTTAAAAATGGAGGGGGCACAGCTAGAAATTTATAAAGATATTGCGTTAGAAAGACGCATTTGGAGGCTACAAGTAAAGCCAATCACAAAAAAATTACGTGAGAAAGACATACAATATAAATGGAGACCACACAAACAATTATTTTTCACAGTGAAAGGGAAGAATTATTGGATAAGGGAAGAATCTGATAGTTTAGAAATGTTGATGGAGGCTAAGATTATAGGAAAGGGGTCTAAAGAATGGAAACAACTTAAAGAAGCTTTAATAAATGTGGGAGCAACACCCATGTTAGAACGGGAAGAGGAGGAAGTTGAAGGGGCAGAAGGAGGAAATGATTAGGTCTTTAAAAGATAAAAAGAGAGACACTATTGTGTGGAATAAATTATGACGAATTAAGATAACCATTTGTAATAAGAAATAAATAATGAACAAGAAATGGATATTAAGTTATAAGGCTTGTTCGCCACCCGCAACCCCCCCTCCCCTCTTTGTTTTCAAAGGTTACTTTTAGTAGAAAATGGGGAGGGTAGAGATTTTTTGTTTGTTTGTTGGTTGGTCTGTTTACGTTTTGTTATCTTTGTGTATCTTTTTCTTTTTTCTTTTTTTTAATACTTTTTTTATTAATTACTTTACAATACGTACATCCAACAAAATAACATTACATACAATACATACAACATAGCACCCCCACCACCCAACCCTGTATAAAGTTTTTTAAAAAAAACCTACCCTTGTCACTCAATTATTATTTATAAGTTTATAAATCCGCCCAAAATTCATATTCTTCTTGTACAGGCTTTATTCCGTCTTCACTTGACATACCATATACTATCCAAGGTCTCCAAATTTTCCAGAAAAGGTTACTCTTAATTTCACCTCTTTCTACTCTCATTTCTGATGTTAATTTATCATTTAACGCCAACCGCCATATTTGTTTAAACCATCTTTTTCTGCATTTATTTATTTTGTTCTTCCATTCCAAAGCAATTATCTGCCTTGTTGCAGTAAGCAGAATGGATAGCAACTCCTTTTCATTATTATCAATGTTTATATCTTCTAACTGTCCCAGCAAAGCAATTTTAGGGTTCAATACTATATTTTTATTAAAGATCTTATTTATTTCCTGTTCTAGCATCTTCCAATAGCTTTGTGTATATTCACAGTCCCACCACATGTGAACATAGGTACCTAAATCTCTATTGCATCTCCAACATTTATTTGATCTTGCTTTATCTTTTTCTTTTTTAACAAGATAGGTGTACATTATTTAATTTAAGATGCGCTGGGGGAGGGAAGGTATAACTTGTTGTTTGTTGAGGTACTGGTTCACATATCATGGGGAATTCTGTAGTAACAGTAGAGAAAGCACTAATTATGTATACTTAAAAAGTTAAAAATTATCTCATGGAATGTCAGGGGCTTAGGGAACCAAATTAAAAGGAAACGTGTGGAAGGAGTTCTGGGAAGGGAGAAAGCAGATATCATTTTTCTCCAGGAGACCCATCAGAAAAATGAAAACAAGAATAATATTTATGCAAAAGGGATGGAAATATATGAGAAAAGTTTAGGATCAAGTAATTCAAGAGGACTTGCTGTATTAATATCGAATAAACTAGATTTCTCAATGAGTAAGAACATTAAAGATAAGGAGGGAAGGTTCCAGTTAATAAAGGGTAAAATAGAGGAGGAAGAATATATGTTTGTTAATGTATACTCACCAAATAAGAATCAAGAGATTTTTCTAGACAAAATTCTACACGTTATAAAAGAAGAAAGATCATCAAATTTAATTATAGGGGGAGATTTTAATTTAATAAGGTCAGCAATAGATACAACAAATACTTTTAGAAAGACTCAATATAAATTGATTGACAAATGGATAGGGAAATTAGAACTATGGGATGCAATGAGAGTGTTGATGGGTAAAGAAAATGTATTTACCTTTTGTTCTTTAAAACATAGATCCTACTCTCAATTGGATTATTTCTTTGTGTCAGAAAATATACTTAAGAATTTAGAAAATTTTAATTATGGTAATTTCAATATTTCAGATCATACAATTATTTCGATAGAGATGCAGTTGAATAGTAGTAACTACCAAAATAAGGTATGGAGGATGGATACTAAACTATTAAAAAATGAAGAGATAAAAAAGATTAATAAATAAGTGGATAAGGAACTGGGAGAATAATGACACGGGGGAGGTGAAATTACATATCCTTTGGGATGCAATGAAAGTGGTTATTAGAGGTGACTATATACAAGAGAAAGCAATATTTGGAAAAAAATGAAAAGTCAAGCAATTAAAAGAGATCAAGATATAAAAGAATTAGAAAGGAAGCATGCAGATACAGGAAGTAACTCAATTTGGAATAAATTACAGGCACTAAAAAGGAAACAATTGCTGCAGAAGTTGAAACGGTTAGGGTAGATTTGGCATATTTAAAAAGAAATGATTTTGAATTCAATAATAAAGACATAAAAAATTTAGCAAAAAATGTACGACAAAAAAAGTAAGGGATATATAGAGGCTCTAATTAACAAAGAAGGCAAAAGGCAGTATAAATTGGAAAACAAATTATTAGTAGCAGAAGAATTTTATACAGAACTATATACAGAACATAAAATTGAAGATAACGTATTACAAACATATTTGGATAAGAATTTGACATATCAATTAAAGGAAGAACATGTAAATATAATGGAACAAGGTATTAAAGACAAGGAGATTGAAGAGGTAATTAGCAATTTTAAAAAGGATAAAACGCCAGGAGAAGATGGCATCCCATTCGGAATTCTATAAGGAATGTCGAGAGGTATTGATTCCCAAATTTAAAAAAAATATATAATTATATATTGGAAGGGGGGGATCCCAAAATCCTGGAGTAATTCGATAATGGCCCTAATTCTTAAACCTGGAAAAGACAAAGAGAACATAGAAGCATATAGGCCAATTTCATTATTAAATCAGGATGCAAATTTTTTTACTTCAATAATTAATAATCAGCTTAATAAATTTATAGACACATATTGGAGAAGATCAAGTAGGGTTCGTTAAGGGAAGACAAATGGATAAATTAATAAATCGTTTAATTAATATTATTGAAAAATTGAAAAATAATAAACAAAAAGTATGCATAGTGGCATTAGATATATAAAAAGCATTTAATTCGATTCAATGGAAAACAATAAAAGGAATATGCGAGAAATTACAATTTGGCCCTAAATTTAAAGCATGTGATAGGACAACTGTACAAAGAAAGTAAAACTAAAACTAAAATGAATAATTGTTTGGGAAAAGAAATTGATATAAATGTGGGGACAAGACAAGGATGTCCATTGTCCCCATGTCTATTTATACTGGCAATGGAATTATTAGCAAATGATATAAGGCAGAATGAAAAATTAGTAGGAATAGAAAATAAAAAATAAGTCTATTTGCAGATGATACTTTATTAGTAATAAAAGATCCTTTAAACAATTTAAGCAAAGTACAAGAACATTTAAGAGCCTTTGAAGAAGTAACAGGATTAAAAATCAATTGAACGAAAACTGAGGCTATCACATGCAATTTAACCCAGGCGGAAAGGAAAAAAATTGGAGATATATTTAGCATTACAATAAGAGATGAATTGAAATATTTGGGAATATTCGTGATGAAGGAACCAAAAGATTTATATAAAATCAACTTTAATAAATTAAGAAACAATTTAAAACCATCAATAGAACAAATAAAATGGGTAAAGACTTCATGGTTTGGAAGGATTAATATTTGTAAAATGAAAGTTGTACCCAAATTGAATTTTTTGTTTGAAAATATACCGATTAAAATAAAGAGTCAGAACTAAATAAATGGCAAAAATTGATAAACAGAATTTGTAATAATAATAAAAAAGCGAGAATTAGCAAAGGATTATGGTACAAGAAGAATAAACAGGGAGGTTTAAATATTCCAAACATTAAAGCGTATTATCAAGCTTTTCATATAAAGAAATTACTAAAATTATTAATTCAACAAAATGAGGTAATATGTGAAGGGGATCAAGAAGAATTTAAAAAACTAAAAAGCGAAATATTTTTAGCCCAAACAAATAATAAAATAGAGATTAATTGCTTTTCCATAAAGAATATTTATAATGTATGGAGAGGGGTTAAGAGGAAATTGGCACCAGACATTTCTCCAATTATAGAAATCTTAGATTTCCAGAGTTGCCCAATAATATCATCGCATAAATCAAGATATATCCTATTGCAAGAAAAAGTGTTGTTAATAACAGAGTGGATTAAAAATGGTAACATACATCAGAAAAGGAAAGAAGTATATAATAAATTAAAAATAAATTGGTTACAAGAATTGAGGATGGAAAAATGGGATAAATCGATAAGGGGGATTATAGGAGTATCTAGGGCAAAGACTCCTTTTGAAGAGTTGGTCCTGGAAATAAGGAAAGGGAAAATAAGACTACAGGGGTTGATAGGTAAATTGTACCAAATGCTTATCCCAGGGGAAGAATTACATTATACACTTAAACGAATTTGGGAGGAAGATTTAAATATTAAAATCGAAGAAGAAGATTGGAGGAAAAAGTGGGGAAATAGAATAACAAAAACTATGTCAATGAAGGAAAAGGAGCATGTTTGCAAGGTACTATGGAGGTGGTACCTTACCCCAATTAGACTCAAGCAAATGGATATTAATAAATCTGATATGTGTTGGAGATGTAATGAACAAAAGGGAACATATTTGCATTTGTGGTGGTTCTGTAAGAAAACAAATAAATTTTGGAAAGTGGTAGAGAAGGAGATAAATAATATTCTTGGTATAACAATAAATTTAGAACCCAAATTAGCTATATTAGGAGAAATAGGAAAATTGAGATTAAGCGAGGGTAAAAAAGAACTTATTTTGACATTGTTGCTGGTTGCTAGACAGCTGATAGCCCAAGAATGGAAGAGTAATGCAAATCTGAATAAGAATAGGTGGTATAAAGAGGTTTGGCAACTGGCATTAAATGAAAAATTAACTAGCCATATTCGGCTAAAACAGGGATTAAAAATCAAAATACAATTCTGGGAAATCTGGAAACCTTTCATACAGTACGCGCTAACTAGTGAAGAAGGGGTTAAGCCTGGCCCTGACATGATTCAATTTTGGAAGATTTAAGTATACTGTACCAATCGAAATTACTGCAGAATAAGGTTTTGCACGGGTTTAAAAGTAGAAAGAATGAAAGAGTGAACAAGAATTTGAATAATATATTTTTGTTATTCCTTTCTTCTTTCTTTGGGAGGGGGATAAGCTATTGTCTTCTTTTTTTGTGTGTAATTGTTGTCGCTTTGTAGTATTTTTTTCTATTATTAGTTTTAAGTATTTATAATTTTTATGTTCGTTTGAAATCTATGTTTATTAATAAAAGCTTTATATTTAAAAAGATATAAGACTTTGGGGACTTTAATAATATTGCTGTGGAATTAACGAGCAAAAAAAAAACTTAAGGGATTGTGTCTATCAAGCTGATATTGTGGAAATGTGATTAGAGGGCAAAGAGGGATGGGGTAAAATTTAATAGTAATCTCTTAGAAATTTAAGACAAAAATTATATAAGACTCCATTATGTATTAGTATAATTATATAAGTGTATAAGTGTATAAGGTGGGCATAATATCTCTACTGAATACAATTTGTAAAAGGTATTAGGATTTTATAGGATCGTATTGGGCTACATTTGGTTACTCTTAGCAAGTAAGGAGGGAAAGAGTGAGAAACTAGAAGATTGGAAGATTTTCTTTAAAAATAACAACATTAATAATAATAGGACTATTAATCCAGTTTAATTAGAAATTACACAGCACAATGTGGCCATATTAATAACATAGGTTTTGAGCATTAATGAGCAAAAAAGCGCCACTTCTAAACAAGACATAGTGTGGGTCAGATCAGGAAGGTTGGAAAGGAAGAAGGGAGAAGAAGATCATTGAACGAAGAGATTAAGGAGATTGAAGAATTGGAGCAACTGAAAAAAGTGGTAGAGGAAAGAAAGTTGAGAATTAAACTACAAGAACAGCAGGAACAACAAGAGGGGCATAAGGGACAAGAAGGTATAGGGAGCCAGGAGATGTTTAAAGGAGAAGAGTTTGAAATTCAAATGGCTACCAAGAAAACAATGACTGTGAAAGGGAGGGCAAAGGGGGTAGAAGATGATGTGAGGGGGGGGGAGAGAATCAAGTCTGGATATGAATGATTTAAGGGGTAACTTTGAAGCCAGATTTGATAAACTGGAAGAAGAGATTCAAATTAAGTTTCAGCAAATGGAAGATCAAAGACTAAAAGATAACCAAAAGTTTCAAAAAGAAATAAAAGACACTATTTCCCAGGCAATCAAAGGCACAAAAAAGGAATGTTCCAAACTTCTCCAGGACATAGAAGACATAAAAGAGGGTGTAAATGCAATTGGGAAAGAAGTTTGGGAAATATAACATGAACTAAAAGAGGTTAAAGAACAGGTTGGGATAAGAGGTGTGAGACAGAAACAACATGACAGAAGATTGGAAAATTTGGAAAATAAGACAAATTTTATTGTAAAATAAAGTTTTATTAAACATAGATTGGAGGAAGAATTGCAATACTTATCAACAGAGGAAAGAAATTTATAAAAAATGAATTTAAATTGGTTACAAGAAATGCAAATGGAGGGATGGGCCAGGAACTCAAGGGAATTGGAAAGAACACAAATAACAATAACACCCTTTGAAAATCTTGTGAAGAGAGTAAGAGAAGGGAAAATAAAATTCAATGGTTTATTGGGTAAAATATTCGAAACCTTATTGTCAGGAGAGGAGGGCCCAATTAAATCTCAAAAGAATTTGGGAAGAGCTTCTGAATATTTCGACAATAGATGAAAATTGGAGGGAAAAAATTGTAACTTAGAATAATGAAAACAATCTATACCTATAAATCTGCGCGTTAACCGTTGTAATGTGACAAAGAATGTTGCACCAGGCCCCACTAGCCCCGACCGAGCCTCCCTGCACTCATCCGAACCGGGTTCGCAGGTAACTGTCGGGTTGAGAAATGTGGCAGTGGGGCAGGAGCCCACTGAACGTGAACAAAGAAAAAGGACTTCAATTCCCAGCATCCTTTGCACTGTGCAACCCCTCAGCCAATCAGGCTGAGGGATACGAGCACAGAGGAGGCTGGGAATGCACGCTGACTAAAAAAAAAAAAAGTGGGAGCCGGAGGGAAAGACTTTGAAAGACCCAGCTGGAGGGAGCCAGGAAAAGATAAGGGTTAGGTAAGGGTTAGGGGGTGGGTGAGGGAGGCAATGAAAGGTGCTGGGTCCAGAAGGGTTGGGGGGACAGACCCCTTTTGTCCCCCCAACCCTACAAAACCCAGGGGACCAGGGAGAAGAGATTGAATACACCCCCCACACACACACACACTCCATTTTAAAAGAGAAGAAACCACTTGTTTTCTTCTCTTTAAAAACGGAGTGTTTTTTTGGGGGGGAGATGATCCCTTCTCTGCTGGGTCCCCTGGCTCTGGAAAGATTGGGGGGGACAGACCCCTTCTGTCCCCCCAACCCTACCAAACCCAGGGGACAAGGAAGAGGAGATCGAATACACCCCCTCCCAAACACTCTGTTTTAAAAGAGAAGAAAGAGCTTGGTTTCTTCTCTTTAATAACCGGGTGTCCTGCGGGGGGGGAATCCCCCTCTGCAGGGTCCTCTGGCTCTGGAAGGGTTGGGGGGACAACACACACACACACACACACACACACACACACACACACACACACACACACACACTGCTTCTCTCTCTCTCTCTCACACACACACACACACACACACACAACACTCCTGCCTTGCCAGGAATTTTTAATGTGTGTGTTGGTGGTTGGAATGGTATTGTATGGGTAGTGGTGGTTGTGCACACCCAAAACCATCCCTAACCACCAACACACCTCTTTTTTACATAAATTACCAAAAAAAAATTATCCCTTACAACACAATTTAAAACATCCCGGCTCTTTACCAACATTAAGAAAAAAAAACTTCCAAAACCATTTAAAACAGCCCGGCACCGCCAGGCAAAATCTGCTAGTGTCATATAAGGAAAAAGAACACACCTGTAAATTGCTTTGGAGGTGGTATTTAACTTCATTGAAATTACATCAAATAAATAAAAATAACTCAGATCTTTGTTGGAGATGCGATAAAGAAAAAGGAACGTATATTCACATGTGGTGATTTTGTAAAATAATGACTAAATTCTGGAAAATGATAGAAGAAGAATTAAACAAAAAAATTAACACATCAATAATACTACAACCAAAGCATGTTTTATTAGGAGAGGTAGAAGATTTAAATTTGGAAGAATGTAAAATAGAATTATTTTTAGCATTAGTGATAGTTGCCAGGCAAATAACTGCTAAAGAATGGAAGAACAAGGAAGATATAAGCAGGCAGAGATGGTTTGCAGGGGTCTGGCAACTTGCATTAATGAAAAGTTAACCAGTCAACTACAACATAACTAGGGAATAAGAAGGAAATTCTCCTTTTGGGAAATTTGGAATCCTCTCATTCAGTATGCATTGACAGATGCAAGAGGTATCAAGCCTGGCTCAGATATGATCCAGTTTTGGAAAATATAATTTCAGACCATCCCTGATAGATTCCTCAAGTCCCATTTAGTGCACGGGTGTTTAGTGTCCAATACATAATTTATCGTGGTTGTAATTAGATTATATTGAAATTTGTTTCACTTTTTATAATTTGTCGTATTGGAAAGGTTTTTTTCCCTTGGTTTTTTTTTTGTCTTATTGGAATGTTGTAAGCTGTGTCTTTATTTTTTCGGTATGTCAATAAAATATTCTTTAAAAAAACTGAGATAGGAAAATTGGAAAGAACAATCTCTATATATATACATAAAAGAGAGGTGTACATTTGTATGTCAGGTATAGAAATCCATGTCCTGGGACCCCCACACCCCCACTTGGCACATGCCTACCCTGAAAGTTTGGGCTCTGAGCTATTGGGGTCCGGACCACCATGGTGGGGGGGCTGTGCCCTACAAAAAGTAAAATATGGACAAGACAAACTGCACCTCCCAATGGTCAATGTGGCATGCTGCAGCCAATCGGCAAGTCCGGGTGGAGAGCGGAAGAGGCAGGGCACCGGCCATGCAGCCAGCACACCAACTGCCACCACCCATGCAAACTGCGCCCGCTGGCCCTTCCATGGCTCGGGAGGGGCGCGGGTTGAAGCCACATGGCGGGCCTGCCAGTGAGGGAGGTGGACACGGCACTGACTACACCCATGGCATGCCTCTAGGAGCTGTGGGTGCAACTGGTCTATGGGGACACAGGGCCGTGTGGGGAATGGGCCCAAGAAGTTCACGGGAGTACCGGATGATCTCCTGATGAGAGAGTCCCTGGGATGATGGAAAGAGAGGAGGAGGGGAGGCTGCACCCGTCCCTACTCTGCCATGTCGAGGCCTGCACTGAACCGTCGGGGTTGGCAATGACGGGACGGTGTACGCCTTGCAGACCTGTACGGACACGCTTGGGCACCTTGGCCCCCATGATAGGCCTGCTCCATTGCCAGCCCTGATGAGGCCTCTTCCCGCAACCTGCCCTTCCCGTGCCACGGGGAGACAGAGACAGAGAGAGACAGGCAGCATCTCCCATTCCCACGTCTCAATCTGTGTGTGTGTGTGTGTGTGTGTGTGTGTGTGTGTGTGTGTGTGTGTGTGTGTGTGTGTGTGTGACCCACAGCTGGGTGGATGGGGGTGTGGGGAGGGTTGGTGAGTGTGTGTGTGTGTGTGTGTGTGTGACTATCCTTTGTGTGGGTAGGGGTGTCGAGAGGATGCGTACAGATGCATACGGGTGTGTATGGGTGTGTGGAGAGGAATGGTGTGTGTGTGTGTGTGTGTGTGTGTGTGTGAGAGAGAGAGAGAGAGAGAGAGAGAGAGAGAGAGAGAGAGAGAGAGAGAGAGAGATGTGCACCTCCCCTGCTGCATGCCAGAGCAGACAGGACCGGCATTGCCAGCGCAGAGGGGGACACCCCGGGCAAAGCTGGGTCCTTAGCTAGTGTAAAATAAAACAGGGAAGTATCTGTTGTGTTTGCGTGTGCGCATGCATTTGTGTCATTGTTGAAGAGTTTTGCATTTCTGCTAAAATTTCCTGTAGCTGTGTAGTAAAAGTACAGAAACTCTGAGAGGAGAATCGCCTCCACACATTCTTCTTTAATTGAAACTCAAAGTTTCAGTAATACACTCTGAGTCATTTGTAAGAAAATGAATGAAACTATTTTTTAACTTACAGGTACTTGAAATTACAGACATGTGTATGCCACCTTCTTTCCTTCGTACATGCTAGCAACCAACTGAACAGATCAAAAGCAGAACAATTGACATCAATCAACAAGAAGGGGAAAGTACAAAGCAGGGGGGAAAGTGGAGCCTTTTCTCTCTGTGGAAGGAATAAATAAAAGTCAATAAAGGAGGCGTAGAATCTTCCAGAAAGAGTAATCTAACTAATTGTAAAAACTGAGGCTTTTAAAAAAAATTAAAGCATACTAAAGTCTAGATCAGGGATGGCGAACCTATGGCACATGTGCCAGAGGAGGCACTTGGAGCCCTCTCTGTGGGCACCCGTGCAGTTGCCCCAGCACAGAGTTTGCCTTGCCCCTCTGCCCAGCAACCCAATGGGAGTGTTTACTTCCTCCCCTGTTGCTGTGTTGGCAATTTGCGATAAATAAGGGTTTTTTTGGTTGAAGTTTGGGCACTCGGTCTCAAAAAGGTTTGCCATCACTGGTCTAGATGCATCATAGCAGCCAAAATCTGCAAAAGTAAAAATTACATGAGAAAAAGTGAACTGAAAAGCATCTGCATTTGAGTGTGAATGTGACTGAATGTGACTCTAAATCTCCTTCTCCTAAGCATTAATTGCTTTTTTGTTCTAGTGATCCAATATCTCTAATTTTCCTACCTTCTGATTGACTTCATCCCATAAAATTCAATTCTAAATTGGTATGAGGCAAATTGGGGGGAAAGTGCATTGCATCATTTTCTTCATCCCTGGCAAGTAGATCCTCCCTTTGTCATGCGGCACATGATGTGATCATAACATGTTATTAAGATACACTCTGAGCATGGAGCCATTGAAAACATCTAACTTTGCACCTGTTCAATACTGTTCCATTGTCTTCAGTTTGACTAAAGCCTTGCTGCCACTGCAATCATGTTATCTTTCTTTTCTTTTGCCTATTCCATCATGGAAAAAGGGAAGCCTGAGAAAGATCCACTGCCCTTTTTGCCAACAGGTAACTGGCATTTAGGCTGCTTATAAAACAAATGAAAGATTTTCTAAGTACCACTCTATTGGCAGACTTTTCCTATCCAGAGGTTTAATGTAGGCAGATTGATTGCACAGGGAGCCGGCAGGCAGGCCAAACACTTCTTTATTTCAGCATGGTCAATCTGTATGTGGGGTCACACTAGGAGACGCAGATCCTTTTATAATGCATTTGAATTCCCCGCCACAATACCCATTGGTTGACGTCACTGTATTCCTGCCCATGATTACCTATTGTGTTGCATTCCGACCATGAACACCCTGATTACCTATTGTGTTGTATTCCTGACCATGAACACCTGGAGGCGGGAGTTCCACGCGCTAGCTATTAATTGGGTGATTGGAGCTGCATGGGCTTGGCTCCTTTAGCTGTTATCTCCTTCAGTTGCTACCTGCTGAATTCCTTGTGATAGGCAGCGGAACTAGCTGCTTGCATACACAATATCCCTCCCCCCTAGGATGGGACGAAGTCCCTTAACCATTGTGGGGGCCGGTGATTTCGTTGTGGCTGGCCTGCCGGTTCAGAAATGCTTCCCGGAGTGCCGGGGCTTCTCCCTCTGAAAAACTGAAGGGACCCATCGAATCCTGGTAGGGGAAAAGGAGGGGTATCCCTGGCTCAGGGGGATGAGGGGACCGTTGGGAGAACTCAAAGCCCCGCTGCTCACTGGGACGAGTGGGGGAACACTCGTGAAAACTCCCCTTATCCGGAAACAAAAATTCAAACTGGGGTCCACTTCCTCAGGCTGAAAGGCTGACTCCGGTGATTCCGTGCAGCCTGTAATGCTCAATCCTGTAACCCCCCCCTTGGGTTAAGCAGGGGGGGCAACCCTAACGTTGAACACTCCCCCTTTCAGTGGGTTCCTCTGGATCAGTTCCCCCAGTGGCTTCCGTGACCCTTCTCCTAAGCTGGTCAGCATGTTGGCGCCACAGCACCCCTAACTCTCTTATCACTTTGTACGAAACTGGCCCGGTTTGTTCTACCACCTCCCCAGGTACCCATGCTGGACCTGAGCTCACATAATTCCTGCAGTAGACTGGGTCGCCTGCCCCGAACACCTTTCCTGTTGGAATTCTCCTCTGCATTAGGAGTTCTGAGGGGCATTGCCCCAAGGCTAGTGGGGTGACCCTATAGCATATGAGGAATTGACAGAGCTGTAGCTCCAGATCCCCCAGACCCATCCTCCTTAGGGCCTCTTTTGTGGTGTGGACCATGCGCTCTACTTGGCCATTTGTGGTCAGGTGAAAAGGGGCAGAGGCGATGTGCCTGACCACGTTCCACTCGAGGAATTCCTGGAATTCCGCAGACATGAAAATGGATGCGTTATCCAAAATTAGCACATCGGGAATGCTGAAACAAACAAACATCCTTTTTAGGTGTTTGATTGTGGCCGCGGAAGATGTGTTATGCATTGGAATGACCTCGAGCCATTTCGAGAATGCGTCGATCATGAGTAGGAACATTGTGCCCCTGAAGGGCCCTGCAAAGTCCACGTGGAGTCTGAACCATGGGCCGCATGCTGGGTCCCGCTCCCTGGGGGGTAGCCTATGCTCCTTGGGCCATGATTGCTGGCAACTCTCGCACCGGCCCACCAGTTTCTATATGTCCTCATCTATCTTGGGCCACCAGAAGTAGCTCCTTGCTAGAGCTTTTGAATTCACAATTCCCGGGTGGCTTGTATTGAGCAGATGGAGCACCTTGGCTCACAGGACCTCGGGAATTACTACTCTCTTCCCCCAGAGGAGACTTCGTCTCTTGAGCGACAGCTCGAAATGCTTCCTGAAAAATGGATCGAGTTCTTCAGAAGGAGACATGAAGGGTCAGCCCTTCTTAACCCACGCTAATGCTTGGGACAAGGCCCTGTCTTTGGCGGTTGCCTTGGCGATATCCGCAGGCACAATCGGGGGCAATTCGAGTGACTCGATGAGCAGCATCTGGTGCTCTTGCTCAACCTCGCACTCAGGGTCTCTCAGCTCTGGTAGGGGAGACCTGAAAAGTGCATCCGCGTGCACGGTGTCTTTCCCTGGGTGATGCACCAGCGTGAGCTGGTATGCGTTTAGGAAGATCGCCCACCTTAACATTCTAGGGGACAAGATCTGTGGGGTGGGCTTGGTCATGACAAAGATACCTAGGAGGGGCTTGTGATCTGTGACAACAGTGAGCTCCCTCCCATACAGGAAGTCATGGAATTTCTTTGTCCCTGCGATGATCACGATGGCCTCCCTGTCTGTCTGGGCGTAATTGCACTCTGCTTTTGAGAGGGATCTCAAATAGAATGCATGGGCACTGTATTGACGTCACTGTATTCCTGCCCATTATTACCTATTGTGTTGTATTCCCGACCATGAACACGTGGAGGGGAGTTCCCCGTGCTAGCTATTAATTGGGTGATTGGAGCCGCATGGGCTTGGCTCCTTCAGCTGTTATCTCCTTACATAACAACATAAGAACAGCCTTGCTGGAACAGGCCACAGCCCATCCAGTCCAGCATTCTGTCTCACACAGTGGCTCACCATTTCCTTCAGGGTATTCCCAAGCAGATGCCTTCACCTGCTTAGGATTCCCTGGAAATGGCATTGAGAAATATTCTGCCTATCTCTCCAACCTGGAGGTTGTCCTTAAGTATCCATAATTATAACCATTGATACCCTTGTCCTCCATGAACTTGTCTAATCCTTTCTTAAAGCTGTCAAGACTGACAGCTGTCACCACTTCTTCTGGCAGGGAGTTCCATAGACCAGTAATCCTCTGGGTGAAAAAGTATTTTCTCTTATTTGTTTGAGAACTAGTACCCAAAAGTTTCATGGAGTGCCCCCTAGTTCTAGTGTTATGCGATAGGGAAAACAGTTTTCCTTATCTACTTTGTCCACACCGTGCATGATTTTATAAACTTCAATCAGGCCACCTCTTAGACGTCGTCGTTCAAGAGTGAAGAGGTGCAACCGTTGCAGCCTCAGATGGTAAGGAAGGTGTTCCAGTCAGATAATCATTCTGGTTGCCCTCCTCAGCACTTTTTCCAGCTCCATAATATCCTTCTGGAGGTATGGCGACCAGAACTGTACACAGTATTCCAGATGGGGCCTCACCATAGATTTATAAAGAGGCAAAATGACACTTGCTAACTTATTTTCTATACCCTTCCTAATGATCCCTAGCATTGAGTTTGCTTTTTTCACTGCTGAGGCACACTGGGTTGACACCTTCATTGAGTTGTCCACCAGGACACCAAGGTCCCTTTCCTGGTTTGTCGCAGAGAGTTCAGACCCCATCAGTTTATAAATATAATTGGGGTTTTTTGCCCCAACATGCATCACTCTGCACTTACTAATGTTGAAGCTCATTTGCCACTGTTTTGCCCACTCCCCCAATGTCAAGAGATCCCTCTGGAGCTCCTCACAATCTCTCACAGTTTTCACTACCCTGTATAATTTAGTGTCATCAGCAAATTTGGCTACCTTGCTTTTTACTCCTACCTCTAGATCATTTATGAAGAGGTTGAAAAGCAGGGGTCCCAGTACTGAACCTTGGGGGACCCCGCTCTTTACTTCCCTCCAGTTGGAGAAGTGTCCATTCAGTGCTACCCTCTGTTTCCTGTCCCTTAGCCAGTTGCTGATCCAGGACAAGACCTGTCCCTTTATTCCATGACTGGCAAGTTTATTCAAGAGCCTTTGGTGTGGGACCTTGTTAAAAGCCTTCTGAAAGTCCAGATAAATAATGTCAACTGGATCCCCCTTATCCACATGCTTGTTGACACTGTCAAAAAATTCCAACAGATTAGTGAGCCATGATTTGCCCTTGTAAAAGCCATGTTGGCTCTCCTTTAGCAGCGCCTTCTCTTCTATGTGCCTATTCATTCTATCTTTTAGGATGATTTCCATCACTTTACCTGGGACACATGTCAAACTGACAGGTCAGTAATTTCCTGGATCACCCCTGGATCCTTTTTTGAAAATTGGTGTTACATTCACTACCTTCCAGTCATCAGGCACAAAGCCTGATTTGAGGGAAATATTATATATTTTGGCTAGGAGATCAGCAATTTCATCTTTAAGTTCCCTGAGAACTCGTGGATGGATGCCATCTGGTCCTGGTGATTTGTTAGTGTTTAGTTTAACAAGACATGCAGGAGATGGGGTCCATCTGTCAGCTAGTGGTATGAACCTCTTCCTGGAGGATGTGCAAGCAGGCCTGGCGACCGAGCTGACGGTCTGGGGGTGGGGGTGGTGAGTCATCATGAACGCCTCCCCGTGTGGCGGGTAGCACTGGTAAGGTAAAGATTTATGACCCAGAGGTATCCGGCAGGTTCGCAATTGACTGGCCAACACGTAGATAGGTACAGGGGAAATAGGATTGGCCGGTCAAGGGCGAACCATGAAAGGGGTGATGGCAGGAGCTTCACAGCCTCCATCACCTTGATATTTGAACGGATACACGTCATAGGGTTGGGTCAGTAGATAGTATATTGACTCCGGTCATCAATTTGTTTGTGTCAACAAACAAATTGATACAAATAGATACATGTAGCCAATTTCCATTGGCATTTTGGGTGGAACCTTACCAGTGTTACTGTGGCCTGCTTGCCTTAAAGAATTACAATTGGATGATACACCAATTGAAAGTGATAATTCAGACTAGGGCATTATTCAATAAAAGTGGCCCGATGCCTTTAATCAAATACCACTGTCTGTGTCTTTATTTGGGTGGGTGCGCCTGCAATGCAAGCGCGGTGCCAAAATGGCCACCGCGCTCTTTGCAGGCCCCACCCACCCAGATGCAGACATCCTGGTTAGTTAGGGTGTGTGGCCACCTCTCTTTAAAAGGGGTGGCCACGAGGCAGCCGCGCTGCCATTTTAGAAGCGACGGAGTGGAGAAGTTTTTCCCTCCACCCCCTCCCTAGTGGACAGTGTGATTTTCTGGTCGCTTCGGGGCCGGGTGGGAATTTTTGCTTGAACCTACATTGGCCCCTTTGGTTCTTGGCTTTTTTGCCCATCCCACACTGTCACTAGTGTTTGAGATACGGGGTAAGTTGACTTTGGTCACTTTTGGCGGGTAGCACTGGTAAGGTAAAGATTTATTACCCAGACGTATCCGGCAGGTTCGCAATTGACTGGCCAACACGTAGATAGGTACAGGGGAAATAGGATTGGCCGGTCAAGGGCGAACTATGAAAGGGTTGATGGCAGGAGCTTCACAGCCTGCATCACCTTGATATTTGAACGAATACACGTCATAGGGTGGGGTCAGTAGATAGTATATTGACTCCGGTCAACAATTTGTTTGTGTCAACAAACAAATTGATACAAATAGATACATGTAGCCAATTTCCATTGGCATTTTGGGTGGAACCTTACCAGTGTTACTGCGGCCTGCTTGCCTTGAAGAATTACAATTGGATGATACACCAATTGAAAGTGATAATTCGGACTAGGGCATTATTCAATAAAAGTGGCCCAATGCCTTTAATCCAATACCGGTGTCTGAGTCTTTATTTGGGTGGGTGCACCTGCAAAGCTGAATAGACAGGTTTCATTATTTCCTTTAATCTGTAAACAATATTTTTGTCTATGTAGTTTAGAATTCCATTAGCTTCTTTTGTTAACACATCATACTATTAAGTTGGCAAACTGGACTTCAGTTTTCAGAATCTCTGACCATTGGCAAAGCTGGTTGGAATTTGATATTTGAAGTCCAGGTATCTCTAAGTTAATAATTTGTAAACCACTGTCATACATTTTAACACAGTCATCTGCCAAGCCTAATGTCACTCATTCTGTATTTGCACATCTGATTTTTTCCTGGAAGACAAAACTTCATATGTATCCCCACTGAAACTATTTTTTTTTTTTTTGCTTTGGTCAGGCATCCAGCTTGTTTAGGTTATCGTGATTTTGCCCTTTTCTTAGTTTCTCTCTCAATTTGGTATCATATGTTTTGATGAGTAACTCTTCTGCTCTTTTATTTAAATCATTTATGAAAACATTGACCAACACCAAGACCAGAACTCAACCCTTTGGTGCGCTAGCTATACATTTCCTCCTGGACAGTGAACATTCCTTGGTTGTGGTCTATCAATAAACTACATATCCACCCCACAATAACATCTGTCTCACATTTCAAAAGCCACACATAAAAGTTGTTATTATGTTCTGTCAAGTTAAATCTTACTTATGACAACCTTATGAATGAGCAGTCTCCAAAATGTCCTGTCCTCAAAAGCTTTGGTCATCTCTTTAAAACTGAAGACTATGGCTTCCTTCACACAGAAAATCCATTTTGCATTTGGTCTTCCCCTTTTCTTGATACCTCCAGCTTATCTCAAAAACATTTTTTCCACAGAGTTTCCTTCTCATTCTGTGCCCAAAATACAACAACCTTCATTTTATCATTTGCACATCCAGAGATAATCCCAGCTTGATCTGCTCTAGGACCCACTTTTTCATCTTTCAGGTAGTCTAGGGTATCCACAAAACTCTCTTTCAGCAAAATATTTCAAACAAGTCATTTTCCTCTTGTCAGTTTTCTTTATTGTCCAGCTTCACACATATATAGTAATCTGAAAAATGAGAGATTGACATTTTCATCTTTTATTTTCACTAAGTCATTTCAAGTTATTGCTGCATTTTGGCAGTAAGAAGGTATCATCTGCACATCTTACATTATTGATTCCCCTCCCCCAAATTTTCATTCCTCATTCATCTGGCTATAGTCTGGCTTTCTGTATACAGTATGTTCCTGTACAGACTGAATGGACAAGGAGATAAAATGTGCCCTTGACAGACTGCGTATTGGAAACGGTTTTGGTCCACAATAGAAGTTACACATCAGGACAATCAAATGCTGCGGGACATTTATTTATTCCAGAACAACTAATGATCTACACAGCAAAAGGATTTGGTGTAATCTATAAAGCATCTTTTTATGATATTATTTGTTTTCCAGTAGCTAGGAGAAATTTCCAGAGGAATCTTGTTGAAAGTCATACTGAAATTAACACTGGCAGAATTGTTGTAATCTTCTAAGCTTGTAAGTCCATATAAAAAGAGATAAGACTGTTTTCACTTTAGCTGTTTTTGAGAAAACAATGTTGGCTCTTTGTAAAAACCACATTCTATCTATGTGCTCTCAGATTGACTATGTAGTAAACTATTTTAGAACCATTTCTGATATTAGTATAAAGCAGGCCAGACATATGTCTGGCTGGATATTCCACTATGATAATGGAATAGACCGTACAGACAGTGACTCAACACTGAGTGTTGGGCAGTGGTAAATAACCTGGCTCCCTAAAGGGGCCAATGCCACTGGAAACCATCATATTGAGCCCAATGGCAAAATGAGTGGAGGAGGAACCACTTCACTATTCTGATTCCCAATGGTCATGGAGGTGGGAAGGAGCCATGCCAGATGTGGCCATGTCAGATGGCAGTGAAGGTGTGCCATGTCAATATCCTCAAAGCTGCAGCAGTCCATTGCAGTCTTGGTGTCAAATCCTGCATGTCTCATTTCATACATGCTGCAGGAAATGGCTCTGTGATCACAGTGTGTGGATCACTTCATGGCAAACTGGGATCCACCTTAAACAAATTCATGCCAATGGCATTTCCCCCCTGAAAATGACTTTCAAGAAAAAATGTATACTCGGACATGAATAGCAGCTGCCGCCACCACCACCGATGAAGCAAACTTATCAATAGGTTGAAAAATGCTATTTTTTTCTTTCACCTCCAATAATAATAATAATAATAATAATAATAATAATAATAATAATAATAATAATAATAATAATAATAATAATAATAATAATAATAATAATAATAATAATAATAATAATAATAATAATAATAATAATAATAATAATTTCATGTCAGAAATGATTCTGGGTTGAAAGGATTTTTGCTGGAGGAACTCCACTCAGGGGATGCCCGAATGAGGCTCCTTTCATGTTCCCAAGATCTTTTTCCACTGAAGAGGTTTCTATTTATCTACTTGCCACAATCTGTGGGGCCTTATTTGCTTTCCTTTAATTCTCAATGATTCTAGAGAGGGGCTTTGAAATTCTAGCAAATAGTTCTTCTAAAACCCTTGAATGCATGCTTTCTGATTTGAATTAATTTAAAGTAGCTAGATGTTCTGATTTTCATCTCTGTACCTGCATCCCAAACACTGCATTATTTATGCCAATTTCATCTGGTTAACTGCTGTTTCCTTTCTGAGTGAAGACAGATGTAAAGTAGGTGCTCAGTAGATACAGCTTCTTTGCTGTCATCCATTACTATTTCTTCTCCTCCACACAGTAGATGTGCCACTACTATGTTCCTCCTCTTACACAAAATGTAGCCCTAGCCTTTTTTTAATTACTATTATTCTCTCTTCTGCAAGCAAGACTCATTTCATTATGAGATTTATCCCTCATCATTTTTTCCTCTATAAATAGTAACTATTAATTTATACTCTTCCTTGGTGGTTTGCCTGGCCCCTTTAAATCTCAGCTTATGAATTCATTATGCAACCATAGCAGTTTCCTTAGATGCTGCCCTCTTTTCTATTTCATTGGAATTGATTGTGATTGTACCTTCATTATATTATCTTTAAGAAACTAATATCCATTATTAGAGTTTCTGATCAGAGGATCACACCCAGCATTTTTAAAGCTTTTTGAAAGTCCATGGTGTATATCTATCTTTAGCTATTCCTTTCCTCTGTATAATGAATAGCTGGCTGAATAGGTCAGTGATTTATATATATGGATGTAGTGTTTTTGATTCCCTACTGGGTTTCCTAGAAGAAGAAACAGTCTGTGTTGTCATGGGTGAGATGCATAGGCCAAGGCATCCCTAGAAGAAGGGACTAGTAAGCCACTCCTTTGTATTCTTTACCTAGAAAGTCCTGGAAAAGGTTACCTAAAGCCAACATTGATTTGACAGCACATAATCATTATATAATGAATGCCAAGAGGTCTACGGTCAGTTTCACTTTTTCCACTTTCCTATTAGTCAGGATGGGGTCTATGCTAGAAGTCAGTTACTCCTTTCAAAAGCCACTGCCATTGGAGCCGTCACACCACCATTGGCTCCCTCCCTGGCCTAGGAGGTGGGAGCACAGCTTAGGCACATTTTCCCCTTGGCGGGACCCTCAAAAGCCACCATTGTTTGAACCACTGGACTTGTTGTGGGCTGAAGACTATCTTCTTCTCACCACAGTCAGTTTTTTCTGGCTCTGTCATGGACGTTTGAGTCAGGGGGTTCTGTTCTGGACATTGGGTGGTGAGGATTGTGTGTTTATCTGTGATAATTTTGTATTTTTTCTTTATTGTAACTATATTTTTGTATTGTATTATATTATATTGTGAATTGTAATATTTATTCATGTTGTAGGCCGCTTCGAGTCACACTGTGTGTTGAGTGAAGCGGGATAGAAATCTAAGTATAAATAAATATTATATAGAATTATCAATAAGGAAATGAGGAACTGTTAAATCTTCCATTCTTGGCAGAATTTGATATAACAACAAATATGTGGACAATTAGAGTCCCATTATTATCATAGCTTTTCTTTTTACAGCTCCCAAGGTATCATCTAAATCTCTCTGGTTTCAAATTCTATACTAGTCCTCTATATTGCTATTACTGTTCTCTATTCATTTTCACTCGAGAGCTCAACAAAGCACCCCTGTCTCCAAGTCATGCTAGTATTAATCCACTTCCACTTAATCCATTCATTATTAATAAGTTATATCTTCCGTTATTGTATTCTAATCACAAGTCTCATGCAACTAGGCTTTAGTGATCTTTGTTATATTGTTAAATTGTATTTGCTTTTTATCTCTTAAGGATTCAAATTCATCTTGTTTATGCTCTGTGCATTACAACAGAAGCATCTGAATATGTGAGGTATTCCCTTCAGCTATTCCATGATTCCCCTCTCCTATTTGGCACGTTCTGATATCTCAACATTAGCTTCTTGTACACCAGTGATACTATTTTCCACAGCACGTGGCATCACCATCTACTGAAATGCTACCTCCTTCCCACAATAGGATTGAATTTAGATTCCTGCTGATCATGTTTATGAGACTTAAAGCAAATATATTTTCCTAGCTTTTGTTCCCCAAGTAGCGCTGCTAAGCGATTTTTGTTGTTATGTGGGTTTCTATGGAGTTTCCTGCATAACGACATTTTTAGCGTCATTGTCCGTTTATTTTAGCGTTGTCTGGACAACAACACTAAAAACATTGTTATGCGGGGGAACACGTGGTGCATAACGACACATTGTTAAGTGAAAATGATGTTATCTGAATGCGTTGTTATATGAGGGTTGACTGTGATAGACCATGTCATCACAACTTCAAACTTCCCCATTGAAAACATTTGTGTAGCCCATTGTTCAGTTCCAGGATTTTCTATTTTTCTAGGCCATGTATGTCAGTAAGAAACTGTGATGAAATTACCATGATCTGAATCAAGAGTCTGTGACAAAATAACCACTACCACTTTTGTGTTATCTGATGCTGACAACTGCTGTCTCTTACAGAAGATCAAAATAATTATCCATTGGAACAGTCTGAGATCAGCTGCATTACTGAAGAGGCACAATATGCTTTCTCATAGTCCAGCCACATTCTCGCAAGCACTTTCCTCTTGTATTTGACATCCTTTGATATGCCTTCCTTAGAGACATTTTCCCCTTTGTTATTCCTCCACAGAAGTCTGCTGTGCTGTATTCTAGGATCTTTCCCCATGAGCCAAAGTGTAAACATGCATTATGGTCCAGCAAGCCACAAAAGTATAGCCTTCTACATTGTCAAGCAGGAATATAACATGGAACAGATATTATAGGTCACCACCATAACACTTTTGCTGTCCAGGCCCCTTCATCTTATGTAGGTGGCGACACAGTTAAACTCTCTTTGTTCACTCGCTATCTTTCAGAGGTTTTCAGAGACACTGGGATCAGCTATAGAGATCATTACTAGCCCTGTGCACAAGTCAGTGACACAATTCCTCTCAGAACAAGACTGGGGTAGGCAACTTTTAAGGTCTAAGGAACATTTTCCCCTTCCAAAGATCTTATAAAGCTGTACATTTGTTTTTGTTCTCAACATGCCCCCTCTAACTTTTAGAAACCAAACAATGGACATTGTACCCCAGTTTTCAGCCAAAAATATTTTTGATGATTGGGGTTTGAGAAATATGGAAGTCTGCAGAGGATTGGGACCTTGGAGATCAAATGCAATTCACAAACCACATGATGCTCATCCTGTCCTAGAAAATATTCTCTACGAAGAGCACACAGTTCCAGTTAAAGAGCCAAAGGTGTACAGACAAACTGCTACACAACTAAGGATGGAACCTGCCATTTGATTCACAGTTGGGTTCAAGCCCTAACCAAGGATCTAAGAACTGTTAAGGTAACATCTAAGTATATATGCAGTTCATAGTAGAGTTATTTTTTGGAAAGTTAGGCTGTTCAAGTCTAATAGATTTAACATTTCTAAATGTCTAGGAGGTCCTTTAGGAATTGCTCCAAGGGCCCTAATCAATATGGATACAATGACAGATTCCTTCCTCCATAGACACTCAACTTCAATTTGCAAATCTGGATACAGTATTTTGTGATTGTCTCCAGTAGTTTGTCTTCAATTCATGCATCTCCTGGTATAGCAATGTCAATCAACCAGACCTTCTTTTCCACAACAGTTATATCAGGTGTGTTGTAAGTCAGATGTCTATCTGTTTGAACTTTAAACTCCCACAGGATCTTGACTCTCATTTTCTAAACTTTCTCTACCTGATGTACCCAATGATTTTTACTGCATTCAAATCCAAACTTCTGGCAAATTTTCCAATGAATAAATTTTGCAAACCTGTTATGGTGTTGCAAATACAGTCTGTTCTGCCAAGAAAAATCCTTCAGTTTACTGCTTCAATACTCTTGCTCTTAACCAGTCCCATGTCAGCTTTGGGCCAGTCTTTCTATCTTTTTCAAGTATTGACATGTATAGGCTCCCCCCTCCCCCAGTTTGCAGCTCAACTTTCAATAATTTCCTTTTCTCTTCACTGTTTTCAAAAGAGTTCCTTTATTAACTCCCTTAAGCATAGGCTCTTCCCTTTTCTTAATGTAATTATTTAAGCTATACTTTTCTTCTTCTACTGCCTGTTTCATCTGTAGGAGTCCTCTGCCACCCTCAGCTCTTGGTAAGTACAAACGATCAATTTCAGCTTTTTGGTACAGGGCATGATGCATAGTCATTGAATTCCTTGTTTTTTGAAGGAATTAGAAAAGATAACCAAGAGTAAGAATGTGTCACTGGAGACCAAGACCAAGATCATATACTGTATACTATTGTATTTATGATCACCATGTAGGGGTATGAAAGCTATACAAGAAAGTAAGCTTATAGGAAAAAATTGATATGTACATTTGAAACATGGTGTTGGAGGAGAGGTTTGTGTGTGTGTGGGGGGGAAACCTTCCTGAGCTAAGAGCCCGCCTCCACCCCACTCCATGGTGCCAATGTTATATATGTGAGTGTGGCATTGTTGCCCCCCCTGAAATTTTTTTGCCCCCCCTGAAAAATTTTCACCCCTCTGAAAAAAAACAACCCTGGAATCTTGGCTACGGCCTTCCTGGGCAGCCAAAAAGACAAACAAGTTGTCAAACTCAAGTCTGAACCAATTTGGGAGGCAATGATGATGAAATTGAAACTATCCTGCTTTAGGCACATCATGAGAAGGCAAAACTCTCTGGAAAATAATGCTGGGACAGGGGGAAGACAGTAGGAAATAGGGAAGGCCAAACTTGAGATTGATTGATTCCCTAAGAGAACCATAGACTAAAACTTGGAGAAGTTGAGCAGGCCTGTTGAGGACAGGACATTTTGGAGATCTCTTATTCCTATGGTTGCCATAAGTCAGGGATGATGTGACAGCACTAAACAGGAGTGAGCAAATAGAGGGAAAAATGATGTTGCAGTTCTTTCTGGCACATTGTTTACTTTCAGTGACCTTGCTTGTCAGGACAACCAGACAGTTGTTTCCTAAACAATCTCCAGACAGTAGTTTGAAAAGTTTCTATTCTTTAAGGCCTATTTTTCTATTCCTTTCTACATTGCTTAAGCCCTCTGTATTTGTTCTAGAGCAAAATTCTGACAATAGGGGAGAAAACTCTTCCTGAGGACGGTAAGAAATAAAGAAATAATGGATATCCAGAAGGGGAGAGACACTTTCATGAGTACCAAAGGTGCAAAATATTTCATTTGATCACACTGGGATTTCACTTTTTTTAGGGGGGGGGATGCCAATTGTGAGGACACAGGCTTTTGATTCTGCTCCCCCCCTCCCACAAAGTCCCCTTGGACATCTACATACATTTTATAGGACTATAGACAGAGTTCAGACTCCTTATGAAATGGCTAACAGTAGGCATCTTGATGGCATGTAACAGCAATAAAATGGGGTAGGGAATGAATGAACCTGATTGATACTGGAATTATAGGTTCACACGTAATTGTTGCTGCTTATGGTCTATTGATTTTATTGATTTTATTGCTGTTAGCATCTTAGTTCTAGCCCTGCTTTTTACTAATTCTAGTTGGCTTTTATAAAAATGAAATTAACTGATGTATATAGAGTAGTTTAATTGCTTATGTAGTGGAAAGCCAATTTGTGGGGTGGAGAGAACCACATATAGAACATACAATAAATAAAGAATACTATGTCCTTGCATCATATTTTTTATTTTTTCTATCCTGTGAGGTGTTGCATTTCAGAAGATACAGGTAGTACATTTTGTTTATTCATTCATTTATTGCACCTTTCCACCTCAAGAACAGAAATGAAGGTAACTTACAATTTAAGAAAGCAAATACAATTTAAACATAAAATGAATAGAAGCAAATTTTGTTTTGAAGAGAAATTTGAAAACAAAGCAAAACATAGGCAAGGAACACCTGGGAAAAACACTTAAAAGCCTGTTCTATAGCAACCCGGGACAGTTGTCAAGGGCCCCAAGTTATTTGCCTACTGCCAACAAACAAACAAAAACAAGCAAATAAACAGACTGTCTTCAGTAGCTAATTTCAAGGTCTGAAGTGATCACCAAGAAGGCCCCTTTATAGCAGGCATTCTCAACCTTTTTAAGCCGGGGCCTGGGTCACACTCCCTCAGAAAGCTTAGGGGGTGGTGGTGGTGGTGGACAGCCATTTTGCCATTCCTCCACCACATTACACTTACTGGTGTGGTGGAGGTGGTGCAGGGCCACATTCAGCCCATGGGCCACAGGTTGAGAATCCCTGCTCTAAAGACATAGAGTACCATGGTCAAGAGCAGGATCTCCCCAGATAACTTCCAAGCCAGGCCAGGCTTCCATCCAAGAATAAGATTCTTTAGTTAACTTTTACCCAAGAGATACAAGGCTTACCCAAGAGTAACAAGCAGTTATGCCCAGAGATTGTGAAGGTGTTGTTACAAGGAGCCAAGGGAGACTGCTGTAGCAAGGAAGTTGTGTCTTCTCTGCAACTTTATAGAGCAAGCTCTTCAGATTATTTTTAGCTAGGAACTGGTGACACTACCCCCATTTCTTTCCAACACTATATTGTGAGATGCTGTTGAAAAGCCTCTATTTCCCAGGGCCTTTTCGGAAAGGAAATAACAGCTGGCAGGAAATGTTTTGCTCCCTCGTTGGTTATCTGGCTGATCTTCTAGTCCTCTTCCACCCAAAAGCCTAGAGGATATTGACAAATTCTGTGCAATACAAAATAAGGTTGTAATCTTTGTAAGACGGTGTATAAAGCCATCTAACACTGAAGAGCCCTAAGAACCAAAAAATGATTCCAAACATGGGTCTGCTGGGTTAATAGCTGGAAATAAAATGCATTAGAAAGTCCAGCAGGAAGGTGCTGATAAGAAACAGGCTTTGTCCAACTGGATACAGTGACGCTTAAGATACAAGTAGAATATGCTTTCAGGGTTTGACTGATTCCAACACCAGAAGAAAACATATTTACCGGAATCGGGAAGCATTTATTTTCTGGATGTGGGCAGTCATCCAACTGGAAAAAATAGTTTTTTTGCCATTGCCACTGTTACAGTTAATTACTCCTTTATGTTATGAAGCTGCCTTGTGTACTCAGAACACAAGACTTCTGAACTGTTATATTACATGTGTGAGTATGTCAAAAGACTGCAGTCACACCATGTTGCTTCTAAAAGCATTATTACCCCATGAAAATAGCACAGCTCAGGCTATGGTTGGCACAGATACTTCTACAATACGTGCGGCAGTATTGTGTCATGGGCTCATAGCAGCAGTCCAAGATGACACCTGACCAACACATGGGATTGGCTGAGAACATTTTGTTGCTTAAGGCAAAGGACAACATGGATCCCCACTTTTTCATCTCACAACCATTATTGAACTTGTGTTTGAGTCCTCGGTCAACAGAAGCATTAGGTAAGACATGAAAAATACAGTTATTTTTAGCCTCTAATAGAATATGATAATAATTAACATAAAGGGAGTAAATCTATGCATCAAAATGGAAACACATTCTTTCATCTTAGTTAAAATGTCTAGTCATGGTTAGTAATTGTATATATACTACAACACAGAAGAGTCATTTCAGAAAAGAGGCTAAACTTGATGTGGATTAGAAGCAGAGGTCAGTAAGGTTACTATGTATTAAGCTTTAGTTAGATTTATGGGATAGCTATATTGGCTGTTTGCTGTAAATTTGCATCAGATTAGGGATAGATGAATTCATATTAAAACATGGCACTTACAAGATAGAAATTTCAATGTGGGGAAACTCATTGGAGGATTTCCTCTTTGGAGAGGAGAACCATGTGGTTTTTTTCTCAACTGGCAGGAGTGGTTTAAATTTGTTCTTATTGGCTTCTATTGCTTTTCTCCGCTTTCTGCTGCATATGGTTGTTTGATCTGAAGGCAAATTCTTTTGGGAGAGTTAGTTCCCCATCACTAAGTTTTCCTTGTTTCCAAACAATGTTTTCCCTTAAGATTTCAAGGCATTTCTGGAAAAGAGAATCGCTGGCACTTAATTAAAATACATTTTTAAAAGGGAAGGAAATTGCCAATTATCACCTTATCAAAGTCAGTTGCTGCTTCCGTGCACACACATCCTGTGCTTGCCTGACTCACACATTTTTTTGTCATCGAGACAACTATACTGATTCACTCACAGAAAACCCATTTGAAAAACTAGTAGAGCCAAGTATATTATCCTCACTATAGTTCACCCTAAGTTACATTTTTTTCCTCCCAGGTTCTGTCCTTTTATGAGTATCTGATCAGATCATATTTAGAAAGTTAAGGACAGAGGTAATCTGTTTTGTTTTTGATTTGATTCTTCATTTAACTGCTTTGAAAGCAGCTAGCTGAGCTGATAGCAGGGAACCAGAGACGAACACCTGCGTACCAGCACCTTTACAACAGCAGTTTCTGGACACTGAAATCTACAGGTACTCCTTTAGTGGTTTTGGTGTATAATTGTCCTAGAGAAACAAAGCTTCCATTGTGGTAAGCATGTAAAATATAAAGAAGGCTTGAGGTCCTGAAAAACCCCTCAATTTTGAGCTAAACTGGGACCCTGAGGTATGCTCTACCACATTTCAAAAGACATATAAAGATGTTATTTGTTGAGTAGCAATTGTAGGAGCTTGGCATTCTGGTGCATAAGCTTTGATTCAGAATGGGAGACACTAGCAATCCCTCCAATTGATCCAGTTCCTAGGCCACAAATGCTTAGGTGCTTTGTGGGAGATAAAAAAAAATGTCTAGCTATGCCCAGTGCTCCTTCTAGAGTAAGACTAATATCATTGATATACTTCGAGTGGTGGAAGGACATATCTAAAATGCTGAACAGTCATTTCTCAATGCCAGTCTGAAATGTGTCTCTGTTGTAGTTTTCCTTTCCCAAGAGGTTCTGCTGCTGCCTTTAGCCAAACCACATAAATCAACTATTACTATGTTAGTCCATCAGCATTTTTCATCCTTCCCTGCAGCTGAAGAAGGCATCCATAGCTTTCAGAATCTCCTCATCTTCCCAGGTTGCCAAAAAAAAAGAGAGAGAATCCTGAATCTTTTAAAACTGCAGTGCAAAAAATGCATTTCATTTCATTTCATTTCTTTTTCTTTTTTTGAATTGGAGCCTATTTCTAAATGGAATCCTCACTTCTCTCAATGGTTGCAATAATCATCCTACAAAAAAAAATCATGCACCAGCATCACATATATATTCCACCAATAACGTGCATGTTTTCAACACATGCCCCATAGTTATGAAATATATACAGTGTGACGCATGTCATCAAGAATTATGCATGTCACCTCAGAAATATGGGGCATGTGACAAGCACCATTAGCACATGTCAAAAATCATCAGGCTCTGTTTCCATTAGGATTCTGAAAATCCTATGGGGGAAAATTGCCTAATCTTTTTATCAGCACAATTCACAATTGGTGTATTTCTACATGGTTTTATATGGCCTGCTCTGAGAGTATAATATCAGCATTTCCATTCAGCTTAGAAACGTGATAAATGATATATGCTGGTGGGCCTTCACTACACTCTCAGAAAACTGCCACTTTCACCCGCCTTACTTCCCAGAGTTATTTCAGAAATAGTGGCATTCAAGAAACAAGTTTTTGATAGCACTTTTGATGATTTACTGATGGAATTTATGGAGATTAAAATGCAAAGCAGGTTGATACTCTACTAGTATGCGATAGTCTGATACCATAAAGAACTCAGTAATGAAAAACCCTCTCACAGTTTCAGTTTTTCCTCAAAATATTTATCACCAACATTTTGATCTTTAACACAATCCTTCCAGCTCTTTGTTGGGTAGTGGCTTGCAATAAATTTAACAATAGGCATACATAAATTTGGGTCACAAAAATCAATTTCAGTACCACTCTGATTTCCACTTTTTTTGTGCCAGAAAATTATGTAGACTTTCAGAATTATGAGGACCAACTCATTGTTGCTGCTACATGCTGTCATGTTACCTCTCATTTATGATGATCCTATGAATATGTGGTCTCCTTAAAATGCTTCTACCTTTCCCAAGATTAGCATGGTTTCCAGAGCATAGCAATGATGGTGGTGGTGGCGGCGGTGGCGACACCAACACTACTTATATGCCACCCCATTGTGCTTAGAGCACTATCTGGGCAGTTCACAATGTAGTAGCATTTTTAACCCCAATATACTGGGTAGAAATTTCACTGAGCTCAGAAGTATTGACGGCCAAATCAACATTAAGCTCATCAGGATGATGATCAGTTCATGCTTTTGTATTCTGTATTGGAATCTTGCTTTTTCACAATGTGGGCAAAGTAGCACAACCTCAGCTTCAACATTTTTGCCTCCAGAAATAGTTCAGGTTTGATTTGCTCTAAACGGCACTGATTCTTCTATCTATAGTCAAAGTTTCAATAAAGCTCTTTTCTGACACTATTTTTCAAATGAATTAATTGTCAGTTTTCTTCACTGATCTTGTTTTTTGTCTCCAGTGACACATCTTTACACTTGATGAATTTTTCTAATTCCTTCATTGCTGCACTTCTGAGTCTCAGTCATCTAATTTTTCAGCTTCAGTCTTCATTTGATTTGATGGATTGAAGTAATTTGAATTTCTTCATTGTCAAAGTTCTGTAGATGTTCACAATTTTTGTCTTCTTAATGTTCAGCTGAAATCCTGCTTTTGCACTTTCTTCCTTCACTTTGGCCTGGCTTCTACATTGGGCTCAACCAGTGAGGAGGGTTCCTCCCAGGTCAATATTCCACTCAAATCCTGCTTCTAGTCTCTTCCTGGATCGGGCTGCTGCTCGATCCAGGAGTATTGAAGCAGGATGCTTAGAGGCCTAGATGAGCTCACAGCGATTGATTGATTGATTGATTCAAATTTTATGCTGTCCAATTAGTGACAAATCACTATACTGAGCAATGTGTATATTTTGAAACCCATATAATAAAAGCATCTCCACCCCACCCTCCATTACTTACCCAGCTAAGTTGTAACCTGAATAAAACTATGTATTCTATATGGCAGTGATGCTGAACCTTTCAGAGACCAAGTGACCAAACTCAACAGGCTGCCGTCCATTCCACAGAGGGGCGGGGAGAACTCTGTGCTGGGGAAGGGAGGAAGCACTCCCATTGAGCTGCTGGACAGAAGGGTGGGGTGAACTCTGTGCTGGGGTGATGGTGTGCATGCCCACAGAGAGGGCTCTGTGTGTCCCCTCTGGCACACATGCCATAGGTTCACCACCACTGCAAAAAAAAGGTGGTGGTGGTGGTGGTGTGGCAGCAGAAAAAGGACTGGGATTACAATTAATTCAGATCCTCTCATAGGGAGTATAAATTTGGAAGCAAGTTTGAATAGCTCTGCCTTTATTAAAGGTAAAGGTTTCCCTTGCACGAAAGCCAGTCATATTCGACTCTAGGGTTCAGTGCTCATCTCTGTTTCAAAGCTGAAGAGCCAGTGCTGTCTGCTTCTGCAGATGTTTCCATGGTCATGTGGCAGGCATGACTAGACACCGGAGCGCACGTAACGCTATTACCTTCCCACCAAAATGGTCCCTATATACTCTGCCTTTAGCTCTTTTATAAATATGCCAAGAGGTAAAGAATCATGCACTTTGTTGGTTTATTCCAGAGAGAGGTGGGTGGGTGGGTGTCACTGCCAAGAAGGCTCGGTCGCTTGTTGTAACCTTTCTGACTTTTCTCATTACTGCTACTTCCAGCAGTAAGAAATGAGTGATTACACATAGATATTATTCAGAAAAGATGCTCTGAAAAGTACTGAGATTAGGGCAGTGAATAGTTAGTGCATCACTTTAAAGACTTAAAAGACTAATGGAAAGCAAATGTGTATTTTGACAGCAGGCAAAATGACACCAGGCTCTGCTGCACTACTCTAATATCACCACTTTAGGACACCAGCCAGTATCCTCAAGTGGCACTCTTCTTTATGCTTGTCAAAATATTGGCAAATTAGAGGAAGGCTCACGTTTTGTATGTTTCACACAATATTAGAAACAGGCCAAACCAGAGTGATCTTAACCAGACCAAATAAAGTAAAATAAAATAGAAATCCTTGACAGAGCCAGAAAGGTGTAAATAGGAATGTTCTGGACATGATTTAGTTTGCTCCAGCAATTACATCATGTGATGACAGTCAAAAGGAGCAAACGAGAAGGTCCAACAGTGTGCTCAATTCCCATCTGATCTGATTCTTAGGCAGAGAATACATAGATGTGTTTTAGCCTTGGCTTCTTCTAGGGACAACCAGGAACTGGACAGCTTTAGTCCATGGCTGAACATGCTGGCTTTTCTCACAGGAGGCACAGTGAGCTACTGAACTCAGCCTCTGACTCTGGTGCCAAATATCAAAGCCACTGAGATATACAGCTGTGCATTAAAGCTCTTTCAAATATTTTTATCTTCTTCATGGGAAGAGAAACTGGGGAAATATTTTTACCTAATTTCTCAAGGTGAGGAAGAAAATCTCCAACAATATCCCTATGTTTCTAGAATAATAATAATTTTAAAAAACACACAATTGATCTCTGAGAAATTTTGGCCCAGTATCTATCATTCTTTAGGCTCAGGCCTTTAAAACATTGCATTTTTAATGGGGCTGGTGATCTCTGCAGATGGATTTGTCTCCACTTCATATGCTTATATCACACTTTTTTCCCTGTAAGCCCTCTAGCAAGTATGAGGGAGACCAGTGCTAAGAAGTCCTCTGGAGCATCTCCCCAAACCCTTTCCTCAGGATTTTCCTCCTCTTCCCATATTTCCTCAGTCTGGCAACACTGTAATCTTCACAAGTTCTCTATTGGGGAGAGGCCCTCTGCCTGTCCTTGTGGCAGCATTACCTTTATACCCCTACCCCATCCACCAGAGGCAAACCAGAAGTTTCTCCTCCTCCAGGGTGTCCAATACAACCAGTATAGGTAGCAACTTGGGTTGTCTCCCCTTCCCAAGTCCACCTCTTCACCCTCTAGGACAGTGTAGGTGACCTGTGGGCACATATGCCATTATGGGCAAGCCCTGCCCTGTGCCACCGGCACCAATGGCAGTGCTACTGCCCCACCCACCCCTCTCCCTCTGCCAATGGGGAGGTGAGAGGGGAGGTTGAAATCCCACCTGGGAGGTGGTGTTGGGGATGAGGTGAGGTGACCAGACACTCCCACGCCTCCTAGGAGGCAGAGGAGGGGGTGTTATGTGCACCCATGGAGGGGCATGTGAATGCACCCACATGACATCACCAACATATCTCAAGCAGCGTGCGTGCCCATGTACCCATGTGATGTCAACAAAGATTTGCTGGCAACACCACATGGGTGTGTGAGGACACACGGTGCCTGCCCGTGTGTCACCTCCTTCTCCTTGGGCATTCGGTCTCTAAAAGATTCACCATCGCTGCTCTAGGGCTCCCAAGTCAATCTGCATTTTGGGTCTTGGGTAGTGCTGTGATGGCCCACTGACAAAGACATCCTCACTACTGGCCTCTCCACAGTGTGAACATGAAAGGAGCCTCATACAGGTGTCCCCTGAGCATAGTTTAAAGGTAAAGGTAAATGTTTCCCTTGCTCGAAAGCTAGTCGTATCCGACTCTAGGGTTCAGTGCTCATCTCTGTTTCAAAGCCAAAGAGCCATCTGTGATGGTTTTATTTGTGTGGAGGGAGGATGAGGGTAATTTTTTAATATGGAAAATGTCAGTTTTTATGTGTTTTTAATCTTGTTTTTAATTGGAGGTTGTTTAGCTGTTTTAATTGTAAATGTTTAGGTTGTTTTTACACTGTCTGCTTCTGCAGATGTTTCCATAGTCATGTGGCAGGCATGACTAGACACCGGAACACACAGAACGCTGTTACCTTCCCACCGAAATGGTCCCTATTTATCTACTTGCAATGTCTTGCTTTCGAACTTCTAGGTTGGCAGGAGCTGGGACAAAGATGGGAGCTCATTCCGTCCTGCAGTACTCAGCAATCAAACTGCTGACCTTCCCAGTCAGTGTCTTAGCCACCTGAGCCATTGCAAAAATGATAATTTCTGACTTGAAATTATTCTATTATAGTGTGATACAACACAAGTCACTATGGATTCCCTTTCTCTTCAATGCCTCATTTTCAATCTGCTGCAACCTTAGTTGCCCACACTTTCTGACTGAAATGGGAATTAGCTTATGATGTTTTCCCCTGAGATATATGTGAAGTTGTGGAGTGGTTGCCCATTGTCAAAGTGAAGATTGTACAAGGAAAAAAAGACATATGCTCTTCCTTAGCCAACTAATAAATAAGGCAAGCACAAGAATATGGAACATCACCATGAGAAATTCCTCAACAAATGTTTTTGTCATCGAAGTTGTTTTCAAAGGGAAATTCTTTTCTAAGAGATTGATAGAGAATGGTTGAAAATCCCATGGGAATTTTTTTTCAGCACAGTGCTTGACATATATGTGCATGCAAACAAGGAATCATAAGTGACTGACTGTAGTAGAAGTCTGAACAATGTCCTTCACTCTATATCAGTCAGAACAATTTATAGTTTCCAGCCTACCAGCAAAAAAAAAAAAAAAAAAAAAACACCAAAAAAATACCAGGCAGATAAAATCCTTAAATCAAAACAGGCCCCTTCTGCTTCAATTCTCTCTCTTTCTCACAGAATAAACAAGCTGCTTCTTACTGGCAGAAGTTTGCCTTCAAGAGCAAAGGAGATTTCATCTGGGTAGATTTTTCTGCTTCTTCCCCATCTGCAAAGTTTATATCACCTAACAGCACAATCCTAAATCAAAGATGCACCCATCTGAAGAGGGTTAGAATATACACTAGTCTTTTCACCAACAGAAATTATCTTGTGACAGTAAAACTGTTCTTGTGCCCACAGAATCCTCTTGTGTTGGCTCCCAACCCCGCTGGCTTGTTTAGCTCCTGTGGTGATTTTTTTCTTTTCTGTGATGGTTTTATTTGGGTGGAGGGAGGATGAGGGTAATTTTTTAATATGGAAAATGTCAGTTTTTATGTGTTTTTAATCTTTTTTTTAATTGGAGGTTGTTTAGCTGTTTTAATTGTAAATGTTTAGGTTGTTTTTACACTGTATTTTTACCTGTTGTTTGCTGCCCTGAGTGGTGTTCTCACCAGGAGGGCGGGGTATAAATTTATAAAATAAATAAAATAAATAAATATTTTCAGAGATTTCGTAGCAAAAATAGATAACAATAAAAGAGGCAGAGAAAAGGCAGAGTGAATGAGTAGTGAAGCTGCTCCAGATCCAAACCTTATGCCTAATACCCTTGTGCAACTTTGTGTTGTGTATCTCACAGTCATATTATGTTAATATTTATTTTGATTCAATTGAAAACTTCCTAAAGGTTGCTCTTGCTTGAAAGCCAGTCATATCTGACTCTAGGGCTCAGATTTTCTGAATTTTCTGAAAAATTTCCTGATAATTTGTACCCATTCCTGATTCCCCTGCCCAAACTTTATTTTATTGCAGCAGTCTAGTTGAGTAGATGTCCGTGTAAAGAAAAGGCAGGTTATGTTCTATCTGGTGGTCATCTGTAAATGAACTACAAGCAGTAGCCAAGAATCCCTCATTCATTTAGGAAAAGGTAAAGGTTGCCCTTGCTCAAAAGCCAGTTGTATCCGACTCTAGGGTTCAGTGCTCATCTCTGTTTACAGCCAAAGAGCCAGCACTCTCTGCGTCTGCAGACATTTCCGTGGTCATGTGGCAGGCATGACTAGACACCGGAGTGCACAGAACTGTTTACCTTCCCACCAAAGTGGTCCCTATTTATCTACTTGCAATTTCTTGCTTTCGAACTGCTAGATTGGCAGGAACTGGGGAAAAGATGGGAGCTCACACCTGTCTGCAGTACTCGGGGTCTCAAACTGTTCTCCTGCCGACCTTCCAGTCATCAAGTTCAGCATCTTAACCACTAAGCCACTTAAGTCTTATGCTAAGCTAAATGCTAACTCTTGAGGTTGCCAAGTATGAATAACTTATGTTGGATGAAACTTCATTCAAAGGCATAAAATTATTCCACCTCTAGCCTCATACTCTTTATATCTGTGGGCTATGACAGGGTGGGAAACCTTTTCCTGTTGAAAGGCCACATGTACTTAATAATTTCAAAAAAAATTTAATTGTAAAGTTACTAAAATAAAATAAAAGTATAAAAGACTAACAAAATAATACAAATTAAATGATTTTTCTTAGTAAAATGTGGATTCAGGCAAATGATCACTCTTAAGCAGATGTGGAGCATCTCCATGTAGTAGTGCATTCTAGGGACAGATGCAGGATAGCAATGGTGCATCTCTTTTCCCACAATTCAGAGGCCTCCCTCCCACACTTGTGTTCCCCCAGGTTGTTGCTTCAACATCCATGTGGATACTACCTCCCTGGGCCTGTCCCAAAATTGCATCAAGCCAATGTACATAGCTGGTCACACTCTTGAACTATTCAGGGCAGGGAGTTGATCTGAGGATAGTGGACGTTGTAATAGTTGGACCATTATCTACTAAAGTTCTCCTTGATAATGAGGATTCCTCTTTGTGGGGAGAAGATGATCCACCCTCACAGGCTTCTCCATCAAATTGGTTTCCAGACTGCTTTGGGATGGTTAGTGATCCTGTTGAGGCCCTGATCAGCAAATGGTAAGCAGTGCTGTCTTGGACCATTGATACAATTGCCCTTAAATACCTTCTCCACCCCAGATCTCCTTAGCACTGATGAATTTGGGATCTGAAACAACTTAGAACAAGGCTAAAGAGCAAGTGGAGGAAAGCTGCCATGGATATTTATCTGGCTACTGTTAAAAAAAGTGCACTGGCTGGTATGCCAACATAATAAGATCAGCAAGGAAGGCAGACCTTTTTTACATCTTCCAATCACGTTAACGTGCTGAACAACCAGATTTACCTCAGTCTGATGGTCTAACCTGTAACTAGTTCATGACTCATTTTAGACCTAAGGATGAAGCCATCTATACGGACCTGGTCTTCCATGTTATCACAGTTAATTAAAATAAGATGTCCAACACACACTATCTTGTTGGGTGTTGAGGAATCAATTTCAATTTATGACATCAGATTCTGTCCCTAGGGTGCTTGCAGTCTACAAAGTGACCAATTCTCCTCTTTTCCCTTCCCCCTTTGCCCCTTGATAATGGTGGAATGGATGATGCAGATTGTTAACTCCTTTCTGCAAAAGGGCTGCTTGCTCTCTCATCTGAAGGAAATGATTGTTCTGCCAATTCAGAAGAACCTGAGGTTGGTGGCTGATGACCTAAAAAATAACTACAGATCGGTCACTGATCTGTGATGGGAGATCCCTGACCACCTTGGTACATGTGTTGGTACTTTCTAAGATGGATAACTGTAATGCATTATCCTTGAAGCTGGTATGGACATGTCAACAGGTCCAGAAAGCAACCACCAGGCTGATTACAAGAACACAGGTGGGCTTGTAATGGATATTTTTGTATTCAATGCCAAATTCAAGGTGCTTGTATTGACCTTCACAGTTTGTGCCCTTGTTACCTAAATTAACAATTTTGCTATAGAACTACTTCTGATCCAAATGAGATATTTGGAGACCATGTTGCTGATGGTAGCTTCCCTGAAATAGGTTAGAAGTGACACCTGGAGAAGGGCCTTCTTGGTAGTGGCCTCTCTCAACTGAAATGATCTCTCAACAGAAACTGCCAGGCAACTTCTATTCAGATCTTTAAGAAATTATTATAAACTTACTTATATAAAGAGTTTTTGTAGAGTTTGTAGGGGTGTTTAAATTAGAGTCCATTGTTTGGTTTTCCTTCTGACCTTATAAAACCTATTACAGGTGTGTAGTCCACATAATGCTACATTTTGCATCCTGCTTTGGTAATGGAATAGACCATACAGCCAGTGACTCAATGCTGAGTGTCAGATGACCAACAGCTATGGGCCAATGAGCCCCCTAAGGTGGGGTGATTGTCCCCTCAGTGGGGGAAATTTCACTGGAAACCGTCATTTTGGGCCCAATAGCAAAATGAGTAGAGGAGGAACTCTGAATCCCAATGGTCATGGAGGTGGAAGAGGCCATGCGAGATGGACTGGCTGTGAAGGGACACCTTGATAATATCCTGAAGGCTGCTGTGGTCCATTGCAATCCCAGTGTTATATCCTGTATGTCTCAATTCATACGTGCCACAGGAGATGGGTCCATGATCACATTGTGTGGGTCACTTCATGGCAAGCTGGGACCCAACTTAAACAAATTCATGCCAATGGCATTCTTCTTGCTTCAGGGGGAAAATGCATTCTCAGATATGAGTTGCAGCTAACAATTATGACCTTTTGCTATATGTCGTCTAATTGCAAAGCTTTATTCTTAAGTTTGTAATTTTTGTAATATTGTAATTTGTTTATTGATATGTTATTTATGTTAAGTTGTTCACTGCCATGAGTAATACTCAGGCACTAAACCCAGGGGTATATAAATGATATAAACAAAATAAAATAAACTAAATTAATAGATTCATATATTGTTAATTCTTTTTCTTCCCTTTGAGCTTTTATTGCAATTTCCAAGTAATCTGTTTCATTGTCTGTGACTACAAGAAGGTGGAAAGTCTGTGGAGAAATAAATACAGAAACATAAGTATACAAGCAACTGCATGGTTGCAAATATACTTCATTGATATTAGTGATCATCTAGAACATGAGATTGGTCTATACAAAAAGGCTAGTTACTATGACAGATATTCAAATGATATTCAAAATCCCCAAAGAGAAGATTCATGGCATGTAGAGTTAAAGCCATAAAGCTGCTAGGTCTGGTGAAACGTCTGGTGTCTCTTGGCCGCTTAATGAAAATTAGCAGATTTGATTTAACTATGTTCATCTGTTATATTTCAAACAAAATCAGAGTTTAAAGGCAAGTGCACATTGTTGTTGAGGTTTTTTTTATGCTTGACTGATCCATGCTGAATTTATTTTTTAATATAAAACCTTGTCATCCTGATGCCAGTTTGTAGCAATAAGTTGTAGATTTCCATGCTCCATTTGAAGCAAATAAGGTATCCCCTTTATTAAGCCATACCTGCTCTTTGGAATTTGCAACAGATGAAACAGGAAATGCCTACAATCACAGCTAGATCGCAAAAGTCCCAGATGAGATAGCACATAGTAAATATGTTAGATATACTTGGAGATCTTTGAGATCTCCATCAGATTGGGTCATCACAATGGAAGAAGCAATTTCAGTAACTGGCACAATATATTTTTAAAAAGGCTGATTCTATTAAACACCATGCATAGTATCTCAATGGAAACAAAAAGTAACCCCATAAATCTTTTCTGCCCTGTAGGGGATGTACAGGCAAGTGTACATGTTTTGGACTTGCAATGACCTGCTTTAGGCTATGGAGTTACCTTTTTCCCACCAAACCCAGTAATGACTAGAAGTCACATCCACTTCATTTGGTGTGTGTGTGTGCACGCGCGCATAGCAGAACTGGCTATAAATCATTTTAGCTACCCCTCCCCCCCCCCAAAAAAAGGGGAAAAATGCTCCTCATGTTACTTAAAGGGAACATGGGACTTCCTGAATAATTTTTCACAAGAAGTTCATAGGGTGTTTTGGAGGGGTCATGTTCAGCCTTCAACCTAAATTTCTCAGACTCAGATTAGACTGGATTATGAGGAGCACTTGGTTGTAAAACCAGGGGTTTAAAGTTGATTCACCACTATTCTTCTGGGGATGAGTTAGACTGTATAACCTTGGTCAGAAAAAAAAAACCAGAACTGCCGAGTACTGTATAGCTAGAAAAAAATGGAGAGACTCATCATAAGTAAGAATTGACATGGGAGCAGGTAATTATTATTAACTACAGTGTATATGGGTATTTCAATTCATTTCCACCCACTTCTGTACTCTCTTTCTTCAAGGTTATTTCTCAAAGCATTTGGGAAGGCATTCTAGCTTTTGTTTCTTTAAGGAACCAGACACTGTGCAGAAATCATCCAGATATACTGTACATCTTGTTTACAGAAATATTGGCATTTAAAATATATCCCTTGATAATAATGTCATTGAGGATGCCAAAATATACAGACAGTGGGATAGAATATAGTTCAACCTCTTCTTATTTTATCATGTAGATGAATGAATATAATTTATTCTTTGTGTTGCAATCTCTCTGTGTTAGTTATAATACAGTATAGCAAAATTGGAGCTGTCCATCAAATAAAATGAAAACACACTTTCTCATAATGTTCTCCAATTTCTGTTATTAAACTAAGAAAGAGAAAAGGCATCTTTTTTGGCATCAGATGCAAGCAGGATATAAATATAAATATTTCGTGTTCTGAAGCAAGTTCTGACTATGCCAGACACCCTGGTGGCTGAAGATCCAAAATCTGTGAAGAGATTTAACAAGTGTTATTTCTATTTATTTATTACATTTATAGCCTGCCCATCTGGGATATTTTCTTGTTCTTTTGTTAGATAAGCTTACATTTACTATATGATTCTCTCACACAATAAACATCTCAGTTCTCCCTAATATCCTGGTTTCTCCCACTCTTTAATTTTTTCACACACACACCCATGTTCTTCCTTCATATTTCCCAATAATTTCTTGTTTGTTTCTATAGAACTGTGGAATCTGGTGTAAAAGCAGCCCACTTCAGCCTTGTGAACAGTGCAGCATTCTGTAATAACCATCTGTATGTGCTGTGATTACTTAGTGGCTAAGACACTGAGCTTGATGACCAGAAAGCCCACAGGTCAGCAGTTTGAGACCTGAGTGCTGTGTGACAGAGTGAGCTGCAACCATCTGTCCCAGTTTCTGCCAACCTAGCAATATGAAAGTAAGAAATTGCAAGTAGATTAATAGGTACCATTTTTGTGGGAAAGGTAACAGCATTCTGTACAGTCTGGTATCTAATGCCTGCCAGATGACCATGGAAATGGCATAGACAGTGCTGGCTCTTTGGCTATAAATGGAAATGAGCACTGCCCCTAAAGATGAACATGACTTATTTCAAGCAAGGGAGACCAACCTGTATGTCAAATACCTGACCTATTGTTTCACTTTTCTACATACAGTGAACATTCCAGGATGTATTTTATAATGGTTCTTTATCTATTGTGCCTTCTTGGAGAGATGTTGTGTACAATAAAATTGTTTCTTTCGTGTTTTTCTTTGCTCTTTGTTTGTTGTGGTTTTTTTATAGGGATTTTCTGAGGAATATTTGTGACAATGCTTTTATATATTCATGACTAGCTAATTGCCTGGCCTTGCCCAGGTTGTTTTTGTTCTTTAATGCAAGGATGACGTGGCTTGACTGTGGTTTTACTTTTCCACCCGGCAGCTTTCTTTAGTAGCAGCATCTCCTGGCGGAAAATTCAAGCCGCTGGCTTGGCTGTGCTGCGCGTGCACAGTAATGCTGGTTTGTTGCTGCTTCTCCGGCTGGTGGGGGTGTCCCTTTTGCATCCCACTTTGGGGGGCATAAATCCCCAAGTGGGTTTTGAGACCCCAACAGTGCTGATCTTGCAAGCTCAAGGTATGTATGTGCAAACTTTCAGTGAGATTGGTCCAGGGGTGTGGGTTCCTTTGAAGCACATACAAACACACCCCTCTGTTTTATAGATATATATATATATATATTGTTATCATTTTATCCTCTTACTTAAACTAAGCTGATACTATCTTCATTTTTTTATCATGCTCCATCTCACTATTAATTTTGTTGTCACATCTGATCTTTCCCTTTCATTTATTCTCCTCCTGTCTTTCTCTTTACTAGAGACAGTGTCTCACTTTCTGTACATTCTTTTTTAGTTGTATAGGTAAACATTTTAAATAATTTACGTGAGTCTGTGACTGTAGTAGTTACATCCTCTTCGTCTTTCTCCTCCACTGATGTTCTGCCTTTAAAATTCTTCTTTGTGTTCTTATACTAACTGCTTTTGTTTTCTGTTTCTCTCTCTCTTTGGAGTAAGTTTTACCTTTACATACCTTTACATACAAGTCATTATGACCTTTATATATACTTCATTATGTCCTCTTGAACCTTCCTGTATGCACAATAACACTGATGAAAGTTAGATCTTTTAACACCCATGTCTGATTCAACTAGTTCTCCTGCAAATTTATACCCTCAGTAATTATTTTATTTTATAAGAAAATCTACCATGACACTACATCTAGAATGTATGGAAAAGTGTTTGTTATGGGCAAAAATTCAAAGGAAAGGTGGAGTCTTGTTTGCTTGTTTCATTATATGTTTTAGTGAAAGAGAATTTTTCAAATTGGGGAGGAGATAAAAATGTGTTTCCTTAAAAATGTATGTTTTAAAAGAGCATGGTAATAAAGGTAGATTTATATGTGGACTGATATGTAAGAGGACTTACATGTAAATGAATTCAAATCCCCACTCTACGTCCTAGAAGAATGGCAGGTCAAGAATACATAGTGTATTCATAGTGGTTGGGTGTAGGAATCGGGGCCGCAGAGGGCCGGAGGTCCCGGAGGAGACTGATCAAAGAACGATACGAGGCAGCATGGAGGAGGATAAGATCAGTCGTTTATTGAGGAAAAGGCGTAGCCATTTATAGATCAGAAGGCAAGGTAGAAAAAACCGTCACCCAACAGTCAATCACATCACCTATTTACTCAGGTTAATTGGGAATCTCTCGGGGGGAAGTTAATTAGTGCGGACAAACACTGGCTGAGACAACACCATTGTTTCGGGCTTAGACTAAGGCAATCATGGCTCCTGTTTGCTTCTGGGATGAGACTGAGATTCGGAGATGAGGGATTACTCTAATAGGTAACGTATTTGCTCGCTCAGCAGGTTCGTTGGTCAGGTCAGGTAATTGGGTGAATCAAACCCTATCATTTATCCACCCCCCTTAATTTGGGTGCTCGCAGAGCCCATGGGCCAGGGAGCCTTTCTCCCGAAAGTGGCCTCTGCCGGGCCGTTCCGTGCCCACGGGGGCACGGGGAAACCACATCTCCCCTTTTAATTTCTTTTAAGAGCCTGACCGGCGACCCTGCATAGGAGCGGGACCAGCTGATGAGCGGGAATGACGTCTCGGGGTTTCCTTCTGGGGCGGCACCTTGAGATCAGCGAGGGAATACATTGTGCAAAGCAGCAGAGTGCGATGCCTAGTATAATCACCCCCACAACCACCTTGAGTACCGTTTGGAGCCACCCCCAGGGGATCCATGACCACATCCAGTTCCACAATGAACTCCACCAAGCTCCCCATGCAGAACCCTCTGTGATGCCCTGGACTATGGTGTGGAGATCAGTGAGCTAACTCTGTACTTTGCGGGAGTTGTCAGTAAGGTTGAAACAGCACATACCATGAAAGGATTCGCAACCCAGGTAGTGCAACAATAAGAGGTAGTCGATAGCCGCTCGATTGTCAAGAATGGCATGGCGAAGCTCTGCCTGCTCTTGATTAAGGAGCGCTATTGCAGAGGAGGTGTGGTTGATGGCTTTTGCTAGACCGCAAGCCAAGCGACCAATCCTCTTTGCGTTGCCGACGGCTAAGCCTGGCACGCCAAAGATGCTGACTGCCAAAGAGAGATATTCGGCAGGGCTCATTACTCTAAAGCTGCTGTCACATGAGCTGTCTAACTGGGTGGTGCGAGTGTGCCGTATGAGTGAGGGAACATTTGAAACATCTGTAACATTTGTGCTTGGGGTGACCATATCCTTGGTAGGGAGTAACAATGTCAAACGACTGATACAACATATAGAGTCTGAAACATTTGCAGGAATGTAGTTCCACGTGTACTGGTTGCATGTGAAGAACCAACCGGATGGCAGGGTGATATGAGCGTACATGGTGCCAAGTGGTACTGGGTTATTGCAAGTCCAATTGCCACTGCCAACGTTGAGGCAGCGGCGCCGGGTACGACCAGCTGAGGCGCAGCCGTACATTCGTCCACAGGTAGAGTTCGGGCTGACCGCCACCCGAGGAGTGTGGAGGGTGGCTGCATCAGCCGGCAAGGTCATGGTCAGCCGCATCTCTCAACGGGCATACTCTGAAGAAGCCGCTGGGTTGTACGGGCTGAAAAGTCTCTTTACAAGCCAATCCCCATTTCTGGGGTGCGCGCCTGGAGAATGGCACACTGGGATGAGGCAGGTGCTGAGGATCGAAGCAGAACCAAGGTCCTGCCTGAGGCAAAAATCGGACTGGTTGACGAGACCCGCCAACCTCTCCCAAATATTGTACTGCATCCGGGCAGAGAGGTCTCCGCCGGGCAGTAGATCGTTGGCCTCCAACGAGGCGGCCTGAGCGCCTCCCCCCAAAAGCAGGGAAAGGGTCAGGATGATGGTGAGCGCCAGGGTGTTGGCATGAATCTGGGTGAAAACTGCAGCTGTGAGGTTCTCCGGCGTCGGCTCCTTCCTTTCGCGCCGGACGGTGTCCTCGGCCTCACGACAAAGGATCTTGACCATCCCCCAGGTGATCTTTGGTGCTGTCGTCGGTTGCCGTTTCCTCCGACGGGTCCTCTCGGTCAGAGTGAGGTCCTCCATCTCCGGGATCGGACTCTGGTCGGTCTGGGTCCACGCCATGTGGTTCCAAATAAGGCTTGACACACCGAGCTGGAATCCAAACGACACCTGTAGGGGACATAACTGCAGCATACCCTCTTCCCCAGGTTATGAGCGGCGCCGGGCCCCTCCAAGAAGGGTCCGGTGGCACCCGGTATCGGACCATCGGTCGCGGGAGAGCTTCTGAGCGGCGGAAGTGCTTCTCCTGCGGCGTACAATCCGAAAAAACATTAAGGTGATTGTAAGTGAACAATACCTTATTCAGGCAATGCTGTGCCTGGCCCTGTGACTTGGGGAGGGCTGGTGGCTCCCCCCTTTCTGTTTGTTTGTCAATATAGGACTTGAGCGTCCAATTGACCCGTTCCACAATCGCTTGCCCCTGCGGATTGTAAGGAACGCCAAAAGTATGCTTAATATCCCAAGTGGCCATGAAGGCGGCCAGCTGCCTAGAGCTGTAGGATGGCACGTTATCGGTTTTAACATGCCGAGGTTTGCCCATGGCTGCAATGCAGGAAAGGAGGTGCTGCTCCACGTGGGAAGCAGTCTCCCCTTTCTGCGCCGTTGCCCAAACGAACTGAGAAAAAGTGTCTATGCAAACATGCATGTACTGCCATCTGCCAAACTGCGGAACATGCGTGACGTCCATTTGCCACACCTGATTAGCCTCTGTCCCTCGTGGGTTGACCCCCCATGAGGGCCCCCCTGGTGCCCCTGCACAATGCTGGCAAGAGCGAACTATGCCTTGGGCTTGAGAGAGTGGCAAATTGAACTGTCTGGCGAGTGCTTTGGCATTCTGGTGAAAAAATGCATGGCTCTGCATTGGAGTAGTAAAAACACCCAAAACTGAACGTTGCTGAATTTCCTTTGCCGCCGCATCCGCTCTGCTATTGCCCGCGGAAATTGGACCCGGTAGGTCTTGATGACTTCGGATGTGGGCAATATAGAGCGGCTCCGTGCGGTTTCGCAAGTGAAATTGAGCAGTGAGAAACAGACTAAGCAAATTCTTGTCTATCGCGGGAGTAATGTATGCTCCCGGTAGACTGTGAAGCAGATTCCTAACGTACTGACTGTCCGTGATGATGTTTAAATGTTCTTTGGCGAAGGTGCGCAAAGCAAGGTTCACCGCTGCCAACTCTGCCCGCTGCGCGGACTTTTGTGGAAGAGTTAGCAGTGTGCGCCAAGCTTAGCCCTCCTGCCAGGTCAAGATACCATATGTGCGACCACCATCAGTAAAAACTGTCCTGGCTCCCTGGAGTGGAACCAGCGAGAGCAATTCAAACAAGCTGACTGTCTGCGTTTGGAGTGAGACAAGTCTGGGGTCCTTTGGCAAGTGATATGCCAAGCTCCCGGTGAATCCTTCCAGGGCTATTGGAAGCGAGTCACCGAGCTGCATTAATTGCTGAACTTGTTCCTTGGTGAACGGGACTACGATTTTGGCCAAATCATGCCCTGAAATGTCCCTAGCTCTCAGCCTTCCGCGGTAAACCACTGCGGAGACCAATTCTTGGGGAGGGACGATGTTTCGTGAAGAGGTGTTCGGAAGGTACACCCACTCCACGATACTCGCCCCTTTCTCGGCATCTACGCCAAGCGCTCCTGTAAACATGGATCCTGACCGTACGATGTACAAATTCAGGATCGGAGCATATGGCCCTGGGGTGATCCTATCTACCCACCGCTGGCTGAGAACTTGGTTAACTTTCTCGAGAGCCAAGCGTGCGTCTCGAGAAATTTTTATCCGGTCTGCCGGCTGCTTACCTAATGTTAGCAGCGAGAAGAGCGGTTTCAGAAGATCCGTATCCAATCGGAAATACGGTCTGGCCCAATTGATGTTACCCAAAACTTGCTGCAACTCTACAAGGGTGACTGAGTCCTGTAAATTGATCTTAGGCAAAACTGGTGCTGCGAAAGAGCGGAGAAGCCGATGACCCAGGTATGAGAAGGGCTCGGTTCTCTGCACTTTTTCTGGGGCAATGAGTAAACCTTTGTCCCCCAGGCTGGCCTGGAGGTCAGAAAACATTTCGCTGCCGAGTTGCGGCATCGCGACCAAGATGTCATCCATAAAATGGCAAACTATAGCTTTAGGGTAAAGGCTTCGGAACTTTGCCAGTGCGTTGTGAACATAAATTTGGCACAGGGTGGGCGAATTGAGCATGCCCTGTGGCAAAAATTTCCACGCGTAGCGCTGCGTAGGCTCACTGTGGTTCACAACCGGCACCGTAAAGGCGAACCTTTCCCGGTCCCGGGGGTCTAAGGGGATTGTATAAAAGCAATCCTTGAGATCTACGACTAGAATCTCCCACCCCTCGGGAATCATGTTCGGATTGGGGATGCCGCATTGGAGCGGACCCATTGGCTGTATGCATTTATTGATCTCTCTGAGATCGTGGAGGAGTCGCCACTTCCCCGACTTCTTTTTAATCACAAAAATTGGCGAATTCCAAGGACTTGTGGACCGTTCTATATGTCCTGCGTCTAGCTGTTCTTTAACTAGCTGCTTGAGGGCAACTAATTTCTCTCCCACTACCGGCCATTGTTCTACCCAAACCGGCGTATCGGTGAGCCATTTAAGTGGCAACGCCATTACCCAAAGGTAAGCGTAGCACCGTACTGCTGCAAGATGTCTCACCCCCAAAGGTTGATGTGCACGTCAAGAATGTGCGGCCGAATTACCGCCGTGCCGTCAGCCTTTGGGATTGTGACTTCCACCCTCTCTCGGCTCCTAAACGCTTCCTGGACGCTGCCTACCCCCCACACATCGGAGACCGGCTCAATGGCCCACTCTCTTGGCCACTGGCTCCTGCTTATCACGCTCACATCCGCTCCGGTATCGAGTAACCCTGAGAACGCTCTTTTGTTCAAAAATACCTCGATAACGGGGCGCTGCTTCCACTCAATGTTGGTCTCCACTGTCGCTAAGACCTGGTATCCTTGCACTGCCTCACTGGCGCTCGAGCGGTCCTCTGACCGGGACTCGGAGCTGTCACTGAGCCTTCCCTGGCTATCTGCTGGCGAGTGACAAGGAACCATGATCAGTTGCGCTAAGGTGTCTCCCTTGTGAATTGTTTGGGGCAGATGAGTCCAAAGCTGAACTTGGAGAACGCCCGAAAAATTTGAGTCAACGACTCCTGGAATTATGAAAATTCCGCATGCTCCAGCTACGCTGCGGGGCAAAACTAAACCTATAAAGCCCTTGGGCAGTGGACCCATGTACTGGGAGTCCACCAGATAGACCATGCCTGGCAGGTTGCATGTAACGTCCGCCTGACAAGTCAAGTCTAACCCTGTACTACCCTTGGGGCTGGCCTGTGCCCTCACCATGTCTGGAGTGTGACCGGGATTTAGTCTAGCTCTGGTGAGCTTTGGGTGAGGGGAGTCCCTGTTTGGACTGGGGTCAGAGACATGCCCGCGTTCCGGTTTCCCGAATCTGGACAGTCTCGGGCCCAATGGTAGCCTCTTCTACACTTCGGACATGGGGTTTTCGGAGCCTTGGAACGGCCAGACTTTTGTCCGCCTCCCTTGGATCGGCACTCCCTAGCGAAGTGACCGACCTTGCCACAACTGTGACATGCTCCTTGGGTTTTTCCTTTAGGTCTCTTACCCCTTTGCACCGCTGCCGCTAGCAATCCCATCTTGTAGGATTCTGTGCCAACGTCGGCGCAAGCTCTAATCATGTCCGTAAGGGTCAAATCAGGACAATTGCCTAGTGACTGCAGGATTTTACGGCAGTCTAAGTTGGCATTGTCCTTGGCTAACTTCATCATGAGCTCTTGTTGGGCCTGCTCATTATCAATCTGCCTGCTAATGGCTTCTTCCAGGCGATTGATGAAGTCCATATAGGGTTCCTGGGCTCCTTGCTTGATAGCGGTGTAATTTTTAGCCGCTTTGCCAGTTGCTGGGACTTTGAAAAACGCCCTAAAGGCGGCCTCGGCCGACATCTGGAGAGTGGCTAGAGGCAAGTTGATTTGGGCATTGATGGGCTCGAAGGCACCTGAACCATATAACTGGTCAGGAAGTACTGCGCCTCCCATCCTGGCAGCCCTTGTCTGCGCCTCTAGGCGAAACTCACTGTCCCAAATTAGATACTGGCTAGGGGTGAGCATCATCCGCATGACGGCTTTCCAGTCATGGGGAATCCACATGGTGTTCTCGCACACTTGCTGAAGCGTGCCCCTTGTGAAACGACTTTGGAGCCCTGTCTCGGAAATGGCTTTCCGTATAGCCATGAGAAGCTTATACGGGACTGGGGAATGAACTATCTGCTGGGCGCCCATAAGCGCGTCCATCTCCATGCGGATGGGACATATCTGGCTGACCTCTGCTAGCTCCTCTACTGGTAATTCCCCCTTCCTGAGTTCTTCCTCTACTGTGCGCTGAAGGGCACTTTTGGTAGCTAGGGAACCGGTTGCTCTCTGAGAAGCGCCTGCGCTCCTCATTCCTTGCATTCCGCCGGTGACGTCTGCAGCTGTCACCGAGGGTAAGCTCCCTACACTACTCTGCCTAAATTGGAGTGACGGATAGAGCGCCGTAGGCGCCGTTGGTTCAGCTGGCGCATCTGGCAGATTTGGGGGTTCTTTGGCCTCTACCCGGACTGGCTCTATCTCCGCCAAGAGCTTCCTACACTTTCTCCATGTGCGAATTACGCCTCCTGGAGCTTTCGGGGGTTGCTGAATGCAGTCTCCTATCTGATCCCAGAGCTCAAGGGTTAACGTACCTACTTCTGGGTAAAGCAGGCAGTGTTCCCCTAGGTACACCAAAAGTCTCACTAGCTCTCCGCTGTGAAAACGCAAATTAAATACCCTGGCCAGGATGTTGAACTCCTCTACACGAGTTCTTTGGCTAGCGGATGGACGCTGTCGCTGAGGACAGGTCCCCATATTACCTGCGATTGGGTCCTCAGAAGATTCCTCCTCGGGACGAGTCGACGCGTCTGTGGCAGGCAATAGGTTCTGGCAACGACGCTTCTGGGTAGAGCTCGGAGCGTGGACTGCGGCCACGGGCCCTCGGTGGCCACTGCGCTGTCAGGGGCTCACAGCTGCCCTGAGCGGAACGCGTTTTTCCCTTTGGCGCAAGCCGCCGCGAAAGTCGGGAGCAAGCTGTAGGATGCCTCTTTGGACTGCCTCACCGCAGGCCGTCCCTCCGATTGGCTGGCTGCCGGACGGAGTGCCGCGCTGTCCTCCGGGATGATTCGGACACGGTTCAAGCGCAGAACCGGACCGTGTGATCGCTACTCTGAGGAAGACCGCTCGGGGGTCGCTTACTCACGAGTAGATCACGCTCGGGGTCACCAGGTGTAGGAATCGGGGCCGCAGAGGGCCGGAGGTCCCGGAGGAGACTGATCAAAGAACGATACGAGGCAGCATGGAGGAGGATAAGATCAGTCGTTTATTGAGGAAAAGGCGTAGCCATTTATAGATCAGAAGGCAAGGTAGAAAAAACCGTCACCCAACAGTCAATCACATCACCTATTTACTCAGGTTAATTGGGAATCTCTCGGGGGGAAGTTAATTAGTGCGGACAAACACTGGCTGAGACAACACCATTGTTTCGGGCTTAGACTAAGGCAATCATGGCTCCTGTTTGCTTCTGGGATGAGACTGAGATTCGGAGATGAGGGATTACTCTAATAGGTAACGTATTTGCTCGCTCAGCAGGTTCGTTGGTCAGGTCAGGTAATTGGGTGAATCAAACCCTATCATTTATCCACCCCCCTTAATTTGGGTGCTCGCAGAGCCCACGGGCCAGGGAGCCTTTCTCCCGAAAGTGGCCTCTGCCGGGCCGTTCCGTGCCCACGGGGGCACGGGGAAACCACAGGTTGGGGTCATGTACCTTTTCCCTTGCTGATACATGGGCAAGCTGCACAATTTCATAGAAGATATGAGAGGTAAACCATTTCTCAGTACTTTATATCTAGGACACCCTAAGAAGGTCCCCATGAGCTGAAATTGACTTGACAACAAATGATAATATCTATATTTCTCAGCATTTGTAAATATTCTTTGATAGTTACTGTGAAAGAACAAAAGTTCACATTTTTTAAAATCTCTCCTTTGATTTGGCCTAGAGCCTGATGAGCAATTAATTTGTCAAAACAGGCTGTAGTTTTGAGTTGCCAAGCCAGGGATCAAATCATATCTTGATATTCCATCATATTACTAATAAAACACACAGATACACAGGCAAACACTGATGCAAAAGAAAAGAAAAAATAGGTCTTTAAACCCTATTTGTTGCATCAAAGATCCCTCAATCACTTGTGATCTCAATAGCAGCAGGTGGAAAAAGTCCATTTAAAAGTTCAAAGCAAAGCAATCAAAGCAATTACACTTATATACCGCCCCATAACACTTAGTGCAGTCTCTTAGTGGTTCACAAGTTAATTAGCATTTTTCCCCCAACATGCTGAGTACTCACTTTACTGACCTCAGAAGAATGGAAGGCTGAGTCAACCTTGGGCCTTGTCCAGGGTCAAACTCACAAACTTATTGAAAAGAACATTTTTGAAGTTATTTACCTGATACATAAGGATTTATTTTTGTTGCCACTGAAGAGTATATAACAGTCAATTTTTTGGAGAAGAAAAAATATTTATCTCGCCTAGGACTTAAAAGGCGAGGGGTGTCGGGAGGAACATCGCCGCCACGCGCTCGGCCCCGGTGAGGGTGAAGAGGTCCTGCCGGCCACTCCATCGGCTGGCGTCCTGGGGCTCCCCCCTCCCCCCCTTGCCTAGGACTTAAAAGGTAAGGGGTGTTGGGCGGAACATCGCCGCCGCACGCTTGGCCCCAGCGAGGGTGAAGAGGTCCTGCCGGCCACTCCATCGGCCGGCGTCCTGGGGCTCCACCCTCTCCCCCTCGCCTAGGACTTAAAAGGTGAGGGGTGCTGGGAGGAACTTTGCCGCCACGCACCTGGCTCCTGGCACATCTGGTACTTTGGTAATTTTGTTATATTATATGATGTTTTCATCCTTTGTGATTCTATTGTAATTATTGATATATTATTTTGATGTGGTGCTGATATTTGTATTATTTGTATTATTGTTGACTGTCTTGCCTTATACTGTATTTACTTATAACATTGTGTTTATTATTATAATTTGAATATTGTATCTTTATGTAAACCCTGTGGGGTGTCCCAGGGTCATTTATATGTTGTTAGCCGCCCTGAGTCGGCCATGTGTTGAGTAGGGCGAGATATAAAATTGAATAAACATAAACAAACATAAACATAAACAACATAAAGACTTTTGTGCTTTAATAGAATCTTCTTTGGCTTTTCTTTGAGTATTTTTCAAGTGTTGTCCCAGCAGTGAACGGGTTTATTGTGCATTTGGTTTGTTACTATTCCACCCTGATTGTACAACGTATACGTTTATTAATAGCATGTGGCAAATTAATGCCTACAATTTCTAACCTAGGTTCAATCATAGGGATAGTAAGAGAGTTAAAAATCATGGACAGGTGCATGCTAGAACCTGGATACTTTTCCAGAATTGGAAGATAGTAGTAAAACAGATACACTTTTCACATCTTTCCAAAATAAAGAACATAATAATGGGGGACCATACTTTGCTAAGGGACAAGATACAAAAAAAAATTAGGTGGTATTACTACTAATCAATGAACATGAGCTTGCATATCAATAGACATAATTGTAATGCTAAGGTTAATGCATTCATCACATTTGAGACAGGTGATACAAACTTCTTGTCTGGACCCTCTCCCCACTCCCAAATAACCTCTGTTTATTTCATATGACTAGTTAGTTTCAACCAGTATTCATTTGAGTAAGTCAGATCAAAAGAATGAACATTTACAATGTTCTCTTCCTTGGACAGCAGTCTGTCAGATCTACTTTGGTTTGGATTACTGCATTGAGCAAAAGGTTGGACTTGATGGCTTAAAAGTCCCCTCCCTGCTCAGTGATTCTGTGATTCTATGACAAAAATGAAAGTGCGGCGCCAAAATGGCCGCCGCGCTCTTTGCGGCCCCACCCCCACCCAGACTCAGACATCCGGGTGAGTTAGGGGGCGTGGCCACCCCTCTATAAAAGGGGTGGCCATGAGGCAGCCGAGCTGCCATTTTAGATTCGCGAAGGAGAGGAGAAGTTTTCTCCGTCGCATTCTCTTTGTTAACTCGCCCTTCGTACCCGGTGCGGTTTTGGCTTTACCTCTTTGCTACCGCGGTACTTCGGGCTCAGGAGCTGGTCCCTGGACAGGGATCCTTCGGCGATCAAACCTTGATTTTCGGGAGACATGGCTCCCAAGCGCAGGGCCCCGGCAATGAAGCCGCGGCTGAGAGGAAGGGCTTTTCCTGGCCCTTCATCAGACGGGGGGCAGCCTGCGGGTCGGAGGACCAGGGCTGCGTCCTCACTGCAGGGCAGCAAATGGAACTTGCCCACTGCTACCAGTGGGGCCGATCAGGCTACCCCCTGGCAGCCGGGCACCAGCTTCCTGGCTGGGCCGGCACAGGCTGGCCCCTCAGGGACTTCAGCCCTAGGCAGGCCTTTGCAGGGCCCAGGACAAGGTGGCCCAGGGGGGCCTGGTGCAGGTTTCTGCCCCACCGCTCCTCTGGCCCCCCATGGGCCAGAGTTCTGGGCATGGCCCTATTCTGGTCCCGGATCCCCTTTTGGGTTTCCATTTCAAAAGTAAAGCTGGTGGCAGCATAGCGACAAATAGAAACATTCTGTCAAATACACACACACACACACACACACACACACACACACACACACACAAACATCTCTGGATTTTTATATCAATAAAAATGTGGGAAATTCTTGACCAATGAAGGGCAGATTTCAAGAATGGTAATAGGAACCACATATAATCAATTATGTGGCAACATTTCTAATAAAAAAGAAATCAAGCTAGTTGAGTATATCCTTCTTTTCTTCCTTCTCAATACAATGAGTAGAATGGCACACACATACACAAAAGCAGGAAAGCTTTTGTAAAATGTTTCCTCTGAGTATTTCAATTTCAGCTGATCTTCAGTGTCTGACACATAATTGTCCATATCCCAGGGGTCAATTTCTGTGTACAGGAAATGCCTTTAGGATGATGTGATCCCCATTCAGCTTAGTGGTAGTTAGGAGAGTTATACTATTGCATTCTCTTCTTAGTGCACCATGACATCTTTTTGTACACACATCACGCAATGACAATGCTCAGCAAAAAAAAAAAGTTTAAACACACTGCTCAGTAAATTGTGATACCTTTGTATCTAACAGGTTGGCAGCTTCATCTTCTGTCAGCTTCATCTCTGAAACCAACAAGTTATCGCCACATCTGTGCCACTGATGCAGTAAGAGAACTATCCCTTGGAATCAAAAGAATTTGGATTTCTCAGTGTTACTGTTTTCTTCCTGTGACTAGCACAAGTGGAAGGAGAAGATGGATGGAGAAAATGATGATGTGCAGTGGTGGGATTCAATTTTTTTACTACCTACTCTGTGGGCATGGTATGGTGGGTATGGCCAGGGGGGGAGCCCTGTGTTGTTTCAAAACTTGGATGGGTGGGGCCAGCCAGAATTTCTGCTACCAGTTCTGGCGAAGTGGGGCAAACCTGCTGAATCCCACCACTGAATGTGGTTACCTCAGTTTAGGCTCTGTGTTTACATTTTACTTCCTGTCTGGAGGCCATATTACTTGGTTTGTCTGCCAAATGTTACCTGAGTGAACAAGGAGGATGAACAAGAGTGTATAAGCACAGTGATAGCTATATTCTATCCTGTGCCAAAGGGTTAAATGTAATTGAAAACCAACATGCAATTGAAAACCAACATGAATACAAAGTAATATTGGTTTCTTGATAGATTGGCTGGTTCTTATTATTAATCAGATTCATGTTTTTATCCCAGGATCTTTGATAAAACTATGCCCAGATTCTGTTCATATTCAGATTGAGGGGCATATTCTACCTTTCATCTTCCATCATGGCATTACTACAGGCATAACGTGGGAGAAAAAAACAATAAAGGACCAATTATTTGCCTGCCCCATCTACCATTCCCATCCTATTTCAATATAATTGACAATTGCTGGGAAACATGGGCACCAGCCTGCAGTGGTACTCATATCCTGTTTGTGAGCTTTCATAGGAATCTAGCTGAGCATTGTGGAAACCCAAATGCATTACAAAAACAGATTAGAAGAATTGGCCATCTGATACAGCAAGATTCCACTTAAATGTTTATATCCCTCTCATTCACTCTCCATCTCAATGCAATTTGAGGACCAAATTTTCTTGTTGGGTGTAGGGTATGGTGTAACATCAGAAGACAAGCTCAAAAGGGCAATATAATTGTTTACTAAGAGTTAATATACTCATACATTGTTTTTCCCACTTGCCATCATTGCAATATTTCAAGACAAAATTGCAACAGCAGGACAGATAAGTGATCTAAATAATTACTGACTTGATGTAGCAAACTCTATGTTTCTGAAAAGTGCTGCTCTTAATTATTATAGTGGAGGAAAACCACATACAATAATATGATTATAGTAATCTGCACCTTATTTAAACAAAGATCAAGAAAAGCTTTAAGAGGAAATGGACTAAAAAGTCTTCATTACACCAAATAAACATAGAAATCAATATTTGTCTCACTATGTAGAGCCAGCCATGTAGTGTTTGAATTCCAGATCTTTATAAATCTGTTTATCTACCCGTCTGTCTACTGTGGTGCAGATTATGCCTGACCACTGAACAGATGAAGGATGACTCTGAGAAAGAAGGCTAAAGCTTGTACATGCATTTTAGAAGGGATCTGCCAAAGTAATAATCTCATTAATGCTTTCAATCAATCAGCCTGTCCTTCAGCTCCTTCAGAGGTCTCAGATGGAGTAATCTTTTATTCTATTTTACATATTCTTTCAAGAGATCAGAGGGCTAAAACCTGATTCTCCTCCCCATTTTATTTTCATAACAATCCCATGACAACTTCTGCCCAAATTCCTTAACTTTATTAATTGTGAAATGTTGCAGTCATTAAAAAATAAATCACCCCACTCTGTTCTCCCTCTCCCTCTCCCACCTTCTGATGCCTTGATATGATGGAGATTACAAGAAAAACAATATCCAATTAAATTATGCTCAAATTAATGCATTATTTAAATTGCTTGATATAGTTGAGAATAATATTTGGCAATCAATTTTTATATCTATACCTATAAAATGGTGCGTTAACCATTGGAATGTAACAAAGGATGTTGCACCGGTCCCCACAAGCCCCGTCCGAGCCTTCCTGCACTCGCCCGAACTGGGTTCGCAGGTAAGTGTTGGATTGAAATTTTCGACCTGGGGGCAGGGCCCCCCAGTCGCGAACAAAAAAAAAAAGAACTTCAAGCCCCAACGTTCCTTGCGCCGCACCAGAGCCAATCAGGCTGCACAGCATGGGCAAAAGGAACGTTTGAAAACTGGCCGCAGGCAATCAAAAGGAAGCCGAAGAAAAAAAACCGCTGCTGTACCCAAACACGCGCAGGCAAACCTACAAGCCCCAGCGTCCTGTGTGCCATTAGTGCGCAGAACGCTGAGGCAGCCAGCGCGCTAAAAATGAAAATTTTTAAAAAACCTGTCGCCGCTCTGCTTCCTTCCCACCTGGCCATCCAGCATGGCCCGTGTGAACAAAAGGCACCCCCGCCGCCAGTGCCCTTCCTTCCCACGGGCCACCCAGCATGGCCTGTGGGAACGAAAGGCACCCCCGCCACCAGTGCCCTTTCTTCCCACAGGCCACCCAGCATGGCCCGTGGGAACGAAAGCCGCCACTAAAAAACGGACACACCAAAACACGAACCAAAAACAATCAAAACCAGTCAAAAACAAAAATCTAACATTAAAAAAATAAACACAAACACATCCACAAAACACATGCAACAAAAAACAACAGACCCCCCCCAACAAAAACTCAACCCCCCAATAAATAAATAAATCAGAGAGCTTACCATGAAGACGTCTTGACTTCATGGCGACAGGAACTCGAATGAGCTAAGAGAGGAAGCAACACTTACCGGAAGTGACACCCAGAGGACAGAAGAGGAGAATGGTAGAGAGGAAGCAAAGCTCACCACCCCTACCCAGAGGCCACAAGAGAAAATACATCCAAAAACATTGCCATTGCAAAGATAAATTCAAAATTCAAAAATTCATAAAATAAGTTAGCACAACATTCAAAAATATACACACTACTCTCAAAAAATACCAAAAAAACATAAATCACTTTTCACTCCGAAAAAACAAAACACCAAACCAAAAAATAAAACAACAAAATTAAATTTAAAATTAAAAAAATTTAAATTAAATCAATCAAAATAAAATTTGCATGAACAAAAATAAAATAAAAATCAAACAAACACTGGGAGCGCAAGTCCGCCACAGGCAGACGCAGCGCCTCAAAGCCACAAAATCACAAAACCTTTCAAAACCATTTAACACAGCCCAGCACCATTTGTTCAAGAAAACAAATGAAACCCTTGACTATCCAAAACCAAATTTAAAGAGCCCAGCACTGAGGAAGCCGGCGCACAAAAATTAAAAATTAAACACATACTGAGAGCGCAAGTCCGCCACAGGTATTTTTGCCACCTCTGCCACTTCCCATGATGGTGGGAGCGAGGGTGGCACATTTTCGCCACTTTTTTGAAAATTTTCACCGCATTTTTGCAGTGTTTTTGTGCAGTTTTGTGGCGGCAGTGGATCACTTCTGGAAGTCAGCAGCAATTCTGCCTGTAGGACATAGTTTGGCCATTCCTGAGTTACACCAATCAGATTCCTACTGTTTCAATCGGACTATTCTAGTTGTAAATTACTACAAGATTTCAGCCAAAAGAAAACTAGAAGAGCCAAGCTGTAAAACAGTACTGGAGAAATCTTGGAAGCTTTATTAAAATATCAGAAAATGGGCACAATCCTAACTAGTCAAGATGGCTGAGGATAGAAGAGCAGATACTAAGCCAGCGAAAGCTATGCAGAAACCAAACTCATCTCACTTTAGGGATTCTGGAAATTATTTCAGACTCCCCTGACCCTGTAGTATCTGAACCATACCCAAATTGGATCTTTGTGGCCCAACTGTAGGGCTCCTACTTTTGGTGGCTGGACTAGAATAATTTTCCTGGCAAACAGAAGGGTGGTTAAACGGGTGATCACTCCCATTGAAGTAACCCTTTGTGGTGAGATCTGGCATGAGCATTTGCAACTGTCTAATTACACACTAAACTGAGAAGGCTTTTGACCTTGTATAACTCTGCTCCTGTTGTGTATAAGGATTTATTGTGTTTAAATGTAAAACTGTGCCAAAACTGGGAACCCAGAAGCGCGCCATTTCTAAAGGCGTCAAATTCAAAGCTATGTCAAAGCGGGAAAAGAATGAACTCTGTATGTCCTCCGGAAGCCTGCCAAATATATATCTTGTTTGTAATGGCCCAAACACTGTATATATATTGGCCACCCCTGTACATACTCACCAGTCTGGAACCTGAGCTGAATAAAGATCACTGAGTTTAACCCAATCCTGCTGGTTAGAATACTTCTTTGTACAGACTCAACAGCTCCTCACCCACTCTTTCTCTCTTCTGCCTCCATCTTTGCTCTTCCTCTTCTCTGCACAGTGCCAGCAGATTTGAGATCAGCCAGGGCAAGGAGGTAGTGTCAGCATAAGACATACTGCCCATTCTAAATGGCATAACATCTGGCATAACTTTAGACTTACATTGCTGTCTATCTGTTTCAACATGTATAAAGTATTGTGGAATTTTAAAAAACAAACATTTATTTCAGTTTGCAGTTTTCTCTTCCTTAGGCATTTACATGCATGGGGCTGTCATTCAGATTGAGTATATGAGGGAGGGTACTTCCTATGAGATAAAAGATGAAACTCAGCTAAGAGCTTTGCGTACACTCAAGTACAGATCACTAAATCACCTTGGACTTTGTTAGAAAAAATAAATGTTGGACTTCAAAGAGGAAGAAAATGCTATGCAGGTGCACAAAAACATACACATACATATTTCTATACCAGTATTTCCCATCCTTTGTTTTTTGGACTTTAATTCCCAGAAGCCTAAGTTTATTCCTCAAAGCACTGATCAACCAATATACTGATTTAGGCTTCAGGGAATTGAAGTTTCCCTGTGGGGCCTGGGCTCCATGTTGGGAACCACTGGTTTTTACCATATAAATACAAATTTCTTTAGCAGAGATAATTAATTTAAAATTAATTTAATTTAATAGTCATATTTATATATGCCGCCTACTCAGGCACAACCCAACTCAGGCGGCATTACAACAAGTTCTAAAAACACATAAAAACACTTTAAAAGACCCATATCCCACCCACTTTAAAAGACCCATATCCCACCCACCCATCCCACCCACTATAAAAAGAAGAAGAGAGAGTTCTTAATTGTTTACATAAGCCAGCAGGCAGGGACCGTGTTCCCATTCGGGCCCCACACCTGCCCTGCCAGCCAGGTCTTCAATCCTTTCCTGAAGGGCAGCAATTCTCTTTGAAGTCTTAGATCTGTTGGCAGGAGGTTCCAGAGAGTTGGTGCGGACACGGAGAAGGCCCTCCTTCGGGTGCTGGATAGATGTGCACCCCTAGCTGATGGCACTATTAGAGAGCCCCTCCGGTCCGCTCTGGTTGGACGGGCAGACACTCTTGGGATGATGCAGTCTCTAAGGTATCCTGGCCCACTGCCATATAGGGCTTTAAAGGTCAAAACCAGCACCTTGAATTGCACCCAGAGACAAACTGGTAACCAGTGCAGCTCCCGAAGTAGCGGTGAGGCATGGGAATATCGCCCACATCCCATCACCACCTGGGCTGCCGTATTATGGACCAGCTGCAGCCTCTGAATGGTCATCAAGGGCAGCCCCATGTAGAGCGCATTACAATAATCTAGTCGGTAAGTGACCAGAGCATGGGTGACCATAAGCAAGGAGCCCCGGTCAAGGAGCGTGCGCAACTGGCGAATCACCCGAAGTTGGGCAAAAGCCCTCCTGGCCATAGCCGCTACCTGTTCTTCTAGCAGCAGCCGTGAGTCCAGAAGGACCCCCAAGTTGCGCACTGGGTCTGTCTGGGGCAAAACAGCCCCATCCAGTGCCAAAGATGGTAACTCCCTGGATAACATGGGGCCCCTTATTCACAGCCACTCTGTCTTGCTGGGATTCAGCCAAAGCCCTTTGGCCCCCATCCAGACCCCAATGGCCTCCAGGCATCCGGATAGGATTTCAACAGCATCACTGGGGTCCCCACGGGCCGAGATGTACAACTGAGTGTCATCCGCGTAATGATGGTACCGCACCCCGTGGGAACGAATGATCTCACCCAGTGGCTTCATGTAGATGTTAAATAGGAGAGGAGAGAGCACCGAGCCCTGAGGCACCCCATACTTGAGGGACCTAGGGCTGGACCTCTCACTCTCTAACCACACCGACTGGGTACGGCCCTCCAGAAAAGAGGAAAACAAGGACAACACGGTACCCTGGATCCCCAGTCCTTTGAGCCGTTCCAGAAGGATACCATGGTCGACGGTATCGAAGGCCGCTGAGAGGTCAAGAAGAGCAAGGACGGATGGATAACCCCGTCCCGCTCCCGCCAGAGATCATCCATCAGTGCGACCAATGCTGTCTCTGTACCATACCCGGGCCTGAATCCTGATTGAAAGGGGTCTAGATAATCTGCTTCCTCCAGGACACTCTGCAGCTGGCACGCCACCGCCTTCTCCAAAACCTTACCCAGAAAGAGCAGGTTGGAAACCGGCCTGTAGTTGTTAAGGACAGCTGGGTCAAGGGATATTTTTTCAGGAGGGGGCGCACCAAAGCATGTTTTAGTGGTGCAGGAAATACCCCCTCCCGTAATGCTACATTTATTATCGCCCCGACCCAGCCACCTGTTACCACCTTGGAGGCTTTTACCAACCAGGTGGGACAGGGGTCCAAAGGACATGTAGTGGCATGCACAGCTGCAAGGAGCCTGTCCACTTCATCAGGGACAACAGGATCAAACCGATCCCAGATTGTACAGCAAGACTGTGCTCCGGTGCCCCCCCGACCCTCCCCATCCACGCCGTGATTCAGCCCTGAACGAATCCGATCGATTTTCTCCACCAGATGGTCAGCAAAGTCCTCAGCCAAACCCTGCCAATCGGGCACCGACCTCCCCCTACCGAGGAGGGACCTGGTTACCCAGAACAGGGCGGCTGGGCGATTATCAGCGGAGGCAATAAGGGTAGTGAAGTATTGCCACCTCACCACCCCCATCGCCACTAGGTAGGCCCTAATAGCAGCTCTAGCTATTGTCCAATCGGAGTCATCCTGGGTCTTCACCCAGCGGCGCTCTAGGCGTCTCTTTGCCTGTTTGAGTTCCCGCAGTTCATCCGTGAACCACGGGGATGACCTAACCCCACGGGCGCGGAGAGGCCGCAGTGGCGCGATTTCATCCAAGGCTGCTGTTGCTGTCCTGTTCCACAGGTCGACAAGTGCCTTGGGTGAATCATGTAGCCAATCCAGAGGAACATCCCCCAGTTCCCTCTGGAATCCATCTGGATCCATTAGTCACCGAGGGCGGGCCATTTTAATAGGCCCTGCCTCCCCACTATGAAGTGTAATAAACAAAAGGTAGCCAGAACAGTAAGGAACAAAACTTTATCTTTTGACATGCTTTAGAACTCTCTACTAAGGCACAGTAAGACAATTCTTCTCCCTTCATTGGCAGGGTTAAATACTTCTGTTCAAGAAGGCATCTTCCAAAAGACAAAAGTCTAAAAGAAATTGTAGCACAAGCGATTTTTGGTTTTTCTGCCGGTCTAGGGACATAGCTATCCTTAGTTCTATATTAAAATAATAATGGGCTGTCAAATCAATTATGACTTACTTTGATCCTTATTTGGATTTGCTAAGTAGAGAATCTACAGAAGTGGTTGGCCAATTGCTTTTCCAAGGAGAACCCAGGACCGTGCAGCTTGCCCAAGGCCACACAGTTGGTTATTCTCTCAGGAGACACAATGGGGAATTGAACTTTCAATTCTGATTCCACAACCAGATTCCTAAACCACTGAGCTATCCAGCCAACACACATGGTGCTGTCAAGTTCCCCTTAACTTACAGTACATTTCCCTCAACTTGGTTTTCAAAGGTATGTGAAAGGTACTATCAAGGGATAGTAGACAATTGCTACTTTTTAGTAAGTTTCATTGGCTGAGAGGATGTAGGTTTCTTTTAGAATAAAGAGAGTCCACTCCAGAGTTCATGCAAGCATGGAGGGCAACACTCCAACAGCCTCTTATCTGTGTCTTATCTCATCTGTTGTGTGTGTCTCGACAGCTCTTTTTATTAGTCTTAGTTAACAACATTCACCTGAGTCTTAATTAACGTCAATTACCTGGGAAGTTACACATTATACTAAAGTAAAAGACATAGTAATAAGTCACCCAGGATCATACAAGATACATGCAAGCGAAAAAGCAACAGAAGTAATCTCAATGGAATGTGCTGCAGCTGACGATAGCTAGAACACAGAGAGAAAGAGAAAGAAAGAGAGAGAGAGGGAAGCTGAGGGGCCAGTCATGTCCTGCCAATCTAGAAGGATTTGTCCTCACTGTGGCAAATGGCACACACTAGATTCCTACAAGAGGGTATTTGAATCCAGGTATCCCAAGTCCTCATCTGATATTCTATTCTCAGTTTTCACATTAGCTTGCAGAACATAGTATTGTATATACAAACTGAAGTTTACTTAAACCAAAGTGTAAAATGAATAAATATATGGAAGTACAGTACATGTTACTGAGATGCTTAGCCAGGTGACAACCTAGCTCCCTGTGTAAGATGTATAAGACCACAATGTAAGGCTGGTGGCATCATCTGCTGTGGCAATTTTTCAGAAATAACAACTTCTGAATTCCTCCTGAAGGTCACAGGGTCATCTTTCCTGTGGATTTCTCTTTCATTATAGGGAAGCTGCTTGGGGCTGCAAGATGGGAGGTAATTTTTAATTTTGGAAAAGTGCTGCCACAGGAGTGATTTTACTTAAGAGTCAGGCTTTGAAATTTGCACTGAATCTTCAAAAGTGAGTGACATCCCTTTGCACTTCCACAGAAGTCACAGTTGGCTTTAGTAATCCTATGCTCACAAGAACTGCAGTCTTCAGCACCTTCATTTAGGAACAAGTCCCTTTGAGTCCAATGGAGCTCAGTTTACTTTTGTCTGAGTAAACACAGAAAGGGTCTGGTTGCAAATCACATGGAGTTCATTTGTTTTCTCTCTCTCACTCTTAACATTCCACTGAAATTCATTAAGCTGCACAAAAGAAGGGAAAGGAAGAAAAACAATATTGTATCAGAACTGTATATTAATATAGCATGGAGTGTTCCTAGTCTCTGGGCAAGCTCTTCATAGCAAATCTGATTGTTCATTTGGCGCTTTAACCTCTCAATTTTTTGTTTGTTAAATACCCTGAGGCCTTGAACCATCTATAATGTCAATGCTAATGTGTGCTTTTTTTCTCTGTGACTATGCAAACTTTTGTTTTGGTCCCAAATGATTTCCCCACCTGCTGTACTTTGTTGTTGAAAAACCATTGCAACTTTTCAAAATTTTGACTGAATACTAAGCAGCCTGGGAGATAAATGAAAAAAGAGGCATAACCCCAAAGCAGAGACTTTGACAGTGTAGCAGACATACATTGCAGAGTCTACAGGTGTCAGGTTTACACGTCAATCCTATAAATGCCTCTTCAGATGGAAGCACCATTGAGTTCAATGGGATACACCCACAGAAATTATGAATAGCTTTTAAGTTTCAGCACTGTTGATGGCTTTATTTATGTCTATGAATGATATCAAGTAGGAGTATATACTAGCTTTGAGAGGGGGCCCATATTTGAATGAGGTGAAGCAGTTATATTTATATGTTACTGGAAAAGATATAGGGTGGTTCCAGAAGCTTCCAGTCACATTTGTTCTCTCTACAAATCAATGAACATTGCTCTGTCATTTGGGGAGCTAAAATGATGAGATTTGAGGGAAAGTGCTTTGTATCTTTTGCTATATCAAAAAAGGAGAAAATTGACAGATGAGGCCCTAATGAGAAACAAAACCTCTCTTGGAAACTCCAATAGTTGAACCCTGGAAATCGCCTAGGCTGAGTACACTGGGCATTATTTATTTTCTATTCATTCCAGCAGCAGCTGTTTTGCATCCATGAAAGGGTGCGTTTTTGGAACTAGACATTTTCTACAATTGTCTAGCTTTTTTCCCTTTAGGTAGCTACACTGACTTTTCATTATACTGAGGTCTTATAGTGTGTGTGTGATTATGAGTTTGATGAATGATTCTAACATGGGGATTTTGACTGAATAGAATATTTTAAAGCTGTGCTAGAAGGGGCTGTGGTGGCTCAATGCTTAAGAAACTCACCTTGTTAGCTGGAAGGCTGGCAAGTCATCAGTTTGAGACCAGGGTACTGCATGATGGATTGAGCAACCGCCTCTGTCCCAGCTCTTGGGGACATGAAAGGAGCCTCTTCTGGGTGTTCCCTGAGTGGAGTTTCTTCTGTAAAAATCCTTTCAACCCAGAATAATTTCTGACACGAAATTATTATTATTATAGCTGTGCCAGACTATCTTTCTCCCTTTTCATCACCACTATTTTCTACTTTATTTTGATTTTTAATAAATTCTGCTGACCTTTATTTGCAGAATTTTTTTCTTGTTGTAGGTGTGTAGGTTCCAGAGTGGATAAGTCCCAAACATAGCGATAGCAATAGCAATTACGTTTATATACTGTCCAATAGTGCATAGTGAGGGTACTGAAGTGGCTCAAGTCGCTAAGACGCTGACTGGGAAGCGGAAGGTCAGCAGTTCGATTCCCGAGTACTGCAGGACGGAAATGAGCTCCCGTCTTCATCCCAGCTTCTGCCAACCTAGCAGTTCGAAAGCAAGAAATTGCAAGTAGATAAATAGGGACCACTTCGGTGGGAAGGTAACAGCATTCCGTGCGCTCCGGTGTCTAGTCATGCCTGCCACATGACCATGGAAATGTCTGCAGAAGCAGACAGCGCTGGCTCTTCGGCTTAGAAACAGAGATGAGCACTGCACCCTAGAGTCGGATACGACTGGCTTTTGAGCAAGGGAAACCTTAGTGCAATCTCTGGGCAGCTTACAATTTAAATAGCATTTTGCCCCCAACATGCTGGGTACTCATTTTACCAACCTCAGAAGGATTGAAGGCTGAGTAACCTTGAGCCCTGGTCAGGATTGAATTCACAACCTTCTGGCTGCAATACAGCAGTTTAACCACTGCACTACCAGGGGCATGCACCACCAGTTTTTTTATTGTAGTTTTTTTAATGGGGTTTTATATTGTAATGTTTTTATATGTTGTACGCCGCCCTGAGTTGCCCTGGAGCAAGAGGGCGGGATATAAATCTAAATAAATAATGTACCCCTCTGATTCAGCCTTGTCTAACATAGTTGTGTGACCAGGATTGCAGCTGGTGTATCTACAAAATATTACAGAATAGCATCATATAATGAAAGAGGGGAGCTGGATGTCACTAGTTAACAGCTAGCAAGTATAAAACCTTAGACCTATTTCTATGAAATTTGTCAGGAACCATAGCTTCTGAAATACCTACAATACTCTTCCTTTCTCCCCTTCCATGCACTTATTTGAAAGAGCCGGAGGGGTTAAAATGAGCAGACACCGGTCTTGCTGCCTCTGCCGCCGCATTGACTGCCCCAGAACCCACTTCATCGGCCCGGGGATGCGGGGCAGCTGCGTATGAACTTTGTTTAAGTATATGCTGTATTTTTTTCTTTTCTTTTTGAATTGTATTCTGTAATTTTGTAATCTTGAAACTGTGTAATTTTCTGTGATATGATGTGAAACCGCCCTGAGTCGGCCTAGTGCTGAGTAGGGTGGGGTACAAATTAAATTGATTGATTGGTTGATTCATTGAAGTATAAAAGGTTACGGCCAGTTTAAAGTAAAATTTTAGAAATGTCTAGCATGAGAACTGGGACTGCAGTGGCTCAAGTTGCTAAGACGCTGACTGGGAAGCGGAAGGTCAGCAGTTCGATTCCCGAGTACGGCAGGACGGAAATGAGCTCCCGTCTTCGTCCCAGCTCCTGCCAACCTAGCAGTTCGAAAGCAAGAAATTGCAAGTAGATGAATAGGGACCACTTCGGTGGGAAGGTAACAGCGTTCCGTGTGCTCCGGTGTCTAGTCATGCCTGCCACATGACCACGGAAACGTCTGCAGAAGCAGATAACGCTGGCTCTTCGGCTTAGAAACAGAGATGAGCACTGCACCCTAGAGTTGGATACGACTGGCTTTCGAGCAAGGGAAACCTTTACCTTTATAGCATGAGAACTCCTGTTTGGACTTTGGTAGGGATCTCTTTCAAGGGCTCTTAGGTCTTCAGATTTCATGCACATCCGTGGGGGGGGGGAGGGGGGAGCACCAAGTTTTCCAAATCAAATCAAGAGGAAATGTGAAGATTTTGGGATCCTAATCAGATTAGATCAGATCTGAATCAATCCAGACGGAATCAAGTCCAGATGAAAATAATTCAATCAAGTACTGGACAAAATCAGGGATTAATTGCATAGCTTTATTATTCATGTTTGTTTCTGTCAATGGGGGTTTCTTGGCAAGGAAACTGGAGTGGGTTGTCAGTTCCTTCCCCAGTGGATTGTGTTTAGTCTGAGTTCTCTGCTATGGCCTGTTCATTTTGAATGGTCTCACACAGCATAGCCCTTAGCCTCATCAAACCACACTACGGCAAGGCAACAATCCTTCGATGGCAAAAGCAGAAAGGGGCAGCAGAGGATGAGATGGTTAGACAGCATTAATGACACAGTGAGAGTAGATCTGGGCTGACTCTGAAGAATGACAGAAGACAGAGGAGTGGCTATGGTCCATTGGGTCACAAAGGGTCGGACTCGACTGTGGACAGAACAACAACAACTTATTGTGATTTGATGCTGCTGTCACAAAACAACTCTGTCTTTCTCTTCCTTCTCTTGCATGGGTGTTTTCTAAACACAGAGAAGGAACAAAAGGAACAGATTATGGCAACACACCATCTGTGTCTCTTTGTCCATTTAAAGCCAAACTGCTAAGCAAATTTTCAAGAATACTGAGGTTTGGACTTAGGTCACCTTGGAGAAACCTCACTTTCATTTAAACATCTCCTGAATCTTTGCAAACCCGCCTAGTTTGGTTCTAGTTTAAGGATTGGTATCAATTCAATTGATGCTCTTAGCAATATCACAAAGGGAAGTCTGGAGAATCTGTTGTAGCTTCCTTTCCCTCTAGGTGTGAAATGAAGTTATTTACTTTCTTAGACTATATTGGCTTAATTATGTGCAGGGTTCCAAAAGAGTTTGTACAAAAACTATTTGCGTGTGTATTTGCTGTTAGCTTAATACTACTCAGGTATGATTCTTGGTTATTAGAGTGATAGTGACTAATTATTTTTTCTTTTTATCTCATTAAGATGGTAAGACCCATATATCTTTTTGAAATGTGGACAGCATCACATTCTATTTCCAATATTTAGTAATAGGGCTATTTTGTTGGGATTACGTGTGATGTAATTTGTTCAAATTTTACTAAACTGCATTTCCCCTCATTAGGCAAAATGCAATTCGCTACAATTCTTTTGTTCCTATCAAACAAATGTACCAATGAGTACAAAAGAATGTTTAAAAGGCAAACTGAAAATAGATGCTCAGTTTCTCCAGCTGTCAACAATACTGTGCTGGAAAAAAAATGTGAGACTTAAGAATCAGGTGACTTCATGGTTTTATACCCACCAACTGATTCAGCTTTTGGAGGCTTGAAAGTCCTGGACCTCATATAATATGGGAGTGGTTCAATTTCAAAGCTTTGTTCCTTTCACAAAGAACCTGTAATTGTCATTTTTCAGGACACGGATGCCACAGAAAGCTGTTTAAAGAGTTTTGTAAATGGAGATTTTGGTCCTTTGTCATGATCCATCTCATATCGAAATGCAAGGAGATCTTTTATGAGCTTTAGTGGCAGCCAGATCAAACTCTTTAAGTGTTGAAATGGAAGATTACAGATATTGTATATACATTGTATTAAAAAAAGAATATATTTCAAAAAAAGGAACTGGGTTATATTGTGTGGGAGGAGGATACTTTACCTTTCAAAACATAAATTTGTCCATGGACTGGGCATTAGAAGCAAAAATAAAACAGCAATGGTTCTGTTTTACAATTTATTGTAATTATTTTAGGAATTAGGACTCGAGATATCTGGCTGAGCAGCAGGTGGGTGAGAGTTTGATATCCACTGTGCCTCCTGGGAAAAGACTCAGATTGTGTGGTCTTGGGAAACCACTCAGACTCAGGGAGCCTCAGAAGAAGGGGATGGTAAACCACCTCTGAGTATTCTATAGCAAGAAAGCTATGAAAAATGGTCAATATAAGTCACATTTAACTTAACAGTACATTCTTCTGCAGTGGCTCAAGTGGTTAAGATGCTGAACTTGAAGACTGGAAGGTCGGAGTTCGATACCTGAGCAGTTCGAAAGCAAGAAACTGCAAGTAGACAAATAGGTGTCACTTGAGTGGGAAGGTAAACAGTGTTCCGTGCACTCCATTGTCTAGGCATGCCTGCCACGTGTCCATGGAAACAGTGCTGGCTCTTTGACTATAAACAGAGATGAGCACTGTACCCTAAAGCCAGATACAACTGGCTTTTGAGCAAGGGTGACTTTTACCTTTACATTCTTCTTCTTCATCATCTGTGTCTAGGCCAGACGTGAAACTGCCAAAATGAAGCCAACTTTGGGGAGTTCATTCTTCAGTTCCTTTCACCTGACCTAGAGTGAGAAAGATTAGCCAGCACAAGGTGGCTGTTGCGTGGAGTAGACCCAATTGTGGTTAAAAAAATCACAATCTTTTAGGAGGCTCTTTCTGTGTACCCCTATATTTCACTGAAAGTGGAGGAGCACTTTACTGTGGCTGCACAAAAATTGTTGCATTCCCTTAACAGGGAAGTATGGTTAAAGAATCCCTCTCTCATTCACTGGGAATCCTTTGATTTCATCAGTCGGTTGGTCTGACTTATCTTAATGCCATTGTTTGGTAATACATGTTCATCTTTGAGGCTCATATCTCTGCTTTATTATTGCAATGTTGCTGGTGTGTGTGTGTGTGTGTGTGTGTGTGTGTGTGTGTGTGTGTGTGTAAGAGAGAGAGAGAGTATGAGTGTGTGTGTGTGTGTGTGTGTGTGAGTGAGAGAGAGAGAGGTGTGTGTGTGTGTGTGTGTGTGTGTGTGTGTGTGTGTGTGTGTCTCAGCTACTGCCAACCAAGAAGTTTGAAAGCAAGAAATTGCAAGTAGAGAAATAGGTACTGCTTCAACGGGAAAGGTAACAGTATTCCATGCACTCCAACATCTACTCATGCCTGTGGCACATATAAAATGAGACATGCAGGATTTCACACTGGGACTTCAATGGACTGCCGCAGCCTTGAGGATATGGACAAGGTGCACCTTCACAGCCAGTCCATCTGGCATGGCCTCTTCCGCCTCCATGACTGCTGGGAATCAGAGTTCCTCCTCTGCTCATTGGGCCCAATATGATGGTTTCCAGTGGCATTTCCTCCACTGAGGGGACCATCACCCCACCTAAAGGGCTTATCCGCACATAGCCATTGGCCCCTTTAGGGAGTCAGGTTAGTTAACCACTGCCTGACACTCAGCATTTTGTTGCTGGCTGTACGGTCTACTCCATTACCATAGCGGAATGTACATCCAGATAGTAGAATATCTGATCAAATAAACCCCACAGAGAAAACAGGGGGAAAACCAAGAGACAGAAATGTTCTGCCACCTTAAAGAATATGAATTTTAAATGTAAAGCTCTTTAGAATTTTTTTTTTTAAAAAAACACAAGCTTTTAAAATTTAGGAGTTAGTTTTTAAGATTTTTTTTCTTTCTGTCTAATATGCTTGCATAGATTAATGTGGCTGGTTATTTAAAAATGAAGAAGTGGTTGGTCAAGCATATGGTCTGCTCCTTTCCAAAGAAAGCATATGGAAAGGCAATGTGCTCCAGAAATGGTTTTAGCAAACGAGGTGCCATATCATTATTTCATTCTTCTAAACAAAATCCTCATGTCCCATTCTCCTGACAAAACCTTCTCAAAGACAGAAACATATTCAGGGAAAAAAGCTTAATATAGAATTTGATAATATTTTAATTACTTCTTCACTGGTTTACTTAGGCTAACCCTTTTTTTTTTTAAAAAAAGAAAGGGGTTGTAGTTGAAGGAATTTCTTTAAAAAGAATACAGCAACCTTTTTTCTTTTAATTAAAAAGAAGTCTTGTGGTTCCTGAGAGATCACTCATTGCCATTCCTTCATGACAAATTAAAAACAAGTAGAAGGCCAGCAAGGTTAACTTCCAGCTTGACAAGCAGAATGTTAAGCAAGCAGCAGTAACAAATTCACCCTTTCCCCTCTTCTGATTGTAGCAGAAAGGGACTTCTTCTTCTTCTTCTTGGCTGTTTTTATCCCAGATTAAGCAAAGATCCTTATTCCATATTCAGATCTCATGGATGAGGAAACAGGAGGATTTAACAATTTAACACCTGCCCTAACTTCTATTTATGTTGCAAAACAGTGATTCAATATGGAAACAGTAGGTCCTGCAGAAGGGGGGGGGGAGTTTAGAGGGGTATAATAAGCCACACCATAATACGCCTGGAGGGCTAACTGGGTTTGCAGGTCCAGGAGCACTGGCGGCTTTGGACTACTAAACCCCTCATCCCTCCTCACAGAAGCCCAGATTGGGCTGTTGAAATCCTCCTAGGGCAGGGGTTCTCAACCTTTTCATGCCAGGGGCTGAACCACGCCCCACTCAGACAGCTGAGCAGGCCAGACACATGATTTCCCTCTGTTGTAAGCACTGCTGCAAACTGTGATGGGCATGTTTGCACAGGCATGGGTGCATTTATAGCTGTCATAAACATGTCCGCTTATGCTTCTGGGGTCATCAATGCAGGCCAAATGATTTGCCATTATGGGTTAGGGCCAGCCTGTGGGCTGTAGGTTGTGAATCCCTGTCCTAGGGCTTCCTGAGCCATATTAGGCTCTTTCCCTTACTTTAAAGTGAAAATGAAGTGTCTGATTTGGCTCTGATTCTGCTTAGCACATGATGCTAATTCTCTGTCATCTTTTTAAAGTATTATAATATGATCCTATGCAATAAAATCAACAGTGATAAAACTCCTAAATCTTCATAAGACCACACTGGGAACATGCTGTCTTTTCCTTTGTCCTGTTCAGCCATTATAAATGGCAGTGCTATAAACACTCTTAGAAGAGAAGTGCTCTCTTATTATGCTCTCCACAGTGTCATAAGAACATAAGAATAGCCTTGCTGGAACAGGCCACAGCCCATCCAGTCCAGCATTCTGTCTCACACAGTGGCTCAACATTTGCTTCAGGGTATTCCCAAGCAGATGCCTTCACCTGCTTAGGATTCCCTGGAAATGGCATTGAGAGATATCCTGCCTATCTCTCCAACCCGGAGGTTGTCCTTAAGTATCCATAATTATAGCCATTGATACTCTTGTCCTCCATGAACTTGTCTAATCCTTTCTTAAAGCTGTCAAGACTGACAGCTGTCACCACTTCTTCTGGCAGGGAGTTCCATAGACCAGTAATCCTCTGGGTGAAAAAGTACTTTCTCTTATTTGTTTGAGAACTAGTACCCAAAAGTTTCATCGAGTGTCCCCTAGTTCTAGTGTCATGCGATAGGGAAAACAGTTTTTCCTTATCAACTTTGTCCACCCCGTGCATGATTTTATAAACTTAAATCAGGTCACCTCTTAGACGTCGTCATTCAAGAGTGAAGAGGCCCAACCGTTGCAGCCTCAGATGGTAAGGAAGGTGTTCCAGTCCCCTAATCATTCTGGTTGCCCTCCTCTGCACTTTTTCCAGCTCCATAATATCCTTCTGGAGGTATGGCGACCAGAACTGTACACAGTATTCCAGATGGGGCCTCACCATAGATTTATAAAGAGGCAAAATGACACTTGCTGACTTATTTTCTATACCCTTCCTAATGATCCCTAGCATTGAGTTTGCTTTTTTCACTGCTGAGGCACACTGGGTTGACACCTTCATTGAGTTGTCCACCAGGACACCAAGGTCCCTTTCCTGGTTTGTCGCACAGAGTTCAGATCCCATCAGTTTATAAATGTAATTGGGGTTCTTTGCCCCAACATGCATCACTCTGCACTTACTAATGTTGAAGCTCATTTGCCACTGTTTTGCCCACTCCCCCAGTGTCAAGAGAACCCTCTGGAGCTCCTCACAATCTCTCACAGTTTTCACTACCCTGTATAATTTAGTGTCATCAGCAAATTTGGCTACCTTGCTTTTTACTCCTACCTCTAGATCATTTATGAAGAGGTTGAAAAGCAGGGGTCCCAGTACTGAACCTTGGGGGACCCCACTCTTTACTTCCCTCCACTTGGAGAAGTGTCCATTTAGTGCTACCCTCTGTTTCCTGTCCCTTAGCCAGTTGCTGATCCAGGACAAGACCTGTCCCTTTATTCCATGACTGGTAAGTTTATTCAAGAGCCTTTGGTGTGGGACCTTGTCAAAAGCCTTCTGAAAGTCCAGATAAACAATGTCAACTGGATCCCCGTTATCCACATGCTTCTTGACACTCTCAAAAAATTCCAACAGATTAGTGAGGCATGATTTGCCCTTGCAAAAGCCATGTTGGCTCTCCTTTAGCAGCGCCTTCTCTTCTATGTGCCTATTAATTCTATCTTTTAGGATGGTTTCCATCACTTTACCTGGGACACATGTCAAACTGACAGGTCGGTAATTTCCTGGATCACCCCTGGATCCTTTTTTGAAAATTGGTGTTACATTCGCTACCTTCCAGTCATCAGGCACAAAGCCTGATTTGAGTGAAAGATTATATATTTTGGCTAGGAGATCAGCAATTTCATCTTTAGGTTCCCTGAGAACTCGTAGATGGATGCCATCTGGTCATGGTGATGTGTTAGTGTTTAGTTTAACAAGACATGCAAGGACCTCCTCCCTGGTTATTTCTATCTGGCTTAATTCTTCGGTTTCCCTCCCTATGAAGATAGGCTCTGTTTTGGGCATGTGGTCTCTGTCTTCTTCAGTGAATACTGAAGCAAAGAATTCATTGAGTCTCTCTGCAATCTCTGTTTCCTCTTTAATAACCCCTTGCCTTCCGTTGTCATCTAATGGTCCAATGGCCTTCCTAGTTGGGTTCTTACTTCTAATGTACTTAAAGAAGTCTTTGTTATTTCTCTGAGTATTTTTAGCTATACGCTCCTCAAAGTCTTGCTTTGCTTTCCTGATTGTTGCCTTGCATTTGTTCTGCCAGAATTTATTTTTCTGCCTGCTGTCCTCATTCGGACAAGCCTTCCATCTTCTAAATGAGCTTTTCTTGCTCTTGATCACTTCCCGAACAGCTCCTGTAAGCCACATTGGAGTCCTCTTGGACCTGGCAGTGCCCTTTTTCCTTTTGGGTATGCATTCCAATTGGGCCTCTGTTATTGTTTTTGTAAACAGCCTCCATGCCTCTTGGAGTGTTTGGACTCTCTCAATTTTCCCTTTCAGCTTCTTTTTACTAGTTTCCTCACCTTTGGGAAATTTCCTTTTTGAAAATTTAAGGTCTCTGTGTTAGATTTTATCAGTGACTTGCGGTCTGTGATCAAGTTAAACATAATTGAGTTGTGGTCACTGTTTCCTATTGGATCAGTCACATTAACATCTTGCACCAGATCCTGAGTATTACTCAGGATCAAGTCAAGGATTCTTGTACCTCTAGTTGGGTCTTCAACCATCTGTCCCAGGGAACAATCATTTAGCATATCTAGGAACTTTATCTCTTTATCATGTGCTGAAGAACAGTTCACCCAGTCTATGTGAGGGTAATTGAAGTCCCCCATTATAACCAGGCTTCCCTTCTTGGATGCCTCCTTTACAACATTCTCCAACTGCCAGTCTCCCTCAAGAGTTTGGGTTGGAGGCTGATAGTATATGCCTACTGTTAGACCATCCTTGTGGCCTGGTACTCTTACCCACAGAGCTTCTAATGGTGATTCCAAATCACCTAGATATTCCAATTCATACGATTTTATCTCTTCTTTGACATACAAGGCTACACCACCTCCCGTTTGCCCCTTCCTATCCTTCCTGTACAGTTTGTAGCCTGGGATAACTGTATCCCATTGGTTATCATCCGTCCACCAGGTTTCAGTGATACCAATAATATCAATATTCTTATCTATTGCTAAGTATTGCAGCTCCCCAATTTTGTTCCGGAGGCTTCTGGCATTTGTATACAAGCATTTATATATGCTTTCCTGATACAGTCTTTTGAGTCCAGTTGCATTGTTAAACTGCCTCTTGCATCCTTCTGCTAGAGTGCTAGTGACTAGCTCCTCACTCTGCTCAGTAATTTTTGCATCCTCCTCACTACTCAAGTACACACTTCCCCGAACCGAATGCTGCCCAGCTCCTGTCGGCTTTCCCCCAGTTATTAGTTTAAAAGCTGCTCTGCAGCCTTTTTGATGTTGAGTGCCAGCAATCTGGTCCCATCATGGTTCAAATGCAACCCATCCCTCCAGAACAGATTTGGCTTGTCCCAAAATGTTCTCCAGTTCCTAACAAATCTGAAACCCTCATCCACGCATTGAGGCTTCTGAGCTCTGCCTGCCTGGTAGGTCCTGCGTGAGGGACAGGCAGCACTTCTGAAAATGCTACCTTGGAAGTTCGGGACTTCAATCTTCTTCCTAACAACCTGAATTTGGCTTCCAGGACAGACCGCTTGTACCAACGTGTACCATGACAACTGGCTCGTTCCCAGTTCTCTCTAACAATCTATCCAGATTTCTTGTGATGTCTGCAACTTTTGCACCTGGCAGGCAAGTCACCATATGGTTATCATGTGCATCACAAATCCATTTCTCTGTATTTCTAATTATTGAATCGCCTAGTACAAGGAGCCTCTCTCCTGCAATCTGTTCATCTACATGCACCTCATCAACCATATTAAGGGAGAGAAACTCAGTTTGTTCCTGTTGTTTATCTTCCTGGATCTCATCAAGTGCTGTAGTAGAAGGAAAAAGAGTTCTGCTAAAATGGACACTTGACAAAAAAAGACAGAAAAGAAGAAACAAGAACCCAGAAGAAGGGACTTATTCTCTTCAGAGCAAATGTTGAAAGTATGAAGAACACAGGGCCAGCTTCACTCTGTTTATTCAGAGGTAGAGCCAATTGAGCATAGTTGTTATGTCTCCAGATGACGTGCCAGAAACTGAAGAGCCAAGGCTGGTACAGCACAATTGTCAGTTACACAAGAACATTCAAGCAGCCAAAGCCCAGCAGTCATTCCATAAATGGCTTACAGGTCAAACAGAGCAGAGAGAAGCATAATCAAGGATAATCCACATGAGACAGAGAGTTCAGACAGACATAAGTAAGGAATGCAGAATGCTGTTGTATTCTGCGCATTGGTTTGGTGGAGATAGCAATATTTATGGCACTGCCTATAAACCTTCCCCAGATGCACCTGATTCCATTTCATTATGGTAGTTGATAGGTTGTGGAGAGGCACCATCTGTGGAGCCTAATAGCCTATGAGACTGTGACCCCCCAGGAAGCACTAAGGCACCTTTCTTTCCCTCTTTCCAATTTTTACAATCAATGGCAGCACGTAAACGCTGGCAAAGCTGATGGTGCGGGTAAAAACCACAGAAGCTCTTCTCTGGTGGGCTTCATTAGAAACAAAGAATCATATGAAAACGATGGCAATACAGAGAAACTCATTTCAAGCTACCTGGACACACTATGCAAGACTTGAAAGTTGCCTTTCTGGAACAGAGAAATTACAAGACATGGATCCAGAGAGAGAGACAGCAGAAATAAAATATTTCCATATACTGGACACCCATCTCAAAGGTTTGAATATTAAACTTATTAGCAAATGTTTAATGTCAGGTGTTTGTCTAGTATCCTCCTACTATTCACAATTCAGCAGGGCAAAAATTCATGACTAATCTGAATAACAACCAGAGACCATCTTCTATTACCTTTTGTAAAAGGGCAAATTGATTTGTATACTTATCTGTTATGCTAACCAATCACTCTATACCTCTATACCTGATGTGTGTACATTGATGCCATGAAGTCTCACTCCTATATCTGATGAAGTGGACTTGATCCACAAAAGCTAACTTTAAAGTACAGCAGTTAGTCTTTAAAGTGCTATAATGTTTTTGTTTTGTTTACTCTCTGATATATCAAAACAAGCAACATTAGTCACCACAGTGGTTAAGCTGCAACAGTGAAGTCAAAATCCTCCTCATGATCCATATTAAATCCAAACAGGCCCAAAGGTTGACTCAGCTTTCCACCTTCCGAGGTTGGTAAAAAAGAGTATGCGTGTGTTGGGGCAAACTGTAGTTTGCACAATTTCCTTGTGAAGTGTCCAGAAAGTGCTTTAGAGCAGGAGTTCTCAACCTTTTAAATCCAGGGGCAGGGTCACGCTCCCTCAGACAGTTTCGGGGGCCAGATGGCCATTTTGCCCTTCCTCCAAGACATGGCACTTCCTGTGTGGTGGAGGTCATGGAGGGCCACATGAAATGGCACTGTGGGCCACATCCAGTCCGTGGGCCGCAGTTTGAGAATCCCTGCTTTAGAGCAACAGTGCAGTAAATGAGTGGAAAAAACGACAATAATAGAGGGGAAAGGTGCTGAGGAATAGAATAAATACTTAGGATAATAAACCACTGCATGTTCAATATATAAACAACATTAAAGGTAAAGTGGATAGGGCTAATGATTTGGTTCAGCTAACATCTGATATCCTAAAAAAGGAGACAGAAGGACTTATATTTGCTGCACCAAAAAAAGCACTATGAAACAACCTAGGTAATTAAAGCAAAAATGTGTATGTTTGTGTGTGTGGGAGGGGGGGGGGACCTGAAACTGACAGCTAAGTATAGGCTTTGTCACATTATCAGTGGATGTATTAAGAATGCACAGATGACTACAAAGTATCCATAACCAAGTTGCAACAATATTAGATTGGAATCTGTGCAAGAATTATGGAAAACCATTTCCAAAGTACTGGTGGAAGCACAGACCCAAAAAAGGTGGCTGAAAATGAGGATAATATGGTTAAGATGTTGTGGGACTTTGTATAGTGGCTGGGAGGTGCTGCTGCTTGCTCAAGTGCCAAAATGGCTAGTTATAGCTCTACCATGAAGATGCAGGTAGGTGTTTCCTCTTTTGAGTTCTTTATTTTAATTGCCATGAGGCAGTATGATGAGAAATGAAAATAATGCCTTTTCTACTCTTTAAATGGTTTCGGGAAGAACATTGTCATCAGTAGCAATAATCTATGCATGTATGTTGAGATGACAATGAAAGCGCGGTGCCAAAATGGCCGCCGCGCTCTTTGCGGCCCCCCACCCCCACCCGGACTCGGACATCCGGGTAGTTAGGAGGCGTGGCCACTCCTCTATAAAAGGGGTGGACATGAGGCAGCCGAGCTGCCATTTTAGAACGCGACGGAGCAGAGAAGTTTTCTCTGTCATTCCCTCCTCTTTTCGCCTCTTTTCAAGAGGCTTGATTTCGCTAGCCTCTATTCCAGGCTTCGTTTTATGCTCGCCTCTGTGCTAGAGGCTCGATTGGCTTTTAGCAGCGATGGGGCGGAGAAATGTGCTCCGTCACTGCCTCCCCTGTTAGCCTCTGTTCGAGGCTTCTTTTAACTTTGCTTGCCTCTTTGCAAGAGGCTTGATTTTGCTCCGGACTGCAGTGGCTCAGGTGGCTAAGAGGCTGACTGAGAGGCTGAAAGTCAGCGGTTCGATTCCGAGCACTGCAGAACGGGATGCTTCAATGTGGTGGGCTCAGCCCACCCCTTTATTTTGCGGGAGTTCCACCGGGCCAGAGGGCTCAGATGGCAACACCGCAGGTCCCACGAGCCCAGGCTGGGGGCTCGGGCGGGGGGTGGCACAGGCCTGCCCCGCTGGGGTTCTTACCCCCGCTGCTTATTGGCCCAGATTGGGCATAGCAACCCACTTCAGCACGGTGTGGGTTTCCGCCCTGCCGTCATTCCGGCCCCTCACGGGGCGTATTGATAGGCATGCCCCTATTATGGCTGGGGATTACCATGGGTTACCCCGTATAAATTACCCGGTGGGGCCATCTGGCCCATCCGGCCCACCTCATCTTGGTGGGTTAGATGTTGCGGATGCTCCCTTGCCTCCGATTCAGCAATGGAGGCATCAATGGCCATTACTCTGCCACCTCGGATGGTGGGCGCGCCAACTTGGCTGTTCCGGCCCACGTGCCGGCCATGGCTGCGTAGTGGGCCGCCAACAGGGTTGAGCTGCCGGAGGCCTTCAGGCCAGCGTAGGCTGGTGCCTTGCGGCTCCCCATCCGGCCCGGGATGCACGGGAACACGGAGCGAGAGGGACATCGCGAACTCCGACGCACGCCATGGGCTGGAACCCCCAGTGGGGGCGGCTGGTGGGGGTGCACCGAGTGAGTATCCTGGTCAAGTTAGCACACCTCTGACACTAGATTGTCACGCTGGGGGTGTGTGTGTAGTGGCCATAGTCGCAGCAGGACAATTACACTCTGGTTCTTAATGGGGTTACCGCCCCTATGCTTTTATTTACTTCCCCTGGGCCAGTAGGGCCGGTTATGTGTTTATCAACTACAATCAGTGCCAACGGTGGTTCTGCTGTCGGCCGGTTGCTCTATGCCCCTGGGTGCCCAATTTTACTGGGCTATTAGCTAGGCACTGTGGTTTGGGGAATATATTCACGTTTTCTCCCTCCCGCATTGTGAACACACTGATTAGGGAATTAGGGGTAGGACGACAGGGTCAAGGAGTTGCCCTGTCGCCGCACCCTGCCCCCCCCTACGGGGCCGATTGGTTGCCGGCCTATTGGGCATCCATGGCAGGATGTATGAGGGGCCGTCCTCATTTGGCCGTTCCAATGGTGCAGTGCTGGGACAATGATGGCAGGGCCGTGGTTGTTTTCCCTGGCCCGTCATCGTTAGCATACGTCAAGACCTTAGGCTTAGGGTGGCCCCTTCCCCTATGAGGCCAGCGATGACCCCTGTTAGCGAGTGTGGTTACTGTATGTGACTCTTACACGGCAACGCTTATGCTGCGTCCGGAGAGTCCACTTTCGGGCACCCACCTGTACCTTGATCTGGAGCTCCCAGATTGAGTTAGCTGCTACTACCTTCAACGGGGAACATGTTTTGCAGGGCACTGGCGCTAGATCATGGGTTGCGTGATCAGGAGTGGCTCTGGTGAGGCTTCGCTCCTCAAGGGCCGATCTGCCGGGAGAGGCTACTAGCCTGGCACTGCCATATGTCTGGTCGCTCCCCCACAGGTGTTTGTGGCAGCCCTTGGTTCGCGTCCCGGCCTGTCGTCTGCCACTAAGCCAGGTCTACCCTGACTGAACTGGAATTGGTACCCATTCCTCTTGGTTGGGCGCCCAGAGCCTGACATATGTCTCTATTCTCCCTCCTTATTTTACAGACACAGTGTGTTCCCGCACACTGGTGGTAGTGTGGCTGGTGGGCCACAACTCTGTGCACTGGGGCGGTGCAGTATGCCACTTCGTTAGAATGGGGACCCCATCTCGGACGACGCGTAACTGCGTGAATGCAGTGGTATGGGTGCATGGCATAGAGGTGACGGAAACTGTTGACATTCCTGATGTCCATTGGGGATGCTGGGCCGCCACATGTTTTAATGCTGCACTTCGGAGGCGGTGATCTTACCGGATTGCTGGCCCGGACTTAAAGACTTCCGAGTGCAGTGACCTGGCGTTTCTTTGCCATTTATGGCCGTCTACACGATTGCTATGGTCATATATCATGCCGATGCAATATCGTGGGCGACACTTTGTCCCAGCGTTTGGACCGTGCCCGACGGTCAGTGAACAGGGCTGCTGCCTGGTTCTTTATCTAGAATGGCCCGGGGACAGCCATTTGTAGTCTGGGGATAGGATTACAGGAATTTGGCCTGTATTCTGGAGATGGGGTTCACCGGTCAACACGTCGATGCACCTCTCTTTTGAATGATGTGCAAGAGGGCCAGGTGACCGAATTGTGGGTCAGGGTGAGTGGCACCTGCTGCAAGGTGGCAATGACGAGAGTCACACATGATGCAGGGCCGCATCAACTTCACCTGCAGAGTGGTAATACCAGGCAGTGTTTACGCCTAGTGTCTGGGTCACGCTAGGGCGGGTCTCATTAAACAAAGCCGCGGGGTACAGCTGATTAGGGGTTTACGAGCGGACCTGTTGGTTTGGCTCACGTTACCGCAGGACTTCCATGCTGTTGCATCGGGAGGTCTGAGCTTCTGGTCATCCCCAGTTACAAGTACAGTCGGATGCCTCCGGCTCCCCGGGTGGGGGGATTTAATTAAGGACAGGGGTCTATGTTCATTGGACCCAGGGATGTCAGGGCACAAATCGCTTACGCGATCTTATGTTTCTAACATATCTTCTCAATTCTGGGTACCCTTTATGCTCTGGGGGACAGGCGGCCTGATTCTGTGCTTCACTTTTGGTGTGGTAATGCTGCAGTGGTGCACATTGTCAATGCCCGAATGTCTAAATCACCTGAGTCATGGCCTCAGCTTGCATATTGTTCTGGGGTTCATGCGCTTTAAGGCGCTTCTTTGGGCTAAACATGTGCCACTCATTTATAAAGATATTGCTTATGCTTTCCCCCGCCTGCAGATCGCCCGGTTCCACGGCTGGGCTCCGGATGCTTGTGAGCTACCCTCTCCACTCCTGGCTGTGATATGGTCATTTGGCAAGGAGACGTGAACCGGGCGAATTGCATGTATTGGTAACTTGCACGCGCACTGCGCATCGGCATCCAATCCTTCACTTTAGAGCCTTTTTGTTGGTAAAGGCAATTGGCCAAAATGCGGCTGATATTGGTCGACTGGGTTTTAGATTGTGTAGTCTGCCCTATGATCTGGGGTTGGCTCCACGCACCATAGCCACCAGGCTTTGAGCATCGATACTCATGGCCAAAGCACGGAGCTTTCCTGACTATGCGAGGGTCTTCTGAATAAGCCATGTATTAGGGGGGTGGGCACGTATATGTGGCTGCCGCCTGACACACGTCGTCCTATTTTCACAGATATTCTGACCCACCTTGCACGAATTTGGCATAGACTATATTGCAGTAGGAGGAGTCTCTTTTCATGCAGCTACCGATGTAGCCTTTTTTTCTGGAGCTCGACGACTCAGTGAGCTAGTCCCATGGTCAAAGGGGGACGTGTTTTGTAGGGCACTGGAACTCGAAGATGTCTATATCAAACAAGAGTGGGCTCAGTTGGGGATTCGTCCCTCGAAGGCCGATCAGCATGGAGTGGGCAGTGGTGTATACTGCCATGATGTACATTTGCTGACATTGTTCTGGTTGGTGCCCTACACGCGATTGGCAGTGCCTGCTGTGCACCCTAGCCTGTTTTTCTGCCACCAGGATGGGTCTACCCTTACCAAATTTAAGTTCCGAAGGGTGACCGGTACCGCGCTTCACATCTGCGTTTGGGGTACTCGGAGGCGGATATAGTTGGGCACGTGGGAGTGTGCGCGTATTTTTTCTATGTGTACGTCCCCTCCCTGTATGAGTACCTAGTTATGTCCTTAACCCCTTCTCCTCTTTTACAGATCCTGTGTGTCTCCGCACACCAGTGGCAGTGGGGCTGGTGGGCCGCAGCTATGTACACTGGGCAGCAGTATATGCTGTGGCGACAGAGTGTGGACCCCAGCTCGGGCTGCGTGCATCCGAACGTATGCGGTGGTATGTATGCGCAGCATGAAAAGGCGGGAACTGTTGCCTTTCCTGATGTCCATCAGGGATGCTGGACCGCCTGATGTTCTTATTCTGCACCTCGGCGGCAATGATCTCACACGGATCACTGACTTTTCCTTAAACTGTCGAGGTGCAGTGACCTGGCATTTTATATCATTTATGGCTTACACACGGTCGCTATGGTCTAACATCATGCCGAGACACCAATTTAGAGGAGACATGGATCTCCGCGGTTTGGACCGTCCTGGCGGTCAGTGGACAGGGCTGTTGCCCGGCTCCTTGCTGAGAATGGCTTGGGGACAGCCATTAGATATCTGAGGATAGGCTTACCGAAATTTTGACCTGTAGGCAGGATATGGGGTCCACCTGTCGGCTAGAGGTATGTATCTCTTTCTGGAGTAGGTGCAAGCAGGCCTGGTGACCGAGCTGATGGTCTGGGGGGGGCGGTGAGTCATCATGGACACCTCCCCGTGTGGCGGGTAGCACTGGTAAGGTAAAGATTTATGACCCATAGGTATCCGGTAGGTTCGCAATTGACTGGCCAACACATAGACAGGTACAGGCGAAAGAGGTTTGGCCGGTCAAGGGCGAACCAGGCAAGGGGTGATGTCATGAGCTTCACAGCCTGCATCACCTTGATATTGAATGGATACACGTCATAGGGTGGGGTCAGTAGATAGTTTATTGACTCCAGTCAACAATTTGTTTGTGTCAACAAACAAATTGATACAAATAGTTACATGTAGCCAATTGCCATTGGCATTTTGGGAGGAACCTTACCAGTGTTACTGCGGCCTGCTTGCCTTAAAGAATTACAATTGGATGATTACACCAATTGAAAGTTATAATTTGGACTAGGGCATTATTCAATAAAAGTGGCCCGATGCCTTTATCCGTATACCGGTGTCTGAGTCTTTCTTTGGGGGGTGAGCCTGCAAAGAGAAGAATTGACTGCAAATCCATCAAGGATTATACGCAGAGTTAAACAAACCTGAAATAATAATATCCAAGTTTGCATACCATAAAGCAAACTGCCAATTAAAGCTGGATGCAGTCATATGTTTTCCCATTCATTAGTCAAAAGCATGAAATATTTTAATATTTCTTAAATAATTAATATGTATTAAAATAAAGTAAAAATACTTAAAGCATTACAAGGATGCTGTACAATGCAGTAGTCAATAAAGAACTGTATTATATCTCTGTAAATAGTGTATGGATTTATGTGGTGGAAAGGTATGCAAGCTTTCTGCATGGCAGAAATCCATTCCTGAAAAGATGATGCCGGCAGCTGCCAAGTTCTTTCATGTAAGGAGATAAATACCATAATTCTCACACTTACTTATTTCCTTCTAAACTAGATTCAGATCTTGTGTGGATCTGATCATCTAGTACATGGTGCTGAAAATGCCACTGACACCAAGCAAAGCACGAAATAGTGGGATCCAAATATGTGGGTTATTTTACACTCTTACTGCTTCACTTCAAGATTAAAGTATGGTATAGATATGGATGTTAGGTTTTGAGGAAAATAACATTGTTATGACATGAAGTCATAACAAAGGCTCTGTATATTTCTTTCTCTTATTCACACACAAAGAAAGACCTATACTCACTGATGCCCATCCAACAGGTGCAGGAAGGTCACATATAATGTCAAATTTATTTATTTATTTATTTAATCATATTTATACCGCCACTCCCTCGCCGAGGCGACTCCATCATCATCGGCGGCAGCAGCAGACACCACAACTCGATCCGAGTATACAGTTTTTTTCCTGCCCCAGGGCACAAGGAGGCCTGGTCTTGGAGGCAAGCTTGTCCTGGGCTGCCTTCACCCTCTGAGGCCACTGGCATGAATTTGTTTAAGGTGAATCCCAGCTTGCCATGAAGTGACCCACACACTATGATCTCAGAACCATCTTCTGTGGCACATATAAAATGAGACATGCAGGGTTTCACACCGGGACTGCAATGGACTGCCGCATCCTTGAGCCAGTCCATCTGGCATAGCCTCTTCCACCTCCATGACGATTGGGAATCAGAATAGTGAAGTGGTTCCTCCTCCGCTCATTTTGCCATTGGGCCCAATATGATGGTCTCCAGTGGCATTTCCTCCACTGAAGGGGACCATCACATACACACCCCTAAAGGTGATCATCCGCCTGTAGCCATTGGCCCCTTTAGGGAGTCATATTATTTATCACTGCCCAACACTCGGTGTTGTGTCACTGGCTGTATGTTCTAATGACAACTCTGTATCCACTCTTATATAACTTATAAGAGAACCACATTTAATTTTGGGAAGATAGGTACAGATGTTCTGGCTCCTCCTCCATACACACTTCCCCATGGTGTGGGAGGGACTAGAAGGAAGCACAAACTGCATTCAGCTTGGATTCAGCAACAGTAGTCAATACAGGTTTGGTTTTATGCTTTTCCATCAAGATTTAAAGCAAGAGTGGAGGCACTGCTATATTACAGCCCAAATGTTTTGAGTTCGATCCTATCAGGGATCATGGTTGACTCATCCTTTCATCCTTTCAAGGTTGGTAAAATGAGTACCCTGCATGTTGGGGACAAAATGCTAATTAACTTGTGAACCGCCCTAAGAGTGCACTAAGCAATATGGGGCAATATAGTAGTGTAATTGCTACTACTATTGGAACTTCCTACCCGTTTACCAATTCTTCAAACATGTGGACAGAGCTTTTGTGTATTTAAAGGAACTATATTTTTTGGTTTCATGTCCCAGAGGACAGTGATGGTGAACCTTTTAGAGACTTCGTGTCCAAACAGAGGAGTGGGGCAAACTCTGAGCTGGGGGTGGGAGGCAGCCCTTCCATTGGGCAGCTAGGCAGAGAGGCAGGGTGAATTCTGTGCTGGGGAGAGGGAGGAAAGCCTCCCATTGGGGTGCTGGGCAGAGGGGTGGGATGAACTCTGTGCTGAGCCAATGGCATGCATGCTGAGGGTCTGTGTACCTCTTCTGGCACACCTGCCAGAGGTTCACCACCACTGCCATAGGACTTGTTTTGTGAGCAGAGTGTGTATATAGACTGGTGGCAAGAGAATTCAGCTTCAAGGGGGAGGGATCAAAATCACTGAAGGATCACTTTTTATCTGGGTAAACAATCATTTCTCGACTTAGAATTATTTTTACCCATCACCTGTTGTATGGGCACAATAATCGAAAAAAACTGATAGAAACCCTTTCATCAGCTAACTAAGTTAGAGATGTAGGGACCCAGTCAAAGATATACCTTGTCCAAAAATAGAGGCTTGACACTAGAAAGGAAGGAGAAAGTGAGAGAAGAATTGTACATGTCTACAAGTAGAAGGAAAGTCAGCAATATAGAAATAGGCACCCTACTTGTGCAATGAATACTTTTTCAATACGAACTGAATTTCACTCTATTTCTATATTGCTGACTTTTAAAGTCAGGTCAAGATGCTTGATGACTGGAAGGTCGGCAGGTCAGCAGTTGGAGACCCGAGTGCTACACGATGGAGTGAGCTTCCATTTTTATCCCAGTTCGTGCTAACCTAGCAGTTAGAAAACAAGAAATTGCCAGTAGATAAGTAGGTACCACTTGAGTAGGAAGGTAAACAGCATTCCGTGTTTAGCCATGCCTAGCACATGTCCATGGAAACGCTGACAGCACTGGCATTTGGCTATAAACCGAGATGAGCACTGAACCCAAGAGTCAGATATGACTGGCTTTCAAGCAAGGGTGGCCTTTATCTTTACCTCATGAGTCCTAGAGTAGAACAGAATGACTCTGCTTATCATTCTTTATGCTGCTTCTGAGCCTTTTACTTCCTGGCAAGATCAGATTTTACTGGATTATAGTGTTATTTGGGGGTTAGTTCCTAGGGAAGATACACTTGATGGCTCTTCTTTCTTTTATTTTAGGAGCAGTCATTCTTTTGGTGGCCCCACATTAGGCTTCTATCTGTTCCATGGTGCTGCAGAAGTTCAAACCTAATCTGCTATGATAAGTGTTGCATTCCTGGAGACTGTTCAGTCTGTCACCATGTTGGGAGTATTGATGTACTTATTGGCCAGATTAGTTTGGACAATACAATCAGTGACAGAAAACCTCAGTTTAACCATGATCTGCCTCTAGCTGCTTCTTGTTGTTTCCTGTATCCGAATCCGAATATTGGCGATCCTCATGGCAATCAACCATGATGACTGCCCTGAGAATATAATGCAGTGGCCTTTCATCTGCCTTTTGCATCACATGACCCCTGTACTACTGATCCAGTTCTGTGAGTCACTTTCTGGTCCTGAGCCCTTTTGGCATGCAAAGTCCTCATCATCCTCAGGCCAGTATTGATGAAGCTACTGCCCTCTATCAAGATGGATTCAAGTGGGATTTAATCCACTTGGGGACTATCACCCTTCCCTGTGGACTCATCGCATAAACTGTTAGTCCTTAGGGTTGTCAGGTTAGTTAACTGGTGCCTGATGATTGGTGTTGAGTTGCTGGCAGTATGGTCTACTCTATTACCATAGCAGAAAAACCAGGCCAGACATACCTCTAGTTTACTGTGATCTTTAATAATTGTCATTTGAGTCCTTAAACTTCTTATTTAACTCTTTAAACTGTCAGGGATATTAACAAAAACATGAGATATTAAAGGAAATGCAAGCTCCATTGGTCAACATATAACTCTCCTGTGCAATGTGCAATTATTTCTAAAGAGGATGGCACAAATCAAACCCAGGAGACAGAACTTTCTACCTTTTCTCAAAGAAAAAGCTGTGTCAACACTGAAGGATGGTTTCTTCCTTAGTCTACAAGAAAACAAATACTATCCTGAGCACAATCTCTTGTGTGGAACAAAACCTGCTTTATCAAAAGTATCTGAAAACATTTAGTTTTGTATACACAAAGTCCCCAGTAATGTCAATCCAAATGACAGATCTGGATATACTGAAATGACAGGGTTGGCTTTAATATCTAGATCTGGCTGAGCTAAATTTAAAATTGGGTGGGGAAACTGATGCTGAGAGCACTTTTCGCTCCAAATGCTCTCCAGAAAGTTGTTTGTGCAAACTGAATAGCAGTTGGCAGGTGGGAAGTGGTGATGGGAGAGGCTGCAAAATAAATGAGTGTTTTTATCTTTATTACCGACAGGTAGTGAATGATACAAGTTGGCAGGATTCTATTTGGGTCATCAACATTTAGAGCCAAATTAATTTCTGAAATAAACACAACAAAATTGGTGGAATTAGACAAGCAATACCTGTTTCCACTGTTTTCAAATCAACTGTTATCTTTGAAGATGACAGCTATTATATCCAAATCCTACTGCCAGTGACTCAACACCGAGTGTCAGGTGGTGGTTTACTAACCTGACAACCCTGAGGACTAATGGCTTAGGTGCCGAAGTCGACAGGGAAGGGTGATGGTCTCCAAGTGGATTAAATCCCACTTGAATCCATCTTGATGGAGGGCAGCAGCTTCATCAATACTGGCCTGAGGATAATGAGGACTTTGTGTGCCAAAAGGGCTCAGGATCAGAAAGTGACTTGTGAGCTGGATCAGTGGCATGGGTGTCACTTTGTGATGTAGAAGGTAGATGAATGGTCATGGTATTATATTTGCTGGACAGTCTTCATGGCTGATCACCATGATGGTCACCAATATTCAGAATCAGATATGGCACAAGAAGAAGAAGAAGAATCATCCAATCAATGAAAGAGAGACAAAGCTTTATACAGTTTCGGACATGGTTAAAAGTGGCATTTAAACATGTGTCACAGAATATGTTGTTAATGAACTTTACCATGAAAATACAAATATTCAAAACCATGCATTGAGCTTAAATTTCATGAGAATATGCAATTTAATATATATATATATGTCAATCAGTACTTCCTATCATCCTGCAGAATACATTTGCCAGCAACTAGAATTATAAAATTAATTAATTTGGCATCTGGTATATGGATGCAATCCCTCTGTGGCAAAATATTTTGAAGGGGGATTTTGAAATTAATGACATAGTTTTCTTCTTCTTCTCTGTCTAGGACAGATGTGAAACTGCCAAAATGAAGCCGTCTTGTGGTGAATTCATTCTGCAGTTCCTTTTGCCTGGCCTAATGTGAGAAAGATTAGCAGGCAGAAAGTTGCCATTGCCTGGGATACACCCTATTGTGGTTCAAAAATACCACAATCTTCGAGGATGCAAATAAAATAGTGAAGTGAATGTCTAAGTGCAACACATACAGTACTACAAGTGAACACACACCCTTTAATCTCCCAGATAAACTAAAGTTGTCATGCCCATTCTGCAGAATTCAGATTAGTATTAATTTTACCAAAGGCAATCACATCATGGTTTGTATATTATTATTATTTTGCACACTGACATGGAAACATCAGTATTTTAATCCCTGAAGCCTGGATGTTTCCAAAAGAAGAAGAAAAGTGGGTTTAGCCAACCATTTTCTTTCAAGATGAGCAAGATTAATCTTTTTAATTTATATGAGGGATTCAAAATCTAGGTATGTGTAGTGTCAGACATTTGTGTATGGTAGAAACAGTTTTGTTTTAAAAAATCATAACTTGAAAACACTTTTCCTAAATGTCTCCAACTTCAGCACACAACAAAAGCCACATTTAGTACTGATCTGAACTCTAGTTTCAAGGTTACAATTTTTGTTTGTTTTGTGATTCATTTTTAGACTTCAAGGTCTGACATCTTACATATGAAAGACAGTCACAGCTCTCAAAAACTAAAGTGCTGTGGCTGTAATAATGGGCTGCCTATTCAATACGCTTTGGTTTTTGTCCCAAGTTTTGTCACCAGTGATAACAGTTCCCATTGTTTTTCTGTTCCTGTTAAGTAATTATTCGGTGACGTCAAGAGAATGGACTTCTTTTGATGCTAATGAACACTGGTTTTTATGTATGCTAATACCATCACACTTAGCAGCTTCTGGAAAAATCAAATTTTGGTCAAGAAATTTAAAAAGGTTACTGTTGTGTATGGATTGTAATGTGCCTTTAAGTAAATGCAACCACACGAATGAGTGAATGTAACAATCTCTAAAGTAACATTGTAAACTTCTGTATTAGGACGCGAGCTAGTGACCACTGGGGGCAGTAGCGAGCGTCCAGCTCAAATGGTACAAATTCTCCAAATGCCTACAGCCGCGGGAAGATTCCCACCACTGCCTCCCCTGGACAAGAAGGGCGTGACTAAGGGTGACGTCACGCGGACAGTAGCCAATGAACTACCAAGGAGCCACATTCAAATGTATAGCCACTGTATATAATGAGCTGTTCGTCCGCCATTACCACATGTTCCCCCTGACCATCATGCAATAAAGATGAGTTAAGCCAGACTTTGGCTGTTTCTATTGTCTTGATTCTTGAACACCAAATTGGCGACAAGGATGGGATAATGGCTTCCCACGGAATCAAGACAACACAGACCGGTTTCGACATCAACAAACTGGAGGAATGGGAACTGTTCGAGATGGATTTCAAAAGAGCACTGATGGTGTCCGACATCTCAGACGAGGGGAAGAAAAGAGCCACCCTCATCAGGATGCTCAGTTTCCCGGCCATGAAGATTTTGGTGGACCTGGTGTCTCCAAGAAAAGTAGATGAGGTCCTGGTTAAACAGCTCCTGAAAGCTCTGCGGGACCATTTCCAGCCCACAATCTCGATGTTCTTGGCCTGGTACGCTTTCTGGAAGAGGGTGCAGTCCCCTGGTGAGTCCGTGGCTGCCTTTGCAGCAGCCCTCCATTTGGCTGCAGGCCCATGCAAGTGGGAGAACCTAGAAATCGCCCTCAGGGACCGCAAGCTGTGCGGCCTGTGGGAAGAGGAGACCCAACAGAAGCTGATGAACAAAGAGCCACCCCCAATGTTACAAGAGGTCCTGAAGGAAGCACAGGCAGCAGAATCCATGAGAGCCGGGGTTAAGGGGTTCAGAACAAGGCCCCCACAACCCGAGAGGGCAGCAGCTCCGGTGCAAGCAGCCAGGCGGGCGCCACACTCCTCCATGGAGAGCAACGAGGATGAGGACATCCGGAAGGTGTGGAAGGACGGCCGACGTTGCGATGGCTGTGGGTGAGATGGCTGCGGGGCATCCCACGACCATAGCAAGTGCCCATTCCGGAAGGCCGAGTGCCACAACTGTGGACGGCGGGGCCACATCACCAAGGTTTGCAGGTGACGGCGCGGAGAGCACAAGGGCTCAGCAGACCATACACCAAGGAAGGATGGCATCCAGCCCTCGAGGAAACAGAATGGCATGGGCCAAGCCTCCGATGACAGCGGCGTCGAGGTGCATGGAGTGTACCGGCGAGTCCCCAGCAACGACAATGCGGCGGTCCAAAGCGTTCCTTGGGACACCCACGTTACTTTGTTGAGGTACTGTTGCAAGGGGTCCCCATTAAGATGGAGATAGACTCAGGTTCCTCTTATTCCATTATTTCCTAGAGGGAGTTTTTGCGAATTTCCCCCAACGTGCGGCCCAAGCTCAAAGCACTGAAGTCTACTTTGCGAGACGTGCAGGGAAAGAGCATTCCAGTGTTGGGGGTGGGAAAATTCAAGGTGCAATACAAGCAACACGCCCCGGAGCTCCCTCTGGTCATTCTCAAGGAGGGGGCTTGTTGCCTCCTGGGGACACAATGGTTTAAGCCCCTGGGTTTGTTCATAGGGGGTGTGCATACTGTCAGGACTGATCCAATACAGGAAGTGTGTAACGCGCATCCCGAGGTATTCAAGAAGGAACTCGGAAAATTCAAGGGGCCCCCAGTTGCATTTGACCTGGACCCGGAGATCCGGCCGATAAGGCTCAAACTGCAAAGGGTGCCTTTTGCACTAAAGGACAAAATAGAGGCGGAACTGGACAAGTTGGTGGGCCAGGGAATTCTAGTCCCAGTCGATTATGCGGAGTGGGAAACTTCGATTGTAACAGCGCTAAAGGCTAACGGGGAGGTTTGAATTTGCGCTGATTACAAGTGCACCATCAACAAGGCAATACGCCCAAATGCGTATCCGGTGCCGGTAGTCAGCCACTTATTGGCCAGGTTACATGGGGGAAAGTGTTTTGTGAAGTTAGACCTGGCGCAGGCTTACCAGCAATTTATGGTAACCCCAGCTGCAGCTGCTGCGCAGACGATAGTCACCCACAAAGGGGCTTTTAAGGTGACACGCCTACAATTCGGCTCCAGGCATCATCCAATCATTAGTGGAGCGACTTTTGAAGGGTTTGGAGGGGTCTTGCCATATTTTGATGACGTTTTGATAACGAGGGGGAGCGAGTCAGAACTGGCCAAAAGGCTAGACAGGGTACTGACTGTATTCGAGAAAGCGGGTTTGAGGCTGCATAAAGACAAATGTGTGTTCTTTGCAAAAGAGGTAGAGTTCCTAGGTTTCCGAGTAACCCCAGTTGGTATAAAAACCCTCTGAGTCAAAGGTGGCCACTGTTCAAAATGCTCCTCACCCCACCACAAAACCCGAGTTGCAATCGTTCCTGGGGCTCCTGAATTTTTACCATTCCTTCCTGCCTAGGAAGGCATCGGTGGCGGAGCCAATTCATAGATTATTAAAGAAGGACGAGGGTTGGCAATGGGGCGAGAGTCAAGAGAGAGCATTCAATGAGCTGAAACAACTTTTATCCTCAGAGGCCATCCTGACCCATTTCGATCCCAAGAAGCCAGTGGTTCTGGTATGCGATGCCTCACCAGTGGGGGTGGGTGCGGTCCTGTGCCATGTGTTGGAAAGCGGGCGGGAAGCCCCAGTGGCGTTCTACTCCAGATCCCTGTCAAAGGCAGAGCATAACTATGCACAGTCAGACAGGGAGGCACTTGCAATAATTGCTGGTACAAAGAAGTTTCATGACTTTCTATACGGTCGCCCCTTCACCATCGTGACTGACCACAAGCCCCTGCTAGGCATTTTCACCACAGACAAGCCCACACCGCAGATTCTGTCCCCCAGAATGCTGAGATGTGCCATTTTTCTAAATGCGTACCAGAGCACACTGGTTTATCGCCCCGGAAAGGACATAAGCCATGCGGATTCACTCTCGAGGTCGCCTCTGCCTCACGTGGGCAACCCCAGGTGTGAAGTGGAACAAGATCACCAAGTGCTCCTGATAGAGGTTCTGGATTCACCCCCAATAGTACCCGCGGAAATCGCCAAAGCGACAGGGAGGGATAAGACATTGGCCCTAGTGAGTTCATGGGTGCAAAAAGGGTAGCCAATGTCTTCCCCAGTGGCAGAATTTGACCCATTTTTAGGAAGAGGATAGAACTGTCCACGGAGAGGGGTTGCCTCCTTTGGGGCCAGTGGGTGGTCATCCCTGAATCTTTGAGAGCAAGGGTGCTCAAGCTACTGCATGTCAGCCATTCGGGGATTGTCTGCTCCAAGGCTTTGGCCCGGAGCTATTTCTGGTGGCCCCAGTTAGATGCTGACATAGAGCACATGGTGAGCACTTGCGAGAGTTGCCAAAGCTATCGGCCCGAAGAGTCCTGGCTTCCGCACAGAGAATGGGACACAGCCAAAGGGCCGTGGTCTCGCCTGCACATAGATTTTGCAGGTCCCTTCAGAGGTTCATTTTTCCTCCTCATAGTGGATGCTTATTCCAAGTGGTTAGAAGTTATCCCAGTGGCAAACACCTCATCAGCCGCAACCATAAAGCAATTGCGCAAGGTGTTCAGATCATTCGGTATACCCGATGTGCTTGTGAGTGATAATGCGAGTAATTTCAGGTCCGCCGAGTTCCAGGCATTCATTGACATAAACGCCATCCAGCACATCACCTCTGCACCTTTTCACCCAGTGACAAACGGACAGGTAGAATGCCTCGTATGTACAACAAAGGAAGCACTGAGGCGCATGGGCCCTGGGGACCTGAATCTACAGTTATGTCAATTGCTGCTGGGTTATAGGGTGACACCGCTGGCATCAGGTTACTCGCCCGCAGAACTCCTCATGCGCAGGAAGCTGACCATGATACTGACTAGGCTAGACCCCACAAGGGTGGAGGATACTGGGAGGAACATAGGGATAGTGGGCACCAAGAGTTTCGAAATAGGCGCCCCAGTCCATTGCAGAAATTACGCAACTGCAGGACCAGCCTGGGTCCTGGGGGTAGTCATTGGCCAAACTGGACCTGTGTCGTACTGCGTTGAGACCAGCACGGGTCTACTCTGGAGGTGACATGCAGACCAACTCCGGCGACGGGTTCCCAGTAGTCAGGGCACGGAAACCATGCATCAGAACTCAGCGTTAGGGCTCTCCCCCATCTGTTTAGCCCAAGGGGGAGAAAAGAGGGACCGGCGGTCCCCACCAAGGGGGGAAGGGAATAAGTTTGTCCCTGCAGATATCCTGGAGGATGCCCTCATAGATATCCCAGAACATGAGTTTGACTTTGAGTTACAAAACTGGGGGAGTTTTTTGGAGTGGTCTCCCACCCATCCAAGCGAGTAGCGGGGTTTTTCGTTAGTCCCCAGTGCCCCCAGTTTTCCCACAATGGAGTTTACCCCTACCCCAAAAGCTGCAGAAACGCAGCAAGTCGCTAATGAGTCTCCGTCTCCTGTTGCAGGACAAGAGCCCAGGGAACACAGAAACCGATAGCTCTCCCAGAACAAGCCTGCCAGCCTTACGCCCAAAACGCTCATGCAACAAACCACATTGGATGAGAGACTTCGTCTCATCCTGGGGGGGAGGTGTGTTGTGTATGGATTGTAATGTGCCTTTAAGTAAATGCAACCACACGAATGAGTGAATGTAACAATCTCTAAAGTAACATTGTAAACTTCTGTATTAGGACACGAGCTAGTGACCACTGGGGGCAGTAGCGAGCATCCAGCTCACATGGTACAAATTCTCCAAATGCCTACAGCTGCGGGAAGATTCCCACCACTGCCTCACCTGGACAAGAAGGGCATGACTAAGGGTGACGTGACGCGGACAGTAGCCAATGAGCTACCGAGGAGCCACATTCAAATGTATAGCCACTGTATATAATGAGCTGTTCATCCGCCATTACCACATGTTCCCCCTGACCATCATGCAATAAAGATGAGTTAAGCCAGACTTCGGCTGTTTCTATTGTCTTGGTTCTTGAACACCAAAGTTACTCAAACTTGAATGAAATGACTAAAGAATGACTAGTTTACAGCCAAACCAAATGTTCTAGTGAGATCACCCAAATAGCTATGTACAAATTCCATACAAAACTCCAAAACTCTGATCTTAATGTTATGGATATGATGAATAAACATATACAGAAAACCTTTTTAAATTTTTTTTAGTGAATTTTATCATATAAAATACAAAACACAAATACAAAATTGTACAACATAATACTTGAAAAAAAAGTAATAATTCATGTACAAAATACAAAAAACAACTAAAAATAATAATAATACCAAAAAATACACAAAAAATGTGTACAGCTATCCTGGTAATTAACACCCATCTTTATAGATACAATCTCTTAACTTATTACTTTCAATTTATTCTCTAATCTTGATTCTCCTCTCTAAAACTCGTTTTTAAGTAAAACATTTAATGCCAATATGGATAGTTATACAAAAATGTAAATGCAAATAGTAAATCACCCAGTGTTTATTTACATTGCCCTGGAGAGCTCAGAGTATCTCATTAGCATTAATCCCCAAATCCCTTTTGTTCAGGTACAGGTCTATTTATCTTATCACCCTTGAGGGAGTAATCCACAAAAGGTTTCCAAATATCCCAGAATCTATTTTCTTTCAAATTATCTCTCTTTTTCTTTATCTCCCATGTCAATTTGTCATTCAAGGTTAAATTCCACATTTCTTTATACCACTCTTCCGTTTGTATAATTACATCATTTTCCCAATGTCTAGCTATACAATGTCTAGCCATTGTAATCATTATTTCTAGTAGCTCTTTCTTATCCTTGTTTAAATTAATATCTTCCATGTTTGTCAACAGAGTGATACCTGATCCCAGTTTTACCATTTTACCCAAAATTTCTCCAATTTCTTTCTCAATTCTATTCCAGAAATCTTTAACCACTTTACAACTCCACCACATGTGTTCATACGTTCCAACAGTGTCATTACATCTCCAACACATATTATCTTTTTATTATCCATTTGATGTAACCTCACTGGGGTCAGATACCATCTCCACAACATTTTAAAATTATGCTCTTTTATTCTAACCGACATAGTCCTCATTATCCTCTTTTTCCATTTATTTCTCCATAAATCCTTTCCTATCTTTATATTCAAATCTTGTTCCCACCTTAATTTCAAATCCTCTTGTGGATCACCATCCCCATTTAATATTGCATACAATTTACTAACTAATCTCTTAGTATTTATATCACCTTTTCTAACTTTTAGTATCAGCTCTTCAAATTCCGTCTTTTCTCTTTCCAAATCATATTCACTCATGTATTTACTATTCCATTTAATAATCCTCAATCTTTGGAACCAATTAATTTTTAATTGCTCAAACAATTTTGTCCTACGAGCTTCATTTCTGCATATCCGAAACCAGTCCTTCAACAGGATAACCTCATTCTCTTTCAAAATCTCCTTTAACTCCTCATTTATATTAATTGGAAAATTTGCCATATCTAAAGTTTCCAATATTGGAGAGACATTTGGGACCAAATCCTTTTTTACCCTCTTCCATACATTCATTAAGCCTTTCATCATAGTATTCTTAGTTGCTACCTTTCCCAATTTGTCTCCTAAAAAGACCATTTTGCCCAAATGTTTATAGTCCTTCATCTCAATTTCCTCCCATATTACCTTTTCCCTTTCCATGATCTTCACAGCATTCTTGATTTGAAACACTCGATAATATGCCATCAAATTCGGCATTCCCAACCCTCCTTTTTTCAGCGATAAATACCATAACTTTTTTTGATAACCTAGATTTCTTTCCACCATTACAAAAGTCATTGATCAAATTTTGAAACACCTTAATTTCCTTATCCTTCAATTGAATTGCTATCGCATCAAATAAAAAAATTACTTTAGGTAACAGCGTCATTTTAGCAAGTGCAATTCTTCCAAACCAGGACAATTTCAACTTTTGAAAACTTTGTATCTTGTTCCTAATTTCAGTTTTCAAACTATCATAATTCAATCTATTAAGCTCTTCCAAATTGTTTGATATAGTTATTCCCAAATATTTCAATTTATTCTTAATCTGAATATTAACTATATCCTTTATCTTTTTCTTATCTTTTTCATCCATATTACAAAGCATCATTTCCGATTTACCCCAATTTATTTTCAACCCATATCCTCAAAATCCTTTAATTGTTGCCGAATTCTGTTCATTACCTTCTCTGGTTGTTTTACAATTATCAAAGTGTTATCCACATACATACTTATCTTATTCCCCATAATTCCCTCTATTTTTGCTTCCTCTCGTATAGCATTTGCTAATAACTCCATGCCATTATAAACAATATTGGAGATAGTGGGCAACCCTGTCTCGTGCCTGCCTCCAACTTGACCTCATCTGTAACCTCATCATTCACTCTAATAGTGGCTACACCTTGTTGATATAATTGACCGATTACCCTTCTAAATTTGATGCCAAATCCATAGCTTTTTATTATTTCCTTGATTGAAATCCATTGTAGAGAGTCAAATGCCTTAAATATATCCAAAGATATTAATCCCACTTTTTCTTTTGTATGACTCACCGTATCAACTAAATCAATTACTCTTCTGGTCAAATCTGCCATGTGTCTACCTTTCAAAAACCCCACTTGGTCAGCATTTATATATTCCCCCATGAAAACATTCTATCGATTGGCAAGTATTACTGTGAAGATCTTGGCATTACTGTGAAGATTTTGGCAAAAGTACAATTGTGGTCCGGTACCATGAAGTCGGAATTTGCCCTCCATCTAATATATAATTATATAATTTTACCAACTTTGGTATCACGATATCTCCAAATTCCTTGTAAAAATCCACAGGCAACCCATCTTCTCCGGAGGCTTTTCCCAACTTCAATCTGGCAATTATCTCTTTTACTTCTTTCTCTGTCACTAATTCTTCCATTCTATCCCTATGTTCCTGTTTTATTCCCCTAATTATTTGCTTTTCTAATTGCTTTTTAAGTTTCTCCTCATCTATATCTTTTCTTGCATAAAGAGCTTGATAAAATCCTTCACAATTTTACATTTGTCCTTTATGTTATTACATCTTATCCCTTGATCATCAATCAAAACTCCAATTTCCATCTTTTTCCTTTTATCCTTCGCTGCTTTTGCTAAAAGTTTTGAATTTTCATTGCTAAATTCAAAATATTCCCTTTTTAAATAAACCAAATCTCTTTTCACCTTTTCTATTTCTTTACCTACCAATTCAGTCTTTAATTTTAATAAGTTAGCAAAGACTTTTTTATTCTTTGTTTTTGAATGTTCCTTCTGTAACAACTTTATCTCTTTTTCAAGCTTATCCTGTATCAACTTATAATTTTTATATCTATTACTTGCCATCTTTATACACTCCCCTCTAAAAATCGACTTCATGGTATCCCAGACCACATTATATTCTACCTCCCCATTATCATTCCATTGCCAACTTTCACTCCAATTCTTGATAATTTGTTCTTTACACTTTTGGTCTCTAAATAAGTTAGCATCATATTTCCAAATTCTCCTTGGTCTACACTCATTCCGTAATTTTAAATCCAATATCACCTTAGCGTGGTCCGATTCCTTAAATATTCCCACTTCCATGTTCTCCAAGCTTTTAATCAAATTTTCAGTTAAAAATATATAATCTAATCTGGAATAAGAGTTGTAAACCTGCAAAAAATATGAGTATACCCTTTCAGTGCCCTTAAATTCTCTCCAAGAGTCTTTCAAGCCTAAAGCAGCCATCCAATTGTCCAACATTCGGCCTTTAATCCCTTTTCCACTTCTTGCTAAATTTGTACAATCCAAGTTTGATTTTACTAAATTAAAATCTCCAGCCACAATCATCTTTGCTGACTTTTCTTTTACCAAAATCGTACGTATTTTTTCTAAAAATTCCCCTTGATGATCATTTGGGGCATATATATTCACCAATGTTATTTCCTCATCGTCTATTTTCCCTTTCACTATCAAAAATCTCCCTTCCAAATCTGAAATACTATCTATTATCTCAAGCCCCAATCTAGCTGAAATCAAAATTGCTACTCCTCCTCTTGATTTTGATGTACCATAGGATTTCTCATAGTGCTGCATCCAACCTAAAAAGATTTTATTTGTATCATGAGATTTTTGGTGAGTTTCCTGTAAGAAGACTATATCCGGTCTATCCCTTCTCAGAGCTGATTCTATCCTCCTCCTCTTAATCTGAGATCCTGTACCTTTCACATTCCATGTTAATACCTTTATCGCTCTCATAATTTGAATTGTCCCCCACTTTTATCCCTCCTGAACTCTCCAATGGGCGTGCTACCAATTAACCTAACAAAATAAAAACAAAACATAAAACATAAAACACTCATTAGCAACCTCCCCGCTTTTTCCTTCAAAAAAAAGAAGAGAAAAAAAATGCCTTTGACCTCCAAAGAGGGGAGGGGGGAACGGGTGGGATGAACCTAGTAAGTATCATAATGAAGGCTCAAGTGCACTATCACATTTTGAAAATAAAACTATTGTAAATACCACTTTATCTTTAACAATTCTCCCTTCTTCTTCTCCTTTCCCTCTAACCCTTGCTTGACTCCTCCTCCACCATTATCAATGACAATTCTCCCTCCCCTCCCATTTGTTCTCCTCCTGCTGCACCTCTCTCATCAGTTCCATACTCTCTTTTTATCCCTCCCGATGCCAACAAATCCTTCCTTAACTCCAACCATTCATTTGAACCCGCACTAACCAAATCAAGTTAAGTCAAGTATTCCAAAGCATCAGTTCTTTCATCAATCACCTGCATCTTTCTTTCATAAAAAAATCTTAACTGTTGTGGAAATCTCCAATTATATTTTATCCCTTTTTTAATCAAAATTTTTGTCACTGGTTTCATTTTGTATCTCCACCCACGTTTCTTGATTGGAATATGATTATATACCTCCACATCCACTCCATCAATTTTCAAAGCTCCAGAACCAGCTTGTTTAAGAAAAGCCATCACCTTCAATTTATCCCCCCAGTTTGCAAATTTGACCAAAAAATTTCTGTGATCACTTTTTCCCCTCCTCGATCCCACTCTATAGACACTTACAATGTCCTCATTAACAAACACTTTCCCCATATTCAAATTATTTAGCCAATTTACAATTCTATCTCTTAGCTGGTCTGGAGATCTTTGAATCACATGACAAATCAAAATATTTTGCTTTCTCATCATCTCTTCCATCACATCAATCCTTTTCTCTTGCTCCTCCATTTTCATCTTATTTTCTCTCACCTCCCCTTGTATCCCTTTAAAATCCCCTTTCATCGCTTTCATTTCATTTTGCATCAACTTAACATTACCCTCTAACTTACGAATATTTAAATCAATTTTTTAAGAAAGATCAGTGATCGATCCAGTCAATTTATCCAACATTTCATTTTTATCCTTCACCCTCGCTTCATCCATCCTATCAATTTTTTGAAATAATTTGCCGAGTTCCACCATAATTTGAGTCTGGTCATATGCAAGTTCAGGCGATGAAGAAGATGATGGTGGGGGTTCCACATCCTTTGCTTTGCCCTCTCTTTTTGGGTTCACAAATTCCTCCTCCTCTTCCCTGCTCCTTGTAGCCTTATCCATTATAATGTCAAATAATAGTTTCAAAGCAGAAATTGGTTTTGATCCCCCACCACGCTTTCCTTGAAAATGTTCCAAAATTCTTAGCAATTGCAGTCAAAACCCAAACACAAAAATCAAAACAGAAAAAATGAATAACAAGGCCATGTTCTTGTGTACCCATATAAAAATGAAGTCATTAAATTTCATAGTTGAGGCTCATAAGAACCAAGCCCATCTTTTTTAAGGTTTCAAGGAGAGAGATCATCACTAACAAGTGGCATAAAAGATTCTATCTCTATATTTCTCCCCTCTTCCTCCACCCTGGTTGGATCCAACCGATCAAAAAGTGTTACCGGCTTCCTCCGCATGAGGAGCTCAGCCAGCGAAAGTCCTGAAGCTAGGGGAGTTGCCCTATAACAAAGGTAGAGGTAATGTGCCGGATGGCATTCCTCTCGATGAACACCTTGAATTCTGCAGACGTGAAAGTACTGGCATTATCGCTCACAAGGATGTCCGGCAGGCCGAAGTGACTGAACACCTTGCACAATTGTTTAATGGTTGCGGCAGATGAGGTGTTGGACATGGGAATGACTTCTAGCCATTTGGAATATGAATCGACTATCAGCAGAAACATGGACCCGCGAAAGGGGCCAGCGAAGTCTACATGTACTCAGGACCATGGCCCGCGGGCCGTGTCCCATTCCCTGTGGGGCAGCCGGGAGTCCTCGGGCCGTGAGCTCTGGCAGCTCTTGCACGTGCCCACCAAGTGCTCTATATCTGCGTCTATCTGCGGCCACCAGAAGTAGCTCCTGGCCAGTGCTTTGGAATGCACTATTCCCGGGTGGCTGGTATGCAGTAGTCTCTGCACCTTTGCTTGTAACTTCTCTGGGATGACCACCCACTGACCCCAGAGGAGGCAGCCCCTTTCAAGGGAAAGCTCCACTCTGCGCCTGAAAAACGATTTGAATTCCTCCTCGGGAGGAGTTGTGGGCCACCCTTTTCTCACCCAGGAACTGACTTGGGACAGGATTTTGTCGGCCGCCATGGCTTTGGTGAGGTCTGCGAGAACAATGGGGGGTGAGTCGAGAGACTCGATCAGCAGGACTTGGTGGTCCTGCTCTACCTCTTATTTGGGGTCTCCTAAACTAGGGAGGGGAGATTGGGACAGTGCATCTGCATGGGAGATCTTCTTTCCTGGGCGATGGACCAGCTCGTACTGGTAGGCATTGAGGAAAATTGCCCAACTCAGCATTCTGGGGGACAGGATTTGTGGGGTGGGCTTGCCTGTGGTAAAGATTCCCAAAAGGGGCTTATGATTGGTCACAATTGTGAACTCGCGGCCGTACAGGAAATCATGTAACTTCTTTGTTCCCACGATTATGGCCAGGGCCTCTCTATCTGTTTGTGCGTAGTTGCGCTACGCCTTTGAAAGTAAACTGGAATAGAAGGCAACCGGGGCTTCCTGCCTGTTCTCTAACACGTGGCACAGCACCGCCCCCACCCCCACTGGTGACGCATCACAGACCAAAACTACTGGTTTCCGCGGGTCGAAGTGGGTCAGGACGGTGTCTGAGGACAAGAGCGCCTTGAGCTCTTTGAACGCTTTCTCCTGCCTATCTCCCCACCATCAAACCGCATCGTTCTTAAGTAGCCCGTGCAGTGGCTCTGCAACGGATGCCTTCCTTGGCAAGAAGGAATGGTAAAAATTCAGGAGCCCTAGAAATGACTGCAGCTCCGGTTTCGCGGTGGGGCGAGGGGCATTTTGCACAGCTGCAACCTTGGCTTGATGCCTTCTGGGGTTATTTTGAACCCGAGAAACTCAACCTCCCTCGCAAAAAACACACATTTGTCCCTTCTCAACTTCACTCCCACTTTCTTGAATACAGTTAGGACTTTGTCTAGTCTTTTCGCTAGTTCCGATTCGCTCCCCGCTGTTATCAAAACATTGTCAAAATATGGGAGCATGCCTGGAAGCCCCTTTAAAAGGCGTTCCACTAGGGACTGGAAGATCCTGGGGGCCGAAATTATGCCAAACTGTAGGCACGTTACCTTGAATGCCCCCTTATGCGTGACAATGGTTTGCGCAGCGGCAGCAGCTGGGGTTACCGTGAGCTGCTGGTATGCCTGCACCAGGTCTAGCTTTGCGAAACACCTCCCCCTGTGTAAAGTGGCCAGTAAGTGGCTAACTACTGGCACCAGGTATGCATTTGGCTGAATGGGCTTGTTGATTGTACATTTGTAGTCAGTGCAAATCCTGACATCCCCATTGGAATTTAAAGCTGTAACAATCAGAGTTTCCCACTCCACAGAATCAACTGGAACTAAAATCCCCTGCCCCACCAATTTGTCCAATTCCAACTCAATCTTGTCCTTGAGGGCGAAGGAGACTCTTCTTGGCTTGAGACATATGGGCTGGATTTCTGGGTCCATCTCAAAGGAAACCAGGGGCCCCCTGTAAGTCCTGAGCCCCTTCTTGAAAACTGCAGGGTGCGCATCACACACGACCTGAATTGGGTCAGTCTCTATGGTGTTGATGCCGGACAGTTCAATTCCCAGGGGAGGTCCCCTCCTTGAGAACTACTAAGGGCAGTTTTTCTGTGAACCTTTTGAACTTCACCATGAAGTTTCCAACCCCCAACACTGGGATCCCATAAACCTGTACGTCCCGTAAGTTCGGCTTCATGGCCCGCAACTTGGCGCGTGCATTTGGGGGAATGCGCAGGAACTCCTTCTGGGACAGGATGGAGTAGGATGACCCCGAGTCTATTTCCATCCTAACTGGGACCCCTTGTAACAGTACCTCTATGAAGAAGCACCGGTGCTTCACGGCCGCCGCGTCATCATTGGGTAAGACCTTTCCAATGCCGGCCGCCTTGCGTTGGTGTGCTTGAGGGTGTCTCGATGAGCCCTTGTCCTCTATTCACCCGCGCCTGCAGATCCTGGCAATGTGGCTTTTCCGCCCACAGTTGTGGCACTCGGCCTTCCGGAATGAGCACCTCATTTGGTCGTGAGATGCCCCGCAGCCATTGCAACGGTGGTTTCCTTTCTCGCTGGCTTGGCGCTTTTCTCCATGCCTCTTGACTCCCTGCACATCGTCGTCCTCGCTGGAGCAGGAGTCCGCAGTCGTGGACGACTCCTCGGAGGTTGCTGGGGTGCCTGTGGGCCCACCAGGCCACTTGTGCCAAAGTCCACAGGGCTGCTCACACAGGTGACTTGGCCCTCTCAGGTGCGGCCCCCCAGGACTTGAAGACTCTGACCCCGCTCCTTGCCGCCTCGGCTGCCTGGGCCTTTTGCAGTACCTCGTTAAACATGAGGCGATGGTCGCGGGTCATCAACTTTCTCTGGACCTCCTCGTCCCTTAGGCCGCACAGCATGCAGTCTCGAAGGGTTATGTCCAGGTCCTCCCATTGGCAGTGGACAGCCGCCAGCCTGAGGGCCGCTGCGTAGGCGGACATGAATTCTCCCGAGCGCTGGTCCCGCCTGTGTAATGCGACCCGGGCCGGAAAAATAGAGATGGGCGGCTGGAAGTGATCCCTCAGCATTGTGAGGATGTGGTCAATGGGCAACACATTAACCTTCCAGAGAGCCAGCAAGTTCATCAGGATGCACAGCGTGGCCGGCCCCACCTGGGCTAGGAAGTGTGACCGCACCTTCCCTTCGTCGTCAATGCCTGCAGCATCCATCGCGTGCCGAAACTGGCACTCATACAGCTCCCATTGCTCAGCATCACTGATGTCGAATTGGTGAGGCTTGATCTTGGGACACGCCATGGATCCCACCTTCGTCGCCAATTTAGCGTCTTGCACAGAAGACAAAGAAGGAGCCGCAGTGAGGGCTAAAACACAGCTTTATTGCATCATGGTCAGGATGAACATGTGGTAATGGTGGAGGTACAGCTCTTTTTATACTGCAACAATACATTTGAAAAAGGTTACACAGTAGCTTATTGGCTGCTACCTGCGTGACGTCATTCTGAGTCACGCCCTTCTTCTCCAGGTGTTCGTTGCGCGGGAAGGTTCCTGCGGCTGCCGGTGATTGGGGGAATTTGAACCATGTGAACTGAACGCTCTCAGCTGCCCTCTATGGGTAGCTAGCTCGCGTTCCTTTAACAGCTGAGTTACATTGTGATCATTGTCAGGTTACATTCATACATTCTTAAAGTGATACAGTTACATACACAACACAAAGTCAAATAATTATTCACATTACTACAGAAGCTTTCCCAAAGAGGTAAAACTTATGGGGTGGTGGTGGATCTCAACAAACTCTTCCTTTCCTAGCTCACCCACACCTACTGGAACCAAAGCTACAGTTTATTACCAAAAGGAATTTGGACTCACAATGAATAGGCACTATTGTTGAAAATCTTTCCATTCTTGTCATGAAAGCCTGCCCATTTGACTGCTCAATCTTGCCTAAGGCCTATTTATATAGAACCTATTCTACATTCATTCATTCATTCAAAAATAATTGCTTATACATAATATGGCTGGGTTTTACAATCTATTGCCCATAACGTCCAAGTGCACATGCTCCTCCTCACTCAAAATAAAATAAAATAAAAGATCAGCTTATGTTTTTGCAAACAGGAATAAATATAGAAGAGGCACAACTTTGGAAAACTCAGGCTGTTTTCACACATTAGGGTAGCTAGCCAAAATGTGAAAGGATCATCATATCCTAGCAAATATATAATATCAATCAGTTTTTGATCAACAAAGTATACTTCAGTGCCACACACATGTCTGGTATAGTACAAATGTACATATCTGTTCATGAGTAGGCATGCAACAAGCTAAGGATATGACCAGATTTCCCATTTTGAATTTGGTTAGATCACCCTAAAAATTGGGAATGTTCAGAGGTAGTAATAATGTGCCATTAGGCATGCTCCTCCTCTCCAAATGGGATTGAACACTTCCCATGAACATTTCAGGATGGTTGGGGGAAGTAAATTGTTTTAATGTTTTTTTTTAGACAATCAATCTAAAATAACAGTATTTGCTTAGAGAACAGCATTTCCCCCTTTCCCTTTCTGTGTATTGCTGATCAAAACTGTGGAATACACATATGGGGGGGAGTGTTTAAAAATGCACTTTCCCATACCATCCAGAGATGTTCATGGGATGGATTCATTTTGACAACATCCAGAAGTACCTCATCAGACACTTCATTGTACTGACAAATTTTCAAACATGTACCACCACCACTCGACTGGCGGCCGGCTAGGAAGGAAGATGAGCGGCACCTGAGGGCAGTTTTGATGCCCTTAAAAGCCGCTCGCCAGCCACTTAGACCACCACCTCCACTTGACTGGCGGCCAGCCGGGAAGGAAGATGAATGGCACCTGAGGGCAGTTTTGATGCGTTCAAAAGCCGCTCGCCATGCCGCTGAGACTACCACCACCACTCAACTGGCAGCCAGCCGAGAAGGAGGATGAGCAGCACCTTAGGGCAGTTTTGGTGCCCTCAAAAGCCGCTCGCCATGCCACTGAGACCACCACTGCCACTTGACCGGCGGCCTGCCAGGAGGGAAGACGAGTGGGCGGTGGGAGCGCAGCTGATGACCATCACAGCGGGGCCTCAAAAAGCTGCTCCCGCCGCTCCCAATGTTAGCATCAGTGCCTTCGGCTCCCTTCCGTGGCCCAGCCAGTCATGGTGGGGTGGAAGCACTACTGAGGCTTGTCCTGTCACTGCTCAAGTTGATGGGAGCACTCCTGGGGGCAGACGTCTGCCACCGCTAACCAGCTGAGGTGAGCCCCACCCTTCCTCCCATTGCCGGGAGAGGTAAAGACCTGCTGCCCCCCCCCCCGAGGACCTTTGCCACCTGTTAGGAGTGCTAGGACTTGTGCACACTTCTCCCTCCCCCCCTCGCATGGAAGGACTCGGAAGGGACTGTGTTGGGGTATATCTTTATATTGCTATATTGTTATTTTGTGATTATTTGTATTTGGACATTTTGTATTTTATATATTTTGTATGTTTTGATGATACTAATTGATGTTTTACATAGAATTTTATAATTGTGATTTTGTATATTGTTTGAATTGAGATTTCTATATTGCTTTTGTACTTTGGATATTGTATTTATATGCTGTAAACCTCTTTGAGTTCCCCTAGGGGAAGTAAAGTGGTATAGAAATGTAGTAGTAGTAAATAATAATAATAATAATAATAATAATAATAATAATAATAATAATAATAATAATAATAATAATAATAATAATAATAATAATAATAATAATAATAATAATAATAATAATAATAATAATAATAACAATAATAATAATAATAATAATAATAATAATAATAATAATAATAATAATAATAATAATAATGCAAACACACATGCACGCATGCACACACACACACAGAGGCTGCTTCCCTTTTGCATTACTGGCATTGCTGCTCCAACAATAGAAATGAGAAACAGCCTTTGATTCTTCTCCATGTTTGTTCCTGAAGGAGAAACTCCTGTGGACATCTCCCTATATGTGTGTGTTGTAAGAAACATACATACACAAGCAAAGAAGCTTCTTGCTGATTATCAGTTACTGATATTGGAAGTGGTTCATTTGCCACTTCACCAAGAGCAGATGTTGACAGCTCAAGCCGCTGTCAAAGCTGCAAGGACCATTTCCCCTCTGTTCCCAGTGTCCTAAAATGTAGAACACCTTTACTGGGTCTTATGAAATTCACCTAGGGGGATGGGTGAAGGAAACAGCTCTGCCATCCTACAATCATGGATGTTGTAAAAAACAGCAGGCCAGCTTTCCTCCAAAATGCCACATATTTAATATCTATCTAGGCAACCCGTTTTATTAATAATATCCCTGTGAAAGCCCCTCCTGCTAACAAAATGGCTTCTGTAAATCAAACATGGGTCTATTTGACAGATCCAAAAGGGGCTTTACTTACAGGGGAAAGGATTGAAGGAAAGATCTATTCTGTGGATAGATCAGTTCACAGAACATTGACTCTTGTCCTGTAATTTCAAATCATGAGCCTTTTCTCATGACCTTGAGCATTTTCAAAAGGCATGAAAATGTAAGGAGACAGCTCTAGGGAAAGGCCATGGAGAAAATACTTATTATGGGGAAAAAACACCCTTTAACTGAGTAGTATTCTTCCCTATTCATGGTTATATTATACATATTTTACTAAAATGAGCAAAACACCTTTTCCCCAAACATTTATTCTTTCTGCTTCTCTCTTTAATACATATCCATTATTTTTTTCAGAACTGTCTGTGCAATGATTTTAGGACAGCATATAACCTGTATCTGAGTATCAGATCAAAATGTTCATTTCTTCCTTTGTACTGGAAAAATTGTCACTAAATGTTCAGTGATACTGCATAACATGGCTCAATAGTTTCCAAATTGCCATTATTACCAAAGAAATATTGTAAGCAAACCAAACAGCATGAAACTTCCAACTTTTGATAATATCTACCTGTTTGTTTATTTATACTGCCACCTGGTTAGGCTGGTTTAGAGAATAATGAATTCTTGCACTGAGACAATGAAAGAAGAAGGTATTACCAAAAAAAAAATTATGAGAAGGCTTCTTGGAAGATTTTTGTACTGGGTACGGATATCATTCAAGACAATGAAATATGAGAGTGTAGATAAACTAGGAGATGTTCTGACCACTGCTAGCACTAGGCATATCAGATTTGACCTCCTTAGGAAACAAGGTTTGTAGCCTCTGAACCTCATCCTATTGCCTTCATTCATTAGGGCAATGTTGCTACCCAGCTACAGAAGGATACTATTTCTTAAATGATTGTTTTCCCTGATGGCATTTACCAGAAAGACTAAGGCTCATTTTTCTCTAACTCAGTTTTACAGTTTGGAGAATACATAGAAGCATGCAAATTGAGTGCATTTTATATTTTATACTAGCAGAGGACCCGGTGTTGCCCAGGGGTACGCTACCTGGGCCAAGGAGAGACCCAGGCCTGCCCCCGCCCCCCAGATGCCTTACCTTTTTGTCTGCTGTCATTGTGGCCGCTCTCTCAGCCCCGCCATGAGGCACCATCTCAGCCTGACTCTGGCCGCCGTCAGCCTCCCCAGTAACTATAGTCAGTGGGTAGCTATCACAGCCAGGCCCCTCCATCCTCCCGTGGGTTGTGTCAGGTGGAAAGGAGGCTCCATTTAGGTGGGTGGGCAGAGGATGCATGGGGTTCAGAGGCCTGCAGAAGGTGGCAGCCCGGTCCCATCCTCTGCCTGCCCTCGGCTGTGGGTTCTCTTTTCCCCCTGAGGCATGCCTCAGGAGTGCAGAGGAGCCATGCTGTGGTGGCTGCCCGCTGACAGTAGTGGCTGGGGCAAGGGTGGCCATAATGGCCATAATTGCCATCGTCCATACTGGCGGCTAGGCCGTGTGCTATCTGGAATGCTGGGCAGACTTTGGCGCATGCATGGAATTTTGTGCATGCACCACAGCCTGGAATGCCTGGCAGGATAAGGTGCATGTGTAGATTCTCATGTATGCGCAGTCACCTCCCATGGTCATTTCTGCCAGCCGGGGGGCATTGAAGCTGCGACTTTGTATGAGCCAATTTTTTTCAAGGAATTAGGTGATGTTGTATGAATTCGATGTTGTATGAAGTGGACTTTGTATGAGGTATTACTGTACTTGTAATATGATAATTGTCTCTGTTTATCCGGATGACTACAAGGATGTTACCCATGAAAACCAGCAGGGACCCAACTTAAACAACTTTAGATCAAAACAGGTTTTTCATCCTGCATAATCTTACTTTTTTGTGAGGAAATGTGGGAAATCAGCCTTCAAAACATTGGATGTATATGTTCTGTTTTGGGTTATATACCAGTGAAGTATGTTTAGGCTCTACACTTACCAGTCTTAGGTTGCTGTAATAAGGCTTTTTGTTCCATGGGTTTTTTATTTAGTAACAAGATCAGCCTGTGCTCTGGGGTGTTGTTGTATTCTTTAGTTGTGACTTTGTATGAGGCATTGGGGGTTTTCCCACATTGCATTGTGCCTGGGCAGTACAAAAGACAGGACACATGCATGCATTGTTCTTGTGGGTTTTGCATGAGGCGAAGAGTGTTTAAGAGAGGTTTTGAGTGCAATTGTGGATTTTTTGAATTCTTTTGTCAGAATTTTTGGAAGCATTCCTGGGATTTTTGCAGCATTCTTCAGGTTCTTGTACCATTCTTTGGCACAGTGGAAAGGTAGGTAAATGAGGTTTTCTGTTTCCGATTGGCTTGGGGTGGGGAGGTGGATGGGGGAGGACAATTTTTTTGGTGGGGTGGGCAATTGTTTGGTGTTTGCTGCTGTGGTTTTTAAAACCAGATTGCATGCTCCATAATTTTTCTTATGGTGGTCTTTTTTTTGGGGAGCACTGTTTGGTGGGGTGGGCAATTGTTTGGTGTTTGCTGCTGTTTGGATGATTAACACTGTGCTGCATGATGGGACATGTTGCCATCCATTTTGTCCTTGCTTCCATCCAATAATTGTTTACAGTAGCTTGTACAAAATGGATGATAGGCTGCATGACTGGAGATTAACACTGTGCTGCATGATGGGACATGTTAACTTTTAAACCTGCACTTCATAAAGTTTTCAAAAGTTAAAAACTTGTTGTATGCTTTGTTCCCTAAAATCAGGGTTCTTTGACATGTTTTTGTAATGTATTTAGCTTTTAGACAATGATTTCTTAAAGTTCTGCCAGTTTCCTGTCTGTTTCCTTGACTTTGCGCTGAAGTCTGTGCTGTTACAATACAATGTATCTCTATGGAAACGATGGTGTACGAGGCATCGCGGCAAGGATTTGGACGTTGTATGAGGCATCGCGGCTAGGATTTTGCATGCCTCATACAAAGTCCAAATCCGTATAAAGTCCAAACTAGTGGAACCAAGTTTGTACGTTGTATGAGGTAACACTGTACAGTAAAACCCGTATTTACACAAAAAAAGTCCGTCCTGTAGGCTTTTGTTTAAATTTTTTTTGTAGCAAACCTATAGGAAAAATTATTATTTTTATGTAACTGAAAGCAAACTCATAGGAAAAAGAATCTTTATGTAACTCGAAGCAAACCCATAGGAAATCGTGTAAATCAGGACATGGTTTTAGCACAAAATCATTATGTAAGTTGAATTTTATGTAACTTAAGGCATATGTAAGTCAGGGTTTTACTGTATCAGCAGGGCTAGAGACAGAAAAATGTGAATGTGTTTCTGATGATGTATTATTTGGCAATCTGTACACACACAACAACAACAACATCATATAGAATGTTATGCAAATCTGTGTCTTCTTTTGTCCTCTCTTTTGCTGATGCATGTGAGGAAGTGCTTTTACTGACTGTGAAAGGCCTTGTACATCTAGAACAGAAAGATAATATTGATGGAGAGTTTCCCAAAAGAAGAAAGGTTTTTTTAAAAAAAGAAATTAAAAACATATTGAAACTTTTAAAGTATGATTTTGAATTGCAGCCAAAATAAAATGTGGTAGCCCAAAACAAAGGAGAATATCAGGACAGTGAACTGCAACACAAGCAAGTTTAAAAATTGCTGCATTGAATATTTGGAACTATTCCTAAAGGGAGATAAAAGGAAAGACTAACCAGGAAGTTTCAGCCACATGGTTTCATCCAAAAGCAGCCTTGGAGGTATGATAAGGTTGGCAGAAACCTAAATTAAATTTCAGATCCAATTTCAAGCAGAATCTCAACCCCCAGAGTAAACAATAGATGGAGCTTCCACCATTAAATCATCATATTTTAATTAAATTCTTTGCAGCTTGTGAGTTCTTAAACAGAGCTGGATGATAAATGCATTATAATTTTAATAGGGTTATATTTTGAGCAAAAATGCACATAGAACAGAGACAAAAGATATATGCTGCACCTCCACAAAATACTGTGTGGTGTTATGCTGATAACTTCACAGCTTGTGATATGACATGGCAGCTTCCTGGAAGATATAAAAGCAAGGCTATTTGGGTTATTTTTGAATTATAAAGGCTTGGGTGAAAAATCATTATGTGTCTTCTGCTTTCTTAGCCTTTTTCTTCAAGAAACTCAGCTAAATTTTACTGAGGTTAGAGAATGTCATTGGGCTCAATTGCTGAAGTGCATTGGTTAGCGCATACCCATCTGATGGTTCAGAAAGAAACATACCTAATTGCTTCCTTTCATGGAACAACACGGTATCCTGCACATTAGGGGCCCTTATTTTAAGGGTGCTTAAATGAAAATCTCTCCACAGCTGGAGAGTTCATTTATAACACACATAAATTTCACCTTGTAGTGTCTCAAGTAAAGGTTTGTACACTGTGCCTTCCCTCATAAATGAAAGCTACTGTACATGTTGCTTTGCTGGGAGTGAAATGTAATTCTGCAGTTACAGATGAAACTGAAAAGCAAGGGTTGCTAAATTATTCCTGTGGGCCAGAATGCAACTGAATATTTTGGCAGCATGAAGACCAAAGACACAAATTTCAGTCATGAATTGTTGGTAGTTAATGCATCAGCCCTTATATTTCTTGTTACATGCCAAGTCACACGACTGACATGTGTTAAGAAATATGAGAACTGGCTTCTTATTAACAGGAGTTTGCTGTTGATATTTATGTCATTGGATTTTTGCAAGCAGGATATAAATAATAGGATTTTTCTCATGAAACAAATCACTTGACTAACTTACTAAATCAATTTGTTATACTGTAATCCTGAATCTAAATAATCAAAGTCCACTAAGCCTCTGTCTCCTCAGTAAAACTATATCTTCTTTGGATCCATGCTGATTATTACACTCATGTTCTCAAAATGGCTACTTTAGACAAGATATGCTGAAAGCATGTATCTTAATCTCCTGTGTTATTTCTTCTTTGCTCATGTCAGAAGCAATCTAGTGGTGCTTCTGGATTTGAGGGGAAAAAAACAGCCAAGAGTGTGCTTTCATTGCTTGGGAAGATGCTGAAAATGTTCACAGCCCTCATATTCTTTGGCAAAGCTCCTTCTGTGTTCCTCTCATTTACCACTAGGAAATCTGTAATACAATCCTGAAGCTGGTGTATTAGCTGCTTACAAAACAGGTGCATTTTAGAGAAACAATGCAGTAATAACTAGAAGCCAACATGGATTTGTCAAAAACAAATCATGCTAGACTAATCTGATTTCATTTCTTGATTGGGCAACTTCCATGGTGGACAGTGGGAATGCTGCTGATGTAATATATCTTGATTTCAGCAAAGTCTTTAAAGACTTGCCTCATGATACTGTGATTAGCAAGATAACTGTGTGAGGGCTGGATAGCACAAGTATCATAGTTGATTACAGAACAATATTCAGAGAGTTCTTAATAATGGCTCCTTCTTAAGCTGGGAGTGGCTAACACTTGGAGCACCACAAAGCTCAGACCTGGGCCTTGTGCTCTTCACCATTTTCATAAATGACTTGGATGAAGCAGTGCAGGGAATTCTTATCAAATTTGCAGATTACACAAAACTAGGTGGAATAGCTAATGCTTAGGAAGACAGGAGCAGAATTTAAAAAGATCTTGATAGGATAGATCACTTGGCTGAAACCAACAAAATGAAATTTAACAGGAAGAAGTGCATGGTTTTACATCTAGGAGGAAAAACCAGATGCACAGTTGCAAGAAGGGGGATGCTTGGCTCAGTAATATTACAAGAGAGAAGGATCTTGGAATTATTGTAGATCACAAGCTAAATATGAGTCATTAGTGTGATGTGGCTGCAAAAAAGGCCAACACTGATGTAGGCTGCATTAAGAATTATAGTCGCCAAAATCTGTGAGGTACTAGTGTCATGGTAAGGTAGTACCATGGGTTTACAAGTTATTCAAAATGGAGATTCTTAGGATTAGAAACTGATGTGTTGTTTAGAAATGTGCAGAAATGCCAAGGTTCTGTTCTCTCACTGCTAGCCTTACCGGCAGGTGCCAGTCAGAGACTGGGAGAGACCTTTGCTAAGGCCTCAAAGCCGATGTATCTTCCTACCCACTAATGTCAATATCTTGCCTCTGTGAACTAAGAGGGCAATGTTATGAAAAAAAAACAATGTTATGGTTAAGAATGTATTCTGATTGGTTGTATGCTAATTATCTGACCCAGAAGCTGTGATCTTTATTGTAGAAACATGGGGCAGATACAGTGGTGGGATTCAGCAGGTTTGTCCCAGTTTGCCAGAACTGGTACCAGAAATTCCAACTGGCCCTACCCACCCAAGTTTGGAAATAAAGTAGTCCTAATTTGGTTGCAACCAGGACTTTCCCTGGCCACACCCACCATACCACACCCACAGAGTAGGTAGTAAAAAAATTTGAATCCCACCACTGGGCAGATAGTTAGTTCTTGTGTGGGCTCCAAGCTGGTGAGGAGTCCAAGTTCTTCTAAGTCATCAATATGATTACTTAGGACAGTTAGATTTCTTTTATTTCTATGGGGGAAACCAAGGTATGGATGTCCCTATATCTTTTTGATTAGAAACTGTTTTGTGGATTTTTCTGTATCCTGAAATTAACAGATGGAGTTTATAATTTCTACAATGCTTTAAGAACAATAAACAAGAACTTCTTCAATGCAATGTGTGATTATTGAAAGGGGGTAAGACATATAGAGTTTAGCCTGGCTGAATCCAAGAAGAAGTCAGCACAGATTATTGTCCCCACATTCTCATCACATGGTTACCACATATCTTTAGTCCTCATTACATTTTGAACAGCAGGGAGCTGGATCTACTAATATGGGCTCCCTGCATTATTTAGAGCCTGACCTTGGAACTATTAAGTTACAGTTTTTATACCGAAAATGAAGAATGAATTGAATCTTTTTGGCCACATGGATAGAAGAAATTCACATTTCAACAGTAATATAACAGATGTGAAGCAGTTTACTATGTTTATGGAATGAGTAATCCTTTAGCTATCTTTAAAACCAAATTGAAAGGCATTTGAACAGGAATACTTCAAAATTCATATCAATTTTAAATTATTTTCAAAAAAGTAATGAAAAATAATGGCTTAGATTAGTGATGCTCAAACTTTTTATCATCGGCGGGCCAGTCCCACCACCAACACGCAGCTGCAGGGGCCGGATGCAGACTGCTCCCGCTGCTGACTGTGATCATGGGCACTGGAAACAGACCAAACTGTAGATGCTGAAAAAGTAGAAGTCCCTGACAAGGATTCTGAAAGCTATAAGTAGGAGTGTTTGGTTCTAGTGTTTTCTAGAAAAACAAGGGAAAAACAAGATGTGGTCTGCTGTTATTGCAGGAGGCCACATCAGATCACAACCTATATTCTCAATAACATATATTTATCAATGTAAAAAAGGATTTACACTGTAGATTTGGCATAAAAAACATGGCATCATTAGAGTCATTGGCAGTGGAACCGAGTATCGTTCAAATAAATGTTCAGGAGACATTCTTTGGTGGCCTTTAGAATTGTGTTGTTAGAAGTCATTTGAAGAAGACAATAATAGGGTGAAATCCTCAATTGTTTTATATATCTGTATAAGCCACTTCAACTTTTAAAAAAGAGATATATTCATTCATTCATCCATTCACTTCCTATATAGAATAACTGACACATTTCCTTGGACTGCTTTACAGGAGCACAAAGTCTCCAAAGATTATCATTTTAAAAAAAAACAGCTAATTTTCATATTAACATGGTAGAAAACTAGGAATAAAATGTTTCCAATCATGGGTTTCTTAAACAGAAATATAATTATATTTCTGAAATGGTCCTTTTCTCTTTCTTTTGAAAAGGGAATGAGTGGTTATTTCATTTTTAAAAAGGCCTCAGTTTACTGTAATTAATTGAATTGCATTAATCAAATGGGAAAATTGATTCACTGTCCGACACATACATCTTGTTAAATAAAACAGTGAAGTAGACCAAATGTGAAATAATGGCAAACATTTAATAAGAGGCTTCTAAATGCTTTTTTAAAAATCATTAACACAAGTTCTTTTACATTATACATGAGTTAAAGGGGAAGTTTTCCTGCCCTCTTGAGAATAATGTTTTTTCTGATGAATTGAGCCAACTGCCTCTTTCCTCAGTACTTGGGTAAGGCTTTGGGACAGGTAGTGCTATTAAGAGGGTAAATCAACAAAAGTATAACACTTGTGGGAATGATTATTGGGGTGTTTTCTGTGGTTTTTCCAGCAATATACTGTATAATGCCAATATTGGCAGGTTTCTTTTCTTAAAGACCTCATAATTCCATCTGGTTAGTAGTTTAAGCAAAGAAAGTGCCAAATGAAGGGAAAGTATATGCAAGTCCTAAGAACAAAGCTATTATTTTCAGTCATTTCCATGACATTAGCTAGTGTAAAATGAATCACACACATACACACACAAACAAACATTTGTCACAAACACCAACCATGAAAATTCACTTGGAAACTTGTGTGCATTTAAAAACTGTTCACTGGGGTTTAAAATGGTAACAATGAGGGTTTCTGGCATACAATTTGTCATTCTGATTTTATGTAAGGCAGGATAGAAAAATATAAATGACAGGTGAAAAGTATAATTGCCAAGAAAAAGAGAAGGAAGTTGTTGCACACAACAGTTTCTATATTATTAATGGATTCCTTTGCCACTTGAAACTTCTCTTATACACAGACACAAAATCTTGAAATGCATTGGCCATTATCTTCTTCTTTATAATTAATACAGAGTTCCACACAAAATTATGGTAGTTGTTTTACTGTTCATAATGGGATTATCATGAAGTTAATAGTCACTTTCCAAAGCTTCCAGGTATTGATACAAAAGTTCCTTTTAAAAAATAGCAGGCGAGAGCATATGGATTTCCTCCTACATAAATGTATGATTCATATTCTTGGAGATAAATACTAATAGGATATTTCTGGAGACATGAAATGAGATATGAGATTTTTCTTTTGTTTATCAAGTGGCACATGATGGCATGCTCACCCCATGCAAGAAGCTATGCTCTTGTGCAAATGATAAATGATCAAGTTATTTCTTCCCAACCTTTAGAGAAAAAGAAAAACCCATTAAGCTTTACTCCGGAGTACAGTATATCATTAATTTAATCCAGTTATTTCTATACAGCTCTGGTTCATACATTTGTTCTTTGGAAAAGCTTAGACAAGAGACGGATTCATGAATTCAGGAAATAATACACTGAAATGCAACATGATGGAAGACAAATAGACTTTTTTAAATTAATTTTTTATTAAGTTTTAATTTTTCACACATAACAAAAAAAGAAAAAGAGAATTATTAAATTAAAATACATACAAAATATCACCTTATAATCTCTATTGGTATGCAAACTTACATGTACTATATTAAAAAAAGACAAAAACCTCCTACTTATTATTTTAATACAATTCCATCTTACCCCCACCCTTCCAATACCATTTTTAATTCTATGGAATTTATTATTTCCAAATTAATCCTTAACCCATGTTAATTATTACAACTACATTCTATTACGTCCCATTAAGTTATACCATGCAACCAATAACTGAATAATATTCAACAGTAATAGAATAAAAACCTAGCGTATTTACAATATCATGGGGTCTGCGGGATATTACATTTATTTTTTACAATTTCCAAAAACTTGTTTGATCAGGTACAGGACTGCTCCCCCTTTCTCCCTTCAAAGAGTAATCCATAAATGGTTGCCAGATTTTCCAAAATCTATTTTCTTTAATTTTACCCTTATATTTATTTATCTCCCATGTTAATTTATCATTCAATGCAAGATCCCACATCTCTTTATACCATTTTTTAACATTACCTCTGTTTCCCAGTTTCTTGCAACACACTGTCTCCTGGTAGTCAACATTATAGATATTAATTCTTTTTTATCCTCGTTTAACTTCAAATTTTCCACATCCATTATCACCACTGTACTTGACTCCAGCTTAATTCCGAACCCCATAATATCACAAATCTCTTTGCAGGCGCACACCCCAAAGAAAGACTCAGACACCGGTATATGGATAAAGGCATTGGGCCACTTTTATTGAATAATGCCCTAGTCCGAATTATAACTTTCAATTGGTGTATTCATCCAATTGTAATTCTTAAGGCAAACAGGCCGCAGTAACACTGGTAAGGTTCCTCCCAAAATGCCAATGATAATTGGCTACAGTGTAACTATTTGTATCAATTTGTTTGTTGACACAAACAAATTGTTGACCGGAGTCAATAAACTATCTACTGACCCCACCCTATGACGTGTATCCGTCAAATCACGAGGAGATGCATGCTGTAAAGCTCCTGCCATCACCCCTTGCCTGGTTCATCGTTGACCGGCCAAAGCTATTACACCTATACCTGTCTAAGTGTTGGCCAGTCAATTGCGAACCTGCCGGATACCTATGGGTCATAAATCTTTACCTTACCAGTGCTACCCGCCCAAAGTGACCAAAGTCAAAGAAACCCCTTTGCTCAAACACTAGCAACAGTGTGGGATGGGCAAAAAAGCCAGAACCAAAGGGCCAATTGTAGGTTCAGGCCAAAAATTCCCACCCGGCCCCGAAGCGACCAAAAAAATCACACTGTTCACTAGGGAGGGGGTGGCGGGAAAAACTTCTCCTCTCCGTCGCTATTCTAAAATGGCAGCTCGGCTGCCTAGTGGCCACCCATTTTATAGAGGGGTGGCCATGCCCCCTAACTCACCCGGATGTCTGAGTCCCGGTGGGGGGCCCCCAGCAAAGAGCACGGCGGCCATTTTGGCACCGCGCTTTCATTGCAGGCGCACCCCCCAAAGAAAGACTCAGACACCGGTATATGGATAAAGGCATTGGGCCAGTTTTATTGAATAATGCCCTAGTCCGAATTATAACTCAATTGGTGCATTCATCCAATTGTAATTCTTTAAGGCAAGCAGGCCGCAGTAACACTGGTAAGGTTCCTCCCAAAATGCCAATGATATTTGGCTACAGTGTAACTATTTGTATCAATTTGTTTGTTGACACTAACTATTTGTATCAATTTGTTTGTTGACACAAACAAATTGTTGACCGGAGTCAATAAACGATCTACTGACCCCACCCTATGATGTGTATCCGTTGAATCACGAGGTGATGCATGCTGTAAAGCTCCTGCCATCACCCCTTGCCTGGTTCGTCGTTCACCGGCTAAAGCTATTACACCTGTACCTGTCTAAGTGTTGGCCAGTCAATTGCAAACCTGCCGGATACCTATGGGTCATAAATCTTTACCTTACCAGTGCTACCCGCCACACAGGGAGGCGTCTATGAAGACTCACCACCACCCCCCAGACCGTCCGCTCGGTCACCAGGCCTGCTTGCAAATCTTCCAGAAAGAGGTTCAAACCTCTAGCCGACAGGTGGACCCCATCCCCTGCATAGAGATCGTAATTTTGCAAACTAATTGTGGGGTGCCGGATGACCATCCCCAAACCCTTGTCTGACAAGAACCGGGCAACAGCCCTGTTCACCGAGCGGCGAGCGCGGTCAAGGGCACGGAGGTCAATACCTCCCCTGTAAGTATGATGCGGCACGATGTACGACCATAGCAGCCTTGTGGACGGCCACACATAATGCAAATAAGCTAGGTCACTGCAGATCGTGAATTTTAAGGAAAGGCCAGTGACCTGGGCAAGGTCATTGCCCCCGAGGTGCAGTACAAGGACATCAGGCGGTTCAGCATCCCTGATGGAAAACAGGAATGGCAACAGTTCCCGCCATCTCATTCCGCGCTTACCGTACCAATGTATACATGCGGTTGCACGTAGTCCAAGCTGGGGTCCCCCCTCTGTCGCCGCAGCATACTGCGCTGCCCAGTGCACGTAACTGTGGCCTGCCAGCCATACTGCCACCGGTGTGCGGGGACACACAGGGTCTGTAAAAGAAGAAAAGAGAATAATGACTTAACTGGTACTCATACCTGAAGTGGGCGAACATACAATGCAAAACGCATGGATCCCCATCTCCCCATCCGGCGTATATCAGCCTCAGAGTACCCAAATGCAGCCGCAGTTGATGCAGCACCTATCCTAAATGAATGGGTGCTGTAACGAGCCCCAGGGTGGCCAACACTGGTTAGTGTCATACCGGTCACCTTCCAAAATTGGAATTTAGTAAGGGGAGACGCATCCTGGTGGCAGAAAAATGGGCCAGGGTGCGCGCCACGCACTGCCAAAAACTTCTGTAGGGCACCAACCGGACAGATGTCTGCAATGGAACATCATAGCAGTCTAACTCCACTGCCTACGCCGTGCTGATCAACCTTTGAGGACTGTATCCTCAACTGAGCCCACTCATTAGTGACATAGACATCGTTGAGTTCCAGTGCCCTACGAGTCGCATCCGCCTTAGACAGTAGTACCAACTCACTGATGCGGAGCGCTCCAAAAAAGGCCACCGTGGTAGACGCGTGAAAAAGAGCCACCTCATACCTATCATAACACAAGTTATGCCAGCCTCGTGCAAGGTGGGTCAGGACCTCTGGTGAAATTGGGTGGCGAGTGTCTGGGCGGCGGCCACGTTCCCGTGTCCACCCCTCCAAAACATGACGTATGCGGAAATCATTCATGCAGTCAGTGAAGCCCCTCACTTTGACCATGAATGCCAGTGCCGACAGCCTGGATGCTATAGTACGAGGAGCCAAACCCTGAATGTGAACATAAACCATACATTGTAAAACCTGTTCGACTGGAATGGGCCACACTTCGGGCAACTGTAGTTGCACACAAAAGGTTCTAAATTGTACAAAAGCATGTTGATATGCCTTATGCGTGCGAGGTGCCAAAGACATGCCGATTGCCTGGTTCACCTCTGCTCGTCAAATGTCCAAATCTTGGCCAGGAGTGGCGAGGGGAATTCCTCTGCTTCCAGAGCCAAGGCACGGAACCGGGGGATCTGCAGGCGGGATAAAGCATCAGCAATATCATTATTAATGCCTGGAACATGTCTGGCCTTAAACAGCACATTCAGGCGTAGGCTTCTTAACACAAATTGGCGAACCAATGCCATAACCCTAGGCGATTTAGACGTCTGAGCGTTGACAATGTGCACCACTGCTGCATTGTCACACCAAAAATGGACCACTGAGTTGGCCCACTCCTCGCACCATAGCATCAAAGCTCCCAGGATGGGAAGGAACTCAAGAAAGGTAAGATCATGGAGGCGATCCATGCCAAGCCATGCGGGAGGCCATTGGCCGTAAGCCCACCTCCCCTCAAAATACATCCCATATCCCAGGGAGCCGGAGGCATCCGACTGTACTTGGAATCTAGGGGAGACCATAAGGTCTGATCTCCAGAAAGAGACCCCGTTAAAATCCCAGAGGAATGTGAGCCAAACCAAAAGGTCAGCCCGCATGCCCCTGGTCAGTCGGACCCTATGGTGGCGCTTCAACAGGCCAGTCATGGCGTCACATAGGCACCGGGAAAATGCTCTGCCGGGTGTCACCACCCTGCAGGCAAAGTTAAGATGTCCATGAAGTACCTGCAGCTCACGAAGGGACACTTTACGTTTGGCCATCAATGCCAAAATCATTGCGGAGATCCTGGTGACCTTATCCATGGGTAACCGGGATGCCTGTGCGACCATGTCAATTTCAATACCTAGAAATGTGAGCGTAGTAGATGGGCCCTTGGTCTTTTCAGGCACTAAGGGGACACCCAGTTCCCGCATTAGCATCTGAAATGTAGTGAGGAGACGCGTGCACGTGTCCGAGCCCCGTTCACCCCCGAACAAAAAGTCATCGAGGTAATGGGCTACAGACCGAGACCCGGACCTGCAAACAAAGGCCCACTGAAGAAAAGTGCTAAAACGTTCGAATGCTGAACATGAAACAGAGCAGCCAAAAGGCATGGCCTTATCTACATAGAACTTCCCTTGGAATCTAAAACCCAATAGCTCAAAGTCCCCAGGGTGCACTAGCAGCAATCGGAATGCCGATTTAATGTCACATTTTGCCAGGAGGGCACCGGGACCACGAGAGCGCACTATCCGTAGGATCTGGTCAAACGACGTATACCTGACCGAACAAAGGTCATCAGGAATAGCATCATTGACAGAAGAACCCGCCGGGTACGATAGATGGTGGATTAAACGAAATTCACCCGGGGTCTTTTTAGGTACTAGCCCTAGAGGGGAGACCTTCAGGTTAGGGAAGGGTGGTTCAGAAAAGGGGCCCTCTACCCTCCTGGCCTCCACTTCTTTAGCAATACTCAGGGCATCTACCTCCTCCTTACCCTTCAGGGAAATTAAATTGGGGGCATCTTGGGGTCCCTGAACCCCCTCGAATGGAATACGAAAGCCCCACTGGAAACCCTCCAGAAGGTACCTTGTGTCCTCCCTTCTTGGATAAGTTGAGAGCCTTCTTGGATAAGTTGAGGGGGCCTTTTGAATGGCTAGCTCCATCAGAGGAAGCCCTGACCGCCCCCTGTCCACCTCTACCTCTGCCCCGTGACCCACCAGCCCGCGGGCACGCAGAGGCGGCGTGGGGGCCAGCGCAAGAGGGACACTCATGTTTGTACCGACACTGTCGCTTATTGCACACGCCATTAGCTGAGAAGCTCCAACACAGCAAGTGGGCTGGAACCCCCTGCCCTGCCGGCTGGCGGGGAGCCTGTGTTGGAGCAGCTCTCTGCACAGCATGGCCACAATGGTACCTATCCCCAGGTGCCAGACGCGTGGGGGTCATGTACAAAAGCCACAATTTCTGGCAGGGCTCATCCCACCTCCTCTCTGGGTGTAGGGCCACCCTCATTCTAAATTCCTCATCGTAAGCCAGCCACAATGGGCCAGGGAAATCAACCATCGCCCTGTAAATATTGTCCAAGTATTGGACCATAGGAATGGCCAGATCAGGCCGGGCCCTCAGGTATACCGCCATATAAATAAGATATGCCGGCAACCAGTTGGCCCAAGTGTGCGGTGGCTTACGATGACGGGACAGCTCTTTGTCTCTGTCATCCTGTCCCTCTCTCTCTTCCTTAGTGGGCTCACGGTTCAATAGGGAGAATATATCCACGTACTCCCCTCGCCAAATCTTATCCCTCGTGACCTGTGACAAATGATCACCCAGGGGCAAGGAATAACCAGCCGTCGGCAAAGCCATCGTCGGCACATTCTGTATAGAGAGCATACGCAGCAGGACCTGGACAGCCCCTGCGATGCTCGGCACTGCCCCAGGGGCGGACACCCCCGCCCTTAATGAGGGACCATTTTGAAACCATGGGATACTGGGATAGGATGGTAACTGATGCCCACTCGCCTCAACTTGAAGAGGCCAGGGCCACTGAACCCCACCACTGTAAGTGGGCTGTGGTGTTGGTGCACTAAATTGAACCTGATACTCACTAGGTGCACCCCCGTGAGCCGCCCCCACCGGGGGCTCCGGCCCATGGTGAGCATCGGAGCTCGCGACTAGAATCGAGCTCTGGGACCACCCCTGACTGCTCGCAGTCTGGACATCAGGTCGAACGGGGAGCTGCGAGACACCAGCTGGGGCCGGCCCGACCGTCTCAAGCAGCTCGACCCGGTTGGCCGCCCGCTGAAGCGTTGCGGCCGGCAAGGTAGCCAGGGCCGACGAAGGGGCCCCTGTTGAAGAAAGAGTAGCGCCCCCCTCCGAAGGAGGCTGTGCAATGCCCAAGGATGCTTCCAGCACTGCTATCCGTGCTAACAGAGCATCCACTGCCCCAGCGCCCCCAGTATAAGGCGGGTCAGATAGGCCGGACGGCCCACTAGGCAGTTGAGGAAAAAGCAACCCAAAAGGAGAGCCAGGACCAGAATAGGGCCATGCCCAAAACTCTGGCCCATGAGGAGCCGGAGGAGCAGTGGGTTGGGCCCCCGCACCAGGCCCCCCCAGGCCGCCCTGTCCCATGCCCGGCAAAGGCGGGCCGAGGGCCAAAGCCCCAGAGGGGCCGGCCTGTACCTGACCAGCTACAAAGCTGGAACCTGGCTGCCAAGTGGCTTTAGCACCGGGGCCCTCTGCTTTGGAGCCATGTCTCCCTAGGAGAAGAAAGTCGCTGCAGGATCAAACTCCTAGCGTTTAAGTACCACAGTAGCCAAGCAATCCAAAAAGGCTCCTGGTACTTTAATCCTCCTTTCCCAGCCGGGAAACGAACTGCAAGACTCAATAGCCGAAGACTAAGGAGAAAACAGTGACTGAGAATACCTCTCCTCTCCGTTGCTATTCTAAAATGGCAGCTTGGCTGCCTCGTGGCCACCCCTTTTATAGAGGGGTGGCCACGCCCCCTAACTCACCTGGATGTCTGAGTCTGGGTGCCCCCCCCGCAAAGAGCACAGTGGCCATTTTGGTGCCGCGCTTTCATTCTCAATTTTTCTCCAGAAGTTATTTACCACATTACATTTCCACCACATATGTTCATATGTTCCCAGAGATTGTTTACACCTCCAACACATCTTACTTTTAGCATTATCCATTTCATGTAATCTCACTGGAGTCAAGTACCATTTCCACAGTGTTTTGAAATTATGTTCTTTTATTCTAACAGACATAGTTCTCATAAACCTTTTCTTCCATTTGCCTTTCCAAATCTTTTCTGGTATTTCTATATTCAAATCCTGTTCCCAATTTAACCTCATCATTTCTTGCTTATTACCCTCCTTATTTAATATTCTATATATTTTACTCACTGTACCCTTAATTCCAATATCACCTTTTCTTATCTTTAATATCAATTCCTCAAATTCGTTTTTTTTCTTTATCTAAACTAGTTTCCCTCAAATATCTGCCATTCCATTTGTTTACCAAGGCTGTCTGAAACCAATTCAAATTCAACTGTGCATAAACTTCTATTTTCCTTTCACTATCCTTACAGGCTCGGATCCAATCCTTCAACAGGAAAACATAATTTCTTATCAATACTTTTAAAATAACTGAAGTGTATGTGATTCATAAGTTTCACGAGTTTTGTTTAGAAAGATGATTTTAAAAATTAAAATGCAAGGATATTTTGTCATTCATCTTTCTATAAATCAATGCTTAACAACAAAATAGTTAAAACATAAAAAACCCATCCATAAATCAATAGAAGGGCTGATTTGAACAACAAATCTAGGAAAAATGGCTTATTAATCAACACATCATCTGCGGTGGCTCAAGTGATTATGACACTGAACTTGATGACTAGAAGGTTGGAGTTTGAGTTCTGAGTACTGCAAGATGGAGTGAGCTCCTGTCTCTGTCCCAGCTCCTGCCAGTTCTAACAGCAAGAAATTGCAAGTAGATAATAGGTACCACTTTGGTGGGAAGGTAAACAGTGTTCTGTGCACTCCAGTGTTGAGGCATGTCTGTCACATGACCATGGAATGTATGCAGAAACAGACAGCACTGGCTGTCTGGAGATGAGCACTGAACCCTAGAGTCAGATGTGACTGGCTTTCAAGGAAGGGTGACCTAGTCTTCAAAACCATCCTATATTGTTGTTACTGTAGATGTTTTTTTAATGATTGCAGGTTTTTACAGAAGCAGGCAGGAATAAGTTAGTGGTGTAACACATTTGTTTTGAAGCCTTTCCACCTAATGTGCAATTATCTCATATTTCCCATTTCTCTCTCTCATAGAAGCAGGAATCTTCCTAAGCAGAATCTCGAAAGACCCTCTGTGAAATCAAGAAGTGCTCATGGCATGACTCACCCAAAGATTTTGCAAAGTGAGAAATGAAACTATAGCTTACTTTAAAAAAAAAGCTAATATTGAGTTTTAGCACCAAATATTGTTGGAACAGTGCTAATCTGCCAAGAATACAGGAGATGATAAAATATGTCCTTTGTTACAGATACCATTTGTTTTTCAACTTGGTAAATTAAGTCTGTTAAGAACCCATTGTTCAACAGCAGCAGCAACAACAATGACAACCAAGTTGAGTAATCTATTCTGGTGTCCGGCATCAACTATTCTGAGGTTACAGTCAATTGTTTCTGCATCAGCATAATTCCAAAATGATGAAACACTGATTTAAGTTCTCTGTTGATGATGTGTGACTGATCAATCATTAGTATTTATTGGGGTTTCCTCCACCTGTCGGTAGGCTACGCTCCCCCTCCACTAGAGGTTTGGCTGGCAACAGAACAGACAGAAGTCCCAATTTAAGCTAGCAAGCCAAAAGGGTGGCTTCCTCAAGGCATGGCTGAGGAAGACTTGGGTCCAGATAATTTTGGCTCATAGGTCTGTAGAGAAATTGTGATCTGGGACAAACTATGCCAGGGAAATTGAGCTGCAAAGACCCCTGGGAAATTGAGCTGCAAAGCCACTTTCCCATACGAAAAACACCCTTATCTTGCTTATGGGGAACGTTTAGCTTTGGCGGTGTAAAAGGTGTGGGGGAGTAATTCTGTTACCTCGCTGCCTCTGAGAAGCTGGACAAAATTTCTTCTCCAGACTCCATGAAGTTGATACAAAATCGCCAGAATTCTCCTTCCAGGAATAAGGCCTTATTGTTAAAGTCCCCCTTCCCCAAATTTGCTCCATTGGCAGCAGGACCAAACAGGAGTAAGCTTGACAAACCAAGACCTTTTTATGGTTTTTATTGTAAAAATATCAAAAGTCCAATAAATGCAGAAAATAGAAAAATCACTGACTAAACTAAAAATAAAGCTGAAACATTTTCGAAAGGAAAGAAACAAAATAAAAAGCTATAAGCTAACACTTGCCTAGAATATATCGCGGAGGTCTTTACTGCCCCATATGAAATTGTATGATCAGGACCCCTCAAGATGACATCCGATACGGGTCCTTATAGCATTGGAGAATAGACTCTCTGCTTAAGAAATTGGGTAAGTTTTTAATACCTTTTTGTCTGACAACATGTCCCAGAATTGTCTTAATTAACTACTCAAAATGACAGTTCCATGCATACTTGAGGATAGCAGGTGGCTGGCTATCAGTGTTCTCATCTCAGTATCTGAGATTGGACCATCTTTTGGTACTGTTCCCAGGAGCATGGCCTTGGGAAAAGTACAAGAGGTGGTTTCCCAGTAACTGGGTAAAATGATGGAGTGTGCTTTCTAATATGGCTTCAGTTAGGCTAAGTGGAATAAATGTTAGAGAGAAAATAAAAACAGTGTTAGCATCTCTGAGTAAAATGCTATCAAACTAACAGGTGATTAACATAAAATAACATCATCCCACAGGGAATCTCGACAGTATTAAATGGAGACAACTAAAATTTAATTAAATTTAAAGTTAATACCAGAACCAACTGGACATGAACTTCATTTCTAATTTTTGAACTTTGAGGAAACACTTTTATGTTACTTCTTCCTGGAGGATGAGATGAACAGATGCATGAGCACTTGAGGAAGGCTGAAATTTATTTAATTTGTTATTAAATTTATATAGAGTGGAACCCTGGACAACAACAAAACTTGGTTCCACAAGTTGTGTCATTGTCTGGTTTTTGTCATTGTCCGGGAGGCAGAAAAACGCTCACCCTCCAGAGGGAGAACTGGCCTAGCACGTCACCACAGAATATTTTTCATCCATTTTGGCTTCTCTGACTCCTCTGCCCCTTCTGGAAGGCTCAAGGGACCCTATCTGTGCTGTTTCTGACACCCCACGGCCCCTCCGGGCAGTGCTGCAAGGAAAAAACGCCAGTTGATTAAGGAGTTTTCCCCACTGTTTTGGCTCACAACACCACCCGGAGGGGGCACGGGGTGTCAGAAACAGCACAGATAGGGTCCCTTGAGCCTCCCAGAGGTGGCAGAGGTTGTGGAGAGGCCTAAATGTGTGAAAAAAATTCCGTGGTGATGGAATTTTTAAAATCCATTTTGGCTCCTTCGCCACCACGGGTGCCTCTGTTATGCTCCAGGGAGGTGATCCAGGCTGGTTCTGACCTCCCTCAATCTCCCCACACGCTGCTCCAAGCCAAAAACTGCAGCCGATGATGGAGTTTCCCCTGGTGTTTTGGCATGGAGCAGTGTGTGTGTGTGTGGGGGGGACTCAGGGGAGGTCAGAAACAGCCTGGATCACCTCCCCTGAGCCTAACAGAGGCACCTGGGCTGCCTCTGCCCAACCCCACAAAAAGGACGATGTGGTCTCCTACCTGTTCATGCTGGTTGGAGATGAAAAAAAATCACCAACTTTGGGTCTCTGTGTTCAGCTCTCTGCCTACCCAGGAGTGTCTGGGAGGCTGAGAGGATCTATTCTGTGCTGTTCCCACCTTCCTAGCACCTCCCTGGCCCACCCAACAGCTGAGAAAATTTACAGACACCATCTTATTTTTTTAGTTTTCAAAAACAAGATGGTGGCTGCAATTTTTCTCAGCTGTTGGGCAGGCCAGGGAGGTGCTAGGAAGGTGGAAACAGCACAGGATATGTCCTCCCAGCCTCCTAGACACTCTTGGGTAAGCAGAGAGCCGAACACAGGGACCCAAAGATGGCAATTTTTTTCATCTCCAACCAGCGTGAACAGGTAGGAGACCAAACAAAATGCACCCGGATAATGATGTAACGTCATTGTCCATGAGATGACTTTTCAGAAAAATATGCATCGTTGTGCAAAAACGATGTAGTCCGAACACATTGTTATCCAGAGTTCCACTCTACTGTCAAAAGGCTATCCAGGGTAGTGAACATAGAATACACCATTGAATATATAAAAATATGCCAGATAAAGTCCAGGACACAACATTGAAAAGATATAAAATATAAAAAATCCCAGAAATGAATTAAAACATTAGTGAATGGGCTGGATTAATCTGTATCATATAATGTGAAGAAGGGAGAGTCCTAAATTCTTAGCGAGAATGCCCTACATGTGGAGGTAGGGCATTCTACGTCATGGACCATTCCCATGAAGGCCCAGTTCCTCACCATCATCTTCTGGGCCTCCCTTGGGGTGGGGACCCAGAGCCAGATGCCTTGGATAACCTATTGTTCCTGGCTGATTTTATCCATAGGACATGCTCTACCAAGTCCCGACTCCTAAGCTATAAGATATATTTTTCAGAGTCACATTCAGCTTGTGTGTTAGACTTTATCCATCTTTATATTTAAGAAATGGGAAAGCAAATAATTATTTTCAAAATATTTAAATGTAAAAGTAACTAGTAGGGCCCGCTTGGAACTACAAAAGTAAATAATTAATTTTAAAAAGCAATTTTTTAAGTTCCAGGAAATATATCTTATACAGTTTATTTCCAACCTTGAACATCCAACTAAGAGTCAAGTCATTGTATTTATGAAACATATATTTACAGCAAAATTAGCTAATTCAGAGTTTGTTAAATGCATATGGAAAATTTTAAAATAGTTGTTCTCTGCTTCTCTCATTTAGTTATTGAACAAGATATATGAAAACACAAAGAATAGTAGAAAATGAATATGTAGGTTTGATATGTGAGAGAATGTTTACTGGATGAGAAATAAATATTATATTTTATGAAGGCTGGGGATCATAATGAAAGAGAAATGCATGAAATTAATAACATTAGACCAAAACTACTACATCCAATATATTGATAATCAAGATATCATAAAGGGTGTTCTATTAAAATTTGAAGTATATAACAAAATCAATGTATCAAATTGTTCTCAGATGCATACAGGAAATACTGTGATTAATAAATGGGTCAACCCATGGCAGATAGACAGGGTTAGGCAACTTTTCCAAAATGTAGTGCTGACAACATTTGCATCATTAAAAAAAATAAGATGCCATATTTGCCGGCGAATAAGATGCACTTTTCTTCCCTTAAAATACACCGGAAAAACAGAGTGTGTCTTATATGCTGGTACAGTTGGGTGGCTAGAGAGGATCAGCAGCTGGAGACAGGAAAAGGGCTGTTTTAAAGGTCCCCCCCCACTGGTGTTGTTTGGCAGCCGCCATTGCCTGCTAGGAGCTGGGCGAATGGCGGCTTCCAAAGGAGCAATCTTGCCTGACCAAGCCCACCTTCATCTGTCACCTTAAAGTTTATTCTGGAAACTTTTCAGGAGTACAACCAGTTCTTGTTAGCCAAAAACTTATTAGTAAAATCTATGACTGTAAAATAAATTGTTGTAAATCTCTATGGCAAATTGCTGTAGGTTAAGAAGTTAACATTGTCTGCTCCATATTGAGTCATGCAACTCAGAGCAAAATAACAAGTATCCACATCTTCTTCATTTCCAGTCATTCACTCCTGACTACATCACACCAGTGTAAAAACAGAATAGGAGTTATGCCATTATAAGCTATTAATCAGGCAGCTCCATAGATTGTAAAAAATTACAGACCAAACCGCCATGAAATGCCAATGGCCTCAGATTCTTTGGGGAATGCAACAGACTGTACTACCTGGAGGATTAACATAGTTGTTACATGATAGGAAGACCTACTTTATCAAAAGATGCTATGAAATTAACAACCTCTATTACATAATATTGTTTAGCTTTTCAGGTGTATGACACCATATTATTTTAATTCTGCAATTTACACTAGTTTATTCCTACTAAATTTTGGTAGGGAAATTAGGATGTTGAGGTGTATGATTAATTTTATTCACAAGTACAAGAACATATTGTAATTTGAATAATACATCCTTAAGCAACATTAAAAAATAATGTATCTAAATGCATACTGGAAGTAAAAATATATATCTGAGGACTCAATTATACTCCATATTAGAAAAATTTAGGTAGAAAACTAATGTTAGGCTGCTTGTTAATAAATTTTGAAACATCTGGCAACTCACAAAATGTGTCCATATTAAATATGTAACTGAGATACAAGTAAAGTAAAGCCATTCTAGCCAGTGGGATACCTTGATTTTGATTGATTTATTAATATAATGGGCCTTTATCTCAATTTCTTTAGCCATATATTATTTTGTCATGGAACATATCAGGCATTTTAGATGTTAGCTGACCTCTAGTAAACAATTTGATAAGCAGGTTAAGGTCCTGCCACAAAAAACTATTTCACTGAATGAATGTTCATAAAATATAAATGTTCATAAAATATAAATATTATGACCAGATCAATAGGAAGCTGTTAGTACATAATGATCATGGGGTAATTGGTATCTTAGAGTTTCAGGAACTGGAAGGTTAATCAGTTTTCCCCCTTTTTTACTGGAGTTTCTGGAAAGGATTTTGAAACCAATTATCACAGACTTTGGACAAGAAAAGTACTTTCCCTTGGATTGCATGAAAGAAATGTTACCAATCAGTGTTTCTAAAGGACAAAGAACAGAAACAGGAGTAGGAATTTAAAAAATGAAGACCATATTTTTAAAAAAGCCACAGTGACCAAAATACAAACATAAAATGTTTTACAGGTTAGCATAGGCTTCACCTCAAAATCAAAACCATGTGTCAAGGTCCAAGTGGTCAAGATACAACTTACAGAGTTGGTCAATATAGAGAGATTGGCTTTCTACTGTGTACATATGGTTAATGTCCAGTTTATGAAAATTAGGTCAACTTAAGGAGGTGGTCAAGTATGGAGGTTTTACTGTATATTCATGATGACCTAGAATAAACCTTTTTAATGGATGTACCCAAAAGCTACTTCTCTATTTGATGTACATTGACAACATGTTTTTGATCTGGACCCATGGAAAAGATGCCCGAGAGAAAATTCACCAGGATAGTAATTACATTGATCTAAACATCAACTTCAGCCTGGACCAATCTATACAACAGGTGCATTTTTCAGCCACCACCATGAAGCTACAAAAATGGATATCTTAGCACACATTGTATTAAAAAAGATGGATAGATCTACAGAGGTACCCCATACAACAATTTTAATTTGTTCCTCGGTGCAAGTCATTATACGATTTAATCGTTGTACAGGACCACTGGCTGCATATGCACATGATGTGCAGGGGGTTCGAAGTGGCTGGGGAAACCTTCTGCCACCTCAAAACTCCCTTAGCTATTGGTGATCAAGGGGCTTGGAAGAGCCCCTGAGTCCTCCACAAGGCAGCCACCTGGATCGGCAAGCGCTTTGCAACCCATCCAGTTGGCTTACAAAGAGGCCGGGGCTCTTTCCCAGACCTCCACAAGCCAACCGGCTGAGTCACAAAGCGCTTGCCAATCCAGGTAGCTGGCTTGCGGCGGTCTGGGACAGAACCCTGGTCTCCTCTCAAGCCAACTGGCTGTGTCTCAAAGTGCTTGGTGATGCAGGTGGCTAGCTTTTGAAGAGACCAGGGCACTTTCCCAGACCTCCGCAAAGTGCTTGCTGATCCAGGCAGCTGGCGTGCGGAGCTCTGGGAAAGAGCCCCAGTCTCCTCACAAGCTGGTCGCCTGGATCGTCAAGTGCTTGACGATCCAGGCAGCTGGCTTGTGGAGGTTGGGAAAGAGCCCTGTTCTCCTCACAAGCCAACTGGCTGGGTTGCAAAGCGCTTGGTGATCTAGGCAGCTGGCTTGCGAGGAGACCAGGGCTCTTTCCCAGACCTCCGCAAAACACTTGCCGATCCAGGTGGCTGGCCTGCGGAGGTCTGGGAAAGAGCACATGTCTCCTCACAAGCCAGCTGCCTGGATCAGCAAGCACAACCTGGGAAAAACATAATGCATTGCACAACAACAATGGCAAGTGAGGCACCAAAATGGCCACCACGCCCTTTGCGGGGGGCCCCCACCCCGGACTCAGACATCCGGGTAGTCAGGGGCTGTGGCCAACCTCTTTATAAAAGGGGTGGCCACAAGGCGGCCCTTCGCCATTTTAGAAAAGTGATGGAGCGGAGAAGTTTGCTCTGTCGCTTCTGATTTTGCCCCTGGATTGGGACTCAGGGAGTTTGGATTCAAATCCTCATTCAGCCTTTGCTTCTTTTTGTCTCGTTTTGATCGTCGGAGTGGGGGAACCCGCTCCGCCGATTGGTGCCTTGTCCCTTGCTGGGACATTGATTTTGGGTGGCCATGGCCCCCAAAAAGAAGACCGCTGTGGCCCCGCAGCAGCACAGTCGGGGAAGGGCTCGCCCGACCCCCAGCACCACCTCTCTTGGTTGCTCCACGGGCCGGAGGGCTCGGACGGGAGTGCCTGGAGGGGTGGCCAGGGCTCCTCTACTCATTGCTCCCAATGAGGGTGGGCAGGCTTCCCCCCCCGCCCAGTCGGAGGATTCAGGTGGGGGATCCGCCAGCCTGCACCCAGGGGGCTCCAGCCCCCATGGATACTGGGGCACCCAGCTTGGCCACAGGACAGTTGTTGGGGCCCGATGTCGGGCAAGGTGGCTTGAGTTGGCTGGGCACAGGATCGCACTCCGCCATGGCCCCTGCACCTCACGGGCCAGATTTTCTAGCATGGCCCTACTGTGCCCGTGGGTCGGCACGCGGCCTTTCAACTCCGCCTCCAGGTGGCTTCGGGCCGGGTCGCGGATCACTACCCACTGACAAATGATTGCCCGGTGGCCTGCCTGGCCAATACAGCCCACCTTATCCTGGTGGGTCAGACTTAGTTGACATGCTTCTGGCCTGCATAGCAGCCCTAGAAGCATCAATAGGACTTCCTCCGATGCCTGTGGCCCCCGGGTTTGGGCCATCTCCAGCCGCTACCCATCTGCCACTCCAGACCTTCCGGCGGGCCGCACACTGGGTCGAGCTGCCTGAGGCCCCCATGCCCACACATGGCGGTGCTCCACAGCTCCCTGTGCCACCGCCACAGCAAGGCCCCCCGTCGGTCCTGGCCTGGATGCACATAGGCCCAGAGCTTGACCTCTGTTGCGAGCTCTGATGGCCACCTTGGGCCGGAACCCCCGGTGGGGGCGGCCCAAGGGGGTGCAACAAGTGAGTATGGTGGTCAAGTTAGCACACCATCTACATTGCCACAGGTCACCACTGGGGTATAGTGGCCCTGGCCTCAACAGGCTACTTTGGCAGGGCAATATACTACTCAGTACCCTTTTGGCTGCTTGGGTTCCTCCCTGTTCACAGATTTTAACGGGGACAACTACCCCAGTTGTGACAACTCAGTTACCTGTTGGACAACAGGGCTTGTTATCTACTCTCCCACTTCGCCCTGTGCCGACTACGGCCATGCCAACGGCCGGTTATTCCCTCCCTCTGGGTGACCACTTGTCTCAGGCCACCATGGAGAAGATATGGCGGGGGGGGGGAATATGTGGATATTTTCACTCTCCTTAATCGTGAACCGACCAAGGAGGAGAAGGAGGGACAGGATGACAGGGACAAGGAGTTGTCCCATCGTCATAAGCCTCCTCGTACATGGGCTAACTGGTTGCCGGCCTATTTAATATATATGACTGTATACCTCAGGGCTCGTCCTGATTTGGCTATTCCGATGGTCCAGTATCTGGACATCATTTACTGTGCAGTTGTTGATTTCCCGGGCCCATCATGGTTAGCCTATGATGAGGAATTTAGGATGAGGATTGCCCTTCATCCCGAGATGAGGTGGGATGAACCCTGTCAGCAATTGTGGCTCCTGTATATGACCCCTACACACCCGGCACCGGGTGATCGATACCACTGCAGTCATGCTGTGCAACGGTCCGCCACTACACAAGTCCCCCACCAGCCAGCGGGGCATGGGGTTCCAGCCTGCCTGCTGTGTTGGAGCTACTCCGCTAACGGAGTGTGCAACAGGCGGCAATGTGAATTTAAGCATGAGTGCCCTTCCTGCACCGGACAACACGCAGCCTCCGCGTGCCCACGGGCCGGTGGGTCACGGGGCAGGGGTAAGGGCTACCAGGGGTCAGCCAGAGCTCCTTCTGATGGCGCTACACATCCAAAAGGCCCCCTCCCCAATTAATCTCAACATGCTGGAAAGGTGGCTATGTGTCTATCCTAGACAGGATGATGCTGTTTATCTACTTAAGGGTTTTACTTTTGGCTTCCGCATACCGTTCAGGGGTGTTTGCGCACCCCAGGACGCCCCTAATTTGCTGTCCCTCAGGGGTAGGGAGGACATGGCAGCTGAAAAAATAGCTAAAGAAGTTCGAGAGGGTTTTGGTTGCTGGTCCATTTGATATGCCCCTATTCTCAAATTTAAAATTTTCCCCTCTCGGCCTAGTGCCTAAAAAATCCTCAGGTGAATTTCGATTGATTCACCATCTTTCTTACCCTGCGGGATCCTAAGTCAATGATGCTATACCGGATGACCTTTGCTCGGTCTGATATACATCCTTTGATCAGGCCTTGCAGATGGTCCACTCATGCGGTCGTGGGGCGCTACTGGCGAAATGCGACATCAAATCTGCATTCCGATTGTTGCCAGTGCACCCTGATGACTTTGAGCTTTTGGGCTTTTGTTTTCGGGGCAGGTTTTATGTGGACAAAGCTATGCCCTTTGGCTGCTCCATTTCGTGTTCGGTCTTCGAGTGTTTCAGCACCTTCCTTCACTGGGCTATCACTCGAAGGTCGGGGTCCCAGTCGGTGGCTCATTACCTCGACGATTTTTTGTTCAGGGGTGAATGGGATTCGGGCACCTGTGGACACTTGCTCACCACATTTCAGGGGCTCATGATGGAACTGGGTGTTCCTCTGGCACCTGAAAAGACAGAGGGCCCAGCTACCACCCTCACCTTTCTAAGCATAGACATTGACACCGTGGCACAGACATCCAGGTTACCTATGGACAAGGTGGCCCGGATCTCAGATGCGATTTTGGCAATGCTTGCCAAATGTAAGGGGTCTCACCGTGAGTTGCAGGTGCTTCATGGCCACCTCAACTTTGCCTGTAGGGTGGTGACACCAGGTAGGGCCTTTGCCAGGCGTCTTTGTGATGCCATGGTCGGTCTCTCCAAAAAGCACCACAGGGTGCGACTTACGAGGGGTTTGCAGGCCGACCTATCGGTTTGGCTACCGTTCCTACAGGGCTTCAATGGCATCTCCTTTTGGAGGACTGAGCATATGGCCACCCCTCATTTTCACGTCTAATCTGATGCCTCGGGTTCCCTCGGATATGGGATTTATTTTAAGGGGAAATGGGCCTATGGGAGGTGGCCCCAGGAATGGCAGGGCACGGGTCGCCTACGCGATCTCATGTTCCTGGAATTTTTTTCCTATTCTCGGTGTGCTCATGCTCTGGGGGGGCATGTGGGCTAATTCTGTAGTTCACTTTTGGTGTGACAATGCTACTGTAGTGCATATTGTTAACACCCAAACTTCCAAATCCCCCTGAGTCATGGCCTTGGTTCGGCAATTTGTCCTTAGGTCCTTGCGCCTCAATGTGCTATTCAGGGCCAGACATGTGCCAGGCATTAACAATGATATTGCTGATGCTTTATCCTGCCTGCAGATCCCCCGGTTCCGTTCCTTGGCTACAGATGTGGAGGAACTTCCCTCTCCACTTCCGGCCGAGATGCGGACCTTTGGCGAGGAGAAGTGAACTGGGCGATTGGCATGTCTTTGGCACCATGCACGCATAAGGCGTATCAGCACATGTTCCTCCAATTTAGCGCTTTCTGTGGGGAGAGGCAGCTCCCCGACGTGTGGCCGATACCAGTTGACCATGTTTTGCAGTACATGGTCCACCTTCATGATCAAGGTCTAGTCCCGTGCACCATTGCCACCAGGCTTTTGGCCTTGGCTTTCATGGCTAAAGCGCGGGGTTTTACTGATTACATGGGTGACTTCCGTATACGCCATGTATTGGAAAGGTGGACACGTGAATGTGGCCGCCACCCGGACACACGTCAGCCTGTTTCACCTTGTCTCCTGGCACACCTTGCTAGAGGATGGCGTAGCCTATGTTATGATAGGTATGAGGAGTCTCTTTTTCATGCAGCTACCACTGTGGCTTTCTTTGGGGCTCTGCGGAGTAGCGAACTGGTCCCACTTTCAAAAGGGGACGTGTCCCGTAGGGCACTGGAACTGGAAGATGTGTTTCTCACTCAAGAGGGTGCTCAGTTGAGGATTCCTTCCTCGAAGGCCGATCAGCAAGGGAAGGGCAGTAGTGTGATGCTTCTATGGTGTACGCTTGCTGACATCTGTCCAGTTGGTGCCCTACATGCGTTTTTGGCAGTGCGTGGTTCATGCCCTGGCCTTTTGTTCGGCCACCAGGATGGGTCTCCCCTTACCAAATTTCAATTTTGGAGGGTCACTGGGACGGCACTTCGCAGTGCGGGGGTCCCTGGCGCTCATTATGGTACCCACTCATTTCGGATAGGCGCAGTTTCTACTGTGGCTGCATTTGGGTACTCGGAGGCCGACATACGTTGGATGGGCAGGTGGGGATCTCCACGCTTTTCTCTGTATGTTTGTCCCCTCACTGTATGAGTGCCTTGTTATGCCCTCAATTATCTCTTCTTCTCTTACAGACCCTGTGTGTTTCCACACACCGGTGGCACCGTGGCTGGTGGGCCACAGCTATGTGCACTGGGCGGCACAGTATGCGGCTTTGTTGGACTGGGGACCCCATCTTGGGCTACGTGCAACCGCACATATCCAGTGGTATGGTGCGCGCGGTATGAGGTGGCGAGAACTGTTGCCATTCCTGATGTCCATCGGGAATGCCAGTCTGCCAGGTATTTTAGTTCTGCACCTTGGGGTCAATGATCTTGCACAGATCACTGGCCTTGCACTAAAGACTTCTGGGTGTAGTGACCTGGTGTTTCTCCACCATTTGTGGCAGTATACACAGTTGCTATGGTCGGACATCATGCCCAGGCACCATTATAGAGGAGGCATTGACCCCCGGGGTTTGGACCGTGCCCGGCGGTCAGTGAACAGGGCTGTGGCCTGGTTCCTCTTGGAGAATGGCTTTGGTATGGCCATACGTCACCCGGGGATAGGGTTACAGGATTTTAGCCTGTATTCCGGAGATGGGGTTCACCTTTCAGCAAGAGGAATGGACCTCTTTTTGGAAGAACTGCAAGCGGGCCTGGTGACCGAATTGTCAGTCGGGGGGGGGGCGGTCATGGACGCCTCCCCGTGTGGTGGGTAGCACTGGTAAGGTAAAATTTATGACACATAGGTATCCGGCAGGTTCGCAATTGACTGGCCAACACGAAGATAGGTACAGGGGAAACAGGTTTGGCCAGTCAAGGGCGAACTATGAAAGGAGTGATGTCAGGAGCTTCACAGCCTGCATCACCTTGATATTTTAACAGATACATGTCAGTGGGTGGGGTCAATAGATAGTATATTGACTTCAGTCAACAATTTGTTTGTGACAACAAACAAATTGATACAAATCGATACATAATAGCCAATTGCTATTGGTAACTTGGGTGGAACCTTACCAGTGCTACTGCGGCCTGCTTGCCTTAAAGAATTACAATTGGATGAAACACCAATTGAAAGTTATAATTCGGACTAGGGCATTATTCAATAAAAGTGGCCCAATGCCTTAAATCCAATACCGGTGTCTATGTCCTTATTTGGGTAGGTGCGCCTGCAAAGTCATTGTGCAATGCAATTTTTTTTGGAAAATCCAAGTTATTGTACAATTTAATTGTTGTATAAAGCAATCGTTGTATGGGGTTTTACTGTACTTGCATTTCTCCAGCTTCCATTCTGATTTTTTCTATTTTTTTAACTTTTGTTTTGTTTCTTGTCAGAGAAATCTGCACAGACTAACTTAAAGTGTGACTTATTTGTACCCTTGTCAGATATGTTGTTTTAGTTTTTTACTAAGAAAAGCCTAAATTTGAACAGTTCCATACATGTAGGGAAGCTGAAAGCTTATTTAGCATATGATGTGAGAGTGGTTTATGGTTGATAGAATGAGGGAAGTGGTCAAGATAGAGGTTTGAGAGTTGCCCTATATAACTAGTTAATGAATGGTTCTTTACCTTGAGACATATGTGAGTTATTGGTGGAAAATGCACAAAGATTTTGGACAACAAGTCTTACAAGAGATTGTCAGACCTATGGAATTTGAGAAATATATTCATCTGGATATGTATACAAGGACATGTGCTTGTGTGATGCTTTCTTTACTGAGGATTTCTGACAATGAAATGTAAGTAGTGCTAGAAGCTCTGCTGTTGATGGAATTTTAAGTGTTTTCCTGTTTACCATTGGAAATTTTGAAGAGTTTCTTAATATGTGTTGATTATTTTTCCCATGTGTATACAACAAAATGTTATTTTTGTTTTGAATACTTTTAGGGTGTCTAAAACTAAATACCGGTAGTTTTTTTAGAACAAATTAGCATTAAATTACTTTTGGCAAGAACATTGTTTTAAGATTGCTATGAAATTGTTTTCAGCATGCAAAGCCTTAATCATGTTAATGCTCACATTACAGAGATACCTGCTTATGACGACATAGCCATCGCTAGATCACAAGAAAAATCTGTAATTCTGCTATTATGCATCCAGTCTTTCCATGTGGGTTTTCTCAAACTTTTGATGAAACCATAATTAACATAATGAACAAGAAGTATCCTATGGAGTTATTTGGAATAAATATTGGAAAAGGAAAGTTCATTTTGATTGAATTAATCCTCCTAGAAATGAGGACTAGCAAAATATTTAATCGTGGCATATGCAATGTAATGACATTTAGAATCCTCCGGAAACTGAGCTTATACCAACTTCCTTAATTTAAAGGACGGTATAATGCTTAAGTATTTAATCTCCTTAGTAATGATTCAAGCTCTTGAAAAGTTTCAAGGAGACTTTGCTAATGTTAAAAATATATAGATGACTCACAATTCATTCTATAACACACATGTAAGACACATAAACTAAATTAATGTAGGATGAATATCAAAGGATTGTCTTGAATATTATAAAGACTTTATTAGTACATTCCAGTAAATATTCCAGACAAAACTAAACATGTTTGGGATACGATAGGGCTGAAGTTCAGTAAAAAGGTGCAACTTGAGAAGGCTCATTGACTCATTGGTTATTTACTAATTCAGCCCTCACCCAGCTGTTCGTCAGGTGTGGAAGCCCACAGCGAAGACACCAACCATCGCCGCCACTGTGCTATGGGACCCACCTTCCACCGCCACCTCCGGCCAGGACTTTAAAAGGCCATTGAGGTGGTAGGGACTTGCCCTCGCCCAGCTGTTCGTCAGGTGGGGAGGCCCGCAGCGAAGACGCCGACCATCGCCGCTGCTGTACTATGGGACCCACCTTCCACCACCGCCTCCAGCCAGGACTTTAAAAGGCCATTGAGGTGGCAGGGACTCGCCCGTGCCCTATTGTTTGTTGGGTGGGGAGGCCCGCAGCGAAGACACCAACCATCGCCGCCACTGCGCTATGGGACCCACCTTCCACCACCGCCTCCGGCCAGTACTTTAAAAGGCTGTTGAGGCAGCAGGGACTCGCCCTCACCCAGCTGTACATCGGGTGGGGAGGCCCCCAGCGAAGACACTGACCATCGCCGCTGCTGCGCTATGGGACCCACCTTCCAACACCGTCTCCAGCCAGGACTTTAAAAGGCCATTGAGGCGGCAGGGACTCGCCCTCACCCAGCTGTTCGTTGGGTGGGGAGGCCCGCAGTGAAGATGCCGACCATCGCTGCCGCTGCACTATGGGACCCACCTTCCACCGCCGCCTCCAGCCAGGACTTTAAAAGGCCGTTGAGGTGGCAGGGACTCGCCCTTGCCCAGCTGTTTGTTGGGTGGGGAGGCCTGCAGCGAAGACGCCGACAATCACTGCCGCTGCGCTATGGGACCCACCTTCCACCGCCGCCTCCGGCCAGGACTTTAAAAGGCTGTTGAGGCAGCAGGGACTCGCCCTCGCCCAGCTGTTCATCAGGTGGGGAGGCTTGCAGTGAAGACGCTGACTATTGCTGCCGCTGCGCTATGGGACCCACCTTCCACCGCTGCCTCCGGCCAGGACTTTAAAAGGCCATTGAGGTGGCATAGACTCGCCCTCACCCAGCTGTTTGTTGGGTGGGGAGGCCCGCAGTGAAGATGCCGACCATCGCTGCCGCTGCACTATGGGACCCACCTTCCACCGTTGCCTCCGTCCAGGACTTTAAAAGGCTGTTGAGGCGGCAGGGACTCACCCAGCTGTTCGTCGGGTGGGGAGGCATGCAGCAAAGACACAGACCATCGCCGCCACTGCGCTACGGGACCCGTCTTCCACCACCGCCTCCTGCCAGGACTTTAAAAGGCCATTGAGGTGGTAGAACTTTTGTTGATATATTCGTATCTGCTGGGGGTAGGAATGAGTTGCTGTGTGAAGTGGTGTTGTTTGTTTGGTTGATTTCTATTGTAACTTCTTGTACTATTTTTCTTTGCCTACGTTGTATCTTGTTGTTGGTTATTGTGAATGCTGTAAACCGCTCTGAGTTGCCCATTGGGATGAGAAAAAGCGGTATAAAAATCTAAATAAATAAATAAATAAATAAATAAATAAATAAATAAATAAAAGTCACCCTTGCTCGAAAACCAGTCATATCCAACTCTAGGGTTCAGTGCTCATCTTTGTTTATAGCAAAAGAGCCAGTGCTGTCTGTGTTTGCAGAAGTTTCCATGGACGTATGGCAGGCATGACTAGAAACTGGAGTTAACCATCCCACTGAAGTAGTGCCTATTTATCTACTTACAATTTCTTGCTTTTGAACTGCTTGGTTGGCAGGCACTAGGACAGAGATGGGAGCTCACTCTGTTATGCAATACTCGAGTCTCAAACTGCTGACCTTCCAGTCATCAAGTTTAGCATCTTAACACTAAGCCATCACATACCACATTCAACATGTACATAAATTTCATTGAATACATCTCGCTCTCTGAGCATCCTCAACTATTAAGATCCTTAAAGGAAATCCTTCTTTCAGTCCCATAACAATTAAAGGCACAGCATGTGAGAACTCAAAGGAGGGCAATTTCAGTAGTGACATCTTGGCTGTGGAACTCCTTTCTATGGGAAACAGGCTAGTCCCCTTCTGGCTGTGTTTCCGCAAGCAGGCAAAGACCTTTCTTTTTAGGCTAGCTTTTGGCAACCGAACAGGTTGCAGAGAAATGAATTTTGACATAAAACATAAAACTTTTATTTTAAAAGCTTTGTTTTTTTAAAAAAAAAAGAGCTTTAGGTGATTAATGGTTTTTAATTGTGTTAACTGAAAGATCTGTTAATATAATCATACATATAGCACAATGTTTAATACTATTGTGTGTGAGTGTGTAAGTGTGCGTAAGTGTGTTCTCCTTTTGTAGACTACTTCAGACTCCTAAATAGGGAGAAATGCAGGGCTAAGTGACTGAATGAACGCACAAAGTATTAAACAAACAAATAAACCTGAAGTCAACGTGAGGCGGGGGTGGGTGGGTAACCTAGTCCCTACAGTTCCTTTTAAGCAATGCCATACAAATGTGGTACAGTAAAACTTGTTTTGACAAGAATTCCTGACTGAATCTACAAAATTGAGGTCTATAAGATGTATAGTATAAAAGCAAGAGAGATAAAATAAAATAATATATACTTTTTGGGATTGGATAAGTTTACAAACATTTCATTCTCTAAGTAGGTATGTTTGGAGGTTCTGGCTGAAAAATCTACTAGTAAATTCAGGAAAAGGAAATTGCACTTTCTGACATTAAAACAATAGTCTCTCATGGATCTAATTAGGCACCATAAAGTTGATTCCATTTTATGATGACCCTTCCAGGATTTCAAGATATAAGAATCTCAGTAGTTCATTACTCTCTTCTTCTAGTGGCACTCTAGGGCCATTTGGCTTGTCCAAGGGTGGACAGATGTGAGAGCATGTAACCCTGTTAGATACACATGAACCAGAGGATCTTGACTATCTTTTCTCCTAAGAGGGCCCCTGATCTGCAGACCCAGGATTCCTGCAGTCCAAAGGCCACACTTTGCCTACCTTATGTGCAAAGATACAAACAAAAATCTTCCTATATGGTCAGTAAGTTGTACTGCATCATTGTTGTGTACTGAATGTAGTGTGTTGAATGTATTTGTAACCACACGAATGGGTACAGGTAACACTGTAACCTTCTGTATTGAGGACACGAGCTAGTGGCCACCGGGGGCAATAGCGAGCGCCCAGCTCACATGGTTCACATTACTCAAATGCCTTCAGCCGCGTGGGGAAGATTCCCGCGCTCACCTCACCTGGACAAGAAAGGCGTGACCAAGGATGACGTCACTTGGACAGCAGCCAATGCCTGTCGAAGAGCCAGATTCAATTAGATAGCCACCGTATAAAAAGAGCTGTTTGTCCGCCATTACCACATGTTCGTACTGTACTCTATGCAATAAAGATGTGTTAGGCTAGCTTACAGCCGTTTCCATTGTCTTGATTCCCAAACACTAAATTGGCGACGAAGGTGGGATCATGGATTCCCACGGGGACAAGACAATATCACAGAAGCCAGTCTTCGACGTGACCCATCCCGAGCGATGGGACTGGTTTGAAATGCATTTCAAGAGTACGGTGGCGTATGCGGGCATCACCGACGCTGGGAAGAAGAAGGGTCTTCTCATCACGATGCTCGGGTTCCACGCCGTGCAAGCACTGATGGATCTGGTGGCACCACGAGAGGTGGACCAGGTTTCGGTGACGGAAATTCTGGGGGTTCTGCGAAATCATTTCAAGCCCAAAGTATCCTTCTTCTCTGCCAGGGCCATTTTCGCGAGGAGGGACCAAAAGCCGGGTGAGTCAATATCCGAGTATGCAGCGGCCCTCCGCGTTTTGGCGACCCCATGCGAATGGCGGGAAATTCTAGACGTGGCCCTAAGGGACAGGATGCTCTGCGGGATGAGAGACGGGGAGACCCAGAGGAAACTCATGAACCGAGGCCACGACCTCACTTTTAAAGAGGTACTACAAGAGGCTCTAGCAGCTGAATCCACGTGGGCCGGGTACAAGCTTCTCAAGGCAAAGCCCCCACCAGTCGAGGCAGCTGCATCCGCCGTCCAGGCGGCCTGGAGGGCGCCCCCTGCCCCACGCTCGCCCACATCCTCAGAGGCTTCTGCCACCCCAGACTCCAGCGAAGATGAGGGGGTCCGGAAGGTCAGGAAAGGGCTGAGCGAGCAGAAGGGGAAGGGGGGGCAGCGCTGCGATGGGTGCGGAGCGTCCCACGAGAGGAGCAAATGTCCATTCCGGAAAGCTGAGTGCCACAACTGTGGGCGGAAGGGCCACATCGCCAGGGTCTGCAAGCAACGCCGGGAAGAGAGTAAGCGCGCCTCGAGCAGCCGGGATGGCGTCGGCAGAGTCGGCGATGGCGGCGACGACCCAGAGGGGAACCACGTGTGCCTGCGAGTGCACGCGGAAGACGACGTGGCCGTCCACAGCATGCCTCTAGGGCAACCACGTTTTTATGCTGAGGTACTGTTGCAAGGGGTCCCTGTTAAGATGGAGATAGACTCGGGGTCTGTTTACTCCCTCATTTCCCATAAGGAATTTTTGCGGATTCCCCCCAAGGAGCGACCCAAACTCAAGGAGATGGGGGCGAACTTAAAAGATGTGCAGGGAAATGCGATTCCAGTATTGGGGATTGGGGACTTTGAGACACGGTACAAGGGACTCCGAAGGAAACTCCCCCTGGTAGTTCTAAAAAATGGGGGATGTAATCTCTTGGGGACACAATGGTTCAAACCCCTGGACATCTTCATAGGCGGCGTCCATGCCATCGGGGGAATGAGATTCAGGCAGTGTGCGACGCACACGCAGAGGTATTCAAGAAGGGACTCGGGAAGTACAAGGGGCCCCCAGTTTCGTTCGACCTGGACCCGGAGGTCCGACCAATGAGACTAAAACCATGTCGGGTTCCATTCGCCCTCAAGGACAAAATTGAGGCGGAACTGGACAAATTAGTGGGGCAAGGGATTTTAGTGCCGGTGGACTCTGCAGAGTGGGAGACTCCTATTGTTACAGTATTGAAAGCAAATGGGGAAGTGCGAATTTGCGCTGACTACAAGTGTACAATTAACATGGCGATCCGCCCTAATGCCTATCCGGTGCCGGTAGTTAGCCATCTACTGGCCACTTTACATGGGGGAAAAGTTTTTGCTAAACTAGATCTGGCGCAGGCGTACCAGCAGCTTCCAGTAACCCCAGCCACAGCTGCTGCACAGACCATTGTAACTCACAAGGGGGCATTCAAGGTGATGCGCCTACAGTTTGGCGTGAACTCGGCGCCGGGGTTGTTTCAGTCTCTTGTGGAACGTTTGTTAAAGAAATTACCGGGGGTCTTGCCATTTTTCGATGATATATTGATATCTGGGGAGAGCGAAGCAGAACTGGCCCAGAGACTGGACAAGGTCCTCACAGCCTTCGAATCCGCGGGGTTGAGGTTGCGGAGGGACAAATGTGTGTTTCTGGCCAGGGAGGTGGAGTTTCTGGGGTTCCGCATAACTTCTGAGGGGGTGAAACCCGCTGAGTCCAAAGCCTCAGCCATTCGAAACGCTCCTCGCCCCACCGCGAAACCGGAGCTGCAGTCTTTCCTGGGGCTGCTGAATTTTTACCATTCCTTCCTGCCCAGGAAAGCGACGATTGCAGAGCCCCTGCATGGGCTGCTGAAGAAGGATGCGGTTTGGCGGTGGGGGGAGAAGCAGGAGCGGGCTTTCAGGGAACTCAAGCAACTCCTCTCCTCGGAGGCTATTCTAACCCATTTCGACCCAAAGAAGCCGGTAGTCTTGGTCTGCGACGCCTCGCCAGTGGGGGTGGGGGCGGTCCTGTGCCACGTGTTAGAGGGGGGGCGAGAAGCCCCAGTTGCATTCTACTCGAGATCATTGTCCAAGGCAGAACGAAATTACACCCAAACAGATAGGGAGGCTCTTGCCATTGTTGCGGGCACAAAGAAGTTCCATGATTTTCTGTATGGTCGCCCATTCACCATTGTCACCGATCACAAGCCGCTGTTGGGTATCTTCACCTCAGACAAGCCCACTCCACAGATCCTCTCCCCCAGGATGCTTAGGTGGGCGATTTTTCTGAATGCATACAGGGGGGCGTTAGAGTACCGTCCCGGGAAAGAGATAAGCCACGCGGACGCCCTCTCAAGGTCTCCTCTTCCCCACCTGGGGGACCCGAAGTGTGAGGTAGAACAGGACAGCCAAGTCCTCCTCATTGAAGCCCTAGATGCACCCCCCATTTTGCCCAAGGAAATTGCTGCCGAAACGGCCAAGGATAAAACGTTAGCCCTTGTGAGATCCTGGGTACAGAAGGGGTGGCCCGCAGCTCCTCCCGCAGACGAGTTTGTGGCATTTTTCAGGAAGAGGGTTGAGTTGTCCGCAGAAAGGGGGTGTCTGTTGTGGGGGGAGAGGGTGGTGGTCCCACAGGCATTAAGAGCAAGGGTGCTACGGCTTTTACATGTCAGCCACCCAGGGATTGTGCGCTCTAAGGCGCTGGCCAGAAGCTACTTCTGGTGGCCTCAGCTAGACGCAGACATTGAACACATGGTGAACACCTGCGAAAGTTGCCAGAGCTCTCGGCCTGAGGAGTCCCGCCTTCCACACAGAGAATGGGACACGGCTAGGGGACCGTGGTCCCACCTCCACATAGACTTCGCAGGGCCATTCAGGGGTTCATTTTTTCTACTTGTGGTGGACGCATACTCCAAGTGGTTGGAGGTAATTCCAATGCGCAACACCTCATCAGCAGGGACTATAAAACAGCTGCGCAAACTGATATGCACGTTTGGGATACCTGACGTCATAATTAGTGACAATGCGAGTTGTTTCACGTCAGCCGAGTTCCAGGCGTTCTTAGAGTCCAACGCCATTCGGCATATTACCTCAGCCCCATTTCACCCTGCAACAAATGGCCAGGCGGAACGTCTGGTGCGCACAATGAAGGAAGGGCTGCGGCGCATGGGTCCCGGGGATCTGGACCGGCAGCTCTGCCAGTTTCTGTTGGCATACCGAGTGACGCCATTGGCGTCGGGATACTCTCCCGCGGAACTCCTCATGAAGAGGAAGTTGCACTCATTATTAACTAGATTGGATCCCACCCGGGTCGAGGATAGAGGAAGAAATATTGAGCACAGCCCCACCAAACATTTCCAGATAGGAGAGCCTGTTCATTGCAGAAACTACACCACCACTGGGCCAGCATGGGTGCCGGGGGTAGTCATTAATCAAACAGGACCAGTCTCATTCTGTGTCGAGACCAACACGGGTCTCCTCTGGAGAAGGCACGCTGACCAACTTAGGCACCGAGTGATTGGGGGGCCGGACAGAGGGGATCATCAGCAACGCTCAGCATTAGGGTTCTCCTCCACCCGTTTAGACCAAGGGGGAGAAAACGTAGGGCCACAGTCCCAAACAGGGGGGGGGAAGCTTAGGGCCAAACTCATATCCTTTTCATACGCCAGCTCTATCCAGTCCCTTGAAAGAGAGGAACGAGTTTGCCCCTGTAGTTCTACCCAGCCCCTCGAAGGAGGGAAATGAGTTTGCCACTGTTGCCCCTGATTTAGATTTTGAGTTATCAAACCGGGGGGGGGGTTTCGGAGTGTTCCCCCACCCGTCCAAGCGAAGAGCGGGGTTTTTCTTTAGCCCCTAGTGCCCCCGGTTTGTCCACATCCACGTCGGGAACCCTTCCTACCCCTTCTCCTGGCCATCCTAAGGCGGCAAGCCCGCGGCAAGTCACTAACGAGTCATCCTCTCCAATTGCAGGACAAGAACCAGGAGGACACAGACGAGGGGGCATGGCCGAGTAAAGCATAACGGCCGCACGGCCAAAACGCACATGCGGGAAACCAGTTTGGTTAAGGGACTTTGTCCCATCTTAGGGGGGAGGGATGTTGTGTACTGAATGTAGTGTGTTGAATGTATTTGTAACCACACGAATGGGTACAGGTAACACTGTAACCTTCTGTATTGAGGACGCGAGCTAGTGGCCACCGGGGGCAATAGCGAGCGCCCAGCTCACATGGTTCACATTACTCAAATGCCTTCAGCCGCGCGGGGAAGATTCCCACGCTCACCTCACCTGGACAAGAAAGGCGTGACCAAGGATGACGTCACTTGGACAGCAGCCAATGCCTGTCGAAGAGCCAGATTCAATTAGATAGCCACCGTATAAAAAGAGCTGTTTGTCCGCCATTACCACATGTTCATACTGTACTCTATGCAATAAAGATGTGTTAGGCTAGCTTACAGCCGTTTCCATTGTCTTGATTCCCAAACACTAAAATCATTTTCCTGGTCAGTGAGATTTTACACTTCCATCATGATAGATTAATGTGAAGGAAGCAGATTATCCTCACAAATATATATTTTTTTAAAAAAAACAAAAACCATCTAAATAGAAAGAATTAATTTCAAGCTCATTCAGGCAGCTAGCTTCCTTACTGAAGCGAAGCCAAGGACAGGTTTAAAATTAACTTGTGGAATATATCAATAGAATAGCAGTTTGCAATGGGTTTTTATTAGAAAACATGAATCATACTCCACTTCAATGAAAGCATAATAAAGGATATCTGATCACAGAGTATTATTCCTGATCATTCTTCCAGAAGGTGAAGCATTCAGATAAATGACAGTAATACTTACATACCCAACTTACTTTGCTTACACTGAATTATCCAGTCCAACCTCTGCATATTTTGACTGTACCTTTGGTAAGTTATTTTTATGTTGCTTCACCTGTTGTCCTAGGGGCTACAGTGACTCAGTGGTTAAGAGGCTTGCCTTGTAAGCTGGAAGGTTGGCAAGTCAGCAGTTCAAGACCCGGATACTGCATGATAGTTTGAATGCCCAGCTCTGCCCCAGCTCCTGCCAACCTAGCAGTTTGAAAGCAAGATTTTGCAAGTAGGGACCACATTGGTAGGACAAGATCTTGGGGACATGAAAGAAGCCTCATTTGGGCATCCCCTGAGTGGAGTTTCTCCAGCAAAAATCCTTTCAACCCAGAATAATTTCTGACATGAAATTATTATTATTACCTGTTTACCTGTAGGACTCTGTGACCTGTTTTATGAACAATAATGCTCCATTTGAAGATCTTCTGGAGAAATGTCATCCTTCTGAACATGCCCTCTATTTAAATGTGTCTATTTAAAGTCAGATTTAAAGAGTAAAAACTTTCAAGAATACAAAGCAGAGACATTAAAGATGTCATTAACATGATGATGGCAGCAGGCTGAGCCACTGTCTTGGTCTTTGTAACTATGATGAAACAAACTGTCTTGTAAAATCTTTGTGAGAACAGTAGGATAGATACCCCTTTCAGAGTGCTGCCTTGCCTCTCCCAAGGACCTGCCAAGATCTTCATTAAATTTGGTTGGGGAAGAAATGTTTGAAGATGCACCTGAAAGGTTCCAGCTGGTAGAACCTAGAAGGTAGGAAGAAGGTTCAACTAGAAATTTGTCAGGAGAATCAGAAGACAACCCCAGTGTTAGGGAGCAACTCCTGGAGAAGACAAGAGCACCCTAGGTATGAGAGTACATAAGGACAGCCTTAGAGTAGATAGGGGGGAGGGGGACAGAGTGCGAGAGAGGACTCAGGATGGTTCCCAAGGAAGAGAGAACCAACTCATAATAGAACAGGAAGATGACAAAGACAAGTGGTCTTGGGGGGGGACCATCCAGAGGAACCACATCCTCCCAGGGAATAGGAGTACATCAACAAGGAAAACCCCTGAGTAGGAGCCTTGATACAAATTCAGGTTCCCTGGGAAGAAGCAGAGGGACACCTCAATTCTTGTCACTTGCTCACCCTTCTTATTGGCGTAAAAGAAAACTGAGGAGCAGAGACAAAAAGAATGAAAAAGTCACCCACCAGAGCCAATGATGACCCAGCAAATATGTTGGGAAACACAATGCCAAAAGCAAGAGAAAACCAGAAAGAGGTGGGAGTGACAACTAAGCTTCTCTCCTTATTTTGGTTTAAGTATTTTCCAATTCCCAGCCTATGTCCTCCCTTGTCTCAAGATCACATTAGAGAAGAGGAACTCAAGCCTTGTCCACTGAAGTTAACTGGGAAAGAGAAAGGCTGGACATTGGAATCTCAAAGCACAGGGCAGTGAAGGGAAACTGGCCCAGACCGATTGCATCAGTTGAGTAATTGTTTAACTGTTGTTGCTAATCTTGTTGCAGTATACCCTGTTATGAATCAAGCTGACTTATCATTTTCTATGGAACAAGGTATGGAGACAAAAGGCCATGCTGATCCTAATCAGAAGACTTCAGATTTTAAACAGAAAAAAGAGGCACAACTCTCAAAAGTATATAGTACAGTGCTTTTAAAGTAGATATAGACTAGGTAATTTACTTTTAACCTAACAAAATAAATCATGCTCCCACTCAGACCCTGATAATCTGGAAAATTTTGTAAGTGAAACTCATTTTTGCAAATTTATTTATTTATTTATTTATAATTTTATACCGCTTTTCTCATCCCAATGGGAGACTCAAAATTGCTTTCTAATAGCCAAAATCCTGTTGCTTAGTATAGTAAATCACTAGTTTACCAGTCACTCCTTCTAGTCAACTATTTGTTTCATTGATTCAAATGGGCCAAGACAAGTATGACTTACTATGCTAAAGTAAGATGCAGCGAGAGTGTCTCACCATTAATCCAATGGACCTACTTTTGTGCATATTTACTATGTTAAGCAACAAGATTTTGGCCAATGTTAGGCATATGATGACACATATTCTGTCTCATGAATCTACTTTCTTATGAACACAACTTACCCAAGTTTATCAATAGCAGTGGCGCTGTAGTGCAGAAACTGCTAAAAAGGAACAAAAGCCATTCAACTTGCCTTTCCCTTCCATCCCTTCCAATCTTCAGAATGTACATTAAGACTTCCAGACTGAATACTTGCTGATCCCCTTGTGAATTGCGTATTTTCAGCACTGTGACATAGTAAGTGTGTATGTGGAAATTATTCCTCTGGAAACACAATTGTTTCTTCTCAACATTATATTGTAGATATTACCCTCTAGTGGTAATTCACCTTGGAAATATATATTATATATTTCAGGGATTTTTCACTGAATATTTTTGAACCTGTGGATAAATGAAACTGTGGATACTGTACCTGCAAATAGGGTGTGGATGACCTGTACTTTGTCCTCAAAAATCCCAACAAGTATTTCAAAGAATGACAGAAAGGGTTGTTGTAGAACCTTTACATAGATTTTTAAAATGTCAGAGTAAACAAAAAAGGATTCTAAAAAGACTATAGAACATGCTTTGGCAGGAAAAAATATCAGCTAGTCATGAAATAATCTTATCCCATATGATGCCTTTTTGAATAGAGAGAAACTTCATATATTATGAGCATTGTTGACATTGAAGTGTGATTTGTTTTCACCTGACAAATCTGAATCTCACTAGAACATGCAAATTCCTTATTTTGGAATTCAATTGGGGTGGGGGGGGACTTGAAAAATGCCATTTGGGTTTGTTCCTAACTCCCAGGAGTTAGCTTGTCTTTTTCTCCTATGTTTGAAAGTTTACCATTTTTGTATCCCAATAGATTAAATTATTCAGGAGGGAAACTGATTTCTCTTGGTTTTCACTATATTAAATGCATGTTTCACAGCAGAATTGTTGCTGCTTCTGAAAAGTGTTTGTGAGACCACAATAAGAAGAAATGGTGTGCCATGGCACATATTTAACTTCTTTGTAATAGAGCAGGTTGCTGAAAATCACAGATAATACACAATATGGCAATGTTGACAGTAATGATTAATTAAAGCTCTGTGTCTTGTTTAATAAGTATCTTAAATGTCATTTAGTGACTCACTTAATGTATGTAGGTCGCAATTATCTTTAGCAGCACAAAAGTACAAACTATACCACAAATACTCACCTGTTTAAACAGGTTTAACCAAGAAGCTAACAAATTTGTTTTGGATATATGTGTGCATATATGTATGAGTGCAGGGTTATTCATGTCATCTGAGGAATTTAAAGGCTGGATCTTTGAACAGGAAAGTAGGACGGTGTGCTATACTGACTCAGACCACTGGTCTGTCGGCTTTGTGTTGTTGACTCTGTCAGCAGTTCTCCAGAGTCCCAGGCAGAAGTTATTTATGCCTACCTGAACATGTCAGAGATTATTCTTGTGTCATTGTGCATGCACATCACAGACATGATCATTAAGCTGTGGCTTTCCATGACAATCACACTGATATGTCTGTCAGGGGAATCATGAGTGTCTACCACAAAATATTTATGTACTATGAGTAATTCTTATGAACTAGAGTTCATTATGCATACAAGTCAGGCTCACTGGGACAAGACAGAAGCTCTATTCAGGTGCTGTGTATTAAGATAATCGCACAATGGGTAGAGAGGAATGCTGTAGTCCTATATCCTCCATGCATTCCGTGCAAAGCTGCATTGCCCTCCCACAAATGAAGGACAGTGTGAGAAACAGCCTTTGTTATCTGTAGGGGTTCTCCATATGAATTGGGACCATGAAAAATTAACATCTCAAACCAGGAGAGAGCCCATAAGAATGCAAGCGCGGCGCCAAAATGGCCGCCGCGCCCTTTGCGCCCCCCCCCACCGGACGAAGACATCCGGGTAGTTAGGGGGCGTGGCCAGCACCCTTATATAAGGGGGCGGCCACGAGGCAGCCGAGCTGCCATTTTGCGAAGCGACGGAGCGGAGAAGTTTTTCTCTCTTACCTCCGTCGCTCTTGCCTTGCTCGGGGAAGCCTCTGGCTGCTGATTTTCTTGACTTTTAGGCTTCCCATCATTTAGCTGCTATGCCCTCGAAGAAGAAGGCGACTGCAAACGCGGCTCGTTCTGCGCGGAGGCGCCAGCCGGGTCGGAGGACCGCGGCTGCGCCTCCCCAGCAGCCTCCTTTGCCTGAGCCCACCGGGACCGGTGGGATGGGGTTAATTACCCCTTGGCCCAAGGCCGGGGGTCTGCGTACCGGCCCAGCTGGGGCCGCGGCCCCTGGCCCGCAAGCAGTGCCCACTGCCTCTGGCACGGCCCATTCTGCGGGGCCTTCTTCCATGGGTTCGCAGCTTCCTGTGGGGGGTTTCAGCCATGGGGGGTGGCTGGGTTCCCTCCCCTGGCAGGGCACCCCCAGGCCCTGCAGGGGCCGGGCCTGGGGTCGTGGCCGTATATGGGCCCCGGGGTCCAGGGACATGGACCAGTGCCTGCACCCAGTGGGCCGGCTGGCCCTTTGCCCCCACTTGGCTTAGGGGGTTACGTTAGTCTTGAGGCCCTTCTGGCCCGCGTTGCGGCCCTCGAGGCATCCCTCGCGAGGGTTAACCACCCGGGGGTGCCTTTTGGGGTGCAGGTTGATCCGTTGTCTGCCGGTCAGCGGCAGGCGGCAGGAAGGGTCGAGCTGTCCGAGGCGCGTGGGCCGGCTTCGGCCACTGCCTCACAGCTCCCCACTCAACAGGCTGATGCTGGTCAGGCCCCGTCGATGAGCTCAATTGCGGTGGTGAGCTCCGACGCCCCCAGCGGGCTGGAACCCTCGGTGGGGGCGGCCCGCGGGGGTGCTGCATGTGAGTATGCGGTTCAATCTAGAGCACCCGCACACCTACCCACATTGGGGGGGCATTCCAGTGGCCGTGGCCTCGCATGGGTGGTGCGACGGTTCAGTCGCCGACGTCCCACCCGGCGACTTCACCGCTCACCCAGGGCCCAGTTGTGGGTGGTACCTCTTATTCAGTCGGGAATGTGTTAGGGGTGGCTGGGTTGGTCCAGGCTCCTTTTCAGATCCCCGTGGTTCCCACTGTGCCGGTGTCAGCATTGCCGACAGCGGGGTATTCCTTGCCCCTGGGGGACCATTTGGCCCAGGCCACCAAAGAGAAGATCTGGCATGGGGAGTATGTCGACATCTTCTCCCTTCTTAACAGAGAGCCCACCAAAGAGGAGAGGGAGGGGCAGGATGAGAAGGATAAGGAACAGGCACGTCGTCGTAAGCCGCCACGTACGTGGGCCAATTGGTTGCCGGCGTACCTTATATACATGGCGGTCTACCTCAGGGCCCGGCCGGATTTGGCAATTCCGATGGTCCAGTATTTGGACAACATTTACCGGGCGATGGTCGACTTCCTGGGCCCGTCATGGTTGGCTTACGACGAGGAATTCCATATGCGGATTCCCCTGCACCCTGAGATGAGGTGGGATGAGCCCTGCCAGAAGCTGTGGCTTCTGTATATGACTCCCACGCGCCCCGCGCCTGGGGACAGATACCATTGTGGACATGCGGTCCAGCGAGCGGCCCCAGCACAGATACCCCGCCAGGTGGCGGGGCAGGGGTTCCAGCCCGCCTGCTGTGCTGGACTTTCTCGTCCAATGGTTCCTGCAGTAGGAAGAATTGCCGGTACAGGCATGAGTGTCCCTCTTGTGCTGGCCCCCATGCAGCCTCCGCCTGCCCCAGGCCTGGAGGGGTGTGGGGCAAAGGTAGGGGCGGACAAGGGGCTGGCAAGACTGCCGCAGAGGGAGCTGGTCCACCGAAAGGCCCCCTCCCCAATTAATGTGGACATGCTGGAGCATTGGCTCGCATCGTACCCGAGGGGGGCAGATGCGGTTTACCTGCTTCAAGGTTTTCGACTGGGGTTCCGTATTCCTTTCCAGGGTGATAGGTTCCCCCAAGATGCCCCCAACCTTTTGTCCCTTAAGGGGAGGGAGGAGGTGGCTGCCGCCAGCATTTCTAAGGAGGTTGATGCGGGCAGGGTCGCTGGCCCTTTTCCTGCACCCCCGTTCCCCAACCTTAAAGTGTCACCCTTGGGCTTGGTGCCCAAGAAGTCACCGGGCGAGTTCCGCCTGATCCATCACTTGTCCTACCCAGCCGGCCGATCGGTCAATGATGCTATACCTGATGACCTTTGCTCGGTCAGGTATACATCTTTTGACCAAGCGCTGCGCATGGTGCGCTCATGTGGCCCGGGTGCGCTGTTGGCTAAGTGTGACATTAAGTCTGCCTTTCGCCTCCTGCCGGTTCACCCGGGTGACTTTGAGTTGCTGGGTTTTAAGTTCAGGGGTGAATATTATTTCGATAAGGCCATGCCTTTTGGCTGTTCCATATCGTGCTCGGCCTTCGAGCGTTTTAGCACCTTCCTACAGTGGGCTTTTGTCCGCAGGTCAGGGTCCCGGTCTGTAGCCCATTACCTGGATGATTTTTTATTCGGGGGTGAACGGGGCTGGGACACGTGCACACGTCTCCTCAACACATTTCAGATGCTAATGGAGGAACTGGGTGTCCCTTTAGCACCCGAAAAGACCAAGGGCCCATCTACACAGCTAGTCTTCTTGGGGGTGGAGATTGACACGGTAGCGCAGGCTTCTAGGTTACCAGGGGATAAGGTGTCAAGGATAGTGGCCCTTATCTCGGACTTGCTTGCTAAACGCAAGGCATCACTGCGGGATCTGCAGGTGTTGCATGGTCATCTCAATTTCGCTTGCAGGGTGGTCGCACCGGGCAGGGCATTTGCCCGGCGCTTGTGCGACGCCATGACAGGCTTGTCCAGGCCCCACCATAGGGTCAGACTAACCCAGGGCATTAAGGCAGATATGCTTATCTGGCTCCAGTTCCTGAAGGAGTTCAATGGGGTGTCATTTTGGAGGTCTGACCTTCTGGCTTCCCCTCGTTTCCAGATACAGTCCGATGCCTCTGGGTCCCTGGGTTATGGGATGTACTTCAATGGGAAGTGGGCCTATGGTGGGTGGCCACCAGCCTGGTCAGGTACGGGGCGCCTGCGGGACCTCACGTACCTGGAATTTTTCCCCATTCTGGGGGCCTTGATGCTATGGGGTGATGAGTGGGCCAACTCGGTCATTCATTTCTGGTGTGACAATGCGGCCGTTGTCCACATTGTCAACTCACAGACTTACAAATCACCCAGGGTGATGGACTTGGTGTGCCAGTTTGTATTGCGCAGCCTGCGCCTTAATGTACTGTTCCGGGCCAGGCATGTCCCGGGGGTCAATAATGATATCGCTGACGCTTTGTCCCGCCTGCAGATCTCCCGGTTCCGCGCCTTGGCCCCGGATGCAGAGGAATTTCCCTCGCCACTCCCGGACGAGATATGGACCTTTGGCAAGGAGAGGTGAACTGGGCGATCGGCATGTCGCTAGCGCCACGCACGCGTAAGGCGTATCAACACGCATTCAATTCTTTCAGGGCGTTCTGTGCCCAATTCCGGCTGCCAGATACCTGGCCTATCCCGGTGGCCCATATACTTCAATTCTTGGTTGACCTGCATTCCCAGGGCCTTCCACCTCGAACCATAGCATCCAGGCTGTCAGTGCTGGCTTTTATGGCCAAAGTAGGTGGACATGCGGACAGTACCGCTGACTTCCGTGTGAGACACGTTTTGGAGGGGTGGGTGCGGGAGCGTGGGCGTAGCCCGGACGACCGCCACCCAATTTCCCCAGGGGTTCTTACCCAACTGGCACGGGGCTGGCAGGACCTATGTTTTGCTAGGTATGAGGCAGCCTTGTTTCATGCGGCTACAACGGTGGCCTTCTTTGGAGCGCTCCGCATCAGCGAGTTTGTGATGCTGTCTAAGGCGGATGCTAGTCGTAGGGCACTGGAACTCGAAGATGTCTATGTGGCCAAAGATTGGGCTCAGTTGAGGATACGCTCCTCTAAGACGGATCAGCATGGCGTAGGCAGTGGAATAAGACTGCTACGGTGTTCTTTGGCAGACATCTGTCCGGTTGGTGCCCTACGGGAGTTCCTTGCACTGCGTGGCACGCACCATGGCCCGTTTTTTCTGTCACCAAGATGGGTCTCCCCTTACTAAATTTCAATTTTGGAGGGTGCCGGTAGGCACTAGCCAGTGTTGGCCTCCCTGGGGCTCATTGCGGCACCCATTCATTCAGGATAGGGGCGGCTTCTACTGCAGCTGTTTTTGGGTACTCCGGGGCTGACATGCGCCGCATGGGAGGGTGGGGATCACAATGTTTTCAGTTTGTGTTCGCCCTCTTCAACTGTGAGTACCAGTTTAGTCACTGCACTGTTTCCCCCCCTTTTTTTTCCTTGACAGACCCTGGGTGTCGTATTACACCGGTGACAGTGTGCCTGGTGGGCCATAGCCATGTGCACAGGGCAGCGCGTTACGCTGCACAAGGCAGCGCGTTACGCTGCATAGGGCAGCGCGTTACGCTGCGGCGACAGAGTGGAGACCCCGGCTGGGACTGGGTGCATCCGCACGTCTCAGGTGCTATGGTAAGCGCGGCATGTTATGGCGGGAACTGTTGCCATTCCTTTTCTACATCAGGGATGCTGACTCGCCGGATGTCCTGGTTATGTACCTTGGGGGCGATGGCTTAGGGCGGGTCACTGGCCTATCACAGAAGCTTGCGATTTGCAGTGACCTGCCCCACTCACGTTATGTGTGGCCTGCCACAACCCTCAATTGGTCGGACACGATACCGCGGTACGCTTACAGGGGGGCGTGCGGCCTCGAGGCTCTTGGCCGAGCCGATGCTCCGTGAACGGGGCTATTGCCCGGTTCCTTTTCGACAAAGGTGGGGGACGTGTCATTCGCCTCCCCGACAGCAGTCTGCAAAATTACGAGCTTTTACTCAGGGGATGGGGCCCATCTGTCGCAGGGAGGTAGGGACCTCTTGTTAGTGGACTGGCGAGCAGGCCTGTTGACCGCGCTGATGGTCTTGGGTGGGGGCGGTGAGCCTTCTGCGAAGCCTCCCCGTGTGGCGGGTAGCACTGGTAAGGTAAACATTTATGACCGACAGGTATCCGGCAGGTTCGCAATTGACTGGACAACACTAGACAGGTATAAGTTGGTTAAACGTTGTCCGGTCAACGACGAACCAGGCGACGGGTTAGCCAGCATGCATCACCCCGTGATTCCACGGATACGCGTCAGAGGGTGGGGTCATTAGTTAGATATTGACTACGGTCAACAATTTGTTTGTTGGCAACAAACAAATTGATACAAATAGATACATTGTAACAATTGCCGTTGGCAATTTTGGGTGGTACCTTACCAGTGTTACTTCGGCCTGCTTGCCTTAAGAATTATAATTGGTCAATTACCAATAGAAATTTATAATTCGGACTAGGGCATGAATCAATAAATGTGGCCCAATGCCGTTATCCACTTTCATTGGTGTCTGAGTCCTTTATTGGGGGGTGCGCCTGCAATAGCAGAGGTATCTTCCATGTCTAGAAGGGAGACAGAATTGATGATGGCTGTTGCTAGAGTGCTTTCATGTATCTGTTATGTATTAAAGTTAATATATAATGCCCAAAGAGGCTTAAGAGATGAGGTAAAGAATGGGCTATGGCAAACAGATATCTTTCACTACTTATCTCAGGACTTCTCAACCTTTTTACATTGGATGCTGGCTCATGCTCCCTCAGACAGCTTCAGGGGATGGATGGCCATTTCGCCCTTCCTCCACCACATGGCACTTCCTGGTGTGGTGGAGGTGGTGGTGGGGGCACATGAAATGGTGCCATAGGCTGCATCTAGCCCACGGGCCGCAGGTTGAAAATCCCTGATTTAACACATTGTTAGTAGAGACACCTCTTACACTGTATCATTGCAGGCGCACCCCCCCAAAAAAGGACTCAGACACCGGTATAAGTGGATAACGGCATTGGGCCACATTTATTGATTCATGCCCTAGTCCGAATTATAAATTTCAATTGGTACTCAGCCAATTGTAATTCTTAAGGCAAGCAGGCCGCAGTAACACTGGTAAGGTTCCTCCCAAAATTGCCAATGGCAATTGGCTACAATGTATCCATTTGTTTGTTTACAACAAACAAATTGTTGACCGTAGTCAATAAACTATCTACTGACCCCACCCTCTGACGTGTATCCGTCAAATCATGGGGTGATGCATGCTGAAGAGCTCCTGCCATCACCCCATTGCCTGGTTCATCGTTGACCGGACAACGTTAACCAACTTGTACCTATCTAGTGTTGGCCAGTCAATTGCGAACCTGCCGGATACCTGTGGGTCATAAATATTTACCTTACCAGTGCTACCCGCCACACGGGGAGGCATTCTTGATGACTCACCGCCCCCCCCCCAAGACCGTCAGCTCGGTCACCAGGCCTGCTTGCATCACACCCAGAACGAGGTACATACCTCTAGCCGACAGGTGGACCCCTTCTCCTGCCTACCAGCAAAAAATTTTGTGTAAGCCTATCATCCGGCCTGCAATGGCCGTCTCACAGCCATGCTCAGCACGGGACGGAGCCAGAGCCCCATCCACTGACTGCCGGAACAGTCCGAACTAGGGAGATCCGCATCTCCCCTAAATTGGTGTCTTGGCACGATGTTAGACCTTAGCGACCGTATGGAAGCCATACATGATACAAAAATGGCAGGTCACAGCCCCTCGACAGTTTAATAACAGCAGTGAGCCATATACGATCGCTGCCGCCGAGGTGCCTGTAAAACATTGGGCGGTCCAGCATCCCTGTCAGACAGCAGGAATGGCCACAGTTCCCGCCCCCATGTGCCACGCATACCATACCATAGCATACGTGCGGATGCACACAGCCCAGCCGGGGTCCACTCTCTGTTGCTGCAGCATATACTGCTGCCCAGTGTACATAGCTGCGGCCCATCAGCCCCCTGCCACCGGTGTGTTGAGACCCCTAGGATCTGTAAAAGAGGAGAAAAAAGGTGAAGGACATAACTAGGTACTCGTACGGTGAGGGGACCAACATATCTGAAATTGCGCGTAGACGCATATCCACCTCCGAGTACCCCAAACATAGCCGCGATCAACGTGACGCTTATCTTAAGTAACTGGTGCCAAAACGGGCCCCACACCACGAAACGCGGCACCGCTCACCCTCAGGGACTGTACTAAGGTAAGGGTAGACCCATCCCAGTGGCAGAAAACAGGCTGGGGCGTGCAGCAGGCACTGTCGAAAATACATGTAGGGCACCAACCGGACAGATGTCTCAAAAACTTCGTAGCAGTATATACACTGCCTACACCGTGCTGAATATCCCGTGAGGACTGCATCCCCACTCGAGCCCACTCATGTGCGACAGAGACATCTTCGAGTTCCAGTGCCCTACGAGACACATCCGCCTTACACAGAAGGTACCAACTCTGGCACCCACTCACTGATGCGGAGCGCAAAAAAAAAGGCTACCTTGGTAGCTGCGTGGTCAAGAGCCACCTCACACCTATCTGTACCTAATCAATGCCAGCCTCGTGCAAGGTGGGTCAGAAACTCTGGGAACAGGGGTGACGCGTGTAAGGGCGGCGGACACGTTCCCGTGTCCACCCCTCCCAAACACGACGCATGAATGCAGAGTGATACGCCTTACGCGTGCGAGGTGCCAATGACATGTCCGGTTCCCTTCTCCTCGCCAAACGTCCCGCCAACGGCCAAAAGTGGCGAGTGGAAACCCTCTGCTTCCAGAGTATGGCACGGAACCGGGTGATCTGCAGGTGATGGAAAGCAACAGTAATGTCATTACAAATACCTAGAACATGTCTGGCCTATAACGGCACATTTAGGCGTAGGCTTCTCAAAGAATAGACGAACTAATGTCATGACCCTAAGGGATTCGCATGTCTGGGTGTTGACAATGTGCACCACTGCCTCATTGTCACACCGAAATTGGACCACTGAGTAGGCCCCCTCCTTGCACCATAGCATCAGTGCCCTCCAAAAGGGGAAAAAACGCAAGGAAGGTCAGATCGCTGGGCGATCCGTGCACCCACCCTCGTACTAAACCCCATAAGTCCGGGAGCCGGAGGTATCCGACCGTACTTGAAATGTAGGGCAGACCATCAGGTCTGATATCCAGGAAGAGACCCCGCCAAACCCAGGAGTAATTTGAGCCAGACCGTACAAATTAAGGTGGCCATGAATTAACTGCAGCTCACGAGGGCAGCACTTTATGTTTGGCAATCAATGCCAAACTCGCCGCGGAGCTTAATAAATGGGACCTCGGTCTATTCAGGCGCCAAGGGGACACCCAGTTCCCACCTGAGTGTCTGAATGGTAATGAGGAGATGCGTGCACGTGTCCAAGCCCCGATCACCCTTGAACCAAAAGTCGTCGAGGTAATGGGCTAGAGACCGAGACCCCAACCTGTGAACAAATGGCCACTGAGTGAAGTCACCAATCGGTCGAGTGCTGCACATGACTTAACACAGTCAGAAGGGGGTTGGCCTTATCTACGTAGAATTCCCCTCGAAACCTAAAACCCAATAGGTCTAAATCAGTGGGTGCACTGGCAATAACCTGAAGGTCAAGTGCATGTCAGACTGTGCCAAAACAGAGACAGAATTGCGTGAGCGTGCCACCCATAGTAGCCGAACCAACGAGCACCTGACTGAACTCGGTCATCCGGAATGGCATCCCTGAATGGAAAACCCACAGGGTAAGCGGAATGGGGAATTAAATGACGTTCCCCAGTTCTAGCTCAGTATGAGCTTGATGGGGGAGACATTTGACTTGGGAAAGGTGGTTCCAAGAAGGGCCCCCGCTACTCTCATAGCCCCAACTCCCTTAGCTGTGGACAGTGGAGCTCCCTCTTCATAACCCTGCAGGGGAACCAGAGTAGGAGCATACAGGGACCCCCAACACCCCCGAATGGATACAAAAGCCCCCCATATAAAACCCACCGGCAGGTATCCCGCCCCATCCCTTCTTGGATGAACTGAGTGCCATCTCTCCAGGTTGAATATACTAATTGGGGTGGGGGGGGCTTACGACAAGGTTAGTTGCTTCAGACAGAGCTCTGATCGCCACTGTGCACCCCTATCTCTGCCCCATAACCCGCCAACCCGCGGGCACGCGGAGGCGGTGTGAGGGCCAGCGCAAAAGGGGGACACGAAGTCAGTAACGACCGTGTTGCTTAGTACACGCATCATCAGCTGAGCAGGCCGAACACGGCAGGCGGGCTGGAACCCCCCGCCTGACCAGTTAGCATGGAGCCTTCGTTTGAGCAGCCCGCTGCTCAGCATGACCACCCTGGTACCTATCACCAGGCACCAACCACGTGTGAGTGATGTACACAAGCACACTAGCTGACAGGGCTAATCCCACCTCCCCTCAGGGTATAGAGCTACCCTCATCCACATGCCTCACCGTAGGCCTACTGCCATGGGCCCATCTAATCAACCATCGTCCTGCAAATATTAGCGATGGATGGAAGCACCCGGATGGCCCAAGCAGGTCAAGCCCTGCGGCATACCACCATACGTACAAGGTATGCCGCCAACCAGTTGGCCCAAGGTGCGCGGTGGCTCACTACAATGGGACATCTCATAGTCTCAGTCGCCCTGTCCCTTTCTCTCCTCCTAGTGGGCTCGTAGTTCCATAGGGAGAATACCCACATGTCCCCCTCCGGCCCTTACCCCTCATGGCCTGCGGCCAATAACACCCAGGGGCAAGTAATAGCCGGCCACCAGCAAAGCCCTCGACAGGACAGTCTGCAGAAAGGGGCCTGCGCAGCAGGACCCGGACATCCCCTGCGATGTTCAGCACTGTCCCGGGGGCGGACACCCCAGTGCGTGGTGGCTTACTACGGCGGGACCGCACATGTCTCTGTCTTACTGTCCGCACCGCCTATCCTTATTGGGATCTCGGTTCATAGGGAGAATATATCCACGTACTCCCCCCACCAAATCTTGTCCCTCGTGACCTGAAAGAAATGATGACCAGGGTGCAATAAATAACCAGGCATCACGTAAACCCCCGCCCCCAACGTCGTGCCAGAATGCACCAAGGGGCACTGGGATAGGCTGGCAAGTGATGCCCACTAGCCCCAAATTGGCGAAGCCATGACTACTGAACCTCACCGCTGGAAGTGTACTGTGATGTGGGTGCATTCAACTTGAACCTAATACTCACTAGTTGCACCCCCATGAGCCGCCCCCACTGGGGGTTCCGGCCCACGGCGGGCGTCGGAGCTCGCGACCGAAATCGAGCTCTGGGGCCACATCCAAACACACTCCGGTTGCAGTTCTGGACAAACAGGGAGCAGCGAGACAGCGGCAGGCACAGGCCGGAGTGTCTCAAGCCGCTCAACCCGGCTGGCCGCCTGTTGCAGAGTGGCAGCAGTCGAAGTAGCCGGCAGACACGAAGGGCCCCGGTAGATAGGGAAGGGCCCCCTCCCCCCGGATTGCCCAGGATGCCTCCAGCACAGCCCAAACATGCTAACCAGGCATACCCTGCCACGGAAACCCCTAGTATAAGGTGGGCCAGGTGGGCCGGCCGGCCGGCTAGGGAATGGGCCGGAGGCCCCAATTTGAGATCCTGGGCCAGAATAGGGCCATGCCCAAGACTCCGGCCCCTGAGGGGGTAAAAACGTGCTGTGTGCCAGCACCAGGCCCTCCCCCCAATCGTTCCGGCCCATGGCCGGCAACTGCAGGCCGAGGGCCAAATCCCATGAAGAGCCGGCCCGAGGCTGAGAGGATCCCTAGGGATGCCTCTAGCGCCGCTACGCGGGCCAGCCATGCATCCACCGTCGGAGATCCCATTGCATAACAGGGGGCCAGGTGGGCCGGACGGCCCACTGGGCAATGGTCCAGGGCCCCCAACTTGAGAGCCAGGCCCCAAATAGGGCCATGCCCAAAAATCCGGCCCCTGAGGGGCCGGGGGTAAGCCCTGCTGTGCAACCGCACCAGGCCCTCCCCCATGCTCAAAGCCCATGGCCGGTAAGTGTGGGCCGGGGGCCGCAGCCCCAACTGCACCAGGTCCTCCCCCATGCTCAAAGCCCCATGCCGTCAATTGCAGGCCGGGAGCCGAAGCCCCTGTAGGGCCAGTCTGAGGCCGGAGGGCCACGGGCCATGGCTTAAGCTACCCCATCCCACCAGTCCCGGTGGGTGTCTCCGGTAAGGAATCCTGTCGGGTGGGGCGCAGTCGCCGTCCTCCGACCCGACTGCTGCCCCCCGTTCAGGCGAGCCTGAGTCGCCATAGCCTTCTTCATAGGAGGCATAACGAAAGCACGATCCCTTTCCAAGGATCGGAAACCGATGGCTGGGCAGCCAAAGATTCAGAAGCAAAGATCCCGCTAAGGCTCTGCAGCCAAAAACGGCCCTTTAAAGGCGACGAAGAGCGACGGAGAAAACTTCTCCTCTCCGTCGCTTTCACAAAATGGCAGCTCGGCTGCCTCGTGGCCACCCCTTTTATAGAGGGGTGGCCACGCCCCCTAACTACCCGGATGTCTGAGTCCGGGGGGGGGGGTGACAAAGAGCGCGGCAGCCATTTTGGCACCGCACTTTCATTTGTTTTATCCTAAGGAACTCATGACTTGAATTCTCCCCCAACCCTTGTAATCAAATACAGAAAGAACATTTACTCTAAAATTTGCAGTGATGCAAGTTGGTCCAAGACATTTTGCTGATAGAGGCAGAGCAGTGGATGGTTTCTTCACAGTACATAATGTCAGTGAATCAAGTTTCCCCCTGCAACAATAAATATAAAAACCAATAAGTTCTCAGTAGTCAAGAAAGCTAGGGTTACTTTTGGAGTGATGAGGGTGTAACTAACTTATGTTTCAAGAGTAAGATGATGAATAGTCATGAACCTTTTTAATGTAATGAGTAATCCCTCCTAATTACTTTCAAAAGTTACTCTTAACAGACATTGTACAGACTTTCTAGAGACAGTTTGACAGTTTTTTTTAAAAAAAATTATGCAATTCTCTTGCAGTCCTAAGTAGTAAAATAAATACTCTTCTGAATTTTGAAGGTGCAGTATCAGAATTTGCCACTAGAAGGAACCAGAGAGGATAACATTGTATTTTTCTTGTGCCCTGGCAATAGCAATGTAAACATGTTATAAGCGCATAACACAACAATTTTTTTTTAATGAGGCAACTATTTTAATAACAATAGTCAGGCTGACACTGAGTAATGCAGTGACAATGTAATCAAGATGCTAATGAAAATGGACTTTTTGGTGTATAAAACAAGTATGTATCATTTTACACACACATCATCATCATCATTGTCATGACTAATAGTAAAAATACAGAAAGAATAAGGATAATATAAGGATAAATACTTCCAAATTACATCTATTCATTAATTAAAAATACTAATCAAATGAACATAATCTCTAGGGATTAATTTCTTATTCCAGACATAAGGATTGGATTATTTCAATTTTAGCTAAACTGCCCACTTATTGCCTTTCTCCACAGAACTTAATTTCATGTTTATTTATACTGTTTTTTCATAGTGTTTTTAAATTCTCTCATTTTAAAGCTTTTGCTTTATTTTATTGTATTCTAATTTTCACTTTATCTCAAGTTCTCAGGAATATGAAACTTTCTCCCTGCATCTTCTTGTACCAGCTAGTAGCACAACACTGATAAACTCTGCTGCTATCAGCAAGCCCTAGATTTGGAAAGACACTGATCTTGTCCTCCATTACAATCACTTTCTCAATAGTCAAGAAATTTTAATATAATGCATCAATGCAACTAAACTTTTGTATGCTTCTCGTGCTCATCAGTTCCATCTTTGTGGATATCATGTGGGTTCTGACTAAACCCACTGCAGATTCTGATACTTCAGAAATTGATTTTCATTTAATTTTGTGAAGGCACTATGTACAAATGCGATGATGATGATAATTATTATTATTATTATTATTATTATTATTATTATTATTATTATTATTATTATTATTATTATTATTTGGAGCAGTACCTAAAGGACTCCCTAGATATTTAGAAATGTTGGACTTATCTGATTTGAAAATCCTAACTCTCCCAAAAGCAACTCTACTTGGGACTGCATATACAGTAAAACCCTTACTTACATAAAAAGTCTGTTCTGTAGGCTTTTATGTAAATTGGTTTTTTACTTAACTAGAAGCAAACCCATACGGAAAATTAATTTTTTACGTAACTCGAAGCAAACCCATAGGAAATTATGTTATACAAATTGGGACATTTATGTAAATCCGGACATGGTTTTAATGCAAAAATCATTATGTAAGTCCAATTTTATGTAACTTGAGGCACATGTAAGTCGGAATTTTACTGTATACTCAGACGTTACCTTAACGTTAGGGATTGAACTGTTAATTTTAGTTCAGTCCACGACTGTGAACCAAATGGGTGATTTATATAATAATAATAATAATAATAATAATAATAATAATAATAATAATAATAATAATAATAATAATAATAATAATAATAATAATAATAATAATAATAATAATAATAATAATAATAATAATAATAATAATAATTCATTACTGGAAGAGATCCTTAGTCTAGCCCTAATTTTAAAAACTGATTTTATTCTATTTGTTTTAACTTTGAATTGACATGTTTTAAATATTATAACTACATTTTAAGCATCTAATTTATTTTTAAAAATTGCCTATTATTTTGCTATGCTGGCTGTAGACCAAAATAAAGTGAATTGAATTGAAGTCCAGCCCTTATCAGGCATAGTGGGAAACCCAACTCTCAACCATACCTAAAACACTGAGCTATCCAACAAATTTTAGGTATAAGAAACCTGTGCTTTTTCTGCCAGAGCTGCATTCGGTCCCCTCAGTGTTAGCATTTCCCCATCTGTTTTTATTTTTTGTCTGCTGAAGTGTCAACCAACGTGTTCAAGCTATTTGCAGTACAGAATTGGCAGAGGATGCTCACTCAGCTAATCCAATGATTGGCCTAAAATTCCTACTCAGCTCATGATGACTAATAAAGGGAGTAGCATTAATTTTTAGCAGCAACCATGGAGGCTGGCAACTGTTGGGCTAACAACCCTCCCATGGAGTAGGAACGGTGCATGTGATGGTCAGTGTGGCCAAGTGCCTGGTGTTTTTTACCTTTAACACTCATTTTTTCCAACACTCAATCAATGATGGGAGTAGAACCTTCAGAGCTCTTCCATATTTACCCCATTAATAGATATTTTGTGATAAGAAAAAAGGGAATATGACAGCAGAGAGAAAACAAGTGATATTTAAAAATGTAAGATGGTCAGAACTATTTATTTATTTAATTAATGCCACACCCCAATTGGTGCAAGCAGATAAAAGCTGGGATGGAGCAGAATGGGGACCTATTCATAAAAATTGATATGTAAATGTATTTGTTGCACAGAATTTCTGTAATTTCAGTATGCACTGTACTTGTTTTGGAGAAAATAACATACAGTGCTGGTTATTTCCCTAGAGCAGTCTGAAAGAATTGCATCTAGGTTCTTTTAATGGCTGGTGATGAATAGTGGTCTATGTATCTGATTGTGGAGCCAAAGGTTGAGAGTCTGATTCCCCAGGGTGTCTTCATGACAGGAGCTGGACTCGATGATTTATAGTCCTGGTGGGGAACCTTGGCACTGCAGCTGTTCTTGGACTTCAGTTACCAGAAGCTCAAGTCAGCACTCCTGCTGATCAGGGCTTCTGGGAATTGAAGTCCAAGAAAAGCTGGCATGCCAAGGTTTGACATCACTGATCTATAGGGTCCATTCCAAATCTGCAGTTCTAGGACCACTAGGATTACATTAATCACTGTGGAAATGTGAAGACATTTTATCATTAGTAGGATTCTAGACAAGACTAATGCAGAAGAAGAAGGTGAAACCTTTTTTGGATCACTAAACAAAGAAAAATATATTGCCAGCTTTCGTGGTTTAAAATCACTTCTTTAGGCATGTAAAGGTAGGGAAATTATCAATGGGCTGCTGCTGGTGAATGCCAGATCGGTCTGTAATAAGGCCCCCCTGATCCAAGATTCTATCCAGGAGGGGCAGGCAGACCTGGCATGCATCACCAAAACCTGGCTGACACCTGAGGCTGGAGTACCTCTTTCGGACATGCGTACAGCTGGGTTCGGTATTTGGCACCAGCCTAGAGGTGAGGGGAGGGGCGGCGGTGTCGCCATTGTTGCCAGGGAGTCTTTGGGAATTGCTAGGGCCACTGCTCCACAAGTGTCTGGTTGTGAGGCCCTGCTTCTACGGTTGGGCTCCAAGGGTCAGTTGGGGATCTTACTCCTGTACCTGCCCCCTTGCAGGGTAAGGGATGCCCTGCCTGAGCTCCTCGAAGCCGCCTCAATGCTGGCGTTGGAGTTCCCGAGCCTTATGGTTCTGGGGGACTTCAATTTGCCATCATTGGGGATGGCTTCTGAGGTGGCAAGGGAGTTCATGGCTTCCATGGTAGCCATGGGCCTGACTCAGGTAGTTCGGGGTCCGACCAGGGGCAGTGGTCACATGCCAGACTTAGTTTTCTTGTCGGAGCAGTGGCAGAGTGATCTGAGATTACAGGACTTAGTCATCTCACCTGTGCCATGGTCAGATCACTATCTGGTGACTCTTGACTTTCTGGGGGCGACGCTTCATCATAGGGAGGCAGGGAATATTAAAATGGTCCGCCCTCGGCAACTAATGGTTCCAGATGGATTCCAGAGGGAACTGGGGGATGTTCCTCTGGATCGGCTACACGATTCACCCGAGGCACTTGTCGACCTGTGGAACAGGATGGCAACAGCAGCCTTGGATGAAATCGCGCCTCTGCGGCCTCTCCGCGCCCGTGGGGTTAGGTCATCGCCGAGGTTCACGGATGAACTGCGGGAACTCAAACCGGCAAAGAGAAGCCTAGAGCGCCACTGGGTGAAGACCCAGGATGACTCCGATTGGACACTAGCTGGAGCTGCTATTAGGGCCTACCTAGTGGTGATGGGGTGGTGAGGCGGCAATACTTCACAACCCTTATTGCCTTCACTGATAATCACCCAGCCGTCCTGTTCCAGGTAACCAGGTCCCTCCTCGGTAGGGGGAGATCGGTGCCCGGTTGGCAGGGTTCGGCTGAGGACTTTGCTGACCATCTGGTGGAGAAAATCGATCGGATTCGTTCAGGGCTGAATCCCGGCGTGGATGGGGAGGGTCGGGGGGGCACCAGAGCACAGTCTTGCTGTACGATCTGGGATCGGTTTGATCCTGTTGTCCCTGATGAAGTGGGCAGGCTCCTTGCAGCGGTGCGTGCCACTACATGTCCTTTGGACCCCTGTCCCACCTGGTTGGTGAAAGTCTCCAAGGTGGTGACAGGTGGCTGGGTCGGGGCGATAATAAATGCATCATTATGGGAGGGGGTATTTCCTGCACCGCTAAAACGTGCTTTGGTGCACCCCCTCCTGAAGAAAATATCCCTTGACCCAGCTGTCCTTAACAACTACAGGCCGGTTTCCAACCTGCCCTTTCTAGGTAAGGTTTTGGAGAAGGCGGTGGCACGTCAGCTGCAGAGTGTCCTGGAGGAAGCAGATTATCTAGACCCCTTTCAATCAGGATTCAGGCCCGGGTATGGTACGGAGACAGCATTGGTCGCACTGATGGATGATCTCTGGCGGGAGCGGGACGGGGGTTATCCATCCGTCCTTGCTCTTCTTGACCTCTCAGCGGCCTTCGATTCCATCGACCACGGTATCCTTCTGGAACGGCTCAAAGGACTGGGGATCCAGGGCACCGTGTTGTCCTGGTTTTCCTCTTTTCTGGAGGGCCATACCCAGTCGGTGTGGTTAGAGAGTGAGAGGTCCAGCCCTAGGCTTCTCAAGTATGGGGTGCCTCAGGGTTCAGTGCTCTCTCCTCTCCTATTTAACATCTACATGAAGCCACTGGGTGAGATCATTCATTTCCACGGGGTGCGGTACCATCAGTACGTGGATGACACTCAGTTGTACATCTCGGCCCGTGGGGACCCCAGTGATGCTGTTGAAATCCTATCCGGATGCCTGGAGGCCATTGGGGTCTGGATGGGGGCCAATGGGCTTCGGCTGAATCCCAGCAAGACAGAGTGGCTGTGGATAGGGGGCCCCGTGTTATCCAGGGAGTTACCATCTTTGGTACTGGATGGGGCTGTTTTGCCCCAGACAGACCCAGTGCGCAACTTGGGGGTCCTTCTGGACTCGCGGCTGCTGCTAGAAGAACAGGTAGCAGCTTTGGCCAGGAGGGCTTTTGCCCAACTTCGGGTGATTCGCCAGTTGCGCACGCTCCTCGACCGGGGCTCCTTGCTTATGGTCACCCATGCTCTGGTCACTTCCCGACTAGATTATTGTAATGCGCTCTACATGGGGCTGCCCTTGACGACCATTCGGAGGCTGCAGCTGGTCCAGAATGCAGCAGCCCGGGTGGTGATGGGATGTGGGCGATATGCCCATGCCTCACCGCTACTTTGGGAGCTGCACTGGTTACCAGTTTGTCTCCGGGTGCAATTCAAGGTGCTGGTTTTGACCTTTAAAGACCTATATGGCAGTGGGCCAGGATACCTTAGAGACCGCATCGTCCCAAGAGTGTCTGCCTGTCCAACCAGAGCGGACCGGAGGGGCTCTCTAATAGTGTCATCAGCTAGGGGTGCACATCTGTCCAGCACCCGAAGGAGGGCCTTCTCCATGTCCGCACCAACTCTCTGGAACCTCCTGCCAACAGATCTAAGACTTCAAAGAGAATTGCTGCCCTTCAGGAAAGGATTGAAGACCTGGCTGGCAGGGCAGGTGTGGGGCCCGAATGGGAACACGGTCCCCGCCTGCTGGCTTATGTAAACAATTAAGAACTCTCTCTTCTTCTTCTTCTTATAGTGGGTGGGATGGGTGGGTGGGATATGGGTCTTTTAAAGTGGGTGGGATGTGGGTCTTTTAAAGTGTTTTTATGTGTTTTTAGAACTTGTTGTAATGCCGCCCTGAGTCGGGTTCTGTCTGAGTGGGCGGCATATATAAATATGACTATTAAATTAAATAAATTAAAAAATCAATGAAAGTCCAAATGTTTTATGATATGATGGACTGTTTTCCAGGCTCTGTTCTAAAAATGGATGTGAAGCAGCAGCCCATTTGACCAGTTGTCTCAGTATGGTGAGTTAGCCTCCAGGACATCATTTCATGTTTTTGTTGTGGTTTGCAATTTGTACAAAATATATTTTACACAGAAGTCTCCCGTGAAGAACTAAGCATGCATATATACAGTGATACACTGCAGCAGGTTCTGTCAGGTTCTGCAGAACCAGTAGCGGAAATTCCCCCAGGCCATGCCGACTTGGTTGGCCATGCCCACCTCCATAGCCCATAATGCAGGATGTTTCACCACACCCACAGATTTGGCCCTACCCACAGATTTGGCCAGCCCACAGAGTAGGTAGTAAAATTTTTTTGCAGTGCATCACTGCATGAATAGCAATCTGGAAAGGAAAGGCTAATCATGAAAATATAAACAATTGATGAAAAGCTATTCTTTTTTGTGGCTCATGCAACAAATCAACCATTATTGCATTTTATTTTATTTTTTACAATTTTTTTTTACAAATCATTGTTTACAAAGAAACCAAACCACTCTGTGATTTCTCCTGCCTCTTTTTATTACTGCTTTCTTTACTACTGCTTTTGAATATTTGTCTTTGTGATGAAAACATGAAACTGCAACCTCATTCTGTATTCTTTAGGATTACTTTGGTTATGTTTTCTTATTTTTAAAAAATAAATAAATATTTTTATCATCACAGCAAACATGTCAGTCTCAGACAATCCTTAATACTGACTTTTTAAAATATAATCTTTTTCCCAGAATATCTTTTATATAGCCTTCAAAATGCACATTAATGTGCCATTTATTGAGAAGTCATTATTTATTCTGAATTGAAGGCTACCATTGAATGTGTGTTGTACCCCTAGATGAAAACAAGACAATTTTTCAAGAGTTTTTATTCCTCAGTGGTGTCATTTTAAAGTAGTACTACATATATCAATCATGTTAGTGTTTATGATTCAACACTGGAATTATAGACAAACAGCTCAAAGAAGGACTGTATATGCATTAGAGTCCTTGCAGTCATGAATTAATGTTCTCTGAGCAGCAATGAAGTTTGCCAACTAAGCTCTCATATTTTGTATTGGCAACTTTTGAAGAAGTTTCTTAACTGCAGTGATAGTAGGAAGACAAGTAGACTGGGAAGTAGGCACATAAAACCCACATCAGTATCCCCTCATGTCTAGCTGTCTCATAGATCTTCATGAAATGTCTGTGAAGATTTGAACAGGGCCATGTAACTTCAATTGACTTAGCTCAGGGTCAAATCACATGCTACAATAGCAATGTTTCCGCTGCACAATCCTCTTTCACTGTTCTAAGCAATCATAATGCAAACTAAGGCATGGTCTAACTTCTGCTAACCAATTAAAAACAAAGGCAGATTTTCAAGCTACAGGAGATTTTAAAAAGCTCAAGACATTAATTTTGACTAAGAAGTGCCTGTCATAGCTGTCAAGTATCCCTTATTGGCCAGGAAAACCCCTTATTTTATCCTCTTTCCTGCCGTCATCCCTTATTAATTAGACTGCAATGCCCTATTGCTACCATTGGAGGGCAGCGCAGGATAAGCATAGCTGTCAAGTATCCCTTATTTCTCAGGAAACTTCACTTATTTCCAAATCCAAAATGTGACAGGTATGGTGCCTGTTGTTGTTGCCGCCGCCGCCATTGTTGTTGTTTCACACAGTCAAGTCTAACCCTTTGCAACCCCATGGACCACCGCACATCAGTCTCCTCTGTCATCTGCCAACCCCCCCCCCCCCCAGGCTGCTAAGATCTAAACCCGCTGTATCCATGATGCCATCTAGCCATCTCATCCTATGCTACCCCTTTCTCCTTTTGCCTTCAATCTTTACCAGCTTCAGGGCCTTCTCCAGTGAGTCCTCTCTTCTTGTTTGATGGTCAAAGTACTTGATCTTCAGCTTCAGTATTTGTCCTTCCAAGGAGCAGTCAGGGTTATTTCCACTGGGATAGACTGATTTGTTTCTTTGCAGTCCAGGGGATTCTCAAGAGTCTTCTCCAGCACCACCATTCAAAGGTGTCTATTCTTCTACGCTCAGCCTTCCTTATAATCCAGCTCACACAGCCTGCTTAGGTTGAAAGAAGAGAGTGCAAAAGCTGGATTGAGACTCAACATCAAGAAAACCAAGTTAATGGCAACAGGCCCTATCAGCCCCTGGAAAATAGATGGGAAAGAAATAGAAGCAGTGACAGACTTTACCTTCTTAGGATCTAAGATCACTGCAAATGGTGACTGCAGCCATGAAATAAAAAGGTGACTGATTCTTGGGAGACAAGCCATGAGAAACCTGGGGAACATAGCAAAAAGTAGAGACATCATCATGCAAACTAAAATCTGCATAGTTAAAGCAATAAATGTGAATAATACAACAACAGCAGCAGCAGCAGCAGCAGCAACAACAACAGCAACAACTGGAAGCTTCTGACCTACTACACAACCAAGTCAAATGCAAGCACGGCGCCGGGTTAGTTAGGGGGCATGGCCACCCTCTCTTTAAAAGGGGTGGCCACGAGGCAGCCTGGCTGCCATTTTAGAAGCGACGGAGCAGAGAAGTTTGCTTCATCGCTTTCTCCCCTTTTCGCCTCTTTGCAAGAGGCTTGATTTTGCTAGCCTCTGTTCGAGGCTTCTTTTCAGCTTTCTCGCCTCTTTGCAAGAGGCTCGATTTGCTTTTAGAAGTGATGGAGCGGAGCAGTTTGCTCCGTCGCTTCCTCCCCTCCTAGCCTTTGTTCGAGGCTTCCTTTTAGCTTTGCTCGCCTCTTTGTAAGAGGCTCGATTTCGTTCACAGCACCGGACTGCAGTGGCTCAGGTGGCTAAGAGGCTGCCCGGGAGGCTGACTGGGAGGCTGAAAGTCAGCCGTTCGATTCCGGAGTGCTGCAGAACGGAATGCTTCACTGTTCTCCCTTGGCCTCAGCCCACCCCCTATTTTTCGGGCATTCCATCGGGCCGGAGGGCTTGGATGGCAACCCCGCATTTTCAATGAGCCCAGGCTGAGGGCTCGGGCGGGGGGTGGCACAGGCCTGCCTCGCTGGGTTTTTTACCCCCGCTCCTTATTTGCCTGGCTTGGGCATAGCGGCCCACTTGAGCATGGTGTGGGTTTCCACCCCACCGTCATTCCGGCCCCTCACAGGCATGCCCCTATTATGGCCGGGAATTACCATCGGTTATCCCATATCAATTACCCAGTGGGACCATCCGGCCCATCCAGCCCACCTTGTCCTGGTGGGTTAGATGTTGCGGATGGTCCCTTGCCTGCAATTCGGCAATGGAGACATCAATGGTCATTGCTCCACCACCTCGGATGGTGGGCACGACAACTCGGCGGTTCCGGCCCACATGCTGGCCATGGCTGCGCAGTGGGCCGCCAACAGGGTTGAGCTGCCGGAGGCCATCAGGCCAGCATAGGCTGGCGTCTCGCGGCTCCCCATCTGGCCGGGACGCACGTGAACACAGAGCGAGATGGACATCGCGAACTCCGACGCCCACCACGGGCCGGAACCCCCAGTGGGGGTGGCTCGTGGGGGTGCACCGAGTGAGTATCCTGGTCAAATGAGCACACCTCTGACACTAGCTTGTCACGCTGGGGGGGGGTATAGTGGCCATGGTCTCAGCAGGGCAATTACACTCTGGTTCTTACTGGCGTGACCGCCCCTATGCTTTTAGTTAATTTCTCTGGCCCCTTAGGGCCGGTTATGTGTTTATCCACTACAATCAGTGCCAACGGTGGTTCTGCTGTCGTCCAGTTGCTCTATGCCCCTGGGTGACTACTTGCACTGGGCTATTAGCTAGGCTCTGTGGTTTGGTGATTATATTCACGTTTCCCCCTCCTGCATTGTGAACACGCCCATTAGGGCATTAAGGGCAGGATGACAGGGTCAAGGATTTCCCCCGCAGCTGCACCCTGCCCCCCCCATGGGGCCGATTGTTTGCTGGCCTATTGGGCATCCATGCCAGGATGTATGAGGGCCCGTCCTGATTTGGCCATTCCAATGGTACAGTGCTTGGACAATGATGGCAGGGCCAGGGTTGTTTTCCCTGGCCCATCATGGTTAGCCTAGGTCAGGACCTTAGGCTTAGGGTGGCCCCTCACCCTGAGATGCCAGCGACGACTCCTGTTAGCAAGTCTGGTTACTGTATGTGACTCTTACGTGGCAACACTTATGCTGTGTGCGGAGAGTCCACTTTTGGGCAACCACCTGTACCTTGATCTAGAGCTCTCAGATTGAGTTAGCTGCTACCACCTTCAACGGGGGACATGTTTTGCAGGGCACGTGCTAGATTATGGGTTGCTCGCTCAGGAGTGGGCTCTGGTGAGGCTTCGTTCCTCAAGGGCCTATCAGCCAGGAGAGGGTACTAGCCTGGCGCTGCCATCTGTATGGTTCTTCCCCACAGGTATTTGTGGCAGCACGTCGTTCACGCCCCGGCCTGTCATCTGCTACCAGGCCGGGTCTACCCTGACCGAACTAGAATTGGTACCCATTCCTCCTGGTTGGGCGCCGCATCAGCTGCGGCTACGTTTGGGTGCCTGGAGCCTGACATATGTTGCATGGGCAGGTGTGGATTTGCCCAATTTTCTCTGACTATTCATCCATTCACTGAATGAGTGCCTTGTCTGCCCTCTATTCTCCTTCCTTATTTTACAGACCTTGTGTGGTGTGGCTTGTGGGCCACAACTCTGTGCACTGGGGCGGCGCAGTATGCCGCTTCATTAGAATGGGGACCCCATCTTGGATGACGCGTAACCGCGCATATGCAATGGTGTGGTATGATGTGCATGGCATAGAGGTGGCGGTAACTGTTGACATTCCTGATGTCCATTGGGGATGCGGGGCCGCCACATGTTTTAATGCTGCACCTCAGAGGCGGTGATCTTGCACGGATTGCTGCCCAGACTTAAAGACTTCTGAGTGCAGTGACCTGGCATTTCTTTGCCATTTATGGCCGTCTACACGATTGCTATGGTCATACATCATGCCGATGCAATATCATGGGCAACACTTTGTCCCAGTGATCGGACCATGCCCGAAGGTCAGTGAACAGGGCTGTTGCCTGGTTCCTTATCTAGAATGCCTCGGGGACAGCCGTTTGTAGTCTAGCGATAGGGTTACAGGAATTTGGCCTGTCTTCTCGAGATGGGGTTCACCTGTCAATGAGTGGAGGCACCTCTCTTTTGAATGACGTGGAAGAGGGCCAGGTGACCGAATTGTCGGTCAAGGTGAGCAGCCCCTGCTGCGCTGTGGCAATGTTGCCAAGTGGAAGGTGCCTCTCAGAGAGTCGCACGTGGTGCAGGGCCGCATCAACTTTGCCTGCAGAGTGGTAATACCAGGCAGTGGTTTCGCCTAGTGTCTGGGTCACGCTATGGCGGGTCTCGCTAAACGAAGCCGCAGGGTACAGCTGATTGGGCGTTTACGAGTGGACCTGTTGGTTTGGCTCACATTACCACAGGACTTCCAGGCTGTCGCCTCGGGAGGTCTGAGCTTCTGGTCAGCCCCAGTTACAGCTACAGTTGGATGCCTCCGCTCTCTGGGGTGGGGGGAATTTATTTAAAGACAAGGCCTATGGACATTGGCCCCAGGGATGGCAGGGCACGGATCGCTTACGCGATCTTGTGTTTCTAAGAAAAAGAAAAATCTTCCCAATTCTGGGTACCCTTTTTGCTCTGGGGGACAGGTGGCCTGATTCTGTGCCCCGCTTTTGGAGTGGAAATGTTGCGGTGGTGCACATTGTCAATGCCCGAATGTCTAAATCCCCCGGAGTCATGGCCTCAGCTCACATATTGTTCTTGGGTCCGTGCACTTTAAGGTGCTTCTTGGGCTAAACATGTGCCAGTCATTTATAACGATATTGCTTATGCTTTCCCCCACCTGCAGATCGCCCAGTTCCGCAGCTGGGCTCTGGACGCTTGTGAGCTACCCTCTCCACTCCTGGCTGTGATATGGTCATTTGGCAAGGAGACGTGACCCGGGCGAATGGCATGTATTGGTAACTCGCACGCGCACTGCGCATCAGCATCCAATCCTTCACTTTAGAGCCTTTTGTTGGACAAGGCAATTGCCTGAAATGTGGCCGACATTGGTCGACTGGGTTTTTAGAATGTATAGTCTGCCGTTATGATCTGGTTTGGCTCCACGCACCATAGCCACCAGGCTTTAAGCATTTATTCTCATGGCCAAGGCATGGGGTTTCCTGACTATGCGAGGGTCTTCTCAATACGCCATGCATTAGGGGGTGGACACATGTACGTGGCTGCTGCCTGACACACGTCGCCCTATTCTCACAGATATTCTGACCCACCTTGCACGAGGTTGGCATAGACTATACTGCAGTAGGTAGGAGGAGTCTCTTTTCATGCAGCTACCGCTGTAGCTTTTTTCTGGAGCTCGACGACTCAGCGAGCTGGTCCCATGGTCAAAGGGGGACGTGTTTTGTAGGGCACTGGAACTCGAAGATGTCTATATCAAACAAGAGTGGGCTCAGTTGGGGATTCATCCCTCAAAGGCCGATCAGCATGGAGTGGGCAGTGGTGTATACTGCTATGACGTACATTTGCTGACATCGTTCCGGTTGGTGCCCTACATGCAATTGGCAGTGCCTGCTGCGCGCCCTAGCCTGTTTTTCTGCCACCAGGATGGGTCTACCCTTACCAAATTTAAGTTCTGGAGGGTGACCGGTACCGCACTTCACAGTGTGGGGCCTGTTATGGCACCCATTTATTTAGGATAGGCGTCACATTGACCGCGGCTGCGTTGGGTACTCTGAGGCGGATATATGGGGGCATGCGGGGGTGTGCACGTATTGTTTCCTATATGTACGTCCCCTCACTGTATGAGTACCTAGTTATGTCCTTAAACTCTTCTCCTCTTTTACAGATCCTGTGTGTTTCCGCACACTGGTAGCAGTGGGGCTGGTGGGCCGCAGCTATGTACACTGGGCAGCAGTATATGCTGTGGCGACAGAGTGTGGACCCCAGCTCGGGCTGCGTGCATCCGCACGTATGCAGTGGTATGGTATGCGTGCCATGAGAGGGCTGGAACTGTTGCCATTCCTGATGTCCATCAGGGATGCTGGACCACCTGATGTTCTTATGCTGCACCTCGGCGGCGATGACCTCACACGGATCACTGACCTTTCCTTAAGATGTCGAGGTGCAGTGACCTGGTGTTTTACATCATTTATGGCCGTACACGCGGTTGCTATGGTCTAACATCGTGCCGAGACACCAATTTAGAGGATCTCCGTGGTTTGGACCATCTCGGCGGTCAGTGGGCAGGGCTTTTGCCTGGTTCCTTGCTGAGAACGGCTTGGGCACAGCCAGTAGATATCTGAGGATAGGCTTACAGAAATTTTGACCTGTAGGCAGGATATGGGGTTCACCTGTCAGCTAGAGGTATGTACCTCTTTCTGGATGAGGTGCAAGCAGGCCTGGTGACCGAGCTGACGGTCTGGGGGGGGGGCGGTGAGTCATCATGGACGCCTCCCCGTGTGGCGGGTAGCACTGGGTAAGGTAAAGATTTATGATACATAGGTATCCGGCAGGTTCGCAATTGACTGGCCAACACGAAGATAGGTACAGGGGAAACAGGTTTGGCCGGTCAAGGGCGAACTATGAAAGGGGTGATGTCAGGAGCTTCACAGCCTGCATCACCTTGATATTTGAACGGATACACGTCATAGGGTGGGGTCAGTAGATAGTATATTGACTCCGGTCAACAATTTGTTTGTGTCAACAAACCTGCTTGCCTTAAAGAATTACAATTGGATGAAACACCAATTGAAAGTGATAATTCGGACTAGGGCATTATTCAATAAAAGTGGCCCAATGCCTTTAATCCAATACCGGTGTCTGAGTCTTCTTTGGGTGGGGGCGCCTGCAAAGAACTACCTGCTCAAATACATAAAGAGGGTCTGGAAAATCCTTAGATCAAAACTGAGTGGAGGCAATATCATCAAGGCAATTAATACCTGGGAAGTACCTGTTATACGTTATTTAGCTGTGATAATTGATTTGAACCAAATGGAATTAGACAGCCTAGACCAAAAAACAAGGAAACTAATGACCATGCATCATGCCTTGCACCCCAAAAGTGATGTTGATCATTTGTACTTACCAAGAGCTAAGGGTGGAAGAGGACTCCTACAGATGAAACAGACAGTAGAGGAAGAAAAGCATAGCTTGAATGACTACATTAAGAAAAGTGAAGAGCCTATGTTTCAGGAAGTGAACAAATGAGAACTTTTGAAAACAATGAAGAAGAAAGCTGAATACAGAAAGGAAAGGATAGACAGTCGAGCTGCAAACTGGAAAAACAAGCCAATGCATGGTCAATATTTGAAAAACGTAGAAGGCAAGGCTGACCAAAAACTGACATGGGAATGGTTACGAGTAGGAGTTTTGAAGAAGGAAATGGAAGGATTTATATTGACAACTCAGGAACAAGTTTTGCCAAAAACAATCATTTAGACAAAATAAAGCACATATCCAACAATAGCAAATGCAGTCTTTGTAATGAAAAGGATAAAACAGTAGATCATCTGATCAGTGGATGCAGCAAAATTTCACAGGCCGATTATTTGCAATGCCATAACAGGGTTGCAAAAAATATCCATTGGAAACTTTGCCAGAAGTTTGGATTTGAGTGCAGTAAAAATCATTGAGAACATCAAGTAGAGAAAGTTTTAGAGAATGAGAAAGTCAAGATCCTGTGGGACTTTAAAATTCAAACAGATAGATATCTGCCTCTCAACACACCTGATATAACTGTTGTGGAGAAGAAGAAAGTCAGGTTTATTGTCATTGCTATACTAGGAGATGCACAAATTTTAGACAAACAACTGGAGAAAATCACAAAATAACATGCTTTGCAAATTGAAGTCGAGTGCCTATGTCAGAAGAAATCTGTTGTTCCCATAGTGATTGTAACCCTTGGAGCAGTACCTAAAAGATTCCCTAGATATTTGGAAATTTTGGAAATTTTGGACTTATCTAATTTGAACATCATAACTCTCCTAAAAACAACTCTACTGGGGACTGCATATATACTAAGATGTTACCTTAACAGCTCTTAGGTCCTTCAACTGTTAATTTTATTCCAGTCCTCGACTGTGAAACAAATGGTTGATTTGTATAATAATAATAATAATAATAATAATAATAATAATAATAATAATAATAATAATAATAATAATAATAATAATAATAATAATAATAATAATAATAATAATAATAATAATAATAATAATAATAATAATAATAATAATAATAATAATAATAATAATAATAATAATAATAATGGTATTCCCAGTGGTAATATATTGTTGTGAGAGCTGGACCATAAGAAAAGCTGAGCACAGAAGGCTAGATGCCTTTGAAATGTGGTGTTGGAGGAGAATTTTGAAAGTACCCTGGACAGCGAGGAGAACAAATAGGACAATCTTGGAGGAAATCAACCCTAACTATTCCTTGGAAGGTTAAATAGTGAAGATGAAGCTAAACTACTTTGGACATCAAATGAGAAGAGAGGATTCACTTGAGAAGGCCTTGATGCTGGGAAAGGTTGAGGGCAAAAGAAGAAGTGGGTGGTAAAAAATGAGATTTATTTATTTATTTATTTCAACTTATATTCCGCCCAATCACCAGTGCGATTTAGGGTGGATAACAATCACAAATACATCAAAACCACAATATATCCCAATACAACCCACCACAAAAAAAAGTTTGGAAAAAAACACCCAACAGGAAAGTCCAAGGCCTGGCTAGCCAGTGGGCAATGTCCAGCTCCCAGCCACGATGGCTAAGTTCTGACAAGAGTAACCCCCCCCCCAGGCAGTGGAAAGTTCTCTGCCACAGCGACGGTGCATCTTCTCTGCCTGCAGTGATGGCGGCTTTTTAGCCCCATCGTGGGTGAGGCCCAGGGCCAGTGGAGCTGTCCAGCATTTTCCACGCCTGCAGCGATGGTGGATTTTTAGCCCTGGCTGTGGATGAGGCCCGGGGCTGGCAGAGGCATCCAGCATCTTCCCTGCCTATAGCGGGGAAATAGCTAGACGGTGTTGTTGACGCAATGGGCACAGAGTTGGGCGGGTTGAGGAGGATGGTGGAGGACTAAGGTGCTTGGCAGGCAATGGTCCATGGGGTCACAAAGGGTCAGAATTGACTGTGTGACTGAACACCAACACCAACACAGGTATACAGGTATATTACTATCAATCCCATTCTAGATTTTAACTAGTACTGACTCAGCTCTAAATTTTTACCGAGGGTCAGTATATTACGTCTGAAATTATTAAAACATAGCTCACTACTGCTAGAAGTAAGCCCACCTAGGAGGCCTAATCAACTTATCGGTCAGAAGAGAAGGAAACAAAGAAACATAGCCTAAACTAAAAATGGATAGAAGTGTTCTTGCTGCTTCACCTCCTCTCCTATTGCTGTCTTGCACTGCCATGTTTGTCCTTTGTCAAGGTAATGCACTTGTTTTGGGATGAGCCAACAGCAAGTTCAAAAGGCAGAAAATCAGGCATGTTTTGAAGACAAGGTTCTTTGCAAAATGGTAAAAAATTATTAATATTTGAAGAAATAGTCATCTTTTTAAAAAGAAAAATCAAGATACCACAGTGAGGATTGTTTCTTGTACTTATTTCAGCTGCTGGTGTGGAAAGCAGCAACAGTATGCTTCACGCCTTGAAGGGATGGTGCAGAAAACATTCACAGGCTTTGGGAAATCATTTAGGGAGTTAATTTGCTAGCTCAGGCCTGCTACTGAAAGTTTGCCTTATATGAAACAAACAAGCAAGATATTTGTTTCTCTGACAGCTACTTTCCCCACAACTGTTGAAAACATTTTTTAACCACCCAGAGCCAATTAAAGGCAACAGAAACACTTCTTTTCACTATTCTGAGCCCTGCATGAAGCAATAGTGTCTCATTCTTCGAGTCCTGACAGAGAAACTTGGTGGAATTTATAAGCACCAGCAGGAAATGGAGCTGAGTTTGTCCAAGAGTTTTTCCTTGAAGTTTGGCTTCAGTAGCTGGAAACTGGAGATTGTATGGAGCTCCATGCTTTTACAGTCACATCACATTCCATGCTTACAAATGATGTCCTAGCCTATTGATGGCCAACTTTGGCATTCCAGGTGTTCTTGGACTTCAATTACCAGAAGCCCAAGTCAGCACTCCTGCTGATCAGGGCTTCTGGGAATTGAAGTGCAAGAACACCTGGGGTGCTAAGGTTGGCCATCACTGTAACCTAGCCCATGTCTTTTTCCTCTTCCTCTTTGTCTTCTCTCCTCCACAAAACCATGAGGATAAGTAAAGTCTTTCTCCCTGCCCCAAATTTTATAGTTCATCATCCACATAAACTGCTGTACCTAACCTTCTGAAATTAATTACTTACCAAGACCTATTGTTCTCTGTGCTGATGATATCTTGTCACTTTAAGATCAACAATGAACCTGAGGAAAAATGATATCTTCTCTTTTCTTAAAGGCATCAACAATATTCCCTGTACTATACCTAAACATCTGAAACTTGGGAGCTTTGATTTCAAGACAGAAGCATAGTATGAATGTCTTTCAGTCCTGGCAAGACTTTAAAAATGTTATTGGGGTCCCAGCTCCTGCCAACTTAGTAGTTCGAAAGCAAGAAATTGCAAGTAGATAAATAGGGACCACTTCAGTGGGAAGGTAACAGTGTCTAGTCATGCCTGCCACATGATGACAGAAACATCTGCAGAAGCAGACAGTGTTGGCTCTTTGGCTTTGAAACAGAGATGAGCACTGAACCCTAGAGTCGGATACGACTGGCATTTGAGCAAGGGAAACCTTTACCTATACTTTTTATTTTATTTTTAAAAATTCAAAATTTAAAGACATACTAGAAACCTAGTCACTTCACATAGATGAAATTTAGAACCACACTCTTCTTGATACTCAAGAGGAACTGTTGCATGGCATGGACTTTTCAACACCAGAACAGCAATACTAACTGAAGGAAACCCAGATCAATAGGTAATAATTTTTAATTGACTTAATTTGGCTACAACTGGCAATTGAAGCCCTGCTGCCTGATGGAGAGCACATGAAGCCTTGTACTCTCTTTGTCTGGTCACAAAAGAAAGTTAATGAAGGTATCACTTTGCTCCTGTATTCTTTGCATTTTTTAAAAAAGATTTGAACATGGATTATATGGCTGATTTTCTTTGTTTGCCAGAGGATTTGGTTATTTGTTTTCCATATTCTATGGAATGTGATCACAGCATATCTACTGAACTTCACCCAACTGGATCATATATATTTCGGAAAGTGCAACATTTTCAGTATACAATGATCTTTCCAGTTCTTTTTGCCCATGTTAGGAAAATGTGTTTCCATAATAAGCTTGAGTAGTAACTTTTATGCCATAGGTTTTAGAATGAAAATCGAAGCTCTGGAAATTAATTAGTCAGTTTAGTTGTTGTTGTTCAGTCGCACAGTCGATTCCGACCCTTTGCGACCCCATGGACCATTTTCCTCCAGGCACCTCTGTCCTCCACCATTCTCCTCAGCCCACCAAGCTCTGTGCCCATTGTGTCTACAATACCATCTATCCATCTCATCTTTGGACGCCCCTTCTTCTCTTGCCCTCCACCTTTCCCAGCATCAAGGCCTTCTCAAGTGAGTCCTCCCTTCTCATTTGATGTCCAAAGTACTTTAGCTTCATCTTCACTATTTGTCCCTCCAATGAACAGTCAGGATTGATTTCTTCCAGTATTGACCTATTTGTTCTTTTTGCTGTCCAAGGTACTCTCAGGTCTCTCCTTCAACACCACATCTCAAAGGCATCTATTCTTCTGTGCTCAGCCTTCCTAATGGTCCAGCTCTCACACCCATACATTACCACTGGGAATACCATTGCTTTGACTATGCGAATTTTTGTTTTCAAGGTGATATCTCTGCTTTTCACTATATTCCCCAGGTTTCTCATTGCTTGTCTCCCCATAATCAGTCGTCTTTTTATTTCATGGGTACAGTCGCCATCTGCAGTGATCTTAGATCCCAGGAAAGTAAAATCTGTCACTGCTTCTACTTCTTCCCCATCTATTTTCCAGGGACTGATCAGACCTTTTGCCATTATCTTGGTTTTCTTGATATTGAGTCTCAAGCCAGCTTTTGCACTCTCCTCCTTCAATCCAATCAAGAGGTTCTTTAGGTCTTCCTCACTTTCTGCCATTAGGGTGGTATTGTCTGCATATCTCAAATTGTTGATGTTTCTCCCAGCAATTTTGATCCCATATTGTGATTCCTCCATCCCTGCATTGCACATTATGTGCTCTGTGTATAGATTGAATAAGCAGGGTGACAAAATGCAGCCTTGTCTTACTCCTTTTCCTATTCCAAACCACTCTGTCATTCCGTGTTCTAACTGTTGCTTCTTGGTTCGTGTACAGATTTCTCAGGAGGCATATGAGGTGTTCTGGTATTCCCATCTCTTTAATTACTTGCCACATTTTGTTGTGGTCCACACAGTCAAAAGCCTTGGTGTAGTCACTAAAACAAAAGTAGACTTGTTTCTGGTATTCTTTTGTTTTCTCCATGATCCAACGTATGTTGGCAATGTGGTCTCTAGTCCCCCTGCCTCTTCTGAAACCGGCCTGCACCTCTGGTAGTTCTCTCTCCACATGTTGTTGAAGTCTATCCTGTATTATCTTGAGCATCACCTTGCTGGCATGTGGGATGAGCGTAATTGTTCGGTAATTTGAGCATTCTTTGGCATTGCCTTTTTGGGGGATTGGAACGTACACTGATCTTTTCCAATCCTGTGGCCACTGTTTTGTTTTCCAAATTTGCTGGCATATTGAATGCAGTAGTTTGATTCCATCATCTTTTCGGGCTTTGAAAAATTCAACTGGGATGCCATCATTTCCACTAGCTTTATTGTTTGCAGTGCTTTTTAGGGCCTTTCTGACTTCACTCTCCAGAATGTCTGGTTCAAGTTCAAATTTCTCATTATTGTTATTATCAAGAGTGTTGAGGTCCTTTTTGTAGAGTTCCTCTGTGTACTCTTGCCATCTTTGTTTGATCTCTTCTGCTTCAGCTAACTCTTTTCCATCTTTGTCTCTTATCATGTTCATTTTTGCTTTAAATGTTCCCTTGATTTCCCCAATTTTTTGAAAACATCTCTAGTCCTGCCTCTTTTGTTGTTTTCCTCCATTTCTTTGCACTGTTCATTCAGGTATTTTTCCTTATCTCTCCTTGCTTTTCTTTGAAATTCTGTATTCAGGTGGTTGTATTTTTTCCTTTCTCCTTGGACTTTTGCATTCCTTCTTTCCTCTGCTATTTTAAGAACCTCATCAGACAACCACTTTGCCTTCTTACTCTTCTTTTCTTTTGGTATGGTTTCTCTTGCTGCCTCCTGCATGATGTCCCGTGTCCATAATTCTTCTGGTACTCTATCAGTTTAGTACTGTATTTAAAAGGAACTGATGAGATTGGTAACTTATGAATGTAGCCACTATTTACATGGTGAAGGGACTAGGGAGTTTGAAACAGCTGTGTTAGGAAAACTGTTTAGGGTAGTAGTCATCATATTTCTATTATTTTCCATTGTATATCTCTGGTGCCAAATGAAAATAAGTATATATCCTGCTATGAACATTTTAATGATAGCATTCCATTTAGCTTGCTATGTTTTTCAATTAAACCAAATTGTAAGCTAAGCAGGCATCAGCAGTTGAACTCTCTGTGCCGTCATTTTACATATGGAGGGTCAAAACACTTATTTTAATGGAGTCTATTCATAGCGACCCCCATTCCAACTTCTGGTTTTACTCCAGCTAAAGCTACTTACACAAACTTAATGTCTTCTTTTATTCAGCTTATACTGAGGTCACTGCTGTGAGATTTATTTGATTTCACAGTTTGGCTAATTAATTTGCTCATTCTGAGCTTTAGCCGTCGGTATTGCTTTTGGAGAAGTACTACAAATTTACATGGTACACTGCATCTGGAATAATTATTACCCCTCAGAATTGTTATTATTCAAAATCTGAAGGGAGAGGCAAATTCCCTTCTGTGATAAAAGTGTTCTGTTGTGGTCTTATCAGATGAAAACAACTACATGAAGTAAATTGAGCCCCCCCCCCTAAAAATGCTAAGCAGCATGTATCTCTCAGATTTTATATATATATATATATATATATATATATATATATATATATATATATATATATATATATATATATATATATATATATATATATATATATATATATATATATATATATATATATATATATATATATATATATATATATATATATATATATATATATAATGTTACCCTGAAATATTACAGTGTATCCCTGTATCTTTCAAACATAAATATGCTAAGAATCTGTTTTGAGATGAAGTAATTATACTTCCAAGTGGGAAATAATAGATGAAGTAATTATACTTCCAAGTGGGAAATAATAGTTATGGTCTATAATCTCAGTGGTCCAAATGTGCTAAACAGATACAATTTGGGCCAATAATGAATATGGAGAAGTATTAAAATCAAATAGAGGGCATAGAAAATATTAATTGGTGAAAAAAGAGGGAAAGGCTTATTGAGAACTACTCAGCAGTATATAACTAGGATCAATGAGATGAAAATGAATAAAAGCAATTTTTATGGGTGAGCATCAGGGATGTGAACATCATGATGAGTTCTTAGCTTTGGGACTCCAGCTGTTTTCTAGTAAAAGATTTGGAAGCTGGACCTGCATAGAATGTTGCAGATCTGCAACTAGAAAACATGTCAATTGGTAGGATGGGAAAACATGGGATCTTTATAGCTATCTACTCAGTCCAACATTGTGTTCAACCCATTAATGTTTTGGATTCATTCCTGTGCCGCATCCTTCCAAGCTTCATTTCTTGGCTTCCACTTTTTAATCCATATTCTAGAATGGCTTCCTTGATAATGATAATCTTGCTAGAAATTGGTAGGAGAAATTTATTGGCTGTGAGGGCCTTTGGCTTCAAAGGGCTTCTCATAATTAAAATCTTATCTTGGCATTGCTTTTGGGTAACTAATTATTCACTATAATTTTCCCAGTTGAATTACAACCAGTACTGCACTCAAATAGAAATTCACTAATTGTTCATTTAAAACATGCACAATTGCTATAAAACACAGCAATTCATTTTTTTCTGTAAGATGCACATTCCATAGTACTCACAGTCAAAGAGTCCCTGACAGATGGCTTTATGATCTCTGTTTAAAAAAATGCCAATGAGATTTTAAAAACCTCTAAATATTTAGGTAGAATTACCTTTCTTGCAAAATCAACCAATTTAATCCAACAATGTATTTAGGTGTGAGTTTTACAGAGACCAGTAGTCAGTTATAGGATTGCAGAGTTCAATGACTTAAATCTTAATATCTCAGGATTTTTCAGTGATGAATCTGTTGCATATTTTCAGTTTTTGTCAATGCCATAATGTCAGAGGTGCAACAGTGATAAAGCAGGCAACGGGGCTATTTGGGCTAAAATATCCTCAGAGAGAATTTTCCCTACATCAGGCAATGTTCAGCCTTATGTGGTGATGGGTGGTGGTGGTGGTGGGGATTTCTCATTAATACATTAATATTTATGCACACATACATTATCACATATGACTATGTGTGTGCATTTGTATTGTAGAGCATCTACGTCAAATGGGAACTTCCATTTTTTTATCAAATACTATGTGATGTGATATGAGGCACAGGGAAAATGTTTGTTGGGTGTTTCTGACATTCTGTCTTTATGCCCAAGGATGAGGCATGATGCTGGATTGAATGTTACTTGTGTCTTTTGAACATGACTAAAAATGTGTCTGAATGTCATTTGCTGCATCTGTTTATCAGGACATTTGTAAAAAATGAAGAATATGAATCAGCCTATAAGGTGGAATTTACATTAGCTTCAGTGTCCCTGAGCAGGTGTAATTGGCAGATGAATCCCTTACTTCCTATAGCTAACACAGACTGAATTTAGCAGTTGACTTTAATTGGGACAGGTATGAAGTCATGTACTATAACGTTTATTATTTGCCTTGACATTCCTTTTTGGTACTTGCTTAGCATACTTTCGAGTTCAGGGAATAAAGAAGCAGACGAATGAAGTAGTGAAATTCAGCTCCATATTAGTGGGGTTTGAACACAGTTTGGATGGGGAAAAACTCGGACTTATATATGCTATAAACAGTAACAGTAACAATAATACAACAAGCCCATTGGCTAACAGAGTGTGCACATTTTTCGATCTACTTATTTGCATAAGAATAGATACATGAGAAAAGATACATCCCACTCCTGTCAGAAAACACAGTTAACATACATAACATTCTTCCCCCCTAGGTAAAAACAAAATCCTTTAACCAGGATGGTGGTCTAGTTTCGCTTCTGGGTCGGACCCTTGGCTGAGCCGGCTCAGGGGCTCGTAGGATGGGCAACCCGACTGGAGTGAGGGATTGACTAGAGGGGGAGGATTGTAAACCCAAATTAAAGCCCCATTTGTCAGATGGAGGAGCAGGGGATCGCTCAAAATAAAAATCAAATTCTGTGGATGAATAAGACAACTCAGGGTCCCTCCTGTGTGTACTAAGAGTGGAGGGCGACTCTGAACAAAATTGGTAATCAGCAATAAAGGAATCCAGAGTGCTAGGCTGGGACAGTGTAGGGGTACACCTGGCCGGAATAGGGGAGCATTCCACAAATTCCCCTTGAAATCAGTTCCTAGAAGACACTACTGGGTGAATGTTGGCTGGCTGCTATGACATCTGCCCCCTTGGTTTAAACGGGTGGGGGCCAACCCTAGCATTGAGTCTCTATATTCATCCTGTGGGTCCAGTACTCTGGGTCACAATTGATCCGCGTGCCTCCTCCAGATCAGACCAGTGGATGTTTTGATTCTGTAAGAAACAGGACCAGTTTGATCGATCACAAACCCAGGCACCCACTTAGGGCCACCAGCTGCATAACTGCGGCAATGTACAGGGTCTCCCAGAGAAAAACCCTTCTGGTGTTGCATCGCTATATTTGTGCCTTTGTCCTCCACCCTAGAGGGATCTAATCTGTCCATCAAGGATGACAGTTTCCTTCACTGGAGCAATTCAGTAGAGGACAGCCCTGAGGCAAGGGGGGTGAGCCTATATGTGAAAAGAAACCAGCATAACTGGAGCGCCAAATCCCCTTTACCCATATGCCGAAGCGCGTCTTTAGTTGTGCGCACCTGCCGCTCCACCTGGCCATTGGTGGCTGGGTGGAATGGGGTGGCAATGATGTGCTTAATTGCATTCCTTTCCATGAAGGATTGGAATTCTGCAGATGTGAACGTGGACGTGTTGTCGGACACCAGCACATCTGGAAGTCTAAATGCTGCAAACAGCCTTCTTAGGTGCATTATCATGGTGGCTGAAGTGGAATTAGGCACCCTAATCACTTCCAGCCACTTAGAGAATGATTCCACAACCAACAAAAACAGGGCACCCCTAAATGGACCTGCAAAATCTATGTGCAACCTGGACCACAGGCCCCGAGCAGAATCCCATTCCCAAGAGGGAAGGTGAGATTGCTCTTGGAGAGAGGATTGACAACTGGCACAAGTGCCGAACATTTGTTCTATGTCTTTGTCCAGTTGAGGCCACCAAAAGTAGCTACGGGCAAGGGCTTTGGAATGGACAATTCCCGTGTGACTTGTGTGAAGTAGATGTAAAACCTTTTTCCTGAGAGTGATAGGAATGACCACCCAATGGCCCCATAGGAGGCAACCTCATTCCTCTGACAGTTCCAAATGCTTGTGGTGGAATGTTCTGAATTCCTCGGCTAGAGGAGAGACAGGCCAGCCTTTTTGTACCCAAGACATTACTTTAGTCAATGTTACATAGTTGGCCATAGCTTTGGCTATATCTGAGGGGATGATGGGGGCGAGTCGAAAGCCTCAGTCATAAGGACTTTGTGGTCGCTTTCGATCTCGCAATCGGCTTCCCTGACCCCTGGCAGTGGAGAACGTGACAGGGCATCAGCATGGCTGATGTTCTTGCCAGGCCTGTGCACCAAAGTAAAATCGTATGCATTTAGGAAAATTGCCCAACGCAACATCCTTGGGGACAGAATTTGAGGCGTGGGCTTCCTGTTCACAAAGATTCCAAGGAGGGGCTTGTGGTCAGTTACGATGGTAAAAGGTCTTCTGTAAAGGTAATCGTGGAATTTCTTAGTGCCAGCCACAATTGCCAATGCCTCCTTGTCTGCCTGAGCATAATTTTTCCAGGCTTTGAGAGTGAACGGGAATAGAATGCTATGGGGGCTTCCCTCCTGTCATTTAGTACATGGCATAACACAGCTCCCACCCCCACAGGGGATGCATCACACACAAGTACATCTTCCTTGTTAGGATCAAAATGAGTTAATACAGCATCTGAAGATAGCAGCCTTTTAAGTTCTAGGAACACTTTCTCCTGGCAATGGCCCCAATGCCAAACAGTATCTTTCTTAAGAAGCTGATGTAAAGTTTCAGCAACTGAGGCTTTGTGATGGAGAAAAGTGTGATAGAAGTTTAACAATCCTAGAAATGAGTGCAATTCGGCTTTACATTTTGGCCTGGGTGCATTTCACATGGCCACCACTTTGGAGTCAGAGGGCACGATACTTTGGGGTGTAATTCGGTACACCAAGAACTCCACTTCCTGTGCCAAAACCACACATTTGTCTCTTCTGAGATGTAGATCGGCCCTCTCAAAACGTGAGAGGACTTGATCGAGCCTGGCCGCTAGTTCGACGGTGTCCTTAGCGGTGATCAGGACATTGACAAAATATGGTAGGACACCAGGCAAACCTTTTTAAAATGCATTCTACAAGAGATTGAAATATTCCAGGGGCTGCATTCACCCCAAATTGTAGTGTAGTTACCTTAAATGCCCCCCTATGCATTACTATGGTCTGGGCTATGGCAGCAGCTGGAGACACAGTCAATTGTTGGTAAGCCTGGGCAAGGTCAAGTTTTACGAAGCAATTTCCTCCATGCAAGGAGGCAAGGAGGTAGCTTACCATGGGCACAGAATATGTGTTTAGGCAAATAGCTTTATTGATGGTATACTTGTAGTCAGTGCATATCCTGACCTCCCCGTTACTTTTCAAAGCAGTCACTATTGGTGTCTCCCACTCTGCGGAGTCCACTGGCACTAAGATGCCCTGCCCCACCAGTTTGTCCAGCTCACTTCTATCTTCTCCTTTTAAGCAAAGGGAACCCGGCATGGCTTCATCCGGATGGGCCGGATGGTTGGGTCAAGCTCAAAGTCCACAGGGGATCCTTTGTATAAACCTAAACCCTTTTTGAACACCTCAGGATGTGCAGCACAAACGTCCCAGATCAGGTCAGCATCTAATGCGTGAATGCCAGAAAACCTGATTCCCAGGGGCCTAAACCTTTGTGTCCCAATAAGACAGTTAGTGTCATGCTTAACTACAACCAATGGCAAGGAGGTGCGAATGTTTTTAAATCTGACCATGAAATTTTCCACCCCCAGGACTGGAATCTGGCAACCTTGCACATCCTGGAGGGAAGTTTTAAAAGATTTGAGCTTGGGCCGAGAGGCAGAGGGAATTCTCAAAAACTCCCGCTGTGGGATTATGGAAAAGGTAGTACCTGAATCCACCTCCATCTTGAAGGGGATGTCCTGCAGGCTCAGGTCTGCGAAGAAATGCTTGCTGACGATGCCCACTTGGCATGGCTCAGGCTCTGGTGACACTTTGGCAATGGACGTTTTGTGGTGATGACTCTTCTTGGACTCAGGTGCTGGAGTTGTTTGCTTTTGCTGTCGGCATACTTTAGCAATGTGCCCTCATCGCCCGCAGTTGTGGAATTCTGCAGTATGGAAGGGGCACTTCCTGCAGTCATGCCGGGCTCCGCAGCCATCACACTTGCAAATGAATTTTTTCTCCTGATCGTTACGGTGCTCTCGGTGATTTTGTGGGACTGCTCAGACTTCTCCCTCTGTGTCGCTGGATTCCAATGAAGAGGTGGAACCAGGTGATGCTGAGGAGGATGAAGATGAATTTTTGCTGTGCTTGCACAGCTGAGTCAGTGGCACTGGTGGTTTAGTGGCAATGCTGGAAAAACTTGATGCCAGACCATGTGGCCTCAGACACTACCTCCTCTTCTAGGACAGCCTTGAAAGTTAGCGTCTTCCTGATCATGAGGTGACATTGAGCATCTTTGTCCCTCATGCCAGCCAGCAGACGGTCCCGGAGTGCTTCTTTGATGTTGTCCCACTTGTAAGGTTGTGGTAGCAATGTGCAGAGCAGCGGCGTAGTCTGCAATGGACTCCCCAGTTCACTGCTCCCTTCTGTGGAAAGCCACCCAGGCTGGGAAGATCACGACCTCTGGCTGCAGGTGTTTCCTCAGTGCTGACATGATTTCTGTGAGCGGCACCACATCCACGTCCCTTGGGAGAACAAGGTGGGTTGCCAGCTCAAGCGTCTCAGAACCGCACTGAGCGAGGAAATAGGAGCACTTCTGGTTTCCGTTGGTGATCTTCTGTGAGGCCATTGCATGGCAGAACTGGCGTTCGTATGTTGCCCATTTCTCTGGATGCGCTGGGTCGAATGGGCCGATGTTGCTGCCATGAGGGGATGCCATCCCACCTTCGTTGCCAGTTTCGTGTTCAGGGAATGAAGAAGCAGACGAATGAAGTAATGAAATTCAGCTCTTTATTAGTGGGGTTTGAACACAGTTTTGATGGGGCAAAACTCGGACTTATATACACTATTAACAGTAACAGTAACAATAATACAACAAGCCCATTGGCTAACAGAGTGTGCACATTTTTCGATCCATTTATTTGCATAAGAATAGATACATGAGAAAAGATACGTTCTGCTCCTATAAACAGTAACAGTAGCAATAATATAACAAGCCCATTGGCTAACAGAGTGTGCACATTTTCGATCCACTTATTTGCATAAGAATAGATACATGAGAAAAGATACATTCCGCTCCTGTCAGAAAACACAGTTAACATACATAACACATACCCAACTGTAAGTTATCAAGCAGCAATTCTATCATAAACAGAGACTCTTGGGAGATTTTTACTTGATAAATAATTGTAAATCTGATGTGTAACTATGATGAGGTAAAAGAGGTAAGCATTGACTGGTTACAATATTTCATGAATACTTTAAGTGAGACTTAAATGTCTGAAATCACTTACATAATATATCCCTATACACATAGGCAACAGAATATAAAAGCACAAACATAAGATTGCATCTCTCTTGTCCCATGTAAATTGTACTGTTTGACTATCTGGTACTTGCTACATAGAAGGGATGTTTTGTTTCATTGATGCCATCTGTCTATTCCCATGAAAAACAACTTAGGTCCACCACTCAGAAAGCCATCCAGCTCTAAGACAGTCATGAACCTGGAACTAGCCTCAGTATAGGGCATTATTCCACATGTCTATCACCTATAAATCATACATCTGTTCTGCTAACAGTTGCAATTTGCTGACATTCTGAAGTCCAACAAAAAATGGAAGGCCCTGAACCAAATGTTTTGTTATTGTTGTTGAATAAAATAAATAAGTGCAGCCAAACTGCAAATGATAACACCAAACAAGAGAAAAAATCCCCCATGCCTGATATTTGCTAATTAATGTTGAAGTGCATCTTAATGGATATGATTTAATTATTTAAAGAGTGAAGAGTTTCATTATTGGTCCTACTATTTTATCACACATAGGGCAAACAGAAAGATCCTCCTCAAACATTGTGGATTTTTTTACATTCAAGGGGGAAAATAAAACCCTAAATGATCATCTGTTACATCTGCTTTGATTTGGATTGCTGCATTGAGCTGGGGGGTTGGACGTGATGGCCTGATAGGCCCCTTCCAACTCAATAATTCTATGATAGATAAATAGATAGATAGATAAATCTTTATTGTCATTGTCCTGCACAGGACAACGAGATTGGGGGGAAAAACACTTAACAACCCAACAAAACCTAAACAAAATACAAGTATACAAAATTATCAACATACTCCCACCCCACATATACACATTTAACCCCTAAAAGCTCTAAAACTCTAAAACCCTAAAAACTCTAAAAACTATATACAGAAGCTCCCTCATAGACTGCATTGCACTGCATTCAAAGCCAGAAGCGCTTTTGGGTAGAAACTATTTCTCAAGCAGCTGGTCCTGGTCTTTATGACTCTATACCTTCTTCTAGAAGGCAGAAGCTGAAAGAGATCATTTCCGGGGTGCGTACTATCCTGTGCAGTCTCTACAGCTTTCTTATAATACCTGGCGGCATAGATTTGATCTAGAGTGGGAAGAGTACGCCTGATTATCCCCTCCGCAGTCTTTATGACCCTGGACAGCATTGTTCTTTTCCTAGCTGTACAACTCCCAAACCATACACACAGACCATAGGTTAACACACTCTCTACGGTACAGTGGTAGAATGCCAACAGCAGGTCCTTTGAAAGATTGTTCTTCCTGAGGATTCTCATGAAGTATAACCTCTGCTGTGCTCTCTTCATCAGATCTTTGGTGTTTGCTCCCCATATTAGATCATCCCTTAGCTCCATTCCCAGAAATCGAAACACCGAGACCTGTTCCACACAATTCCCTTCAATAATAAGTGGTTGGATGTTCAATTTGCATTTTCTAAAGTCCACAATGATCTCTTTTGTCTTTTTTTACATTGAGGAATAAATTGTTTTCCCTACACCACTCCATCAGCATCTCAACCTCCTTCCTGTAAGCCAACTCTCCCTCCCCAACAGTAATCAGACCACCACCGTTGTGTGGTCTGCAAACTTGATGATCTTATTGCTGGGGTAACTGGGAACACAATCATATGTGTAAAGTGTGTACAGAAGCGGGCTCTCCAAATGGGTCAGAACAGCATGTCAGCACAGCATGCTATTATTGTCTCATAGTGTATTGGTATCAATCAGTTAAGTGGGTAATCAGGATTGTTGTCTTTTATTTTTTTTCTCTTTTTTTTACATCATCAGACAAAAATTATCTTCAGTGTGATTTAAGAGGCATCATTCAATGCCATTTTTTTCTTTCTCCAAAAGGGTTTCCCCTCAGATTAATTAATTATATTTTATTTGTACACTGTACACTATTTAAAATTTGGGTTAGGACGCCAACAAGAAGGGCAAAAAAGGAAAGAAGATTTGCTATCCAAACTTGCAAAATTAGTATTATAGACATCACTGCCACCAACCCATCAGTAAAGAGACAAGAAACAGAAAGTTTGGTGAAAACTAGGGCCACATTTTATTTAATTAATTAAATTTATGCAAACCCTGTTAGTTTTGAATGAGTGTTGTAGAAGTCTGAGTTGCAATAGGTCCAAGAAAGAAGACTATGCAACAAGTTTAGTTTAAATCAAACTGGTATATTAACAACATTTATAGACAAAGAAAAATAGCATTACATCCTGCACTGTTCAGCTCTGCTGTGTCCTGCAAAACAAACTCTGCAAGCAACTTCTATTTCTACAGCCAGCAAAACACTTAAGGTTACAATGTATCTTATTAACTGTCAATCACAGCAGAGCTGAGCCATGAAGATTACTTGCAGCTGTTCCTTGTTAACTGACCTCAGCCTGTCTTTGACATTATCTCTGCACTTTGCCTCACTATATGGATATTATTGACACTCCTCCTAGGCCCTGCGAGAGATATTTAACCCATCTCTGAATTTTAAAAAAAAATCAGTACAAAGATTTTGGTAAACACATCTGCAGTGTTACATTCTGATGAACATTTCCCCAGCTTTATAAACCCATCAGCAACTGTCTTTGCATCAGCAAATTCAAAACTTGGTACTTGTTGTAGCTGTAAATATGCTGCTGTAAAATCAAAATGGCCCACACTTTTTCTTTGAACCCCTGCTTTGCATAATGCAATTTTCAGTGATTCAGATTTTACACCGGGTGAGAACATTTGGTCATAGTCAGACCCTTGTACTTGGCTAAAGCCCCTGGCTACTAGACTGGCTTTATATTGCATTTCACCATTAGTAAGCCATTTTAGTTTGTACAACCATCTACATCCTATTATATATGTGTTTTCTGGTATCTTTTGCCGCCGCTGTGCTTTCCGGCCCAGTGGGGGTGAAGAGAGGCCCTCCAGCCACTCCACTAGCTGGCATTCTTGGGCCCAGCCCTCACCCTCACCCTCAGACTTCAAACGGCGAGGGGGACCCGGACCAGCCATTGCCAGCACCATGATTTCTGGCCCGCAGGGGGTGAAAAGAGGCCCTCCAGCTACTCCACCAGCCAGCATTCTTGGGCCCCACCCTCCCCCCTTTCCCTCAGACATCAAAAGGTGAGGGGGAGCCGGACCAGCGATTGCCGCTGCTGCACTTTCTGGCCTGGTGAAGAGAGGCCCTCCAGCCACTCCACCGGCCAGCGTTCTTGGGCCCCGCCCTCCCCCTCGCCCTCAGACTTCAAACGGCGAGGGGGAGCCAGACCAGCCATTGCCACTGTCGTGCTTTCCACCCTGGTGGTGGTGAAGAAAGGCCCTCCGGCTACTCCACTGGCTGATGTTCCTGGGCCCCGCCCTCCCCCTTCGCCCTCGGACTTCAAAAGGAGAGGGGGAGCCAGACCAGCCATTGCCGCCACCACGCTTTCCGGCCTGGTGGGGGTGAAGACAGGTCCTCTGGCCACTCCACTGGCCAGCGTTCTTGGGCCCTGCCCTCCCCCCTCGCCCTCAGACTTCAAAAGTCGAGGGGGAGCCGGACCAGCCATTGCTGCCCCCGCGCTTTCCGCTTTGAAAATTGCTTTTGAATTACACTGTATTGCTATTGTACTGAATTTACTTTTTATGCTTCTTATTATTGTATTATTGTATTGTTTCTTTTTACATGTTGTAATGGCCACCTTGAGTCGTCATCACCTGAGAAGGTGCAGGATATAAATTAAAATGTGTTGTTGTTGTTGTTGCTGTTGTTGTTGCTGCTGTTGCTGTTGCTGTTGTTTTGAACAGGAGTAAACACATTATTTTCTGTCAGAGAATCAAACTCCTTTTGCATTGCTTTTAGCCACAATTGTTTTTCTTTTTTTCCAAGAGCCAGTACCTCTTTGTAATTGTAGGTTCCTTTACATAAACATTATTTACAGCAACACTATAACCAAACCTTTGTGGAGGAATAACTTTAGTTGACCTAGTAGACACCCTCACTTTAGGAACAGAACTTTGAACACTTTTAGGTTCATGATTAATTGGAGATTGCATCTCCCTTTCTTCAACATCTGAAACAGGTGTTTCAGAACTTTGTTCTTAATTCTGTTCACATTCACTTAAAGGCAACACTATTTTTTGTGACTCTTCATATCCATGAATCCTTTGCCAATTAGCGTTCTCACGTATACTGGCTGACCTACTAAAGATTAGTTTCTTTTGCTCATTTGCAAAACTGTAGGCTTTCATATTACTTTGGTATCCCAAGAAAGTTAGTTTCAATTTTTGGGCCCTCCTTTGCGGCTGTGCTTTAATGGAATGTAAACCCATGCTTTCATACCAAACACTCTAAGAAAGCTTAAACTTGGATTCCTTTTGTACAATAAACAATAGGGGATATTATCAACAGTTATGGTATATAAACGATTAGAAACAAAACATGCTGCTGATAAAGTCTCAGCCCAATAACTCATAGGCAAACCAGCATCAGTTAGCATAGCATACATCATTGTTTGCAATAATCCCCCTTTTCTCTCAGCTAGACCATGTTCTTGAGGCACACAGGCATTCGTTATTCTGTGAACTACACTATTTCCCTGTAAACATTGGGCAAATTGTTTTGACATGAATTCACCCGCTTGATCTGTTTGAATGGCTTTGAGTTCTAGTCCCAGCTGCTTTTGCACTTGTTTGACCCAGTATTTGAATCTGTTAAAAGTTTCTGATTTTTGCTTCAAAGCAAACACCCAACTGAACTGAGTACAATCATCAGTTATGATCAATGCAAAATGATTTTGGGAATGACTTTTAGGATAAGGCCAATTAAATCTAGATGCACCAAACCTAAAGGCTTATCAGTAACTCTATTACTTTCTTTTGCTACTGCAGCTGCTTTTGTTTTTACCTGTTTACAAACTGTGCAATGAAGAAATTCTTTACACTGTGGCACTTTCTCATTATTCAACAGAGCTAAAGTCTTTCTTATGGTATTAAAACTAGCATGTCCTAATCGCCTATGCATTAAATGAATGCAATTAGCATGCTTATTCAGATTAGTCACCATCACAGTATTGGCTGCTGCATTATCAACTACATGAACATTGTTGTGTAACATTCCCTTAACCAGCACCTTGCCATCTCTTCAGATAATGCATTCTCTTTTGGAAAACGTTACAACAAAACCTGATTTTGTCAAAGAACTCACAGATAATAGATTATTTTCCAAACTAGGAACACATAACACACTCTCAAAATTGACACCTAGTGGAGGAAAACAAATTGTGCCTTCACTAATGACCTTTGCAGCACTACCATCAGCCAAATTGACAAGTGGTAATTTAGATAGTCTTGACTCAGTTAGTAAAGTCTCAGTCTTTGTAAAATGTTGACTTGCACCAGAATTGAGCAGCATACATCATCTCCAGCTGGTTCTGTAGTCACCAACTTGACCTGCACATCCAACCTTGAACTGCAGGTAGCTTGCTTCTTCCAGAGTTGGAGGCAGGAACAACTCAGATAATTTATTGAACCACATAAATAACATTTTCTCACTTTGGAAGCTGTCTGCTGTAAAATACTGGCAGTAGCATGTCTGTTGTCTCCCACAGAATTCCTTTGCTTAGCCTCACAGCTGAGCTACTCTTTAGGATGTTGCTTATTTACCGATTGTCTTTTGGCATTGACTCTTGTTTCTTCCTCCAACAAATGCAAAGAAACATAATTCAGACATAATTGCCCAGAGTCAACACTCTCTAGTGCAGTAATTAAAGGGAAAAAGTCCTCAGAAACAGAGCTCAATATTATATAGACTTTGTCAATCTCTTGGAAAGTTTCTCCCCGGTCCTGAAGCTGTTGAAATAATTCAGTCAAGACATTTAAGTGCCCTTGAACTGAATCTCCTTGTTGCATAGAAAGTTTATACAGATGCCTCATTAAAGCTATAACAGAGCCAGCAGAAACTCTAGCATATACATCTCTGAGTGAGTCCCAAGCTTGCTCAGCTATATTCTTCCCACGCAAATGCAATTGTTGGTCATCTGAGACTGACAACACAATATGTGCTAAAGCCTTCTCATCCCCCACAGTCTCTGCAGCCATTGGAGCTGCTGGTGGATTATTTACATACCTCCACAGTGACTCTCTTTTCAGAAAATGCTCCATCTTCAAAGACAAAATAAAATAATTGCTGGAGGTTAGCTTATCTACTAGTACCATCATGGACTGCGCCATCTTGTCTCTCGATGCAGGTAACACCAAGCCATCTGTTACCTCCTCCTCACCATCAGAAGCACTTCCACTGTTGGACTGGTTCAGGAGCTTACTCTCCTCCTCAGCTTCACTGTCAGACACCGACATTCAATTCCAGCTCAAAGACAATCTTACTTGGTAGCAGAGCCACCACAACTCATAAGAACAGCCTTGCTGGAACAGGCCACAGCCCATCCAGTCTAGCATTCTGTCTCACACAGTGGCTCACCATTTTCTTCAGGGTATTCCCAAGGAGATGCCTTCACCTGCTTAGGATTCCCTGGAAATGGCATTGAGAGATATCCTGCCTATCTCTCCAACCTGGAGGTTGTCCTTAAGTATCCATAATTATTGCCATTGATACCCTTCTCCTCCATGAACTTGTCTAATCCTTTCTTAAAGCTGTCAAGACTGACAGCTGTCACCACTTCTTCTGGCAGGGAGTTCCATAGACCAGTAATCCTCTGGGTGAAAAAGTACTTTCTCTTATTTGTTTGAGAACTAGTACCCAAAAGTTTCATGGAGTGTCCCCTAGTTCTAGTGTTATGCGATAGGGAAAACAGTTTTTCCTTATCTACTTTGTCCACACCGTGCATGATTTTATAAACTTCAATCAGGTCACCTCTTAGACGCCGTCGTTCAAGAGTGAAAAGGCCCAACCGTTGCAGCCTCACATGGTAAGGAAGGTGTCCCAGTCCAATAATCATTTTGGTTGCCCTCCTCTGCACTTTTTCCAACTCCATAATATCCTTCTTGAGGTATGGCGACCAGAACTGTACACAGTATTCCAGATGGGGCCTCACCATAGTTTTATAAAGAGGCAAAAAGACACTTGCTGACTTATTTTCTATACTCTTCCTAATGATCCCTAGCATTGAGTTTGCTTTTTTCATTGCTGAGGCACACTGGGTTGAAACCTTCATTGAGCTGTCCACCAGGACACCAAGGTCCCTTTCCTGGTTTGTCGCAGAGAGTTCAGACCCCATCAGTTTATAAATGTAATTGGGATTTTTTGCCCCAACATGCATCACTCTGCACTTACTAATGTTGAAGCTCATTTGCCACTGTTTTGCCCACTCCCCCAGTGTCAAGAGATCCCTCTGGAGCTCCTCACAATCTCTCACAGTTTTCACTACCCTGTATAATTTAGTGTCGTCAGCAAACTTGGCTACCTTGCTTTTTACTCCTACCTCTAGATCATTTATGAAGAGGTTGAAAAGCAGGGGTCCGAGTACTGAACCTTGGGGGACCCCACTCTTTACTTCCCTCCATTTGGAGAAGTGTCCATTTAGTGCTACCCTCTGTTTCCTGTCCCTTAGCCAGTTGCTGATCCAGGACAAGACCAGTCCCTTTATTCCATGACTGGTAAGTTTATTCAAGAGCCTTTGGTGTGGGACCTTGTCAAAAGCCTTCTGAAAGTCCAGATAAACAATGTCAACTGGATCCCCCTTATCCACATGCTTGTTGACACTCTCAAAATATTCCAACAGATTAGTGAGGTATGATTTGCCCTTGTAGAAGCCATGTTGGCTCTCCTTTAGCAGCGCCTTCTCTTCTATGTGCCTATTAATTCTATCTTTTAGGATGGTTTCCATCACTTTACCTGGGACACATGTCAAACTGACAGGTTGGTAATTTCCTGGATCACCCCTGGATCCTTTTTTGAAAATTGGTGTTACATTCGCTACCTTCCAGTCATCAGGCACAAAGCCTGATTTGAGGGAAAGATTATATATTTTGGCTAGGAGATCAGCAATTTCATCTTTAAGTTCCCTGAGAACTCATGGATGGATGCCATCTGGTCCTGGTGATTTGTTAGTGTTTAGTTTAACAAGACATGCAAGGATCTCCTCCCTGGTTATTTCTATCTGGTTTAATTCTTCGGTTTCCCTCCCTACGAAGATAGGCTCTGTTTTGGGCATGTGTTCTCTGTCTTCTTCAGTGAATACTGAAGCAAAGAATTCATTGAGTCTCTCTGCAATCTCTGTTTCCTCTTTAATAACCCCTTGACTTCCATTGACATCTAATGGTCCAATGGCCTTCCTAGTTGGGTTCTTACTTCTAACTCAGTGCAGTTTAGCCGACTGGGCCCATAACCCTGTTAGTTTTGAGTGAGTGTTGTAGCAGTCTGAGTTGCAATAGGTCCAAGAAAGAAGACTATACACCAGTTTAGTTTAAATCAAACTTGTATATTAACAACATTTACAGACAAATTAAATTAGCATTACATCCTGCACTGTTCAGCTCTGTTCTCCAAAACAAGCTCTGCAAGCAACTTCTATTTCTACAGCCAGCAAAACACTTCAGGTTACAATATATCTTATTAACTGTCAATCACAGCAGAGCTGAGCCATGATAATTGCTTACAGCTGTTCCTTGTTAACTGACCTCAGCCTGTCCTTGACATTATCTCTGCACTTTGCCTCACTATATGGATAGTATTGACAAACCCCTGACCTGTGAAAGGGACTGGTAGTACAAAACCTGACACTAGAGCAGGAGTTCCTCCACAGTCACTTTCTAACCTAGATGGGTAACACCCTAAACCCCACACAGTTCTGAACCTTGTCAACAACTGCCATTTGGGGAGGCATCTTTGCAAGCATTTTCAATTCTATTCCTAAGAAGGCATACCACAAAGATGGCTCATGATGCCCACAGGGTACAGAACTGATTCGATCAAGTTATGTCCCACACCCTGCAAGCAATATCATCCAATGACGCCCAGAGGGATTCACTGCTACCACTGTGACCTTGCACTACTTGCCAACTTTGTGACCTATTTACCCATAGCCATCATGTCCCACAAGTATCCCATAGCACAGAGTGGGATGGGTGAAAAAGACTCAGGATCCACCAGCCAAAAAAAATCCTATTCAAATGATGGTGACCCAGCAGCCCTCTATACTACAAGGAGGGTGGGCAGGCCAATGGCAACCGGCAAAGTAGCTAGCTCTCAGGTGAGGCTGAGTCTTTAATGGAAGGCTTTATGCCCCACCCCCAAGCAGTGCACAAGGACACCATTGAGTCCTTTGGCTATTTTTGCCCCCCTCTGACAGGACAGAGACAAAAGCCCTCCCCTTCATCAATAGCTGCACAGTGGCTGGAATCACAGAGCACCCCAATATTTTTATTTTGTCCTTCACAAGTTGAAGTGAAAAATAACATTCCAGTAAAACTGATTTTTTTTGTCTTTTTGTCTCCTTGTATATGAATAAAATATGGAATTGTGACTTTAGAGAGAAGAAAAGAAAGCTACACCACAAAATATCTCTCTATCTTGTTATCTCCTCTATGATGAGATTGAAATACTTCTTTTAACATTCTGTATCTGTTGGGTATCCTAGATTCATATCAATATACTCATGTGAACAGAGTGTGATAAAAAAATTAGTTTTCTCTGTATTTCAAAAACAGCGGTGCAGCAGGTGACAGCAATCCTCTTCAGAATAGGGTAAGAAAAATTATCAATGTATTTTGATAAAGTCCAGTTTTATAAACACATACAGGGGGAGATTAAATTAATATTCATCCCCAACATGCTGTTTATAATGTAATCATATAAGGATAGCATATGCCTTCTTAATGGTGCAAAATAATGTGTGACTGTTTTTAAAATGTATTTTTAAAAATGTGTGAGTTTTCTGTTGTTAGCCGCCCAGAGTAGGGAAATCTCCTAGATGTGCGGGGTATAAATATAATAAATAAATAAACAAAATGATAAAACATTTATTTTTTGCCAACATATGGTTGAGATGAAGTCACATTATTAGCATAGAAAGATGAGAAGAACTTTAGCGGATCACACACAGAAAGGATGACTAAATTTTGAAAGCCACTTGAAGTTGAGCAGAAATATTACATGATTCTTTTGAATCATGTAATATTCATTCATTGAATAGTCAGAGATGTGTTTGGGGCTGTTCAAGAAGATACAGAAACAGAAATTTAAAACAGGATCTGATCTGGAATCCAGTGTGTTTGTGAGGACTGTTTGTATTTAACAATTGCATTCTCATATTTAACAAATTTATTTTATTTAGTACGAAATCTTTCCATACATGTAACTCAAAGGTACCTTTATTCTGTACTTTATAGTATTTATTTCTGTGTTCTGCACAGTTCTTTTTGTTGTGTTCTTACATAACTGTTGACTTGTATACAGGGCCAGATTTAGGATCTGTGGGCCTCTAGGCTGAACCCGTGGCGCAGGCCCTACCGGGGAAAGTATTTTTCTAAAATTAACCTACAAAAACCAAATTTTCAGCAATTATCCAATTAAAAACTGAAAAATAAACATTTGAAGTTTATTATTAAATTATAGAAATGTTACGTATGACATTCCTATACAGTATTTAGAATTTGATGAATTCATGAGATGATAAAAATTAATAGATCTGAACATCATTAAGGTAATATATCCTGCTTCCTCCCCTCTATTGCTGGGGCAATGTGCTAGCCAATCCGCTGAGTCAGAAGTGTGGCTGTCACTCTCACTCCCATTCCTCCTTTGCTTCCTCCTTTGCCCGCACACCTCTTTCTTGCCTGACTGGTGCCTGTCTTCATTTTTTTTTGGGGGGAGGGGGTTTGTGGTGCGGGCCCCCCTGTGGTGCGGGCCCATAGGCTGCAGCCTATGTAGCCTATGATGAAATCAGGCCCTGCTTGTATAGGTGACCAGGCATTCCTCATAGTTATTTTATCTGTGGTAGCAAAAGTTACACCAAGTAATGCACAGGTCTGCTGCCTTTTGTTTCAACATTTGATGGTGAGTAACCCACCTGCAACTTTAAAAACATCACCAGAGCCAATCAGATTTTCCTTCATTAATTCTCCTAACCCTTGATGTAACTGCCCTTGCTTCATTGGTGCAAACTGAGGCTTCCTTAAAACCTGCATGCATGCAGCAGAAAGTTTATTGTGCTTTATTAGTCCTTTCTGTCCCCAAAACAAAAGCCCAAATGTCTCCCCATTTTCCATGCAATTTTTAAGCAGTTTCAGTTAGCTCCAGTGCATGTGGATTTCATGGAGACTTGCCTGTAATGTAGGAAGAAGGGAAGGTGAAATTTTTAATCTCCCATAATTGTTGGGAGATAGAGGCAGCAGAGAAAATGACTGACTGGAAAAGGTCCCATATCCATATTAGCCAATAAAAGTTCTCAATAGCAAATATAGATATTATGCAATATGTACTCTCTTTCCATTTTTAAAGCTTGCCTTCCTTCTAAAGAAGAAAGCTTCTGAAAGCTTAGCTATCTGAAAAACAGCATGTTATTTGCCATATTAAATGACAGTCATTGACATGAAGCTTTGTATTAAAAAAAATCCTTGAAACCCAGCTTTGAATGGTAGGTGTAAGTACAATACCCCAGTTCAATCAATTGTGAATGAAAATGCATTATATAATGAGATAGAGAATTATTTATCCTTCTCTTGCTGATTTCACTTTTGAATACTCAGGATGAAATGCTGCCAAATATTTATCATTTAATACTAACATGATGAATGAAAGATTAAAAAGAGTCACCATAGCTATGACAGAATCTGCAAAATGTGTCCTATGACACATCAAAATATTTTATGTTAGAGTTTTATGCCTGATAAGATAAACTACTGACACTGTAAGCATACCTTGACCCCTGAAATCATGAGCTGGGATGGAATTTTATGGACATTTCATGCAAGTTTAATTCAGGTTTGTAATTTCAATATACAGTATACTGAGAAAGTGGGAAAATTTTGTATGATTTTTTTTTAAAATTGTACACAATATTTATCACAATGGTTGACACATTTAAAATACAGTAATAAAAACAGTGAAAGAGTGTTTCTGTTTCAACTGAACAAACTACCAAATCATCAGCAACATCTCCGTCAACAGCAAAATATGATCTCACTTCCCTCAACAATAATGGTTCCTTCTGTTTGATATATTTTGCTCTCCTGATGGTACTTTACCTCAGCCATTTAAATTCACCCTAAGCACCCTGTGGCTTATGAACTGCATATGACCTTCAGATGTTCTTTCATATACTGTAATAGTTATATATACATTTTCTAATACAGTAATACCTCATACAAAGTCCTCTTCATACAACATCACCGAATTCCTTGAAAAAAGTTGCCTCATACAAAGTCGTTTTGACTTTGTATGAGGCATTGGGGTTTTTCCCAGGTTCCATTGTGCCTGGGCAGTATAAAAGGCAGGACACATACATGCATTGCTCGTGTGGGTTTTGCATAAGGAGTGGTTTTGAATGCAATTTTGGGTTTTTTTAGATTTTTTCGTCAGAATTTTTAGAGGCATTCCTGGGATTTTTGCAGCATTCTTCAGGTTCTTGGACAATCAGGGTTCTTTGACATGTTTTTGTAATGTATTTAGCCTTTAGACAATGATTTCTTAAAGTTCCGCCAGTTTCCTGTCTGTTTCGTTGACTTTGCCCTGAAGTCTGTGCTGTTACAGTACAATGTATCTCTATAGAAATGACATTGTACGAGGCATCGCAGCAAGGATTTGGATGTTGTATGAGGCATTGCGGCTAGGATTTTGCATGCCTCATACAAAGTCCAAATCCGTATAAAGTCCAAACTTGTGGAACCAAGTTTGGATGTTGTATGAGGTATCACTGTATATAACTTTAAAAGAAATAATAGGAATGAAAAATACAGTCTAGTCTCCATAGGTTACAAATTTTTCCAGTTGTATTTTGAAGTACTAGGCTCTGAGATAATCCCCCCCCTATATTGATTACTTACATTGATGCATAGCAGGATTAAAAATGCCTCAAGCAAGCAATTATCCATTAAATTCTTATTCTGGCACAGAAAACAGCACATTTCCCCCAGGGTATCATAATTCCTGCTGAGAAAATGAGGTGCTGCCTCATTCACAAAACATCAAATGGAAATATCTTAATTCAAAAAATCATAAGGCTCACAAATGGTATTCAGAACTAGACAAAATATCAGGTAATAAAAAAATATTTAAATTTGAAGGGCTTAGCTTTGCTTAGATGAAGTTTGTGTGATAATTGTGCAGGATAATATATTTTCCCTTAAAATACTGTAGATTGGGAGAAGAGAAATGCACCTGAGGATCTGAAGGAAGGAATTGAAGTTCACTGATGGTAAAAAAACAACCCTCCACATTATATGTCTGTTCAGTCCAGGGAGTATTAGTTAAAACAATTGGGAAATGGGAAAGAATCCCCATAACTGCTGCTAATCATAGTACATAAGAACATAAGAACAGCCTTGCTGCAACAGGCCACAGCCCATCCAGTCCAGCATTCTGTCACACACAGTGGCTCACCATTTGCTTCAAGGTATTCAAAAGGAGATGCCTTCACCTGCTTCATGGCTGAACAAAGTTGCTGATCCAGGACAAGACCAGTCCCTTTATTCCATGACTGGTAAGTTCAGACCCCATCAGTTTATAAGTGTAATTGGGGTTCTTTGCCCCAACATGCATCACTCTGCACTTACTAATGTTGAAACTCATTTGCCACTGTTTTGCCCACTCCCCCAGTGTCGAGAGATCCCTCTGGAGCTCCTCACAATCTCTCACAGTTTTCACTACCATGTATAATTTAGTGTCGTGAGCAAATTTGGCCACCTTGCTTTTTACTCCTACTTCTAGATCATTTATGAAGAGGTTGAAAAGCAGGGGTCGCAGTACTGAACCTTGGGGGACCCCACTCTTTACTTCCCTCCACTTGGAGAAGTGTCCATTTAGTGCTACCCTCTGTTTCCTGTCCCTTAGCCAGTTGCTGATCCAGGACAAGACCTGTCCCTTTATTCCATGACTGGTAAGTTTATTCAAGAGCCTTTGGTGTGGGACCTTGTCAAAAGCCTTCTGAAAGTCCAGATAAACAATGTCAACTGGATCCCCCTTATCCAAATGCTTGTTGACACTCTCAAAATATTCCAACAGATTAGTGAGGTATGATTTGCCCTTGTAAAAGCCATGTTGGCTCTCCTTTAGCAGCACCTTCTATTCTATGTGCCTTTTAAGCCTATCTTTTAGGAAGGTTTCCATCACTTTACCTGAGACACATGTCAAACTGACCGGTCAGTAATTTCCTGGATCACCCCTGGATCCTTTTTTGAAAATTGGTGTTGCATTCACTACCTTCCAGTCATCAGGCACAAAGCCTGATTTGAGGGAAAGATTATATATTTTGGCTAGGAGATCAGCAATTTCATCTTTAAGTTCCCTGAGAACTCATGGATGGATGCCATCTGGTCCTGGTGATTTGTTACCATTTAGTTTAACAAGACATGCAAGGACCTCCTCCCTGGATATTTCTATCTGGCTTAATTCTTCAGTATCCCTCCCTACGAAGATAGGCTCTGTTTTGAGCATGCAGTCTCTGTCTTCTTCAGTGAATACTGAAGCAAAGAATTCATTGAGTCTCTCTGCAATCTCTGTTTCCTCTTTAATAACCCCTTGCCTTCCATTGTCATCTAATGGTCCAATGGCCTTCCTAGTTGGGTTCTTGCTTCTAATGTACTTAAAGTAGTCTTTGTTATTTCTCTGAATGTTTTTAGCTATACGCTCCTCAAAGTCTTGCTTTGCTTTCCTGATTGTTGCCTTGCATTTGTTCTGTCAGAATTTATGAGTCTGCCTGCTGTCCTCATTCGGACAAGCCTTCCATCTTCTAAATGAGCTTTTCTTGCTTTTGATCACTTCCCGAACAGCTCCTGTAAGCCATATCGGAGTCCTCTTGGACCTGGCAGTGCCCTTTTTCCTTTTGGGTATGCATTCCAATTGGGCCTCTGTTATTGTTTTTGTGAACATCTCCATGCCTCTTCCTTACCTCAGTGCACTCCTTCACACCCAGGCAGTGGGGAGAGTCTCATGTTTATAAGAAATAGATAAACAATTATTTATTTCCTTAGTAGATCACTGTAAAGTACTCTATAATCTATTTACTTCAAGCCATCATTGGCTTTTTTGTAACCTTCCCTGTAATCTAGGGGTGAGTGGAAAACCACATAAGTACTCTGTACTAAAATAAGTATACACATTAGGTCCAACTTTCCTGTACCTTTTAGGAGATAAACCGACCTGATCTGTCTACAGGTCTGTAAGATTATCTCTGTGTTTCCAGATCATCCCCTCTTTTTTAAAAAACTGCAAAAGAAATGTTCAAAAAAGACTTAACTGTGGGGATGGTACACAATTCTCCATAGTACTTCAGTGTCTGGGGAAAACGTTTTGCTTTGTTGAGAGTTTCGTTCTTCCTAAGTCTACAGTGTTTTTTCCAGTTTTTCCTTTCCTCAGGTCAAATCAATGACCACCTTTCTAAGCTCACAAATGCCAAATGGGACACAAAGGTTCAGTGGTAGTGTTGCTAGTTACATAAACTGGAAAATCCACATTCTCCTATGGAAACCTGTTCAGGCATTGGAAAATATTCTTTGTTCAGCCATGAAGCCACTAGAAGGGCATTTCGTGGAGATGCAGGAGCATACCTGTCAAGCGCGGCTCCACAAAATACGGGACCCATAACTGTCAACCGCGGCTCCAGAAAATACGGGATCTGCGCAAATGGTTCTGCGCAGGTCGTCTTCTACGCATGCGTAGAACAGGGCTACGCAAGAGTAAAACCCTTCTACGCATGCATAGAAGGCTATGCCACTTGCATAGAAGGTGACCTGCACAGAAGGGCTGCACAGTACCTCCTTTCCCCGCTGCCAAATTCCGGGGTTTCGGCAGCGCGGGGTGGGAAATGGCGCAAATCGGCGCCAAAATCCGTGAAATCCCGGCTAATCTGGGAAGGTTGACAGGTATGACGGGACCTGCGCAGAACCCTTCTGCTCAGAAGGGTTCTGTGCATATGCACATGTGCAGTGACTACTTTCCCCACCGGTCAAATTATGGGATGGTGATGGAAAAGTGGAGGAAGTGATGCAGAAACGCGGGAAATCCCAGCCAATCCGGGATATTTGACAAGTATGTGCAGTAGACAGCTTTATATGTGGCCACCTCCAGACTATGGAGACTTCATAACGACCATTCTCCAAAGGTATGATGTTTAAAGGATTTTTCTCTTGTGTATATTCACCCCATCCATAACATTGCATCTGATGGAAAACTTAGAAGATGACTGCTGAATGACTAGTGCCTTTTTACATAAGAACATAAGAACATAAGAACAGCCTTGCTGGAACAGGCCACAGCCCATCCAGTCCAGCATTCTGTCTCACACAGTGGCTCACCATTTCCTTCAGGGTATTCCCAAGGAGATGCCTTCACCTGCTTAGGATTCCCTGGAAATGGCATTGAGAGATATCCTGCCTATCTCTCCAACCCGGAGGTTGTCCTTAGGTAGCCATAATTATAGCCATTGATACACTTGTCCTCCATGAACTTGTCTAATCCTTTCTTAAAGCTGTCAAGTCTGACAGCTGTCACCACTTCTTCTGGCAGGGAGTTCCATAGACCAGTAATCCTCTGGGTGAAAAAGTACTTTCTCTTATTTGTTTGAGAACTAGTACCCAAAAGTTTCATGGAGTGTCCCCTAGTTCTAGTGTTGTGCGATAGGGAAAACAGTTTTTCCTTATCTACTTTGTCCACACCGTGCATGATTTTATAAACTTCAATCAGGTCACCTCTTAGACGTCGTCGTTCAAGAGTGAAAAGGCCCAACCGTTGCAGCCTCAGATGGTAAGGAAGGTGTTCCAGTCCCCTAATCATTCTGGTTGCCCTCCTCTGCACTTTTTCTAGCTCCATAATATCCTTCTGGAGGTATGGCGACCAGAACTGTACACAGTATTCCAGATGGGGCCTCACCATAGATTTATAAAGAGGCAAAATGACACTTGCTGACTTATTTTCTATACCCTTCCTAATGATCCCTAACATTGAGTTTGCTTTTTTCACTGCTGAGGCACACTGGGTTGACATCTTCATTGAGCTGTCCACCAGGACACCAAGGTCCCTTTCCTGGTTTTTCAAAGAGATGGGTGTAGTTCTAGTTGCTAGTTCAAGCAAAATAGACCCATTAGCCAAATTCCTGTTGCTTAGTGTAAGCAAATATGTAAATTTCAGTCCATTTATCACTGGTAATAAAGCCATGGTTGCGATTGTTCTCAGGGAAATATGCATACTGGCTTGCTGCATGTATGAATAAAAATAAATAAATAAATAAAGAAATAAATAAATATGTGCTTGCCCTGAAAAATCTGGTTTATACTGAGAGACAGTATTTAGGCCATTGAATCATTTACTGAATAGTTTTAATCTACCCTAGTTGGGACTTTGTTTGTTTGCTATCTTTCCCCTCAAAGGGGATGCAAGGTGACTCACAAAAATTAAAATCATATAATATAATTATAAAACACAATTATATGTTTAAAAAGATGTAACGAATTAAATATAATTCTGACACATTTTTACACTTCACGATTCTTGTATCATAATTTCTTAATAACATTTCCTCCCATAATTTTTTACAATATAAAGACTAATGGAGATAGGAATTTTTCTCCACCCACATTTCTGTTAGCCTTCCATAAAAAGTTGGGTTATGAAGAAAGCAGTTCAAAACATCAAGGCATCAACAGTTTTATTTTTCTCAGGAGGTTCAGCAGAAAAGAATTGCAGCTATTGCACCTCTTAACAAGGAGCATCAAAATGGATGCTGTTATATTATTCATTGCAACCTTTACAGGAAATGAATGGGCATTTCCAATAAATAGGTAATAGGCAAAATGACAGATTTGTGGACCACAATGTAATTGTTGCAAATGAGGATTGCAAATATCATTTCCTGATACTATTCACACAGTGAGATCCAGTCAGTCAGGCCAGATTTGCAGCCAGAATAAATTAGATATAAGTAGGAATGAGAGTTTGAGGAATTAGTGCAGAAAAATCGAACAATCTCATCCCTAGGTATAACTTGGCTTCTGTTCAGAGTAGTGGCACAAGTCTTCAGCAAAGTGTTCTAAGTCCTAACATTTCCATTACTATTTTGTTCTGTGAAATTTGGCTCACTTTTCAATGAATTAATAAACATATGTACAAATAGTTCTGTTTCAGGCTGCTGATAGAGATCCACAAGTTTAAATGTTCAGAGAGAAGGCCTGTGTGTGAGTCTTTTCCTTTTCATGCTAGCTTTCCTTGTGTAGTACTGTAGCAAAAAGACCTGTCTTCAAACTGTAGCAGAGGTACAATGTCTTGGGCAAATGTGTAAGAAACAAGCCAAATCAAGCAGTATTTGTCCATTTCTGGGCAACCATTAGGTGAATTGAAGAAACCAAAGCTTAAGTAGCATGGGACAGAACCCCAACAGTTACCTCATATAAAATGTTGTGATTAGAATTGGGGAAAGAAAACACCTTATGGAAATATAAAGGATAGTATGCCTTTTATCTTCCTTGCTTTTCCTGCTGCTAAGCCACTGGTTAAATCATTAAAGTCTTGGGACTACACCATCAGGAAATTCACTTTCAGAGAACAAGGAGAGAGAGTCGGCACAGAGAACAGATGGAAACAACATAGAGAACAGCAGCGTCCCTGTGTTCCCTTTTAGGTAAAGAATCAAAGAGAAGGATAGCCGCTGTCCTTTTAAAGTCTTTCACCTTGTCCCCTCCTAGAGGCTGCCTTAGAAGCTAAGTAGCATAGGTGCCCATCTTTGAGGTTTTTTTTGGGGGGGGCTCAACATGTGGGGTAGGGGTGGCTTTGGGAGGTTTTTTTTTCTTTTTTCCTCCCCCCACACCGTTTGTGATGACCCCTGGCTCTCAGTAAAGGAACCTGGGCAGACACTCCCTGTCTTTCTCTTTCTCTCACTCACATAGCATTGATGTACATTCAAAGTGTCTCGTTCCAGGGCTGTAGAGGCTTAAATGGAATGGGTTTGTTCCATCCTCATCAGGACCTTTCTCCAGTCATTCACTCTCAATGAATCACAGTCCAACATGCAAATCAGCTCTCTCCAACATTCTGTTTTCAGGCCTGGCTGTTAAACTGCCGTTTTTCTCCCATGGCACCATGGGAGTTGTAGTTTCCATTCTTTTCCCCATTCTGTGGGGCTTAGACCCCACCCTCAGCCCCCGGACCCTCACGGCAATGATCTCATGGACAAAAGGTAGGTTTGTGGAGTGCATTACAGGATAGGCTGGATGGGTGTGGAAACGCATTCCTCACATGCACGGCCCAACCCCTTTCCACCTGCCGGTTCGCGTCCCAGCCCAGCCAAGGCTTGAGGGAGCCAAGGAACACCTGGGGGTGGCTGGTGTGGCTTCAAAACGCCAGCGCCAACCCCCCCCCCACCGGACTGCTCTTCCACCTGCCGGTTCGCGTCCCAGCCCAGCCAAGGCTTGAGGGAGCCAAGGAACACCTGGGGGTGGCTGGTGTGGCTTCAAAACGCCAGCGCCAAACCCCCCCCCCACCGGACTGCTCTTCCACCTGCCGGTTCGCGTCCCAGCCCAGCCAAGGCTTGAGGGAGCCAAGGAACACCTGGGGGTGGCTGGTGTGGCTTCAGAACGCCAGCGCCAAACCCCCCCCCCCACCGGACTGCTCTTCCACCTGCCGGTTCGCGTCCCAGCCCAGCCAAGGCTTGAGGGAGCCAAGGAACACCTGGGGGTGGCTGGTGTGGCTTCAAAACGCCAGCGCCAACCCCCCCCCCCACCGGACTGCTCTTCCACCTGCCGGTTCACGTCCCAGCCCAGCCAAGGCTTGAGGGAGCCAAGGAACACCTGGGGGTGGCTGGTGTGGCTTCAAAATGCCAGCGCCAAACCCCCCCCCCCCACCGGACTGCTCTTCCACCTGCCGGTTCGCGTCCCAGCCCAGCCAAGGCTTGAGGGAGCCAAGGAACACCTGGGGGTGGCTGGTGTGGCTTCAAAACGCCAGCGCCAACCCCCCCCCCACCGGACTGCTCTTCCACCTGCCGGTTCGCGTCCCAGCCCAGCCAAGGCTTGAGGGAGCCAAGGAACACCTGGGGGTGGCTGGTGTGGCTTCAAAACGCCAGCGCCAACCCCCCCCACCGGACTGCTCTTCCACCTGCCGGTTCGCGTCCCAGCCCAGCCAAGGCTTGAGGGAGCCAAGGAACACCTGGGGGTGGCTGGTGTGGCTTCAAAACGCCAGCGCCAACCCCCCCCCACCGGACTGCTCTTCCACCTGCCGGTTCGCGTCCCAGCCCAGCCAAGGCTTGAGGGAGCCAAGGAACACCTGGGGGTGGCTGGTGTGGCTTCAAAACGCCAGCGCCAACCCCCCCCACCGGACTGCTCTTCCACCTGCCGGTTCGCGTCCCAGCCCAGCCAAGGCTTGAGGGAGCCAAGGAACACCTGGGGGTGGCTGGTGTGGCTTCAAAATGCCAGCGCCAAACCCCCCCCCCACCGGACTGCTCTTCCATCTGCCGGTTCGCGTCCCAGCCCAGCCGGGGCTTGAGGGAGCCACGGAAAACCTGGGGGTGGCTGGAGTGGCTTCAAAATGCCGAACTTTCTCTTTCCCCTGCCCCGCCTACCAGGAGGGTTGCCGGAGCAATGCCGCGTCTCTCCTGGGCTCATTCCACCGGCCCAGGATGGGAGCCACGCTTCATCTTCGGCTCCCTTCCCTGGCCCGCCCGGTCAGGGAAGGTGGGAGCCCAGCTGGAACAGTTTGCCGGGCGCGGGGCTATGAATAGCCGCCGCCACCGAGCCCCGAGAGCCACGCTTCATCTTCGGCTCCCTTCCCTGGCCCGCCCAGCTGGAACAGTTTTTCCCAGTAGTGGGGACTTTTAGGGCTTCGGTGAGAATGTTTCGAAGCCAGGGGTTTTTCATGGACGGGAGGGAACTGAGGGTTTGGGCTATTGTTCTGGGGATTCAGTACTGTATTTAATGATATTTTGTATAATTTATATTTGTATTTGCTTTTGCACTTTGCATTGGTGTAACTGTTTAATGAACTGTATTGAATATATTGTAATGTATTGTGATATATTGTATTTTTTTGTGGGATTGTTATGCTGTATTACTGTGTTGTATTCCTATCTTGTAAACCGCACTGAGTCGGTCCTTGGGCTGAGAATTGCGGTATATAAATTTAAAAAATAAATAAATAAATAAATAAAGATAGGGGTTTTCTCATGGCAGCTAGAAACAAAGGCGAACAAACAGAGTTCCCAACTCTGCAGGTGGAAATTGGTGCCTTTCTTTCCTATCTGCATCTTTCAGTATAAGTCTCATTTTTCTTCTATTTGTATTTCGACATTCACATAGAGTCTCCATTGGAACTGGAAATGAGCCAGCACCAGCAAGGGTCCCATCAAGAATTGCTTTAGATTAGAATATTACCAAAAGGGCCTCAACTTGCAAGTTCTTGATTCAGGCAAACACCAGGTCAGGTGTTGGGAGGGAAGTCTGTGCTTTTGCAGTGGTATGCAGTTGTCTCAGACAAAGGTCTACCATTTTTGTGGCTTTGTTTATTGGTGTATGCTTGGCTGGCCATCAGGCTGTTGCACAGTCATACTTTGAGGGCATCTTTGAAGAGATCTAACACCACATTAATAACCCGAGCTACGAAAAACTTAAAGTCCATTAATTCTCAGGATAATATTTTAAATTCCAGTTGACTTTGGAAAATAATCCTCCATTACCATAAACATAACCAGATTAGCTGTGAGTCATACCCTTAACATTTAGATTTATATAGTCAGTGGCCATAAATACACCATGAAAATACCTCTTAAGGAACTCTGATTGGTCATGGCGTTTCTCGTTGCAAAGCACTGGATATTTTGGTCTTAGTTGTTCATATTTTACAACAAAAGAGAAGGCTCAGGAGAACAATAAACAACCTGGAATTTGAAATGCCATCTGTAGACATTAATGCCACTGAAATGGAATGTGTCTTCCTTTATGCACTACACTGAAGAAATGCAATAAATTAATGCAGAAAATGACAATGAAGAAAGACTAAGAAGATTTCACACTGTGGCAGTGTCATTTATTTTTGGCTTTTAGAAACTGACAACTCAGACTAGGCTGACTCACCTGATTTTTCCATCAGTGGTTGCACATACATTATTTACACACTTGGACTACTGCAAAGCAGTTATAGATCATTAGACCAGATGGAAATCTGTATGCTGATACCAAGATCTTAACTAAGGCAAAATGCTTGGAAGCAAAAATGGACCTATCAACATCAGAGCTCCTTCTTATAAAGTTTTGATGCCAACATTATTGGAATGCTAGGTAGAGCATTATTACAACACACTTTTGATATCACTGATCTGGAAAAGGAACAACCAAAGTAGTCAAAGAGTTGGAGGCTCTTGTAGGTAGATGAGATCCTCCTTAGAGTTAGGAATAACCATTGGTCTATCAGGGAGGTCAGATATGTTTATCGTGTATTTTCAAATGTTCTGCTTGTTCCTGCTCTTATAGCCAACAGATACATCTCAGTTGTTTAATTTATAGCTTCCACTGGCTACGATGACTATAACCCACACTGATGGTAACAGTGATGGGCACAAGAAAGTAAATACCTGAAAAGCTATTTAGGGTATCTTGTCAGCATACCTACAATAGAACTTAGCTGAGAGTCAAAGAATTGAGCTGTGATTTATATGCAGGAAAGATAGTGTGCCATGGCTTCCTAATGAGCAGATGTGCACAGAAACTAACTGTGCTTTGTATTCTTGGCAAAGAAGTATTCAGATTGAAAAGAATTAAATCTGATAGCCCCTCTTCTGGCCTTGAACCTCCTTCATGCTCTTGTTTCTAACTGCTGCTGGAATGTACCCTATCCCCAGGAGAAAATATCTTTGGAAGCATATAGTTTCCTTCTCATCTTCAAATATGAGGGGACAGTGACCTCTAGAGCAGGGGTTCTCAACCTTTTAAAGCTGGGGGCCAGGTCAAGCTCTCACAGACTGTTCTGGGGACAAGACTATTTTAATAGAATTTATTTATTTATGTATTATTTATAAATTTCCCACTCTGGGTGGTGTACACACAATATCAGATAATACAAAAAACACACACAACAAATAAAAAACAGAACAACCAAACAAATGCATCCCAAATAAATTAAAATAAAATAAAAGTATTTTAAGGTGAAGTCTTATCTTTGACATAGCCATAACTGGTGAAGGGTTCTTCCATCTGCTGTCTTGTGGAAGAAGAAAAAGGAAGGCTTTTAAGAAAGCACTTTTGCAAAATTCCAGACCTGCTAAACTCCCTCAGGACTCATGTAGAAGGCAATACTTCCCAGGAGACCCAAGAAGCATACATTCCAGATTTTGTAATGGCTCCCCTTAAAGGCCGGTTCAACTGTACAGGTGGATGTGTTTTCCAAGCAATTTAGTTCAAAGAACGCACCCAGAATAGCCAAAATGTTAGTATGGAGAATAAGACAGAGGGGGCTGATGGGGAAACCATGGAGATTGCAAGAAAAATGTTGCTGTTATTGGGGGTGAGGTGCCTTTTTAAAAGAAAGCAACAGGAAAAAGCAACAGTACATGGAGCTCCATGAAACAGGAAGAAAGGTGTAGGTCTGAGGGAAACAAATACTCTCCCCCTTCCCCCTCCCTCCCCACACATAAACAAAAGAAACTGACACTCACACAAAGCAACAACACAATGAATTGAACACTGGTGCCTCTGTTTTTGAATGCAAAGCTTTCTGGTGCTTTGCAAAAATGGAGTGCACTCACCAGAAAGTTTTGCATACACCTTAACAGATAACTCCCTTATTTAAAAATATTCTCCCCCTCCCACACACACATACAGGTAAACAAAAGGAGCCTTCCTACCTCGCCTGCCTCAGCTTGCCTCTGCCTCTAGGCTTTTTTGGCTTTTTAGAAAAGATGTAATTGGCTTTCAATGCATTCCTATGGGAAACCGTGCTTTGCGCCCTCTAGTGACCATCTCTAGTAATGACCCAACAACAGCTGTTCATTTCCCCCATCCTCATCCCAGAAGTGCCCTAAGCTGCAAGGGATGTATGAAATGGCGTTGGGGGCTGGGTTCATCCTGTGGGCTGTAGGTTGAGAATTCCGGCTCTATAGCAATGCTTCCCAACCTTGGGGCCCTAATATTCTGGGCTGCAGATGCCAGAAACCTTCACCATCACCTGTGCTGACCAAGATTTATGGGAGCTCTGGTACAACAACAACTAGGGTTTCAAGGTTGCGAACCACTGCTCTGGAGACTAAGTGACCAAGAAACCTACACATCATAATGACTGCTTATTTTCTAGAGAAAGAGAGAATAGCCAATTGGGAGGCAAACCCATGCATAGAAACTATCACAGGTGATTGAGGCTGAAAGAGCAATGTTAACTATAGTGTGCATAAACAACTGTGCATCTATAGAATGAGCAGCAATCAGATCTCCTTGGAATATTCCTTTATTGTCTTTGCCAGGTTTGTCTTCATTTTCTTATATTCCTTTTCTTGCAGATTCTTCTTAGTAATGAAGCTATAGCTAGCAAAACCTATCCTTCTCTGTTAGATATGAAGTTTCCTTAATAGATACTGATATGCTTATAGCAGTAATGGCCAATCTTGGCACTCCAGGTGTTCTTGAACTTTAATTCCCAGAAGCCCTGATCAGCAGGAATGCTGACTTGGTCTTCTGGGAATTGAAGTTCAAGAACACCTGGAGTGCCAAGGTTGGCCATCACTGGCTTATAGAAAGTGTCATCACTTCCTATATACACATGGGGAGTGAAAGAGAGAAAGGATAGGAATTACCTTGAATTTCTTCTAAAAATAGAAAAGTCCTGCATAACTCTTACAATTCTTTTAAAACCTCTGATATTTAAATCCACAGAGTTACAAAGGCAATTACTTCACAGTACATCCTTACTGAAGCTACATTTCAGTTGTTTGATATTACAACATTTTGCATTCTCATAGTCTTCTATTAAACACATGAGCTGTTAGATGTAACTTTTTATACTAACGGTGGTATTAACATTCTTTTGGTTAAATCTTTTTATTGCTGTCTTAATTTATTATGATTTCACATGTACATTTGAATTGTACAGTGTCTTGTGCTTGAAAGAAACACATGATATAAATAAATAAATATATCAATTTATTTTTCTCTTACTAGTGGTGCCTGTCCACGTTATCCTGCTATGGTAATAGAGTAGACCATACTGCCAGTGACTCAACAGTGGTTAACTAACCTGACAACCTTGAGGACTAATGGCTTGGATGCTGAAATTTGCACACAGATCAAATTTGGAAGGCTTATCTCTATGTCTGGCCAGGTTATCCTGCTATGGTAATAGGGTAGACTGTCAGCAACTGAATGCCGAGTGTAAAGCAGTTGTTAACTAACCTGACAACCCTGAGTACTAGTGGCCTTGGATGGTAAAGTCCACAGGAGTCGGCGATGGTCCCCAAGTGGATTAAATCCCTTGAATCCATTTTGATGGGGGGGGGCAGCAGCTTCATCAATACTGGCCTGGGGCCGATAAGGACTTGGCGTGCCAAAAGGGCTCAGGACCGGAAAGTGACTCACAGAACTATCAGTGGTATGGGTGTCATGCTGCAAAGTGGAAGGTAGATGAAAGGCCATGGCATTATATTCTCAAGGCTGTCTTCATGGCTGATCACCATGAGGATCACCAATATTTGGATTCGGATACAGCAGAACAACAACAACAACAAGAAGTGCTTAGTAACCTGCAGACAAGAACAATGTTTCTGGATTTCAGCTAAAAGACAGAAGGAAACTGACCATTGCAAGGGAAACCTCTCATTGATTGACAGAAATGCCCTTAAGACCTGGCTTTGTCAGCGGGTGTGGGATCCATTATGTGGTATGGCCCAGGCCCCCTGGCTAGTTTAGCAGTCTGGGCTCTACTGTGATCTGTCAGTAGTGTCAGTATAGTGTTTTTAGTATATGCTTTTTTATGCTTTCATGTATTGCTTTTATCTTTTAACTTTTACTTCTTAAGGGGTTAGGGAGGGTATTGTTGGTTTTTTAAAGATGTTTTATGACTTTTTTTGCATGCATTTTTATCTTTACCTATAAGGAATGACATTAACCGTTGGAATGTAACAAAGGCACCTGCACCTGTCCATACTATCCTATAGCTAGCCACCTGCACTCACCTTTACCCGGCCTGCACATTGCCACAAGGGTCCGGCAGTCGCGAGTGGGGCAGTTGCCCCACGAACACAAACAAAACAATTAAACTACAATTCCCAACGTCCGCGCAGCACCGCCTCTCAGCCAAGCAGGCTGACAGGTAAGAGCAAAGAGAACTTTGGGAAAGCTGGCATGCCCAATAGAAACCGAGCTGCAGGAAAAAACCGCCGCATGAACGCAAACAAAATAAACTAAACTTTAAGTCCCAGCATCCTCCACGCTGTGGCCATTTCAGCCAATCATGCGGAAGGGTGCAAGCGCGTGAAACGCTGAAAAGCTGGTGTGTGAAAAATAAAATAAAAACGCTTCACGCAACAAGATTGCAAGGCCGCCGCAGGCGGACGCAGTGCCTTACATCCTCACAAACAAAAAAACACAAAAACACGGTGAGACAACCACTGCCCTTCTTTCCCAGAGCAACGGGGAGAAGAGGGACTCCCTCTCCTCCCTGCTACCCCGCCGAAGACATGGTGAGACCACCACTGGCCTCAAGGTAAGTTGATCCGGGGTGGGGAAAAAACAGCAGGCAGCAATTCGTCAGGGGAAGCACCCTCCCTGGCGAATGACTAGATTCTGCCTTTCTACTACACACACCACTATTTCGAGAACTAGCACGAAACAGTGGTGGAGGTAATAGAAAAGCAGCAGCCAGCAATCTGCAAGGAAGAGCACCTTACGGATTGCTGCCTGCCGATCTCCCATTAGGTAAGCCAAGAAAAAAGGAGCAGAGAGGAGAGAACCATCATGAAGAAGATAGTTCTTCTCTGCCTTCTTTTCATCTGACCTAACTAACGAACATTACCGGATGAAGAGCGAACTGACTGCCAGCTCTTCCTTTTCCACATTGCTGCATCAAAACCTAATTTCGAAGCAGCAATGGGAAAAAGAAGAAATGACAGATAGGCTGTTCTTCACATAACAAAACACAACAACAACAAAACCAAACAGTTAACCAAAACACAAAGCACCAAAATTAATAAAACACAAATAAATAAACAAATATTAAAATAAATCCATTATATAACAAAACAATAAACAACAAAATCAACAAAAAACACCCAAAATACCAAAGGCTAATGAAAAACCATAAAAGCACACTAATAATACCTATCTACAAAACAAAAAATACCTAACACAACAAAGAATAACATAAATTAAAGAAATAAATACGAAAAAATTAAAAAAAATAACAACCAGAAATAATTAAAATACTTAAATACATCCAAAACCCAGAATACAAACAAACAAGCTGAAACACTTTTTTTGGGGGGGGGGTTAAGTAGAAACTCTCTAATTAAACCCACCAACCCAACACCACAAAAACAAACAAACCAGAAGAAACAATCAAGAGCACTTACCATACACGTCTTCCCTCCATGGAGACCAGAACTAAACTGAACAAAGAAAGGGAAACTGTAATATTCTTAATAACAGCCCGACCTAGAGGCCGGAAGAGTAACAACAGTCAAAAAATATGAAATAAAACAAAATGACAAATATAAATTAAATCAAATAAACTCACAAACCACAAATGCAAAACACCCCCACCCAAACCACCCCTAACCAAAAAAAAACACAAAAAACCAGAAATAAAAACTGCCTGGCTGGCCGGGCACAAATATGCTAGTGTGTTATATGGAGAAGGCTTCTTGTTGTAATGGAGCCTTCTCCTTTCTGCTGTTAGCTGCTCTGGGTGGTGCCTGCACCAATAGGGTGGGATACAAATGTCCCAATAAATAAATAAATAAATAAAAATTATTCCTTCCAACCATACCCTAGCTACCGGGGCTGATCCCTTTGCTTCTTTGCAGTTCCTTGTTATGTGAATGAGCCACTAAAGACCAACTGAAGAACAATTTTCATGGCATCTGCCATGTTCCTGGGGAGACTGCTATCACACTAGATAGTTACACGCTTCCGAAGTAGTTGCAGAAACCTGTTTGGCTTCTCCACCATAAACCTAGCAACTTCTTCTTTAGTGCTACAACAACACCCACCCACCTACCCACCCAAGTAGAGAGATTTGAGAGTTTCCCCCTTTAGCAGTGCCACCTATCTGGTTGTTGAGTGAAAGGAACATGTGGCGCCAAAATGGCCACCACGCACTTTGCTGGCCCTGCCCCTGAGGCACGGGCACAGCAATTGGAGCCGGGGGTGTGGCCGGCTACCCCTTTATAATGGGTGGCTGAGCCGACAGCCCCGCTCTCTCTAATTTGGCTGGGCCCCGGGAATCGTTCATCCCCTCGCCCAGCCGATTTCAACATTGAGCGGCCAGCGGCCGCTGGAGCTCCAGAGCCGGGCTCGGCTCCTCTCTTGTCTCAAGCTCACCTTCCTGGTAGCTGGAAGGCCGTCAAGTCGGCAGTTCGAGACCAGGTACTGCGTGACATTTTTGCCCCATCGGGGCCGCTGTTTGGGCCTATTGGCTGTGCGGCGCTCGTGCCATGCCGCTGAGTGGCCTGCTTCCCGCAGTGTTGGGCCGTGGCTCTGGAGGGGGTTTCCCCATGCCGAGTGGTGCTCATGCCTTACCGGGCCGTGCAATTCCTGTGTGCCAAGGAGCCGAATGTCCCTCGAGCCATGCTCCAGCGTTTTGGGGCCCGCCGCTCAAGTGGCCTGATGCCGCAGCGTTGCACCACGGCCCGGGAGGGGGGCATCCCCCCCGATTTGTGGGGCCTCGGCCTTCCTCTGCTGCAGGGGGTAACGCGGTGGCTTAAGTGGCCAGGATGCTGCCTGGGAGGTGGAAGGTCGGCAGTTCAATTCCTGAGTGCTGCAGGACGGGATGAGCCCCCGTCTTTCCCAGTGAAGGAAGCGGCCCCGTGTGGCGGATAGCACTGGTGAGGGGCAACTGCATTTATACTTAATACGGCAAATCCAGTTGGCTGGCCATAGGGAGGACAAGGTTAGCCAAACTTGTATGGCCAGCCTATTTCATTAGATAGGATAACATTCAGATTGGGTCAACAACACGCTTCCACAGAAGCCAGTTGTTGACAGAGCCTCTCAATTGTTACCACAGTAACAAGTGGTGAGAAGCATTTAATTAGGGTTCTAATTGGATTTGCCCCTTACCAGTGCTATTTCGGCCCGTTGGATCCTTAACTGCTGTTAAGGTAGGTCTATTTTGAATTTCAATAAAAGTGGCCCAATTTTCAATCCAAACTATGTGTCCCTGTCGTTATTGGGGTGTTGGTACAGCAAAGGGCTCTTTTAGTGTTTTCTTATTTTATGGTTCTGTGTAGATGTGAGTGTTATATTCTCTACCTGTTCACTGTTAGATACCTTACTTAAAGTTAACCTTCAAATAAATAGTGAGGAGAGTTTTATTCAGAAACAAACAAAAGGAAGTTTATTTGGAACATAAAAGATTATGGAAGAAAGTGAAGGGTAATGCATGAGATATTCAAACTGAAGAGAAAAACAACACTCACTCTATACTCATTTACTATATTCAAACAGAACTATTTAAGCACAAAATTTTGGTTTCTGTCTTCTTAAGTTGCTCTGTACTTTCACTAGAGCATCTGAAGGAGGTGAGACATGAAATGTTTTGATAAATAGTTCTGTTTGTAAATCACTTCTACATGTACTGTGTACATAAATATAGTGATTAACTGCATCCCTCAAACAGATCCAAAGGCCTCATTTGAAGTGTTGCTTAGTGTTAGGATTTTGTGCCTCAGTGTGTGTGTGCATTCAGAAGAGCATGCGGTAAAGCAAGACACAGCAGGGCGTGGGTGCGAGATACATGCAGGCACACAGTTTAAGTTGAAAGAAAAGATTCGTTTATAAACTGCAACTGAAATAAGATATCTTCTATCAACAAAGTTGAAACACAAGGACATTGCAGGCGCACCCCCCAAAGAAAGACTCAGACCAAACCTCTTTCCCCTGTACCTGTCTACGTGTTGGTATATGGATAAAGGCATCGGGCCATTTTTATTGAATAATGCCCTAGTCCGAATTATAACTTTCAATTGGTGTAATCATCCAATTGGAATTCTTTAAGGCAAGCAGGCGGCAGTAACACTGGTAAGGTTCCTCCCAAAATGCCAATGGCAATTGGCTACATGTAACTATTTGTATCAATTTGTTTGTTGACACAAACAAATTGTTGACCGGAGTCAATAAACTATCTACTGACCCCACCCTATGATGTGTATCCATTAAATATCAAGGTGATGCAGGCTGTGAAGCTCCTGACATCACCCCTTGCCTGGTTCGCCCTTGACTGGCCAAACCTCTTTCCCCTGTACCTGTCTATGTGTTGGCCAGTCAATTGCGAACCCAACGGATACCTATGGATCATAAATCATTACCTAACCAGTGCTACCCGCCCAAAGTGACCAAAGTCAACTTACCCCTTTTCTCAAACACTAGCAACAGTGTGGGATGGGCAAAAAAGCAAGAACCAAAGAGCCAATTGTAGGTTCAAGCCAAAAATTCCCACCCGGCCCTGAAGCGACCAAAAATTCACACTGTTCACTAGGGAGGGGGTGGAAGGAAAAACTTCTCCGCTCTGTCGCGTTCTAAAATGGCAGCTCGGCTGCCTCGTGGCCAACCCTTTTATAGAGGAGTGGCCACACCCCCTAACTACCCAGATGTCCGAGTCCGGGGGGGGGCAAAGAGCGTGGTGGCCATTTTGGTGCCGCGCTTTCATTGCAGGCGCACCCCCCAAAGAAAGACTCAGACACCAGTATATGGATAAAGCCATCGGGCCACTTTTATTGAATAATGCCCTAGTCCGAATTTTAACTTTCAATTGGTGTAATCATCCAATTGTAATTCTTTAAGGCAAGCAGGCCACAGTAACACTGGTAAGGTTCCTCCCAAAATGCCAATGGCAATTGGCTACATGTAATTATTTGTATCAATTTGTTTGTTGACACAAACAAATTGTTGACCGGAGTCAATAAACTATCTACTGACCCCACCCTATGACGTGTATCCGTTAAATATCAAGGTGATGCAGGCTGTGAAGCTCCTGACATCACCCCTTGCCTGGTTCGCCCTTGACCGGCCAAAACCTCTTTCCCCTGTACCTGTCTACGTGTTGGCCAGTCAATTGCGAACCTACCGGATACCTATGGGTCATAAATCTTTACCTTACCAGTGCTACCTGCCACACGGGGGGGGGCGTCCATGATGACTCACCGGCCCCCCCAGACCGTCAGCTCTGTCACCAGGCCTGCTTGCACCTCATCCAGAAAGAGGTACATACCTCTAGCTGACAGGCGGACCCCATATCCTGCCTACAGGTCAAAATTTCTGTAAGCCTATCCTCAGATATCTAATGGCTGTCCCCAAGCCATTCTCAGCAAGGAGCCGGGCAACAGCCCTGTCCACTGACCGCCGGGACGGTCTGAACTGCGGAGATCCATGTCTCCTCTAAATTGGTGTCTCGGCATAGTGACCGTGTGTTAGACCATAGCGACCGTGTGTAAGCCATAAATGATATAAAACGCCAGGTCACTGCACCTCGACAGTTTAAGGAAAGGACAGTGATCCATGTGAGATCATTGCCGCCGAGGTGCAGAATAAGAACATCAGGCTGTCCAGCATCCCTGATGGACATCAGGAATGGCAACAGTTCCCGCCCTTTCATGCCGCACATACATACCACCGCATACGTGCGGATGCACGCAGCCTGAGCTGGGGTCCACACTCTGTTGCCGCAGCATATACTGCTGCCCAGTGTACATAGCTGCGGCCCACCAGCCCCACTGCCACCGGTGTGCAGAGACACACAGGATCTGTAAAAGAGGAGAAGGGGTTAGGGAGATAACTAGGTACTCATACAGTGAGGGGACGTACATATAGAAAAAATATGCGCACACCCCCATGTGCCCACCTATATCCACCTCCAAGTACCCGAAACGCAGCCGCGGTCAATGCGACGCCTATCCTAAATAAATGGGTGCCATAACGGGCCCCACACTGTGAAGCGCGGTACCGGTCACCCTTCGGAACTTAAATTTGGTAAGGGTAGACCCATCCTGGTGGCAGAAAAACAGGCTAGGGCGCGCAGCAGGCACTGCCAATCGCATGTAGGGCAACAACCAGAACGATGTCAGCAAATGTACATCATGGCAGTATACACCACTGCCCACTCCATGCTGATCGGCCTTCGAGGGAGGAATCCCCAACTGAGCCCACTCTTGTTTGATATAGACATCTTCGAGTTCCAGTGCTCTACAAAACACGTCCCCCTTTGACCATGGGACCAGCTCGCTGAGTCGTCGAGCTCCAGAAAAAAGCTACAGCGGTAGCTGCATGAAAAGAGACTTCTCCTACCTACTGCAATATAGTCTATGCCAACCTCGTGCAAGGTGGGTCAGAATATCTGTGAGAATAGGGCGACGTGTGTCAGGCAGCAGCCACGTACACATGTCCACCCCCCTAATACATGGCTTATTCAGAAGGCCCTCGTATAGTCAGGAAAGCCCCGTGCTTTGGCCATGAGTATCAATACTCAAAGCCTGGTGGCTATGGTGCGTGGAGCCAACCCCAGATCATAGGGCAGACTATACAGTCTAAAACCCAGTCGACCAATGTTAGCCGCCTTTTGGGCAATTGCCTTTATCAACAAAAAGGCTCTAAAGTGAAGGATTGGATGCCGATGCGCAGTGCGCGTGCGAGTTACCAATACATGCAATTCGCCCGGTTCATGTCTCCTTGCCAAATGACCATACCACAGCCAGAAGTGGAGAGGGTAGCTCACAAGCGTCCAGAGCCCAGCCATGGAACCGGGCGATCTGCCTGCGGGGGAAAGGATAAGCAATATCATTATAAATGACTGGCACATGTTTAGCCCAAAGACGCGCCTTAAAGCGCATGAACCCCAGAACAATATGCAAGCTGAGGCCATGACTCAGGTGATTTAGACGTTCGGGCATTGGCAATGTGCACCACCGCAGTATTACCACACCAAAAGTGAAGCACAGAATCAGGCCGCCTGACCCCCAGAGCATAAAGGGTACCCAGAATTGAGAAGATATGTTAGAAACATAAGATCGCATAAGCGATCCATGCCCTGACATCCCTTGGGCCAATGACCATAGACCCCTGTCTTTAATTAAATCCCCCCACCCGGGGAGCCGGAGGCATCCGACTGTACTTGTAACTGGGGCTGAACAGAAGCTCAGACCTCCTGATGCAACAGCATGGAAGTCCTGCGGTAACGTGAGCCAAACCAACAGGTCCGCTCGTAAACGCCTAATCAGCTGTACCCCGCGGCTTCGTTTAATGAGACCTGCCATAGCGTGACCCAGACACTAGGCGAAAGCACTGCCTGGTATTACCACTCTGCAGGTGAAGTTGATGCGGCCCTGCATCACGTGTGACTCTAGTAGAGGCACCTTCCACTTGGCAACATTGCCACCTTGCAGCAGGGGCTGCTCACCCTCACCGACAATTCGATCACCTGGCACTCTTGCATGTCATTCAAAAGAGAGGTACCTCGACTTGTTGACCGGGGAACCCCATCTCCAGAATACAGGCCAAATTCCTGTAACCCTATCCCCAGACTACAAATGGCTGTCCCCGGGCCATTCTAGATAAAGAACCAGGCAGCAGCCCTGTTCACTGACCGTCGGGCATGGTCCAAACGCTGGGACAAAGTGTCACCCATGATATTGCATCGGCATGATATATGACCATAGCAATTGTGTAGACGGCCATAAATGGCAAAGAAACGCCAGGTCACTGCACTCGGAAGTCTTTAAGTCCAGGCCAGCAATCCGGTAAGATCACTGCCTCCGAAGTGCAGCATTAAAACATGTGGCGGCCCAGCATCCCCAATGGACATCAGGAATGTAAACAGTCTCTGCCACCTCTATGCCATGCACCCATACCACTGCATACGCGCGGTTACGCGTTGTCCGAGATGGGGTCCCCATTCTAACGAAGTGGCATACTGCGCCGCCCCAGTGCACAAGAGTTGTGTCCCACCAGCCACACTACCACCAGTGTGCGGGAACACACTGTATCTGTAAAATAAGGAGGGAGAATAGAGGGCAGACAAGGCACTCATTCAGTGCAGGGATGAATGGACAGAGGAAATTGGGCAAATCCACACCTGCCCCTGCAACATATGTCGGGCTCTGGGCACCCAAACGGAGATGCAGCTGATGCAGCGCCCAACCAGGAGGAATGGGTACCAATTTCAGTTCAGTCATGGTAGACCCGGCTTGGTGGCAGACGACAGGCCGGGACGCGAACCAAGGGCTGCCACAAACACCTGTGGGGGAGCGACCAGACATATGGCAGCGCCAGGCTAGTAGCCTCTCCCGGCTGATTGGCCCTTAAGGAGCGAAGCCTCACCAGAGCCCACTCCTGATCATGCAACCCATGATCTAGCGCCAGTGCCCTGCAAAACATGTCCCCCGTTGAAGGTAGTAGCAGCTAACTCAATCTGGGAGCTCCAGATCAAGGTAAAAGTGGTTGCCCGAAAGTGGACTCTCTACACGCAGCATAAGCGTTGCCGCGTAAGAGTCACATACAGTAACCACACTCTCTAACAGGGGGTCATTGCTGGCCTCATAGGGGAAGGGGCCGCCCTAAGCCTAAGGTCTTGATTATGCTAACCATGACAGGCCAGGGGAAACAACCACAGCCCTGCCATCATTGTCCCAGCACTGCACCATTGGAACGGCCAAATGAGGACAGGCCCTCATACATCCTGCCATGGATGCCCAATAGGCCGGCAACCAATCGGCCCCATAGGGGGGGCAGGGTGTGGCGACGTGGCAACTCCTTGACCCCGTCGTCCTACCCCTAATCCCCTAATCAGTGTGTTCACAATGCAGGAGGGAGAAAACGTGAATATATTCCCCAAACCACAGTGCCCAGCTAATAGCCCAGTACAAGTGGACACCCAGGGGCATAGAGCAAGCGGCCAACAGCAGAACCACCATCTGCACTGATTGTAGTGGATAAACATATAACCGGCCCTATGGGCCCAGGGGAAGTAAATAAAAGCATAGGGGCGGTAACCCCATTAAGAACCAGAGTGTAATTGTCCTGCTGCGACTATGGCCACTACACACACACCCCAGCATGACAAGCTAGTGTCAGAGGTGTGCTAACTTGACCAGGATACTCACTCGGTGCACCCCCACATTGAAGGATCCCATTCTGCAGTGCTGAGAATCGAACCACTGACTTTCAGCCTCTCAGTCAGCCTCTTAGCCACCTGAGCCACTGCAGTCCGGAGCGAAATCAAGCCTCTTGCAAAGAGGCAAGCAAAGTAAAAGGAAGCCTCAAACAGAGGCTAACAGGGGAGGAAGCGACCGAGCAAATTTCTCCGCCCCGTCGCTTCTAAAAGCCAATCGAGCCTCTAGCACAGAGGCGAGAATAAAACGAAGCCTCGAATAGAGGCTAGCGGAGCCCTGCACTTGGGAGCCATGTCTCCCGAAGAAACTGACTCCTGAAGGATCCCTGACCAGGGATTGGATCCTGAGCCCTGAGTACCGCAGTAGCAAAGAGCAAGAAACTCCGCTCTAAGCCAAGGTACGAAGGGCAAAGCTCTGAACAAAAAAGCGATGGAGAAAACTTCTCTGCTCCGTCGCATTCTAAAATGGCAGCTAGGCTGCCTCGTGGCCACCCCTTTTATAGAGGAGTGGCCACGCCCCCTAACTACCCGGATGTCTGAGTCTGGGGGGGGCAAAGAGCGCAGCGGCCATTTTGGCGCCACGCTTTCATAGTCTCTATAGAAGTTGGCAATAGCTGAGTGACACATAACTTGGCAACAGACCCACAAAAGGAAGATAAGCCGACACTGGCCCGAGAAAGGCTCGGCGTCTTTTCAGAACAGTTAGAGATGGAATGCTTACAAAGTCTAGGCTTGTCTTCAGATTCCTTTCTCCCTCTTTCTCTGCTGCTCCAAGAAGCTTTCAGCCCCAGTTAGAGTTGCCATATTTTAGTGTATGAAACTAAGACACAGGACACAGCCTCGGGCTGGGTTAACTCAGGTTTATTGCATCGTGGACAGAGGGAACATGAGGTAATGGCGGATCGATAGCTCTTTATATACAGTAGGGATACATTTGAACGTGGTGCCATGGTAGCCCATTGGCTACTGTCTGCGTGACGTCATTGTAGGTCACGCCCTTCTTGTCCAGGTGTAGGTGGTGGCGGGAAAACTTCCCGCGCTGTTGCCTTTGATGAGTTCGGACCAAGAGAGCTTGGACGCTCGCTGCTGCCAGCTGGTGGTCATTAGCTCGCGTCCTATTACAGGGTTTATATGATACAGCTGAAGGTTACATTGTTGCTATAGGCAAGGTTACATTGGCTCAGATACATTGTAATCCATGTGGAAGGTAAAACCATTAGAACACAACACCCCTCCCCCCTAGGACGAGACAATGTCTCGAGCCCACACTTCAACACACTCCCCCCCCTTAGGAGACAAAGTCTCTCAGCCAAGATGGTTTATTTCGAACACGCTGGGGTCTCGATGCGGGCGGCCTTTCCCCGGGTTTGCTACCTTCTCTTTGTCCCCTGGTTTCCTGCCCTGTAATTCGAGAGGGAGACTTGTTAGTGACTTGCCGCGGCTCCGCGGCGTTGTTGGGAGGTGTGCTCTTTCTCGGGGAAGAACCGGGGGCACTAGGGGCTAACGAAAAACCCCTCTTCTCGCTTGGAAGGGTGGGGGAACACTCCTGAAAACCCCCCCGGCTCGCAAAACCAAAATCAAAATCAAAATTACATTCGGGGGATGCGGCGGCGGCCGCACATTCCTTTTCCCTCCCCCGGGCTCTGATGGAACTGGGGTATCAAAAGGATATGAGTCGGGATCACTGCTTTCCCCCCCGGATTCGGACTGATGTCCCTCATTTTCTCCCCCTTGGGCTAAACGGGTGGGGGAGAACCCTATCGCTGAATCCTGTTGCTGTGCCCCACTGACCGGCCCTTCACTCACTCGGCGCCTCAGTTGGTCAGCGTGTCTCCTCCAGAGGAGACCGGTGCTCGTTTCCACCCGATATGACACTGGCCCTGTTTGTTCTATTATCGTTCCTGGCACCCAGGCTGGCCCTGCGCTTGCATAGTTCCTGCAGTAAACAAGGTCGCCGGCGGCGAACCCTTTCGAGACTGCCAATCCTATGTTTTTTCCTTTATCCTCGACTCTCGTTGGGTCCAGCCTGGTCAGAAGCGTGGTCAGTTTTCGCCGCATCAAGAGTTCTGCCGGCGAGTAACCCGACGCTAAGGGGGTCACCCTATACGCTAACAAGAACTGACATACTTGGTGATTTAGGTCCCCCGGGCCCATGCGCCGCAGCGCATCCTTTGTTGTACGCACCAACCGTTCCACTTGGCCATTCGTGGCCGGGTGAAACGGCGCGGATGTGACATGCCGAATGGCGTTTGCTCCCATGAATGCCTCGAACTCCGAGGAGGTGAAGCAACTCGCGTTATCGCTGACTAAAGTGTCGGGTAAACCGAACGTGGAAAAGACTCTCCGTAGCTGGCTAATTGTTGTGGCGGAGGACGTGCTCTTTACTGGGATAACCTCCAGCCACTTGGAGAACGCATCTACCACCAGGAGAAACATGGTTCCTCGGAATGGGCCAGCGAAATCTACATGTACTCTGGACCACGGTCCCCTTGCTGTGTCCCATTCCCTATGCGGGAGGCGGGCCGCCTCTGGTCGGGATCCCTGGCATGCCTCACAAGTGCCGACCATGTGCTCAATGTCCGCGTCCAGCTGTGGCCACCAAAAGTAACTGCGGGCCAGCGCTTTCGAACGAACGATGCCCGGGTGGCTGACGTGCAGCAGTTTGAGCACCCTCGGCCGCATGGCTGCAGGAACCACCACCCGTTGGCCCCACAATAGGCACCCCCTTTCTAGGGACAACTCTAGCTTTTTCCGAAAGAATGGGTCGAATTCCGTGCTTGGGGACGATGCCGGCCACCCCTTTTGTACCCATGAGCTGACTTTCTCGAGTGTCCTGTCCTTGCCTGTCGCCCTCGCAATATCGGCTGGTACTATTGGGGGTGCATCTAAAACCTCAATTAGTAACACCTGGCGGTCTCTTCCTACTCTAGCCTTCTGGTCGTCCGACAAGGGCAAAGGGGATCTCGAAAGTGCATCAGCATGGCTGATCTCTTTTCCGGGCCGGTACACCAACTCGTGTTGGTAAGCGTTGAGAAAAATGGCCCATCGAAGCATTCTCGGTGATAGGATCTGCGGGGTGGGCTTGCTTGCCGTGAAAATCCCTAACAGGGGCTTGTGATCCGTCACGATTTTGAACGGGCGGCCATACAAAAAATCGTGAAACTTTTTGGTCCCCGCTACAATTGCCAATGCCTCTCTGTCGGTTTGTGCGTAATTTCGCTCTGCCTGGGACAGGGACCTTGAATAAAATGCAACCGGGGCCTCCCTTCCGTCATCCAACACGTGGCAAAGTACCGCCCCCACCCCCACCGGTGATGCATCACAGACTAGGACCACCGGCCGTTTGGGGTCGAAATGTGTTAGAATTGCGTCAGAGGTCAAGAGTTGCTTTAATTCTTTGAACGCCCTCTCGTGCTCGTCACCCCACATCCAAGTCTCCTCTTTTTTAAGCAACCGATGAAGTGGTTCGGCCACGGACGCCTTCCGCGGAAGGAATGTATGGTAAAAATTGAGGAGCCCCAGGAATGACTGTAGCTCGGTTTTGGATGTGGGGCGAGGGGCCTTTTTGATGGCTACTACTTTGGATTTGGATGGCTTGATACCCTCGGGTGTAATCCTGAACCCTAAGAACTCGACCTCGGTTTCGAAAAAGACACATTTGTCCTTCCTCAGTCTCAGCCCCGCTTTCTCGAACACCGTTAGTACTTTGTCCAATCTCTTTGCCAGTTCGGCCTCACTCCCCCCTGTTATTAATACGTCATCAAAATAAGGCAACACCCCCTCCAGCCCCTTCAGGAGGCGTTCCACAAGCGACTGAAAAAGGCCGGGTGCCGAGTTCACGCCGAACTGTAAACGCGACACCTGGAACGCCCCTTTATGTGTGACTATCGTTTGTGCCGCGGCCGTGGCGGGTGTTACGGGAAGCTGCTGATAGGCTTGTGCCAGGTCGAGCTTAGCGAAACACTTTCCCCCATTTAGCCTGGCCAAAAGGTGGCTGACCACCGGCACCGGGTATGCGTTAGGGCGGATCGCCTTGTTAATTGTACACTTATAATCAGCGCAAATGCGCACCTCCCGGTTAGCCTTCAGAGCTGTTACAATTGGAGTTTCCCACTCCGCGGAATCAACAGGAATAAGAATCCCCTGGCCCACCAATTTGTCCAGTTCCGCCTCTATTTTGTCCTTTAGTGCGAAGGGCACCCTGCGCGGTTTGAGTCTTATCGGGCGGACCTCCGGGTCTAGGTCGAAAGCTACAGGGGGTCCCTTGAATTTTCCAAGTCCTTTTTCAAAAACGGCGGGATGCGCATCGCACACCGCTTGTATTGGGTCCACCCCCACTGCATGTACCCCCCCTATAAACAGGCCTAAAGGCTGGAACCACTGTGTCCCTAGGAGGCTACAACTCCCTCCCTTGAGGACAACTAGGGGCAGCTCCGCAGAGTGTCTCTTAAACTCAACCCGAAATTTCCCGACCCCCAACACTGGAATGCTGTTCCCCTGTACATCTCGTAGCGTGGACCTCAATGTTTTAAGTTTGGGCCGCACGTGGGGGTCGATTTTCAAGAACTCTTTCTGGGGAATTATGGAATAGGAGGACCCCGAGTCAATTTCCATCCTGATAGGGGCCCCTTGTACTAGTACCTCAACGAAATAATGGGACTGTTCCGCGGACACACTGAGCACTGGGACGTCGTCCTCGCTGCTGTCCGAGACGCGGCCCACGCCGTCCTGCTTCCTCGTGGTCTGGACGCCATCTTTGGGCCTTGCTGAACGGTCCGGTCTGGTCGAACGGTCCGGTGACTGCCTCCGGCCCTCCTTCCTTTTTCTGCATGCCTTGGCGATGTGCCCCCGACGGCCGCAGGTGTAGCATTCGGCCTTTCTAAATGGGCACCTCGCACGCTCATGGGCCGCTCCGCAACCATCGCAGCGGCGCCCCCCCTTTCGGACCTTCTGGACCTCCTCGCCGTCGCTGCCTTCCGAAGACGACTTTGAGGCCCGTTGAGTTGCGTGCACCGATTTTTCCGCTTTACCGGCTCTGGGACGCCACTCACGCCACTGGTGCATCTCGTCCACTCCAGCATTCGTGGACTCTGCGGCCTCCGCGGCCTCGACGACCTCTGCCAGCGTTGGTGGCGGCTCCTTATTCATCAAGCTGCGCTGCACCTCCTTGTCTCTCAGGCCGCACAGCACGCCGTCCCTGAGGGCCATTTCTAGGATGTTGCCCCATTTGCAGGGGGCGGCGGCTACCCTCATGGCGGCCACGAATGTCTCGACCGACTCGTCCGGCGCTTGGACTCGCCTCCAAAACGCGCTCCGAGCGGGAAACATCGCCCTCGAGGGCTGGAAGCGCTCCCGTAGCAGCTTCATGATGTCGTCCGCCTTAAATTCGCTCACCTTCTTCGGAGCGATGATGCCCACCAGCGTCCGCTTGGTCTCCATCCCAAGCATGCGGGTGAGGATGGCCCTCTTCCTCTCCTCATCGTCTTCCTTGACTTTGAGTTCCACCAGCGCCGCATGGAAGTCCATTTCAAACAACTCCCAGTCTTGCGGTTTGGTGATGTTGAACCCGCTCTGTGCCCTGGCTGCTCCTTGGGGATCCATCATCCCACCTTCGTCGCCAATTTAGTGTATGAAACTAAGACACAGGACACAGCCTCGGGCTGGGTTAACTCAGGTTTATTGCATCGTGGACAGAGGGAACATGAGGTAATGGCGGATCGATAGCTCTTTATATACAGTAGGGATACATTTGAACGTGGTGCCATGGTAGCCCATTGGCTACTGTCTGCGTGACGTCATTGTAGGTCACGCCCTTCTTGTCCAGGTGTAGGTGGTGGCGGGAAAACTTCCCGCGCTGTTGCCTTTGATGAGTTCGGACCAAGAGAGCTTGGACGCTCGCTGCTGCCAGCTGGTGGTCATTAGCTCGCGTCCTATTACAGGGTTTATATGATACAGCTGAAGGTTACATTGTTGCTATAGGCAAGGTTACATTGGCTCAGATACATTGTAATCCATGTGGAAGGTAAAACCATTAGAACACAACACATATGCCACAGAAAACCGTGAATTTCACATTTTGTAACTGTCCCGCACGGTTCCATACAAAAACACTGAAAATTCATGGTTTTCATGCCACTTGATTTGGAAGGGAAAAAAACTTGGATTTTTCCTGCACTTCTATTGGAATGACCAGCAAGTGGCAGCAGCTTGGTAAACAAAGGTGTGTGTGTGTGTGTGTGTGTGTGTGTGTGTGTGTGTGTGTGTGTGTGTGTGTGTGTGTGTGTGTGTGTGTGTGTGTGTGTGTGTGTGTGTGTGTGAAAAACAACTTTTTCTATCTTGTGGCATCTCATCTGTGTAGCAGCAGTTCGTCCGAATACTGCAGGATGGAATGAGCTCCTGTCTTTGTCCCAGCTCCTGCATACCTAGCAGTTCGAAAGCAAGAAATGGCAAGTAGATAAATAGGGACCAAATTCGGTGGGAAGGTAAACAGTGTTCCATGCACTCCAGTGTCTAGTCATGCCTGTGGCTGGGGTTTTATTTCCTTCTCCCCATCTCCCCCCCCCCCTTTTGGATCCAAGGCTCCTGCTGCTGGGAGTGTGGGGGGGGAGGATGGTGGTGCGGAATGCACGCTCCTCCCCCACTCCATGCATGCACTCTCAAGTTTGGAAGCCGAGCCAAAGGACCTGGTTTTCTCACTCCCCCCCGCCCCCAAGAAAGCAATCTTCGCTTGGGCCACTTGTGGAATGTTGGGACATCAAGAGGGCCTCTGAGCATGTGTGGATGGCCTCGCCTGGCATTAGCAATAATATTTTCCAATGCTCCAGTGTCTAGTCATGCCTGCCACATGACCACAGAAACGTCTGCAGAAGCCAAACAGCCTGGACCTTTGGCTTTGAAACACAGATGAGCACTGATCCCTAGAGTTGGGTACGACTGGCTTTTGAACAAGGGCACCCTTTACTTCTGTCCCGTTTTTGTGAGAGGGAATTATGGTAACCCTAGTCCCAGTAGACCTGATGCAGAGATCTTTGCTGTTCCTTCTTGCAGGTTTGTCACTTGGTTGCTCTTCTTCCAGATTCAGCTCACTCTCCTTACACACTCCTCTTACTCTCCTCTTGCTCTCCCTTAACACTCCTGGAGGTGGGCTTCTGTAGCCATTGTTTATATTACCCTGAGTTTGCTGATTCACTCTGCAACCATCATCAGCTGTGACTAAATCCTTAAAGTGATACACATTTCCCTATACAGCACATAGAACCCATGTGGCCTAACACTTAGTTCTCATCTGTTAATGTATTGTATACTCATACACTATACCCCAGCCACTCAAGACTAACAGTTTCCACACACTCTATGAATTAGATTCTCTGACACAATTCCCTACTCTGGCTACTGAGCAACAGACTCTGTGACTGACTGACAGAGTCATCCTATGGCAAACACACCAACCAATCTGTATTCAGACTAGTAGTCAACATTCTATCAGTCATCCGTTAATCATCCCAGCATTAACATATGCATGCTTATGAACCACATATCATAAACACACAAACCAGTTATTCTTATTTACACACACACACACACACCCCTACTCAGGCTGAGAGGCTGCCGTGGCATTTATTTTCACCTCACGTCCAGTGCTTTTCTTTGCATCTGGCTATAAATCATGTATCAAGTTAAAAGGGACTAAGACAAAAAGATGTAAAGAAAAGACTTACAGGGCTGTCCAGTGTGATATAGAGGATAAATTAGGACTCAGGAGATCTTTGTTTAAATCTGTCCTTAGCTGTGGTAGTTCTTGGGTGGTAGCAACAGTAAATCATTCCTTTAACCTCATATATACCTTGAAAGTCTTATGAGGTCACCATAAGTTAAAGCAACTTTACAACACATGGAGCTAAGCATGTTCTTCATGCTGATTTTAATGTATGTGTTTGTTTAACAGAGCAACCAGAACACTGGAATCTGCTACAGATATGGGACAGTGGTTCCAGCAATTCTCAACAACTTCACTTGAAGGTTACTTTACACGTTTCATTTCCTCATTATATTGTGCCAGAAATTTTATTTATTTTATATTTGTGCTTATATACTGCTTTTTTTCTACGGACAACTCTAAGTGGTTGAGAAATTTATTGATTTCTCTTTGATTTCTTTTATGTTGTGCTTCCATTTTATGGATCTTCTTTTCTGTTTATCTGCTGTGATTTTTAAAAAAATCTTTGAATTAATTGCACTTTGAATAGCCTCAGATCATCTCTGCTTACACCTTTCAACCACTGGGGCAAATAAAATACCTCAATCCTACTGGGCATGTCCACCTAATCAGTGGGAAAGATGTAAATGTCACAATGTTGTTATCTTAATTGTGAGCACAATGAGGTTGCTGCTGATTAAAGATATCATTTTTCCCCCAGTTATGGGGTGTGCATAGCTTATACTCGTGGAGATGAAGTCACATGGATCCTGGGGGAAAAAAGAACTCTTCAATCAGCAGAAACTACTCAACAGGATACATATATTTAATTTTAGTAATTAATAAAATCTAATTGAAACGTATTTGAAATAAAGACTAGTTTATGAGCTAGCCTGGGAAACATCTTTACATATCAGCTGAGGTGTGGAGATGCCCCCAAAAGAAGTTACAGATAATTTGTAGGTGTTAAAATTACCGTAAGGGAAGCTTTAAGTATGAACACCTGTAACTAAGCATGGTGAGTTCCAAGAAAAAAAGAACTACCTGTGATTTAGATTGCTGACACCTGCAAGTATGTCAGATTTTAAGAGACTGGAATTGTATGAGGCAATTATGTGAATGAACCCCAAGCTATTAACTTACCCAGGTTTCTCTCTGCTCCTGCTGAGCAAGGCATGTATCACTTCTAAATTTGCTGCACAAATTTGCTGTTTTCCCACTAGATTTACTTCACAGAATTGCAAACTTTGACACGAGTCAAATTTTAATGCCAGAAATAAAGGCTGAAACATTCAATAGCTCTTTAAAATAACTCATTATCATAACATTGGAAAATAGAACATTGATCCACCACCTAGCTGTCTGAAGGCCCCAATTTTACTGTCTCCTTCAAATAATTTAGTGAAAGCTATTTTTCTCTCTGTAAATTTGCAGACTATAGAATTGCATAGTGCTTACACACTTGGAAAGAGAATAGCCTGGAAAAAGAACAAAAATGTGCAAAGTGAGTAAAAGTCACCTTTGTTCAAAATTTGTTTTAATAAACCAAAACTCCATGGTAGGTAGCAGAGGTCAGAAATGCTGTTGTAACTTATGTCACAGTAACTGTAAAATAAGGATGTAACACATACTTGCTAAATATTTCATTCTTGTTGTCTTAGTCAGGGGCTCCCAACCAAAGACCTGGGGCCGCATCTGGCCCATGCCACCATGTGACCCACCACTCCTCCAAGGTCATTCAAGAAACAAAATGGCTGCTCATTTGCATCTGTTGGAACAAAATGGCCACCTCCTCATGCAGGCAGGGCAAAATGGCCATCTGGCCCTGGAAACTGACTGAGAGAGCCTGACTCGGCTCTCCATCTTGAAAAGGTTAGGAACCCCTGACTTAGGTGGTTTTACCTGGCATACGCCATATGAAATCCCTCACCTCGTCAAAATGGAGCAGTTTTCTTTCCTTGTGTTTTGATAATCTGTAGAAACTGTTCTCTCCATAAAACCACTACCTTTTCACTTTGTGAAGCAGTGCACAAAAATAAAGCAAGCACAAAAGATGGGCTGATAGTTCAAAAGAGAGGTCAATAACTCTTTGATGCTCATTGACTGCAGAAGCCATAAAAGTTCAATATGAAACAGTAATGATTCTCATGCTATGTAATGACCTGTGTTTTTCAGATATGGAGCCAGAGGTTGGGAGTTCAATTCTCCACTCTTGCTTCTGTGAGAAGAGCCAGCCTGTGCACTCATGAGGAAACTGCATAGTCCCAAGGCATTTCCAGAAGAAGGAAATGGTAAACAACTTATGAGTAGTACATTGCTAGAAAGCCCTGAAAAGAATTTCCATAAATAAGAATTGACTTAATGACGCACAGTTACTATTATAATTCTATTAAGGCACCATTTGTACAGTTGGGGTAGACTTGTTTTCATTTTGTTCCTGTTTTGCACCATAAAACATCTGATCCTCATGTGAGTCAAGAATAATAATTCTGTATTTTCGTATCTTAACTCAAAGGGTAAAACAAGTGGGTATTTTCATCCCTTTCTTTTTTCATTGGTTGTATTATTTTTGACCAGAAACAGCCTACCTCAATGAGGTTCTCAGCTAACTCAGATCTTCCTCTGATCATGTCTGTTCTTTACGTGGGCAGAATAGACCTGTGCTTTTAAAGAGTTTAGTTTAAGTTGGTTGTTTTTTATAATATAATATAATATAATATAATATAATATAATATAATATAATATAATATAATATAATATAATATAATATAATATAATATAATATAAAGACAGAAATATTAGAAAAGATTTTCTAATTTCTGTTTTTAAAAGAGTGAAAGAAGATTCCATGATTTTTCTGGCACTGAGTCTTAGAGGTACAGTCGAATATCTTTTCCAAATACATGGTGTAATGGTTGTTGGTTTTTTTAAAAAAAAATGGATTGTAACCTTACTTGTGCTTTCAATACATACTCATAATTCTCTTGTGTAGTATTTGAACTAAGCAATTTCAGTGGATTTTTTTCAGAATTGTTCATAATTAGGTATAGCTCCAATGTTAATCAAACTCAGCATAAATCTCTTGGCTTAATCGCTGAAATACTGTTGAGCAGCTTCATGTATAAATTTGTGGTGCTGTCATTACTAGCAAATTCTCATGGAATGACAGCTGCCTTTGTTGATTATGTGGTAAACGTGACTGAAGTGGCTCAAGTGGCTTAAACGCTGACTGGAAGGTGGGAGGTCAGCAGTTTGATTCCTGGGTACTGCAGGACAGAATGAACTCCCGTCTTTGTCCCAGCTCCTGCCAGCCTAGCAGTTCAAAAGCAAGAAATTGCAAGTAGATAAATAGGGACCACTTAGGTGGGATGGTAAACAGTGTTCCGTGAGCTCCGGTGTCTAGTCATGCCTGCCACATGACCATAGAAACGTCTGCAGAAGCAGACAACGTTGGCTCTTTGGTTTTGAAACAGAGATGAGCACTGAATGCTAGAGTTGAATACGACTGGCTTTCAAGCAAGGGAAACCTTCACCTTTACTATACATGTCATAATTACCCTGAAATTGGCTTTAACTGGCATGATTACCTTAAATAAGTAGCAATTCAACAGCTATAATGACACACTGCACCGCAAACATGATTTCAGTCAGTGAAATTTAGCATAGGTGTTGATTTTAAATTTTCCTATCAAAAATCAGCTAACAATTGGATTTAGACTGTTGATAAATGCATTGAAGTCTTGGGATTTAGTTTAGTCATTCTAGGCTATTCGATGTATGCATGTCTCAATCAAACTCATGCAGATTGTTTTCAACTAATGTGATGAATTAGATTGAAATTTCGCCAACAAGCCAAGTCAGCAGCACAGCTTTATCAATAATTAATTGGGAGATACTCAGCAGATAAAAGAGCCTAGATCCAAAAGTGATATATATAATTGGATTCTTCATTGAGAACTTAGTCTGGAATATCCTCCATTTCAATTTTTTAAAAGTTGATCAAATTCACTCTGGTTTCTGAAATTTTAAAGTAATAGTTCCATTGGTTATGAGGTGTTACCCCTATAGAAAACTAAAATGTCATGAAAATTTAACTATAATACTTTTTAGAAGATAATGGCACTTTAGAAAGCAAAAATAGCTGCACGTTTCTACATTCTGAAGAGAATCACTCATATTCAGGAACACCTTAGTGGATTTCCTCTAAGTTATTTCAGTGGGGTGGGGTGGGGGTTTGTCATTCCAGCTATCTCCTAAGAAGTTGCATTATACAGATCCTGGCCTGGTTCATTTAGCACAGCATTAGTCAGCTTTAACTGGAAACAACTCTCCACAGTTTCAAGAAGGCTTCCTTCCTACATGGAGATTGCTAGCATTACCTGTATTATGTATCAGCATTAGTATATCTCATCCAATTTACATTATATAGCTTTCAAAGGGCACAATCTTAACTAACTTGGCAGACTGTAGGCTGGCTGCGCAGACCCAGCTATGGTGAACCTTGGCACTTCAGGCGTTCTGAAACTTCAATTCCCAGAAGCCCTGATCAGCAGGAGTGCTGACTTGGGCTTCTGATAACTGAAGTTCAAGAACACCTGGAGTGCCAAGAAGGGAGGTACTTCAGCTGGCCTAAGAGGAAAACAACACAAGGAAATCAAAATTAAAAACAACAAACCCAGCACAATCACTATAGAAACTGATTCTGGCGGAAGTGATATCTGTCTCCTGAAAGTTACCTGTGCATTTGATTCAGATTAAATGACATTTTTTCATTCACAATGCATTTATTGTAGCTTATCCCACTTTAACTGCAGAGCAGCACATAGCTGATGTGACCGCAATGCACACAGAGGTATTCTTTTCCCACTTGTCAGTAGTAGTGGAAACATCTGTGAATGCAGTTTCACTGTTCTGGCCAAACATAAAATGTGAATCTGTGAAACATTTAAAAGGTAAGACCTAGAGAGTTTCATTAAGAATCCACTGCAAACTCTAAGCGACACCTCATGTATTTGAACATGATTTGTGAGCTGGGTGTTAGAGATGTGTAAAATTATTCCATAAATTATCAATGAAAGTGATAAAATGTATGACTCTTCTGCTCTCGCTTATTTTTAGATTCTGAATTGTACAACAGTGAAAGGATTTCTGAGTATCTGAATGCTGACAATAATTCAAAGTAAAATGATTTCCTATAATAACAAATACTTGTGCACCATCAAGTCAATTCTGAGATATAGTGACTCTTTCCAGGTGTATGGGACACCAAAGCAGTACCTATTTATCTACTTGCAATTTCTTGCTTTCATACTGCTAGGTTGGCAGGAGCTGTGACAGAGACCAGAGCTCACTCCATTGTGCAGCACTTTGGTTTCGAACTGCTGACCAGCCAACCTTCCAGTCATCAAGTTCAGTGTCTTAACCACTAAGCCACCACAGTCCTCCGGGCTACCTAGTCAACTTCAAAAAAAGAGGATAAAACTATAGCTTGAAGTTATTAAAATCATGGATCCCAAAGAATGTGAAAGAGGTTGCAATCAAGACCAGATGAACAATTATGCTAGTATGCTGTGATTGAGATACCTGCTATAATTTCCTTAGGTGGGAAGTTTCCATTGGCAAGAATAATGTCAGCTGAACATTTCCTGACAAAATGGAGACAAACTTCCAATTTTGATGAAAATAAATGGTAACAATGTTGCTGTCTGCAGGGAAAGTTAAAATACTGGTAGATTGTGTCACAAGGGAGAATAAAATGGTATTGATTTTGGTATTGTAGATCATTTAATATATATTTAATATAACTGAGTGACATCTGGTAAAGAAAGAAGACTATAAAACTGAGTCAGATCAAGCACTCCCTTTCTCAATATATCTTTATACAATTAAATGGAACATGCTGGTGTGATACAGACAGACACAGAGAGCGGAATTCACTTTTACTTCTACTTCTGTAATTACCACATTGTCTTTATGGTATGACACATTTAAACCGAAGTCAGGAAACAGCTCATTTTCAGTTAGAATCAGCAATTCCAAAATAATTAAAAGATGATATTATTGCACACCAGAATTGCTCACTCAAAATTTTTCCACACTTTAGGCCAGTCTTAGTTGCTCCAGCCACCATGCCAGTCTGAAGATACAATAATCTGGTTGGATCAATAATATGGCTCAGCAGACTCAGCCAGATCATAGCATGCTTCAATGCCTGTACCATTCCATCCCTATTCTTTATTATTTATGGCAGTGGTGGTGAACCTATCGCATGTGTGCCAGAGAGAGCACTCAGAGCCCTCTCTGTGGGGCATGTGTGTCATTGCCCCAGTAAAGAGTTCGCCCTGCCCCTCTGCCCAGCAGCCAAATGAGAGAGCTTCCTCCTTCCCCCCAGCACACAGCTTGCCCTGCCCCACTATGGTGTGGACCACAGCCTGTTGAGTTTGGGCACTCGGTCTCTAAAAGGTTCACCACCACTGATTTATGAGTTGTCCTGGAATATTTTGGCTATGGTTAATTTTTCTCACAGTATTCTCTGTTCATCCCCATCATTTAGTTCTGGTGTTTCTGAGTTATCTGAATCTGAATCTGCACTTTACTGTACTTGTTTAGTTCACATGTCATAAGCAAAGATAATATTCAGGAGAATTGATTTACCCAGGGAACTGATAACCAGAATCATCTCTCCAATGGAACACTGAGTAGCATCCAACAAGAAAAGGCTATAAATCAAGTGTTGGAGACTGTTCTGAGAGGTTGGATTCTTTCCCAAGATGCCCCTTTGGAGCCAGATGAGGTCAGATGGTGAGCCCCTCCACCCTGAATCTTCTCTCATATTGAAAATCATGTATGGCTTCCTAGTTCAGTGTTGATGCTACAAAAAAAACCAGGTGTTGTTGTTTTCTATAGTGTTGGGCTGGGGACATCTCAACTCTTATGTATAGGGTTTGATTAAAGACAAAAAACCTTCCTTTGCAAAGGGCTAAATAATAACAGTCCTTCCTTCCTTCCTTCGTAATAGTGTTTGGGAGGATGCCACACTCTTAGCATGCCTCTGGGTCATAGAAAAGAAAGGTCAACGTATGGATGTGGAATACATGTGAGCCTATTCTTGTGAGCTCGCATGTATTTCCTGCCTGTAAATGTTACACTGAACATTTATTCAATACTAGAGAAATTTTTGGGATCCACGCCTTCATTCTCAGAGACACATTGGCCAGCAATGGAGAAAGGTCATTCACAGTGACTTTTGCCGACTTGGAAATATCTTGCTAAGGGAGGTCAGGCTAGCTCTACCATTTTTCATCTTTTCTGTCAGCAGAAAGGCTATTGGTGTTTAAGCTGCTAAAGTGAATTTTAGTTTTCACAAGGACTCTGGCCATGTGGACTCAAGAGGATATACAGAATTTCCCAGTTATTAAGGAAGTAATCTTAATATATAAAACAGAGGTGTCGTGCTGTATGTTACTAATACACGCCTACACCCCTGCACTGATCACACAGGGAACTGCATGCCTGCCTACCTGGCACTCCTGTTTTGTCTTGTGTGGGGGACTGGCAGCCCATTTCAGGGTCTGTCACCCCAAAAAGTGGATGCAAACCCTCCCCATGGCAACATGAAATGTCCAGGGAGATGGTAATGCGCATGCACCAGAATCCGCGCAGGCACATTACCACCTCCCCGGTTGGGAGGCTCCACTGGTTGACTGCCATTTCAGCCAGAGGATGCAGCCATCAGGCCTGTGGAAGGTGGCAGTGTGGTCCCGCCTCCCACCTCTGGCAGTCATACACTGGCCACCTTCTGGAGATAGTAATAAATAATAATAAAATTTTATTTATATACCGCTCTATCTCAGCCTGAAGGTGACTCAAAGCAGTGCACAATGTAGCATGCTGCCTGCACAGCAGGCAGCAGCAAAAAACAAAACAGTATCAATATAAATACAACATTCAATAATACAATGAGCAATATACAAGAGGCAAAAAATACATCATAACAAATTCAATAGGGAGAAAAGCAAAAGACTCCCACGGCCCAAGCTGGGCCAGGGCAGAGGGATGAGGCAAGGCGGTGGTGGCAGTGCCCAGCTTTTAAAGTCTTCAAAAGTGTTTGAAAGTCTTTGGCCATGCCCGGAGCACATGTGTTTGCTCTCCCCTGCAGCAAATGCTGGACCGGGAAAGAGGGCTGAGGCCAATGTCCTTAGCAGCAAAAATGTCCTTAGAAGAGCCCATGCTCGATGTTCATGACAGAACCTGGCTCAGTGACCCCAGTAGCGCCGACAAAGCGAGGCGGCAGGCCGGCGATGCACAGCCCAGGTACTCCAACTTCCCTGCGACCAATGCTGGACCGAGGAAGGAGCTCAGAGAAGGTGTTCTTTGTTGGCGGTGGTAGTGAGGCAGCGCTCCCCTCCCCTGGCTCACCCAGTTGGGGGAAAGTCTGGCGAGAGACACTGCCATGGCTCTCACCTTTTGTGGAGCAGAGCGCTCTGCCGCAGGTGGTCCTTGTTGGCAGTGGTGGTGAGGCAGCGCTCCCCTCCCCTGGCTCACCTGGTTGGTGAGGAGTGCTGGCAGCCCTTCTCCAGAAGGCATGGGCCACATGGTGCACTCCAATTGGCTACTGTGTTCCAGGGGAGGCAAGGCAGCTGACCCTTCTCTGGAAGGCATGGGCCAAATGGGGCGCCCGTATGCCAGCCTCTTTCTGGAGAGGGCAGGGCAGGCCTTCTGCCTTGCCTTCTCCGGAAGGCATGGGCTGACCAGAGCGCTCCGTTCTGCCGATGCCTGCCGGAGAAAGCAAGGCGAAAGGCCCTTCTCTGGAAGGTATGGGGCGCACAGACCACCCGTACATTGACAGAAGTCCATGGGGGCTGCCACCGACTGGAGCACAGCAACACAGGCCCCAAAGAGGCCTTGGCCAGCCCTGCTGGGACCATCAGGAGGGTGGCAGACATGGACAACCAGCTATCGCCAATGGGGGCTTGGTGGGTCATGGAGCCCAGGTCTCTCCTCGGCCTGGGTTGGGTCCACCACCTGAGTAGAGGCAGTAGGGTGTGGTGGGGTCCAGGGAAACCGGGCCTGGGTCTCTCCTCAGGCCAGATTGGGTCCCCCACCTGGGCAATGCCGGGTACCACTGCTAGTATAATATAATGTAATACTTTCCCTTGATAACTCTTATTCCTTGACTTTTCTTTCTTAGCTCTACATGTTTTCTTTCTTCTTGCCCTGCTTTAGCGTACAACAGCTAGCATTTTGGGATTACAATCCTTCGTCAGCAATTTGCTTTAGATTGAGGATTACATTTTGCAAATCTTGTCTACTTGGGGTCAAAGTCAACAAGTGCTTTCTGAACTTATTGTTCCATTCATCCTGCTTCAGAAAACACTGGCCCAACATGTAACTGACCCAGAGCAATCAAACAACTTAGTATTTAAATTTCTAATGTAGCACAGTCGCTGCCTAAAGGACTTGCTTTTATCTTGCAAAATTCCTGTTAATGCTATGCAGTTATTGAAAATTTAACCCAGAAGGTCTCAGTAGCTCATCTTGGTTTGGAACCCAGAATTCTATTAAATCCTAATAAATTCATTTTTATTCAGGGGAGAGACTGAGATCCTCAAAGTTCAAGTCCTACCAAATTGCTGGTATTAAAGTCAACAGTGCTCCAATCAGCAGAAGGCGTCCTTAGGGGATGGAAGACCAAACTGTGAAGCTAACTTCACAGAAAAGAGGTTAAGCTTAGGAAGAAGCATCTTGGCTGCACTGCTGATCAGGTTAGTGAGGCATTTCTTTTATCCACAGTGTGTTGCTCTTGTTCACGTTTTAACCCCATAGTGATAGCAGTCAGCAAATTATTTGAAAACTTCATGCTGGGAGATTTGCACCAACAGTGACAAGCAGTTCAGAAATCTGTAGAACAAGTTAAAATGCTACAGTTGAGGTGATTTTCCAGTCAAGGCTACACTGCATTTATTACCTTCTGCAATTCTCAGATAGTCAGCAGCACAGGATGAACCACTGTGCTTGTAAAAGAAATTGTTAGGTATGAGCAAAATCCTGATGTGCCTATATAAGTATTTCAGCTGCACATTTTCTTTCTATCCTTTTTCATCTTGAACAGTGATTGGAAAATTTTGTTTATTTGTTTCTTTATGGGTATGAACTACTGTAATTATCAGTTTAATGCAAATCAGTTTTTATACTTTGAAGCCCTTTGCATAGAAGTAGATCAATATTACCTCTGATTTACAAACGAGTGAAGAAAGGGATTGTGGTGCTTTGTTTCATACAGTAAAAGTGATGCTACATATGCCTTTTGATTTGTTGTGACATTTTGGTAAATGATCAAGTGGCGAGGAAATTGTACTTTCAGAAGTCGGATTGCCTCTCCTAATAATCCACCCTCACATCCTCTCCCTGATTATTGTCCCAGTGTTACAAGTGGTAGAACTGGACTGGCAGATTCTTCTCTGCTATCTGATCAGCCAGGGACATAGATAAGACTCTATGATGAGTTTTCCGACCACCTTTACTGCAGACAAGGATGACAAGTTGCCCACCTCTCTAGGGCATTAGCTAATATCTGGCTGCTTAACATAGTAAGAGTGGGCCCATTGAAGCAATGGGGGTTGGATAAGTAGAGTTCTCCAAAAGTTCTATTAATTAAAATGGATTGACTTACTTACTTACTTACTTACTTACTTACTTACTTACTTACTTACTTACTTACTTACTTACTTACTTACTTACTTACTTACTTACTTACTTACTTACTTACTTACTTACTTACTTACTTACTTACTTACTTAATGGGATAAGTTGCAATGAAAACAAGCCCAATTGAATCCTCACCTATTCAATGGGCCTGCTGTAGTGCTATTGTATCCTAAGGCCTTGCAAAAGCATCAGAACCTTCTCATATACAAGGAGAACCACCCAGTTTCCCAAAATGCTGTGGATAAGGACTACACCAAACTATGTAGGAAATTTAGAATAGAAGATGATTTTAAGTAGAAGTATCTTTGTACTGGATGACACTACTTTGTTGGACTGTGTGCAACTGAGGACATCAGTAATGTCTAACCTCATCCCTACCAGAAAGTCTTCTAGCTTGGACAAAATAACATTTTTCCCATTTCTCACAATGTTGTTCATCTTTCACATCTTAAGTTCAAAGCTAAAGGTTGTAAATTCAGTGAAACAGTCTGGTTTTAACAAATGCAAAAGCACTGATAGCTTTAGGGACATTTATTCCTAACTATAAAAACATGACACACTGTATTAAAAAGTTAGCAAATATATTAAGAATATTGGCATATTAGTTTCTACAATTAAAACATCAGCAGGCTAGCAATAGATTGAACTTTGTTTTCAAATAAATTTGAAGATAAAATATTATGCCTGATGGCAGTGTTTATCATTAGCTACCTCGAAGCATTGAATCTATTTGTTGTGCTTAATAAAACTATGATAAATATATCTTCTGGTTGTATGTTAGCTTCAATATGTGTTGCACAGTCTTCCTGAGAAATGGTAACCAAGTCTAATTAAATGCTTCCAATTAGAATTGTGCGGATAGGGAGGAAATTAATGACTTCATTTGTACTATTTGTTTTTTTCATTGTCAAGTGTTCTGGATATAATTGCAGTGCCATGGAGAAATCTTCGAAATTATTTTCCCCTCTGTTAAGGCTCAATACATCAATTCATTGCAAAGGTTGCCCCCTCCCTTCTTGTGTCTTTAAAGGCAAACAAGACTAACTAAATAAAAGACCTTGACCAAATGATTTTCCCTTTCAGAACTATTAAATTGAGAATGAAATTATTGAACAAAATAAAGGTTAACCTTCAATTAAGCATAACAAATATATTTAGAGAGATATTGAAAAGCTATAATACCTCAGCCCTCAAAGTTCACTGAAAGCTCAGAGCAAAGCATATTATAGAATTATAGAAATTAAAGGAATGTTCTGAAACACACCACATTCAGCTGAAAACTATTCCTATCCATGGGCTATGTCCACAATAACCTAAATGGGTTGGGAGTTGGAATCTAAATTCATATTCAAACATGCTAGTATTATATGTTGAAGAGTGCTGGATCATAATTTTTTTTATAAATACAGAAATGCCACATAAATTGTGTTTTCTCTAATAAATAATGATGGCTACTTGTAGAGATGGACAGCTTTAGCATATCTATGAATAAAAGCATGCTGGCATAGGGAATGCAGTAGCTCAAGTGGCTAAGATGCTGACTGGAAGGTGGGAGGTCAGCAGTTCAGTTCCTGAATACTGCAGGACGAAATGAGCTCCTGTCTTTGTCCCAGCTCCTGCCAACCTAGCAGTTCGAAAGCAAGAAATTACAAGTAGATAAATAGGGACCACTTAGGTGGGAAGGTAAACATTGTTCCATGTGCTCTGGTGTCTAGTCATGCCTGCCACATGACAACGGAAATGTCTGCAGAAACAGACAGTGCTGGCTCTTCGACTTTGAAACAGAGATGAGCACTGAACCCTGGCTTTCAAGCAAGGGAAACCTTTACATTTTCTTTTAACTCACATTAGACACTAAAGTTATTTAATTTAAAGTATTTTAAAAATTTCCTATATCCTCTTAGTCTTTGAGGTCACTAGGGTGCCCTTTTGCATTGGAGAAGCATTTGAGAGCTTCAGGATAGAATAATGCTTTTAATAGTAAGAATTTGTTTTGTTTCATTTATATATCATCCATCTGACATAATACTCATTCTGGGTAGTGCATACAGCAGATAAAATAAAAATACAATACAGAGCCCTCCCCAAGGGTATGACAAATATATGACTATAAAAGGACCATAAACTAACCCAACTATGATGGCAGCAACCAAAATAAAGTAATTAGCAAAGGGAGACATCTAACATAGGGTCAAGATATTTTCAAAGGCCTCCTTAAAAAACCCCACCTTAAGTATACAAAATGATGTGAGGGAAGGGGACTGACAGACATAAGGTAAAACAACAACAATGGTGCCACCATCAAGAAAGCCCAATTTTGGGTTAAGAACTTTGTGGCCTCCCTCAGAATCGATATACCATCTTCAAAGTTGTGAGGGGATTACCATAATTGATTCTTGAGATTGCAAATGTATGAAGCAGAGTCATACCTGTGAACCGCGGCTCCGAAAAATATGAAACCTGTGCAAACGGTTCTGCGCAGGTTGCCTTCTACACATGCGTAGAAGGCTATGCCACTTGCAAAGCCTCCTATGCAAGTGGCGTAGCCTTCTATGCAAGCGGCATAGCCTTCTACGCATGCGTAGAATGGGGCTACGCAAGAGTAAAACCCTTCTACGCATGTGTAGAAGGCAACCTGCACAGAAGGGCTGTGCAGTACCTCCTTTCCCCCACTGCCAAATTTCAGGGTTTCTGCAGCGCGGGGTGGGAAATGGCACAAATCGGCGCCGAAAACCGTGAAATCCTGGCCAATCCGGCAAGGTTGACAGGTATGAGCAAAGTCATGAGAGGCTTCATATTGAGAATTGGTGAAAGCAGACTATCTGCCTCAGACAGAAAAAGGCAGCTCTGGCCACATGCGTCATATGCTTCTTTGTAGAGAGTCTTGGGTGCAGGATAATATCCATATCCCAATTCTGGTCTTCTGTGGAAACGTAATCCTGTCCAGGCTAGGCCAGATACCAACTCACAACAATAAGATCTCTTTCTGGTCTGGATTCAATCTCAACCTGGTAGCCCTCATCCAATCAATTTTTGTAGCCAGGCAACAATGCTGGATCTAAACATGAAAAGAAAAGATAGAGTTGTCTGTTGTTAGTATATTCCTGACACCACACTCCAAATTTCAAATTGACCTCACCCAATGGTGTCATATAGATGTTAAATTGGAGAGATAGTCAACCGCTAAGATACCCTACATTGTTGGATCCACAGGGCTAACACTACCTCCCCAAGCTGAATTCTCTAGACATGGTCATTGAGGAAGGACTAGAGACAATCCAAGGCTGAGCCCCTGAACTGTCCTGGGAGAAACTCCCCTCTCATCCTGAGGACTTAACCTCAGTTGAAATGCATTGAGACTATCAGTATCTTCCAAGAATGCCTGTAACTGGTCCACACAACCACTCTTTCCATCAGCTTGACCATAAAAAGGATAGTAGCAACCAGTCTAAAATTGGGACGATCCTCAGTCTTCATGTTTGTTTGCTTTGAACAGTGCAAATTATTGCTTCCTTCAAGCAAGAAGGCATATGCACCTACTGCAGAGCTGTGTTATTGATCTGAGTGCCCATTCCACTGTCACCTCCTTGGCTGCTTTCAAGAGCAAAGAAAGGATAGGTTCAAGCAGAGACGTTTGGCCTTGCATCATGCAAGTGCCTTATCCCCACCATCAGGCATCACAGGTTGAAATAGATTCAATAGAGTTAGACAAGATGGCACATTGGGCATTAATTTATGATTTACTGTTCCAATAAAGGAGTCAAGATCTATTTAGATGGCTTCAATCTTCAATCTAATGTGAGCCACAAATTTATCACAGGTATCAACATCCAATTGAAGCTTTAAATTGTCGTGGGAATTCAAGGAACGTTTTATATTTCTTTGAATTACTTTTCATACATTTAGTTATAATGTAGTTTGATAGTCCTACAGGTTGAGAAAGGCTAGCTTTGAAAGGGAAGAGTGTCAATGATAGCAGACATACCAAGCCGCATTCCAGAGGTGCCGTGTCACCAGATGCCACCAGACAAACACCTGTGAAATCCCTGAACATGTGTATTTGCATATGAAGGGGAATGAACTGGAATAAACTCACAGTTCATTGTAAGTCAATAACCTTTTAACAAGAGGGGAGAGAATCCTCCTATCTCTTACAGAAGAAGTACTTTCACTCATCACATTTCAACTTTGACAGGGACATTTGTACTCTCACATAAGGAGATAGGTAAAAGGACACACTTAGCATCCTGGGACCCCCACCAAGAGTAGAACACCTGTGGGGGAAAAACTTACATAATTATTTATGGGGAAACACCTGTGAGGGTACATCGTTCCCACATAATTGTCATTCTTAAGGGAGGAATAAAAGTGCTAAAATGGTATAAAATCCCTACAGTTTAGACACTTAGAAGGACCAATTCTCAAATCAGTGAAAGCCCTTGTCACTCCAGACATCTGATAAGGAACATCAAGATGGGAGCTTAGTGACACAAGGAGATGGGGTGCCATGTGCCCATGCTCTGAGACTTTGCTAAAATCAACCAAGGCAAAGGTTTTAGACTCTGAGAAGAAATGCATCTTTTGGAAAGCTAGCATTTTGTTATTTTATTAGAATTCTAAGTCTAGAGTAGATTTAGGAGTCCAACAATGGACATGTTAGATTTTAGACAGGGAAAAGTTATTTTAGCTAGATATTTTGCCTCAATATGCATTGTGATTTGCATATGGATTTTGAATATGCTTCTGCAAATAAAGAATTAAGATGACATCACAAGCTTCATCTTTGATCCAGGAGGAGAAGGCAGGAGCGGTGCCATTGCCAAGATAAGAGGTCTGGGTAACTGAACTACTGGCTACATTTTCACATGTGTTTAAACTTGAAGAAGAGGGGGTGAGAGACAGAGCAGACTTTTATAAAACGACAATTGCTTGGGGCCAGATACGGTTGCTGGGGTGATTCTAAGGAGGATTTTAAGGCAGTTCCCAGAAGCCGGGTCCACTCTGTGTTTCTAGTTAGAAGGTGGTGTATTAAAAAGGACTATCTACCAGAGCTTCAATTAGTAGCATAGTCACCATTTCATCCTCCGCTATATGGTGATGTGTCAATCTCCTTACATAAATTACCCTGCCCAGAATAAGTAAAGTCTCTAAGAACTCATTTCAGTTCTACCTGCTGATTCTCAGCTCCATTCAGTAAAAATAGAGTACAATATAAACTCATTTTTAGAGTAACTAGCAGATTGCACAGGCCCTCTCCTTTCCTCCAGCTCCACCCCCTTGCCCTGTCAGCAGCTACCTCTTGGCTGTGCAAGGTGAACCCTATGTGCTCCCAGCCAGGCCAACAAGTGCTAAACGAGGGCAGTGCTGGACATTGAGGCCAACTGCTTTTCCCTCTCCAAGCCAAGCCGGAGGCTTCTCCTCCTTCTCCCTGATGGGTGGCTCTCTCTTTCGATCACTGCCTTCAGTTGACAACCCTTTCATGTGTTCAGCTCAAGAAGCCCCTCTTTGTGTCTTTTTTTGTGTTTTGTTTACTTCTCCTTGTGATTGATGGGCCCTTTTGTGGGTGTGCTCCCTTTTTTTAAACCCTTGGGGAAAATCTTCTCAACATTTCTTTGTCCTGTATCTATAATTTTTCATCATAAATGTAGAAGTGGGTGCATTTATGGTTGTTGTGTGCCTGCTTCTAGGAGGTGTGGTCAGGCCCAGGGCACAAAAGGTTTGGGCACCCCTGGCCTAATATGTAACCAAATTGATACTCTACTACCTGATGGAGAGCACATGGAGTTTTGCATTCTATTTGTCTGGCCACAATAAGAAGTTAATTCTTGGACAAGACCACGTGGAGGAGGAGGAGCAAGCACCCAACTTCCTGTCCTGTGGGGGTGGGTATGCAAACAGCATAAAATGTTTTGCTGTCTGTCCAACATGCATTTCTATGAAGAGCACATGACACAATACCACTATGTCATGAACTTTCATTAATAGTTTTATGCCTGCCTGATGAAGAGACCTTTAGATCTCAAAAGCTTGCAACATTTTGGGTTCTTTTTAGTGATCCAATAAAGGTATGCCTCCCTTCTGCATTCTTTGCATTTTTTATTTGAACATAGACTGTATGGCTAATTTCCTTTGTTTGCCTATTTAAAGATAAAATGAGAGACTGTACTTTTACCTTGTTGGAGTTCACATGAGTTAATTTGGTAAGATCTATATCTATAAATCAGGTGTGAGTTTGTATGTGCTCTATAGAAATCCACACCCCTTGACCCATCATGCTGAAATCTGGCACATATGTACCTTGGGTTGACGAGATCAGCATTGTGTGGGTCACAAGCACCATGGGGGGTGTAGCCCCTGAAATTGATCTACAAAGGGGGACATACTCGACAGGAGGGTGTGTGTGTTGCCCAGTGATGTCATAGTGGTGCTAACCCAGGTAGGTTGAGATTGTGACATCATCGTGATGTAATTGAGCTGGCTAATGTCATAGTCCCAGGTAGGGATGTAAAGGGGACATCCCCACTGGCAGGGGCTGTGGACAAATGTATGGGAAGGATAAAGGCAGTAAGTGACCATCGTTGGGTGAGGGAAGTGGGACAGGTGAGGGAAGAGACAGAGGAAGGAAGGCTGCACAGAGCAAAGCCGGGCAACCTGCTAATTACTCTATAAATGAGTTTCTATTTTACTCTATTTTTACTGCATCTCATGATAGCTGGATAGTTTCCCCCTAGATTTGAAGAATATCCCCTGAAATACTGGGTACTTAGGATGGGCAAAAATTAATTTGATGGCTCAGTAGGTTGCCCAATACTTTTTTCTCATCAAACTTAGTGGTATTTGGAGGGCACACCAGAATTTAAGGCAACACAAATGGCTTCATCTGAAGGACCCCACAGTCACTTGCCATTGTGATGGAAACTCCTGCCTCTTGCAAAATCACAAGGGCCCACCTTATTACCTCACAGGAAACCACCCCATAATATTTTTTACCTGAGGTCACAGTCAATGGGAATATCCTCAAGGGCTGTCCATCCAGAAAATAATAATTTTGTGTCAAACATTACTCTGGATTGAATGGATTTTTACTGGAGATTTCTCAAAATCAAATGTAAAGATGGTTTCTGTTAGGTGTTGTGGTCTGGGTTCGAATCATGCAGAGTTAAGCAGTTAGCTTTTGGCAGTAGCAGCGGTGCCCGTGTGGTTTTATCTCTCTCTCCCAGACAATAACAAGCAGAGATGCAGAGTAACAGTGCAACAGAAACAGCTTTTACTCAGCAGAATAGTTCATAAAGATAACAAACAGCAGATTCTTCTCTGGCAGATAAACAGTCTGTAAGTCCTTGTGAGCACTACTTTAAGTCCTGAGGCACAGTAAAAGTACTCACTGCAACTCCAGCCTTCTCCTGGCTGGTTGTAGGTTGGGCAAAATCCTTTTTGTCCTGGCTTGTTCTTTCAGTTGAGTTCCAGGCCTCTGAAGACTGCTCTGGCTCTTTCTCTCCTCCACAGAGTGTCAGCAAAGCCAGCAGCCTTTTCCTCCAGGCAAAACAGTGATGTCCATAAGGCAGTAAAGCTAGCAAGCAGTCCGGCTAGCATGCATCCAGCAGTTTTTGGCACGAAGCAAGGTGGGTTTTGAGAAGTCCTAATTTATACATGATATTCTGCTCAGTCACCCACTCAGTGAATTCAGCTGGGTGCTGCTCTGTTGATCCCTTAAAGACATAGTTTCATGTATCTTATACAATACTATTCATATGTATACATCACATCCCTATCAGTTTCTCCCAACCCTCTGCCCTCTTTCCAATTTGGGTTTACTCTGGGGAGGGTTCAGAGTAGATCCTATTTTTTGTAGGGCAAAGCAGAGCATAAGGCAACATATATGGCACCATTTGAAGGAGCCCATGGACACAAGCCATTATGACAGAAACTCCTGTCTCCTGTGACCTCACAAGGGCCCCCTATGACCTCACAGAGAACCACCACATAGTTTTCTATCCAGGAGTTCCCAGGCAATTGAAGATCTTCTAGAGACAGTCATTGATTGGGGTGGGGCACTTCAAAAATGTTTGAAAAATACACTTTATTTAAATTTTTATTGGTTTTTAATAATATACAAAATCAAGAAAAAACATAAGACATACATTAACTTGCAAAAAAAAATTAAACAACTTCTTATAAAAGGAAAAGTCAAAGAGGAAATAATATGTAGAATTAAAAGCTAAGTTTCTTACATTCTCAAACATGTATCAACATTCTGATAATAATAAACTTAATTGAATTAATACTAATTCTCATCCTCTCCTCTAAAATTCACTTTCTCAACAAATTCTACAACTAGTAAGACTAAATAAATCACCCTGTGTTATATTGCTATGCCAAAGGGGAGCTGTATCCTGTCTCTTATCTTTGTGTCCAAAAATTCAATTGATCCGGTACTGGCATAGAACCTCTTTTTAAAATGTATATTCAAGGAATGGTTTCCAAATTTTCTCAAAATTAATTTCTCTTACAGTTCCTTTCTTTTCATTTAATTCCCATGTCAACTTATCATTCAGGGCCAGTTGCCACGGTTCCCTATGCCATTCATCCAATTTTATTTTCTTTGAGTCCTTCCAATTTTTTTGCTATACAGTCTTCCCGTAGACATATGTGTCACAATTAATTCTTGTTCCTCCTTTTCTAATTTTGGACTATCTAAATCCATGAGCATGGCAGCACTCGGTCCAATCTTTATCCTTTTTCCTAACATTCCAGCTATTTCTTTTCAATTTGTTTCCAAAAGTCTTCTATTTCCTTATAATCCCACCACATATGTTTATAAGTTCCCACACTTTTATTACATCTGCAACACAAATTATTTCTAGACCTTTCCATCTGATTCAATCTCACCGGAGTCAAGTACCACCTCCACATCATTTTATAATTGTGTTCCTTTACTCTGACAATGTTCTCATTATTCTCCGTTTCCACAAAGCTCTTCATTTTGTTTCTGGTATTTTTATATTTAAATCATCTTTCCACAAAGTTCTCAAAACATCTATATTATCCTCTTTAATATTTTATAAATTTTAGCAACCAAACCCTTTAACTCAATCTTCCCTTGTCTTATTTTGAACAGCAACTCTTCAAATTCCATCATAGTCCTTTCCAAGCTGTATCCTTTTTTATATTTATTATTCTAGTTGTTTAATCTCACAATTTGAAACCAGTTTAACTTTAATTTTACATAAATCGCTGCTTTTTTCTGCTCATCCATACACATTTGGATCCATTGTTTCAACATATAGACATCCTTATCAATACTGATCCCAATTCCTCATCTATCTTAATTGGAAAATCTTTTATATCTCTATTAAAGGAGAAACTCCAGGAGCCATTTTTCCTTTCATCTTTATCCATACTTCCCACATTGATCTTAACATTTTATTTTTAATATTTACTTTCCCCCGTTATTTATCTAAAAAAACTACCTTTCCAATTTGTTGAAAATTCTCCATCTCTAAATCCTCCCAAATCACGTGTTCTTTCATCAAAATCTTAACATTTTTAATCTGGAAGGTATTATATTAACTCTTTAATTTAGGTATCCCTAAACCACCTTCTTTTTGTGGTACTTACCACCAGCTTTTAGGAATTCTGGCTTTCCCCCCTCCATTACAAAATGTATTATGCCTTGAAAATATTTAATTTCTCTATCTTTAAGATAAATCGGTAAGGCATCAAACAAATTTTTTTTTTGGTAATATCATCATCTTACATAAAGCCACTCTACCAAACCAGGATAATTTCAATTTATTAAATTGTAAAATTTGCTCTTTAATCACCTTCAATTGTTTGTCATAGTTCAATTTTTTAAAATATTTTCCAATTCATTTGATAAGATAACTCCCAAATATTTTAGATTATTTCCAATCTGAATTTTATATTTCTGCCAAATTTCTTGTTCTTCCTTATTCGCATTACAGATTATCATTTCTGATTTCTCCCAATTAATTTTTCACCCCATCATATCCTCAAAATGCACTTGAATCCTTTCTAATGTCTTCTTCAGATACTTCATTATAACCAATGTATCATCTGCGTATAAACTAATTTTATTTCCCACCAAACCTTCTATACTATCATCTCTTATCATTTCTGCTAGCACTTCCATAGCCATTATAAATAAGATCGGAGATAACGGACCTGTTCCTCATCAATCTTATCATTAATTATCAAATATCTCCCCTCTGGGTCAGATACGCTCTTAGTTACTGTATAACCTAGCCTATTTGAAAAGAGGAGAAATAGAGATCTTGGCTCTCAGCAGACACAGCCTGGTAGAGCTCCAGCAAGAGGGTTGCATTGCAGTTCCCCACGTCACAAAGGAAGCCTTTCTCTCTCCTGCAAGACACAAACAGAAGAAACCAAAATAAGTGAGTGTGCTCGTCCACTGCCATCAGCCAACTGTGACCAAGGCCATTCACCAGTCTCTGCACAGCAACATCATCCCTGGCTTCCACTTTCATCCACTCTGCTTCTGAAGCCAGCCTCTGCCAGGCCCCAAGGTGCTTGGGTCACATTCACTCCCCCAACCATGTCCCTGTCAGGCATTCACTCTTACATTCACTAACACATTCACTCACTCACACACTCACAGCCCACACATACAGCATCCCCCTGGTCTGTCAGCCAGCATCAATTAGCTTTAAGCCACCAGCCTTAGCAGCATCTAGTTTGCAAACTCGCTACCCACCAAACTTGCTACCCACTTAGCAAGAGAACTTGCTTTGATCTGCTCATGGGGGTTTCTGGCATCCTCTATCCTTCTCCTCCTCCCTTCTATTGGACTGCCAACTAGTCTCTGGTCTCCTGCCCTGCCCAGTAACCCCTTTTATCCACTGGCTAAGGGGTGAGGACATGTGATGTCACAAAGGCCCAGAGCCTGGTCAGCCCTTGGGATTGGTTGAGCCCTGGCAATGACATCAACAATCCTTGCCATTGTTGATCTCAATCTTCTCCTTTTGACATTGAGACATCATTTCTGGTTGCTTGCAAAAGTTGGGACAGATCAAAAAAAAAGCCCAAGTAGGGCAAGTAGGAAATTGCCTGATTTAGAACTAGATCCAGTCAAGTACAAATCTCAAAGCTTGCTTGGGCCTTCCTTAGGCCAGTGACAAAGTCTAAACAGTTGTCATGTTACCAAATGCAGAGAGGGAACTATATGTGATTTGACATTGAGGGTACATACAGGAAAATAAATGACATTCTGTCATGTGTTGGGGCTTCAAGAAACATTCTCCTCGCATCGCTTTCATTGTACAGTCATTTTGTATATAGCCAACAAATAGAAACCCTAAAAAGAACATGAGAAATGATTGGGGGTCATTTATCTTCCTCCTTCCTAAAAGCGATTGTGTGCTTTTACTTTTTTATTTTGTCTGTGTCATTCAAATTTATCCTTCCTTTCACCCCAAGTGAAGAAGACCTAAAGAGCATCTTGATGAGGTTGAAAAAAGAAGTGTATGAAAGCTGGCTTGAAACTCAACATGAAAAGAAAAAAAAAACCAAAATTATGGCATCTGGCCCCATTACTCACTGGCAAATAGAAGGGAAGAAGTGGAAGCAGTGACAAACTTTACCTTCTTGGGATCTAAGATCACTGCAGGTGGTGACTGCAGCCATGAAATAAAAAGATGCTTACGTCTTGGGAGGCAAACTATGCCAAACCTAGGCAGCATAATAAAAAAGTAGAGACATCGCCCTGCCAACAAAAGTCTGCATAGTTAAAGCAATGGTCTTCCCAGTATTCATGTATGGCTGTGAGAGCTGGCCCATAAAGAAGCCTGAGTGCAGAAGAATAGACACCTTTGAACTATGGTGCTGGAGAAGACGCTTGAGAGTCCCCTGGACTGCAAGGAGATCAAATCAGTCAAAATCTAAAATAAATCAACTCTGACTGCTCCTTGGAAGGCCAAATACTGAAGCTGAAGTACTTTGGCCACCAAATGAGAAGAGCAGACTCACTGGAGAAGGCCCTGATGCTGGGAAAGATTTAAGGCAAAAGGAAGAAGGGGGTGGCAGAGGATGAGATGGTGAGATGGCACTGTTGACACAGTAGGCGTAGATTTGGGTGACTATGGAGGATGGCAGATGACCGAAGAGCCTGGCATGGTCTGGTCCATGGGGTCACAAAGGGGTCAGACTTAATTGTGTGATTGAACAACAACAACCCCAAGGAACCTTGGAACTTCTATTCCTGGCAGAGATATGGGGAAGAAAGTTACATTTTTCATGCAATAAAGGTGACCCTCAAGATCCTGTAATGGTCTTTACTTTACATGTAGTGAGAAATGCCAGATGGTCAAGCTGGAGTCTGAAAAGGAAGAGGCTCTAGCAATTATATTGCAAATATTGTGGGTATTGGAATATACCAAAGGATATCAGAAGAAAATATGTTTGTGCTTTTAAAGACTTCACCTGAAACGTTGACTCTGTGGATCATCCTCCTCCTCTTCCAGGAGTGCTCCCAATTTAAACTTAATTTAAATGTAAATAAAATATTGTTTATTACTGAAAAAGGGAAGAAGGAACATTGACTGATAATAATAATTTCATGTCAGAAATTATTCTGGGTTGAAAGGCTTTTTGCTGGGGAAACTCCATTCAGGGGATGCCCAAATGAGGCTCTTTTCATGTTCCCAAGTTCTTTTCCCATTGAAGAGGTCCCTATTGCATTTTCAAACTGCTAGGTTGGCAGGAGCTGGGACAGAGATGAGCACTCAAACCGCCATGTAGTACCTGGGTCTCAAACTGTCAACTTCTTAACCACTGAGCCACTGCAGCCCCTGATAATAATAATATTGACCAATGATGGAAGGAGTATGTGAAGCTTATGTCCAGACTAATTGCAAGAATGCTCCTTTTAAAAACATTCCTTACAGGAAGGGTTAAGAAATGGATAAATAAAACAGCAACAGCAGCTGCGAAGCAGTCTGTACCACTTCCTTGTGTATACAAAACACAGTCGCAGATTATACAACAGACTGAATACACCTCATTTTAAAAAAATCTATGTAACCTTTCTTTATCCCTTCTATTACATGCTAATTAATGCATGAACTAAGTGCTATGGGATGGTATGTATTGTATGTCTAATGGCTATTGATAAATTTGATGTGTTGTTCTTGGGAATGAAGGCAAATTTTGCTCTCACTTTGCAAGTCACCATTCCTGAAATCTCTCTTCCCTCCATAATCTTTGCTACCCTTTTTGCTTCCTTTTGTTTCTCTTAGTCCCCCTCTCTTTGTCTTGTCTGTCATAGTGATGGCTGGAAATGTCCCCATCCTGTTCATTCCCTGAGATCTGTCTCGGTTTTATTTCTCTGCTGTGCTCTTGTTGCCCAACAATGGGGAAACAGTATTATTTAGGGTGGTAAAAGTTTGAAAGAAATACTTACACCAATAAAATAGGAGCTAGAAAATGAAAGCGCGGCGCCAAAATGGCCGCCGCGCTCTTTGCGCCCCCCCCGGACTCAGACAGGGGTGGCCATGAGGCAGCCAAGCTGCCATTTTAGAAATAGCGACGGAGAGAAGTTTTCTCCGTCGCTGTTTGTTTCCCGGGAGGACTGCGGTGGCTCAGGGGGTTAGGACGCTCCATTACAGAGCCTAGCTACCGCTGGCTCTGGGCGCTTGGGGCTATTGCGATCCCCGTACAGGGATCTTTCTATTTAGCCCATCGGGGGATCGCGGTGGCTCAGGTGGCTAAGACACGGAGTTCGTACTTGCCTGAAAGGAGCCTCATGCAGACGAAAATCCTTTGTTAGGGCTGGCCCTTGGCTGCAGCCTTGGGCAAGTGATACAGTCCCTGGATGGCATTCTCTACCCCAGGGGTGCCCAAACTTTATGTGGGACTGCAGTGGCTCAAGTGCCTAAGACGTTGACTGGGAAGTGGAAGGTCAGGGGTTCAATTCCTGTGTACTGCAGGACAGAATGAGCTCCCGTTTTCAGCATCAGGCCGGCCCTTCGGAGGATGCGGCCCTTGGCCCACGGTTGCCGGCCATGGGCCGGAATGATTGGGGGGAGGGCCTGGTGCTGGCTCACAGCATGTTTTTCCCATTAGGGGCCGGAGTTTTGGGCATGGCCCTATTCTGGCCCAGGCTCTCAATTTAGGGCCTCTGGCCCGATTCCTATTGGGCCGTCCGGCCCACCTGGCCCACCTACTAGGGGTTTCCGTGGCAGGGGATGCCTGGTTAGCACGTTTGGCTGTGCTGGAGGCATCCTTAGCAATCCAATGGGTGGGGGCCCCTTCCCTATCTACCGGGCCCCCCTTTGTGTCTGCCGGCTACTTCGACTGCTGTCACTCTGCAACAGGTGGCCAGCCGGGTCGAGCTTCTTGAGACACTCCGGCCTGTGCCTGCTGCTGTCTCGCAGCTCCCTGTTTGTCCAGAACTGCGACTGGAGTGTGTTGGAGGTCGCCCCAGAGCTCGATTTCGGTCGCGAGCTCCGACGCCCACCGTGGGCCGGAACCCCCAGTGGGGGCGGCTCACGGGGGTGCAACTAGTGAGTATTAGGTTCAAGTTGAATACACCCAAATCACAGTCCACTTTCAGCGGTGGGGTTCAGTGCTCATGGCCTTGCCAATTTGAGGCTAGTGGGCATCACTTGCCATCCTATCCCAGTGCCCCTTGGTTGCATTCTGGCACGACGTTGGGGGTGGGGGTTTCCACCCCCAGGGCAGTACGTGGCATTGCAGGGGCTGTCCAGGTCCCGCTGCGTATGCCCTGTGTACATCATGTACTGGCAACGGCCTTGCCGACGACTGGTTATTCATTGCCCCCCAGTGATCATCTGACCCAGATCAGGAAGGAAAAGATTTGGTGGGTGGGGGGGGGGGAATAAGTGGATATATTCTCCCTATGAACTGAGATCCCAATAAGGATAGGAAGTACTGACTGGAGGACAGAGACATTGTGTGGTCCCGCCGTAGTAAGCCACCACGCACTGGGGCGTCCGCCCCCGGGACAGTGCCGAGCATCGCAGGGGCTGTCTGGGTCCGGCTGCGTATGTACTTTATACAGAACGTGCCGTCGAGAGCTTTGCCTCCGGCCGGCTATTACTTGCCCCTGGTTGATTATTGGCCGCAGGCCATGAGGGGTAAGGGCTGGAGGGGGACATGTGGATATTCTCCCTATTGAACTGCTAGCCCACTAGGAGGAGAGAGAGGGACAGGGCGACTGAGACAAAGAGATGTCCCATCGTCGTGAGCCACGCACACCTTGGGCCAACTGGTTGGCGGCATACCTTCTACGTATGGTGGTATGCCACAGGGATTGACCTGCTTGGGCCATCCTGGTGCTTCCATCCATCGCTAATATTCAGGGCGATGGTTGATTAGATGGGCCCATGGCAGTTGGCTTACGGTGAGGAATGTGGATGAGGGTGGCTCTATACCCTGAGGGGAGGTGGGATGAGCCCTGTCAGCAAGTGTGCTCGTGTACATCACTCCCACGTGACTGGTGCCTGGTGATAGGTACCATGGTGGTCGTGCTGAGCAGCGGGCTGCTCAGACACAGGCTCCACGCTAACTGGTCAGGCAGGGGGTTCCAGCCTGCTTGCTGTGTTCAGCCTGCTCAGCTGACGATGCGTGTACTAAGCACCACGGTCGTTACCGACTTCGTGTCCCCTTTTGCGCTGGCCCTCATGCCGCCTCCGCGTGCCCGCAGGTTGGTGGGTTACGGGGCAGAGGTAGGGGTGCACAGGGGCGATCAGAGCTCCGTCTGAAGCAACTAACCTTGTCATAAGCCCCCCCCGCCCCAATTGTTATAGTCAGCCTGGAGAGATGGCACTCATTTCATCCAAGAAGGAATTGGGCGGGATACCTGCTGGAGGGTTTTCTATGGGGGCTTTTGTATCCATTCGGGGGTGTTGGGGATCCCAGGATGCTACTAATCTGGTTCCCTTGCAGGGTAACGAAGAGGGGGCTCCACTGTCCACAGCTAAGGGAGTTGGGGCTATGAGAGTAGCGGGGGCCCTTCTTGGAACCACCTTTCCTAAGTCGAATGTCTCCCCCATGAGCTCATGCGGAGCTAGAACTGGGGTGAATGTCCTTTAGTCCTCCATTCAGCTTACCCTGTGGGTTCTCCATTCAGGGATGCCATTCCTGATGACCTTGTTAAGTCAGGTACTCGTAGTTGGTTCGGCTACTATGGGTGGCACGCTCACGCAGTTCTGGTGCTGTTTTGGCACAGTGTGATATGCACTCGGCTTTCAGATTATTGCCAGTGCACCCAATGATTTAGACCTATTGGGTTTTTTAGGTTCCGAGGGGAATTTACTTAGATAAGGCCAACCCCCTTCTGACTGAGTTAATTCATGTTCAGCACTCGACCGATTGGGGACTTCACTCAGTGGCCATTTGCTCACAGGTCGGGGTCTCGGTCTCTAGCCCATTACCTCAACGACTTTGGGTTTGGGGTGAATGGGGCTTGGACACGTGCACGTGTCTCCTCATTACAATTCAGACACTCAGGTGGGAACTGGGTGTCCCCTTGGCGCCTGAATAGGCTGAGGTCCCATCTACTAAGCTCACATTTTGGAATCGACTCTGTCGCGCGGGCATCCGGGTTAACCATGAATATGGTGGCTTGGATCTCCGCGGCGAGTTTGGCATTGATTGCCAAACATAGAGTGTGCCCTCAGGAGCTGCAGTTAATTCATGGCCACCTTAATTTTGTCCGGTCTGGCTCAAATTACTCCTGGGTTTAATGGGGTCTCTTCCTGGGGATCAGATCTGATGGTCTGCCCTAGATTTCAAGTACGGTCGGATACTTCCGGCTCCCGGACTTATGGGGGTTTACTCTGAGGGTGGGTGCACGGATCACCTCCGCGATCTTACCTTCCTTGCTTTTTTCCCATTTTTGAGTGCACTGATGCTATGGTGCAATGAGTGGGCCTACTCAGTGGTCCAATTTCGGTGTGAAAATGCGGCAGTGGTGCACATTGTCAACACCCAGACATGCAAATCCCCCAGGGTCATGACATTAGTTTGTCTATTCTTTTGAGAAGCCTACGCCTAAATGCGCCGTTCTAGGCCAGAAATGTTCTGGGTATTTATAATGACATTACTGCTGCTTTCCACCACCTGCAGATCACCCGGTTGCATGCCTTACTCCGGAAGCAGAGGGATTCCACTCGCCACTTTCAGCCGATGGCTGGGCATTTGGCGAGGAGAAGGGAACCGGACATGTCATTGGCACCTCGCACGCGTAAGGCGTACCACTATGCATTCATGCGTCGTGTTTGGAAGGGGTGGACACGGGAATGTGTCCGCCGCCCGTACACGCGTCACCCCTGTTCCCAGAGTTTCTGACCCACCTTGCACGAGGCTGGCATTACTTATGTACAGATAGGTGTGAGGTGGCTCTTGGCCACGCAGCTACCACGGTAGCCTTTTTGGAGCGCTCCGCATCAGTGAGTGGGTGCCAGAGTTGGTGCCACCTGTGTAAGGCGGATGTGTCTCATAGGGCACTGGAACTCGAAGATGTCTCTGTCACACATGAGTGGGCTCGAGTGGGGATGCGGTCCTCATGGGTTATTCAGCACACTGTAGGCAGTGGTGTATACTGCTACGAAGTTTTTGAGACATCTGTCCGGTTGGTGCCCTACATGAATTTTCGACAGTGCCTGCTGCGCGCCCCAGCCTGTTTTCTGCCACTGGGATGGGTCTACCCTTACCATAGTAAAGTCCCTGCGAGTGACCGGTGCCGCGTTTCGCGGTGTGGGGCCCGTTTTGGCACCATTTACTTAAGATAGGCGTCACGTTGATCGCGGCTACGTTTGGGGTACTCGGAGGTGGATATGCGTCTACGCGCAATTTCAGATATGTACGTCCCCTCACTGCACGAGTACCTAGTTATGTCCTTCACCTTTTCTCTCCTCTTTTACAGATCCTAGGGGTCTCGACACACCGGTGGCAGGGGGCTGGTGGGCCGCAGCTATGTACACTGGGCAGCAGTATATGCTGCAGCGACAGAGAGTGGACCCCGGCTGGGATGTGTGCATCCGCAAGTGTGCTATGGTATGGTATGCGCGGCACATGGGGGCGGGAACTGTGGCCATTCCTGCTGTCTGACAGGGATGCTGGTCCGCCCAATGTTTTACAGGCACCTCGGCGGCAGCGATCTTATACGGATCACTGCTGTTATTAAACCGTCGAGGGGCTGTGAACTGGCATTTTATATCACGTATGGCTTACATACGGTCGCTATGGTCTAACATCGTGCCGAGACACCAATCTAGGGGAGATGCGGATCTCCCTAGTTCGGACTGTTCCGGCAGTCAGTGGATGGGGCTGTGGCTGCGTCCCGTTCTGAGCATGGCTGTGAGACGGCCATTGGAGACCGGATAATAGGCTTACACAAAAATTTTGCTGGTAGGCAGGAGAAGGGGTCCACCTGTCGGCTAGAGGTATGTACCTCGTTCTGGGTGTGATGCAAGCAGGCCTGGCGACCGAGCTGACGGTCTTGGGGGGGGCGGTGAGTCATCATGGATGCCTCCCCGTGTGGCGGGTAGCACTGGTAAGGTAAATATTTATGACCCACAGGTATCCGGCAGGTTCGCAATTGACTGGCCAACACTTAGACAGGTACAGGTGTAATAACGTTGACCGGTCAACGACGAACCAGGCGAAGGGGTGATGGCAGGAGCTCTTCAGCATGCATTACCCCGTGATTTGACGGATACACGTCAGAGGGTGGGGTCAGTAGATAGTTTATTGACTACGGTCAACAATTTGTTTGTCTCAACAAACAAATTGATACAAATGGATACATTGTAGCTAATTGCCATTGGCAATTTTGGGAGGAACCTTACCAGTGTTACTGTGGCCTGCTTGCCTTAAGAATTATAATTGCCTGAGTACCAATTGAAAGTTATAATTCGGACTAGGGCATTATTCAATAAATGTGGCCCAATGCCTTTATCCATATACCGGTGTCTGAGTCTTTCTTTGGGGGGTGCGCCTGCAATGAAAGCGCGGCGCCAAAATGGCCACCGCGCTCTTTGCGGGGGCCCCCCACCCAGACTCAGACATCTTGGTGAGTTAGGGGGCGTGGCCACCCCTCTATAAAAGGGGTGGCCATGAGGCAGCCGAGCTGCCATTTTAGAAATAGCGACGGAGAGGAGAAGTTTTTCCCTCCACCCCCTCCCTAGTGAACAGTGTGATATTTTGGTCGCTTCGGGGCCGGGTGGGAATTTTTGGCCTGAACCTACAATTGGCCTCTGGGTTCTGGCTTTTTTGCCAATCCCACACTGTTGCTAAGGTTTGATATAGGGGTTTTGCTCTTGACTTTGGTCACATGGGCGGGTAGCACTGGTAAGGTAAATATTTATGACCCACAGGTATCCGGCAGGTTCGCAATTGACTGGCCAACACTTAGACAGGTACAGGTGTAATAACGTTGACCGGTCAACGACGAACCAGGCAAAGGGGTGATGGCAGGAGCTCTTCAGCATGCATCACCCCGTGATTTGACGGATACACGTCAGAGGGTGGGGTCAGTAGATAGTTTATTGACTACGGTCAACAATTTGTTTGTCTCAACAAACAAATTGATACAAATGGATACATTGTAGCTAATTGCCATTGGCAATTTTGGGAGGAACCTTACCAGTGTTACTGCGGCCTGCTTGCCTTAAGAATTATAATTGGCTGAGTACCAATTGAAAGTTATAATTCGGACTAGGGCATTATTCAATAAATGTGGCCCAATGCCTTTATCCATATACCGGTGTCTGAGTCTTTCTTTGGGGGGTGCGCCTGCAAAGGCTTTATTCTTTTTATGTATGCGAGCTCTCCACCTTTCAGCAAAAGAAGCAAAGGGCTCAAAACAAACACAGGCTTTCTATAAACCAGGCCCTAGAAAGACAGCCTGACATGCAATTATTATTAATAAATACACCTGTGGAGGTATGATGGCAATTTTAAAACTTCCCACTTTGGGCCCACAGCTTCTCTGATGCCTTCTATCATATGGGAGTTGTGGGATAGAATGCTGTGGCTGTGCTAATGGCCAGCTAATGGCCATCCTCTGAATGTGTGACCTGTCAACAACAGCCTTGCCCAGCTCATGTAAACTCAAGGCTGTGGTTTTCTTTACAAAATATTTGGCATTCCTCTTCACCTGATGCCTTCCATTTTTGTAGCATTATTGTCTTTTCTCTTAGCATCTCCCTTTTGTGACTGGTCTTCGGCTATATATTGTTAGGCAGGCTTGCCCAAATTATGGCTGGATTGCCACTGCTGTCAGAAGTGCCCCGCCGCTGCTGGAAATGCCAAAAATACTGCATTTTTGTGCCAAAAGTTGGTGAAAAGTCAGCAATTTTGTTTAAAGGGGGCAAAAATGGTCCTACCGTGCTCCCTCCTCCAAGGGAAGCAGTGGAGGAGGAAAGATGCCCAGAAATGCAATGCAATTTCACGTGCTGCCACCACTGCCACTAGGAAGAACTACGTCAGCTGTTTGAGGCAGCATAGTCAGTCCCCTGGTGGAAAACGTTTGGACACCCCTGCCCTAAATTAAGCATGTAACCAGTGGCCCATCTGGAAAATATATATAAATTCGGACATGGCTTTGGAATGACTTTCCCATTACTGAAGTCCAAAATAGTTTCTTTACTTACAGTGCTTTCAAAGATATAAACAGGTGCATTTCATTGTGAACGTTTCTACATAATAAGTTTCCATGAGGTAAAAAAAAACAGTTTTCTTTAACATATATGCTTTGTTTGTAAGATAAATAGCAACAACAATAGAGCAGGGAGTGAGAGCAGAACAGCAGAACTGAGAAGAATAACCTGAGGAAAACTAAGAGACATGAATAACAAGCAGCTTAACACCATGTCAGGTGGCTCCAGAGGCAGGGAAATAGAAAAACTCTTCTTATTGGCTAATTAGAGATACTGTACAATGTACATTAACAACCCATTGCATGGCAGGGTTGCTCTAATATACAACAGTCTCAAGCTTATTAAGTGGGATAAACTGTGCCTTGAAATCCAATGGGTGGGAAATAGGCACCCTTCCTCTTAATTATCTTCTTTTACTCCTCATATTTTTTTCTAGCTAGGTCAAAAGGATGACTGAAAGGATATGATTGATGGAGAAGGGATTTTTTTGCTTATCTCTTTCAAGCTTTAAATCAGAGTCTCATCACTTGACTTAGATTTTACTTGTCTTAACAGATTTAATAAAATCTGTAGATAGTACCAAACCGAGAGTTTAGTTAATAAATCAGAGCAGAGAATCAGGAAGCAAGACAAGCTTAACAGGTTGGAGAACCGGGTCAAAACACATATAATATATTTTAACATTTATTTTAATATAATTCTACACTTTAGCAGGAAAAAATCAGATACAGAAGTATAGGGTGAGGGACACAAATGTTGGGAGTGGTATGTGCAAATGTCCCAGGATTCTTAATAATCACAAGCTACAGATGTGTCAATAGCGTGATGCAGTGACAAAAAGAAGAATACAATTCTAAAGGTAGAGTATCCAGATGTTGTATTATGTGATGTTGTGTTGTTGACGTTGTTTTTTGCCACTTTCAGCACGCACACACAAATTTTTTTTTTTTTTGTGCAAATACCACTCTGGGCAGCATCTTCCATTTCTCCTTACAAGTACTTGACAATGGCAACCAAATCACTAATACTGTGTCTGATGTAGTGTTTGAAACATATTGGAAGATGCAGCATACTTGTTTTCAGCAGCTCCATTTAACATTAGGAAGAATTATTAGGAAGAATGGTAAGAAATATCCAACAGTGGGATCGAGAGGGAAGAAAAGATGTTGATAAGATAGTAAAGGAAAAGATAAAGGTCACCCTTCCTCAAAAGCCTGTCATATTTGACTTTATGGTTTGATGTTGTTTACAGTCAAAGAGCCATCACTGTCTGCATCTGCAGATATTTCTGTAGTCATGTGGCAGGCATGACTAGACATTGGAATGTATGGAATGTTTTTACCTTCCCACTGAAGCAGTAACTATGTATCTACTTGCACTTTCTTGCTTCAAAACTGCTAGGTTGGCACGAACTGGGACAGACTGTGGGAGCTCATTCTATTGTGCAGCACTCAAGTCTCGAACTGGTGACCTGCCGGACTACCAGTCATCAGGTTCAGCATCTTAACCACTAAGCCACTGCAGTCCTCTGACAATAAGATAGCCACCTTCAAATAAGTGAAGGCTGGAGTCAGCTTCTTTCCCTCTGCTCCAAAGAAGACTCTATCAGCGATTCATATGGTAATTCAAGGAAGGCAATATTGGCTAACATTTGAAGGACTTTCTTGATGACAACATATGTTTAACTGTAGAACAGAGTGCTTCAGAAAGTGATACACTCTCATTTAGTAGAATTTCTAAGCAAAGGTTGGATCCCCAGTTGTTAGGGATGCTGTAAGCAGAACTTCCTGTACTGGCTGCAAATAAATTGTAAAATTTTTTTTTTGAGAGACTCTTCTTGTCTGGTCAGAATTGATAGAGGAATTGCTGCTCTGGCAATCTCCTTTAAAATAGGTAAATAAAGTTACATCTATTTTGGTTTCCCAGTGCAAGAGAATGAAAAGACATATTTCAGACCAGTGTTTTTCAACCTTTGGTTTTTGGTCTTCAGTTTCTAGAAGCTTAAGTCAATTTCTGAAAGTGCTGATCACCAAATGTATTGACTTAAGCTTCTGGAAATTTAAGTCCCCCTGTGGGGCATGGGCCCCATGTTAGGAAACACTGGTCTAGACTGAATTAGGGTATCATCTGAATTTCCAAATTATGCCCCATATAGGATGGGGTACACTATTTTAGGGCAATCACTCAGGAAAAAAACACCATAGCTTCTGAAATAACTGTACATACCCATACTGACAAAACATAGTCTCTATAGAGTTGGGAGGGGACACGATTGATAACCTTTTGGAATTTCATCACTTACAATAAAAATGGACAAATGAGGAAAACTGCTCTGGAATTTAACAAGAAGGTGCTCGATTGCTAACTACAGTGCACAGATTGGGTTTTTGTTCAGTCAAAGTGGGAAGAAATACTTGAAAAATTGTGTTCAGCACAATCACAAATTTTGTCTTGTATGGGATTGGCATTAATTATCATCTTCATCATCCTCTTCTTCTTCTTCCCTTTTTTATTTACCTCCCGCCACCACCTTTTTGGTTTTTTTAAAAATATTTTATTAATTAAAAACAGAAAAAGAGAAGAAAAAAAGAAAGGAAAATACAATTCAACGCTACAAAGTTAAATACTCTTATAGTTACTCTATCTAGTCTAACATTAATGATATCCATCAGAGACAGGTTATACGTTCCAGAGAAGAAACAATAATAAAATGTACACACAAACATTTAACTCTCATTCCAAAATGATAAATGATCCGTAGGAGGCTTGCTCCCTTTGCCTTTAGTAATAGTATGATCTAGGAAGGGCTTCCAAATCTCATAAAATTTATTTTTACTCGTGATACCTTTTTAAATATTTATTTCGCATGTAAGTTTGTCATTTAATGCTGTTGTCCAATTTTGAACATACCAATCCCTTCCACTTAGCAGCTATACAAATTCTTGCATTCACTATTAAAATAGATAGCAAATCTGCATTATAATGATTTGAAATGACATTACCAAACTCAAGTATCAACACACTTGGTGCATCCAATTTAATACGGGTACCAAACATTTTCGTTATCTCGTTTTCCACTAACATCCAAAAACCTTTCAATCTTTCACACTCCCACCACATATGGAGATAAGTCCCAGTCTCTTTTTTTACAATTCCAGCATAAGATAGATTCCTTTGGATTCATCAATTTTATTTTTGCTGGGGTTAGATACCATTTCCACAATACTTTATAATTGTGTTCTTTTATCCTAATTGATAAATTTCTCATTACTCTATTTTTCCATTTTAACTTCCAACTTTCTTCACTAATGTTTATATTTAGGTCGCTTTCCCATGTCTCTCTCATACTATCATTGGTGTAATCCATATCAATTAGCAATTTATATATTTTACCAATTAACCCTTTTAATTCTATTTTCCCAGACCTCACATTACATGCTAATTTTTCAAACTCAGTTAAACCTCTGTTTAGGTCTGATTCAGTGGCTATATGAGAGTTCCAATTATTAATTGCTGCTACTTGAATCCAGTTTAAGTTTATTTGCATAAACAATTTTATCTTTTTTCTTTATTTTTATAAAAATCTATCCAATCCTTTAGAAACTCTATTTTATTAATTTGAAGTAGCAATTTGTTCTTACTAGTTAATAGTATTGGAAAGGATTTTATATCCCCTAATTCTATTATGGGCGAAGTTCCCAGAGCAAGTTTATTTTTAACAGAATTCCAAACATTCAACACTTTTTAAAATTTCATTATCATTGTTAATTTTAACTTTGTCCTTACCTAAAAGTATTACTTCTCCAACTTTGTGTAATTCTTTCATACCAATGCCTTCCCATAATGTGTCTTTGTGCATTAAAATTTTTAGAATGTTTTTCAATTGATATACTATATAGTATTTTTTTAATATCTGGTAAACCTAACCCCCCACTTTTCTGATCTTTATACCACAATGTCTTTACAATCCTTGGTCTCTTACCATCACTACAATAATCATTTAACAAATTTTGTAATTTCTTGAGATCCTTATCTTTAATTTCTACTGGTAATGTTTCAAATATATAATTAATTTTGGGGACTATCTTCATTTTAATCAGAGCTATTCTTCCAAACCATGATAATTTTATTTTTATTTTTTGAATTAGCAATTCTTTTATTTCTTTTATTAATGTTTCAAAATTTAATTTTTTTAGTTCATCATATTAATTAGATATTCTTATTCCTAAATATTTTATATTACTTTTGATGTTAATATTGAAAGTGCTCTTAATTTTATTCTGAGTTTCCATAGTTGTATTAAAAAGAATTATTTCTGACTTATCCCAATTTACTTCTAAGCCAGTCGCATCTTGGAAGTTTCTAAGATGAGATTGTATTTTAATTAATGCATTTTGTGGTTCCTTTACAATTAGCAAGGTATCGTCTGCATACAAATTAATTTTATTATCATTTATCCCTTTTAAATCTAAGTCTTCTCTAATTATGTTTGCAAACATTTCGATAGCCATTATAAACAAAATTGAAGACAACGGATCACCCTGCTTTGTACCAGCTCCTAACCTTATATCTGGTGTAAATACATCATTTACTTTTATTTGCGCACAGCCTTGATGGTATAAATTATCAATTACTGTTGTAAATTTAGAGCCAAATATATAATTTTTCACTATTTCTTTAATGGAAAACCATTGGAGAGAATCAAATGCTTTATATATGTCTAAAGACAATAATCCGATTCCTTCTTTACTCTGTTCTGCAGTATGCATTAATGCTACCACTCTCCTTGTTATGTCTGATAAGTATCTTGATTTCATAAATCCCGCTTGGTCAATATTTATATAATCTCCCATAAATCTATTCATTCTATTTGCAAGTATTGCTGTGAAGATTTTTAAGTCCTGGTTCAATAATGAAATGGGTCTATAAGATTCCACTCTCTCTTGATCTTTCCCGACCTTAGGAATTAAGATTATTATCGATTTATACCATGAGTCAGGGGACTTTCCTACATCTAATACATAATTAAATATTCTAGTAATTTTTAGAACTATCATTTTTTTTGAATTCTTTATAAAATTCTGATGCTAGTCCATCTTCTCCTGGTGCCTTTCCTATTTTTAACTTGTCTATAGTTGTTGAAACCTCTTTTTCTGTAATAGGAGCTTCCATTATTAGTTTGTGCTCCTGACTCACCTTGCTTTTAGTCCAATTTTTAATATAATCCGATGCCACTTCTACATCTAATTTCTTTTCTGAATAAAGATTTTGATAAAATTGCCTGGTGATTTTTATTGTTATACTCAAAATAATTTCTTTTTAAATAAATTAAATTCCTTTTAACACTTTCAATATCCTTTCCAGTTAATTCTGTTTTCAATTGTTGCAGTTTGTCAAATATATTTTTTTCTTTGGTCCTTATATGTTCCTTCTGAAGTCGTTCAATTTCTTCTTCTATATATTTTTGTTTCTCCTTATATTGTTTGTTCTTAATACTAGCAAGTTTGATACTTTCACCCCTAAATATTGATTTCATTGTATCCCACAGAATGTTATCTGATACTTCATCTGTATCATTAAAACACCAAGATTCCTCCCAATTTTTAATTATTTTCTCTTTGTCTTCCTGTTTGTTAAATTTTTTTGAATCGTATCTCCAATTAATCTTATTATTTTTCCTTTTATCAGATATTTTTAGATCTACAATCATTTTTGCGTGATCTGATTCTCTAAAAATCCCTAATTCCACATTTTCTAGTGTCTTAACTAAATTATTTGTAACCATGACATAATCGATTCTTGAATATGAATTGTGGACTTGTGAGTAATACGTATATCCACTTTCATTACCTTTTAATTCAGACCACGCATCATATAGTCCTATTTGATGCATCCATGATTCTAATATTTTCTTGGATCCAATTTTTTGTCTCAAAACATTTGATGAATCAGAATCTGATTTAATCAAATTAAAATCTCCTGCCACTATTATTTTATTAGTATTTTCCTTCATTATAATCTGATGTAATGTATATAGGAATTCATCTTGTTTCTGATTTGGGGCATAAATATTAACCAACAAAATTTCTTCATCATCTATCAAACCTTTTATTATTATATACCTTCCTTCAGGATCAATAATAGTTTTTAATTTTACAAAACCTATCCTTTTTGAGATTAATACTGCTACACCCCTTGCCTTGGATGTTCCACAAGCCTTCTCATAATTTTCTATCCAATTCAATGTTAAATTGCTAACTTTTTAATTTTTGTGATGTGTCTCTTGGAGGAATATTAAATCTGGCTTACTTCTTCTAATTGCTGCTTTGATACATTTTCTCTTTATTAGGGACCCCAAGCCCTTCACATTCCATGTTAATACTCTAACCATTATCAATATTGTCAATATCTACCCTTTGTTGTGTGTTCCATAAGTTCAAAAAACCATATATCTCCGAAAATAATGAGAATTTTTGTATATAGTTACTTCTTGATAGAGAGCAAACATGAAGGTGATACCCCACAACCAACAAGAAAAAAATTAACATAAAAACTTACAAAAAATAGACATGACATATTTCAAAACATTTATAACCAATCAACCTCCCCGCCCTTTCTACCTTAACGAAAGAAAAAGAAAGCCCTTGCGTGACAAGGAGGGGAGGGGGGATGTATCAAGATTACCGAGCGAGCATCCCAGTTGTCACAGTTAACACTTTGTAATACTTCATACCATAACTAATTTTGATAAATCACTAACCCATTTCAGAGCTACAGTTCTCATAAAATCCCGAGGTTATTAGAGCCTCCTTCAATTCATCCCAGTCTTTTGATTTATATTCAACAATTTTAGCATCTACCAGGACATCCAGAGCAAGTGATGCTTCTTTAATCAAGCTACTTTTCCCATCATGTGTAAATCTCAATTGTCGTGGTGGTTTCCAATTGTATTTTATCCCTTTATCTCTTAATTTTTTGTGATGGGTTTAATCTGCTTGCGCCAAATTCGTTCTTCAATTCATAGGTCATGATAAATTTCAATATCATTACCATCTAGCTTCAAAGCCTTTGAACCAACCTTCCTTATGTGTGACAACATGCTGAATTTCAGGCCTTCATTGGCAAATCTTACTAAAACATTTCTATTTGTTTCCTTATTCTTCCTATTTCCCAATCTATATGCACTAATAATGTCATCAATTGTGAATTTTTTATCTGAGTTTAAATCGTTTAACCAGGATACAATTCTTTGCTTTAACTGATCAGGGGTGACTTCCACAATATTTTTAATTATTACATTCTGTCTTTTAGATTGATCTTCATAATGTTCTAAGGCTTTTCCATGATGCTCTAGTTTTGTTTCCATCAATTTAATTTTCTCTTGCAACACTTCTGCCCTGTTACTTAGTGTTTCAATTTCTTTTCTATTAATATTTGCTGCATCCTTTATCTCAACCACTTCCTTCATAATATTTTGAGTTTGTTTCCGATTCGTCTCTGCTATACCTTCAACCATTGCTAATATTCTTGGTGAAACTTTTCTAAACTGTCCTGTTGCAGTTTCATAAAATCTTGATTGTCCCTGAGTCTTTGCTTTTCCAAGGCTTCAAATTTTGTTCAAAAAGCCTTCCACTCTATCAATACCTTCTTCAATACTACCCTTTTCATCATCTTCCCTATCTATTACTATTTCCTCTATTTCTTTAGTCATTTTTATTTTTAATTGGTCATCAGAGTCTAGTTTTTTTATGTTCTTCTTTTTCTTAACCACTTGCATTTCACTATCCTTGTCCATCTTTTCCTGCCAACTAACCTCTTGCTGCAAGTCCTGATTGAACTCCTGGTAATCTAATGTCCTTTGTTGTTGAAATCTATACTGATCAAATTTAACACAAAGATCCTCTAGTTCCTGTATCTCCTGAATTTCTTCTTTCAAAGATCGCCTTCTTTCGTTTACACCTGTCCTTTCCAACCTGCCTGTTCTTATCCAAATTGGATCTATATTTATTTCTTGTTGTGTTATTTTATTCTTCACTTTATGACTCATTCACCCTATTATATAGTACACACTAATTACCCTTTCAATGTTACAACCTGTATACAACCTGTATAAGGAATTAAATTAGATTTGATTAGTTGTACAAGAACTTGCACATATAATACTACTATGCAGAAAATCTACGTGTGGCAGGTGTAAGTAATGAAAGTTAATCAGAAGACAAAATGCACATGCAGGACTTTGGCAAAAACAAACACCAGAGGCAGACAGCTCAAGGTTAGCTTGTATCAGTTACCACTTCTCTATCTACACTTCAAGGTCAGTAAAGCTTTCTTAGGAGCATACAAAAATTAAAGATAAATTAGTATGAAGGACAACAACAAAAGCCCCTTAATTACTTTCTTCTACTGTTGCAAACAATGTAAATTACAGGAAAGGCAGCAAAGCTCAACAAGTAACCAGAGTCCTAAGAGTTCTTATTTCTTCTGTGCTTTTTCCACATGATCTCCTCTTGTTCTTCAAAATGTTCCAGCTCACGCACTTTAGAGGACTAGTCAACAGGCTTTTAGCTGATCCTACAACAGTTCAGTTCATTTCAAATACTAATGGTTGGAAACCTTTAATATGCTATGCAGCTCAAGTTATAGTCCAAAGTTTCCAGAGACAGAGAGAAAGAACAGCAAAAGTATTTGGCTCGTGTAATCAACACAATTAGTCCAGATTAATCCAAATTAGCTCAATTTAGTTCAAACTTTACTAACAACAGATTATCTTCAGTGACAATTGAATAGTGCGGTGCCCAAAACTCAGGAAGCAAACTCAGGAAATTGGAATCAGGAAAAAGGCACATCTCCACCGCAAGAAGCTCTGCCACAAAATCGAAATAAATAAATAGACACCAAGTCAGTTCGGTGCCTGCAGAGCTGACTGAGGTTTGCTTCTGCATCCCCCGATCTAACCCAACAGGTCTTACCCCTTTCACTGCCCAGGCACCATAAGGTCCGCAAGGCTCCACTGGCACAAAGTAAGCAGGGTTCGATGCACGTGAGGCTTGGCACCCCACAGCGTTCCACAGCACGCCATTTACTTCTCACTTTTTGCCTGCTTTTTGCCCGCTTGCCTGCTTGCCTCTTCTGATCCAGCTGCCTCCTCCAAACGACTCTTTCAGTGACCCAGCAATCTCTCCTTTCACTGCCAAGGCTCCATAAACTCCGTAGGACTCTGCTTCAACACTCTGCAGGGCTCCGCCGGCACAAAATAAGCAAATGTTAATGCATACAGGGGCTTGTCCTCCACACACTGCACCACTCGGCACCCCACTGCTCGCCACTCTTCTCTCAATTTTCTTTTACCCACTTACCTGCATTCCCATTAAGAAGCCTCTTCCGATCCGGCTGCCTCCAACATCAAACAATTCCAGGTGAGAAAAATGAAACTTCAACATACATGGTTGCCAAGGTATCATCTCCTTATGCCTTGCTCCAGAAGCTGAAAAATCAAACAAGCGCTTTAAGCCAGATGTGGGTCTCAGTGGCAGATCACTAATAACTTAACTTCTTTAAACAGTAGCTCCTCCAAATTGAGTCCAGGCGTTGACAGTATCTAAAGCAATACTGTAAACATTTTTCAAGCTCTTTTAAGCACTTTTACCTCACTTTTAATCCATTTCTCATGGCTCTCCTTTACAAGTGACAAAAACTCGATCTGCTCAGCTCAGCATACCGACACCCCCCACCACCACCACCACCACCACCACCACCTTTTTGTAACTGGGAGGATGGAAGACCGTCTAGAAAGAAATTGGAAAACTGAACCATAATATGGCAGCCAAATTCTCAAATTCTCATAACATAATACAACTTGGGCATCACTGTGGAGATAAATTACTTTTCTGTTCTAAAATTGTGTGTGTGGGGAGAAGAAATGAATTCCAAAGCTATTTTTTTTTGTTTTCTATTGGCAAGCCTAACCATTACAAAACTCAAAATCTATCTTATGTGGGAAAGGATGTTATAATAGTTTCCCAAAATACTCCAGGGTATAACAGATAAACGAAAGGGTATTTGGGATGAGTCTGCAAAGAAAACAGATTTATCATCCAACTCATATGCTTGTCATCTTCTCTTGTGCTCTGTGCCAGTGGCATATTGCTGGTCTGTGGGTAATCACCAGGTGTGTCATGCAGGAGGGAGCTTAACAGGTGTAGAGTATGAGCCTGGCATTTTTGTATTTTTAGCATTTTTGGAAATTTGTCAAAAGGAACAGTAAGGCACATTTCTCTGCATACAAGGGAACAGCTTTTAAAACTGAATATTACCCTGTCAGAAAATAGTGGAGTTCTCCCTCCCCATAAGCTCTTGCCTTACTTTTTCCACATCCACATCACTCGCTCGGATTGAAAGCGAGAGCTAACCTGCTGGTTGCTGAGCACTGTGAGCTTTTGCTATTAATCAAAATTACAGAAACACCTGTGCTAAATAGCTTTGTGCTGATCACTCTGAGGCACCCTTATGGAAACCTATCTTCAGCACCTAACTGGGCAGGTGTCTCTCCTAAATTGCTGGAAATCATTGTTCAATAACAATCCAAATATCTTGTTCCTCCCTTGTGGCAGCTAAAGCAGCACAGAGAGATGAAAATCTGCCCAAATGGTGTCAGGTTTTAAAGATATAAAAGGTAATAGCTTATCTAATTTAGGGAAGATAAGAGGATGCAAATTTAGCTGACAACATTTTTCTAGACAATTCTTGGTATTTATTTTACATCACATAATATTTGCAAATCAAAGCGTGAGTCTATAATTTCCCAGATATAATTTGGACAAATCAACATTTTGGATTAACCAAATCATAAATGGAGATGTCCAAATGATCATCCAAATATTTTAGAAAGACAATGTAAAATGTTTCCCCTCCCACAGTCAAGATGATCTAACAGGCTATTGGAAAAATGGACAGAGTCCCTCCACTGGGTGCTACTAAAGGTCTGACCATTTTCTATGGTTTCTAGCAGTAGGTAGCCTTGCATTCAGGGATTAGTGTGTCAGCCATAGGGAATATTCTATGAAAGACAGTGAATGAGGGAAAAAATATCTGATGGCGAACCTTTTAGAGACTGAGTGCCCAAATTGCAACCCAAAATCCACTTATTTATCGCAAAGTGCCAACACAGCAACAGGGGAGGAAGGAAATGCTCCCATTGGGCTGCTGGGCAGAGTGAACTCTGTGCTGGGAGCAGGCGGAAATGCTCCCATTGGACTGCTGAGCAGAGGGGTGGGTAAACTCTGTGCTGGGGAGGGAGGAAGTTTCCCCATTGGGCAGAGGGTGTGTGTGAACTCTATGCTGAGGTGATTGCACATGTGCCCACAGAGAGAGCTCCGAGTGCCACCTCTGGCATACATGCCATAGTTTTGCCACCACTGTGATATACTGTCCCACTTCTAAGGTCAACACAGAAACCAGAAGCCTTCTTGTAAGGAATGCCATTACTCACAAGTAGGACTTTGGCCTACATGTAGTTGGGATTCCACCTGAATTGCTGCCCTCCTAGCTAAACAACCCAGGGCTTTAGCTTGATGTAAGTAAGGTAGTGCATAGCCAAGTAAACACTCCAGTCATCTTCTGGTATTTAAAAAGTATATTGTAGCAAAAGTAGTTTAAAGACTAATTAAACAAATAAACCATTTTAGGAAGCAAAGACATCTTAGTTTAAAAAGTTCAGAAAGCACATTAAAATAATGAAAGCCTATCTACTGGGGGAAGGCCTGGGGCCCCTCTTAGCTCAGAAGACCCTACATGACTTACTCATTGTTGAGCACTGGATCAAGAGAGAATTCTCCTTCCCTCTGGGTTTTATCTCCTCACACATGTTCCACTTTCTTGCCATTTCCCTAAAGGAATCCAGCCAATGACCACACAGTATCACATGTCCATCAGACCTTGTTTCATTTCTTCCAAACCATGAGGCTAACATGTTTTGAATAACAATTCTTCTATGGAATGTGCCATAGCTCCCCCCTTCCATGCTTTGAAATCTCAATTTTGAAACTAGGCTAAGCTCAGGGTACAATCATTACTCTGACACTTCTGTCATGCCTTCACTAGATGCATCATCCTCTAAGATATAGAAGACTCTTTAATCCAGCACTGAAAGATTGTTGTTATCCTATGTGTGTTTTTATGGAGGAAGGGATTGTGCCTCTCTAAATGCTAAAGTTGTCTTTGGCCTACTGCTTATGCCATGCCTTTCCCCCCTCAACCCCAAAATATTACAGGGCTGTGGGCAGGCAGGTGACAGGACTTCCTGCCTTCTCCCTCAGAACCTAGTAATTTATGAGCTTATTTACAATGTGACTGAATGTGCTACCAGCTTGCACCTATCCTCAGCAGGCTGCTGGTCAACTGATACCAGAATGTGTATTCAAATATAGAACAGGAGACAGGTTCCTGTGTGGGAGCTTAGTTTTAATGATTAGTGGGGCTTGACAATTGGAACAACACTTCCAGCAAATAGTTGAAATAATATGCTTTGCAAGGGCAACCTTTAACTTTAAAGAGTATAAAGGCAGGTGATGGAGGCTGAAATCCTAGAAGAATGCATCTGGAAGTAAGTCCCACTGAATTAGTGTACTGCCTAAAATTTGCCCACTTTTATGACCACTTTTCTTTCCTTCTTCTACTCGGAATGCAATCAGCACCTCTCTTAAGGAGTGGCAATATTCTGCCAAGATATAATGCTCTTTCCCTCACACAAGTTTAAATCAGCACAAGGATTCTAGCCACTGTCCCTTTTTATCCTTAGTTTATTCTCAGCAGTACTCATTTCTGTTGTTGAAAAATCTTTAAGGAAATCAAGCACAATAATGTGTGAAGTTTCATTTAGATTTCCAAGGACAAAATTAAACATCTCTGAAAATGTAATAATTTGTCGGAATGCTCTGCCTATTTAAAAATGCAGATGCTTAATCTATAACATGTATCTTATCTGAGCTACAAATTGGAAGAGTTGGAATATAGCAGAAATGCCTTGAAGTGATTGAGAAAGTGAAAACCATTAGGTATTAGTACCTTTGGTATGATGCATTCGAACACTCCATTAAAAAGGCAAAAATAAAACTTCTGTATGAAAGGAGTCTTTTGAACTGAAGGAAGAAGAAACCTATGCTTTTTGCTATCAGATCATTCTCTTTTGACCTCCACGTTGACTGTATGATAATAAATGGCTTGTTCTGCTGAAATATTTTTATAGACCAAGATTTCTTTTGAGTTAGCATTACTCTCCTTCAGCTCTTTGAAAAACATATGAAATAACACTGCTGTCTCCTATGTATTGAAAAGAACAGTGGGTGTGAGATATTAAAGAAAAGAAAACTTAACGTTGAATCAACTCTCTCCCTTCCTCCTTTTAACTTTATCACTGAATTACCACTCAGAGTAGGTTTTGGTTTTATTCTGTGTGGTCATTTCATCTGATGCTGGGACCAAACTTGTGTATTCTAAATCCAGTAATCTCTCAATGCTCTTATGGAAAGCACTAACATGTAGAAAGGAGTTCTGAAATACCAGGATTAATTTGCTCACTGTTGTGACTTGTGATTAGGCTTCCATATCGTTTATCACATTCTTCAGCTGTGGTGTGTTTTCCAGGGAGATGTTGGTAGAATTAATAGCAGATACTGCTGTGCAGGAAATGAGGATGCTGCTTGAGTATTAACTAAAAAAAGAAAAATCAATATTGTCCAGAGGTTGCCTTCGAGTGAAGAAAATAATCATTATAAAAATGTTTCTCTATCTGCCTTTCCTCCTCCATTGTTGCCCATAAAACCTGTAACTGTGGCTATATAATCTGGCCCAATCTTGAGAGGTTGTGGACTAAATTAAAACTTGGCTGATTGTCATATCTGCTCAACCTGTTAGGAAAAAAGGTAGCACAGTGAAGCTTGGTTCAATCCATGGAGAGAGGAAATATTTTATATTGTCCTTGTGATTAGAGATGTTGTGTAGAAAGCTTTAGACATAAATTTGGGACAGATTTTCAAAAGGCCCTTAGTGGGAAGCACGGTGCCAGTGATGAAGATTTGAAACTAACTCTGCTCTTTGGATTTCAGGGCTTGGAGAGTTAATAGAACTGTCAAAACTCTGTTGAAGCAACAGAAGCCATTTTAGCATTGCTAATCTGTTCTGTTTGTGAGGAGGGCATAGTGGAAGAAAGGATGATTGTGAGAGCTTTCACCTCCTGCAGAGGACATCCTTTTTTTAAAAAAATTACCTATTGGAACTTGATCTTCAAGGCAAATCTAAATTATGGTTGATTGCCCAGGTCTTGTATATTTTGTCTGCCATGCCCTGAATACCACAAAAATGTCCTACCTCTCTTTGCAATGAATGTAGCTCCATGAAAGGGACATAAAAAGGAGAGATTTGTCTGCTTCTGGTTTTGTATCAGCTAAAGTATTGTCACTGATCATATTTTTCTGATACAGTCTTTTCAATGACCATTAGGATGAGTTTGGAGTCAGAAATAAGAGTGATTTCTCGATCATAAACACTGAAATTCAAAACGCAATGGGTCTAATTTAATCCTAGTATATATGTGTGTTTGGATGTGTGGTATCATACAAAGGCCACTTCAATAGCACACAGGTGGCAAGAATGAGACATGATCCAGGACATAATCCTCAGTCTTTCTTGGTAGGAAAATTAAAGAGAAAGCCATGTCATTCTATTCTTGTAATGCTGTTTCATGAATTTTTCACTTTATGGGTTGGGACCTTTAGGGAATGAATTGATGATTGATTGATTTACATTTAAAGGCTGCTTTTCTCTTCATGTGAAGACATTATTGTGCCCATATAGGAGATTATCCCATGTTAATAGATCCCAGCCACATTCCTTACTGTTTAGTCATTTACCAGTAATTATTAAAAGCATTTGCTGGTACCATTTACATGTCACCAGGGAAAAATGCATTTTGATAAGTAAGTATAATATTTCATTTTACCTCACTATTGGGAAGAAGTCAGGAATGGTTAAGCATGCCATAAAGCTGATAGCATTGCATAAAGCCAATAGCTGTCAAGCCCTAAATTGGCTTTGGTTAGCTAAAGTGCATGCGTACTAGGTTTTTATTGTTTGTTACATTAGAGATACATGTTACCAGGATCACATTCATTAATTTATTTTAAATGATGCATCTAAAATTTCTAAACATATTCATTTCTTGAGAACTTTTTTGTGTCTTTTTTAAACTATGCAATTTTGCATTTTGCGATTAGTTGCTGTGTCCCTTTGGATATAGATGGATGTGTTTGAACAAATTCAGATTTTCAAACTTAAATTAGCCAAACTGATCAACCTTAAGCTTCTGTGCACTTCAGCATTGAACTTTAATGAAGCATACATCCACATGCATATTCAAAACTGATTAAAATATTTAAAGTATTTACTAATGAAAAAGAAGTTTCACATTTGATTTGCAAATTAGAAAAGTGGAATTTGAGTTCAGAGTTTGTATTTATGAACCAATTTTATAAATTTACCTCTGTCAGGTTGGCTTTCTATAAAATAACTGCAGGCTCTGCTATCATCTGGGAAAGCTAAACACAGAAAATGTGTAGTATTCCCCAAAGTCAAGTGTCTTATTAGGAATTCTCTAGTGTTGCATTTAAGGGCCAACTATCACATAATTTATAATACACATTCTAGGACATCTTAACCTCACTGACTTTAAGTAATTACACACTTGATAAATAGCAATAAATAAGGCAAATGATGCCATCATGACAAATGATGTAATTTTGCATTCTCAAATTATAATACTGTATCAGCAATTATAAATTATGGTTTCCAGGAGAGGGCCGTTAAAACTCAGTAGGTGAGAGCATCTGGCTATGGACCCAGGGGCTCAGAGGTTGAATTTGTTGTCTCAGATAGGCCAGCTAGCATCACCTGGAATAACTGCTGCTGAGGGGGTTACCTGATTTGCTCCCTGTGTTGGCAAGAATGCCAACAGAAGGAGGGATTGGTAAATCATTTCAAAGTGCTTTGTATCTGTAAAACCCTGGGAGAGTCAACATAAATTGGAAATGACTTCATGACACATAATTAATTGTAACCATATGGGAGCTGCCTTCCCATAAGAGTGATTCATATATCTAGGGTAACACTTAAACTTCCCAGTTACTGTTCTATTTCTGGAGATATTACTATGATTCTGCAGAGAAGGCAGTTTGGTTTGGAGTCATGCAAAGCCCTGGGGAAGAGAAGTGAGATGGAACGGTTTTATGTTAGGGGTCGGTCTTTAGGAAAAATGTGTGTGAGAGCTTCCTGACAAGCCTCCACAATCCCCCACATTCCTCAGTGGGTGGGTCCATTGGATCTCCAGAAGAGGGGCCAACAGTGCATGGTTGCAGCTTCCACAATTTGTATTATGCTAATTACTTCACAAAAGGGAAAAAAATCAGGTTGTCGTTGTCATAAATAATCTTTTATGTTAGGACTAAGACAACATATATTAAGGGCCTAGTTGTAGTTTGATAGAAATCCTTTGCTTAAAGGTTGAGAATCCAGCATTTTTAACAGTTGGCATAAGCCTACACACTGTACTTGGCACAGTAACCTGAAAGAATTTAATGAGTTGAACTTTTCACCTCAGACTCACAGTTAGGAGGGGGAAGAGAGAAACAATGTATATGTGACCTCATCCACTAGATGGGAGGGGGACTTCAACTTACACTTGCCCTAGGACATCCATACATTGAGATGTACCATATTTGGCCCAGTCCGGCACACAAATGGCAGTAATGTATATCACTAACTATAAGATAATGATGTACACAGTCTAGTAGAGAATCTTATAAAATACACAAGCAGCTGACAGCCCAGAGCTGGGGGGGGGGAGAGCTGAGGAGAAGCTCACAGCTCCGATGAGGGGGGAAAGCCTCATCAAGATGCCTGCCTTATTTGACTTGATGCCAAATGGAAACTTCATGGGGGCAAATTTGCCCATCCAAGAAGCCAATTTGCCAGAGAAAACAGGTAGCTATGAAAGTTGAATTTATTATGTTTCTTTCTTGCACTCAATGAATGCTCAGAGGAGTGAGACAGGATTTTAAGAAGCAAGTTTTTAAATGTTGTTCAAATGCCTGTTTTATAGAAAATAGCTCTTTTGCTAATAAAGAGATCCTATGCTGCTGAAGCATGTGTTTCTTCAAAGCAAATAGGAAATTGAGAGTGGGCGGTGAGATAAGAAATTTAACAAGCTCTAAACAAAGAAACTATTCCTTTAATCTCCAAAGACTTGGAAACCAGAAGTCCTGAGAAGAAGGGTAGCAGGCCAGCCTTTACCTTTTCAGAGAAGGGGGACAAAATGAAGGGGGAACTTCAATGAAGAAGGCACAGGGCCACAACTTGGAACCCAAGTATCTCAGAAGGACATACTCATTCACCTTCTATTCTTCCCAGTGCAGCAAGGTAATAGGGAAGAGGCACTTACTTATAGGAGTCAAAGGAAACTGACTTCATGTATAGGGCCACCCTTTACCCAGCTAACAGAGAAGCAGGGGATCCACTTCTCTCACCCAATAATCTACTACAGGCTAGGGCAGAAGCTACCAAAGCAAGGCCAATGCACTGGGCATTTTCAAAGCACCACCGTTCCCCTAACTGATGAGACCTGGGGTGGCTAGCAGAAAATTGATCAAGGGTAAATCAGGTTAGAGTGCCAGCACATGGGATGGCGGCGGAGCGGTGCTGACAGTTGTCATCATCATCAGCATCGGCGGCAGCAGCATGGTGGTGGTGGTGGTATTAGGAAGGAATTGGGCTGGGAAATGCACAGGAAAAAATATTCCTTAAAAATTGAATTCAAAGAAAATTCCCTTATTAAATTTTGGGCAGACATCATTAGAGAATATGAGCAGCTTTTCTGACAAGGCACATAAATTTCTTTTGTCATTTACAAATATAGATCTGTGGAGAGGGCTTGCTCTCCTTTTTCCTTTATATATATATAAAAATAAGTACCTTAGTAAGCTGAATGAGGCTTCAGATTTAAAACTGTATCTTGTATCAGTTGAACCCGTTTCTTTTTAACTATGTGCCTCAAAGCAAGATCAAGGAGGCACTGAACGTTTGTTGTGTATAAAATATGGTTTGCATGCTTTATAAATATTATTTCAAAGCATATTATTTTTAAAATTATTAATAAATTAAGTAATGAATGTAATGTATTAATTAATTAAAATAGATAGAGGGAACCTATACGCAACATACTGGGCCATGATGAATGAATTTCTTGCTATGGATTTATCTGAATAACATACATAGACCTCAAAGGAAAGTTTGGATTCAATCTTTATAGAAAGTTTTCTTAGTTTTTAAAATCTATGCAAGAAAATGGTCTAATAGATGTATGGTTAATGTCTGTTTCCAATTTGCATACTCTTTGTCTCACTATTATATCTGACAAAGTGGACTTGATCCACGAAATACAGGAGTTAGTCTTTAAGATGTCACAATGTTTTTTGTCTTTTGTTGTTGTTTTGTTTCATTTACTCTCTGATATGTTCCCAATTTGTGTGACTTCTGCTGTTTTATTCATGATTCATTATTTTAGATTTGCATTAATATAAATATTTTTTCTTTATATCCTTTGAAAAAAGTATCTAGATATTATTTTAATATATACTGAAATGCATGGTTTTCTTAAAACATTTGAAAATTTGTTTTCTCTCAAGATATGCATTACTGTGCATATTTAAGCATGTTGTATAATTGCACATAAGTATATGTGCAAGTTAGCAGAAATAAAAGTATTTCTTCAAATACTTCTTAATAGTAAAGGTAAAGGTTTCCCTTGCTCGAAAGCCAGTCGTATCCGACTCTAGGGTGCAGTGCTCATCTCTGTTTCTAAGCCGAAGAGCCAGCGCTGTCTGCTTCTGCAGACGTTTCCGTGGTCATGTGGCAGGCATGACTAGACACCGGAGCGCACGGAACGCTGTTACCTTCCCACCGAAGTGGTCCCTATTTATCTACTTGCAATTTCTTGCTTTCGAACTGCTAGGTTGGCAGGAGCTGGGATGAAGACGGGAGCTCATTTCCGTCCTGCAGTACTCGGGAATCGAACTGCTGACCTTCCGCTTCCCAGTCAGCGTCTTAGCGACTTGAGCCACTGCAGTTCTTAATATAAAGTAACAATTGCAAAAAGAAAAGAAAAACCACCAAAATCCTTAAAACATTAGCCAACTCCAAGGACCTCCATTCCAGAGGTAACAAACTATCAAACCATAAAAAATTACATCTGAGGGAGATCCATAAAGCCAGTACCAACAGGTTGTAGTAGCAACGATGCTGTAGAGAATACACCATCCACTGCACCATATCCAAGGCCAGTCACCAAAGCAACAGGACTCTCCCACTAAATTAAAAGTAACCAATCTGAAAAACCAGGCCTGGAAACTTGAGATAGTCCATTTCATGATTCAAGACAAAAGCTATTAAAACTAACAGGTCTGCACATCAGATGTCAGAGGTGTTAAAGTTATTATAAACTCTGGGTTAAAACTCTGCTGGAACACTGGAGAAAAAGAAAGTTATTTCAGCTTAGGTGGCGCATGGCCAAAAAAAGGTTGGGAACCACTGCCATAGACTATACCACAAGAATAATGGATCCATCAGCACAAAAGGGAACACATGGGCTAGATGGTATTGTTGACACAATGGGCACAGAGTTGTGTGGGTTGAGGAGGATGGTAGAGGATAGGGGTGCCTGGTGTGCGATGATCCATGGGGTCGCAAAGGGTTGGACTCAACTATGTGACTGAATAAAAACAAAAGCCTTTTGGAGAGCCTAGTTTCATGCCTGGATTATAATTTACATTTGCAAATAATGTTTTTTAACTACATAGCTCAAATTCTGTGCTTCTGTTTGTTCTGAGAGGATGTGGCTTTCCTTCAGTGTCATTTCTATCTGGATACTGTATATTGATATTAGTGCTTGGATAATATTCACCATGCAGAGAGGCAAAAACGCACAGATGGGCATCAAAATCAGTCGCAAATGCAAAAGCCTGTTACTATGATCAGATTTCTCTTGCTGCACTGAGATGAGTCACTTGCTGAAAAATTGGAATAACATGTCTCCTATCTTAAATGACTGCTCACAAATTCATGGTTATATAACATTTCATAAAGAGCAAATGGATCCATCAGACATTAAGAGTTGTTTTCAAGTTAGATGATTTGCTTTTAGCTGAAGAAAAGTGATACACAACTTTTTAAATATATATAACCTCCAGATCATGCCTGGTCAAACCTAATCTATCAATCAATAATACATTTTATGGATATTCAACATCTTCAACAAATGGATCCCAGTATTTCCATACCATTGTTTTTCTTGCTAGTTCCATGATCTTCATGTAATATTTTCCAGAGGATCAACAATGGTGATAGCAGTAGTGATAAGAGTGCTGGGAACAATCTCACAAGGGTTGAAAAAAAATCTGAGTGTCATTGCCATTGATAAAATCACTATAGAACAGTTGCAGAGAGTAGCACTACTTGGTACCAGCTAAATTATCAGGTGATACCTCACTAATTCTTAGTTCTAGGGCTAGGACTTGAGCAGTGGAGTTCCAGTAGTGGACCATTTACAACTCCTCCTCCTCCTCTTCATCATCATCATCATCATTGTGTGTTATGTTAATACTGACTAATGGTAATGCACTACTGTCTATAACTGGATATCAAAAGTACAAGCAGATGAATTATGCACTGAAAGGTAAAAATAAATGGGAGCTCAAAACCACCATACCAGCCTGAAGGCTTCCTCAATTATAACACAATCTAAACCAGTGTTTCCCATCCTTTGGCTTTGGGATTTCATTTTCAGGAAGCCTAAGTCAATTCCCCAAAGTACTGATCAGCCAATATACTGCCTTCAAGACCATAGCCAGGGTGCAGCCAAGGTATGTGTTGCCCACCCTGAGTTAGCAGTTTGCCCACCCTCAAACTCCCAGCTGCTTATTAAAATAAAAGCTAAATAATGTTGTTTGAAGCCCCAGGTCACATAGTTAAAAACATTACATAGGAAAAATCAACTAAATTTTTGGCCCTGTATTCCTACAGTTTTAATATGTTTCCATTATTTAGCAAATGCCAATAAAACGTAGGGCTGCTATGGGCATCAGATATAAAATCTCTCCATTTCCCTAAATTAAGCGTAAAAGGACAATTTCTTTCATCTAATCTACATCAATACCCATGGCTAAAATAAATCCAACTTAGTTACCCTCTTGAGACATCTTTTGAGCTGGGAGCAAAGCTTGTTCTGAAGGCAAAGTCACTTTCAGCAATTAAAGTTAGATCAAAGGATATAAGCTCACAGCCTGTCTTAGTTTGTGATAACAAAATGCACCCTTGGTATTCCTTTTTTTAGAGAGAGTTCATGAGAACATATTGCTATATCCACTCACACAAGCCTCAGGATAGCTTTGCTTATATTATGGTTCCAGATGTAAGACAGATACATGCAAACAACCAATTATTATTTGTTTCAGAGATACATCATGCAACTGTTAGGGTAATTTCTGTATTAGAACCGAACAAAATCCATGATTTTTAAAAAAAAATATGGTTGGATTGCAAAGCCTATTCTAGGGTTTTTCCAGATGTCCTCTTTAGCCCTGCTAAGGAGATGTTCCTACCAGCAATTGATCAGATTAGTTTAATGCAATTACAGTATATGACTGTTGTGTATTGAGGCTCATTTGCAAAGAAGCGCAGGAGCGCTCTTGCAGATAGAAAATGGTAGTTTCCCACCATTCTAACAAGAAGCCCAAAGTGGCGTGAAACCCCTGCAAAAGGGCGCGCTTGTTAAACTAAACCAAGCCATGTGATTGGTTACACTTTTGGATCCTGTTATCCATTGGTTAATTAAAGTTATCCCCGGTTATGATTGGTTAGTTTCGTCCGTCCGGCTTATCGCTACCTTGTATCCAGGAGTTACCACTGGAGAGACACTATATACGCCCCACGAGAACTCCAGGGTGGAGCCGGCGGATCTATACTTCCCACACACCAGTCAGGTAGCCGGGTAGCGCTATGCCCTGGGTCCCTTCACTGCTGCGCTTCATGGTAGCAAGTATATTGCTCTAGGTTGGGCAAGAGTTCGGAGGGACTGAATACGCTGGGATTGTATAGCCATCTCGGGATCCGGGAACACCTTGTACACTCATCTCTATTTGACTGTTAATAAAGCCTGTTGCTGTTTGTTACATCGTTGTCCTGGACTGGTGCTTATAAGGACCAGATCAAAAAATGACATTACTTTAGACTTGAATAGATCTATCCCACTTCTCTTCTACTTCAGGGTTTTTCAGGGTAATTCTCCCTAACTTGGGAACTGAATTAAGTTTGTTGTCCAGGTGGTTCCAGATGTTTTAGCCCCATCTGTTTCTTTGTTTTGAATAACCCTGATTCCTGTGAGATTTGGACAGTAAAAAAACATGACATCAGCTGTGATGGGAACTATAGGAGTATTTTACTTCTTCCTACTCCTGCTTTCCATCAAGGTCTATGCACTCTGTCATTTAGTCAAAGAGAGACTTTCTGTTACACTACTTTGCACTTCAAAATATTTCTTTTACTTTCACATTACTTCACATTCAGTCTCTCTAGCAATCTACTTCATGCCTTTCCCAAACTTCAGCTGACTGATGAGATTTTGTATTCACCTCTCTAGCTCTTCCATGCAAACCAGGAGAGCTGAAGTGTTGCCAAAAAATGTCCACCGATGGAGTGGAAGGGCACCTGCATGTGCAACTCCAGCGAGAACTCAGTGGAGCTGTGGGGGACAGGCAGAAGCCCATGGAATAGCTGGAAGTCAGGAGAAACTGTGCTGGCTACTGTTAAAATCTGCAGATCTTGAATAAATTCTGACTTCCCATGCCAGTGGAGGTGCAGTCAGTCAATAGTCCTAGATGAATGGTGCCTCTGGACATGCCAGATCTGACAGTGGTGGGATTCAGCAGGTTCACAGCAGTTCACCAGAACCAGTACCAGAAATTCCAGCTGGCTCCACTCACCCGAGTTTTGAAATAAAGTAGTCCTAATTTGGATGCAACACAGGGCTTTCACTTGGCCACGGCCACCATACCATGCCCACAGAGTAGGTAGTAAAAATATTTGAATCTCACCACTGAGATCTGACCTCTACATCTGTGCAAAGACTGTGGAAAGACATCATAAAGTATATATAGGATGTAGAATGCAGGGAGAACATGAAAGAGAAGCAGGAAAGAGTTGGAAAGAGAAAAGGAGGGGACATGTGGAAACTCAATTGGAATAATTTGGATTAGATTGAAAGAAAAATAATTACAATATGGAATATAAATCTAGAATTATGGGGGGGGGGAAGGTAACACAGTTGAAACCCACATTGATTTAAGCCAAAAAACATTTCTGGGTGACCCCTTACTAATGATAAGTAAACATCTCTACCAGGCAGTTTATTATCGTTGTTATCCATTCCTAATGAATACAAATTACACAGTGCACATATTCAATGCCCAGAAGAGATCTTATCAAGCAACTGCCTTTCTGTGTTGAAGAAGAAAGAGTAACCAATAGTGGTAACAATCAGGTTTGTCATGCCTAGACAAAAAAGAGTTACTGGTGGAAAAGCATGCAATTTCAATTTGAAGACTGTTGCACAGCTAGGCATTGAAAAATAAAGAAAGCTTTCCTTTGCAAAAATTTAGTCGTTTTGATTTACATTTACATTTCTAAATTCACAGCATTCTGAGTATTCTCAATGTAGAAAACCCTGCAATTTGGAATTAATGGTGCACAATTATGATTATAATTATGATATGTATTTAGTTCACATTAAGGCTGCTGATACTCCTACATAGGCTGATCTTTGCATTTTAGCTTGTGTTTCAAATTTCAGATTTCACATATAGGTCACCCCCCACCATCCATTGATTCCTGAGTACTGCAGGATGGAATGAGCTCCCGTCTTTGTCCCAGCTCCTGCCAACCTAGCAGTTCGAAAGCAAGACATTTCAAGTAGATAAATAGGGACCACTTTGGTGGGAAGGTAACAGCATTCCGTGTCTAGTCATGCCTGCCACATGACCATGGAAATGTCTGCAGAAGCATACAGCGCTGGCTCTTTGGCTTTGAAACAGAGATGAGCACTGAACCCTAGAGTCGGATACGACTAGCTTTCGAGCAAGGGAAACCTTTACCCCAGATACCTGAAACCACAGACAGTGGCCTCTAGTGGTCAGCTCTGGTAAAATATTCAAATTTTGTATTAAATATTTTTAGACCTGCAGATAACTTAAACTACAGATACTGAGCCCATGAATGTGGGAGGCAGCATGTACTCTGATTCCTCAACCCTCCTGGTCAGTGCTGTCCACATTTATAAGGGTTCAAACTTCTGGAAACATTTACCAAAGGAGAATGAGACCTTGTGTGTCTCCTTGAGTGTATGAATATTTCCTCAAAGAGAAAATTTCACGAGCTTTTCCTTCCTTTTTTCACTGTTCTAACTAATAGCATCAGAAAACCACTGAACATCTAGATTTGCATAATGTTCATACAAAAAGCAATTTGGAATGAATGTTGCACTCAAGATCCTTATGCTGAATGTTTGCATGTCTACCATATGTTAGTCCTGAAGCAGATTTCTACTGCTGTTGCATTTATGAAAAAAGATCATTAACTGAATCCAGAATTGCTCTTCTTCAAATAGAAGATCACTTTTTGTTTACAGATGGAACCAAGATCCAACACAGACTTCTAGCTAGAAAATGATGAAATGGGGGCAACTTCCTCCTCCTCTAGCTTTTTTGCTCCAACTTTCACATTATTCTGGAAATTGCCAATTCTACTCTCTTATTTTGAAAATTACTGCTCTCAAATATTTTGAACAGTACAGGTATACATCTGTTTGCTTGAGACCTGTTTATCTGAAGAAGTGTGAAGTCTTTGACTGAAAGGCATACCTGCAGTATTTCAACAAATACTGCCCATGTGAAATTGTAAGCACCAAGTAAAACACAGAATTTTTAAGGGTGCCAGATTTTTTTAGGAACTAACTGTTTGATGGCCGTGAAGGCTTTCTATGTAAACTATTCCCTTATCATAATCAAATCTAGGCAAACCTTAAAGAAGTATAAATTGTTTCAGAAAGAGAAATAATTATTTATTTCTTCTTCGTGCATCCCCAGTACAGTTTTCCTCTGAAATGTCCAATTCTCTTGAGGAGCAAGAGTGCCACATGTGAATGGTACCATCTGCCCAGTTATCCCTGATCATGACATTTATGTTTAATTTTGCTTCACACCAGGCATTTTCAGGCATCCATTCCATTAATTTATTTTATATATTATTTTATATATAATTAATATACATTTTATATATTATGAGATAAGGATATCATGGGTTAAACATGTAACTAATGTAGAAATGTGCGGGATGGATAAAGAACAAGAACTGTTTAAGACCATTAAGCAAAGAAAGTTCCAATATCTTGGCCATATCATGAGGAACAACATAAAATATACAATACTAGCAGGTGGTACCCGCTTCACTGGGTAGTGGTCCCCCCCTCGGGTTGGCCCCCCAGAGCTCCCCCCCCCACCCAAATTTGTGTCCAAAATTACCATAAAATTACCGTATTTCTCTGTACAGTAACCGTACACCGTACAGAGATCGACTTACCATATGGTATGGTAATTATGATACACGTTGACCCTCCTTCCCCTGCTCTCCTTTGCACAGGGCGAAGAAAGTGTAGGCTCTTCTGGGTGCCTTCTATTCCTGGCTGACTACACAGACATGGGAGAGGCATTTGGCCGGCACGCCTGTGTACATGTTTCTGTACAGGACTTGCCGGCATCTGGGGGCACCCCCCTCTCCGGCAATGGAAATCATGGTGGGCTGCTGGTACCCCTTACCGACCCAGCTTAAGGGGCAAGGTAAGTAATTGGTGTGGTTCTAGGGGGTGGGTGGCCAGGTGTCAGAGCGCATATGCATCTCATGGGGGGGGGGACACCTTAGTTTTATATATTAAGATTCCAATTCACTCTGCAATGAAAAATCCCTAGGAAGAGAGGCCCTGGACTAAGGCGGACTTCATGGCTGAAGAACCTGAGAGACTGGTGTGGCATGTCCTCAGAAGAACTGTTCTAAGGAGTTAAGAACAGGAAGACTATCTCCATGATGTTAGCCACTATCCGGAATGGATACAACACCAGAATAATAATAATATATTATTTATCTATTACATTTATATCCCACCCATCTGGAATATTCTCCCACTCTACAACAAACGAAGGATTATTATAGTAACAATATAAAATTTAAAAAAAACAATAAAAGAAACAGAATACATTATGGGCAAAAACAATAAACAATAACAATACCCCCAAACCAACACACATTGATGATGGTAAAGTATAAGTTAGTTAATCCTATTGTTTGGCAATTGGTAAGATCTCTTCAAAAGCCTCTTTAAAGAGAAAGGATTTCAATTGTGTTTTTTTAAAATATAGGCCAAAATGGTAAGGGCCTCAGCATGAGCACCAAGAAAATGTTCTATTGAATCTAAGAAAGTTCTCTTTCAGAAACAATTCTAACAACATTGTGTCTCTATATGCTAATGTAACACCCAAAAGTTCTTGTTGCTGCTGAAAACTAATGGACCACCCAGGATCCACACTGAATCAGTACTGAATCTGAATCTTTTGCAGACAATCAAATCTATGCTTCACTGCAGGATGCCATGCTCTGAATATCTCCACTCTGTCCTCTTTCAATGCAATTAAGTGTACAAAATTTACTTTTAAGAAGTTTTTGAAAAGAAAAAACTTAAGGTGTCTCAAGGTGTACAAAAGGACAAGGAACCACATCAAGTGTTTTATTGGCCATCTGCCATCGGCTGAGTGGTCGTCAATAATGATCCATCAAACAATTAACACAGCTAATAAATTAGTCACAAAGTAACCTAATTTGCCAGCCACTAGTAGGCACCAGTTGGAAATTACTGTAGTGCAGCTATTTAGGATCACACCTGACAATCTGAGCAGATGGGAACGTAATGTAACATAACAGATGATGATTAATAGTAAGGGTGACATATGGCACTGCTGGTTATTAAGATTCTGTAAAAATCAGCATGATCCCTATACTGCATATGTGCGTCTTTTTCTCCCTCTCTCTTTCTGTGTCATACACTGTCATTTATAAGGAAAGATACTGCATGCACTCTCCATCCGTCGCTTCTGAACAAGGTAGAATCCACACTTTTCTTCCCTATTTGAATTATTCGGAAACTTTCAGTTAGCCACTTAAGGAAAAACAAATGTGACACTAGAATACTAATGAAACACAAGCATATTTCCATACCTCCTATTAAAACCCTGCACATTTCTGGTCACAATGCAAGCATGGTCTGTGACCAGCACCTTGCAAATTCTTAGTGTTCATACCAGTAGAAGTTAATGAGATAATATATCTGGCCTTCTTCTAAATATGGAAAAGTTTAGCTTGAACAATATATTTCATGTAAGCTCTTCCACAGCATGTGGATTTGTAATAATATATGTCACTCTCAGTGCATTATAGCTGAATTGGACATTGCTGGTTTCTTCAGTTTTCGCTAGCTGGCTGGGTAGCTCAGTGTTTTAGGTATGTGAGTTTGAGTACTCAAATTTTAAAGCATAACAGAGAGTAAACAAAACAAAAAATGTTGTGGCACTTTAAATACTAATTGCTGTATTTTACTGTTAGCTTTTGTGGATTGTTATATTGTTTATATTGTCACAATTTGTGCTTGATCTACAAAAGCTAACATTAGAAATACTGTACAGCACTTAGTGCCATAACATTTTTTGTCTTTTTTGTTTTGTTTACTCTCTGATAAGATTGAAACACAGACTAACACAGCTACCATTTCACATTTTTCAGGGTGTCAGGTTTTTGAGGAACAAATTGTTTGGCAGTGGTGAAGGCTCTCTATGTAAACTATTTCCTGGGAGAAGATCCAGCCTATGTGGGCATCAGCAAACTGCAGAGTCTCAAAATATCTCTAGAAGAATGGTTTGGTAAGCATGATTTCTCTGTATGATTCCCCCCCCCCCCCGAGAAAGTGGCAGTCCAATGGGTTGGTGGTCCTGCTGATGTCCAGGTCAACAGGTAACTGGCTAAATATCTTCTTCTGCCCTTCACTTTGGTTCAATGATGAACTCAGGGGTCTGAAATAGACAAGAATAAAGCTATAGAGCAGGTGGAGGAAAGCTCCCACAGATGTCAATCTCACTGCAGTTTAAAAAATTACAGGAATTTATGCGATACTATTCAATCTGTGAAGAAGGCATATAATTTAAAGTTGATTGCTGAATCATCTAACAATCAAGCTGAGCTATATAAAATCCTTTGCTCATTTGAGAAAAATTCAATGAGTGACTTGTGGGGAGCATAACTCAGTCTACAAGCCACTTAGACACACCAAAATAGGGAGACTCTTCAGCTGACTCTCCTCTTATCCCTCTCCAAGTTTGGTGAAGTTTGGAGTTAGGCTGCCCAAAATTACTCATTGAATAGTGGCCTAAGACTTTTGCACAGTGCATGGAACACTGTTTACCTTCCCATTGAAGTGGTATCTATTTATCTACTTGCAATTCTTGCTTTTGAACTGCTTGGTTGGGAGGACCTGAGACAGAGACTGGAGCTCACTTCTTTGTGCAGTACCTGGGAATCAAACTCCAGCCTTCCAGTCATTGAGTTCAGTGTCTTAACCACTTGAGCCACCACACTCCAAGTACTATATGTACTTTTGACTTAATATCAATGTATGTGCATATTATTTTATTTATATTGGTTTCTGGGCAGCAAGTACTATTGTATTTTCACTAGATAGGTGAGATATAAAAATCAAAATGTAAATAAATAAATAATTGTAATACTTTTTGTTGTTGAGTTGCACAGTTGATTCTAACCTTCTGGAGCACTGCCCGTCAGGCACCCCTGTTCTCCACATCCTCCTCAACCCACCCAGCTCTGTGCCATTTGTGTCTACAAAACCATCTAGCCATCTCATTTTTGGCCGCCCCCTTCTTCTTTTGTAATCCAACTTTCCCAGCATCAAGGCTTTCTCAAGTGAATCCTCTCTTCTCATTTGATGTCCAAAGTACTTTAGCTTCATCTTTACTATTTGACCTTCTAAGGAGCAGTCAGGGTTGATTTCTTCTAAGATTGATCTATTTGTTCTCTTCGCTGTCCAGGGGACTCTCAAAACATGCCTCCAACACCACATTTCAAAGGTGTCTATACTTTTGCGCTCAGCTTTCCTTATGGTCCAGCTCTCACAACCATACATTACCACCAGGAATACCATTGCTTTGACTATGGAAATTTTTGTTTGCAAGGTGATGTCTCTACTTTTGACTATGTTCCCCAGGTTTCTCATAGCTTGTCTCCAAGGAATCAGTCTCCTTTTTATTTCATGGCTGCAGTCACCATCTTTGATCCTAGAAAAATAAAGTCTGTCACTACTTCTACTTCTTTCCCATCTATTTTCCAGGGACTGATAGGGCCTGTTGCCTTTATCTTGATATTTTTGATGTTGAGTCTTAAACCAGCTACAGTAATACTTCATACAAAGTCCGCTTCATACAACATCGGATTCATACAACATCGCCTAATTCCTTGAAAAAAGTTGCCTCATACAAAGTCGTGTGACTTTGTATGAGGCATTGGGGTTTTCCCAGGTTGCATTGTGCTTGGGCAGTATAAAAGGCAGGACACATGCGTCCATTGCTCTTGTGGGTTTTGCATGAGGCGAAGAGTGTTTAGGAGTGGTTTTGAGCATGATTTTTGGATTTTTTGGATTTTTTTGTCAGAATTTTTAGAAGCATTCCTGGGATTTTTGCAGCATTCTTCAGGTTCTTGGACAATCAGGGTTGTTTGACATGTTTTTGTAATGTTTTTAGCCTTTAGACAATGATTTCTTAAAGTTCTGTCAGTTTCTTGTCTGTTTCATTGACTTTGCCCTGAAGTCTGTGCTGTTACAGTACAATGTATCTCAATAGAAACGACATTGTATGAGGCATCGCGGCAAGGATTTGGACGTTGTATGAGGCATCGCGGCTAAGATTTTGCATGCCTCATACAAAGTCCAAATCCGTATAAAGTCCAAACTTGTGGAACCAAGTTTGGACATTGTATGAGGTATCACTGTATTGCACTTTCCTCTTTCAACCTAAGCAGGATTTTCCCTAGATGTTCCTCACTTTCTGCCATTAGGGTAGTATCATCTGCATATCTCAAACTGGTGATGTTTCTTCTAGCAATTTTGAACCCAAATTGTGATCCGTCCATCCCTGCATTGTGCATTTTGTGCTCTGTGTATAAGTTGAATAAGCAGGGTGACAAAATGCAGCCTTGTCTTACTCCTTTTCCTATTCCAAACCACTCCATCATTCCATGTTCTGTCATAACTGTTACTTCTTGATTCATGTACAGATTTCTCATGAGGCGTATAAAGTGTTCTGCCATTCCCATCTCTTTAATTACTTGCCACATTTTGTTGTGGTCGACACAGTCAAAGGCCTTGGTGTAGTCAATGAAACAGAAGTAGACTTGTTTCTTCCCCCAACAGCTGGGGGAAGAAGAAGCCAGGGCCAGTTGAGGACTTTTCCGCCCCTCCCCCTGGGCCCACACCAATGGCTAGAGGAAGAAGAAGCCAGGGCTGGTTGAGGATTTTACCACCCCTCCCCCTGGTCCCACACCAACAGCTGGGGGAAGAAGAAGCCAGGGCCAGTTGAGGAGTTCACTGCCCCTCCTCCTGAGCCCACACCAATGGCTGAGGAAAGAAGAAGCCAGGGCCAGTTGAGGACTTTGCTTCCCCTCCCCCTGGACCCACACCAATGGCTGGGGGAAGAAGACAAATTCACCACCCTACCCCCTGAGCATCAACATATTGTAATTTATTGTTTGTAAGCCACCCTGAGTTACTACAGTGAGTGGGTGGCAATATAAATTTGAACTAATATAAATAAATAAATAATATTCCTTTGTTTTCTCCATGATCAAATGTATGTTGGCAATGTGGTCTCTAGTCCTCCGGCCTCTTCTGAAACCAGCCTGCACTTCTGGTACTTCTCTCTGCTGCTGCATATCCTGTATTATCTTGAGCATCACCTTGCTAGCATGTGGGATGAGCGCAATTGTTTGATAAATTGAACATTCTTCAGCATTGCCCTTTTTTGGGGATTGGGACGTATACTGATCTTTTCCAAACCTGTGACCATTGTTGTGTTTTGCAAGTTTGCTGGCATATAGAATACAATAATTTGATTCCATCATCTTTTATGGCTTTGAAAAATTCAGCTGGGTTACCATCATCTCCACCCGCTTTGTTGTTTGCAGTGCTCTTTAGGGTGTTTCTGACTTCACTCTCTAGGATATCTGCCTCAAGTTCAATGTTCTCATCATTGTGATTATCAGGGGTATTGACGTCCTTTTTGTAGAGTTCCTCTGTGTATTCTTTCCATCTTTTCTTAATCTCTTCTGCATCAGCTAAGTCCTTGCCATTTTTGTCCTTTATCATGGTCATTTTCGCTTTAAAAGTTCCCTTGATTTCCCCATTTTTAAAAAAGATCTCCTACCCCTTTTTTTATTCTCCTCTATTTCTTTGCACTGCTCTTTTACCGTAGGTAGTTTTCCTTATCTCTCCTTGCTTTTCTTTGAATTCTGTATTCAATTGATTGAATTTTTTCCTTTTTCCTTTGCCTTTTGCATTCCTTCTTCCCTCTGTTATTTTAAGGACCTCATTAGTCAGCCACTTTGGTTTCTTACACTTCTTTTCTTTTGGTATGGTTTTCCTTGCTACCTCCTGTATGATGTCTGTCCATAATTCTTCTGGCACTCTGTCTATCAAGTCCAAACCACTGAATCTGTTCCACACCTCAACCGTGTATTGCTTAGGGATGTTGTCTAGGTCATACATGGCTGGCCTAATTGTTTTCCCTATTTTCTTTAGTCTAAATCTGAATTTTGCAATTAGTAGATTATGATCTGGGCCACAATCTGCTCCAGTCTTGTTTTTGCTGACTGTATGGAGGTTCTCCATCTTTGGCAGCAGAGTATGTAATCAATCTTGTTTCAATGTTGGCCATCTGCTGATGTCCAGGTGTGAAGTCTCCTCTTTAGAATCCAAGATCACTGGGAGAGGGTTTTGCTATGACCAGTGCATTCTCTTGACAGAACTCTAATAGCCTTTCCATGTGATGGTTTGCCGAGCTGAATTCACCCATCCCTGTCCATTTTAACTCACTTATTCCCAATATGTCAATGCTTATTCTTTCAATTTCATTTTTACCATTTCCAGTGTGCCTTGATTCATAGATCTTGCATTCCATGTCCATATGCAGTATTGTTCCCTACAACACCTTATTTCTCCTCCTACTGTACTATCCACCCCCCTCTTCCAACCCGATGGGCTAAACATCCTGTTTCATCTATTTTGCCCCTTTATTATGCTTTTTGGTTTTTGTCCATAAGGTTTTGTTGCCAAACTTCCTGACATGGTTTGCTGGTTTCTACGCCAGTGTTTTCCTATCATACATATTATCATAGTTTAACACAAAGTAAAAGATTAAAAAGTTGAGTTAATTAGTACTGGATATATAAAGTCAGAAGTTATATATGAAGTCAGAAGTTAAAAAGTATCTTGTTAGTCAGCAACCTTGATATGAAAAGGAAAACCTTGGTATGACAGGAAAGCTCACTATGTCTAGTCAACTATGGTAATTCAATTACAGTTCTTATCACATGCATGCATCTGTAAGTCTTTGATGAAAGCAGCCTCGCAACAACTCCTTTTCTTGTCCTGGCTCCAGCCACTGGTTAGTATGGAGGCCGCAGCATCATCTGTGCTGGTCTACTCTGCCGCCCATCCCTCCATGGTGATTTCTTCTCCCTTTTGGCTGCTGGCAATGGCCAAAGGGGCACTGGTTTGGTCCCTTCTGTTGACTGATATTCAAGTCCATGAAATGTGTGTCCAGCATATACATGTGCAGTGGCTCAAGTGGCTAAAATGCTGACTGGAAGGCAGCAGGTCAGCAGTTCGATTCCCGGGTACAACATGGAATGACTGCCCGTCTCTGTCCCAGCTCCTTGCAACCTTATTTTCTCCTCCTTCTGGGTGTCTACGTTTCCTCTTCCACACTGCCTTTGAACACATAAACAATCTGGATATATTTAGGTCTGGTTTTACTCTGCCTTGCCAAACACTGGAGGGATTTTGGACTTTTGTGTTTCCTTTTCAGGACTCCAGAAATCAAGAAGAGATCAGCTCAGCACAAGAAAATGAAAAGAAATCAGTTCAGTTTCACTCCTTCCTGAGAGAACATGTTCTTTACCTGTCCTCTTCCGTGACTTCCTTCTACAGAATCTTCTGGTCAGGATCCAGCAGTGCCCCCTCCTCCTGAGTAAAGTACACTGCCAATTCCTCAAAGGACAAGGCAATCTGATCAGATTCTGCTCCAACACAGAAAAGATTACAGAGTACTTGTTTGGATCCTTCTGGCCCCTTATAGAATTGTAAATATGTTTTGGGTCCATCCAAAATTCTGAATATATATTTTCTGTATATAAAGTGTGATAATATGCATGATAATATGTTGTCTAAAATGTTTTAAACTTTTAAAAACTGATAAAATGTATGAGGAGGGAAAAATGGCGTAGACACCGGCAAACCACGCCACAAAGCTTGCCAAGAGAACCCTATGGACCAAAACAAAAGGCAAAACAAAAGGGCAGGCTAGGTGATACAGGATGCTTAACACCTCAGAGGGGAGAAAGGGGAGGGACAGGAAAGGGGGAGGGGAAATGCAATGTTGCAAGGAGCAATACTGTATAGGGACATGGAATGTGAGATCAATGAACCAAGGTAAACTGGAAGTGGTAAAAATGAGATGGAAAGAATAAGCATTGACATCTTGGGCATCAGTGAGCTAAAATGGACAGGGATGGGCGAATTCAGCTCTGGAAACCATCATATCTACTACTGTGGGCAAGAAAGCCTTAGAAGAAATGGAGTAGCCATAATTGTCAATAAAAGAGTGAGAAAAGCAGTAATGGGATACAACCTTAAAAATGACAGAATGATGTCAGTCAGATTTCAAGGCAAACCTTTCAATGTCACTGTGATCCAAATATACGCACCAACCACTGGTGCAGATGAAGCCACAATGGACCAGTTCTATGAGGACTTACAACACCTCATAGAACAGACACCAAGAAATGATGTCCAAATTATATTAGGAGACTGGCATGCCAAAGTAGGAAATCAAAAAGTGGAGGGAATAACAGGCAAATTTGGTCTTGGAACACAGAATGAAGCAGGGCAAAGATTGATAGAGTTCTGCCAAGAGAACGCACTGGTCATAGCAAACACTCTCTTCCAGCAACACAAGAGGCGACTTTACACATGGACATCACCAGATGGCCAACACCGAAACCAGATTGACTACATACTCTGCAGCCAAAGATGGAGAACCTCCATACAGTCAGCAAAAACAAGACCTGGAGCAGATTGTGGCTCAGATCACAACCTACTGATTGCAAAATTCAGGCTTAGACTAAAGAAAATAGGGAATACACGGAGACCAGAAAGATATCACCTAGACAGCATCCCTAAAGAATACGCGGTGGAGGTGATGAACAGATTTAATGGCCTAGACTCGGTAGACAGAGTACCAGAAGAATTATGGACGAAGATGAGGGACATCATGCAGGAAGCAGCAAAGAAAATCATACCAAAAGAAAAGAAGAGTAAGAAAGCAAAGTGGGTTGTCTGATGAGGCTCTTAAAATAGCAGAGGAAAGAAGGAACGCCAAAGTCAAAGGAGAAAGGAAAAACTACAATCATTTGAACACAGAATTTCAAAGAAAAGCAAGGAGAGATAAGGAAAACTACCTAAAAGAACAGTGCAGAGAAATGGAGGAAAACAACAAAATAGGCAGAACCAGAGATCTCTTCAAAAAAATCGGCGAAATCAAGGGAACATTTAAAGCAAAAATGACCATGATAAGGGACAAAGACGGAAAGGAGCTAGCTGATGCAGAAGAAATTAAGAAAAGATGGAAAGAGTACACAGAGGAACTTTACAAAAAGGACCTCAACACTCCTGACAATCACAATGATGAAGAAATTGAACTTGAGCCAGACATCCTGGAGAGCGAAGTCATAAAGGCCCTAAAGAGCACTGCAAACAACAAAGCTAGTGGAAATGATGGTATCCCAGTTGAATTCTTCAAAGCGCTAAAAGATGATGGCGTCAAATTACTGCATTCAATATGCCAGCAGATTTGGAAAACAAAACAGTGGCCACAGGATTGGAAAAGATCAGTATACGTCCCAATCCCAAAAAAGGGCAATGCCAAAGAATGTTCAAATTATCGAACAATCGCGCTCATCCCACATGCCAGCAAGGTGATGCTCAAGATAATACAGGATAGACTTCAGCAACATGTGGAGAGAGAATTACCAGAGGTGCAGGCTGGTTTCAGAAGAGGCAGGGGGACTAGAGACCACATTGCCAACATACGCTGGATCATGGAGAAAACAAAGGAATACCAGAAACAAGTTTACTTTTGTTTTATTGACTACACTAAGGCATTTGACTGTGTGGACCACAACAAGATGTGGCAAGTAATTAAAGAGATGGGAATTCCAGAGCACCTCATATGCCTCCTGAGAAATCTGTACATGAACCAAGAAGCAACAGTTAGGACAGAACATGGAATAACAGAGTGGTTTGGAATAGGAAAAGGAGTAAGACAAGGCTGCATTTTGTCACCATGCTTATTCAACCTATACACAGAGCACATAATGCGCAGTGCAGGGATGGAGGAATCACAATATGGGATTAAAATCGCTGGGAGAAACATCAACAATCTGAGATATGCAGACGATACCACCCTAATGGCAGAAAGTGAGGAAGACCTAAAGAATCTCTTGATTGGGCTGAAGGAGGAGAGTGCAAAAGCTGGCTTGAGACTCAATATCAAGAAAACCAAGATAATGGCAACAGGCCCAATCAGTTCCTGGAGAATAGACGGTGAAGAAGTAGAAGCAGTGACAGATTTTACTTTCTTAGGATCAAAGATCACTGCAGATGGGGATTGTAGCCATGAAATAAAAAGGCGACTGATTCTTGGGAGACAAGCGATGAGAAACCTGGGGAACATAGTGAAAAGCAGAGACATCACATTGCAAACAAAAATTAGAATAGTCAAAGCAATGGTTTTCCCAGTAGTAATGTATGGATGTGAGAGCTGGACAATTAGGAAGGCTGAACGTAGAAGAATAGATGCCTTTCAAATGTGGTGTTGGAGGAGGGTTTTGAGAGTCCCCTGGACAGCGAGGAGAACAAATAGGTCAATCTTAGAAGAAATTAACCCTGACTGCTCATTGGAAGGTCAAATAGTAAAGATGAAGCTAAAGTACTTTGGACATCAAATGAGAAGGGAGGATTCACTTGAGAAGGCATTGATGTTGGGAAAGGTGGAGGGCAAAAGAAGAAGGGGGAGGCCAAGGATGAGATGGCTAGATGGCATTGTAGACACAATGGGCACAGAGCTGGGAGGGCTGAAGGGGATGGTGGAGGACAGAGGCGCCTGGAGGAAAATGGTCCATGGGGTCGCAAAGGGTCGGAGTCGACTGTGCGACTGAACAACAACATATTTTTCTGGTCTTGCTATTTGTGCTAAAATCTATGATCACTAGGTTTCTCCCTTCTAGTGGTCTGCAGACAAAACCTTTCTATCATCTGTGCCATTTCTTGTTAATTACTGCTCCCATGACATAACCACGAGCTTGGTGGATTGGGCTTCATGATAACTGGAGTCCAACAGGATCTGGAAGCATTCCTCTCAGCAGAACACATGCATATTTTTTACAACATCCATCTTATGTTAATAATTTCATGTCAGAAATCATATCAATATATGGGAAGAAGAAGAGGCAGAAATTGGGAATTACTTGCAGTACACTATATAACCAGAAGTACCTTGCTGAGATTCTACAATGATGCTCTTTAGGACAGCAACAAAAATAATCTCCTTCCTTCCAGTTTTTTTAAAACAGTGGACTAATTTACAGTGGATGAGAAATCAACAGTCTCTAAGAAGACAATGTGTACTAGACTGTAAATGCATTGGTCCCATTCAAATGTCATGCCATCACACAGAATTTGAAAAAATATTTCTAAGAGGCTATTTTGAATAGATTTGTTTGTTTGTTTGTTTATTACATTTTTATACCACCCATCTGGGATATTTTCCACTCTTGGTGGTGCACGGACAAATAAACAAAAGTAACATAATAGAGCAACCAACCAGATAAAATAAAACAGAATGGATGCTGATGTTGTGATCTTGCATTGCCTGCACGTTTCTTAAAAGCAGCCAGGCCAAACTAGGCCTCTGCTAGGCCTTGTCAGCTCAAGGCCACTTCTTACTACCCACTTAAAATTATCTGCTCTATCTCTGCACACAGCTCTATTCCTATCTCTGCACACAGGCCCACTCCTGGGAGCTGAAATGTAGAAGCTTTCAGGAGCTTGCCCAAATAACGCCTCCATATCAGATAAGGAGGATTCCTGAGGGGAACAGAGAGACACTTTTACTCTATATAAACAACAGTTTTCCTTAAGCAATTTGGTTCTCTAGCTTGAGGCAGAAATGCTTCTGAACTCAATTCCCTGGTGGGAGCAAAACATCCATCTCTAGAATGAGCCCACTAGGGCTATTCTAAGGGGACCCTCACTAACTATATATATTTGTGTTTCTTTTCTTGTCTTTATGCAGGTACAATGCTATGCAATACTTATTTGAAATACTTATTGGAAAATAAAGCTCTTTGTAAGTTTTACTACCTGACTATGTCGCAGTCAGTTTAACAGGCATATCCAGGCAACATTGCTCTCTGCTTAAACACACTACCAAACCTAAAATAACTGCAGACTCCTGTTATTGGAAGATCATGACGACCTGGGGTTCAGGAACAGAGAGATGACAAAAGGCTGCATCGGAGTGTGCGGAAAAAGAGGGAAATAGAACAGCCTATTGATCGCAACCAGCCTCTTGAACCCAGCATAAGGGTCGGATTCGTGACAGCTGAAATTATTGATTCCCAAGAATTAGTATAATGTTTCCAGTGCATCATTCATGCTAAAAGTAATTGTTTAAGCTCTGCCCATGCATCTATGCATTGCATCAATGAAAGCAGACCAAGAATAATGGGTAAGGAACCAAGAATAATGGGTAAGGAGAATTTTGTGACTAGGACTAGTCCTACCAAGAGGTTTCCTGAGGAAGTCATCTCAAGTGGCAAAGCATAAGATGGTGGCAAATTTGCCAAGTGTCATCATCATCATTCTTAGAAGGCCTACACTGCTCTGAATAATTGCAATTTTTGAGCAGCTCTTCAAATCAAGCTATTATTTGACTATCTAGCTCCAAGATGTCTTAGGAACCAAGGTGCTATGGGTTGGAAACTGACCATACTGTTATACAGGCAAGTGTTTTTCATTCTCTCCCTTGTGATAATTTCAGGTAATACCTTCAGCTGGACTCTTGGAATGATGAATAAAGCACAGAAGCAGTTTTCTTCTCTTCCTCTTCTTCCTCAGGGATGACACTGGCACCACAAGCCCTCCTCATCTTCACCCTGATACTCCTTCTTCTATTTTCTTCCTATTTTACCCCTTCAAGTGTCAAGGGAGATAGAAGATTCTTTCTCGGGCACTTCTAGTGGCCTCCACGGGCATTATTTGGTGTTTTCGTAATATTTCTTTGATGCTATCTCTCAATTTTCCTCTAGATTTGCCTCATGCTCTTTGTCCTTCTCCTCTTTTCACATGTGCCTTGTATGGTATGGAATACCAAATACCAAGGCATTCCCTCCAAATGGGCAAGGTACTTTATTTGTTGTACCTATATATAGTTTAAGATTTGTTCTATTCCAATTCTTTCCCTTATAACCTCATTCCTGATTTTATCCCTTCTGATCACTCCAGCAGCCATTCACCCTGTAACAGTGAGGCTATATTAAGCATGGTACCAGTACCACTCCCATGGGATTAGTGCTGTAGAAGCCTGATTGTGCAAATGACATGAAGAGTGAGAAGTCAGGCTTGCATAACAAGGGGTATCAGTGTGTCCTGTATCCTAGTCTCAAGCAGCAAAGAGATTGGGCTGCTGTGATCTAGCAAATAAACAAAAAATATTTCTCTTATTCCTGGCATTTGGGGGAAAAAAGATGTCTGGGCCTAGCTGTGTTATTAACTCCTAATATTAACTCTTTTTGGTTGGGTTCAGTTCTCATTACTGAGCGAGAGATATTAAGAGCTCTTTACAGCAGCAATTGGTCTGGGAGGAAAAGAGAGGAGAGGAAAAAAGGGAAATGGAAAATAAGGTACTCAAAGGCAGTACAAAAAAGATGATAAAAGAACAGCGGGGTTCATCCTCAATTGCCACCATATTACCATGAATGAAAAACAGGCAGATTCATAGACATTAGTTGAATAGTGGCTTACAGATAAGATGATTCAGGGATAATACATATCCTACTGTTTAAAAGGTCAGCATGGGTTTGATTTTATAATACACCTAATTGTAGGCAATCCACAACACAGAACGTATGATCCCTGAACAGGAGATCTCATCACAATAACAATAACTCACAACTAGCAGACAAAACAGGCAGCAAAACATACAGAAGAACTGCATGTACATTAAGAAAGCTCTTTGCAGGTGCACCCCCCAATAAAGGACTCAGACACCAATGAAAGTGGATAACGGCATTGGGCCACATTTATTGATTCATGCCCTAGTCCGAATTATAAATTTCTATTGGTAATTGACCAATTATAATTCTTAAGGCAAGCAGGCCGAAGTAACACTGGTAAGGTACCACCCAAAATTGCCAACGGCAATTGTTACAATGTATCTATTTGTATCAATTTGTTTGTTGACAACAAACAAATTGTTGACCGTAGTCAATATCTAACTAATGACCCCACCCTCTGACGCGTATCCGTAAAATCACGGGGTGATGCATGCTGTCTAGCTGTAGCCATCACCCCGTCGCCTGGTTTGTCGTTGACCGGACAACGTTTAACCAACTTATACCTGTCTAGTGTTGTCCAGTCAATTGTGAACCTGCCGGATACCTGTGGGTCATAAATGTTTACCTTACCAGTGCTACCCGCCACACGGGGAGGCTTCCCAGAAGGCTCACCGCCCCCCCCAAGACCATCAGCTCGGTCAACAGGCCTGCTCGCCAGTCCACTAACAAGAGGTCCATACCTCCCTGCGACAGATGGGCCCCATCCCCTGAGTAAAAGCTCGTAATTTTGCAGACTGATGTCAGGGAGGCGAATGACGCGTCCCCCACCTTTGTCGAAAAGGAACCGGGCAATAGCCCCATTCACGGAGCATCGGCTCGGCCAAGAGCCTCGAGGCCGCACGCCCCCCTGTAAGCGTACCGCGGTATCGTGTCCGACCAATTGAGGGTTGTGGCAGGCCACACATAACGTGAGTGGGGCAGGTCACTGCAAATCGCAAGCTTCCGCGATAGGCCAGTGACCCGCCCTAAGCCATCTCCCCCAAGGTACATAACCAGGACATCCGGCGAGTCAGCATCCCTGATGTAGAAAAGGAATGGCAACAGTTCCCGCCATAACATGCCGCGCTTACCATAGCACCTGAGACGTGCGGATGCACCCAGTCCAAGTCGGGGTCCCCACTCTGTCGCCGCAGCGTAACGCGCTGCCCTATGCAGCGTAACGCGCTGCCCTGTGCAGCGTAACGCGCTGCCCTGTGCAGCGTAACGCGCTGCCCTGTGCACATGGCTATGGCCCACCAGGCACACTGTCACCGGTGTAATATGACACCCAGGGTCTGTCAAGGAAAAAAAGGGGGGGGGAGAAACAGTGCAGTGACTAAACTGGTACTCACGGTTGAAGAGGGCGAACACAAACTGAAAACATTGTGATCCCCACCCTCCCATGCGGCGTATGTCAGCCCCGGAGTACCCAAAAACAGCTGCAGTAGAAGCCGCCCCTATCCTGAATGAATGGGTGCCGCAACGAGCCCCAGGGAGGCCAACACTGGCTATTGCCTACCGGCACCCTCCAAAATTGAAATTTAGTAAGGGGAGACCCATCTTGGTGACAGAAAAAACGGGCCATGGTGCGTGCCACGCAGTGCAAGGAACTCCCGTAGGGCACCAACCGGATAGATGTCTGCCAAAGAACACCGTAGCAGTCTTATTCCACTGCCTACGCCATGCTGATCCATCTTAGAGGAGCGTATCCTCAACTGAGCCCAGTCTTTGGCCACATAGACATCTTCGAGTTCCAGTGCCCTACGACTAGCATCCGCCTTAGACAGCATCACAAACTCGCTGATGCGGAGCGCTCCAAAAAAGGCCACCGTTGTAGCTGCAAGAAACAAGGCTGCCTCATACCTATCAAAACATAGGTCCTGCCAGCCCCGTGCCAGTTGGGTAAGAACCCCTGGGAAAATTGGGTGGTGGTCGTCCGGGCTACGCCCACGCTCCCGCACCCACCCTTCCAAAACGTGTCTCACACGGAAGTCAGCGGTACTGTCCGCATGTCCGCCTACTTTGGCCATAAAAGCCAGCGCTGACAGCCTGGATGCTATGGTTCGAGGTGCAAGGCCCTGGGAATGCAGGTCAACCATGAATTGAAGTATATGGGCCACCGGGATAGGCCAGGTATCTGGCAGCCGGAATTGGGCACAGAACGCCCTGAAAGAATTGAATGCGTGTTGATACGCCTTACGCGTGCGTGGCACTAGCGACATGCCGATCGCCCGGTTCACCTCTCCTTGCCAAAGGTCCATATCTCGTCCAGGAGTGGCGAGGGAAATTCCTCTGCATCCGGGGCCAAGGCGCGGAACCGGGAGATCTGCAGGCGGGACAAAGCGTCAGCGATATCATTATTGACCCCCGGGACATGCCTGGCCCAGAATAGTACATTAAGGCGCAGGCTGCGCAATACAAACTGGCGCACCAAGTCCATCACCCTGGGTGATTTGGAAGTCTGTGAGTTGACAATGTGGACAACGGCCGCATTGTCACACCAGAAATGAATGACCGAGTTGGCCCACTCATCACCCCATAGCATCAAGGCCCCCAGAATGGGAAAAAATTCCAGGTACGTGAGGTCCCGCAGGCGCCCCATACCTGACCAGGCTGGTGGCCACCCACCATAGGCCCACTTCCCATTGAAGTACATCCCATAACCCAGGGACCCAGAGGCATCGGACTGTATCTGGAAACGAGGGGAAGCCAGAAGGTCAGACCTCCAAAATGACACCCCATTGAACTCCTTCAGGAACTGGAGCCAGATAAGCATATCTGCCTTAATGCCCTGGGTTAGTCTGACCCTATGGTGGGGCCTGGACAAGCCTGTCATGGCGTCGCACAAGCGCCAGGCAAATGCCCTGCCCGGTGCGACCACCCTGCAAGCGAAATTGAGATGACCATGCAACACCTGCAGATCCTGCAGTGATGCCTTGCGTTTAGCAAGCAAGTCCGAGATAAGGGCCACTATCCTTGACACCTTATCCCCTGGTAACCTAGAAGCCTGCGCTACCGTGTCAATCTCCACCCCCAAGAAGACTAGCTGTGTAGATGGGCCCTCGGTCTTTTCGGGCGCTAAAGGGACACCCAGTTCCTCCATTAGCGTCTGAAATGTGTTGAGGAGACGTGTGCACGTATCCCAGCCCCGTTCACCCCCGAATAAAAAATCATCCAGGTAATGGGCTACAGACCGGGACCCTGACCTGCGGACAAAAGCCCACTGTAGGAAGGTGCTAAAACGCTCGAAGGCCGAGCACGATATGGAACAGCCAAAATGCATGGCCTTATCGAAATAATATTCACCCCTGAACTTAAAACCCAGCAACTCAAAGTCACCCAGGTGAACCGGCAGGAGGCGAAAGGCAGACTTAATGTCGCACTTAGCCAACAGCCCACCCGGGCCACATGAGCACACCATGCGCAGCGCTTGGTCAAAAGATGTATACCTGACCGAGCAAAGGTCATCAGGTATAGCATCATTGACCGATCGGCCGGCTGGGTAGGACAAGTGATGGATCAGGCGGAACTCGCCCGGTGACTTCTTGGACACCAAGCCCAAGGGTGACACTTTAGGTTGGGGAACGGGGGTGCAGGGAAAGGGCCAGCGACCCTGCCCGCATCAACCTCCTTAGAAATGCTGGCGGCAGCCACCTCCTCCCTCCCCTTAAGGGACAAAAGGTTGGGGGCATCTTGGGGGAACCTATCACCCTGGAAAGGAATACGGAACCCCAGTCGAAAACCTTGAAGCAGGTAAACCGCATCTGCCCCCCTTGGGTACGATGCGAGCCAACGCTCCAGCATGTCCACATTAATTGGGGAGGGGGCCTTTCGGTGGACCAGCTCCCTCTGCGGCAGTCTTGCCAGCCCCTTGTCCGCCCCTACCTTTGCCCCGCACCCCTCCAGGCCTGGGGCAGGCGGAGGCCGCATGGGGGCCAGCACAAGAGGGACACTCATGCCTGTACTGGCAATTCTTCCTACTGCAGGAACCATTGGACGAGAAAGTCCAGCACAGCAGGCGGGCTGGAACCCCCTGCCCCGCCACCTGGTGGGGTGTCTGTGCTGGGGCCGCTCGCTGGACCGCATGTCCACAATGGTATCTGTCCCCAGGCGCGGGGCGCGTGGGAGTCATATACAGAAGCCACAGCTTCTGGCAGGGCTCATCCCACCTCATCTCAGGGTGCAGGGGAATCCGCATACGGAATTCCTCGTCGTAAGCCAACCATGACGGGCCCGGGAAGTCGACCATCGCCCGGTAAATGTTGTCCAAATACTGGACCATCGGAATTGCCAAATCTGGCCGGGCCCTGAGGTAGACCGCCATGTATATAACGTACGCCGGCAACCAATTGGCCCACGTACGTGGCGGCTTACGACGACGTGCCTGTTCCTTATCCTTCTCATCCTGCCCCTCCCTCTCCTCTTTGGTGGGCTCTCTGTTAAGAAGGGAGAAGATGTCGACATACTCCCCACGCCAGATCTTCTCTTTGGTGGCCTGGGCCAAATGGTCCCCCAGGGGCAAGGAATACCCCGCTGTCGGCAATGCTGACACCGGCACAGTGGGAACCACGGGGATCTGAAAAGGAGCCTGGACCAACCCAGCCACCCCTAACACATTCCCAACTGAATAAGAGGTACCACCCAAAACTGGGCCCTGGGTGAGCGGTGAAGTCGCCGGGTGGGACGTCGGCGACTGAACCGTCGCACCACCCATGCGAGGCCACGGCCACTGGAATGCCCCCCCAACGTGGGTAGGTGTGTGGGTGCACTAGATTGAACCGCATACTCACATGCAGCACCCCCGCGGGCTGCCCCCACCGGGGGTTCCGGCCCGCTGGGGGCGTCGGAGCTCATGACCGCAATTGAGCTCGTCGACGGGGCCTGACCAGCATCAGCCTGTTGAGTGGGGAGCTGCGAGGCAGTGGCCGAAGCCAGCCCACGCACCTCGGACAGCTCGACCCGTCCTGCCGCCTGCCGCTGACCGGCAGACAACGGATCAACCTGCACCCCAAAAGGCACCCCCGGGTGGTTAACCCTCGCGAGGGATGCCTCGAGGGCCGAAACGCGGGCCAGAAGGGCCTCAACACTAACGCAGCCCCCTAAGCCAAGTGGGGGCAAAGGGCCAGCCGGCCACCTGGGTGCAGGCGCCGGTCCAGGTCCCTGGACCCCGGGGCCCATATACGGCCACGACCCCAGGCCCGGCCCCTGCAGGGCCGGGGGGTACCCTGCCAGGGGAGGGAACCCAGCCACCCCCCCTGGTTGAAACCCCCCGCAGGAAGCTGCAGACCCATGGAAGAAGCCCCCGCAGAATGGGCCGTGCCAGAGGCAGTGGCCACTGCTTGCGGGCCAGGGGCCGCGGCCCCAGCTGGGCCGGTACGTGGACCCCCCGCCTCGGGCCAAGGGGTAATTAACCCCATCCCACCGGTCCCAGTGGGCTCAGGCAAAGGAGGCTGCTGGGGAGGCGCAGCCGCGGTCCTCCGACCCGGCTGGCGCCTCCGCGCAGAACGAGCCGCGTTCACAGTTGCCTTCTTCTTCGAGGGCATAGCAGCTAACGATGGGAAGCCTAAAAGTCAAGAAAATCAGCAGCCAGAGGCTTCCCTGAGCAAGGCAAGAGCGACGGAGGTAAGAGAGAAAAACTTCTCCGCTCTGTCGCTTCGCAAAATGGCAGCTCGGCTGCCTCGTGGCCGCCCCTTATATAAGGGTGCTGGCCACGCCCCCTAACTACCCGGATGTCTTCGTCCGGTGGGGGGGGCCTGCAAAGAGCACGGCGGCCATTTTGGCGCCGCGCTTGCAATCTATTTCCACTTACCACTTCAGCAAAAGAGATCAGAAAGCAAACAACATTTTGAGGTGAAAATGCATGAAGTTTCTCAAACAGGAAACATAAGAAAAGAAATATGAAATTAAAGTGCATCAATAAGATTTGAGAAAGGGAAGTTCATGGCTCACCAACTTTTGCAAATTCTTCAAAAGCATACATTTCAAAGACGCCCTGAGGAAATACAGGGATCAAATGTTCAGTGTTTTTTTAAAAAAATTATTTTCATAATTCCCACCCCCTCCAAAGATATACCTGGGGATTTTTCTGCCTAAACTTTAAAATCAGCACTTAAGAAATTGAACATATGTCAGTTCATATATTTCTCTTCTTTCATGTCCTGATCAAAACCTGGACTTCCAAAATGAAGTCCACATTCTTGGTTTTGTCATTGACCAAACTTAAGTCCTCATTAGTGCACATTTCTGGCAGTAATCAGAAGACCAGGAAATAAGCCGGATTCTGTGTCTCTCCATATTCACAAATAAGCGTGTTTTCTGCCAGCAGGCCCCACTTGATCATGTTGGCCTTGCATTTAGGCACTTAGACCCTTAGCCTAATCAAGGTCCTCCAAGTGATGCAGGGGAGGTTGAAATCCTCAGCTACATCCTCCTTTAATAGTGTTCCTTGTCCAGTAATCTCCTTCCTCCATCTTCTCATTTGGTTTTGCTCTTGTGTACCCTCAATGATGTTTGTTCCTGCCATAAAGTTCCTGGATCTGAAATGGTGGACTTGAGACATATCCATTCATAGGATGTCAAGGGTCATTCTCTTATTTAGTTCTATTGGTGTCCACTGCTACTTCTCTCCTTGTGTTAGGTGGAGCAATACCAACAAGAGGGTATATTTTCTCAACTGGTATAGGTTTGATGCCACCTGTCACTATACACATGCCTTCATTAACAGTGATGACAACTTCTTTTGTGTGTGTGGATAGGCTCCATATTAGAGCTGCATACTCTGCTTCAGAGATTCTCAGGGCCAAAGCTGATGTGTGCAGTGTGGATTGTTGAGTTCCCCATTTATAATTTGTGAGTTTCATGATGATGTTGTTCCTTGTACTAACTTTTTAAATTATTATTAAATTTTTCAAACATATACAAAAATACAAAGCAATACATCATAAAACATATAATACACAAAAATAACTAACATACCAGATAACCGATCTAATACAATTTTATATCTATTTTTATATTTCAAATGCATTAAAACCTCCCTTAAAAAAATTATCATTTAATTGTGACTTAGTAGTTAATTTCTAACCTTATTCAGGAACTCTTCCTAAGATTCTTGATTTAATAATACCACAAAATCCATTTCCCATTAAGCAATTCGATAATATTTTGAATTAGAAACAACTATCAAAAACAAAATTACACATACATTACACCCAGTGTTTATTTACATTGCCCTGGAGAACTCAGAATATCTCATTATTTTACTTCCAAAAACTACTTTGATCCGGTACAGGTCTATTTCTTTCAGGACCCATAAGTGAGTGCTCCACAAAGGGCTTCCAAATATTCCAAAATCTATTCTCTTTCAAATTACCCTTTTTTTCTTTTATCTCCCATGTCAATTTATCATTCAATGCTAAATTCCACATTTCTTTATACCATTCTTCAGTCTGTATAATTACATCATTTCCCCAATTTCTAGCAATACATTGTCTACCCGTTGTAAGCATTATTTCTAATAACTCTTTCAAATCCTTGCTTAAATTAATACCATCCACATCTGTTAGCATAGTGGTGCCTGACCCCAGTTTAATTTTCTTACCCATTATTTCACCAATCTCTTTTTCAACTCTTTTCCAAAAATATTTTACCACAGTACAACTCCATCACATTTGTTCATACGTTCCTATTGTATCTTTACATCTCCAACACAATTTATCCTTCTTATTATCAATTTGATGTAACCTCACTGGGGTCAGATACCACCTCCACAACATTTTATAGTTATGTTCCTTTATTCTGACTGACATAGTCCTCATTATCCTCTTTTTCCATTTTCTTCTCCATATGTCATTATCGATCTTTACATTTAAATCTTGCTCCCAACTTAATTTAAAATCTTCCTGTGGGTCACCCTCTTTATTTAATAATGTATATAATTTACTAACTAACCCTTTAATATTTTTATCTCCCTTTCTAATTTTTAAAATCAGGTCCTCAAATTCCATCCTTTCTCTTTCCAATTCACATTGCAGGCGTACCCAACCAAATAAAGACTCAGACACCGGTATTGGATTAAAGGCATTGGGCCACTTTTATTGAATAATGCCCTAGTCCGAATTATCACTTTCAATTGGTGTATCATCCAATTGTAATTCTTTAAGGCAAGCAGGCCGCAGTAGCACTGGTAAGGTTCCACACAAAATGCCAATGGCTATTGGCTACATGTATCAATTTGTATCAATTTGTTTGTTGACACAAACAAATTGTTGACCGAAGTCAATATACTATCTACTGAGCCCACCCTATGATGTGTATCCATCCAAATATCAAGGTGATGCAGGCTGTGAAGCTCCTAGCATCACCCCTTTCATGGTTCACCCTTGACCGGCCAATCCTGTTTCCCCTGTACCTATCTACGTGTTGGCCAATCAATTGCGGACCTGCCAGATACCTATGGATCATAAATCTTTACCTTAGCAGTGCTACCCACCACACGGGGAGGCGTCCATGATGACTCACTGCCATCCCCCCCCCTGACTGTCAGCTTGGTCGCCAGGCCCGCTTGCATGTCCTCCAGAAAGAGGTTCATACCTCTGGCCGACAGGTGGACCCCATCTCCTGCATACAGGCTAAAATCCTGCAACCCTATCCCCGGGTGTTGAATGGCTGTCCCCAAGCCATTCTCAACAAGAAACCGGGCAACAGGCCTGTTCACTGACCGCCGGGCACGGTCCAGACCAAGGAGATCCATGCCTCCTTTATAACAGTGTCTCGGCACGATGTCAGACCATAGCAACCGTGTGTACGGCCATAAATGATGTAGAAATGCCAGGTCACTGCACACCGACATTTTTAAGGAAAGGCCAGTGATCTGTGCGAGATCATTACCACCGAGGTGCAGAATCAGAACATCAGGCAGTCCAGCATCCCTGATGGACATCAGGAATGGCAACAGTTCCCGCCATCTCATGCCGTGCAGACCATACCACCGCATACGTGCGGATGCACACAGCCCGAGATGGGGTCCCCACTCCGACGATGCAGCATACTGTGCCGCCCAGTGCACATAACTGTGACCCACCAGCCACACTGCCACCGGTGTGCGTAGACACACAGGGTCTGTAAAAGAAGGAGAAGGAATTAAGGACATAACTAGGTACTCATACAGTGAGGGGACGTACATATAAGGAAAAAACACGCGGACCCCCACCTGCCCATCCAACATATATCAGCCTCAGAGTACCAAAAACGCAGCCGCAGTTGATGCGGCGTCTATCCTGAATGAATGGGTACCATAATGAGCCCCATGGAGGCCCACACTGTGAAGTGCCGTACCGGTCACCCTCCAGAACTGAAATTTTGTAAGGAGAGACCCATCCTGGTGGCAGAACAACGGGCCAGGGCGCATACCACGCACTGCCAAAATTGAATGTAGGGCACCAACCGGACAGATGCCAGCAAATGTACATCGTAGCAGTCTAACACCACTGCCTACTCCATGCTGATCGGCCTTTGAGGAACGAATCCTCAACTGAGCCCACTCCTGGTTGATAGACACATCTTCGAGTTCCAGTGCCCTACGAGACACATCCCCCTTTGACCATGGGACCAGCTCGCTGATTCTCAGAGCTCCAAAGAAAGCTACGGTGGTAGCTGCATGAAAAAGAGACTCCTCATACCTATTGTAACACAGTCTATGCCAACCTCATGCAAGGTGGGTCAGAATACCTGGTGAAACAGGGTGACGTGTGTCCGGGCGGCGGCCACGTTCACGTGTCTACCCTTCCAATACCTGGCATATGCGGAAGTAACTCACACAGTCAATAAAGCCCCATGCCTTGGCCATGAATGCCAAGGTGGAAAGCCTGGTGGCGATGGTGCGTGGGGCCAACCCCGATCATGAAGGTGCACCATATACTGTAAAACCTGGTCGACCGGTATCGGCCACTTTTCAGGCAACTGCCTTTGCCTACAAAAGGTCCTAAATTGAAGGATACGCCTTACGCGTGCAAGGTGCCAAAGACATGCCGATCGCCCGGTTCACCTCTCCTCACCAAATGTCCATATCTCGGCCGGGAGTGGAGAGGGAAGTTCCTCTGCGTCTGGAGCCAAGGCATGGAACCGGGAGATCTGCAGGCAGGATAAAGCATCAGCAATATCGTTATTAATGCCTGGCACATGTCTGGCCCTGAGGAGCACATTAAAGCGCAAGGACCTAAGAACAAATTGACGAACTAAGGCCATGACTCTGGGGGATTTAGATGTTTGGGCATTGACAATGTGCACCACCGCAGCATTGTCACACCAAAAGTGAACCACAGAATTAGCCCACCTGTCCCCCCAGAGCATAAGGGCACCCAAAATTGGAAAACTCCAGGAACGTAAGATCGCATAAGCGATCCATGCCCTGCCATCCTTGGGGTTATTGACCATAAGCACACTGTCCTTCAAAATAAATCCCATATCCCAGGGAGCCGGAGGCATCCGACTGTACTTGGAACGGGGGGCTTACCATAAGCTCAGATCTCCAAAAGGAGACACCATTAAAGTCCTGCAGGAATGTGAGCCAAACCGACAGGTCTGCTCATAAACCCCTAGTCAGCCGTACCCTGTGGTGTTGTTTAGAAAGGCCAAGCATAGTGTCACCCAGACGCCTGGCGAAGGCTCTGCCTGGTGTTACCACTCTGCAGGCGAAGTTGAGGTTGCCGTGAAGCACCTGCAACTCCCAGAGAGACACCTTACACTTGGCAAACATTGGCAAAATTGCATCAGAGATCCGCCCCCCCCCCTGACTGACAATTTGGTCACGAGGCCCGCTTGTACGTCATTCAAAAGAGGTCCATCCTCTTGCTGACAGGTAAACCCCATCTCCAGAATACAGGCTAAAATCCTGTAACCCTATCCCCGGATGATGAATGGCTGTCCCCCAAGCCATTCTGGATAAGGAATCAGGCAACAGCCCTGTTCACTGACCGCCAGGCATGGTCCAACTGCAGGGGTCAATGCCTCCCTTATAATAGTGCCTCGGCATGATGTCTGACCATAGCAACCATGTGTACAGCCATAAATGGTAAAGAAACGCCAGGTCACTGCATTCAGAAGTCTTTAAGTCCAGGCCAGTGATCTGTGCAAGATCATCGCCTCCGAGGTGCAGAATTAAAACATCCAGCATTCCCAATGGACATCAGGAATGGCAACAGTTCCCACCACCTCATGCCGTGCACACCATACCACTGCATACACGCAGTTGCACGTAGCCCGAGATTGGGTCCCCACTCTGACGAAGCAGCATACTGTGCCGCCCAGTGCACATAAATTGTGGCCCACCAGCCACACTGCACCAGTGTGTGGAAACACACAGGGTCTGTAAGAGAAGGATAGAGAATTGAGGGCATAACAAGGCACTCATGCAGTGAGGGGATGAACATACAGAGAAAAAAGGCGCCAATCCCCACCTGCCCATGCGACGTATGTCAGGTTCCGAGTACCCAAATGCAGCCGCAGTTGATGCAGCGCCTATCCGGAATGAATGGGTACCAATTGTAATTTGGTAAGGGGAGACCCATCTTGGTAGCAGAACAACAGGCCAGGGCGTGAACCACGCACTGCCACAAATGCATGTGGGGCACCAGCCGGACAGATAGCAGCACCATGCTACTACCCTTTCCACGCTGACCGGCCCTTGAGGAACGAATCCTCCACAGAGCCCACTCCTGGTCGAGCAACACATCTTCCAGTTCCAGTGACCTGCAGAACATGTCCCCTGTTGAAAGTGGGACTAGCGCACTGAATCTCAGAACCCCAAAGAAAGCCACGGAGGTAGTTGCCTGAAAATAGACTCTTCGTACGGAGCATAGGCGCTGGCCGCGTAGGGGTCATATATAGTAGCCACAACTGCTAGCAGGGCTTGTCCCACCGCATCTCAGGGTGAAGGGCTGCCCTCATCCTCAGTTCGTCGTCATAGGCCAACCATGACGGGACAGGGAAATCAACCACGGCCAGGTAAATATTGTCCAGGTACTGGACCATTGGGATGGCGAAATCAGGACGGGCCCTTAGATATCCTGCCATGGATACCAAATAGGCCGGTAACCAATTGGCCCCAGTGCAAGGCGGCTTACAACGATGGGACAACTCCTTGTCCCTGTCATCCTGCCCCTCCCTCTCCTCCTCAGTGGGTTCATGGTGCAGGAGGGTGAAAATGTCAATATATTCCCCATGCCATATCTTCTCCCTAGTAGCCCAGGATAAATGGTCACCCAGGGGTAGGGAGTAACTGGCCGTCGGCAGGGCCGCCGTTGGCATGGATTGGAGTGGGGGAACACATAATAGGCTCTATCGGACCCCTGAGAAGTTAGGCAGAAGCATTGGGGCGGTCACCCCTGTAAGAACCTGGGTGTAATTGGCCTGTTGTGGCCATGGCCACTGTACCCCACCAGTGTTATGAGCTAGTGTCACCGGTGTGCTGATTTGACCAGGATACTCACACGGTGCACCCCCATGGGCCGCCCCCACTGGGGGTTCCAGCCCGTGGTGGGCGTCGGAGCTCGTGATGGCCATCAAGCTCTGTGTCACGGTGCGCCCCTGCCAAGCAGGACCGGTCCCCGGTGGAATGCCCTGCTGTAATGGCCTGATGGGGAGCTGCAAGGCACCAGCGCTATGCCCCATGCCAGGCAAAGGTTGGATAAGGGTAGAAACCCCAGGGGAGCGGGCCTACTGACTGGGCGGGTAGGCAGAGGCCTGGTCACCCTCATTGGTGGCAGTGGGAATTGTAACCCTGCCACCCCCCCATGGGGCGGCCGCCCGAGCCCTCTGGCCCGGTGCTTGCCCCAAAGAGGTCGAGGGGGTGGGCTGAGCCCTCCCCCTAGGTCGCGGCCTAGGGGCCGGCTGAGACTTGCGCTTGGGTGCCATAGCCACCCAAGCGGTGCAGCACTGATCGGAGGAGAGGTATCCTCCGATCAGAATTGTAAAAAGAGAAAGGCGAGCAAGCCAGAGGGAGCAGCGTCGGAGCAAACTTCTCCACTCCGTCGCTTCTCTTTAAAATGGCAGCAAGGCTGCCTCGTGGCCAACCCTTTTATAAAGGGATGGCCATGCCCCCTGACTAACCCGGATGTCTGGGGGGCCCCGCAAAGAGCGCAGCAGCCATTTTTGGTGCCTCGCTTGCATTTTCTCAAATATTTGCTATTCCAGTTATTAATCCTCATTATCTGAAAGCAATTCATTTTTAATTGCTCATACAAAGTTGTCCTTCTAACAGTATCTCTACAAATCCGTATCCAGTCTTTCAACAGGAAAATTTCATTCTTATCCAATACTTCTTTTACTTCATTATCCATCTTTATAGGGAAACTTGCCATATCTAACAATTCCAAAATCGGAGAGATGTTCAGGGCCAAATCCTTCTTTACTTTTTCCCATACACTCATTAATCCTTTCATCATAGTATTTTTAGTTGCTACCTTTCCCACATTACCTCCTATAAAGACCATATTACCTATATGTCGATAGTCCTTCATCTCAATTTCTTCCCAAATTGCTTTTTCCTTTGCCAAGATCTTCACAACATTCTTAATTTGAAATGCTTAGTAATATGCCACCAAATTCGGCATTCCCAATCTGCCTTCTTTCTGAGGTAAATACCATAATTTTTTTGGTAATCTAGACTTCTTTCCACCGTTACAAAAATCATTAAAAAGTTTTTGAAACTCCTCAATTTCCTTGTCTTTCAACTGAATTGCTAATGCATCACATAAAAAATTAATTCTAAGCAACAACATCATTTTGATAAGTGCAATTCTCCCAAACCATGACAATTTCAACTTTTGGAAACTTTGTATTCTACTTTTAATTTCCATTTTCAGTGTCATAATTCAATCTTTTAAGCTCTTCCAATCTATTTGATATAATTATTCCCAAGTATTTCAACTTATCTTTAATTTGAATGTTACCCGTTCCCTTTATCTTCTTCTGATCTTCTCCCATATTACAGAGCATCATTTCAGATTTATCCCAATTTACCTTCAAACCGGTAATATCCTCAAAGTCCTTTAAATGTGCTCTAATTCTATCTATTACCTTCTCAGAGTGTTTTACAATTGTTAAGGTATCATCTACATACATACTTATCTTGTTATTCATAATCCCCTCTAATTTTCCATCCTCTCTTATAGCTTTTGCTAATATCTCCATTGCCATAATAAACAATATTGGGGATAAAGGACATCCCTGCCTCGTACCAGCCTCTAATTTTACCTCATCAGTAACCTCATCATTTACTCTAACAGTGGCTATTCCTTGACGATATAATTGATCAATTATCCTTCTAAATTTATCCCCGAATCCGTAACATTTGATTATTTCCTTAATTGAAATCCATTGTAAAGAATCAAATACCTTAAAAATATCCAAGGATATTAATCCCACTTTCTCTTTTGTTTGACTCACCATATCTATTAAATCTACTACTCTTCTAGTCAAATCTGCCAATATTGCTGTGAAGATCTTGGCATCTTGGTTTATCAACGAGATTGATCTGTAGGATTCTACTTTTTCTAAGTTCTTTCCAGGTTTTGGCAACAGTACAATTGTAGTCCTATACCATGAAGTCAGAATTTGCCCACCATCCAATATATAATTATATAATTTTACCAACTTTGGTACAACTATATCTTTAAATTCCTTATAAAAATCAGCAGGCAATCCATCTTCCCCAGGAGCTTTCCCCAACTTCAAGCCCACAATTACCTCTTTTACTTCCTTTTCTGACACTTGTTCTTCCATTCTTTCTTTATGTTCCTGTTTTATCCCACTAACTATTTGTTTCTCTAATTTCTTTTTAAGCTTCTCCACATCTATTTCTTTTCTTGCATATAAGGCTTGATAAAATTCTTCACAATTTCACATTTATCTTTAATCTTATTACATCTTATCCCTTGTTTATTAATCAAAACTCCAATTTCCCTTTTTTCTTCTTATCTTTTGCTGCTTTTGCTAGTAATTTTGAATTTTTATTACTATATTCAAAAAACTCTCTTTTTAAATAAACCAAATCTCTTTTCACCTTTTCCATATCTTTGCCTACCAATTCATCCTTCAATCTTTGTAAATTAGCAAAAATCTTTTTATCCTTTGTCTTTGAATGTTCCTCCTGTAGCCTCTTTATCTCATTTTCAATTTTCAATCCAGTGCTGATTTATATTTTTTATATTTGTTACTTGTCATCTTAATACATTCACCTCTAAAAACCGACTTCATGGCATCCCAGACCACATGGAAATTTACCTCACCATTATCATTCCATTGCCAATTTTCCTTCCAACTCTCCATAATTTGTTCTTTACACTTATGATCTTTAAATAGGTTAACGCCATATCTCCAGCTCCTTCTCAGTCGACTTTCACTCTGTAACCTCAGTTCCAAAACCACCTTAGCATGGTCTGATTCCTTAAAAATTCCAACTTCAATCTTCTCCAAAATTTTGACCATATTTTCAGTTACGAATATATAATCAATTCTAGAGTATGAGTCAGGCACCTGTGAAAAGTAAGAGTATGCCCTTTCTAACCCGTTAAGCTCTCTCCAGCCATCCAACTATCCAAAGTTCGTTCTTTAATCCCTTTTCCACATCTTGATATATTCGTGCAATCCAAATTTGATTTTACTAAATTAAAATCCCTAGCCACAATCATCCTTGTTGTTTTTTCTTTGATCAAGATTTTATGCATTTTTTTCTAAAAATTCAGCTTGACGATCATTTGGGGAATATATGTTCACCAAAGTTATTTCCTCATCATCTATTTTCCCTTTTACTATCAAATATCTACCCTCTGAATCTGAAATACTGTTTGTTATCTCAAACCCCAGCCTAGTCGAGATCAAAATTGTGACACCTCTTGCTTTTGATGTACCATAGGACTTTTCATAGTGTTGCATCCATCCTAAAAAAAATTTATTTGAATCTTGAGATTTTTGATGAGTTTCCTGTAGAAAGACTATGTTCGGTCTATCTTTCTTCAAAGCTGATTCTATCCTCCTCCTCTTAATCTGAGATCCTGTACCTTTTACATTCCACGTTAACACTTTAATGGCCTTCATAGTTTAATTTGCCACCCTCTTCCACTGCTTCCGAGTTCTCCATTGGACGTGCTACCTACTAACCCACAATAGTTACAAAAAAACTTGGAACAAAAAACACCCATTACCAACTTCCCCACTTTCTTCTTCACAAAAAAGAAGCCACCTTTGTCTTCCAAAGAAGGGAGGGAGGGATGTGTAAGATGTGCATGGAAGTTACTGCTCTAGCGCATCTTCCCCATTATAAAAACAAACTTATAAAAAGATCTTCCCCTGTAAAAAATTCTTAATTTTGCACCTTTCCCCTTCTAGGTTTCGCTTGACCCTTCCTCCACCACAATGAATGATAGTTCATCCTCTGCTCTACCTGGTTGATCTCCACCTGCTGCACCACCCTCGTCTGCTCCAGCATAGTCCTTTCTTATACCTCCCGACTCCAGCAGATCTTTCCTTAATGCCACCCAATGATTTGAACCCGCCTTGACCAACTCAATTAAAGACAAGTACTCCAATGCATCAGTCTTTTCATCAATCACATGCATTTTTCTATCATGAAAAAATCTTAACTGTTGTGGAAATCACCAATTATATTTTATCCCTTTTTTCATCAGTAGCTTTGTTACAGGTTTCAGCTTATATCTCCAGCCACGTTCCTTAATAGAAATATCATTGTATACCTCCACATAACACCCATCAATTTTCAGAGCACCAGAACCAGCCTGTTTTTTAAAAGCCATTACCTTCAACTTATCTCCCCAATTTGCAAATTTAACCAAAACATTTCTTTGGACATCTTTTCCCCCTCTCGGACCCACTCTGTAGACACTTGCAAGATCCTCTTTAACAAAATATTTTCCCATGTTCAAATTATTTAACCAATCGACAATTCTATCCCTTAGATGGTCTGGCGTTCTTACCATCATATGGCGAATCACAATATTCTGTTTTCTCATCAATTCTTCCATCACATCTATCCTTTTTTCATGCTCATCAGCTTTCGTCTTAGTCTCCTTCACCTCTTCCTGTATCCCTTTTATTTCCCCTTGCATCTCTTTCACATCACCCTGCATCAGCTTAACATTTCCCTCTATCTTTTGAAAATTTAAATCAATTTTTTAGAGAAATCAATAAACATTGTAGCCAATTTGTCCTATTTTCCCAAGATTTCATTTTTATCTTTCACCCTTGCTTCTTCCATCCTTTCAAATTTCTGGAACAATTTACCAAGTTCAACCATTATTTGATCTGATCAAATGCCGTAGGTTCGGGTGATGGTGAAGATGATGAAGGTGCATCCGCAGCTGCCGGTTTGTCTCTCTTCTTTGGTTTTACCATCACCTCCTCCTCCTTTCTCTTTCCCCTTGTAATCTTATCCATAGTGACATCAAATAGGAGCTTCAATGCTGCAACACTCTTGGTTCGCGCAAACCCCTCCCCTTGAAACTGTTCCAGCGCTTCAGTTCTCTTTTCTTCTATTAATAATCCAAATAGAAACTCCTGTTTTCCTTAGATGTGAGGCATCTCAACCAAATGCCACAGTTTTCATATTATATTCCAATTGTAAAACTTTATCCCAATATCATAGGATCGAATAAAGACTTCCAGCCACTATGTATCCAGGCAAAGAGTGGGAAAATGAAGAAGGTAGTCACAAAAACACATAAGCACTTTCCTCAAACAGCAGGGGATAGAAGAAAAAAAATAAAAAATTGTAATCCAACATGAAGCAGAAAAGAGCTGTAAATCCAATAAAAAAGGAGAAAAAGCCAAACCAAAAGTATCAAAAACCTTGTGGTATCTCCAATAAATTCAAGCAAAAATTTAGATGAAAAAATAGCGCTACTTAGTATCCAGACACAGCAATTGGCTCCAGTTCAAAACAATATCACAGAAGCAGGGGAAATAAATGGAAATAAATAACAAGAACCAAAAATTATGATCCAAATCCACAAACCAGGGGAAAATCCAGTTTCAATTATACTGATCCCAATCCACAAGCGTAATTTCGCCATTGACTCCAAAACCTCAGCAATGGTATCTGAGTGATTCCCTCCACCTTCACGCCAAACCAGCAAAACCAATACCACTCCACAAGTTCTCCTCTCCTTTCTCCTTATCTTTTTCCTTCTTGCATTTACTGCTCCCTCTGTAACTTTCCAGCCCCTCAGCTCTTATGTTCTCCACTTCCTCTATTTTACAGCACGGCTTTCTTTCTCCTACTCTTAACTTTCGATTTTAAAGTCCTCCGCCGCCATTACAGCCTCTTCCCTGACTTTCCCTTTCTCACACTCTCGGCACTTACTTGCACTTTCTTGGTGTCAATCATCCATACAACTGGGGCCACTCGTCACCGTACTGAATCTCTTGCAAATTTAATCACCTGTGATGGCAAACCTTGGCACTCCGGGTCCACTTTTCCACTCACTGGGCTCCCATCTAAGTTCAGAGCAGTTTGTTTGGTGCGACCTTCACTGCGCCTCACCCGCCGCTCGATCTCCAAACTTCGAGCCCGTAATGCAATCAATTTAATCCCCAGTGCTCTTAGGATCCGGTTAAATCTTCCTGGGACAGCAAATCCTCCAAATGTTCAAAAAATTCCACTTTTATTCCTCATTTCAGCGTGAGCTGAGAAAAGTGTGTGCTACTCCAGGCTCATCTTGCCCCCCCCCCCTGTACTAACTTTGGCTTTGGTATTCAGACAGTGCTGTTTAAAAGAGAGTGTCCTGTCAAGTGTCACACTGAGATATTTTGATGCTGAACAATGCTGTAATTAGTTCCCTTGCCATGTAACATACAACTCAACTCTTGCCTCTTGGTTTCAAAGGTGGAAAGTGTACACTTGCTTGAGTCTATCTTGGATTAGGCTTCAAATGGTTGATGTTGTAATACTGTACTATTTCTGATAATACATTCCTTGGGGCAGTCCATTCTTCTGCAAACTCTAGCTGCTGTTCTTTCCATTCATAATCTCATAAAATCTCTGGTTCTGAAGGAAGATGCCAAAGACCCTAGTAAGATTATTAATTTTATGGAGCAGAATCCTATGATTGACAGTATCATACACTACAGTTGGGTCAATGAAAGCCACTCATATAATTAGCTTTCTTTCAAAGCCATCCTGAATGTGTTGTGCAAGGTTAATAATTTGACCACTGCATGACCTGCCTGGCCTGAAGCCTCCTTGCTCCTTCATGATCTTTCCATCAATAAATTCAAAAATATGATTTACAAGACACTGTTACAGTGTGGCAAAGAAGTGGACTCTGGTCAGTAGCTTTTAGGGTTAGCTGGGTCTTTGCTGGTTTTCAATAAAGCAACAGCTCTAGTCTGTCCCCACAATTCATGAACTTTAAATTCATCTAAGACTGCCGCCCGGAGCACTGCCACACCTGGGGAGGGCCCTGCCTCTCCCTCCCCCACTCCTGTTGGGGAGGGATAAGGGGCTGTGGGCCTCCGGGGCCAGGCCGAAGACTGCTGCCCAGAGCGCTGCCACACCTGGGGAGGGCCCCACCTCTCCCTCCCCTGCTCCTGTAAGGGAGGGATAAAGGGCTGTGGGCCACCAGGGCCAGGCTGAAGACCTCCACCTGGAGTGCTGCAGCAGCTGGGGGGCCCCTCTCCCCCCTGCTCCTGTCAGGGAGGGATAAAGGGTCGTGGGCCACTGGGGCCAGGCCGAAGACCTGCCATCCAGAGTGCCACCTCAGCTGGGGCGGCACTGCCTCTCCCTCCCCCGCTCCTGTCGGGGAAGGATAAAGGGCCATGGGCTGCTGGGGCCAGGCCAAAGACCTGCCACCCAGAGTGCCACTGCAGCTGGGGGGTGCCTCTCCCTCCCCCACTCTTGCTGGGAGGGATAGAGGGTTGTGGGCTGCCGGGGCCATCAGTGAAACTGTTGAGCTGGTGGTTCTGTTACTTGTGGACCTTGTCGCTCAGAATTCTGTAACTTTATATTGTTTTTTCTGATTACATTGTTGTTATTGTTGATATATTGTATTTTCTGTAAATCTGTATTTCCAATGTTGTATTTTTATATTCTTTGTAAGCCACTTCGAATTGTCCATTGGATTGAGGGAAGCAGGATATAAATAAAAATATTATTGTTGTTATTATTGTTGTTATTATTGTTGTTATTGTTGTTATTGTTGTTGTTGTTGTTGTTATTATTATTATTATTATTATTATTATTATTATTATTATTATTATTATTATTATTATTATTATTATTATTATTATTATTATTATTATTATTATTATTATTATTATTATTATTATTATTATTATTATTATTATTATTATTATTATTATTATTATTATTATTATTATTATTATTATTATTATTATTATTATTATTATTATTATTATTATCTATGCTTTTGTTCATTAATTGCACAAGCCATTCCAAAGTGCAGGGACCAAACTATTTTATCTGCTCTGTTCTTATGTCATCAATACCTGCTGCTTTATTTGGTTTCATGCTCCCTATAGCTTCCTCCAATTCAGATGCCACAAAGGGGTGATTAAGTAAACCACCCTCTTGTTCCTCTGGTCAGACGGCTTTTCTCCCCATCTTTTTGCCTTGAGTTTTTCCATTCTTTAGCAACTGACTAGCTATTTGGTCTGCTGTTACTCCAGTATAGCTTTGATGTGGCTGGGTTAAATCTCCACTTAAATTTTAAAGTAATTTCTAAGCTTGTCTATTGTTCTGCTTCATATCCAGGTTCGTGATTAATGTGCACCATCATGATTTCTAATTTTCAGCTAGAGCCTGTGCCAGTTCTTCCTCAGCTTCAACAGTATCTTCCTGAAAAGGATCCTGGTTGTAGAATGAGTTCACAGATATGAGCAGTGAGGCACTGCAGGCGGTTCTGTCCAGTTCTAGCGAACCGGTAGCAGAATTACCTGGCCACACCTACCTCCCTGCACCCCTCTTGCTCATGTATTCCTCCATTTGCATGATTCCAGGGAAGAAAGTTGACTATTATCGATGTCCCATCTGATAAGGCTGTGGTGTGAGTTCCCTTTGATACTGCTTTGGTGCATCCTATAACAGGTGGTCTATTGAAGGTGAGATTTTTCCCCTTTGTTCTTGGCAGATACTGGCTCCTTGTCTTCTCAGTAAGCTTATTCAAAGCACTTAAAAGAAGCTGTCATGTTTCTAGAATAATTTCATGTTCCATGTTCCCCTAGTTTCTCAGTTTCTTAATTGTTGCATTGTTTTTACTTTTGATATGTTTCAGTCTTGGCATCATTTCAGGACTTCTCAACCTTTTAAAGCTGGGGGCCTGGTCATGCTCTTTCAGAGAACTTTGGGGGCCAGATGACCACATGGCACTTTTAAGTGTGGTGGAGGCAGTGGGGGGTGACATGAAATGGCATCAGGGGCCACATCCAGCCCACAAGCTGCAGTTTGAGAATCACTGACTTACACAGTACCCACTCATCTGAACATGCCTGTATAATGGGTGCAGCACTTTGGCATGTAACAGGGAAACACAATGTCATGCTTCACCTTGTTGAGTCATCTTCAGAAGAGGATTTTTTAATTTTTATTTTGCAGCTGGAGGGACCCCGTGAGCAGGAGAAGCAGACAGGAACATTGGGAAGATCCTGGGTAGGAGGGCTGAGGACTCTACTGATATTGAGGGATTGAAAGCTGAGGACAGTGTGGCAGAGGTGAGATACATTTTGCCTGAGAGGAAGACAAAGTCTCAGAAGTCAATAGTAAAAAAACAGCACTGGCTTAAGGTACATTAATAACTAACTGGATACAGGTGGGTGACAAGGAGAGGCTAGGGTTGCCATAATTCTCTCCCACAAAACCGGGACAGAAGTATACTTGACAAAAATTGACGGGTTATCTACAAAATAGCCTTTTTTAAAACATATTATAGTGACAGCTATAAAACACTTTCACATTAAATATATCAATATATAAATGAATTTATTTACAACTGTTAATTCTTACTGTAAGATGATCTGTTGTACTTCTGAGCAGTTGTGTCGCAGTCAACTCTTAACGTCCTCAGTTCCAGGAAACACACTGGTCACACTTATCGGGTGGTGGTGGGAGGCGAGGACATTAAGATTTGTCTCCAGGTATACTCTAACTCCAATGTGGCAGGAAATCGCTCATTTGATGGTGAGAGTTCGAGTTTATTTTAATGGTGTGATATAATAAACAGCCAGTAAGTTTATAAAATCCAGGACTTTAACATGATTTTTATTAAACTGGCTGGGACAATGTTTCTGATCTTGAATCCAGGACAATCCCAGTTTTCCTGGATGTATGGCAACCCTAGGAGATGCATATGTAAATTCTGTGAGCTCATGCAGTGAACTTGTGCCAGAGAACTCTATAAATAGCTTTGCACCCATGCTCATCTTTGTTTTGCTAAAATTGCTTAGAACTACTTACAATATGATTGTCTGATGATTTGCTTCTGTCTGTCCTCTGAAATTTAAGGTGGTTATCCAGAATATTTACTTGCAATCAGTGGGCTAATCAGTACCTTTTCTCCAAGGATTGTTTTAGTAGGTAAAGTGTATAGGAGGGAACCCAATAAAAATGTAGGTAAGCTGTACAATGTATACAATGACATTTTGCAATGTACTATAATAGCTTAATGAGATTACTGTTATTTTTTGCTCTAGGCATTTAACCAGTGGCAAAGCAAGAAAAAAGTAAGGCAATAAGGAAAAGCCAAAAATAACCAAAAAATAAAAATATAAACAGCCTCTTATAGATCCATGAGAATGCTACAAGGATCTCCCATTAATTACACGTTGTCATCAGATTTTCAAGGGGAAATATAGGTACAGTAGACCCTCGCATAACAACATTACTTTGTTCCCCAAGTAGCATTGCTAAGCGATTTTTGTTGTTATGCGGGTTTCTATGGAGTTTCCCGCAAAACGACGTTTTCAGCGTTGTTGTCCAGATAATGACAGTTAATTTAGTGTTGTTGTCCAGACAATGGCACTGAAAACGTTGTTATGTGGGGGAACACGTGGTGCATAACAACACGTTGTTAAGTGAAAATGATGCTATCCGAGCACGTTGTTATGTGAGGGCTGACTGTAATCTAAGGAAACTGTGGGGAAATTAAGTATCATTTCCTTCAGAAATTCAGATGGAAGCCAGTATTCATATTGTTATTTCCAACTGGAGCAGGCCCATTGACTCAGAGAATTTATGGGGGGTGGGGAATGCTGGTTTACATTTCAGCAGTTGATTCAATGAGCCTAATCACTAGCTAGGACTAGTGACAAATAGTGACAAATTCTCTGGATGTGTCTTTACCACATGTCATTTCCATTCCCCATCAAAACAAATATCTCAAAGCAAGTGCCAGTTGAATGTAGCTCATCTGTTATTTTACTTCCACTTCTTTTGAACATAGATCTTTCCAAAAACCTAGTCTACAATAACTCATAATTTGTTTTACTGCCATGGTCATATGCTACGGTGGAGAATGACATTGATAAAAAAGTTGGGCATTCAATGGCATCTCTACTTTGCTCATTGTTATAATGCAGCCTATGTAATCTCCCCCCACCATTTTTGCAGACCCAGATTTAAAAAGTTCCCATTCCATTCTTGTGTTTGAATACATATATTGCTGTAACATTGTGTAATATTATTAGGATCAGTACAATCCTCCATTTTGTATTTGTCTTCTTGGTCTTAGTCTTGCAGTATTGTGGGACTTGCGTTCCCGCCTTAACTATGGAGTACGAAAGTCTTCACTCTGGTCCGATGACCTCCCAGTCACCCCACTCCTCTCCTGTCCAATTCTGTTGTTTCCCACCCAAATGTATCCATTCCTGATTGTATATATTTAGCAGTGCTGTGCCATTGCTCCACATGTTCTGACTGCCTAATAAAGTTGTTTGGCCCTGCTATGTTGGCTGCTTCAGATTTCTACCAGAACATCAAATTGGCGACAAGGATGGGATGATGGCATCCCATGCACCTACCTTAGCTCTGTTCAGTGTGGCGCCATGCTTAGGGTTACGCAGTTTCAAGAGGTACAAGGTGATTCTACTCAGGGCAATTCCACATTAGGGTCCTCCCCCACCCGCTTATCCCAAGGGGAAGATGAGGAAGGCATCTTGGCAATCAGCTGCAGCCCCCAACTTTATAATTCAAGCCAGCCTCAATTCCTTCGGAGGCCATCAGCAAGCCTAGAACGTGGAAGTGTAGCATTTGATTTACAGGATCAGGGGCAGTTTGCAGAGTGTTTCCCCATTCGTCCAAGTGAAAAGCGGGCCTTTGATTTCTCCCAAGAAGCCCCCCATCCTCCTACATTCAAGTCTACCTCAACTCCAACCCAAATGAGGCAAGTTTTCATTGAGCTGCCCCCTACTCAAACTTCTCAAAGGCGGGACTTTTCATTGTGTTTTACCCCTCCAGATTCTAGTTTTAATTTCGAGCGATCCCCTTCTCCTGCTTCATCCAAACGGGGTTATAATTTAGTTTGCCCCCTCCCTGGTTCCAACTCCAGTTTGGGACAGTGCTCCCCAAATGCAAATAGTTCAGAAAAGGCCTCCAGTATGGGGTATCACTCATGGAACCAAGTCTCCCTAGGACCTCCAAATACAGTCATGTATCAGTATGGCTAAAAGGGGTTTGTGGGCCTCCACAGTGGCTTAAGGGACTTTGTCCCATCCTAGCGGGGAGGGATGTTGTGTTTGAATACATATATTGCTGTAATTTTGTGTAATATTATTAGGATCAGTACGATCCTCCATTTTGTATTCGTCTACTTGGTCGTGCATTATTGCGGGACTTGCGTTCCCGCCTTAACTATGGAGTCTTGTAAAGTCTTCACTCCGGTCCAATGACCTCCCAGTCACCCCACTCCTCTCCCATCCAATCCTGTTGTTTCCTGCCCAAATATATCTATTCCTGATTGTATATATTTAGCAGTGCTGTGCCATTGCTCCCCATGTTCTGACTGCCTAATAAAATTGTTTGGCCCTCTTATGCTGGCTGCTTCACATTTCTACCAGAACATCAAAATAATTCTGCACAAAAATATGTGGAGAAAATGGCTTTCATCTTCATGTCATAAACTTTAGGAAAAGTGGGCCCAACCCCACTGAAGCTCCCCAGCTCACTAAGTAGCATTGTTTTTAGATTATGCATTTATTCTTCAGGGGAGGATAATTTAATTTATTAATTCATTCATATTTAAGCAGGAAAATAACTACTTGTTTGGAAATATCTGGATTCTTCCTTCTTTCAAAAATGACAACTCCATTATATAAAATCTATATTTCGCAAGTACAGGATTACTTTCCACATCTGTTTCATTCAATTTCTGCATCATTTCTTCAGATTTTCAAAGCACACAAAACCTCCTGTATTTTGGATACATTTCCCTCTAATATGAGCATTTATTAACATTATCTTCCCTGCATGCAACTCCCTGTAAAATTTCTGAGGGCAATTTTAAATGAAGTATGCATTTTTTGTATTATTTTCAGCATATTAAGAAGTGCATTTGTAGAAGTGCAAAATCTAAAGGATAACAGGCTTATTTGTAAATGTTCATGTTTGAAAATTAGCCTGGAGATGTAAATTAGATCAGTTTTCTATAAGAAGTAGATGAGGGAGGAAAAAAAGTTCAGCCCCCCCCCCACCTGATTTGGTGAACTCCATGGCCCATCCTAGATTGATCATATTGCTGTTGTTCAAGGGGCTACTGTTTCTATCTTTAGCTGCATGAAAAGACTTTCATGCTGGTGCAGTGATTAAACTGGTGTACTGCAGCCTGAACGTTGCAAGTTCAATCCTGACCAGGGGTCAAGGTTGACTCAGCCTTCTATCCTCTAGATGTCATAAGATGAGTACCCAGCATGTTGGGAGCAAAATGCTAATTAACTTGTAAACCGCCCATAGAGTGCATTAAGGGCTATGAGGCGGTATACAAGTGTGATTGTTTCGCTTTTGCTATATACCTGTGCTAGCCAGTTTAGGTCATTCAAACACACACCTTCAGTCCTTCTTGGAAGTGTTCAAAAACAACTCTTCTGAAATTCACTTCAGATAATAATAATAATAATAATAATAATAATAATAATAATAATAATAATAATAATAATAATAATAATAATAATAATAATAATAATAATAATAATAATAATAATAATAATAATAATAATAATAATAATAATAATAATAATCCTTTCATGTCAGGAATAATTCTAGGTTGAAAGGATTTTTTCAGGAGAAATGCAAGGAACACCCAAATAAGGCTCCTTCCATGTTCCCAAGAGTTGGGACAGAGACAGGTGCACAATCCATCATGCAGTATCAGGGCCGACATCAGAAATTTCCAAGCCCGGTTCGCCCCCCCACACACACACACACATTTTGGCCATGCCCCCCGTGGTTTCTGCGCATGCATGGTCTGTTTGCGCATGTGCACATTGTTTGTTTCCCAGTGCCGATGGGCCCCCATCATCTCCGGGCCCAGGACGGGAGTCCTACTTGTCCCCCCCCCCTCCTGATTGCGGCACTGTGCAGTATCTGGGTCTCGAACTGCTGACTTGCCAGCGTTCTAGCTAATAAGGTGAGCTTCTTATCTGCTGAGCCACCGCAGCCCAATTATGAATACTTTATTAGTAATTGTCACATAAAAAACATATTAACATCAAATTTTAACCCAGTACAAAAACATTTTATATCTCCTTCCCCCCCAAATGACTTCCAACAACTACATCTCCTGCACTTATTTTAATCATTGTGGTGTTTACTGGTTACTCTGCTACCTTCATATCCTCTAAAGCCAATCAATTGTAATTACTGTAGTACATTTCTTTTGATGCTCCTCCGTATAGTACTTATTTACAAAGTCCACCAACTTCTGCCACACCTGAAAAAAGGAATCATCTTCTTGATCTTGTAGCTTCGTTGCCACTTTATCCATCTCAACCAAGCCCCACAGTTTCAAAAGCCAATCATGCACATCTGGTATAATATCCATTTTCCAATATTGTGTATAAAGCAGATGAGCTGCTGTAACCATATGCTAAATAAGCCTTTGCTCAGTAATTAGTAATGTTTCTAAACCCAATCCTAAAAGAAAAAGTTCAGGGTACAGTTCAACTTTACATTTCAGAATCTTAGACATCATATTTGCAATCTCTCTCCAATATACTTTTACTTTTTCACATGTCCACCATACATGGGAAAGCGAGCTTTCTTTTTCTTACCGCAGCCCAATTAAAAGTAGGTTTGACTGTGGAATTCTGTCCTTTCCCTCTTAACAATTGTGATCATGTTATTGGAACAGCAGCTGTAGACTGTCTTGCTTAGCTGGACCGATCTCGCCATGGTGTTCCACTGGGAAACTCAATTTCATCTCCTAGAAAGAATGCCTTTAAAACTTACAGCAGCTGCATTGTTTATACCACTGTGGGAAGAATTTAAAACCATGACTGATGCGGGCAGGCCCTCAGTGACAATCGTTTCCAGGTCACTGTAAGGTCTGATGGATAGATGTTGAAGAAGAAGAAAAAATAGCATTGTTTGTTTTTTCTTTGCTAAAATGTGTCACTGACTTAATGTTTGCAGCATTCTTTTGCAGAAACTCTGCAAATATATTCATATATTATATTTCATACAACCTTTTCTTCAAGGACTGAACTCACTATGTATTTTTGGGGGATTTTTTAAAACGAATCTGTCCTTTGAATTTTTATTCTTGCAATCTCCCTCCAATGTAGGCTTGGTTTAGAAGAAATGACTGGTTATTTTGGGAACTTCCGTGCAGAAAATAGATTTTCTGATACAACCACGATCCCAGTTGATCATTCTAAATGTTACACCATATTGTGTATTGTACATTCTGTTCATGCCATTATGACTATTATCCCATAGATACTAGTTTCCGCTCCAATTTTTCTTGCAGTGATCTTCAGATTCACCCAAACAAGGACTCTTCTTTTTCGACTCTAGAATTTCTCTGTGAAAACTAATTTTTAAAAAACCAAAATAAACAAAGACCTGATTAAATAATGAGACTATTGGTAATATTTTACTCTTAAATAGGGCTGACAAAGGCTGCCTTTACATCAGTTTTAGGAAACAGAGATTCCCTATCTATTACAAACTGCTTCTGTTGTTACCTTCAGTCTGTGGCCAAGGATAAGGGACTATTCAAAATTTAAACATCCCTTGACAGAATAGAATTTTGCAGGCAGGAAAACTCTTGCATGGATCTGATCTTTGTAGGCAGAAAGTGTGAGCAGGCTTTAAGGTTGAAAAAGACACAGACTGGAAAAGGTAGAGGGAGGAAGGGGTAGGTGAGAGAAAACAAGAGCTTTGGGAGCTGCTATCTGAGACAGAATCCGTAGGGATCTGATCTGAGGAAGCATATGTGCTGCTTTGTGAGAGTGTGGTCTTCTTTCTCTTCATTGTGTGTTTGCAAAAGGGCATGTTAGCAAAATATGCTGAAGCTGGGCAGTATTTTTAATAGATTACTAAAAAGCCAAGAATAAGAAGAAACATTGCAGCCTCCAGAAGTTTCCATCAGGCAAACATGATTTAACATTTGTAGTTAAAGTCAACAGTTAAAAAAATGAGGCCTGAATTAACACCCTTGCCACATCAAGCAGGATTGCCAATAAGGTAAAATTGTTTTTAGATTCCAAACAGGGGGGAAAAACCTGACAGTTCTTCTCATTCTGCAGACTAAATGCTGGCTTCTTGTGGTGAAACACATGGTTTTTAGGCTTAGTGTATAGCAGGGGTGGCCAAACTTTTCACACCTCTGGCCAGTCACATGGTTACTCCTGCAGTAAAATGTGTCTGTGGCTGTTGTAAACATGTTTACAACAGCACCAGGTGCATTTATGGCAGTGTTATACACATGCACAGGCGCGATTTAGTTCTGCTTCCAGTAGTGGTGAGGGCAGCATGGGCCAGATGATTTGACAGCGTGGGCCTAGTCCGGCCCACGAGCTGTAGTCTGGCCACCTCTGGTGTAGAGACATGTGAAGTCTTTACATCAGTCTTTACAATAACAGTGTAGTACCATTGAAACCCAGTTCACATCTATTGACTTTTTCTGCAACACACATGCATCAACCTTCTCCTCCTCTCCTGTGCACCCTTTTGAGCCTACTAAAAATCTAGTCCTGAAAGTTCTCAAGTGTTCTAGAATATTGTGATCCAGCCCTCATCAGACTCTGAAGATGACCTGGATCAGGAGGCACTTCCTATGCCCAGCACAGTTCTGCCTCCCCAGGCTGCAGCTGAATCTGAACCCCAGCCTACACTTGAACCTGATAATGTCTTGAACCAGGAATCTCAGCCTGCTTCTGGCCCAACTCTGACTCCTCAGGCAGATGACATAGACCTGAGTTCTGACTCTGACAGCAATCTGCCCTTAGCCAGGGAACGGTGCCGAAAGGATCTGCAGCTGAGATGTAAGGAAGCTAGAGCTCATTATCGGAGAAGGCTCCCAGCTGACACCCATTAGCAGGGAGGCCCATATGTAAGCATGTTCCACAATTCTAGCAAAGACCGACACCCTACGTGACTTTTGATACCTCTTGTGAATGCCTGCTATGACCCTGACACCTTTGGACTAGATGCTCACTTTGAACTACCAGTAACCAGACCTTGCCTTGCTCTTTGGGCTTTGCTATTCAGATTCTCCTTGGATAGACTGTTGTCAGTACTTTCTGTGTAGTGCCCCTGTGTGGTGCCCCTGCCTGCTGGAGTAGGTCAGCACACAGAGCAAATTTGGAGAGCTTAGCAGCAATGACCCCACAGAAACTACCATTGCCATTCTCATTGCCCACCCCAAAAATGGAACATTCAGCCTATAGCCATAATACCATCTCTTCCTACCCTAACAGCCAGCACTGGAAAGCACCCATTGTCTTTTCAACCAACAAGGAGGGCATGAAGAAAACTAAAACAACAATACTCTTTATTTTTGCACAATTCCAAAGCTACAAAGCACAAAATAAAACACTGAACATCCTAGTGTTGAGCCATTTCCCCGCCCTCCTTACAGCACAACTGTGACAGGAAATGCTGTTTGTCTTCTTCTCTTATCTCCATTGAATCACTTTTCTTTGTAGCTGGAAAAAAACTACTCTGACATCCAGTATCCAGGAGGTTTGATGCAGACTAATTTAGAAACCAGAATGACTACAGGAAGGTCCACACAGCAGATTTGGAGTGATTTTCATGGAAAACATCTGCAACTCATTCATGCCTGCAACAAAATTTGTTTATTGGTTTACTTCTTTGGGATTAGGGCATTGGTTCCTAACATGGGGCTCATGCCCCACAGGGAGACTTCAATTCCCAGAAGCCTAAGTACATTGGCTGATCAGTGTGCTTGGGAAATTTGGGAAATTGACTTAGGCTTCTGGGAATTGAAGTCCAAAAACCAATGGTTAGGAAACTTTGGATTGGGGTATTAATGCTCTTTTAGAGCTGATGCTCAGAAAACTGTAGACTTCATGGCTGGCCTTAGGAAACTAACCTGGCCTCCTCCTCACTTTCCTCCAATTTGTTTAACAGGTCTTTGGTAACAATTAGGACCTTTCAATGGCAATCCTGGCCCTGGTGGGGGCGAAGAGTCCTGGCCCCGGTGGGGGCGAAGAGGCCACTCCACTGGCCACCCCACCTGGCCGGCGTTTTTGGGCCCCGCCCTCGCCCTCAGACTCAAAAGGCGAGGGGGCATTGGGCAAGCTACCACCGCCGCTGAGCGTCCTGGCCCCGGTGGGGGTGAAGAGGCCACTCCACCGCCCACCCCACCTGGCTGGCATTTTTGGGCCCTGCCCTCCCCCTCCCTCTGCTCAGACACAAAAGGACTCTAAAGGGGGGGATTGGATATTTCTTGTGTTTTTTTGTTGTTGATGGGTTTATTTATTTTTTGATGTGATAGTTTGTTTTCAAATTTGACCTTTCGAATTGTACTGCACTGCTTTTTGAATTGTACTGTGTTATATTGTATTGATTAATTTATGTTTATTATTGATTATTGTATTGAATTTACTTTTTATACTTCTTTATTATTGTATTGTATGATATCTACATGTTGTAATGGCCGCCATGAGTTGGCTTTGGCTGAGAAAGTGCGGGATATAAATTATTATTATTATTATTATTATTATTATTATTATTATTATTATTATTATTATTATTATTATTATTATTATTATTATTATTATTATTATTATTATTATTATTATTATTATTATTATTATTATTATTATTATTATTAATTGTTATCCTGATCTTAATTTGTGTGTTTTAATGGCTCAAGTTGGTTTTAAATCTGTTAAGCTCTGTGTATTTATTTCACCCTGACAATTTATTAAATACTGTTTTAACTGTAGCTTTGTATTTCTATTGTTTTAGACATATATTGTATGCTGACTTCTGTGCTCCAAGGTAGAAAGACAACATTTAAATAAATGATCACATAACTAAATATTTCAAATGTAGGAAAGCACTTATTCCCATGCAGAAGTTGAAATGAAATAATGTTACAGGACATAATAATTAATAAATTATGTAATGATAATAGTAGTAGCATAGCGGGTGGGGTGTCATTCCTCTCATCCTTTTCACATTTTTCAATCCACCACCACACTTCAATCAAAGACCATTGAGTATTCAGGGACTACTGAATGCTTGATCCTCATTGTTAGCTTGGAGGAGGGTGGGAAATCAAATTTTCACATGAGGAGTGTCACTAGGAAAAGAATGGATGTACCTTGTCTCTATTTGGGTGGACACTTTGTGACAGAAGACATCAGGTCAAGAAAAGAAGGGTTAGAATTTGCACATGTGTCCTAGAGTTTGAGCATGAACAAAGTGGTTCCTATTTAGGGTTCAATCCAGCTGTGCCCTCCCCTAAGACACTTTTGATCCATTTCCCTCCATTTTCTTAATTTATGTTTCTTTCCTCTCCTTTAAGATTCTGTGATTACTCTTCATCATACCTGTCAACCATCCCGATTTGGCCGGGGAAACCCCGTAATTTGATGTCGATTGACATCATATCCCGCCCCGCGCTGCCAAAACCCCGTAATTTGGCAGCGGGGAAAAACGCTTTCTGCACATGCACGGAAGTGCTATGCCACTTGCGCAGCTTGCGTAGGGGTAAAACCCTTCCATGCATGCGTGGAAAGCGACCTGCGCACAAGCAATGTGCGCAGGTCCCGTTTTTCCAGAGCCGCGGGTTGACAGGTATGCTCCTCATTGATTAGTCTTCACTATCATTTTGCTATGGTTTTACCATCTTAGGGTGCAGTCACATGGTGGCAAAGGATTGTGTTTGATCACACTGGAAAAGGTAACTTTGTTCATAAAGCAGTCATTCTGTCTATCCTGGAATGCCTCCAGCCTGGCCCCCTAAAAAGAGTAGACATGCCACTGGACCACAAAGTTCCAGTCTGGGTATAGATCAGGGTCAGACTGGAGTGCTATTGTCCATATGTCATGTATTTGCTTGGAAAAACCTTGAATCAGAATGTATCACAAGCACTCAACATGTTGTTCATTCTCCATCTGATCACATCATTAAATGCTGTTCTTCTTTTAAAACAACAACAATGTTAATGTACTTCTAGAAAACATTGGTTTTAGATGATGTTTCTTTGTTTTGGCTCCAGTCCTGTTGAGACATAACATATGAGTTCCCTATTACAGGGAGTGATTATTAAAGATTATGATCATGTATCTTGTTTAAAGAGGATCACAGGAAAAAGGGAATTTATAAAAAGTAAAAGTAAAATCTAAAGTGGGGCAGCCATAAAATATTCTCAAGAAATGTGGATAGGACAAATGGGTAAGTGGAGAGCACTGGCATGAAAATTGGCTGTAGGCGTTGGATGCAGAATTGCATATAGAGAGGTTTTAATTAGAAAGCACTCAAAATTAAAGAGGCAGGCTTGCAAGATGTCTGCTTATCAACTCTCCACATTAACTGCAAATGTTACTGGCAAATAAATCTCTCAAGCTGGGATAACTTAAAGAATATTTGTAGGGAAGATGATGGTTTTGTCGGGTTCCGTTTCTCTATGACTATGAGAATACTGTCAATGGTTTCAATGGATAATAGGTTAAGTGTTCTTATGTATGGAATATGCTTACTGATGAATAGAAAAAAGAAAATTTACAATCACAAACATATTATGGCCTGAAGAACAGATTATTTTGGGGCTTTCTTTGAGATTCAATCAACACATGGACCTGCTATGTTGATTTTTGTGTCAGAGGTAGCTTTACAGCCTGTGTACCTCTGTGTACTCATTAAGGGGCCAGGACTCAGGGCTCAATACTAAACTGTCTGCATGTTTATTGTACCTGTTGCCTCTTAGATTTTTTTGTGTCATCAGATGGGCTCTAGTTCAGTTTCAAGTTTTGTTTTTAACATTTTGGAGGAAAAGATGCAAAGCTTTAGACACAAAATACATATTTTTAATGCCAAAATGTTATTGCTGAAGACTTTTTGCTCTTATACAAAAGTAGAAAATTTTACATTGCTTCCACTTTTTAAATAAGAGATACTGTACATCTTTTGCAGGGGGGGATGAGAAATTGTATTTGTTACTTCCATAGTTGTATAGAAGGAAGCCTACTGCTAGATTGTTCTTGGCAAGTACCATCTGAAGTAGGAGTATATAATAATGGCACACAATTTTCCTTTATTGCTGGCTTATTGTGTTGTATGGGTGTTCCTATTCTTTAGTTATATTTCCAGCTGTTCTTGAAGTTCAATTCCCAGAAGCCCTGATGAGCAGGAGTGCTGACTTGGGCTTCTGGTAATTGCAGTCCAAGAACTCCTGGAGTGCCCAGGTTTGCCATCACTGCACTAAGCTATCATGGCCCTTGAGAATTATACAGTGGCAAATAGTGTCAGAAGAGACATGAGGAAAGACTATATGAAAGGAACAGTGTATGAGTGAAGGCTTGAGATGGTAGTGCTTCATGTAGGCCAAGGTTTTTGTTGTTCAGTCACACAGTCTATTCCCACCCTTTGTGACTCCATGGACCATTGCCCGCCAGGCATCTCTATCCTCCACCATTCCCCTCAACCTGCCCAGCTCTGTGCACATTGCATCAACAAGGTATTTCTCCATAAATCCTGGAGATGGGTCTAGCAGCCTGAAGTCTCAGCAAATTTTCCTTTCTCTTTCTCTTCTCTCTCTCGAGATTTATATCAACAACTATATTTATTGCTATACCTGACACCGTTGATGCTAATAACACAAATTTATTGTATCCTTAGCTAGGACAGAATATATCACAGCAGCCAAATACTGAAGTTCTCCATCCTTAATGGAATTTTATATTAAACAACAAAAGTGTAGGAAGAACTTCCTTATATTTCTTATCTATTTAGTATTTAAAATGCATAGCAGTTTAAATGCAAAATATATGTAGGGTGGTAAAATGGAACTTTCTAAGTTGACTTGCTTCTGGAAATGTCCAGTTCTATAATAGAATAGTAAATGCAAATATGGTACTTTATGAAAAAGTACAAGAGCATAAACTTGAGACCTTTAATATAAAAATAAAATAAAGTTGCCATTTGTTAATAATTTACCATTACTGCTAGACTCAAACCACATTCTAGACACACCTTACCTTCATGTATTTCTTTATTAGCTATTCCATCAGGGACTGTACATATGGAAGTAGACTTGCAAATGATTGCAGAGTTTTTGGTTGTGTGTCATATGCTCAGTAACACAAACATGCACACAAGAGGAACTTCACCAAATAGTCACAACTGGTGCATCAATTTGGTTCCATGGATGGTAATACCCTCATTCTAACCTGCATTTCAGCATGGGGAGTGTACAGATCAGTGGTTCACTGTAGGAATCTGATTCATGTAAAGATCTCTTCTCAATCAGTCTCATGAAGCAGCAGTTTATATCATCAGATCTTTTAAGATAGAAACTTAAGAGTCCACGAAGTCCAGCTTCATTAGGCTCAGAGTAAGGAAAGAACAGAGAGAGACAGAAAACACCACTGCAGTCTTTGGCTGAACAAAGGATACTAATCGCTTCTCTTTATTCAAGCAGAGTATCTCAGAAACGAAACTTAACCTACATAATCAATCAGAATGTCAGAGCCCAAATAAGGAGAAAGAAGGGAGAAATCTTCTCATATTCTACGCATGCCCAAAAGCAAGCGTTGTCTCTCAGTAAGCAAAGAGGTCTTTGTTTACACAATGTGTCAGAGACAGCCTGACAGAATCCAGATACATTCCTACAGTTCACAAGATATTCTAGGACTAAAAATCCCAGGAGTCTTCACCAATGGATGTGCTGGCTAATGTTTCTGGGAGCTTCAATCCGAGAACATCTGGAGTCTCAAGGTTGAGACCACTGATATAAACTATGCTGTGGAGAGACTCTTCATACTTTTAACCATCATTTGTTTAGATCAAATTTGTAGTTCCCATGTGGTTCTTCTCTCCTTATTCTTTAGTACTATTTCTATTTTCAAAGAAAGGAAGAAGTATCAGTGTTCAACTGCTGACAATTGTATTTCACTTCCATTAATAAATGAACATGCTGCTGGAACCTTTGTTGTGATCTGAAGTAAATTATTTTCTGCTTTTTTCCCCCAAAGAGGGGAAAATGACAATTACAATCACTTCCACAAATCTACTTCCATATGTAGTGATAATTTGTGACTTATGCAGTAGTCTTCCATTTGCCTTCCACATGACAGCATGACACCTGTACCACTGATCCAGTGGTCCTGAGCCCTTTTGGCACACATAGTACTCATTGGCCCCAGGCCAGTATTGGTGAAGCTGCTGCCCTCCATCAAGATGGATTCAAGTGGGATTTAATCCATTTGAAGACCATCGCCCTTCCCATTTGAGGACTATCACTACACAAGGCTGTTAGTCCTTAGGGTTGTCAGGTTAGTTAACTGGGGCCTGATGATTGGTGTTTAGTTGCTGACAGTATGGTCTCTCTATTACCATAGCAGGAAAACCTGGCCAGTGTACTCTTACTTTTGAAAAATGATGGAAGAGTTATTTTTAGGACTGGGCTTTTACACCCTTAAAATATCAAATTACTAGAAGCATTTCTCCTGTATTCTTTTTTTAAAATGTCAAAGTTCCTTGAATTCAAACATGACCTACCTTTACTTTTTAAACTTAGTTTTCTTTGTGAAGTCCATTTAGTGGTCACTAGGGTTATTTTTCAAAACAAATTCTCAGTGCTGCCAGCAGAAAAAAATCAATGCCCATAGTCCAGAATTCATGAGCAGCCATGCAATAACAAACCTGTCGGCTCATATGACGGAGGAGGGAGAATTGCTTTAAAAAATAGATTCCAATCTAAAGTCTCCAAGGGGCTGTTAGAAATGCAGAAAAATACTATTTGAAGAATTAAGGAAAATATTGCTCTTATTGTGAAGAATGCATTCAACAAGCACCTTGGAAGCATCAGTTTCACCAATCCAGTTTGTAAAATGTACGTAGCAAATTAATGCTGAGCAGCCTTTTGGTTTAACAAAACATATAATTCTTATTTATTCCATTGTTATTTTCAAAAAGGGTTATCATCTTCAGAAGTATCCCTAGATAGCACTCTTGTTCATGCTAGATGGTCAACAAAGCAAGTGTGACAGCAGAAGTCTTTGCTTACTTGTTTGCTTTTTGTAAGCATTTATTTATTCTGCTTAGCCCTTGGAGGCCCCTAACAAAATGCAAAAGCACAAAAGAATTGGCATTGCCATGCCAGTCTTGCTGGGGGAGAAAGTCCTCTCAGATTCTGAACAACCCTTTAAAGTGGTCTACAGGTACTTCTAGCCTTTCCTTACATTATAACATGCAAAATTGTAAGCTGCTGCTTTAAGCAGAGAACATATTTAGGACCCTGTGACCAAGTTATAAATCCAATAATCAAAATGATACTTTCCCATGTCTGTACCACAGGGAATCTGCAGATGAATTTCCATGTTGCGTAACTGAAAGTGTCAATTCAGCCAAGCTTTGCTTCCAGGTTCTGAATGAATCGCAATTCATCTTCTGAATATTTTTTTCCTCTTTATATCCCCTTGACTGATGCTGAACTTCTGAACTTTCAAGTCATGAAAAATAAAAGAGCTGAAGTCACTTGCAAGTTTGATAACAGAAAGATTTCTGGTTGTACAAAGATGACATTAGCAGTACTCAGTGTCTACCTAGTATTGGTTTTGGCTTGTTGGCCTATGATTGTTTAGGTCCAGTCCACAGCACACAATACAAAATGATTGGATGAAAGGGGTCACATCTTTGCTGGTTACTGGCACAGCTTCTTTGGTCTAGCATAGGGAAAGAATTCAGGTCATTGAGAGATGAAAATGCAACTTGCCAGCCTTCCAGTGAACAAGGTGAGTTTCTTAACCACTGAGCCACCACAGCCCCTCTCAGGAATGGTAGTCCTTTGGAAACCACATGGGCAGTGGTAGGCACCAGCAGGTTCGCACCAGTTCCCCAGAACCGGTAGCAGAAATTCTGGCTGGCCCCGCCTATTCAAGTTTTGAAATAAAGTAGTCCTAATTCGGTTGCAATGCAGGGCTTTCCCCTTGGCCATTCCCACCATACCACACCCACAGTGTCGTACTAAAAAAATTATTTGGAGCCCACCACTGCCACTCCATGGCTACCTCCAATAGCACCATAAGAAAGGCATTAGCTGCTCCCACCATGTGCCTCATCATCCCATCCCGATTTAGGTGCACTAAATTCATTCACACAAACTGGCCCTGGTCTGTAGCCTCTTATTCTAATACATCTGTCTGTAACCCTATAGTCAAAATATCAAGTTCATGCATTGAAAAAGTGCTTGGATGTGTTTTGTTCGGTGGAGATGTCCCTGACAACATTGTATCACTGCTTTCCTTGACAGGCAAAAGTCAAAGCTAAGCTTTGATAGTATTTACCACGTGGCGTCAATGCTTTTAACTTTCACTTTTTATTAAAAATATGTACATCAGGCACATAATTCCCCAGCTGTCCATCAGATTGCAACTCAGCAGTGTAAACTAGCATCTAAATAAAGAACGAAGACTTCAGCAAATATTATTAAAAGAGTTCCAAAGAAACCAAAATGATGAACAAAACTGCTGGGAGCTGGTGTGAAGCATAAAGAAAAAGGCCAGAAATGGCGAATGAAGGGAAGGCTTGAGATAAAGTGCTTTCTCAAAAATGTACTGCTGCTAAGGCCATTAGTGGCTGAAATCAGAAGTTATCTCCAATTGTGCTGTGCATTTCAGATATCCATATATAATTTCTTTTTCCTCTAGAGATGCAGGCATATTGTGCATTGTTAAAAACACACAATATGCCTGCATCTCAAGGGTAAAAAAGAAATTGTATGGTGACACCACAGAATCTGGAAAAGCCACAGCTCTACACACCTGTGAAAACTACCAGTATATCTGACCTTGCTATTCGCCCCCACCCACTCTTATCTTGAGCTTTATGAAAGAATAGCAGAAGTCAGCAGGGCAGAATAGAACAACATTAGTTTCTAAGGAAGAAGTCACGCTATCCTGTTGCAATGCAAATAACAAAAAGTTGCATGACACATGTAAGAGAAATACTTTTTGTTTAGCATAAGTCTGTATAAGGCAAATGGAAGACCACTGTATTATAATGTTCCCACGACAAACTTCATGGCTGATTGCCATGAGGATAGTCAATATTCAGAATCAGATAACAGTAATACCTCAGATAATGCTAAAACTTGGTTCCACAAGTTTTAGCATTATCCGGTTTTTAACCTTGTGTGATACATTGATTGCACAACATAACAAAAGCTCGGTTCCCTTTTCAAGTAGAAAAGGGAACAGGGGGTCGATCTGCCTGACTCTTTGGAAAGAGCAGCAGGTATTCCATGCATGGAATCCCCACTGTCCTTTTCTAAGAGGCAGGCAGATCGAGCCAAGCCCCAAAGTTGGCAGGACTGGTCTCTGACTTTGGGGCTTGGCTCTCCAGAGGTCTGAGCATCTGAGCGCCGGTTTTCTTGAGATGAGGGCATGCAGGCCTGGTCCTCCCCCCAAGGAAACCAGCACTCTGAGCGTCTGAGCACTGGTTTCCGTAGGGTGAGAGCATGCCCTCTGTCTTCCCCAAGGAAACCGGCGCTCTGAGCATCTGAGCACCAGCTTCCCTGAGTTGAGGGTGCACGCGCTCTCACCCAGAGGAAACCGGCGATCAGATGCTTGGGTCTATGGAAGCCCCCTATCCCCCCAGCAAGGGGGCTTCTGGAGATCTCTGCCCAAAAGCCTGCAGGGCTGATCTCCAGGCCTGTGGCCTTTGGGGCAGAGATCAGTGTTGGGGAATTTGAGGAAAACTTTTGCATCGCACAACGTTATCCAGTTTTAATGCTGTGCGGTGCACATGTTAACTGGGATATTGAAAGCGCGGCGCCAAAATGGCCGCCGCGCTCTTTGCGGGGGCCCCCCCACCAGGACTCAGACATCCGGGTGAGTTTAGGGGCCGTGGCCACCCCTCTATAAAAGGGGTGGCCACGAGGCAGCCGAGCTGCCATTTTGGAAAAGCGACGGAGAGGAGAAGTTTTCTCCGTCATTCTTCGTTGCTTTGAGAGCCGCAGTGGCTGTAGAGCCTTAGCGGGTATTTTGCTTCTCAATCTTCGGCTTTTCAGCCATCTGCTGCTGATCCCTGGAAAGGGATCGTGCTTTTCATTATGCCTCCCAAGAAGAAGGCTATGGCGACTCAGGCTCGCCCGAAAGGGAGACAGCAGTTGGGTCGGAGGATTGCGACTGCGCCCCCGCAACAGGACCACTTATCAGATGCACCCACCGGGACCGGTGGGATGGGGCAGCTTAGGCCATGGCCTGCGGCTCTCCAGCCTCAGACTGGCCCTAGAGGGGCTTCGGCCCCCGGCCCGCAATTGCCGGCCATGGGCCTTGATCACGGGGGAGGGCATGGTGTGGTTGCACAGCAGGGCTTACCCCCGGCCCCTCATGGGCTGGAGTTTTGGGCATGGCCCTATTCGGGACCTGGCTCTCAGGTCGGGGGCCCTGGACCATTGCCCAGCAGGCCGTCCGGCCCGCCTGGCCCCCTTTATACAGGGGGATCTGCGACAGTGGATGCATTACTGGCACGCGTAGCTGCGCTAGAGGCATCCCTAGGGATCACCAATAACCCCATGGGGGGGGGGGCTTCACCACCATCTGGGGCCCCCTTTTGCCTGCCTGCTACCACGACAGCCGCCACGCTGCAGCAGGCGGCCAGTCGGGTTGAGTTGCTCGAGGCGCGCAGGCCCGTGCCCGCCGCGGTCTCGCAGCTCCCCGTACATCATGACCTGCAGACAGGCAGTGGTCGGATGTGTCCGCAGAGCTCGATTGCGGTCGCAAGCTCCGACGCCCGCCGTGGGCCGGAACCCCCAGTGGGGGCGGCTCACGGGGGTGCACCCAGTGAGTATCAGGTTCAAGCTAATGTCCCCACATCACACTCCACTTCCGGGGATAGGTTTCAGTGGCCATGGCCTCGTAATGTCGGGGCGGGTGGGCATCAGTTCCCAGCTTACCTGGGTGCAGCTTGGTCCCATACTGGCATAACATTGGGCGGGGGGGGGGGTTTCCACCCCCGGGGCTACTCCAGGTGTCGCAGGGACGGTCCAGGCTCCTCTCCTGATACCCCGTGTTAATACTGTGCTGGTGTCGGCATTGCCGATGGCTGGGTATTCCTTGCACCTCGGGGATCATTTGGCCCAGGCCACAAGGGAAAAGATTTGGCGGGGGGAGTATGTCGATATTTTCTCCCTATTGAACCGGGAACCCACCAAGGAGGAAAAAGAGGGGCAGGATGAGAAGGACAAAGAGCTGTCTCGCCGTCGCAAGCCACCACACACCTGGGCCAACTGGTTACCTGCATATCTCATTTATATGGCGGTGTACCTTAGGGCTCGGCCTGACCTGCCCATTCCTATGGTCCAATAAGTATCGCTAAGGAGGTTAATGCAGGTAGGGTTGCTGGCCCCTTTCCTATGCCCCCTTTTCCAATCTGAAGGTTTCCCCTTTAGGGTTGGTGCCCAAAAAGACCCCTGGGGAGTTTCGTTTAATTCACCATCTGTCATACCCGGCAGGCCATTCGGCCAATGATGCCATTCCTGATGACCTTTGTTCTGTCAGGTATACGTCATTTGACCAGGCCCTGCGCATGGTGCGCTCTTGTGGCCCGGGTGCACTTCTGGCCAAATGTGACATTAAGTCGGCATTCCGTTTGTTGCCAGTGCACCCGTGTGACTTTGAGTTATTGGGTTTTAAATTCCAAGGAAAATTTTATGTTGATAAAGCCATGCCTTTTGGCTGCTCTATTTCCTGTTCAGCATTTGAACATTTTAGCACTTTCCTTCAGTGGGCCTTTGTTCGCAGGTCTGGGTCCCGGTCTGTAGCCCATTACCTCGATGATTTCTTGTTCGGGGTGAACGGGGCTGGGACACGTGTACATTTCAGATGCTAATGCAGGAACTCGGTGTCCCTTTAGCGCCTGAAAAGACCGAGGGTCCATCAACTAAGCTCACATTTCTGGGTATTGAAATTGACACGGTCTCGCAGGCATCCAGGCTACCCATGGATAAGGTTACCCGGATCACTGCGTTGATTTTGGCCTTACTGGCCAAACGCAAGGTGTCACTTTGTGAGGTCCAGGTTCTCCATGGTCACCTTAACTTTGCCTGCAGGGTGGTCACGCCTGGCAGAGCTTTTGCTCGACGCTTATGTGACGCCATGACTGGCCTATCCAGGCGCTATCACAGGGTCCAACTGAACAAGGGCATGAGGGCTGACATGTTGGTTTGGCTTAAGTTCCTGAGGGACTTCAACGGGGTGTCATTTTCGAGATCTGACCTTTTGGTTTCCCCTAGGTTCCAGGTTCAGTCGGAATGCCTCGGGGTCCCTGGGATATGGGATTTACTTTGAGGGGAGGTGGGCCTACGGCCGATGGCCTCCAGCATGGCGGGGCACGGATCGTCTACGCGATCTTACATTCCTTGAGTTCTTCCCGATACTGGGAGCTTTGATGCTATGGGGTGAGGAGTGGGCCAATTCAGTGGTTCATTTCTGGTGTGACAATGCTGCGGTAGTGCACATCGTCAATTCCCAGACATCTAAATCACCCAGGGTCATGGAGTTAGTTCGCCAGTTCGTGTTGCGCAGCCTACGCCTCAATGTGCTCTTCAGGGCCAGACATGTACCAGGTATTAATAACGATATTGCTGATGCTTTATCCCGCCTGCAGATCCCCTGGTTCCACGCCTTGGCTCCGGACGCAGAGGAATTCCCCTCGCCACTCCCGGACGAGATTTGGACGTTTGGCAAGGAGACTGGCCTATCCAGGCGCTATCACAGGGTCTGACTGAACAAGGGCCAGCGACATGCCGGGCGATTGGCATGTCGCTGGCGCCCCGCACGCATAAGGCGTATCACCATGCATTCAGTCAATTTAAAAAAAAATTGTGCGCAACTCCGGCTGCCCGAGGTGTGGCCCATTCCAGTTGCACACATTCTCCAATTTATGGTCTACCTACACAGTCAGGGCCTAGCTTCCTGCACCATAGCATCCAGGCTGTCAGCACTGGCATTCATGGCCAAAGTGAGGGGTTCTGCTGACAACACGAATGATTTCCGTATACGACATGTTTTGGAGTGGTGGACACGGGAACGTGGACGCCGCCCGGACAATCGCCACCCTATTTCTCCAGGGGTTCTTACCCACCTTGCACAAGGCTGGAATGACCTGTGTTTCGACAGGTATGAGGCAGCTCTGTTTCATGCGGCTACCAAGGTGGCCTTTTTTGGAGCGCTCCGCATCAGTGAGTTGGTGCTACTGTCTAAGGCAGATGCGGCTCGTAGGGCACTGGAACTCGAAGATGTCTATGTCTCCAATGAGTGGGCTCAGTTGAGGATACGGTCCTCAAAAGTTGATCAGCACGGTGTAGGCAGTGGTGTTAGACTGCTACGATGTTCCATTGCAGACATCTGTCCGGTTGGTGCCCTACAAGAGTTCCTTGCAGTGCGTGGTACGCACCCTGGCCTGTTTTTCTGCCACCAAGATGGGTCTCCCCTTACTAAATTTCAATTTTGGAAGGTGACCTGTAAGGCACTGTCCAGTGTTGGCCTCCCCGGGGCTCGTTACGGCACCCATTCTTTTAGAATAGGAGCTGCTTCTACTGCGGCTGCATTTGGGTACTCTGAGGCTGATATACGCCGTATGGGGAGGTGGGGATCGAAGTGTTTTGAATTATATGTTCGCCCTCTTCAAGTATGAGTACCAGATAAGTCACTGTCCTATCTTTTTTATCTTACAGACCCTGTGTGTCCCCGCACACCAGTGGCAGTATGGCTGGTGGGCCATAGCTATGTGCACTGGGCAGTGCAGTACGCTGCGGCGACAAAGTGGGGACCCCAGCTTGGACTACGTGCCTCCGCATGTATCAGGTGGTATGGTAAGCGCAGAATGTTATGGCGGGAACTGTTGCCATTCCTTTTCTCCATCAGGGATGCTGAACCGCCTGATGTCTTGGTGCTGCACCTCGGGGGCAATGACCTGGGCCAGGTCACTGGCCTTTCCTTAAAACATACGATCTGCAGCGACCTAGCTTATTTACATTATGTGTGGCCTGCCACAACGCTGCTATGGTCGGACATCATACCGTGTCATGCTTACAGGGGGGGTATCAACCTCCAGGCCCTTGACCGCGCTCGTCGCTCAGTGAACAGGGCAGTGGCCCGGTTCTTTGCTGACAAGGGTTTGGGGCGGGTCATCCGACACCCCACCATTAGTCTCCAAAATTACGATCTTTACACAGGGGATGGGGTCCATCTGTCGCCCAGAGGTATGAACCTCTTTTTGGAAGACTTGCAAGCAGGCCTGTTGACCGAGCTGACGGTCTGGGGGGGCGGTGAGTCTTTATTAAGCCTCCCCGTGTGGCGGGTAGCACTGGTAAGGTGAATATTTATGACCCACAGGTATCCGACAGGTTCGCAATTGACTGGCCAACACTAGATAGGTACAAGTTTGTTAACGTTGACCGGTCAACGACGGACCAGGCAATGGGGTGATGGCAGGAGCTCTTCAGCATGCATCACCCCGTGATTTGACGGATACACGTCAGAGGGTGGGGTCAATAGATAGTTTATTGACTATGGTCAACAATTTGTTTTTTGTAAATAAACAAATGGATACAAATGGATACATTGTAGCCAATTGCCATTGGCAATTTTGGGAGGAACCTTACCAGTGTTACTGCGGCCTGCTTGCCTTAAGAATTATAATTGGCTGAGTACCAATTGAAATTTATAATTCGGACTAGGGCATGAATCAATAAATGTGTCCCAATGCCGTTATCCATATACCGGTGTCTGAGTCTTTTTTGGGGGGTGCGCCTGCAATACTGTACAGCACTTGAAGAAGAAGAAAGTCTGTATTAGCTTCAGCCAAAAGACTCTTTGTTCTATAACATAGTGCTGGTTTTCATGTCATATGATCATGAATTCTTTGAATAAATCTAAATTCCTATATTCAGAAAAAGAAGAATCTATGAACATTCAATTGGCTATACTGAAAATTCAAAAAGCGATAAAATCTCAAAAACGTAGCAAGGTTTTTGGGTTAATTAGCCAGGCAGGAAGATTCTATTAACATTTGGAAGGCACTACCTTTTTCCAAAGGGACTGTGATGACTCAAGTGGTTAAGATCATACCTGTCAAGTATCCAGTTTTTCCTGGGAAACCCCCTTATTTTTACCCCTGTTCCCGCCACCCTCCAGTTTTATTAATTTCCCCATAATATCCCTTGTTTTTATTTATTTATTTTAAAAAATCCTGACAGGAGCCCTCACAGGTGAAGCTGCAGTGTGTTTTTCTGGCCACCAGAGGTCGCTGTATGGCTTTTCGCTTGTGGAAGGGGAAAGAGAGAAGGTGGTGGGGGCATTCTGTAGTTTCTCTTTCATTTCCCTTCCCTGCCACATGGTCATGGAGGCTTCATTTTTGCTGCTGCTGTTCGGAGCCTCCATGGGACGTGAGTCTACTCTAGAGGTGAGCGATATTTCATATATGCAGGGGCAAATCAGTGAGAGACTTCTCTCTCACTCTCATGCTTTATTGAGCTGTTTCTGCCCTGGCTCCTGCCTGGAGACTTCCGTTTCTGTTCTAGAGTTAACTTGGGAGTGGGGATGTTGCTTGATCCCTATATGAGAGAGAGTGAGAGAGAGAGCACCCCACCTTATAACAAACCATCTGGAGGGAGATTAACTCCTCAGATGCTGGGAGGCTTGGAAACTACAGAGGTTGCTTTTTACTTGACTAATTCCCTTCCTTAAGCTGGATCCGACATTCTCAGGTGTTGGTGCTTCAACTGGTTGCAGTGAGGAACAAATAGATTGGTTAATTTGGAGGAATTAATCCCTTGCTCCTCCACTCTAATTGGGGGGGGGGGGTTCTAGCCATGTGCAGGGCTAGTTCATTAAAGCCAAGCTGCTTACAAGCAGTTGGTAACCCTAGGGGGTTGGTTTACTATTCTGCACTTTCTTTGTTTCCCAGGAATTTTTTTTATTAAAAATGAGTAAGGTAAAGGTAAAGGTTTCCCTTGCTCGAAAGCCAGTCATATCCGACTCTAGGGTTCAGTGCTCATCTCTGTTTCAAAGCCGAAGAGCCAGCGTTGTCTGCATCTGCAAACATTTCCGTGGTCATGTGGCAGGCATGACTAGACACCAGAGTGCACGGAATGCTGTTACCTTCCCACCAAAGTGGTCCCTATTTATCTACTTGCAATTTCTTGCTTTCAAACTGCTAGGATGGCAGGAGCTGGGACAAAGATGGGAGTTCATTCCGTCCTGCAGTAATCGGGAATCAAACTGCTGACCTTCTGCCTCCCAGTCAGCATCTTAGTCACTTAAGCCACTGAATAAACAAGAAAGAAAACAAAACAAAAGTCCCCCAAGAAGATGGGGAAAGGGTTCTTTGGCCCACACAGCTTTGTGCCCATTGCATCTACAATACCATCTAGCCATCTTATTTTTGGCCACCCCCTTCTTTCGTCCACCTTTCCCAACATCAAGTCCTTCTCAAGTGAATCCTCTCTTCTCATTTGATGTCCAAAGTACTTTAGCGTCATCTTTACTATTTGACCTTTAATGAGCAGTCGTGGTTGATTTCTTCTAGGATTGACCTATTTCTTACACCACATTTCAAAGGCACCTATTTTTCTGTGCTCAGCTTTCCTAATGGTCCAGCTCTCACACCCATACATTACCACCGGGAATACCATTGCTTTGACTATGCAATTTTTTGTTTGCAAGGTGATGCCTCTACTTTTAACTATGTTCCCCGGGTTTCTCATAGCTTGTTTCCCAAGCATCGTCACCTTTTTATTTCACGGCTGCAATCACCATCTGCAGAGATCTTTGATCCTAAGAAACTAAAATCTGCCAGTTGTATCCAACTCTAGGGTGCAGTGCTCATCTCCATTTACAGCCAAAGAGCCAGTGCTGTCTGTGTTTGCAGACATTTTCATGGCCATGTGGCAGGCATGACTAGAGCCCAGCAAGTTACATGGCTATATTTGGTCACGCCCATAGATTTGGCCACACCCACAGAGGGGTGTGATCAACATTTCCCTTATTTTCAAATCCAAAACTTGACAGGTATGGTTAGGATACTGTACTTGATGACTGGAAGGTCAGCATGACCCGAGTGGTACATGATGGAAAGAGCTTCCTTCTCTGTCCCAGCTCCTTCCAACCTAGCAGTTCAAAAACAAGAAATTGCAAGTAGATAAATAGGTATCACATTGGTGAGAAGGTAAACAGCATTCTGTGCACTCAGGTTTCTGGTGCCAAATACAGACACTTAAAACAAAACATAAATGAAAGTTGGACACCACAGAAATGAGATATCTGAGGAAAAATGCTGGAGTGACTAGAAGGGGTAAAATCAGGAATGAAATTATAAGGAAAAGAATTGGAAGAGAAGCAAAGCAATTACACTTATATACCTCCCTATAGAGCATAGTGCACGCTCTGGACATTAGTGATTAGTATTTTGCCCACAAGATGCTGGGTACTCATTTTCCAGACCTCGGAAGCATGGAAGGTTGAGTCAACCTTGATCCCCTTCAGGATCAAACTGACAATTATTATTATTTTATTATTATTATTACGTTTAATTTCTATCCCGCTTTCCTGACACAAGTGCCACTCAAAGCGGCTTACAACATGTAAATACAATAAATGTACAAGCAGGTTCAATACAAAAAATCAATCACAAATTACATTACAGTAACCACAAAATACAAAATAGCAATATAGAGCCACATCAATAGTAATAAGAATCAGCTTGTATACACAATGGACATGTTAATATAGGTAAAACCTTATGGAAAACAACAACAAAATATAGTAAATCATTTAGCATTACAATACTCAAAAAAAATCCCCAGGTGACAGAGCACAGCTCATGTCCCAAATGGAGCCCAGCTCATCAATGGAGGAAACATCAACAGCTGCTAGGCCAGTCCATCTCCCTGTTTCTCGAACCCTCCAACCACTCCCACTCACACTAAGGGAAGAACGAGGAAACCAGGAGCCCCGAGGCGGCCAAGCCAGTCCCTCCTCCCCGCCCCGCTCCCACCAGGGCGGGCGCCCAGCAAGTCCAACAACTCCAGGCCCGATGAAACAGTCCTCAGCCGCGCTCCCATCTCCCATGAGGCTGATGTTTGGAGTGGCCCCTGCCGTGATGTCAAACAGCTGGGCTTCGCTCCCACCTCCCGTGACGAGCAGGGCCACGGGAGGGAGCCGGAGGCGCTGGCGTCCGGGGCGGCGGGGCGGCTTTTCACGGCCCCTGCCGTGATGCCAAACAGCTGGGCTTCGCTCCCACCTCCCGTGACGAGCAGGGCCATGGGAGGGAGCCGAAGGCGCTGGCATCCGGGGCGGCGGGGCGGCTTTTCACGGCCCCTGCCGTGATGCCAAACATCTGGGCTTCGCTCCCACCTCCCGTGACGAGCAGGGCCACGGGAGGGAGCCGAAGGCGCTGGCGTCCGGGGCGGCGGGGCGGCTTTTCACGGCCCCTGCCGTGATGTCAAACAGCTGGGCTTCGCTCCCACCTCCCGTGACGAGCAGGGCCACGGGAGGGAGCCGGAGGCGCTGGCGTCCGGGGCGGCGGGGCGGCTTTTCACGGCCCCTGCCGTGATGCCAAACAGCTGGGCTTCGCTCCCACCTCCCGTGACGAGCAGGGCCATGGGAGGGAGCCGAAGGCGCTGGCATCCGGGGCGGCGGGGCGGCTTTTCACGGCCCCTGCCGTGATGCCAAACATCTGGGCTTCGCTCCCACCTCCCGTGACGAGCAGGGCCACGGGAGGGAGCCGAAGGCGCTGGCGTCCGGGGCGGCGGGGCGGCTTTTCACGGCCCCTGCCGTGATGCCAAACAGCTGGGCTTTGCTCCCACCTCCCGTGACGAGCCGGGCCACGGGAGGGAGCCAAAGGCGCTGGCGTCCGGGGCGGCGGGGCGGCTTTTCACGGCCCCTGCCGTGATGCCAAACAGCTGGGCTTCGCTCCCACCTCCCGTGACGAGCAGGGCCACGGGAGGGAGCCGAAGGCGCTGGCGTCCGGGGCGGCGGGGCGGCTTTTCACGGCCCCTGCCGTGATGTCAAACAGCTGGGCTTCGCTCCCACCTCCCGTGACGAGCAGGGCCACGGGAGGGAGCCGAAGGCGCTGGCGTCCGGGGCGGCGGGGCGGCTTTTCACGGCCCCTGCCGTGATGCCAAACAGCTGGGCTTTGCTCCCACCTCCCGTGACGAGCCGGGCCACGGGAGGGAGCCGAAGGCGCTGGCGTCCGGGGCGGCGGGGCGGCTTTTCACGGCCCCTGCCGTGATGTCAAACAGCTGGGCTTCGCTCCCACCTCCCGTGACGAGCAGGGCCACGGGAGGGAGCCGAAGGCGCTGGCGTCCGGGGCGGCGGCGGCGGCTTTTCACGGCCCCTGCCGTGATGCCAAACAGCTGGGCTTCGCTCCCACCTCCCGTGACGAGCAGGGCCACGGGAGGGAGCCGAAGGCGCTGGCGTCCGGGGCGGTGGGGCGGCTTTTCACGGCCCCTGCCGTGATGCCAAACAGCTGGGCTTCGCTCCCACCTCCCGTGACGAGCAGGGCCACGGGAGGGAGCCGAAGGCGCTGGCGTCCGGGGCGGCGGGGCGGCTTTTCACGGCCCCTGCCGTGATGCCAAACAGCTGGGCTTCGCTCCCACCTCCCGTGACGAGCAGGGCCACGGGAGGGAGCCGAAGGCGCTGGCGTCCGGGGCGGCGGGGCGGCTTTTCACGGCCCCTGCCGTGATGTCAAACAGCTGGGCTTCGCTCCCACCTCCCGTGACGAGCAGGGCCAATGTTTTCTCTGCAATACAGCAGTTTAACCTCTTTGCCACCAAGGCTCAGAAGGGCAGCTAATGGCAAAGTAAAACTTTGATGACCTTTGCAGTCCTTTTACTGAAGAAGGTTGAAATGATTTCCCCCCCCCCCGCCCCCCTGTAAATCTTTCTCTAAATATTTTGTGGACCAGCATTTCTGAAGGTATCTGTTGACTGAAAACTTTTAGAAGACTTGAAACTAAATGAGATGTCATTACCCCAGGTCCAGCTGTAATTACAGACCTCTGTTGAATTAAAAGAAAAAGAATGGAGAAAAGAAAAGGTTAGAGTGCCATTCTCTTTTACTAGGCCATTATAAAAATTAATTTAATTTAACACTAATACATATACTAATTATCTTTTTGTTCCTTCTTGAGAAGGCCTAAATTTTGAACTGTGTTTCTTTCCTATGCTTGATAAATTCTGAATTAGAGGTTAAGTGCACTGTAATAAGCACTCTGTATGAATTATGGTTCATTGCTAGTTCTAATAGTGTGCTCACCCATTTTATACTTTTCTGGTTTCTTGGTATTTGTGATTTCTTTTCCCCCTTATCTGTACATACCTCCATAGGTGGAATAACATTAATGTTAAAGTGATGAAACCCATAAGAAAAAGTCATGGGCATAAGGAACACTTTCACGTAAAATTTCCACGTCCTGATTTCAAATGATTCCAAACACTAAAAAAAGGATATCAGGCTTGAGATCCTTATACCTTGCCCTTCTTCTGTGAAGAATGTTAGGAAAATGAGAACACATTCCCATTTTGTGTGTGTGTGTGTGTGTGTGTGAGAGAGAGAGAGAGAGAGTGATGATTGATTGATTGATTAAGAAAACCCTTTTGTGTCTTAGAAATCAGACTTGCAGACAAAGCTGCTTGCAGCTTACACAGCACGCTCAATTCCATCAAATGGAAGGTAGGAAAGCTCATGTTTTGACAGTCATGCCTGTTCTAGACATAAGAAATTCCCTATTTTAATTTAAAATGTGTCTCACATTTTTCCTTATCAGCCTATGCTCTGCAACAACAACATACCCTAATAAAATGCTGTGTTCTCTGCAAAAAAAAATGTTGTTAGTGCATCATTTGGAAATTCCTAAGAATCAATCAATAACTCAGATATTAGGATATGCTGATCACAATCACGAGACTGTCATAGTATGCATCCACAGTTGACACTCAGGATGGGCTTGTTCTTTTTTGACAGCAACAGCTTCTGTAATTGTGTGACTGAAAGCTTGCTTTTTTAAATTTGTAGGATGATATAATGTCAATATCACCGTAATCCAAGTCTATGCACCAACCACTAGTGCAGAGGAAGCCACAGTGGACCAGTTCTATGAGGACCTAGAACACCTCATAGAACAGACACCAAGAAATGATGTACAAATTATATTAGAAGACTGGAATGCCAAAGTAGGAAATCAAAAAGTGGAGGGAATAACAGGCAAGTTTGGTCTTGGAGTACAGAACGAAGCAGGGCAAAGATTGATAGAGTTCTGCCAAGAGAACGCACTGGTCATAGCAAACACTCTCTTCCAGCAACACAAGAGGCGACTTTACACATGGACATCACCAGATGGCCAACACCGAAACCAAATTGACTACATACTCTGCAGCCAAAGATGGAGAACCTCCATACAATCAGCAAAAACAAGACCTGGAGCAGACTGTGGATCAGATCACAACCTACTGATCGCAAAATTCAGGTTAAGACTAAAGAAAATAGGGAAAACAAGAAGACCAGACAGATATCACCTAGACAGCATCCCTAAAGAATACACGGTGGAGGTGATGAACAGATATAATGGCCTGGACGCAATAGACAGAGTGCCAGAAGAATTATGGACAGAGATAAAGGAAATCATGCAGGAAGCAGCAAAGAAAACCATACCAAAAGAAAAGAAGCGTAAGAAAGCAAAATGGTTGTCTGATGAGGCTCTTAAAATAGCAGAGGAAAGAAGGAAGGCAAAAGTCAAAAGAGAAAGGAAAAAATACAACCTTCTGAACACAGAATTTCAAAGAAAAGCAAGGAGAGATAAGGAAAACTACCTAAAAGAACAGTGCAAAGAAATGGAGGAAAACAACAAAAGAGGCAGGACTAGAGATCTCTTCAGAAAAATCGGGGAAATAAAGGGAACATTTAAAGCAAAAATGACCATGATAAGGGACAAAGACGGAAAAGAGCTAGCTGATGCAGAAGAGATAAAGAAAAGATGGAAAGAGTACACAGAGGAACTCTACAAAAAGGACCTCAACACTCCTGATAACCACAATGATGAAAAAACTGAACTCGAGCCAGACATCCTGGAGAGCGAAGTTATAAAGGCCCTAAAGAGCACTGCAAACAACAAAGCTAGTGGATATGATGGTATCCCAGTCGAATTTTTCAAAGCGCTAAAAGATGATGGCGTCAAATTACTGCACTCAATATGCCAGCAAATCTGGAAAACAAAACAGTGGCCACAGGATTGGAAAAGATCAGTATACGTCCCAATCCCAAAAAAGGGCAACGCCAAAGAATGCTCAAATTACCGAACAATTGCACTCATCCCACACGCCAGCAAGGTGATGCTCAAGATAATACAGGACAGACTTCAGCAACATGTGGAGAGAGAACTACCAGAGGTGCAGGCCGGTTTCAGAAGAGGCAGGGGGACTAGAGACCACATTGCCAACATACGTTGGATCATGGAGAAAACAAAGGAATACCAGAAACAAGTTTACTTTTGTTTCATTGATTACACTAAGGCATTTGACTGTGTGGACCACAACAAGATGTGGCAAGTAATTAAAGAGATGGGAATACCAGAGCACATCATATGCCTCCTGAGAAATCTGTACATGAACCAAGAAGCAACAGTTAGGACAGAACATGGAATGACAGAGTGGTTTGGAATAGGAAAAGGAGTAAGACAAGGCTGCATTTTGTTGTTGTTGTTGTTCAGTCGCACAGTCGGTTCCGACCCTTTGCGACCCCATGGACCATTGCTCTCCAGGCGCCTCTGTCCTCCACCATCCCCCTCAGCCCTCCCAGCTCTGTGCCCATTGTGTCCACAATTCCATCTAGCCATCTCATCCTTGGCCTCCCCCTTCTTCTTTTGCCTTCCACCTTTCCCAACATCAGTGCCTTCTCAAGTGAATCCTCCCTTCTCATTTGATGTCCAAAGTATTTTAGCTTCATCTTTACTATTTGACCTTCCAGTGAGCAATCCGGGCTAATTTCTTCTAGGATTGACCTATTTGTTCTCCTCGCTGTCCAGGGCACTCTCAAAACCCTCCTCCAACACCACATTTCAAAGGCATCTATTCTTCTGCGTTCAGCCTTCCTAATTGTCCAGCTCTCACATCCATACATTACTACTGGGAAAACCATTGCTTTGACTATTCTAATTTTTGTTTTCAGTGTGATGTCTCTGCTTTTCACTATGTTCCCCAGGTTTCTCATTGCTTGTCTCCCAAGAATCAGTCTCCTTTTTATTTCATGGCTGCAATCCCCATCTGCAGTGATCTTGGATCCTAAGAAAGTAAAATCTGTCACTGCTTCTACTTCTTCCCCATCTATCTTCCAGGAGCTGATTGGGCCTGTTGCCATTATCTTGGTTTTCTTGATATTTAGTCTCAAACCAGCTTTTGCACTCTCCTCCTTCAGCCCAATCAAGAGATTCTTTAGGTCTTCCTCACTTTCTGCCATTAGGGTGGTATCGTCTGCATATCTCAGATTGTTGATGTTTCTCCCAGCGATTTTAATCCCATATTGTGATTCCTCCATCCCTGCACTGCGCATTATGTGCTCTGTGTATAGGTTGAATAAGCATGGTGACAAAATGCAGCCTTGTCTTACTCCTTTTCCTATTCCAAACCACTCTGTCACTCCATGTTCTGTCCTAACTGTTGCTTCTTGGTTCATGTACAGATTTCTCAGGAGGCATATGAGGTGCTCTGGTATTCCCATCTCTTTAATTACTTGCCACATCTTGTTGTGGTCCACACAGTCAAATGCCTTAGTGTAGTCAATAAAACAAAAGTATACTTGTTTCTGGTATTCCTTTGTTTTCTCCATGATCCAGCGTATGTTGGCGATGTGGTCTCTAGTCCCCCTGCCTCTTCTGAAACCTGCCTGCACCTCTGGTAATTCTCTTTCCACATGCTGCTGAAGTCTATCCTGTATTATCTTGAGCATCACTTTACTGGCGTGTGGGATGAGTGCGATTGTTCGATAATTTGAAGCATTTTATCACCCTGCTTATTCAATCTATACACAGAGCACATAATGCGAAATGCAGGGATGGAGGAATCACAATATGGGATTAAAATTGCTGGGAGAAACATAAACAATCTGAGATATGCAGACGATACCACCCTAATGGCAGAAAGTGAGGAAGACCTAAAGAACCTCTTGATTGGGCTGAAGGAGGAGAGTGCAAAAGCTGGTTTGAGACTCAATATCAAGAAAACCAAGGTAATGGCAACAGGCCCAATCAGTTCCTGGAAAATAGATGGGGAAGAAGTAGAAGCAGTGACAGATTTTACTTTCCTGGGATCAAAGATCACGGCAGATGGGGATTGCAGCCATGAAATAAAAAGGCGACTGATTCTTGGGAGACAAGCCATGAGAAACCTGGGGAACATAGTGAAAAGCAGAGACATCACATTGCAAACAAAAATTAGAATAGTCAAAGCAACGGTATTCCCAGTGGTAATGTACGGATGTGAGAGCTGGACAATTAGGAAAGCTGAACGCAGAAGAATAGATGCCTTTGAAATGTGGTGTTGGAGGAGAGTTTTGAGAGTACCCTGGACAGCGAGGAGAACAAATAGGTCAATCTTAGAAGAAATCAACACTGACTGCTCATTGGAAGGGCTAATAGTAAAGACGAGGCTAAAGTATTTTGGACATCAAATGAGAAGGGAGGATTCACTTGAGAAGGCCCTGATGTTGGGAAAGGTGGAGGGCAAAAGAAGAAGGGGGAGGCCAAAGATGAGATGGCTAGATGGTATTGTAGACACAATGGGCACAGAACTGGGAGTGCTGAGGGGGATGGTGGAGGACAGAGGTGCCTGGAGAACAATGGTCCATAGGGTCGCAAAGGGTCGGAACCGACTGTGCGACTGAACAACAATAATGTCAATACTCTTGGAGCATCCGTATGTCTGGCTCAGAATAGCAAAAGAGCAAATTGTTTGATTTGCCCTTTGGAGAAAAACCTGCATGTTCTTCAGGGGTCTCATTTTGAGTAGCAGGGGAGAAAATGCAACTGGTTTCTCATCCCCTCCCCCCTCCTTCACTTCCTTCTTCTGCTAACATGAATTGAGCTCCTCCTCTCAAAGTGCAAAGCTTCTCTCCAAATCTGATTGTTCATTGTTTCTCATCCTGACATTCCTTGCCCAGATCATCTCTAACATAACTTAGATTCCTGTGACCAAAATTAGGGAAATATCCATTATCTGCAGCCAAATACGGTGCTTTCCTTAGACGCTAAGGGGGTCATATTTCTATTCCTAGGAAAATGAAGACAAGAGTTCCTTTTTGTGTGAAGAGATGGTCTCTAAATTAATAGAAATTATTGTCACTTGTGGTCCTGAAAAGGATTGTTGGGATACGTCGCTCATAAGCAAGATTACTGTGCAATGCTTCTGGATAGAAAGGATTGGCGAGCTGTATGCTATTGTCCATGGCACAACACTCTTTGAAGAAGCTCTTTCTATGTCTGAAAATTTCCAATCTTTCTGTGAATGAGGAGAAATTATGAATTCAGCATTTATGTGCATGCACTATATGCCCCACCACATATACTTTCTCTCTGTGTGTTGTTGTTGTTGTTCAGTCGCACAGTCAATTCCGACCCTTTGCGACCCTATGGACCATTGTCCTCCAGGCACCTCTGTCCTCCACCATCCCCCTCAGCCTTCCCAGTTCTGTGCCCATTGTGTCTACAATACCATCTAGCCATCTCATCTTTGGCCTCCCCCTTCTTCCTTTGCCCTCCACCTTTCCCAGCATCAAGGCCTTCTCAAGTGAGTCCTCCCTTCTCATTTGATGTCCAAAGTACTTTAACTTCATTTTTACTATTTGACCTTCCAATGAGCTGTCCAGGTTGATTTCTTCTAAGGTTGACCTATTTGTTCTCCTCGCTGTCCAGGGGACTCTCAAAACTCTCCTCCAACACCACATTTCAAAGGCATCTATTCTTCTGCGTTCAGCATTCCTAATTGTCCAGCTCTCGCATCCATACATTACCACTGGGAATACCATTGTTTTGACTATTCTAATTTTTGTTTGCAATGTGATGTCTCTGCTTTTCACTATGTTCCCCAGGTTTCTCATAGCTTGTCTCCCAAGAATCAGTCACCTTTTTATTTCATGGCTGCTATCCCCATCTGCAGTGATCTTTGCTCCTAAGAATGTAAAATCTGTTACTGCTTCTACTTCTTTTTTTTTTTTATAAATTTTTATTGATTTTTTAAAGCATAAGACATGAAACAAACATTTTATTACATGACAAAAAAAATAACAAAAAATTAATAAAAATAAAATCATAATATAAAAGATAAGACAGACTGTATATTACATACACTTACAGACTTCATCACCCTAGTGCTATATACATTGTCCTAGGAGGTTGTGGGATCTCCCATTCATTTCTATTGTTCCCAAAATTTCGTTTGGTCTGGTGTCAATTTTTTTATTTCATCTCTTGTCATTGAGTATTCCACAAATTTTCGCCATATTTTCCAAAATCTACTTTCTTTTATTATACCTTTCTTAAGATTTAATTCCCATGTTAGTTTTTCATTCAATGCGAGATCCCACATCTGCCCGTACCAATCCTGCACTTTTAACATTATATCACTTTTCCAATTTTTTGCAATACACATTCTTGCCATTACTAACATCATAGACAACAACTCTTTCTTATCATTATCTATTTTAATATTCTCAACATCTGTCAGTAAGATGGTATCTGGCCCCAATCTGAGACGTACTCCCATAATTTTCCCTATCTCGATCTCAATTTTTGTCCAAAAGTTTTCTACCTCTTTACATTCATACCACATATGAACATATGTACCCAAACTGTTTTTACATCTCCAACACATTTTATTGTTCTTCTTATCCATCTGGTGCAGTCTCACGGGTGTCAGATACCACCTCCATAACATTTTAAAATTGTGTTCCTTTATTCTGACCGATAGGGATCTCATAATTCTTTTTTTCCATTTATTTTGCCATTCCTTTTCCGTTATTTTCAAGTTCAAATCCTGTTCCCATGTATTTCTTAATGTTTCTTGTGGATTACCTTCTGTGTTTATTATTTTATAAATTTTACTAACCAACCCTTTAATACCAATTTCCTCTCTCCTGATTTTCCAAACTAATTCCTCAAATTCCGTCCTGTCTCTTTCTAGGCTTCGTTCTCTCCAGTATTTATTATTCCACTTATTCACCATAATTATCTGAAACCAATTCAACTTCATCTGGGTATATAGCTCTCTTTTCCTCGCATCATCTTTGCAGACTCGTATCCAATCTTTCAATAGGAGAACCCTATTTGTCGACAAAATTTCCTTAATCTCGTTATCCAATCTTATTGGGAAGTTATTCAAGTCTTCTATTTCAATTATCGGTGAGATATTCGGGGCCAATTTCATTTTAACTTTCTTCCATACTCCCAACATAGATCTCATCATTCTGTTTTTAATCGATATTTTTCCTGTTTCCTTGTCTAAAAAAAAACTCTTACCAACTTCCTTTACTTCGTTCATCTCGATTCCCTCCCAGATAACCGGCTCCTTCATCAATATCTTAACTACATTCTTTATCTGGAAGGCTTTATAATAACTCTTTAAATTAGGCATTCCTAAACCGCCTTCTTTTTGAGGTAAATACCACATTTTCTTTAAAATTCTAGGTCTGCGTCCCCCATTACAATAACTATCAAATAGTTTTTGAAATTCCTCAATATCCTTATCTATCAGCTGAATTGGTAAGGCATCAAATAAAAAATTTAGTTTTGGTAGTAACATCATTTTAGTCAGTGCTATTCTGCCGAACCAAGACAACTTCAGTTTTTGATATTGTGAGATTTTAATCTTAAATTCCTTCTTTTGTTTATCATAATTTAGTCTTTTCAGGTCCTCTAAATTATTGGATATATTTATCCCCAGGTATTTCAAACTCCCTTTAATCTGTAATTTAAATTCATCCCTGATTTTCCTTTGCTCTTCTTTTTCAATATTATTTAAAATTAATTCTGATTTTTCCCAGTTTACCTTCAAACCTGTAATTTGTTCAAAATCCTTTAAATGCTTTTGAATCCTTTCCATGGTTCTTCTGGGGTGTTTCATAATTAACAAAGTATCGTCTGCATATAAACTAATTTTATTTTCCAGTATTCCTTCTATATTTTTGTCTTCTCTTATTATATTAGCTAATATTTCCATCGCCATAATAAATAGAATTGGAGATAGGGGACATCCTTGCCTTGTTCCTGCCTCTAATCTTAATTCTTCTGTTAAACCGTCGTTAACCCTGATTTTAGCGTATCCTTGTTGGTACAGTTGTTCTATTGTCTTTATAAACCTATTACCGAATCCATAACTCTTAATTATCTCGATAATTGTTACCCATTGTACAGAATCAAATGCTTTAAAAATATCTAATGATAATATACCTACTTTCTCTTTATTTTGTCTTGCCACGTCTATTAAATTTAGTACTCGCCTTACTAAATCTGTCATATATCTCCCTTTCACAAAGCCGGCCTGGTCTTTATTTATATATTTATCCATAAAACTATTCAGTCTGTTTGCCAGTATAGCTGTAAAAATCTTAGCATCTTGATTAATCAGGGATATAGGTCTGTATGATTCTACTTTTTCTAAATCTTTTCCCGGTTTTGGTAATAGGACAATTATTGTTCTATACCACGATGCAGGTACCTGTTCCCCTTTAAGAATACCATTATAAAGTTTTAACAGTTTCGGGATTACTATCTCCTTAAATTCTTTATAAAACTCAGCAGGTAATCCATCCTCACCAGGTGCTTTATCTATTTTCAATTTGTTTATTACTTTTTTTATCTCTTTTTCAGTTATTAATTCTTCCATTCTTTGTTTATGCTCTTGGCTTATTTTATTTTTAATTTGCATTTCCAATCTATCTTTTAATTTGTCTAGGTTTATTCTCTTTTTAGAGTATAGGGATTGGTAAAATTCTCTGACCACCTTGCATTTATCTTTAATCTTATTATGCCTTATACCCTCCTTATCCACTAATATCCCTATTTCTCTTCTGCCTCTCTTTTCTTTAGCCGCTCTTGCCAACATTTTTGAATTTTTATTGCTATATTCAAAATATTCTCTTTTTAAATATGTTAGGTCTCTTTTCACCTTTTCTATGTCATTTCCAATTAATTCCTTCCTTAGTCCCTGCATCTTTTCATATACTTTTCTATCCTTAGTTATTGCATGTATCTCCTGTAACCTTTTAATCTCTTTTTCTGTTTCTTCTTGCTTACTTTTTAACTGTTTATTTCTAATACTTGCCAACCTAATACTTTCACCCCTAAATATTGCTTTCATGGTATCCCATACGGTACCAATTCGTACTTCCCCTGTATCATTCCACTTCCAATTTTCTTCCCATTTTTCTACCATTTGATCTTTACTTTTTTATCTCTAAACAATCTAGCGTTATATCTCCAATTTTTCGGGCTCTTTATAGCATCTATTTTCAATTCCACCAATACTTTTGCATGATCCGATTCTTTGAATATTCCAATTTCTATACCATCTAAATTACTTATCAAATTATCCGTAACAAATATGTAATCTATTCTGGAATATGTATTGTACACTTGTGAAAAATACGTATAGGCCCTTTCCTGTCCTTTAAGTACTCTCCATGTATCTTTCAACCCCAAGGATTTCAACCAGTTATTTAACACAAACGTCTTATTTCCACCTACACTTCTCTTCATATTCGTGCTATCTATATTTGATCCTACTAGATTGAAATCTCCCCCTACAATCATTTTTGTTGTTTTTTCTTTCTCTAGTATTCGGTATATCTTATTTAAAAACCTGTTTTGATGTTCATTTGGCACATACAAATTCACCAACGTTATTTCCTCTTCTTCTATCTTCCCCTTTATTATCAAGTATCTACCTTCTGGGTCTGATATACTTTTTATTATCTCGAATCCCGCTCTATTTGATATCAAAGTTGCGACCCCCCTAGCCTTTGAGGAGCCATATGATTTTTCGTAAACTTGGGTCCATCCTAAGAATAATTTATTGGTTTTTTCCGAATTCTGATGGGTCTCCTGAAGAAAAATTATATCCGGTCTATCTTTTCTGAGTGCTGCTTCCAACCTCCTTCTCTTCACTTGACAACCAGTACCTTTCACGTTCCATGTTAATACTTTTATATCCTTCATCTATTATGTATCTCCCTCCCTTTTTTTGCAGTTCCCACTTCCTCCTACGGACATGTGATCAACATATAACATTTCCTTCACCTTATACAAAAAAGTAATAATAATAATAAAAAAGTAAAAAACATCTAAAAGAAAAAATACACTAAACAATCTACTACTCTCCCTCCCCATTTCTTTTTTACAAATGGCCTCCAAAATTCAGAGGGGGGAGGGGGGGTGCAGTCATACATAGGAGTCTGGATTGGGCCTGAACCTACTCCCCGTCCGGAGCTATTCCTCCTTCTGCCCCTTTTGGCATATTCTCGTTTCCATTGCTATCCCTTCTTCTATAACCACCAGATATAATCAATTCTTCCTTCAAATCAAACCACTCTTTAGTTCCTGCTTCCAATAATTTGGCATCTATCATTACATCCAAGACATTAATATCTTCATTGATTAAATATCTTCTTCCCAGATAAAAAAACTTAATTGTCTTGGGAATTTCCAATTGTATCTTATTCCCCTTTCCTGGAATCTTTTTGTGATTGGCTTCATCGACTGTCTCCAGAGACGATCCTCCATTGGAATGTCGTTGTACACTTCAATGTCATGGCCTTCTACTTTTAAAACCTCTGGTCCTTTTTCACGTATAAGCGCCATTAACCTCAATTTATCTGATACATTAGCAAATTTTAACATGACATTCCTTGACCCAGTTTTGCCCCTTCTTGAACCAAGCCTAAATACATTTACCACTTCATGCGGCGTGAAGCCATCTTCCATAATTTCGTCAAGCCATTTCACTATTCTTTCTTTTAATTTGTCTGGTGAATTCTCTGGGAATTTTCGAATTATAACATTTGCTTTTCTTAATTGTTCTTCTACATTTTCCAATCTCTTTTCATGATCCCCAACTTTATTTTCTCTTTCCTTTTCTTTCTTTTTTAATTCCATGACCTCTACTTTTATCATTGCTTGATCTTTTTTTATCTCTTCTTGCTCTTTTTTAATGGTCTTTGTTTCCTCTTTCATATCTTCAATTCCCTTCATAATGTTTACTAATACATCTTGCAAATCCTTCTTCCATTCTGTTCTAAATTGAGCAAACATATTTCCAATATTATTCCCCAGGGTATCAAATCTCTCGTTAAGAATTTCAAATTCAGATTTAGTTCCTTCTCCTCCCCCTGTCGCCGATGTCGTTGGTGTTGTGGCCGTGGACGTGGTTACGATCGTTGTTGGTGTTGTTCTTGCTATCGCCGCTGTCGTTGACACTGTTGACATAACTGTTGTTGTCGTTGTTACTTTTGCTGTTGTTATCACGATTGATTTTACCACAGATGGAGTAGGCGCCGTTGGTGATATTATTGTCTTCTGTTGCTGCTGCTGCTGTAGTTGTTGTGCCATCTTTTTCACTGTCTCTTGTTCCTCCAAATCCTTTATCTCTTGTTGCATTGCTTTTTTCATTTCTTCTTTCTCCTCATCCAATCTTGTAAGCCTCCTGAAACTTCTATCGGAGGACGTTGGTCTTTGCTCTCTTGTCCAAGCCAATTTCTTCTCCTTCTCTTTCCCTCTCCCCTGCCGTTTCATTCAAATATATTTCTAACTGCTTATTATCAATTTACATATAAAGTTTAATCATTCAAAATTCGCCATATATTTTATCTCTAACCAATTTTATTAAACTTTCCAAATACAGTACTTAACCCTTATCCCCTCCCCCCTCCCTCTCTCTGTCCTATATATGCGCGTGTATTTACAGACACATATACCCACACATGTATACCCAGAGAGTCGTTCAAACTTCCGTTGTCCCAATTTAAATTTAATTAATTTCCCTCTTATATTTTTATCTACTTTGATATTTCCCCTCCCCACAAGGTTCAAAATAAAATAAAAATAAAAACAAAAAAGAATAAGAAAAAAAAGGGGGAAAAAAATTTTTTTTTTAAAAAAAGGAAACGGTTAGAAAAATCTTATTTGAAAAAATATTTAAAAATTAAAAAGCTTCAAACCAGCCAAGAAAAAAAAACCAAACAAAAATAACAGCAATTAAAAAGAAAAAAAAACTTTCTATCTCCGAAATTTAACTGTAGGGGGAGCCAACTCTCTATTGTAAATTGCAAACGGTTTCCAAATCTCTTTTAAGGAGGGAGAGAGGGGGAGTCAGCAGAGACAAAGATAACACTGATGAGTTCACTTTCCTGTTCTCCAAAGTTCCAATCTACAAGCAGTTTATTTCTCAGAGAACTGCGCCACAACAGCTTCTTACTTCTCTTTGTATCTCCAAAAAAATGTATGCAGGGACAGGCTTATCGTCTCTCTTCTTCTTTAAAAAAAAAACCAGTTCTCTTAGACCACAGCACAATAGCGAGAGGGGGAGGCAAGGAAAGGGGAAGAAAAAAATTAACAAAAAAAGGAAAGCAGGGAATACTATCTTGCCCCTTTTACTTAGCCGTTAATTTATCCACTCCCACCGGCATAAAACATTTCAAAAGGGAAAAAAAATTAGAAAAAAAAATAAGAAAAAATCAGTCTCTTTACTTCTGCTTTCTATTTCCCCCTTTCTCTTTATAAGTCTTTACAACTTTGCTCACCGTCAAACTTCTTCGCTTTCCCCTTTGCTCCTTTCCAGCGCCTCGAAACTCCGTACGTCTCCGATCGGGGGGGGGGCGACGAGAATTGGAATATCTAGGTGATTTAGAGTCACCATTAGAAGCTCTGTGGGTAAGAGTACCAGGCCACAAGGATGGTCTAACAGTAGGCATATACTATCGGCCTCCGACCCAAACTCTTGAGGGAGACTGGCAGTTGGAGAATGTTGTAAAGGAGGCATCCAGGAAGGGAAGCCTGGTTATAATGGGGGACTTCAATTACCCTCACATAGACTGGGTGAACTGTTGTTCAGCACATGATAAAGAGATAAAGTTCCTAGATATGCTCAATGATTGTTCCCTGGGACAGATGGTTGAAGACCCAACTAGAGGTACAAGAATCCTTGACTTGATCCTGAGTAATACTCAGGATCTGGTGCAAGATGTTAATGTGACTGATCCAATAGGGAACAGTGACCACAACTCAATTATGTTTAACTTGATCATAGACCGCAAGTCACTGATAAAATCTAACACAGAGACCTTAAATTTTCAAAAAGGAAATTTCCCAAAGATGAGGAAACTAGTAAAAAAGAAACTGAAAGGGAAAATTGAGAGAGTCCAAACACTCCAAGTGGCATGGAGGCTGTTTACAAAAACAATAACAGAGGCCCAATTGGAATGCATACCCAAAAGGAAAAAGGGCACTGCCAGGTCCAAGAGGACTCCAATGTGGCTTACAGGAGCTGTTCGGGAAGTGATCAAGAGCAAGAAAAGCTCATTTAGAAGATGGAAGGCTTGTCCAAATGAGGACAGCAGGCAGAAACATAAATTCTGGCAGAACAAATGCAAGGCAACAATCAGGAAAGCAAAGCAAGACTTTGAGGAGCGTATAGCTAAAAATACTCAGAGGAATAACAAAGACTTCTTTAAGTACATTAGAAGTAAGAACCCAACTAGGAAGGCCATTGGACCATTAGATGACAATGGAAGGCAAGGGGTTATTAAAGAGGAAACAGAGATTGCAGAGAGACTCATGAATTCTTTGCTTCAGTATTCACTGAAGAAGATAGAGACCACATGCCCAAAACAGAACCTATCTTCGTAGGGAGGGAAACCGAAGAATTAAGCAAGATAGAAATAACCAGAGAGGAGGTCCTTGCATGTCTTGTTAAGCTAAACACTAACAAATCCCCAGGACCAGATGGCATCCATCCACGAGTTCTCAGGGAACTTAAAGATGAAATTGCTGATATCCTAGCCAAAATATATAATCTTTCCCTCAAATCAGGCTTTGTGCCTGATGACTGGAAGGTAGCGAATGTAACACCAATTTTCAAAAAAGGATCCAGGGGTGATCCAGGAAATTACCGGCCTGTCAGTTTGACATGTGTCCCAGGTAAAGTGATGGAAACCATCCTAAAAGATAGAATTAATAGGTACATAGAAGAGGAGGCGCTGCTAAAGGAGAGCCAACATGGCTTTTGCAAGGGCAAATCATGCCTCACTAATCTGTTGGAATTTTTTGAGAGTGTCAACAAGCATGTGGATAAGGGGGATCCAGTTGACATTGTTTATCTGGACTTTCAGAAGGCTTTTGACAAGGTCCCACACCAAAGGCTCTTGAATAAACTTACCAGTCATGGAATAAAGGGACAGGTCTTGTCCTGGATCAGCAACTGGCTAAGGGACAGGAAACAGAGGGTAGCACTAAATGGACACTTCTCCAAGTGGAGGGAAGTAAAGAGTGGGGTCCCCCAAGGTTCAGTACTGGGACCCCTGCTTTTCAACCTCTTCATAAATGATCTAGAGGTAGGAGTAAAAAGCAAGGTAGCCAAATTTGCTGACGACACTAAATTATACAGGGTAGTGAAAACTGTGAGAGATTGTGAAGAGCTCCAGAGGGATCTCTTGACACTGGGGGAGTGGGCAAAACAGTGGCAAATGAGCTTCAACATCAGTAAGTGCAGAGTGATGCATGTTGGGGCAAAAAACCCCAATTACATTTATAAACTGATGGGGTCTGAACTCTCTGCGACAAACCAGGAAAGGGACCTTGGTGTCCTGGTGGACAGCTCAATGAAGGTGTCAACCCAGTGTGCCTCAGCAGTGAAAAAAGCAAACTCAATGTTAGGGATCATTAGGAAGGGTATAGAAAATAAGTCAGCGAGTGTCATTTTGCCTCTTTATAAATCTATGGTGAGGCCCCATCTGGAATACTGTGTACAGTTCTGGTCGCCATACCTCCAGAAGGATATTATGGAGTTGGAGAAAGTACAGAGGAGGGCAACCAGAATGATTAGGGGACTGGAACACCTTCCTTACCATCTGAGGCTGCAACGGTTGGGCCTTTTCACTCTTGAACGACGGCGTCTAAGAGGTGACCTGATTGAAGTTTATAAAATCATGCACGGTGTGGACAAAGTGGATAAGGAAAAACTGTTTTCCCTATCGCACAACACTAGAACTAGGGGACACTCCATGAAACATTTGGGTACTAGTTCTCAAACAAATAAGAGAAAGTACTTTTTCACCCAGAGGATTACTGGTCTATGGAACTCCCTGCCAGAAGAAGTGGTGACAGCTGTCAGTCTTGACAGCTTTAAGAAAGGATTAGACAAGTTCATGGAGGACAAGGCTATCAATGGCTATAATTATGGCTACCTAAGGACAACCTCCGGGTTGGAGAGATAGGCAGGATATCTCTCAATGCCATTTCCAGGGAATCCTAAGCAGGTGAAGGCATCTCCTTGGGAATACCCTGAAGGAAATGGTGAGCCACTGTGTGAGACAGAATGCTGGACTGGATGGGCTGTGGCCTGTTCCAGCAAGGCTGTTCTTATGTTCTTATGTTCTTATGTTCTTATGACCAAGCGAGCCCGCTACAAAATCTCTTTCGGCCCCCCAACAGATTTACTTTTAATTCCGACGTCCACTTATGCTTTGCCCATACTTTTAAGCTCTTTTACTAGAACGCCGCTTTCCTCCCGTTTCCAGAATTTCCGTTCTTCGATCCAGAGCTCTGGGGACTCGTCGCCATTACTGGTCGCCCATCCCCCCGCTCTCAAGATCGAAACTCTGTCCTACCTCTTTTTCTCGGCGCTGCTTTGGAGCATCCAATATATTTTCCACTGCTAATTTTCCTTCTCTTTTTCCTAGTCCATTTTTCAGCCGGTTTCAGGGTCTATTTTCACTTTAAAAAAGTCACTTTCTTTTCTCTCCTTTCCGAGCGGAGAAAAGCTCGTCCCTCTCAGCCCTCCATCATGACACGCCCCCACTGCTTCTACTTCTTCTCCATCTATTTTCCAGGAACTGATTGGGCCTGTTGCCATTATCTTGGTTTTCTTAATATTGAGTCTCAAGACAGCTTTTGCACTTTCCTCCTTCAGTCCAATCAAGAGGTTCTTTAGGTCTTCCTCACTTTCTGCCATTAGGGAGGTATCATCTGCATATCTCAGATTGTTGATGTTTCTCCCAGCAATTTTAATCCCATATTGTGATTCCTCCATCCCTGCATTCCTGCATTGCGCATTATGTGCTCTGTGTATAAGTTGAATAAGCAGGGTGACAAAATGCAGCCTTGTCTTACTCCTTTTCCTATTCCAAACCACTCTGTCATTCTGTGTTCTGTCCTAATTGTTGCTTCTTGACTCATGTACAGATTTCTCAGGAGGCATAAGAGGTGCTCTGGTATTCCCATCTCTTTAATTACTTGCCACATCTTGTTATGGTCCACACAATCAAATGCCTTAGTGTAGTCAATAAAACAAAAGTAAACTTGTTTCTGGTATTCCTTTGTTTTCTCCATGATCCAACATATGTTGGCAATGTGGTCTCTAGTCCCCCTGCCTCTTCTGAAGCCAGCCTGCACCTCTGGTAATTCTCTCTCCACATGCTGCTGAAGTCTATCCTGTATTATCTTGAGCATCACCTTGCTGGCGTGTGGGATGAGTGCAATTGTTTGGTAATTTGAACATTCTTTGGCATTGCCCTTTTTTGGGATTGGGACGTATACTGATCTTTTCCAATCCTGTGGCCGCTGTTTAGTTTTCCAGATCTGCTGGCATATTGAGTGCAGTAATTTGATGCCATCATCTTTTAGAGCTTTGAAAAATTCAACTGGGATACCATCATCTCCACTAGCTTTGTTGTTTGCAGTGCTCTTTAGGGCCTTTATGACTTCGCTCTCCAGAATGTCTGGCTCAAGTTCAATTTTTTCATCATTGTGATTATCAGTAGTGTTGAGGTCCTTTTTGTAGAGTTCCTCTGTGTACTCTTTCCATCTTTTCTTAATCTCTTCTGCATCAGCTAGCTCCTTTTCATCTTTCTCCCTTATCATGGTCATTTTTGCTTTGAATGTTCCCTTGATTTCCCCAATTTTTCTGAAAAGATCTCTAGTCCTGCCTCTTTTGTTGTTTTCCTCCATTTCTTTGCACTGTTCTTTTAGGTAGTTTTCCTTGTCTCTCCTTGCTTTTCTTTGAAATTCTGCGTTCAAATGATTGTATTTTTCCTTTCTCCTTTGACTTTAGTTCTCTCTGTGTATGTATCTTGTAAATGGCTAAGGTAACACTATTGAAGTAACCCCTTCTCTTCTATTGTCTAATCATTTTAAATCTTAGTTTGTTTTACATTTTACCTATATTTTAGATATTTCTATTAATATTATCATCATCATCAATGATGTACATGGTCCACCAGATATTCGGACTGGAGTTCTGGAATCCCACTGCCCTGGACCTAAGATTCACTAAGGCATCACCTGATAATGTAGCTGGTACCTAGTGGTACTATATTCTCAATAACTCGGTTGTGATCTTATCACTGCCAATCACACTCAGATGTTTTTCCAACCCTTTTGCACCTGTTCCCAGTGCACTATTGGTACTACTGTTGCTCTTTTCTCCCAGAGATGCTGTACTTCAATTCTCAGATCTATTTTCTTCTATTCAACTGTCACCTGGGATAGCAAAATCATCTTAACCAATTTTTCCCCTCAACCACAGTAACAGCTGGAATATTGTGTTCAAGCTGCTTATTAGTTTGGATCTTAAAATCCCACAAGATTGTAACTGTCTCATCCTCATTCTCAACCAATTTTTATTTTAAAAAATTGTATTCCCACCAGTATTTTGTAAATAGTTTTCAAAATTCTTGCACAGATTCCATTGAGGAAACATTGCTGTGACTTGGTTATGGTGTCCTTTGTGGTCAGTCTATACAATTTTACTGCATCCATTTATAATGTGGTCCACTCTTTCATCAATTTCTTTGCAAAACCTACACTTACTGTCATTTCCAGCTCTTTCAATTTTTGCTTTAATTATGTTTGTTCATAGTGCTTGTTCTTGGTCAGCAAAATATAAGTCCTTCTGTATCTCTTTCTAGAATACCAGGTTATTAATTATTATCAATTATTATCAGCAAAGGAGTACAGAGTCCACAAAATGTTTAGACCAGAGTTTTGTAACACCACTGCTTGGGTCCTAGCTCTGGACCTAAAAGTCAATAAGGTATCACCAGATAATGTAGCTGGTATCTAGTAGTGCTACTCTATGCAACTATTCTATGGTGATCACACCCAGACATTTTTCAACCCTTTCAACTTCCAGCACTCCTACATTTACTGGTACTGCTGTTGTTGTTCTCTCCCCTCCCCTCAGCCAAGAGATCCTCTACTTTAGTTCTCAAATCCTGATATCTCATGATCTTTTCAACCTCTTTTTAATGCTTAATCATCACCTCCTTTTCTTCCTCATTTTCCCCCTCCTTGCTAGCATAAGCTGATCTGGGCTTTTAAGTTGAGCAACATTCTGATGCAAATAAAGAAAAATGAATCTAGCAGTAAGTAGAGTAGTGCTGAATCAATGGAATTTGTGAAGTAATTGATTCACCAATACCTCACTAACTCAATAGGCCTATTCTGGTTGTGACTTACTACTAGATTTCGGCTGATATTTGATAGCATCATTGTGTGCCATTAAAGTATTCAAAAGTGAAACTTATCAGCTCCTTCTGAAACATTGTAAACAAGTGAAGAGAATAGAAATTAGCTAACAGATTTGTTCCTTTCACTGAAATAATAAACAAACATTGCTTTGCAGCCCTTCTGAAGTTTCAGCATGACTCATTCTATAATTTTTGGGAGTCTGAGGTAATTTACAGCTTTCTACCATCTATTACAAAATGCAAATGCAGTATCATGCATAGAAAATTAGCATAGCTTTTTCACATTTTCCTGCCTAATGTATGGAGATTAAAAAGAAAAAGAAAAAGGACAACATATAAATAAGAAGTAAACTATTCATTTTACTTTTAAAAGTAATACTTTTGACTCTTATCTTTATAACATGTATAAATAATTTCATTTACTTCTGTACCCTCAAGCAATCCTTATATGCTGATAATGAAAAATTGGGGGTACTTATTTGATGAAGCAAGTTGGCCCTGAGTGAAAAACCTTTGATCAGTAACAAAGTACTGTGAGATGAGTTTTCCGATCAGATATAAGAAAAGACATTTAGATTTGGGAAAGAAAATAAATGCTGGAAAAGGACAAAACATTCACCTGTATTAGATGAGGCTTTCGATGTTCTGCTTTGCTGATGATATAGTGCTAATATCAGAATCAGTAGAAGTGCAGACTATGCTCCAAGAGTTAGACGCAGAAAGTTGAAATATCAACTTGAAGATCAATATGTCAAAAATGAAATATATACAGAGTGTCTCCACAAATGCCATAGAAATGAGATGTGGAAACAAAACAGTAGAGGAAGTTGACTCATATGTATACCTTGGGCAAGAGGTTAGTCTAAGACATGATCTAAGAAAACACATTTCGTGAAGAAGGAAACAGTATGGGCAGCTTTTAACAGCATAAAGAATGTGCTTAGTGAAGCAAAAATGAGAAAATTATGGGCTGAACTCGTCAACACCATCATTCTGACTGCTTTATTATATGGCAGTCAAATAAAAGCTGACATCAAAAAAACACATGATGTAACACAAAAAACAATTGAGTGAAGGATGCTACGTACAGGTATACGATGGGTTGATTGAATATCAAATTAAGAACTACATATAAGATCAGGTGCAAAACAACCATAAACATTGATTGTGTTTGCAAGGCATCGGTGAGCAGGGCATGTGTGCTGCTTCAAAGATGGCAGGTGGATGAAAGCTATCACAGAATGGATACCACTTGACATAAAGCGACCACCAGGAAAGCCAGCAACCAGATGGGAAGACCAGTTGAGGGCAAAGTTCACAAGTCCCTAAATGAGACTGGCACAGGATCAGAAACAGTAAAAGACGATGCTTTGATCCACCACATCAACTTGATGTGTGAAACACTGGTCAACCAAGTAACAATGAGGTTTCTATTCCATAAATCTAATGAATCTGTTGGTGGAATTCTTAAAAGCTCCTGATGACCGATCTGCTGTGAATTTTGCAGTGGGCTATAGTGGTTTTAACTTTGCACTTCAAAAATAGTATGTAAACTCTCTGAATGAATGAATGAATGAATGAATGAATGAATGAATGAAGGGGAGTGAGCAATCAAAAACTGTAACACCTTCCCACTCTCTTTTCAATAAAAAAGAGGACTTCTCAAGGGAGGTAAGAAAAGCAATACAAATGTCAATGGGATCTAAGGCTGGTTGTAGGAAGTCTTAACATTTGTACTAATGGACATAATCTATTTGAAAAGCTTGCAATCTATTTGAAAGGACAGCAGATGTATGTCTTACTTGGATGTAAACAGTATTGCCAGACCTAGCCAGAGTAGAACAGCTGAATGAATCAGACGTCCATCACTGCTAGTTTGTCATTCAGCTGCTGAGTTAGCTGGGGCTAACAATTGAATTATTTGAGTTTTGTTCATTTTGGTTGTTGTTTTTCCTTTTATTTTGTTCTTTTGCTGTTGTCACGCTAAGAAACCCTTGACTGACTGATAATATGAACAATGTTATTGTTTAGGATATATACACCCACATGTGTCTCTTCATCGAAAGCAAGCAACACCACATTTTCTGTTTTAAGCTTTATTTCTGCTGGAGTGCTGGCTCTTAAAAGCTTCAACATTAATTTCACAACATTCCTCCTCCATGCTTCTACAGCTCAAAAATAACAGCCGTGATGGGAAGCGTGAATGGCTCTGAACATTCTCCTGCTTTGACATGATTTTGTGCACTTAACTATATGCTGCTCTTTGGATTGAGATTGCTAGGCCCAGATGTCAAGCCTCAGAAAATATTTCTGCAATGGCAGCATCTGATTCCTTGGCAGGCATTTCTGACAAGTGCATTGGCAGCTTTCAATTGCCTCTAGGCTTGCCTGATGAGTTTAGTGAATGGGCAAGCATTGCTCTCCTGAATAAATGTAAACACCTCTTGATGGTGTGTGTGTGTGAGAGAGAGGGGGAGGGGGAGGGTAAGAGTTAGGGTGAGGGTGATATTGCTTTGCAGCACTACTATCCTTGCTGATATTGTTGATCTCTCACAAATGTTCTTTGCAGGCGCACCCCCCAAAAAAGGACTCAGACACCGGTATATGTGGATAACGGCATTGGGCCACATTTATTGATTCATGCCCTAGTCCGAATTATAAATTTCAATTGGTACTCAGCCAATTATAATTCTTAAGGCAAGCAGGCCGCAGTAACACTGGTAAGGTTCCTCCCAAAATTGCCAATGGCAATTGGCTACAATATATCCATTTGTATCAATTTGTTAGTTTACAAAAAACAAATTGTTGACCGTAGTCAATAAACTATCTACTGACCCCATCCTCTGACGTGTATCCGTCAAATCACAGGGTGATGCATGCTGAAGAGCTCCTGCCATCACCCCATTGCCTGGTTCGTCGTTGACCGGTCAACGTTAACAAACTTGTACCTATCTAGTGTTGGCCAGTCAATTGCGAACCTGCCGGATACCTGTGGGTCATAAATATTTACCTTACCAGTGCTACCTGCCACACGGGGAGGCATCCATGATGACTCACCGCCCCCCCCAAGACCGTCAGCTCGGTCGCCAGGCCTGCTTGCATCACACCCAGAACGAGGTACATACCTCTAGCCGACAGGTAGACCCCTTCTCCTGCCTACCAGCAAAATTTTTGTGTAAGCCTATCATCCGGTCTCCAATGGCTGTCTCACAGCCATGCTCAGAAAGGGACGGAGCCACAGCCCCGTCCACTGATTGCCGGAACAGTCCGAACTAGGGAGATCCGCATCTCCCCTAAATTGGTGTCTCGGCACGATGTTAGACCATAGCGACCGTATGTAAGTCATACGTGATACAAAATGCCAGGTCACAGCCCCTCGACAGTTTAGTAACAGCAGTGATCCGTATAAGATTGCTGCCACCGAGGTGCCTGTAAAACATTGGGCGGCCCAGCATCCCTGCCAGACAGCAGGAATGGCCACAGTTCCCGCCCCCAAGTGCCGCGCATACCATACCATACCATAGCATACGTGCGGATGCACACAGCCCAGCCGGGGTCCACTCTCTGTCGCTGCAGCATCTACTGCTGCCCAGTGTACATAGCTGCGGCCCACCAGCCCCCTGCCACTGGTATGTTGAGACCCCTAGGATCTGTAAAAGAGGAGAAAAAAGGTGAAGGACATAACTAGGTACTCGCGCAGTGAGGGTACATACATATCTGAAATTGCGCGTAGATGCATATCCACCTCCGAGTACCTCAAACGTAGCCGCGATCAACGCGACGCCTATCTTAAGTAAATGGTGCCAAAACGGGCCCCACACCGCGAAACGCGGCACCGGTCACCCTCAGGACTTTACTATGGTAAGGGTAGACCCATCCCGGTGGCAGAAAACAGGCTGGGGCACGCAGCAGGCACTGTTAAAAATTATGTAGGGCACCAACCGGACAGATGTCTCAAAAACTTCGTAGCAGTATACACCACTGCCTACACCGTGCTGAATAACCCGTGAGGACCGTGTCCCCACTCGAGCCCACTCATGTGTGACAGAGACATCTTCGAGTTCCAGTGCCCTACGAGACACATCCGCCTTACACAGGTGGCACCAACTCTGGCACCCACTCACTGATGCGGAGCGCTCCAAAAAGGCTACCGTGGTAGCTGCATGGCCAAGAGCCACCTCACACCTATCTGTACATAAGTAACGCCAGCCTCGTGCAAGGTGGGTCGGAAACTCTGGGAACAGGGGTGATGCGTGTACAGGCGGCAGACACGTTCCCGTGTCCACCCCTCCCAAACACGACGTCTGAACGCATAGTGATACGCCTTACGCATGCGAGGTGCCAGTGACATGTCCGGTTCCCTTCTCCTCGCCAAACGTCCAGCCATCGGCCAAAAGTGGCGAGTGGAATCCCTCTGCTTCTGGAGTACGGCACGGAACCGGGTGATCTGCAGGTGGTGGAAAGCAGCAGTAATGTTATTATAAATACCTAGAACATGTCTGGCCTAGAACGGCACATTTAGGCGTAGGCTTCTCAAAAGAATAGACAAACTAATGTCGTGACCCTGGGGGACTTGCATGTCTGGGTGTTGACAATGTGCACCACTGCCTCATTGTCACACCGAAATTGGACCACTGAGTAGGCCCACTCATTGCACCATAGCAACGGTGCTCTCCAAATTGGGAAAAAACGCAAGGAAGATAAGATCGCGTAGGCAATCCGTGCACCCACCCTCAGAGTAAACCCCCATACGCCCGGGAGCCGGAGGTATCCGACCGTACTTGACATCTAGGGCAGACCATCAGGTCTGATCTCCAGGAAGAGACCCCGCCAAACCCAGGAGTAATTTGAGCCAGACCGGACAAAATTAAAGTGGCCATGAATTAACTGCAGCTCACGATGGCACACTTCATGTTTGGCAATCAATGCCAAACTCGCCGCGGAGATCCAAGCCACCGTATTCATGGTTAACCCGGATGCCCGCGCGACAGAGTCTATTCAGAAATGTGAGCTTAGTAGATGGGACCTCGGTCTATTCAGGCGCCAAGGGGACACCCAGTTCCCACCTGAGTGTCTGAATTGTAATGAGGAGACGCGTGCACGTGTCCAAGCCCCATTTACCCCCGAACCAAAAGTCGTCGAAGTAATGGGCTAGAGACCGAGACCCCAACCTGTGAGCAAATGGCCCCTGAGTGAAGTCCCCGATCGGTCGGGTGCTGAACATGAATTAACTCAGTCAGAAGGGGGTTGGCCTTATCTAAGTAAAATTCCCCTCGGAACCTAAAAAACCCAATAGGTCAAATCATTGGGTGCACTGGCAATAATCTGAAAGCCGAGTGCATATCACACTGTGCCAAAACAGCACCAGAACTGCGTGAGCGTGCCACCCATAGTAGCCGAATCAACTACGAGTACCTGACCGACAAGGTCATCAGGGATGGCATCCCTGAATGGAGAACCCACAGGGTAAGCTGAATGGAGGATTAAATGACATTCACCCTAGTTCTAGCTCAGTATGAGCTTCATAGGGGAGACATTCGACGTAGGAAAGGTGGTTCCAAGAAGGGCCCCCGCTACTGTCATAGCCCCAACTCCCTTAGCTGTGTACAGTGGAGCCCCCTCTTTGTTACCCTGCAAGGGAACTAGATTAGTAGCATCCTGGGACCCCCAACACCCCCGAATGAATACAAAAGCCCCCATAGAAAACCCTCCAGCAGGCATTCTGCCCAATCCCTTCCTGGATGAACTGAGTGCCATCTCTCCGGGTTGACTATGCTAATTGGGGCGGGGGGGGGGCTTATGACAAGGTTAGTTGCTTCAGACGGAGCTCTGATCGCCCCTGTGCACCCCTACCTCTGCCCCGTAACCCACCAACCCGCGGGCATGCGGAGGCGGCGTGAGGGCCAGCGCAAAAGGGGACACGAAGTCGGTAATGACCGTGGTGCTTAGTACACGCATCATCAGCTGAGCAGGCCAAACACAGCAGGCGGGCTGGAACCCCCTGCCCGACCAGTTAGCGTGTAGCCTGTGTCTGAGCAGCCCGCTGCTCAGCATGACCACCATGGTACCTATCATCAGGCACCAGTCACGTGGGAGTGATGTACACGAGCACACTTGCTGACAGGGCTCATCCCACCTCCCCTCAGGGTATAGAGCCACCCTCATCCCCATGCCTCACCGTAAGCCAACTGCCATGGGCCCATCTAATCAACCATTGCCCTGCAAATATTAGCGATGGATGGAAGCACCAGGATGACCCAAACAGGTCAAGCCCTGCGGCATACCACCATACATACAAGGTATGCCGCCCACCAGTTGGCCCAAGGTGCGCGGTGGCTCACGACGATGGGACATCTCTTTGTCTCAGTCGTCCTGTCCCTCTCTCTCCTCCTAGTGGGCTCGCAGTTCAATAGGGAGAATATCCACATGTCCCCCTCCAGCCCTTACCCCTCATGGCCTGCGGCCAATAACACCCAGGGGCAAGTAATAGCCAGCCATCGGCAAAGCCCTCGACTGGACAGTCTGCAGAAAGGGCATGCACAGCAGGACCCGGACAGCCCCTGCGATGCTCAGCACTGTCCCGGGGGCGGACACCCCAGTGCGTGATGGATTACTACGGCGAGACCGCACATGACTCTGTCCTTCTATCCGCACCGCCTATCCTTATTGGGATCTCAGTTCATAGGGAGAATATATCCACGTACTCCCCCCACCAAATCTTTTCCCTCATGACCTGGAACAAATGTATCGACATACCCCCCCGCCAAATCTTTTCCCTTGTGGCCTGGGCCAAATGCTCCCCGAGGGGCAAGGAATACCCGGCCGCCGGCAATGCCGACGCCGGCACAGTATTGACATGGGGTATCAGGAGAGGAGCCTGGACCGTCCCTGTGACACCCGGTGCAGCCCCAGGGGTGGAACCCCCCCCCCGCCCCATGTTATGCCAGTATGGGACCAAGCTGCACCCGGGTAAGCCGGAAACTGATGCCCACCCGCCCCGACATTACGAGGCCATGGCCACTGAAACCTATCCCCGGAAGTGGAGTGTGATGTGGGCACATTAGCTTGAACCTGATACTCACTGGGTGCACCCCCGTGAGCCGCCCCCACTGGGGGTTCCGGCCCACGGCGGGCGTCGGAGCTCGCGACCGAAATCGAGCTCTGGGAACACATCCGACCACTACCTGTCTGCAGTTCCTGATGTACGGGGAGCTGCGAGACCGCGGCGGGCACAGGCCTGCGCGCCTCGAGCAACTCAACCCGAGTGGCCGCCTGCTGGAGAGTGGCGGCTGTCGTAGTAGCAGGCTGGCAAAAGGGGGCCCCAGATGGCAATGAAGCCCCCTCCAATGGGGTTATTGGTGATCCCTAGGGATGCCTCTAGCGCCGCTACGCGGGCCAGTAATGCATCCACCGTCGCAGATCCCCCTGCATAAAGGCGGCCAGGTGGGCCGGACGGCCCTCTGGGTAATGGTCCAGGGCCCAATGGTCCAGGGCCCCTGACCTGAGAGCCCGGCCCCAAATAGGGCCATGCCCAAAACTCTGGCCCATGAGGGGCCGGGGGTAAGCCCTGCTGTGCAACCGCACCAGGCCCTCCCCCTGCTCAAAGCCCATGGCCGGTAATTGCGGGCTGGGGGCCGAAGTCCCAACCGTGCCCGGCCCTCCCCCTTGCTCAAAGCCCATGGCCGGCAACTGCGGGCCGGGGGCCGGAGCCCCTGTAGGGCCGGTCTCAGGCTGTAGAGCCGCGTGCCATGGCCTAAGCTGCCCCATCCCACCGGTCCCGGTGGGTGCCTCCGCTAAGGGGCCCTGCTGAGGGGGTGCAGTCGCGGTCCTCCGACCCGACAGCTGCCTCCTAGTCGGGCGAGCCGCAGTCGCCATAGCCTTCTTCTTAGGAGGCATAAGCAAGCACGATCCCTGTCCAGGGATTAGAACCGCTGGCTGGGAAGCCGAAGAGTAAAAAGCAAAGATCGCGGTAAGAGTTCTGCAGCCAAAAAACGGCTTCCCAAGTAAAGACGAAGAGCGACGGAGAAAACTTCTCCTCTCCGTCGCTTTTCCAAAATGGCAGCTCGGCTGCCTCGTGGCCACCCCTTTTATAGAGGGGTGGCCACGCCCCCTAACTCACCCGGATGTCTGAGTCCGGGTGGGGGGCCCCGCAAAGAGCGCGGCGGCCATTTTGGCACCGCGCTTTCATTATTATCATCACTCCATAATCCATATATGGACAGAGTGAAGTCTTTGTAAAAATGTTTTGGACTCAATTACAGCATTAAATGGATTGCCTCATAAACCTAGCTCTTTGGTTAACAGCTGGCTCTGAAATCATCCAGCTTGTTTTGCTGTTTGATACGAGTGTCTGTCTAAATTCCAAGGCTCTGGACCAAGCAAATCACATTTCATGTAGTGTTTGTGGGAGCCATATCTCCTGAATTTTTGGCATATGCAATTGAATAGTACAAGAGAGCAGAATAATACTGCTAATAACATGCAATAGAAGATGTCCTTCAGCAGAACATGTTAAAAAAGAAGAAAAACCGCATCTTTTCATTAGCAGAAAACAATTTAATGCTATTGTTAAGACACACATTCACATTTCATTAAATATTGATTGGACTGAGACAAGAGTCACATTATCTCCTTTCCAGGTCCTACTGAAGAAAAAGCAAAGTTTGAGCATGTGTAGGATGTAGTGCTTGGCCATCATGCTCTTAATTGGGGCTGTGTATCCTCCAATGGAACAAACAGGGGCAGAATGGTGGGAAAGGAGGGGAGCCAATCAGAAGAATTTTGGGGTTTTCTTATCTGTTTTCACAAATGTTTGTTAAGAAATCCATGCTAGTCACCATAGTCTAGCGTGATGCAACATTTTTGAAATCTCAGTCCGAATGATCTCTTCTTCTTCTTTGATATTATCTCTCCAACTTCCTCTCCAACTTCCTCTGGACCTCATGGTTTTTGTCCTTCTCCTCTTTTCACGTATGCCTTGAATGGTATGGAATTCCAAGACATTATCTCCAAATGGGGAACGACTTTATTTGCTGTAGTTTAAGATTGGTTCACCAGGAGCCCTGATAGCACAGTGGTTAAACTGCTGTACTGCAGCCAGAACATTGTGAGTTCAATCCTGACCTGGGATCAAAGTTGACTCAACCTTCCATCCTTCCAAGGTTGGTAAAATGAGTACTCATTGGGGGCAAAATATCAATTACTCTGTGAATCGTCCAGAGAGTGCCCTATGCTCCATAGGGTGACATAGAAGTTTGATTGCTTTGCTTCTATTCCAATTTTCCCCCTTATAATCTCATTTCTGATTTTATCCCTTCTAGTCACTCCAGCATCATTCCTCATATATATAATTTCTGTGGTGTCCAACTTTATGTTTTGTTGTAAGTGTCCATGTTTGGTACCGGGAACATAAGGTGCAAATAAATATGCTTTGTATGAATTGTTTCTTCATGCTGGTCAGTACTGCCTTATGTTGCAACAGTGGAGCTAACTGTCCCAATATTTGATTTGCCTTACTATTACACCATATGTTAATCTCTTCATCCATTTTGTCATCTTCCAAATGATAAGATTCCTATTTTGATTCAACTGAAATTTTGAGATTAAAAACTCACAAAATATGTGTTGCTTCTCATAGCCACTGGTAACAGATAAAGAAAAACCTCATTCTTCACTCATACCTGAGTAGGCATGGAGAGCCAGGCTAATTTTGGAAACCCAGATCTTACTCTGTCTTCCTTTCTCTGATTTGGGTGGATGATTCCAAAGAGTCTACTAAATCTGGTAATCTTTTACCTCCTACTTTGGTGAGCCCGCTCTCCACCACTGCCAGGTGCTACAGGAGCCAAGCAACATCTTTTTTGCTGCTGCAAGGATCACATTCTCTTTTCCTAACATTATTTGGGGTTTCTAAAATATTATGCAACCTGCTGACCATCTGAGCTCCCAGAAACAGTCAATGGCTAATTGTTCTGATTCCTAAAATTGTAGATTTCCAGACAAAACATGAGGTGATCCATTATTATATGATTGCAGAATTGTGACACATGGAGTGACGCTAGAGTAGTATTAGAAGGTTCAACTATTTTTGGAAGTTTTGGATACCTTTTGTTTTCTTTCATCAATGCAAGTTTCTAATACTGATAAATCCCAATAATCTAATTTCCTCACATATAATAAATCTTTGATGCCATCTAGGTATGTATTTCATTAATGTCTACTCTTAATTTTATTTTATTTGGATTGTTCTGATAGATGTTATTGCTTTGTGGGTTGTCTTTTTCACTGTTGTAAGCTACCCAGAATGGTAATTGGGGCAGGCTGTTACATAAATGAATGAATGAATGAATATTCTCTATCCAATTTACAACCTCTTAGTAATCCAAGGGGTCAAAAGTTCTGCCCTGTCCCTTCTGTCCTGTCCTCCAAGCTAATCTCTTTGTATAGAATTTTGTTAAGAGACTACCTTAAAGACGTTTTGTGGTTGTTACTGAGTTCAGTCGATGTCTTAGAGTTCTTTCTGACTAACACAATGGAAAAGCCTTGCGGGGGGGTGTACCTTAATTCAACACTCCTATGATTGTCTGTGAACAGTCAAATGAAGTGACTTTTACATTTGGGAGATAATTGCTCAATATCTAATGTGCTCAAGAGACTCATTTCACTGTTTGTGAAGGAGGTGAACATCCATGCCACCACAATAACTTCATGACTCTTAACTGCCTGTCAGAGGAAGGAATCCATTGCTAGCTATCCTATGTATGAAGATTTCTCAAGGATATGACTCTCCATGGGCCAACAATGTATAACAGACTTCTTTGGGGTACACAAAAGGAGCCTCCTCAAAGATTGTGGTATTTTTGAATCTCAAATGGGCATATGTCAGGCAACGGCAAACTTCTGCTGTCTAATCCTTCTCACACTAGGTCAGATGAAGGGTAATGCGGAATGAATTCACCAAAATGTGGCTTTATTTTGGTAGATTCATGTCTGGCCTAGACATGGAAAAAGAAGAATTAACTTCTTCCATGAGATTTAGGGATTCATAATTCTAGGCCCATTTGATGTATGCTACCACAAATAAATAAATAAATAAATTGTGTTTAAAGCTGATCTAGCTTTTATTCTCAACTTTGATGCTTTCCCCACAGGAAAAGATGTAACTTGCCTTAACTTCCTTCTGGACTATTAGTTTTTTAAAAAGCATACCTGTACACTCAGAGCTTTAAAGACACCTCTTTTCCTTGGCCTTTTTCATACTTATGGAAAAACTGTCTTTTTATGGCAGATCATTAGAAATGAAGGTTTCAGCATCTCTGATTTTATGCTAGTTTCAAAATTATGTGTCATGCCTTGCCAGTTTTTGAGCAAACATCCACTTCTAGCCATGGACATCAGTCTTTTATAGGCAAGGTTAATAATGACCTTACTTTTTGGATTTATCCTAACACATGAAATTTAATAAATATACTTACGTGATATTCTGTCTTATTCCTTTGCAGGAAACAAGCTGGCTTACATCATATATGCAAAAACCAATCTATCCAAATACATAAGTAATTGCAAAATTAAAGCAGTATTTTAAAAAGAAAATACAGTATAGTTCAATAAATATAACAAGGGATGAAAAATGTTAAACATTATACTAGAGTTGTACAAAAAGTGTTGTCCACTTTTACAGATATTAAAAACCATCCATCTTAAACATCATCTTGTATATTGGCAAAGGAACATGATTGGAATATTTAGATCCATTGTAAATGGGAACAAAAGAAATAGAATTCATTTTTTGTCTGATTCTGTATTTGATGTTTTCCCCCATTCTGAATTTCCTGAGTTAGTTTTAATTTAACATCAAGAGTCAGAACTATAGCTTTCCAGTTTGCTAACACTATATATGGTGTTTATCACTGTCAGGCAGATGACAGACAGACAGGCAGATAGATCATGAGTATTACAAACAGGAACTTCACTTTTTTCTGAATATACTTATCTATCTACATCCTGCCTGATTAGGAAACACTATAAAAAGGCTTGTATAGGCTGAACCCACTAATGAAAGAGACTAAGTCAATTGACAATATAGATAAGATTTAGTGGAGTTCAATACCATCATTGACATTGTTGAAGCTATATTAACATAATGTTCACAAATGGCATTATATATTGATATCATTAGTGTTCTATGTCTTATTTCCCAGCAATTAGTGCTGACAATATTAATTTTAATATTTCATTTTTTCCCTTTACATGTTTAACTACCAAGATACTATAACACAACAGATCTATATGAAATAGAATACATTTTAGAAGAAAGTCCCATTCCATCAGATTTAAAACTGAAAACCACCAGTTTTCTATAGAATTAACAGTGTGAACATAGCTTAGTTTCAGCAAGAGATGAGATATCGAGTTTATTATTTGTTGAATTTGGAATCAGGACACAGAAATGAGATCAAATTTGCAAAAAAGTATACTAATTCTTTCAACAAAATAGATCTTTATATTTTCAGTCACTGAATAGACAGAATCTACTTTGTCCTGGGACTGTAGTGGCTCAAGTGGCTAAGATGCTGACTGGGAGGTGGAAGGTCAGCAGTTCGATTCCTGAGGACTGCAGGATGGAATGAGCTCCCGTCTTTGTCTCAGCTCCAGCCAACCTAGCAGTTCGAAAGCAAGAAATTGCAAGTAGATAAATAGGGACCACTTTGGTGGGAAGGTAACAGCGTTCCATGCGCTTTGGTGTCTAGTCATGCCTGCTACATGACCACGGAAACATCTGCAGAAGCAGACAATGCTGGCTCTTCGGCTTTGAAACAGAGATGAGCACTGATACCTAGAGTCGGATACGGCTGGCTTTCGAGCAAGGGAAACCTTCACCTTTACCTTTACCTTGTCCTGGTGGTGATGGTGGGGGGAGGTGACATAGTTATGAGATAAGCAAATGAATTTGTTTGACGGATGTTGAAAATATAATAAATTGAAAATGGAATTTTTGATTTTGTGAGTTTAAAATGGATGCTGTTGTTGCTTTCCTTCCTAGGATAGTAGTGAATTCCTGAGAAGTCTGGGGATTGTAGTTTGGCTAAGGGCCCACGTACAGATTCCTTTCCCTTGAAGATAGTCATAACCATCTGGGTCTTTGGAAACAGAAGGCAATGTTTGATGGATGTTGAAATGTGAAGTCTTATTGGGTGACAGAGAGGAAAAGGTGGGGCAAAGGATGAAAGATGGTTTTTGTTATCTTAGAATGTTAGAAGAACAATAACCATTATTGTTAGGCATGTTCAAAGTAGTAGAAGAGTGAATTCTACTTTTTGTTTTTATAACTTTTTTTGTGATTCTGATTTTTAATCTATTATTCCTTCATAAAGCTGTCTTTTTACAGATGACTTTTGTACTTTTTGGTTCGGGGGATAAGATGATGGGAGAATTCCAGTTTGTTTATCAGCAACACTACATATTGCTACCTAATCTACAAATTGCTAATTCCTAACTGATCTGGTTGGTTTGTAAGCATACACATCCATTGATTGAGACATGTCATAGATTTCTCTAGCCTGGAGCAGAACTTCATCTATTCTGCAGCTCAAAAGTTCTTATGCTGGCTTCCTGAAGGGGTACAGGTCACTGTCAGGTGTAACAAGTTGTATGGCAGTGGGATAATGGGCTTTGTTATCCTTACAGAGCGGTTTTCTTTTAGCAGAAAATCCAGACTATCGGTGTTTTTGAAAATGGATCAGGAATATTTTACAAGCATTTAGGGATAATATGAAGAAAGGATATCCTCGAGTCATATTATCAGTAACCTCAAAGGGAAACCCTTCCTGCTTTGTACACAGCATATCATTTGTTTGATTTGTTAGGAGGCATAATACAGCTTCAGGAAAGGGATAGCCAAACCACCCTCATAGCTATTTCTATAACTTGTCGATAACAAGATGCTGATGTATTTAGAACCTTTAATAAAGGGTAGGGATGATTTTTACAAAGCAGGGAGTTGTGTTTCAGATCTCTCTGTTGGCAAAGTCTGGAATAGAAATTTAATTTGTGGAAGTGCAATAATTCTAATTAGAGATTTGCACATAGCCATGTCAATCTATTCTTCCTTTTTCTAAAGAACAGGTGTGTGGATAATAGCCTTAAAATTCAATGAGACCATTTTGGATATGCTGCTTGGTATTACAAATATAGCCTTGGATGATATTTTTTGGTACTCTATTCATGTTCAACTCCAATAGTTTAGATTTTTCTAAACTCACTAACAAAAGTGAAGGTGAACCCAATCCACTAAGACTTGTAAAATGTAGGGTACTTTTCTCAGAGGAATTGATGGTGAAATCATAGGGACCACAGTATAATCTGCAAGGATTTAAAAGGCTTCTTTACCCACTTACATAAATTTCTTTTACTCTACACTTGGTCTGAGAATGGTTCCATTGCAAAAGCAAAGTGTGAGGGATAGGGAGAACCTCCTCAATATATGTCCCAATTTCTGCTGCAGAAGAATCAGTTCCATTGATTCTGATAATGACCTGCTGCTTTGTGTGGAAGGAATACCTTTTATTGGGACTAACTCTTAACTCTGTCCCTTGAGCAGCAGCTTTAGAGCTTGTGTCACCATACAGAAAATTGGAATACAGTTTTATTTTTCAGATCAAAAATTTCATGCAATATGTTCAAGTAAAACAGACAGGTATTAAAGCATGAGCAGATTTGGATCAGTTGTCCTGGATGTGGTGAAAATCCCATTGGGCTGATATCTTGACTGTATCAGCTGTTTGAAAAACCTTGAAGAGCACATATGGAGATAAAGAGTGCAGGAATCCATGGTATGAAAATTCCTTGCCTCTCTTTCTGATGGCACACCAAGGGACATTAAAATGCAATTTTTATGGTCAAGCCACACTTTGTACCAATGTAGTTTTACAAAATTCCTGTGCTTTCATCTTATACTCCCTCTTCTCCTAATGTATTGTTAGGCGGACAACTGCTTGGAAAGACAAACATTCTGGAATGCTTATTGTTTGCTATTATTGAAAGCTTGACCTTTACAAGTCAGGTATTTGTATTCTTTGATACATTCTCTTGTGGGAGCTGAATAAATGACAGTGTCCTTTATTACATGTGCTGGTGTGCTGAAAAGAAAACCCCAATGACATAATTTCCTTTTCTGATTGATGATTGTGTCTTCATGTTTGGTTGCAGCAGAAGCCCCTGTAAAGTTATTGGTATCGTCACTTTCATGATTATCAAATGGGCATTAGATTTATCTGCACCACTAGCACGTATTTGTGGGGAAAGAGAAGGCATCTCACTCTCTATCCCAACCCAAACAATCAATAAAAGCTTTAGTTCATGCATTTAGAGCCTTATGCACTCCAAGGTAGCATTTGCTCTGCTCTTTGACCCTGGCTCAATAGCTGGCAAAACAACCTGAGTGAGGTTTTGTAAAATGGATTAGGAAGTGGTGTGAATGTACTACTAAAATACTGTGCTCAGATCAATTATGACTGGGATGAAAGCATACCATTTTTAAAATGCCTCCCAGCATTACATCCTGGTGACAAAGTGTCTGCCATTGAAACCACCTGAGAACATGTTTTGCATAATCCAAACACCAGTGCCTAAAGGAGCAAGAATAAAATGCTGGGGCAGCTCCTACTAGAGTCTTGATACTGTAGGCTCCTCTTCTTCCATCTCCTCCTTCTGCCATGTCTAGGAGAGATGTGAAACTGCCAAAATGAAGCTACCCTTTGGTGAATTCACTCTTCAGTTCCTTTCCTATAACCTAGTGTGAGAAAGATGAGACAGCAGAAATTTGTCATTGCTTTGTCATTTGTTTGACCGATTGTGGTTTAAAAGTTTTACAATCTTCGAGGAGGCTTTTTCTGTGTACCTCACTGTAAACACCTGAATTGAAGGAATAAGGCACATGCTGTCCTCCAAAAGTTGTGGGCTTCAGTGAGTATAATCCCTAGTCAGAATAGCCAATAATAAGTGATTATTGGAGTTGTACTCTAAAATGATGGGGGGGGGGGGGGCACCAGGTAATGTAAACCTGTTTTATCTGTTACAGTATTGTTATGAGTTGAGAAGTAATCTCTGACTTACGGTAACCCTATGAATGAGAATTTCATAAATGATCAATGTTTGAGAACCCTGCTCAGCTGTTGTAAACTCAAGGATTGGATTCCTTTAAGGTATCAATCCATCTTGTATTTGATCTTCCTCTTTTCCTGCTGCTTTCAGCCTTTCACATCATTATTGTATTTTCTAGAGAATGCTTGCTTGTCATATTGTGCCTAAATAAGGACAGGATCCTTAGTCTCAATTTCATCTCCCCCCCCCTTCAGAGATAGTTCAGGTTTGATTTTTTGATTCTCTACGGCTTAAAAAAGTTATATTAATATCTCATCTTAACCTGTATTTATGTACTGTACCATCAGATGTGTTTGAAAAGATGAATGTTGAGAAAACAGTCTCTAAAGGAGACTGTTTCAGTATGCCCACAGAACTCTCTTACAAACGGTTTCTTCTGGCCCTCATTTCTTCTTGTACTGTATATTTGGGCATCATGGCCACCACAGACAAAGGATTTTCCTTTAGTGAAGGAAATCACGATCAAATATTAAGTCACGCTACCTCTTACAGAATCGAACGGCTACAGAAATGACTTTATAAAATTGGAAATATTCAAGAAGAAAGACATTAGGCTGAAACTCCATGTATCATTTTTAGGTGGCTATTACCACTCTTCCTGCATCCCCAGGGGTTTGCGGATTTATAAAGGACCTACATTGTTTTCAAATAACAAGGAATTTACAGAATAGTGGGCATCTATTTTAGACCGTTGTTCCTTCGACCTAATAATACTGATAATTGATCAATTGCTTAATGAGTCGAGGAACATTTTATTTATTTATTTATTTATTTTTAACGCTTATATACTCAGGTACAACCCAACTCAGGGCGGTTTACATAGCGGACAGTAAATACATAAAAGACACATGATAAAACAAAGTTAAAAGTTAAAAACCCACCCCTAAAAGGTGCGCAAGAACCGAAGGGACCTTGGGGGAAGGCACACTTCTCTATACCAACCACCCAACAGTACCCCCATCCCCACCCGCATCCCCAAACTTCGCCCGCCAGCCAGGTCTTTAGTTCCTTTCTAAAGGGCAACAACTCCGTCTGGAGACGCAGTTCCACAGGCAGGAGGTTCCAAAGGGCCAGTGCGGACACAGAGAAGGCCCTCCTCCTTGTGCCAGAGAGGCGAGCCCCCCTGGCTGATGGCACAATTAGAGAGCCCCTCCGGTCTGCTCTGGTTGGACGGACAGATGTCCTTAGGGCGATGCGGTCTCTAAGATACCCTGGCCCACTACCATGTACATACAACAATAGGCAACATTGAATCCACTCTACTGACGAACCTCTCCAAATCAGAGTTTGATAAAGGACTTGATGATATGAAAGCCAAATTGGACCAATTTCAGACTTCTTTATTATAATTTAAAAGGAAAAAATTTCAAAGAGACCAGCAGGACTATGCTAACAACAGGATTTACAAATGAAAATACCAGCCCACTACATCAAAACTGAGAAAAGTCATTTGGAGCGACCCTTTACAAGCTACTGGATTTGAGACATTGGACTCGGAAGGACTGTACAATCCAACGATGAAGAATCAATTACCTCTTATAACTTGCGACAGACTAGAGGACGACAAAAAGCACCATCCAGTTTCTACCCAGCACCATCTACTTCCTCTAAGCCATCTACTTTTTTAGGGAGGGGTCAGAGATACACAAGGAAAACTTAGTGTTCAATGTATCATCTCAGGTATTAACAACCAGAGAAATGGAGTTACTTACATTCGGGCTTAATTTTGTCCCTACCCCTCCTCACCACTCATTTAATACCCAAATTGATTTTTTAAAGCTTATTCATCTTCTTAAGTTAAAGGTATTTTTCAAAGGGATGGAGTCCTCAACCGTAAGTACCTTCAAACCTAAATCCACTTTTATGCCACCTGTAGTCAATCCTCATATTGAAGTTTTCAGTAAGTTGGTCAAAGATATAGAATGTATTGAAGAACAGGAATATAGAACTAAGAAAAATATCTCTAGGGAAGACTATAAGACACTAATGGGGTTAGCTAATGACCTCATCATAAAAGCAGCAGATATAGGCGGGGGAATTGTGGTAATGGATATGACAGAATATCTAGCAGAGGCAAATAGACAATTGACTAACAAGACTTATTACAGAAAACTTATTCAAGACCTTACCAAAAGGGTCTCTTCTGTAATTAAAACAGTACTCTTAGAGGGTTTCTCTCTAGAATATGTCACAGAAAATACATATAAGTACTTGTATAATGAATTCCCCAGGATCCCCATTTTTCATTTGATCCCCAAAATACATAAAAAGAAAGTGCCAGGCACCCCAGCCCCTGGTAGACCAATTATCTCAGGCACTAATTCCCTGTTAGAGCCTATATCTAAGTTTATTGACTCACATATAAGTTCTTTCACCAAAAACACTCCCTCTTACACTAAAGATTCAACCCAGTTTGTCACCAAGGTAGAAGGCATACAGGTGTCTCCTAGTGCAGTAATTCTAACCATGGATGTAGAGGCACTGTATACAAATATCCCTACTGATGCAGCAAGGCAAGTAATACAGGAGGCACTTGATACTAGAGAGTCGCCAGAACTGCCAACTCATTTTCTAATTGATTTATTAGATACTAGCAGATTTTGCCCAGCGGTGCCAGGCTGTTTTAAATGGTGTTTGTGTTTATTTATTTTTGTAAATGTTTGTAAAGAAGAGGCTAGTCTACATTTGAAATTTTTAATATGTTCATTTATTTATTTATTTATTGCCAGGCTGCTATAAACTGTGATTAGTTGTTTTTGGTTTTTTGCTTTGTGGATTAAGAAAAAAACAAAGGATGATATACTTTTACAAAAAAAAAATATTTAACCAAATAATGTTTTAGTATGTGTTTTTTAAATAGTTGTACCATAGGTAATAATTTTAAAAATGTGAAAGTACATGTTATAAATGTTTTTAAACTGTGTTTAGATGTTTTGGGTTATTATTTTAGTTAAAATTCAGCACAGGATTTTGGAAAAGTTTTTATTTTATTTTGTTGTCATATGTTTGTGATTTGTGTTAAATTGTGATTTTGTGTTATTTTGTTAACTTGTTTTTTCTGTTGGGGCCTTTTGTTTGGGCCTGTTGTGTCTTTGTGAATTGTTTTTACTTTTATGGCCAGCAGGTGGTGCTGGTAAGGTGTTTTCTTGTATTTTGACTGTTTTTCTCTCTCGTGGCCTCTGGGTGGAGCTTCTTCCAGTAAATAGTCTGTTTCTTTATTCATTTCATTTCCAGCCGTCATGGAGTGAGGATGTCTGCTGGTGAGTTCCCTTGATTTATTTATTTTGTGTGTTTGGGGGGTGGGGTGGCGTTTGGATTTTGTGTTGTTTTGGTGTATTTTTTGTTGTTTTTGTGGTGTTTGGCTGGGTGGTGTTTGTGTTTTGTAATTTTTGAGTGTGTTTACTTTTTATGTTTTTGGTGTTAATTTCTGGTTTTTTTGGGATGTTTTTGATTGTTGTTTTGTTTTAAGGGGGTCTTTCATTCCCGTGGGCTGGGCACGATGCCTGGCCCATGGAAAGGAAGGGCAGCAGCCGGGGGGGTTTCCTTTCCATGGGCTGGGCTCGATGCCTGGCCCGTGGAAAGGAAGGACAGTGGCCGGGGGGGGTGTCTTTCCTTCCCGCTGGCCGGGCTTGATGCCTGGCCCATGGAAAGGAAGGGCAGTGGCGGCGGGGTATTTCCTTCCTGTGGGCCGGGCTCGATGCCTGGCCCATGGAAAGGAAGGGCAGTGGTGGGTGGGCGGTCTTTCTTTCCCGTGGGCTGGGCTCGATGCCTGGACCGTGGAAAGGAAGTGCAGCAGTGGGTGGGAGGGCTTTCTTTCCCGCAGGCTGGGCTCAATGCCTGGCCCGTGGAAAGGAAGGGCAGTGGCGGCGGAGGGTTTCCTTACCGCAGCCTTGTTGCTGTGATGCACTGCATTTTTTATTTTTATTTTTCACACGCCAGCTAGCGTTCTGCACACTCATAGCACGCAGGACACTGGGGCTTGTAGTTTGGCGTTTGTGTTTTTGGCTTGTGTGTTGTTGTTTTTCTGCGGGTTTGATTTTGATTGGCTGCGGCATGTTTCCGAACGTTCCTTTTGCTCGTGCCTCTCAGCCTGATTGGCTCTGGTGTGGCACGGCACAAGGAACGTTAGGAATAGAAGTCCTTTCTTTTTGTTTGTGTTCGTGGGTCTCCTGCCCCACTGGCACATTTCTCAACCCGACAGTTACCTGCGAACCCCGGTCGGGCAAGTGCACAAATGCTCGGTTGGGGTTAGTGGGGCCTGGTGCAACATCCTTTGTCACATTCCAACGGTTAATGCACAGATTTATAGGTATAGATAGTGCTTGAGAATAACTATTTTAGATTTGGAGAATCATTTTTTCATCAGACAAAAGGAGTGGCTATGGGGACAGCATTGGCGCCAAGAATTGCTAACGTATTCATGACAAGTTTTGAAAAACAATTCATTTATGATCCATCCAACAATCCATACTTACCACATATTCTCCTGTATAAGAGATATATAGATGACTTGATTTTTATCATGGACACACAAGACTGTGTTGCACAATTTTTGTCCTGGCTTAATCAATTAAATGAAAATATCAAATTTACCCATCAGACAGACCCCAATTCACTTCCATTTTTAGACTTGAATGTCTACATTTCGAATGATAGAAAGCTTGGTGTCAGTCTCTATAAAAAAAACTACAGACAGGAGCACCTATCTAAAATATAGCTTCCATTACCCGCCACATGTTAAAAATAACATTCTGTATGGGTTATTTGCCAGAGCCAAACAAAATTCAACTACCAACCAGGACTTTTTAACAGCAGCCATTAAAATCTGTTCCACTTTAATCAGTAGAGGCTTTCCAACACACTTTGTGGAAGGCAATTTCTAAAAAATCAACCGGACACCTAGGGCTAACTTATTTAAACATAAAGAGTGAGGTAGCAATACCTCTATTTATACCTCTTTCGAATTCTCTCCTCTTGCATGCAAAATTAAAAATACCATCTATAAGCACTGGCATATCATGCAGGAGTTACCAGGATGCCATGACAAACCTCTTATAGGTTTCAGGAAGACGATCACCATCAGTAATATAGTCACTAGATTAGATCATACTACCCATGGTCACTGACATGCACCCATAGTCATGGGGCATTACCTGTGTCATAACTGCATCCAATGTAGATATTCATGGGAAACAAAGGAGGTAGAAATTCCAGCTAAGAACTTTTCCTTTAAACTCAAACAATTTAGTAACTGTAATAGTGCCCAGGTGGTCTATTTGATAGAATGCCCATGCCAAAAGAGATATATCAGTCAAACATCTCGATAAATTAAAATCCGGATATCGGAACATAGATTGAAAATTCGAACATGTGATGTACAAGCACCACTCACTGAGCATTTTCCAGAACAAGGTCACTCAGATAGAGATATGAAATTTGTAGTACTGGAACAAATACACTCTTCTAAATTCGAAAGGACCAATCTCACTAAGAAATTATTACAGCGTGAAGCCTTCTTTATCCATTTTTTTAACACTCTGGCTCCACATGGACTTAATAGTGATATAGAACTATCATCCTTTCTGTAGAATCTTTAACTTCAATATCGATCTGTAAGTACGGATAACTCAGCCATTCTATAAAGATCCGTTAGTAGATAATGTAAGTCACCTGCTTGCAAAAACCCTCTTTATTAATCATGGGTGCTTTTTACTCAATTGATGTCCTAACGCACCATTACAGACAATGTGAAGAGGCAATGGATGTGAACTAAATTCTATTAAACAAATTGGTAAGTCTATGTAATTCTCTGAACAGAATGATGTTGTAAGTCTATTTTATGTAAGTTTATTTCATGATTGTTCATAGGAGTATTACCCTCAGTATAACATAGCTACGTGTGCACAATGTTAGTTACATATAATTTTAAAACATTACAAGAATATTACCAGTAATGTAATATATAAAAAATAGTATCATACACGTTCTTATGAATTGTTTTTGACTATTTGTAGATTCCTTGATGAAAGGCATTATGACTGAAAAGCTTTATTTACCGGGATAGCTTCAGAAATAATCACTGGAAATAATCACTCTACAAAGCTCAAGAGATTGCAAGAAACTTTTTTTATTTATGCATTTGCAAATTATCAATTGCTGGATTGCATTTTATTTTTCGGTTCTAACTCCTCCATGGAACAATACATCCAATAATATTATTTCTGAGAATTTCTTTTCTTCTGAGTGTTACAATTTTTGACTTTATACCTGCAAATAAGGAGAATTATTATTTCATATTTACTATACAAAAAAATAATTTTTTTAATTGTTGAAGAGTCTACTGCATTTCGGTGTGCCACAGAACGCTCTTACAAATGGTTTCTTCTACTCTCCCTGATACACACCGTTTGGCCCTCACTCCAACTCTTCCTCTCACCATTGATGGTCACATGTGTGGTGCTCTCAGACATAAAACTAATGATAAATTGATTATTGTAGGACTACTATTTTATATAAGGTAATACATTGGACGCATGCCGGCAGTGCATGCCCCCGGTGTGTGCTTTGCCCATGCCTCCCCCCAAGAGATGGGAGTGTGTGTCTTTTTCCTCCCGGTCAGGCAGGGAGGAGCCTACACCCCTATTTAATGGGTCACTCCTCCCTGCCTCGCCCTTCTTACAAACTTGCCAGAGAAGCTTCTGCTTCCCTCAAGCAACTTCCCCTGGCCCAAGCAGAGAGGTTTTTCCTCCCCTTCTTCATTGGCCCCCTCCTTCAAGGCCTCACATGGCACTGGCAAAGAGAGGCTCCTGCAGCTCTAAAACTTGCATACGCAATGTGCCCAGCCTTGGAAGTCCGGCCATGGCCATGGCCACCCCCCATACCTCTGTCCACCTTTTGGTGCGCCACTGGGCTCCGGCCATGGCCACCCCCCATACCTCTGTCCACCTTTTGGTGTGCCACTGGGCTCCCCGGCCTCCAGTGACACCCAAGCTCCCTGATCCTGCTCACTCTGGGCTGCCACAGTGGCTGACTGGCGCAGTGTTGTGGATGCGATTTTGAGCAGGCTTTCTGCTCTTGAGGCTGCCTCTTTTGCACTGCATGGGGACCTTCCCCCTTGCGGCCTCTTACGTGATGATGACTCAGCTCATCCTCCTTCTTCCTAGCAGGCTCCCACTGAGTCCCCAAATTCTACTCTGCAGGCAGGGGCACTTGAAGCTCCAACCCCAGCACCCCTTCCTGGGATGTCTGGCATTCGTGCCTCTTGGCCCCCTGCTTGGACTTATTCCAATGACTGTCCACCTTCCGTTCACCTGGGCCCTCCCCTTAGTGGGCAGATGGCCCCGGGCATGTGTGAGTATGCTGGTCAAGTCAGAACATTTTCTCTGCTGGCACCTTCTCCCCCTGACTATGGGCATTTCTGGCCCTGGCCGGCCCATGGCCCCATCACCACTTCCTAACTGTCCCCCGGGGATGCATCCCTGGCCTGTGGCCTGGCAGCTGCCTGCCCCCCAGCTTGCCATACCCTACCTGGTCTATCCTCCAGGCTGGCCCTCCTGCGGCCCTTTCTGCCCTCCCCCCAGGTGAGATGTCCCTTCCCCTTGGTGACCATCTTCTCCAAACCACTAGGAACAAAATTGTCCATGGGGAATATGTCGACCTTTTTGGGCTTCTTAACCGTGAAGTCACTAAGACCGATGTTGACAAATTGGATGATGCGGACAAGTAACTCGCCAGGCGTAAGAAGCCTCCATGCATGTGGGAGAACTGGCTCCCGGCTTTCCTGATATGTGCAGGGGTTGCCATTCGGGCTCACCCTTCGATGGCCCTTCCCCTTATACATTATATGGATTTGATTTACCATGCCTAAGTAGATTTCCACGGGGAGTCCTAGAAGGCCTATGATGAAAATTTTCACATTTGGGCAGCAATCTGGTCTGAGTTGCATTGAGTTGCATTGCGATGAGTTGCATTGCGATGAGCCGAATTCCCAGTTCTGGCTCCAAATTATGTCCCCTTCATGCCCAGCCCTCGGTGACCAGTATGACTGTGGTCACTTGGTCCAGGAGCAACTGGCCCCCTCCCTTCCCATCCTGTTTGAGGTTGTGGGCTCACAACCACACACTATCTGTTGGGAGTTTGGTGCTCAGGGCTGTTGCGGGGAAAAACAATGCTGATACAAGCATGAGTGCCCCATGTGCTCAAACCCTCATGTGGCCCCATCCTGCTCTACCATGTCTCTTTCCTGCCCCACACCCCCTGCATGTGGTGCCCTGCCCACATACCCCAGCACCCCCATTCCTTGCCCTCCTCTGAGGGCCCCTTCTGCCAGTCCCTGGGTTGTTATTATTCTGCAAAGAACCATGCTTGGTTCTTTGTTCTCTATCTTTTGCAGGTTTGCTCCTCCATGTCCTGCCCCACAACCAGGCACGGGACCTGCCTTGCTTTTCTCCTTCTCACACACCCCTAGGGGGTGGCGGCGGCTGATTTTCTATTCTAACTGCACTAGGTGCCACCCTGTCCGATTGGTTGGGCTGGGGTAGGTCATAGGATCAGTCCCCTTCCCCCATGAGTGGCGGTTAGTGTGGGTGTATTAGTTTAAAATCCCATCACACCATTGGGTGTGGTTCAGGAGCAGGGACACCATTATCTAGGGGTGTGCCTAACAGCTCTGGGATCTACCTGATAATTTGTATGTCTTATACTGAAGCCTCTAATTTTCTTGCACTGCATGTCACCATGCTAGTGCACCGTTCTTTTCTGCCTGTGGATTATTCCTCCCGTGGCCATATTTGCATATTCTTCTGGCTCACCACCTGCACTATTTCCCCCAGTGCAGTGTTTACTGTGTTATTCAATAAAATGTTTAAAATTCATCATTTGCGTACATCTCTTCACTGGCTGTGTGTGCAGGCAATGTTACCTTACAGGCTATAACATTAAAAATTAGTATCACTGAAAATCTTATCATTGTGAAAATGGAGGATACCTGAGAAGAAGGGGAATGATCATCTATTCCAATAAATCAGGGTTCCTCTAATTATGGTTCACAGACTGGATCTGGCCCACGGCATCAAAAAATCCAGCCCTTGTCATTGTTGTGGCCACCTCCACCACCACCACTGCTGCCACCACTTCTGCCACCACTGCTGCCTCAATCCTTGTCCTCTCCACTTGGCTTGGTGTGTCCCTGTTGGTGCTCTGTAGCAGGGCAGATGTTGTAAGGAGCTGCTGCTGGAAGGGCTGGGTGAGCCAGGCAGGTGTGTGTACAGCAGCTCCTTACAACATCCGTCATGCTACAGAGCACTGACAGGGACACACCAAGCCAAGCAGAGGAGACAAGGATTGAGGCGGCGGAAGTAGTGGTGGCTGAGTCTGGCCCTTCAGCAGTCTGAGGGAATGTGAACTGGCCCCCGGCTTTAAAGGTTTGAGGACACCTGCAATATACAATTAATCATTTGTTCTTTTATTTCAGAGATTAATTAGCAGTGGGCAATTTGAGAAGGACTGAGGGCTGTTTCCAGACTTGCCAATAGCTATGTAGACACACATGGGGAGGAGATGAAGCTGTATAGTTTCCCTAAGGCTGGTACAATAGGTCTTTGCTAATTGGCAACTGGGCTTAACAACAAAAACAAAAGCTTTAAAACAAAAGCTTTAAAAAGCTTTCTCACAAACTGATTTAAATTAGGGCTGAAGTCTTCTCAAAACATGTCAATGTTCCCCATGTCGCCTAGAGGGTAAAATAATATCTTTAAACTTCTTTCTAAAAAGCATTTGCACAAGTTCAAACTACAGTTTGGTGGTGGTGGGAATGGGGGAGGGAGGCTGGAAGGCTCAAAATACTCTAGGGAGGCACATGCTACTCACACTTGATATAGATAATAATGGAAAGGATTGTATAAACATTACCAGTGTAAATGTTACTATGTTATCAAAGAATTAATCTGTATTAATTGTCTTGGGAGTATAAAGTATCTCCCTGCCATTGGCTAGGAGTAGTACCTGTAGATCTCCAGCGAAAATGGCCGCTCCACTCCCACCTCATAAGCAATAATCATTGCATAGTAAAAGAAAGACAAATATTAATTATCATACTAAGAAAGAGTATCTATTCTAATGCTTGCTTTCCTCTTTCATTTGCCCTTCTGTTTTTCTTTTCTTTTTGCTTGGGGTCAAAGAGTGAGGGGGAAATAATAAGTGAATATATGCTTCTCAATCTGGGAAGCAGTGATGCACTGCAGCAGGTTCTGTCAGGTTCTGTAGAACCGGCAGCGAAAATTCCCCAGGCCACGCCCACTTGGTTGACCACGCGCACCTCCATAGCCCATAACGCAGGATGTTTGTCCCCACCCACAGATTTAGCCAGCCCACAGAGTAAGTAGTAATTTTTTTTGCAGTGCATCACTGATTGGAAACATCTTTTGTTGAAAGTGACCCACTCAGCAAAGAGTTGGGGAACTTTAGTCCCAACAACATCTATAGTAGTAGATTTTTTATTGTGTCAGATGCACATAAAGGTGCTTTCTGGGGTGAAAGGATTTATCTACTTGCAATTAGTGGTGGGCATCAGCAGGTTTGCACCAGTTTGCCAGAACAGGTAGCAGAAATACTGGCTGGCCCCGCCCATCCAAGTTTCGAAATAAAGTCCTGCCAACCTAGCAGTTTGAAAGCAAGAAATTGCAAGTAGATAAATAGGGACCACTTTGGTGGGAAGGTAACAGTGTTCTGTGTGCTCTGCATACCTGTCAAGCGCAGCTCCAGAGATTACGGGACCTGAGCAGAACGATTCTGCGCAGATCCATTCTATGCATGCATAGAAGGCTTTTATGCATGCGTAGAATGGACCTGCACAGAACGATTCTGCGCAGATCCATTCTACGCATGCATAGAAGGGTTTTATGCATGCGTAGAACAGACCTGCACAGAACTGTTCTGTGCAGCTCAATTCTACGCATGCGTAGAAGGCTTCTACGCATCCCATTCTGCACAGAAGCCTTCTATGCATGCGTAGAAGGGTTCTACGCACGCGTAGAAGAGTTCTACACATGCATAGAAAGGACCTGCACAGAAGGGATGCGCAGTAACTCCTTTCCCCCCGCTGTCAAATTATGGGATAGTGGCAGCTCCAGGCGGGAAATGGCGAAAATCGGTGTGAAAATACGGGAAATCACGGCCAATCCAGGATACTTGACAGGTATGGTACTCCGGTGTCTAGTCATGCCTGCCGCATGACCACAGAAATGTCTGCAGAAGCAGACAGTGCTGGCTCTTCGGCTTTGAAACAGAGATGAGCACTGAACCCTAGAGTCAGATACGACTGGCTTTCGAGCAAGGGAAACCTTTACCTTTACCTTTAGTCCTAATTCGGGTGCAATACAGGGCTTTTCCCATGGCCACGCCCACCATACCATGCCCACAGTGTGGTAGTAAATATTTTTTGAGCCCACTACTGCTTGCAATGTCTTGCTTTCGAACTGCTAGGTTGGCAGGAGCTGCGACAGAGATGGGCACTCATTCCATCGTGCAGTACCCAGGTCTCAAACTGCTGAGTTGCTGGCCTTCCAGCTAACAAGGTGAGCTTCTTAAGCACTGAGCCACCACAACCCCTTGCTGGGAAGATGAGGCAGAGGAGGAGGAGGAGGAGCCAAACACTCTCTGGACAATGCAGTCCTTCCCTCCAACCACCAGACAGAGTCACAGATCCCAGGACCCGATCAGACAAAACTCAAGGTGGCAAGTCAGGTTTAAGGGCAGCAAGTTTGAGCTCACAAGGTGAGCTTCTTAACCTCTGCCCACCACAGTCCCAGTAGTAGATAGTGTGTACAGAAGGGCCTTGAACATTTGCAGAATGTGTACAATACTGTAAAGATATTGTATGTAGCTAAATGTCACCATCGTGCTTAGTTTTGCCTGCTTTTTCCTTGCCAAAAGGATTTGTATTTACATGAATAAGTAGGATCAAAAGAGGGGCAAGGCACTGTATATGTGAGAAATATACATATACTGTATAATATGCGAGAAACCAATAAGAGAAAAAATGTGAATTGTTCGACATTCATTTTCTGTTAAAAAGAGGACAACATGTCTGTATTTTTAAGTCCACTCCACAAAAACAAGGTTACAATTAGTAAGAAATATAACCTTTGACTTCAATAAGTCTATAATCAGATGAAGAGGCTGGAAAACACATAATGATAAGCATTCTTATCCAAATTATTCATTAAATAATGAATAATGGAAATATTTGCAAGAAAGAGGCTCAGGTCACAACAACTCATGCAGTGTGGGAAGGGATCAGTCAACTGGATAATTTATTAGCAAAAATTCTTTGTTTCTGCTATGGCCTAACTCAACAGGCTTCTTAAAAAGATTCCCTTGTTCCTTCAAGTGGTAGAACATACCTGTTGCATACAAAATGTCTTGGGTTCTATCTATTTCACCTCCAGCCATGCATTTCTGTTACTAGACTTGCTTTTGATAGATCTAGTCTTACATATTTAATAACAGGCAATGGAAAGTATCTTCTTTTCTGTGTTTTCTGATTTACCTGTATGTATATTTCTGATTTCTCTGATGGTTTTCTGACCACCTTCCTGCTGCTCAACCAGTATGTGCATTTATTCACTTGTGTAGAACTTTGAGAAGGTCAAATTCTCTGGGAAACACAATAAAGCTGAGAAATGTTGATGGCAGCAGGAAAAAAGGAAAACTGAACAAAGTCTTAGTTGCATTCATAAAAGTAATGCTTCAGCCACGATACCTTGCAACTAGACTTAGAAAAGCCCCACTCAAATCAGTGGGACATATGAATAATAACTAGATAAACCCCAATGATTTCAGTGGATCTCTTCTAAATAAGATGAAGTCTGAACCCAACCCCAAATAAGTGCAAGCAAGATATGGATGGTTAAAATTGTCGACATCAGGAGCACGTTTCATTCTTCAAAGTGGAATCATTCTACAGTATCCTGATAAAGAGAACAAACATGACATACCATAAGATCATAGTTTAATTGGGTAAAATGGCTCCATCCAGTGGTGGGCATCAGCAGGTTCGCACCAGTTTGCCAGAACCGGTAGCAAAAATTCTGGCTGGCCCCACCCATTCAAGTTTTGAAATAAAATAGTCCTAATTCAGGTATAACACAGGGCTTTCCCCTTGGCCATGCCCATCATACGACGCCCACAGTGTGGTAGTAATTTTTTTGGAGCCCACCACTGGCTCCATCTAATTCAGAACTGCTTAGAATTCTTGCAAGAAGTATTCTGGAGTAAAAACCAGACTCTGTTTTATCATGCTGAGGCATTTGCAGAAACAGTCATTGGTGCTTCTTAGTCGTTAGGGGGTGGAAATTACACAGTAATGGTGACAGATGCATCTTACCTGTGTACTCTAGAATTCCTTCTCACTCATGGATCTAATTACAGATAAAGCCTTTATGGTATTTTTTTTAAATTGCCTATTACTTAGCTTCTGCACATCCTTCTTTTTCATATTTGAGTGACAGCTGCATGTTTAAAACCTGGAAAAAGTAAATTGAGAAACAGCCTTCTTAGAGTTCTTTGTTCAGGAGGAGATACAATAAATTAGAGCTATCTACGCTGTCCAGACAAGACTGAGATAATGCCTGGTGGAGATAAGCAAGAAAAAGTGTCCTACATGGGAAATTACCTGCTGAAGCATCATGGCCAGATGGTGATATAGTCGAATTTCACATAACATTCAGGGGAAAATTAATCCTGATTTGAGATGAGATTCATAAATATTTTTAAGATAGACAAAAAGCCATATTTTAGATGACTGTGTCATCTAACCTTGTGGCAAAGTTAATTCTCTTGCAAAAAAAGAAAGAATAAAAATAAAAATTAATGATTAGCAATGAAATTTTAAACCTCGGTTCTGCCTTTTTAATTTAATTTAAACAACATTTGTTCCAAGAATAGTCACAGGCTCAACACATGGCATCTATTTGCAACACTCTTTCAAAAATCCTTTCAACCCAGAATAATCTCTGACATGTTATTATGATAACAGGAAGTTTAAAAAAAGGATAATTGTATAGAAAAAGTACCTTTAAAAGCGATACTTCAGCTCCAATTTTTTATGCATTTATTTGCAACACATGGCATCTACGTGCAAATGAATAAACAAGGCTGTGGTAGCTCAGGATTTAAAAAGCTCACCTTGTTAGCTGGAAGACTGGCAAGTCAGCTGTTCAAGACCTGGGTACTACATGATACTGCATGAGTGCCCGTCTCTGTCCCAGCTCTTGGGGACATGAAAGGAGCCTCATTTGGGCATTCCCTGAGTGGAGTTTCTTCCGCAAAAATCCTTTCAACCCAGAATAATTTCTGACACAAAATTATTATTATAACAGGAATTTTTTTTAAAAGTATGATTGTATAGAAAAATACTTTTAAAAATGACACTTCAGCTCCATTTTATATGCATTTATTTGCAAGTAAGTCCCACTGAACACAATGGTTCTTGATTACAAGTAGATATGTGTAAGAATTCACAATTAGTACTAGTGTAACCTAGTAACTGACCGTTTTAGGTGAAAACAAAATAATGAACATTTAATAGAAGATTCAAATTAGAAACATAAGCTGTTCCTTTTTTTTACAGAGGACATACATACTTAAGTGAATATATATGTACTGTGATTCACCATGGCAACCAATTATTGAAAAAAGAGAGAGTAAATCCCACCTTATTCTCTTTGTTTCTGAATTCCCTGTTCAACTAACAGGAAAAACCAGGCATGTATTCATGAAATTTAACTTTTACTTTGATACTATGTGATAAACTGTGATATTGTGCATGGCAATACTTTGTTTTAAAACTGTTTAAACTGTGATAACATGTGTGATGGGAATAGACTGGCATAGAGACCGGCAAGGCACACCACAAAGTTTGCCAAGAGAACCCTATGGACCAAAATAAAAGGCACATTCTGCAAATGTTCAAGGCCCTTCTGTACACACTATCTACTACTGGGACTGTGGTGGGCAGAGGTTAAGTGGTTGTCTGATGAGGCCCTTAAAATAGCAGAGGAAAGAAGGAACGCAAAAGTCCAAGGAGAAAGGAAAAAAATACAACCACCTGAATACCGAATCTCGAAGAAAAGCAAGGAGAGATAAGGAAAACTACCTGAACAAACAGTGCAAAGAAATGGAGGAAAACAACAAAAGAGGCAGGACTAGAGATCTTTTCAAAAAAATTGGGGAAATCAAGGGAACATTTAAAGCAAAAATGAACATAATAAGGGACAAAGATGGAAAGGAGTTAGCTGAAGCAGAAGAGATCCAAAAAGATGGCAAGAGTACACAGAGGAACTCTAATAAAAGGACCTCAACACTCCTGATAATAACAATAATGAGAAATTTGAACTTGAACCAGAAATTCTGGAGAGTGAAGTCAGAAAGGCTCTAAAAAACACTGCAAACAATAAAGCTAGTGGAAATGATGGTATCCCAGTTGAATTTTTCAAAGCCCTAAAAGATGATGGAATCAAACTACTGCATTCAATATGTCAGCAAATTTGGAAAACAAAAGAGTGGCCACAATTTTGGAAAAGATCAGTGTACTTTCCAATTCCAAAAAAAGGCAATGCCAAAGGATGCTCAAATTACCGAAAAATTGCGCTCATCCCACATGCCAGCAAGGTGATGCTCAAGATAATATAGGATAGACTTCAAGAACATGTGGAAAGAGAACTACCAGAGGTGCAGGCCAGTTTCAGAAGAGGCAGGGCGACTAGAGACCACATTGCCAACATACGTTGGATCATGGAGAAAACAAAAGAATACCAAAAACAAATCTACTTTTGTTTTATTGACTACAAAAAAGCTTTTGACTGTGTGGACCATAACAAAATGTGGTAAGTAATTAAAGAGATGGGAATACCAGAACACCTCATATGCCTCATGAGAAATCTGTACACGAACCAAGAAGCAACAGTTAGGACAGAACACGGAATGACAGAGTGGTTTGGAATAGGAAAAGGAGTAAGACAAGGCTGCATTTTGTCACCCTGCTTATTCAATCTATACACAGAGCACATAATGCGCAATGAAGAGATGGAGGAATCACAATATGGGATCAAAATTGCTGGGAGAAACATCAACAATTTGAGATATGCAGACGATACCACCCTAATGGCAGAAAGTGAGGAAGACCTAAAGAACCTCTTGATTGGATTGAAGGAGGAGAGTGCAAAAGATGGCTTGAGACTTAATATCAAGAAAACCAAGATAATGGCAAAAGGTCCAATCAGTCCCTGGAAAATAGATGAGGAAAAAATAGAAGCAGTGACAGATTTTACTTTCCTGGAATCTAAGATCACTGCAGATGGCGACTGTAGCCATGAAATAAAAAGACGACTGATTATGGGGAGACAAGCTATGAGAAACCTGGGGAATATAGTAAAAAGCAGGGACATCATCTTGAAAACAAAAATTTGCATAGTCAAAGCAATGGTATTCCCAGTGGTAATGTATGGGTGTGAGAGCTGGGCCATTAGGAAGGCAGAGCGCAGAAGAATAGATGCTTTTGAGATGTGGTGTTGCAGGAGAGTCCTGAGAGTCCCTTGGACAGCAAAGAGAACAAATAGGTCAATACTGGACGAAATCAATCCTGACTGTTCATTGGAGGGACAAATAGTGAAGATGAAGCTAAAGTACTTTGGACATCAAATGAAAAGGGAGGACTCACTTGAGAAGGCCTTGATGCTGGGAAAGGTGGAGGGCAAGAGAAGAAGGCGGCATCCAAAAATGAGATGGATTGATGGTATTGTGGACACAATGGGCACAGAGCTTGGTGGGCTGAGGAGAATGGCGGAGGACAGAGGTGCCTGGAGGAAAATGGTCCATGGGGTCGCAAAGGGTCGGAATCGACTGTGTGACTAAACAACAACAACTCCCCAGGTATCATAATCCCAACCGCATTTATCCTCTGGGGCTTCTATTAAGGTAAAGGTTTCCCTTGCAGGAAAGCCAGTCATATCTGACTCTAGGGTTCAGTGCTCATCTCTGTTTAAAATGCCAAAGAGCCAACGCTGTCTGCTTCTGCAGATGTTTCCGTGGTCATGTGGCAGGCATGACTAGACATCGGAGTACACAGAATGCTGTTACCTTCCCACTAAAGTGGTCCCTATTTATCTACTTGCAATTTCTTACTTTCAAACTGCTAGGTTGGCAGGAGCTGGGACAAAGACAGGAGCTCATTCCATCCTGCAGTACTCGGGAATCAGACTGCTGACCTTCCGCCTCCCAGTCAGCATCTTAGCCACTTGAACCACTGCAGACCCTGGGGCTTCTATTAAACATCTTCAAAAGTTTTCGAAATACAGGCAGATCTGCTCATCTACTTTGGAATGTCAAGCCTGGTTCTGCCCAAGTAGTACAATCAGAGATCATATTACATATGTCAGAGCTTTTTCTAAGGTCAAGAATGGTAGCATTTTTTTATTTTTCTATTCTTAAAAGAATTCAAGCATGGCTTTATGCAAGAATGATACCTTATGTACCTTTAAACAGCAATAAAGAGCTTTGTAGTATTATTAATCGTGAATAACTACTTCTGTACATTACTACTTCTGTACAGTACTTCTAAGTACACACTTAGAAATGTTTTATGTGGCTCTACATCACATTCACCAGGCACCAGTAAATCGAATAAAACTACTGTTATCTCAAAATGTGGAACTATGAAGAAAATCTTTATCAGGTAGGCACACAGACTGTAACAATGCCATCAGCCAAGGTTCTTAAACTTTTTAAGCTGGGGGCTGTGTCAAGCCCCCTCAGACAGCTTCGGGGGCCAGGGGGCCATTTTGCCCTTCCTCCACCACATGACACTTCCAGGTGTGGTGGAGGCAGTGGGGGGGCACATGGAATGGTGCTGTGGGCCGCATCTGGCCCACAGGCCACAGGTTAAGAATCCCTGTTCTAAATGAACAAATGCATTTTAATATCATTGCATCTTACATCTCAACAACTTTCAGCAGGCATTTCTATGGTGGACTGGATGCATTAGCAGAATGCTGTTCCTCTTTGTAAACAATTGCATTTGATCTCAATTTGTTTCCAGACCTGTTCTAGTGTAATAGCTGTCTTAATAGATCACTGAAACTGGTGTCCAGGAATTTGAGGGAGGGAGAGTCTTTTCCAAAATGAGCCCATTCACTGAAATTGCAGGTGGATGATCTATAATGGGTCTCCAATGGGTCTTTGGGTTGTGTCTGGAACCAGGAATGACATTTTCATACCATATTCTAGAACAGTAGTTCCCAAAGTGGGACACATGCCCACTGGGGGAATTCAATTTCAAGAAGCCTAAGTGTTGGGCATTGAGGAACATTTGCAAGTAGCACGGGGAATGCTCTTGCAAGAAGGAAATGGCGGTTTCCCACCATTCTAAATAGAAGCTCAAAGTGGCACGAAACCCCTGCAAAAGGGCACTCTTGTTAGGCTTAACCAAAGCCCTGTGATTGGTTACACTTTTGGATCCTGTTCTCCATTGGTTAACTACATATGTTCCCTGTTATGATTGGTTAGTTACATTTGTCCGGCAGGTCGCTACCTTGTATCCAGGAGCTACCACCTGGAAGACACTATATAAACCCCACGGGTAAACAAGGGTGGCGCCGGATCAGATCTATACTTCCTACACCATACAGGTAGCCGGGTAGCGCTAAGCCTGGGTCCCACCACTGTGCTACGCTTCTATGGTAGCTCGTTTATTACCCATTGCCGGGTAAGAGTCCGGTGGGACTGAATCCGCTAGGATTGTATAGCCATCTCAGGATCCAGAACACCTTGTAAACTCATCTCTAATTGTCTGTTAATAAAGCCTGTTGCTGTTGCTGAGATCCTGACATTCCTTGGGAATTTTTGCTCTGCTAGTAATATTATTGTTAATTGTCTTTTAAAATGGTTTCATCTTTTTCACAAGAGGCTGAAGAAGAAGTTATATTTAAATAAATAAATGTTGCAAATACATTTTAATTTTCTGATGAAGTTGAGTTATATCTTCACAAGACGGTATAATGCAGTAAGAACAAATAACAAAAGGAAACCTATCTTTCTCAAATGAGGTTTGCTCATTAGTTAAAGCAACTTTGCACTTACTGGGAACACTGAGAGATAACAAAAACCCATGTTGTTGTTGTTGTTGTTCAGTCGCACAGTCGGTTCCGACCCTTTGCGACCCTATGGACCATTGTTCTCCAGGCATCTCTGTCCTCCACCATCCCCCTCAGCACTCCCAGTTCTGTGCCCATTGTGTCTACAATACCATCTAGCCATCTCATCTTTGGCCTCCCCCTTCTTCTTTTGCCCTCCACCTTTCCCAACATCAGGGCCTTCTCAAGTGAATCCTCCCTTCTCATTTGATGTCCAAAATACTTTAGCTTTGTCTTTACTATTAGCCCTTCCAATGAGCAGTCAATGTTGATTTCTTCTAAGATTGACCTATTTGTTCTCCTCGCTGTCCAGGGTACTCTCAAAACTCTCCTCCAACACCACATTTCAAAGGCATCTATTCTTCTGCGTTCAGCTTTCCTAATTGTCCAGCTCTCACATCCGTACATTACTACTGGGAATACCATTGCTTTGACTATTCTAATTTTTGTTTGCAATGTGATGTCTCTGCTTTTCACTATGTTCCCCAGGTTTCTCATGGCTTGTCTCCCAAGAATCAGTCGCCTTTTTATTTCATGGCTGCAATCCCCATCTGCCGTGATCTTTGATCCCAGGAAAGTAAAATCTGTCACTGCTTCTACTTCTTCCCCATCTATTTTCCAGGAACTGATTGGGCCTGTTGCCATTACCTTGGTTTTCTTGATATTGAGTCTCAAACCAGCTTTTGCACTCTCCTCCTTCAGCCCAATCAAGAGGTTCTTTAGGTCTTCCTCACTTTCTGCCATTAGGGTGGTATCGTCTGCATATCTCAGATTGTTTATGTTTCTCCCAGCAATTTTAATCCCATATTGTGATTACTCCATCCCTGCATTTCGCATTATGTGCTCTGTGTATAGATTGAATAAGCAGGGTGATAAAATGCAGCCTTGTCTTACTCCTTTTCCTATTCCAAACCACTCTGTCATTCCATGTTCTGTCCTAACTGTTGCTTCTTGGTTCATGTACAGATTTCTCAGGATGCATATGATGTGCTCTGGTATTCCCATCTCTTTAATTACTTGCCACATCTTGTTGTGGTCCACACAGTCAAATGCCTTAGTGTAATCAATGAAACAAAAGTAAACTTGTTTCTGGTATTCCTTTGTTTTCTCCATGATCCAACGTATGTTGGCAATGTGGTCTCTAGTCCCCCTGCCTCTTCTGAAACCGGCCTGCACCTCTGGTAGTTCTCTCTCCACATGTTGCTGAAGTCTGTCCTGTATTATCTTGAGCATCACCTTGCTGGCGTGTGGGATGAGTGCAATTGTTCGGTAATTTGAGCATTCTTTGGCGTTGCCCTTTTTTGGGATTGGGACGTATACTGAATATACTTAAACCCATAATACATTGCTATACAATGTAAGGTCACCACACATAAAGCTATGCCAATCCAAATTGGAATGGTGGCTGAGGATGTTAGAGAAAAGCATATTGACAGTGAACCTGTTTTAATCTGGTAAATTATCACTTTGCAGGAAAAAAAGATAGATTTCCTTAATAGCTTCACAGCTCTGGGGAAGCCGGAGAAGAGGTCATCAATAAAAGCAATTACATGTTCAATGGAAGCCAGCAAAGTATGTTATAGCACGTCTCTCTAACTTTTGAGTAGTTCCAGAAGGTATGTCCTTGTGTGAAGCAGTATATTCAGAAACTTACAAAGCACATCTGTCTTAAGTGTTAAGCATTTGATTAGATTTTATTTTGTGAAATAGTTGCACAGGACCCAAACTAGGCCTAAAGCTAAACTGCTGTGTCCTCTTTCTAGATGACTTGGCATAGAAATTTTATGGGACACAATTTATTTCTTTATCTTGGCTATTTAGATGGTTAGGAAATTTCAGCAGTGGTGTAGAAAGAAGGAACAAATATAGGATAGCACATGTTCTACAAGTGTGTTAGCAGTTAAAATGGTTGGATGTCTAGATCTCAACTTGTTTTTCTCGAAACAGGCTATGTCACTCAATATTGGCAGCTGGGGATTATCAATAATCTTCTGGTATTATTGAAAGAAGAATTTTTTCTGACTTACCTCTGATGATGGTGTATGACTTAGAACAGGCAGCCAGTATGTGGGAGGAGATCATATTGCCTCCCAGACAATGCACATTGTCTCAAGCAGTTATACATTAATCCTGCTTGCATGTGAACTATTAAGCCACAGTCGGGCACAATACTCTGGTGCTGAGTATACTGAACTGAATGCAGACACTCTTTGTGTATCTTTTGGCAAGCTCCAGCTAGTGCCTTGAAGTTATGGCAACCAGTTAATCCCAATGATGTCCTGGCTATATCATATCACATTGAATAGTAAAGGTAAAGGTCTCCGTTGCTCAAAAGCCAGTCATATCCAACTCTAGGGTTCAATGCTCATTTCTGTTTCTTAGCCGAAGAGCCAGCGCTGTCTGCGTCTGCAGATGTTTCTGTGTCATGTGGCAGGCATGACTAGATACCAGAGTGCATGAAATGCTGTTTACCTTCTCACCGAAGTGGTCCCTATTTATCTACTTGTGATTTCCTGCTTTCAAACTGCTAGATTGGCAGGAGCTTGGACAGAAATGGGAGCTTATTCCATCGTGCAGTACCCGAGTATCGAACTGCTGACCTGTTGTGATCCAGCCCTCCTCCGACTCCGAAGATGAGATGGATCAGGGGGCACTCCCTATGCCAGGTCTGGTTCTGCCTGTACCTGAGCATGAGGATGCCCTGCACCTGGTCCAAGTCTGTTTTCCCCAGCAGCTGACCTGTCAAATCAGGAGCCTAGCTCTGACAGTGATCAGCCCTCAATCAGGGAGAGGTCCAGAAAACAGCTACACCTGAGACACAGTCAGGCTAGACCAAAGCACCAAAGAAGACTCTCAGATGATGCTGATTAACTGGGAGGTTTATAAGCAAACCTCTTGCAGCCTGCCAGCATCGGTACAACTCTCGTGCAAAGACCGACATCCTGCTTGACTCCAGACTGCCTGCCTAGACCCTGACCTGCCTGCCATGACCCTGACTTCTCTGCCAACTCTGACGATGCCCCTGGACACCCTTTGGATTAGACTACTGTTGTGTATTGAGGCACATTTGCAAGTAGTGCATGGAGCGCTCTTGCAAGAAGGAAATGGCGGTTTCCCACCATTCTAAATAGAAGCCCAAAGTCATGCGAAACCCCTGCAAAAGGGTCCGCTGGTTAGGCTTAACCAAAGCCCTGTGATTGGTTACACTTTTGGATCCTGTTCTCCATTGGTTAACTACATATGTTCCCTGTTATGATTGGTTAGTTACGTTTGTCTGGCGGGTTGCTACCTTGTATCCAGGAACTACCGCCAGGGAGACACTATATGAGCCCCACCACTGGTAAACAAGGGTGGGGCTGGACCGGATCTATACCTCCTACACCATACAGGTAGCTGGGTAGTACTAAGCCTGGGTCCCTCTACTGTGCTACGCTTCTATGGTAGCTCGTTTATTGCCCATTGCCGGATAAGAGTCTGGAGGGACTGAATCCACTAGGATTGTATAGCCATCTCGGAATCTGGAACACCTTGTAAGCTCATCTCTAATTGACTGTTAAATAAAGCCTGTTTCTGTTTGTTCATCGTTGTCCTGGACTGCTGCTTATAAGGGCCAGATTCAACAACTACTGACTCGGACTAAGGAGAAACAGACCTCAGCTTGCCTTTTGGACTGTGATATCTGGATATCCTCGAACAAGACACTCTGTGAAGTGCTGCAGTGCGGAACCATGCCTGCCCGGGTGGAACATCACATGACCTTCCGCCTTCCAGTCAGCGTCTTAGCCACTTGAGCCACTGCAGTCAAATCATATTGAATACTCAGTAATAATTCTTAACATTTGACAAGTTCTCTGGGAGTGATGTGTGGATGGTTCAAAAGTAGAACATACCACTCAGGGGGCAACATGGCTTCATGGTCCCGTTTTCTTACTGGAAAGCTAAAGCTATCTCTTTAGCACATACAGAACCCTGGGTGGATGAAGCTGGGTTGACAGTACCAAACACCTATCCTAGCTTAATAACCTTGACACATAGTTCCGCACGAGATGCTCTGAGTAAGCTAACAAACATGAAATGAAGACAATCTTTCTCTTCACCTTCTAATCAGTTCTATCTTCAAGAATGTTAAGATAATAATTCAGATCCTTCACAATTAAGTTGTTATGCCTAGGTAACTAGAAATTCAGCAGTACTTGCTGTTTCGGCACTGCTTTCTTATTCAGATGTTGGAAGGTATACAGTTAAATATTAGAAATATCCTTGCTGTGCAAATATAAATGATTTTACATGTAAATACATGGTTCTCTTATTACATGTAAATACATGGTTCACTTATGGCCCCTAGCTTCTACTCAACTAAACTGCAATGTATTCTACTACCCATTTCCACTTCCATCAGGAGATTCTTTGCAGGTGCAGCCCCCAACAAAGGACTCAGACACCGGTATAAGTGGATAACGGCATTGGGCCACATTTATTGATTCATGCCCTAGTCCGAATTATAAATTTCAATTGGTACTCAGCCAATTATAATTCTTAAGGCAAGCAGGCCGCAGTAACACTGGTAAGGTTCCTCCCAAAATTGCCAATGGCAATTGGCTACAATGTATCAATTTGTATCATTTTGTTTGTTTAAACAAACAAATTGTTGACCGTAGTCAATAAACTAACTACTGACCCCACCCTCTGACGCATATCCGTAAAATAACGGGGTGATGCATGCTGAATAGCTCGTGCCATCACCCCATTGCCTGGTTCGTCGTTGACTGGACAACGTTAACCAACTTGTGCCTATCTAGTGTTGGCCAGTCAATTGCGAACCTGCCGGATACCTGTGGGTCATAAATATTTACCTTACCAGTGCTACCCGCCACATGGGGAGGCATCCATGATGACTCACCGCCCCCCCCAAGACCGCCAGCTCAGTCGCCAGGCCTGCTTGCATCACACCAAGAACGAGGTACATACCGCTAGCCAACAGGTGGACCCCTTCTCCTGCTTACCAGCAAACTTTTGTCTAATCCTATCAGAACAGTCCGAACTAGGGAGATCCGCATCTCCCCTAAATTGGTGTCTTGGCACGATGTTAGACCATAGCGACCGTATGTAAGCCATACGTGATGTAAAAAGCCAGGTCACAGCCCCCAGACGGTTTAGTAACAGCAGTGATCCGTATCATATCGCTGCCACCGGGGTGCCTGTAAAACATAGGGCGGTCGAGCATCCCTGGCAGACAGCAGGAATGGCCTCAGTTCACGCCCCCATGTGCCGCGCATACCATACCATAGCCTTCGTGCCGATGCACACAGCCCGGCCAGGGTCCACTCTCTGTCGCTGCAGCCTATACCGCTGCCCAGTGTACGTAGCTGCGGCCCACCAGCCCCCTGCCACCGGTGTGTTGAGACCCCTAGGATCTGTAAAAAGGAGAAAAAAGGTGAGGGCATAAACAGGTACTCACACAATGAGGGGACGTACATACCTGAAATTGCGCATACACGCATATCCACCTCGTAGTACCCCAAACTTAGCCGCAATCAGCGCGACGCCTACCTTAAGTAAATGGTGCCAAAACGGGCCCCACACCGCGAAACGCGGCACCGGTCACTCTCAGGGACTGTACTATGGTAAGGGTAGACCCATCCCGGTGGCAGAAAACAGGCTGGGGCGCGCAGCAGGCACGGTCGGAAATTATGTAGGGCACCAACCGGACAGATGTCTCGAAAACTTAGTAGCAGTATACACCACTGCCTGCCGTGCTGAAACACCCGTGGGGACCATATCCCCACTCGAGCCCACTCATGTGTGACAGAGGCATCTTCGAGTTCCAGTGCCCTACGAGACACCCCCGCCTTACACAGTTGGTACCAACTCTGGCACCCTCTCACTGGTGCGGAGCGCTCCAAAAGGCTACCGTGGTAGCTGCGTGGCTAAGAGCCACCTCCTACCTATCTGTAAATAAGTAATGCCACCTTGTGCAAGGTGTGTCAAAATTCTGGGAAAAGGAGTGACGTGTGTAGGGGCAGCGGGCACGTTCCCGTGTCCACCCTACCCTGATACTACACATGAACTCATAGTGATACGCCTTACGCGTGCGAGGTGCCAATGACACGTCCGGTTCCCTTCAGCTCGCCTAACGCCCAGCTATCGGCCAAACGTGGCAAGTGGAATTCCTCTGCTTCGGGAGTAAAGCATGGAAACGGGCGATCCGCTGGTGGGGAAAAGCAGCAGTAAGGTCATTATTCATACCTAGAACATGTCTGGCCTGGAACAGCACATTTAGGCGTAGGCTTCACAAAATAATAGACAAACTAATGTCAGAACCCGGGGGATTTGCATTTCTGGGTGTTGACAATGTGCACAACTGCCGCATTGTCACGCCGAAATTGGACCACTGAGGAGGCCCACTCATTGCACCATAGCCTCAGTGCTCTCTAAAACGGGAAAAACCATGATTACGGTGATTGCAGGGACAACCCATGCACCCACCCTCAGAGTAAACCCCATAAGTCAGAGAGCCGGCGGTATCTGACCGTACTAGGTATCTAGGGCAGACCACTAGGTCTGATCTCCCATAAGAGACCCCCCGGAACCCAGGAGTAATTTGAGCCAGAGCAAACAAATTAAGGGGGGGGGCAATGAATTAACTACAATTCCCAAGGGCATACTCTATGTTTGGCAATCCATGCCAAAATCGCCCTGGACATCCAAACCACCGTATCAATGGTTAACCTGGATGCCCGCGCGACAGCATCGAGGCGTAAATGTGATGTCAGAATATGGGACCTCGGTCTATTCAGGCGCCAAGGGGACACCCAGTTCCCACCTGAGTGTCTGAATCGTGGTGAGGAGACGCGTACACGTGTCCAAGCCCCGTTTAACCCCAGACCCAAAGTCGTCGAGGTAATGGGCTGGAGACCGAGGCCCCAACCTGTGAGCGGATGCCCACTGAATGAAAGTCCCACATCGGTCGGGCGCTGAACCTGAACTAACGTGGTCAGAAAGGGGGGGGGGGTTGGCCGTATCTAATTAAAATTCCCCTCAAAACCCAGAAACCCGATAGGTCTAAATCATGAGGTGCACTGGCAACAAGCTGGAAGCCGAGTGCATATCACACTGTGCCAAAACAGCACCAGAATTGCGTGAGCGCGCCACCCATAGTAGCTGAGGTAACTACAGGTACTTGACTGAACAAGGTCATCAGGAAGGGCATCCCTGAACTGAGCACCCATAAGGTGAGCCGAATGGAGTATTATAGTACATTCACCCTTCTTCTAGCTCAGTATGAGCGGCAAGGGGATACATCTGACTGAGGAAAGGCGGTTCCAAGAAGGGCCCCCCGTTACTCGCATAGCCCCCAACTTCCTAACTGTGGACGGTGGAGCCCCCTCACTGTTACCCTGGAAGGGAACCAGATTAGTAGCATCCTGGGGCCCCCAACACCCCCGAATGGATACAAAGGCCCCATTGGAAACCCTCCAGCAGGTTTCCCGCCCCATCCCTTCTTGGATGAACTGAGTGACATCCCTCCAGGCTAACTAGAATTGGGGCGGGGGGGTTTAAGGCAAGGTTAGTTGGTTCAGATGGAGCCCTGATCGCCCCTGTGCACCCCCACCCCTGCCCCGTAACCCACCAAACCGCGGGCATGCGGAGGCGGCATGAGGCCAGCGCAAAAAGGGGGCACTAAGTCGGTCACGACCGTGGTGCATAGTACGCACCTCGTCAGCTGAGCAGGCCGAATACAGTAGGCGGGCCTGAACCCCCCGTCCACCCAGTTTGCGTGGAGCCAGTGTCTGAACCGCCCGCTGCTCAGCATGACCCCCATGGAACCCATCACCATGCACCAGTCCCGTGGGACTGATGTACACGAGCACCCTTGCTGACAGGACTCATCCCACCTCCCCTCAGGATATATATAGCCACCCTCGTCCACATTCCTCACCATGAGCCAACTGTCCTGGGCCCATCCGCTCGACATCAGGATGGCCCAAACAGGTCCAATCCTGCGGCATACCACAATACGTACAAGGTATGCCGACAACCAGTTGGCCCCAAGGTGCGCGGTGGCTAACGACTATGGGAGATCTATTTGTCTCAGTCGTCCTGTCCTTCTCTCTCCTCCCAGTGTGCTCGCAGTTCAATAGGGAGAATATCCACATGTCCCCCTCCAGCCCTTGCCCCTCATGGCCTGCATCCCATAATCAACCGGGGCCAGAAATAGCCGTCCAGCGGCGAAGCTCGTGACGGGACGTTCTGTATGAAGGGGCCCACGCAGCAGCATCCAGACAGCCCCCGCGATGCTCAGCCCTGTTCCGGGGGCGGACACCCCAGTGCGTGGTGGCTTACTACGGGGAACCACCCAATGTCACTGTCATCCTGTCCATACCTCTTATCCCTATTAGGGTCTCAGTTCCTAGGGAGAATATATCCACGTACTCCCCCCCCCACCGAATCTTTTCCTCCCTGATCTGGGGCAGATGATCACTGGGGGGGGGGCATGAATAAACAGTCGTCGGCAATGCCATTGCCGGTACATGATGTACACCGGGCATACGCAGCGTGACCCGGACAGCCCCTGTGACGCTACGTACCACCCCGGGAGCGTAAGCCCCTACCCTCAATGTCGTGCCAAAATGCAACCAAGGGGCACTGGGATAGGATGGCGAGTGATGCCCCCCAGCCTCAAATTGGCGAGGCAAAGAGCACTGACCCCTACTGCTGGAAATGGACTGTGATGTGTGTGCATTCAACTTGAACCTAATACTCACAAGTTGCATCCCTGTGAGCCGCCCCCACTGGGGGTTCCGGCCCGCGGTGGGCGTCGGAGCTCGCGACCGAAATCGAGCTCTGGGGCGACCTCCAACGCACTCCAGCCGCAGTTCCAGACAAACGGGGAGCTGCGAGACAGCGGCGGGCACAGGCCGGACTGTCGCAGACACAAAGGGGCTCCGTAGTTAGGGAAGGGGCCCCCACCAACTGGTTAGCCAAGGATGCCCCCAGCACAGCCAAACGTGCTAACCAGGCATCCCCTGCCACGAAAAAACCCCTAGTAGGTGGGCCAGGCGGGCCGGACGGCCCACTAGGGATTGGGCCAGAGGCCCTAATTTGAGAGCCTGGGCCAGAATAGGGCCATGCCCAAAAATCCCGGCCCCTGATGTGTAAAACGGGCTGCGAGCCAGCACCAGGCCCTCCCCCCAATCTTTCCGGCCCATGGCCGGCAGCCGTGGGCCGAGGGCCGAATCCTCTGAAGGGCCGGCCCGGGGCTGAAAACGGGAGCTAATTCTGTCCTGCAGTACACAGGAATTGAAACACTGACCTTCCACTCCCCAGCCAGCGTCTGAGGCATTTTACACTCTGTGTCTTAGCCACTTGAGCCACCGCGGTCCCCCTACAAGCCAGATAGAAAGATCCCTGTATAGGGATCGCGCAGCCCAGTTAGGGGAAACCCCAATGAAGGAAAAAAGGGAGGACCAATATATCCGTTCCCACTCTCCTTCTAATTTCAACTCCCCTCAGGGGATTCGAACCAACAACCTCCTGCTTACAAGGCAAAACTGCAACCTCTAAGCCATGGCAGCTCTGCTGTCAGAGGAAGCCTCAAACAGAGGCTAACAGAGGAGGAAGCGACGGAGCAAATTCCTCCGCCCCGTCGCTTCTAAAAGGCAAAATCCAGCCTCTTGAAAGAGGCGAAAAGGAGAGGGGGCGACGGAGAAAAACTTCTCCTCTCCGTCGCTTTCGGAAAATGGCAGCTCGGCTGCCTCGTGGCCACCCCTTTTAAAGAGGGATGGCCACGCCCCCTAACTACCCGGATGTCTGAGTCCGGGGGGGGCCCACAAAGAGCGCAGCAGCCATTTTGGCGCTGCGCTTTCATTTGATCTGTTACCTGTTCCATCCAACACCAGCACATTGTATCAGTTACCGTATACACACTGGGACTTCATTTAAACAGTGGCATTAAATCTTCTCCCCTATTCACTAACACCAGCCCATATTAGGAACAATTAAGGCCAATATGCTGTAGAGATGGGCAAGAAACAGTTCTCTTCCATTTGTTTCCAAAATGGATTTAGACAATCGGTACTTTCATGTCTGAACACAGAACTCCACTTAATTTGCCAGCTGGAAACCCGTTGTTTGCCCCAGCTTCTGCCAACTTAGCAGTTTGAAAAAGAAATTGCAAGTAGATAAATAGGGACCACTTTGGTGGGAAAAAGATCTTGGGGGCATGAAAGGAGCTTATATATATTTCTGGGAATAATGGATGAATTACTGGGGAGGGTCGTGATTGTCCATCCTTAATGTATTCAAATAAGATCCTTCGGAAGACCCATGTCATTTGATCTCCAGGTTATTTCATTGTTTACAAGTAGAAATCCACTCCCATGACTTCTTATTTCAATATATCTGAAAAGACAATAACTGCATAAAAGTGATCATGAGAAAAGTTATGGTAAAATGGTTACATTAGAGGTACCAGCACTGACAGAGATTCTCTTCTTTGAAACAAAAAAACACCTATGCTCACAGGGCATGTTTCTGCTGGTAATTTCTGTCAGCAAATTGAGACCTCTGTAGACCTCTGTTTCCAACAGGGAATATTGAAATCCTAACATCTGAATCAAGTTATATCCATACTGAACCAGTATGATAGATGTGATTTACAATTTTTATGGTTTAGATTTTTTCCCTTTTTTCAGTGCTAAGAGAAAATATATTTTAAAAAAAACCACCTGTTTTAATCACACTGGAGATGAAGTCACTAAATAGGGAAGCAAGAAAGAAAGGGAACAAAAAACAGAATTGTGTATTCTTACCCAGGGGACCGGTTTGAGTCAAACAATCAAAAGGACTTCAATTGTGAGAGAAAGTAATAAAAACAAAGAATGCATGCTTCAAAGCACATGATGACAGAATGTGATTTTTTTCAAGACCTAGTTAAGGTAATACCCTGTGGAGACTAACTGTGAATTTCCTTGCTTTCATTCCCTGTCATAATTTTAATATTATTTTTAAAGCACAGTTTATTGGGAATAATTGGTTTCTTTTGAAAAAAAAAGAAAGACACATAAAATTAAATTTAATGACTGTCCTCAGCAGCATCTAAACTGTATAAATAGCAAACTGGTTTTCTTAGTGATTTAACTACTTGGTATTGGCTCTGAAATTTAAAGTACAGTTTCCAGGCCGTGTCATAGTGGACTTGTAAGTGTTCAATTCATTCCCAGCAACACCTGGACCTTCCATATTGACCTTAGCTACATTTCCCCATCAATATTAAATAGTTTCCCCCCTTGTTTAGCACATATATTATTGTTGTGTCCAAATGTTATATTGCTTTAAATCTGCAATCACCATTAAGTCTTTGCTGTAAATGTGCACCCTTTTCTGTAAGGCACTACTTTCATATGTTGTCAATGTAATCTGATTGGTCTGACACAGGTTTCCCACATTAGCAAAAGCCCGGGCAAATGTATCACTGTAACTGCCGTTCTGACGGTATATAAGTTGCTACCTCGTCCCTTATTTCCCACTACAAATTGTCCCTGCAACAGTATATGAGCTGACAATAAATCACTAATGTTAACCCTCAACTTGTTGTTGTGTTGCTAATTACCTTCGGACCCAACAATTATGCTTCATTAGTCTTGTTTCCTAGAATTCAGAACAATCTTCTCCTTTTGTTTATTAAGAACAGCTATCTACTCAGTGGAGAAAGGTGCAGGGCATTTTCCAGGAAATCCATGGTTAAAGTTTAACACTTTCAATCAACTTAGGTCATGGAATGTAACCTTCAGCTTATGATAAGAATTGGATATACAATTCCTCCCCACCCCCAAATTAGTCTGCAATTTCCTTTTCAGAGTCTATAATTCATTATCTTTAAGGATCACATAACAATGCCCCAAATGTTTCTTACCATGGAGACATGAGCATAGAAAATACATTAGTGGATATTATTTCATCATAATAGAGATTCCAAACTCCATAACAAGATGATGCCTTTATACAATAATGGTCATTGTGTATAATTAGGTCAATTCTGATTTGTGGCTACCTTTGCTGTACCCACACCCCAATAACGACACGGACAAAGAATTTTGAATCAAAATATTGGGCCAAATTTATTTAAATTCAAACAAGACCTACCTTAACAATGGTTAAGGATAAGACGGGCCGCAATAGCACTGGTAAGGGGCAAATCCAATTAGAATCCTGATTAACTGGCTCTCACAACTTGCTACTGCAGTAACAACGTGAGAGCCTCTGCCAACAACCGGCTTCAGTGGAAACGTGTTGTTGACCTACTCTGAGTGTTACCAATCTAAGTAAGTTGGCTGGCCATACAAGTTTGGCTAACCTTGTCCTCCCTATGGCCAACCAACTGGATTGGCCCTGTTAATTAGTAATGCAGTTGCCCCTCACCAGTGCTATCCGCCAGAAGTGACCAAATCTGGCACAAGAGAAAACCCTGTAAGTCACCCATCGGCAACAGTGTGGAGTGGGCGAAAAAACCAGAAACCAAGGAGCCAATCAGGTTCAAGGCCAAAAATTCCCACCCGGCCCCGAAGCGACCAAGAATCACACTGTGACCTAAGGGAGGGGATGGCGGGGAAAAGTTCCGGGGCCCAGCCAAATCAAAAGGGAGCAGGCTGTTGGCTCGGCCACCCCTTACAAAGGGGAAGGCCAGCCACGCCCCGTCTCCCAGCTGTGCCTGTGCCTCAGGGGCGGGGCCAGCAAAGTGCACGGCGGCCATTTTGCTGCCACGCATACCTTGCTGTACCCACACCCCAATAACAACACGGACACAGAATTTTGGATTAAAATATTGGGCCACATTTATTTAAATTCAAGCAAGGCCTACCTTAAGGATAAGACGGGCCACAATAGCACTAGTAAGGGGTAAATCCAATTAAAATGCTGATTAATTGGCTCTCACAACTTGCTACTGCGGTAACAACATGAGAGCCTCTGCCAACAACCGGCTTCAGCGGAAACATGTTGTTGACCTACTCTGAGTGTTACCAATCTAAGTAAGTTGGCTGGCCATACAAGTTTGGCTAACCTTGTCCTCCCTATGGCCAACCAACTAGATTTGCCCTGTTAATTAGTAATGCAGTTGCCTCTCACCAGTGCTATCCACCACACGGGGAGGAGTTCACTGACTCACCGCCCCACCATGGCCGCAAACGGCCAACAGGCCCACCTGTAAGGATGACAAAAAGAGGTCCATGCCCCTTTCCGACAAATGTACGCCATCCGCGCGATACAGACAGCGGTCTTGTATGCGTATGAGCAGATGCGGGACCACTGCCCCCAGAGTGTTGGCATATATGAAACGGGCCACTGCCCTGTTGACCAACCTGCGGGCCCTGTCAACACCTCGTGGATCAATTCCACCCCTGTTAAACACACGTGGTATCATCTGGGACCAAACGATCCACACCTGTGGCCAGGACTGACCCAGCAGGGCGAGATTGCTGCGGATGGTGCATGCCAAGTCCAAACCCGTGACTTGGGCTAAGTCATTGCCGCCCAGGTGTATGACGAGGACATCGGGGGGTTCTGATCACCCATAGATCTGAGAAGGGGAATCAATGAATGCCAACGCATGCCATGGAAGCCAAACCTACGTAGCAGCGCCAATGTGCTGAAGCCCAGGTGCGACCCCCATGAAGTGGACACAGTGTAGCAGACAGACCAATAGACATAGCTGTGCCCAATGATCCAGACCCTCGCAGGCATCCTGAGGCATGCCGTAGCTGAAATAAAGGAAAAGAAAATACACGAGCAAAGTGCTACTGGGACAATGGCCGCACATATGAATGGAAACGACTGGACCCCCACCTCCCCATGGAGCGTATAGCATCCTCGGGGTAACCACACGCCGTGGCGGAAGAGTAGGTCCCAAAACACACCCCTTTTAAGCCCAACTTATCCAATGCTGCCCCCGTAACTTTCCAAAATTGATACCTAGTCAACGGGAGCATGTTATCATGGCAGAAAAGGGGGCCCTGTGAAGAACCACATGCAAGCAAGAAGGACTGAAGTGCTTTGACTGGGCAAATCACGGGGTTACTGCACGTGTACAGCATAAGTGTGCTGCCCTTGCCAAGCTGGTCAGTTTTGGAAAAACGAATGGATAACCGCAGCCATTCGTGGGTAACAGACACATCAGCCAAGTTCCAATGCCCTGTGCGAGGCATCCCCGCGGGACGCCACCACGACCTCACTGACCAGGAGGGCACCAAAAATCTCATCGAGTTAGCGGCATGAAACAGACAGGCCTCATATTGATCTCTGCACACTGCCAGCCAAACTCTGGCAAGCTGCAGGAGCATGTCCGGGGAAATTGGGTGTCGGGCGCCAGGGTGAGGACCGTGTTCTTTAGACCACCCCTCCAAAACCCAATGGACCCTGAAATCCGAAGTGGCATCCGAAAGGCCATTGACTTTCGCATAAAAGGCCAGCGCAGAAAGACAGCCTGCAATGGTCCTAGGCGCCAACCATTTGCCTTGAAGGTGTACCATGAATTGTAACAGGTGATCAACAGGGATAGGCCAAGTATTAGGGAGGGACACCCCACGGCAGAACGCCTCAAATGCCCTATGCGTAAGCATGTACGCTTTGCAGGTGCTGCTAGCCAGCAAAAGAGCGATGGCCCAGTTCACCTCTCCATGCCAAACCTCCACATTGCGGCCTGGAGTGTCAAGGGCAGGTCATCGGCCTCCGGCGCCAGAGTCCAAAACCAATCGATCTGTAGGCAAGACAAGGCGTCAGCAATATCATTCTTCATACCCGGGACATGTCTGGCCTTAAACAGAATGTTGCGGCACAATGCACACAACACGAAGTGACGGACCATGGCCATTACCCTAGGGGAGCGAGATGTCTGGGAATTGAGGATGTGGACAACAGCTGCATTGTCGCACCAAAAATGGACAACCGAGTTCGCCCAGGTCTCACCCCACAGTAAGAGAGCTCCCAAAATAGGAAAGAACTCCAAGAAGGTAAGGTCCCGGAGCACGGCAGTGCCCTGCCATGCCTCAGGCCACCTGCCATAAGACCAGTGGCTGTCGAAGTGCATCCTGTAGCCAAGTGCTCCGGATGCATCTGATTGAACCTGGAACATGGGTGCTGCTAAGCTCTCCGTACACCAAAAAGAAACCCCGTTAAATTCTGAAAGGAACCTCAACCACACCTGCAGGTCATCCCAGTTGCCCCTGGTCAAATGAACCCTGTGGTGCTTCCTGGACAACTCAACCACAGCATCGCACAGGTGCCTGGCAAAAGCCCAACCGGGGGCAATGACCCGCCAAACAAAGTTGAGATACCCATGAAGCACCTGAAGGTCATGGAGGGATGCCTTACGCTTGGCCAGTAAGGAACTGATGGTCTATGATATGTGGGCGATTTTATCGGTGGGCAACCTAGATGTCTGGGCTACAGTATCTAGTTCAATTCCCAAGAAGACCAAATTGGTGGTGGGGCCCTCAGTCTTCTCCGGAGCCAATGGCACCCCCAATTCGGCCATGAGTCCTTGAAATGCGGCCAACAGGCACGCACACTCACCCAAATCTGCAGGAGCCCCAAACAAAAAATCGTCCAGGTAGTGTGACACTGAATGAACCCCCGAGCGGTGGACGAAGGCCCAGTGCAAGAATGAACTGAAACGCTCGAAAGCCGAGCAAGAGACAGAATACCCGAAGAGCATGGCCTTGTCGACAAAATACTGCCCCTGGAAGCGAAAACCCAGCATCTCAAAATCGTCTGGGTGAATGGGCAAGAGGCGGAAGGCCGACTTGATGTCACATTTGGCCAACAGCACCCCCTGGGCGCAAGCCCGGACCATGCTGAGCGTCTGATCAAACGAAGTATACCGGACTGAGCAAAGCTCGTCCGGTATAGAATCGTTTACAGATTTACCAGCTGGGTATGATAGATGGTGAATAAGACGAAATTCACCCTGCACCTTCTTAGGGACCAAACCTAGGGGCGACACTTTCAAATTGGGGAAAGGGGGGTATCAAAGGGGCCAGCAATGCATCCCTCCCGAACCTCCTTGAATATCTTTATCCATGCAACCTGCCCCATAGGGAAACCAAATTAGGGGCATCCTGGGGCGCGCGCACCCCCACAAATGGGATACGAAACCCTTTGGAGAAACCGGCCCACATGTACTCGGCGTCCGCCCGTTTTGGGTAGATGCGGAGCCATCACCCTAAAACGTCCAACTTAATTGGGAAGGGGGCCTTTAGCAGCTGATGGGTCAGTGGTAGATAGGTTGGCGCCCTGCTGTGCTCTGCCCCTACCACGGGATCCCCCAGACCTGGTGCAGGCAGAGGCCGGATGGGGTCCAGAACAGGTAGGGCATTCGTACCTAAACCTACACTGCCTGCGAGAGCATCCGGCTGCCGATGAATAGTTCCAGCACAACAAGGGGGTGGAACCCCCTGCCCTGCCGGCTGGCGGGGTGATTGCATGGATCCAGGCTTCTGGACGGCATGCCCCAAATGGAACCAGTCGCCAGTGGCCGGGCGAGACAGGGTCATGTAGTATAACCACAAGAGCTGGCTGGGCTCGTCCTAGTGCATCTCTGGGTGAAGCGCGGCCCGCATACGAAACTCCTCATCGTACGCAAGCCACGCCTGACCCGGGTAGTCCACATATGCTCGATAGATGATATCAAGGTATTGGAAGAGAGGAATAGCCAGATCCGGACGAGCCCTGAGAGATACTACCGCATAAATGAGGTAGGCGGACAACCACTTGGCCCAGGTGCGCGATGGCTTGCGCCACTGGACCAACTCCTTATCATGGTCATTCTGCTTCTCCTTCTCATGCCGAGTAGGTTCCCTGTTCAGGAGGCTGAACAGGTCAACATACTCCCTATGCCAATTCTTGTCTCTAGTGGCGGGAAGCAAGTGATCACCAAGTGGGATGGCCCCCGCGGTTGGCAAGACAGACGAGGGCACAGTATGGTACCCCGTGTTGACCGGCGGACCATAAGGCCAAATTGGGTAAGGTAACTGTGGATTAGCCTGAGGGATGGCCATTGGCGGCGGGGGGTAAGGAGCCCTCCAACCCCCCGCCTGGTGCTGCCCTGCCATGATAGGCAGCAGGTGGGACACTAAGGGTGCCGAATTTTGCCCAGCTGGCCACGGCCAGGTAGTGGGCGCAGGCGGAGCTACAGTCTGTGCATGTGTGGGTCTAACTTCACAGCCATACTCACCAGACACTACCCCTCTCACCGCCCCCACCAGGGGTTCCGGCCGGGCAGAGTCGTCGGAGCTCAGGAAGGAACTAGAGCTCGACCCTTCCGCAGGATCATGCTCAGGACACCCCTCGGACACCGCAGCGGCTGGGGCAGGTGCCCCAGTAGAAATGGTCAAAGGACGGCCCCCAGGTGCGTTCAGCAGAGCCACCTCTAGCTGTGTTAGCCTGGAGTCAATGGAGGCAGGCAACGAGTGGCCCTGGGGTGAAGCAGGCTGGGCAGCAGGTGAAGAGGCTTCCACCCATGGCAGTAGGCCTGTGGCCCTCTCCAAGGCCGCAAAACGGGCATCAAAGGACCCGTGGGCAGGAGAAGCAGGCAGGGGCTGAAGCCCAGTGACCGCAGGTAGCTCCCCAGCCATGTGGCCGGAGTCCCCATCCGAGGATGGGCATGAAGCTGTACTGCGGGCCCTCCGTCTCGGCGGGGGGGGGGAGAGTGGAGGCACCGGTGTGGGCCCTGCCATGGACCTGGGCGCGGCCACACACGAACGGCGTGATGTGGGGGGGGGGGAACACCTGGGCTTCTTTTTCGGTGCCTTGTGCACCAAAATGGAAAAGCAGGCTGGTGCAGTCAGCGTGGCCAAAGCCAGCACATGGCGAAGGTGGCACACAGCCCCGGCCCGCTCCCAGGTGGGTGCTGCCGCTGTCCAAGAGAAGGGCTCGCCGAGCGAGCAGAAGCGGCGGAGTGCTGCGAGAAGGCAGACCGGCTCCTGCTTGTCCCTGGGCAGGTGCTGGCGCAAAAGGCTCACCAAAGTGAGCCGAGAAGAAAGCAGTGTCAACCGCAAGGACTGGTGCGAGCCCGTTCCCGGGCTGACGGCAGTCGAGGGTTTTGGCCGGGCAGGGAGCGTGGAAAAGCTCCGAGCCCAGCCAAATCAAAATGGAGCGGGCCGTTGGCTTGGCCACCCCTTATAAAAGGGAAGGCCAGCCACGCCCCATCTCCCAGCTGTGCCCATGCCTCAGGGGCAGGGCCAGCAAAGCATGCGGCGGCCATTTTGCCACCGCACGTACCTTCTCATGGTTTTCTAAGCACAGAGTACTCAGAAGTGGTTTGCTATTCCATTTTTCTAGGAAGACTCTGGAGAAGGCTACGCAGACTGGCTTTTCTGTGAGACAAAATGGGGAGATTCTCCTGACCCCTGCCATCACAACTTCCCAAGATGTTAGAAATAATTGTTGGAGGAAAAGAAGTGGAGGGGGGAACTTTTCTTAAGTGTTTGTGGCTTTCACTTTGTTTCCACATACAGTGGACCCTCAAATAACGACATTACTTGGTTCCCCAAGTAGCGTCGTTATTGGAATAATGTCGTTATTCAAATAATGGCAAAAAAGTTGTTATTCGAATAACGACAGTAAAAATACTGTTGTTAATCGAATAACTATGTCGTTATTTGAATAACGATGGGAAAAAGTACCGTCATTATTCGAATAATGTTGTTATTCGAACAATCACATTGGGAGCATCGTAGCATCGTTAATCGAAAATGACACTATTCAAACGCATCGTTAATCGAGGGTCCACTGTATCTTAACCTGTTGACTGTGATTTTTAATGTATTTGTGCCTACTGTTTTGAAAAAATTTTGGCTGGCCTTTAAGGAAATTACTTTCATATGAAGTTTGGAATTTGTGCTAGAATGGGTAACACAACTTTTGTTCACTGTAAGAGAAGCTTTTGGGCCAAATATTCTTTTATCACAATGCTCAAACCCTTTTGCTTAGCAAAGTAAATCACACTAGAATAGTCCCATTGAATAATGGAAATTTGGTGACTCAACCCTTATGTAAGTTCCTTTGATTCAATAGGCCTATTTCAACCAACACCATATATCACACTATAGTGGATGCACAGATTGACTGAGTTCAGATAGAAAAATGACCTACATCTTCATCATTCCAGGAATAATGTTATATTATTTTATTAAACACAGTATCATGTTATATATGAACTTCATTAGCAAGTGAACTAATAACTGATTTAAACAAGAAATTTTGATGAGTACTACTGAGACTTAGTAACTGTATCTGAGTAGAAAGCAAATGCAGATTAGCAGCAAGGATTTAAATGATAATGCATTGCTGGCACACCCTTCCCCCCAGTGAAGAGACTGTGCAATGGTTGGATTGAATAACGGGCCACTTTATTGAAATATGCAAGCAACATTACACTGGGAAAGTAGTGCAGGTGCGAAGAAGAATAAGGGTAATAAATGTCATCGAGAGCAAGGACTATGGGCCAAATGCACTGGAGTTAAAATAAAGGGCCACATGAGTGGCAGATCAAGAAGAGACTTACCGATAAGCCATCTCCGGTGTAAGGTTGCTACAGGAGCCTTGGGGCACACCCCTAGATGATACCATTCAAACTCCTGCAACAGCCCCAGCCCATACCTGATGGGGATGTGAAATTTGAGTTAAGCACCCACACTGACTGCCACACCGGGGGGGGGGGGGTGAGCGGCCCCAACCCACCCCAGCCTCACCAGACAGACTGGGGGGACCCCAGTGCAAGGAAATAGGTGCAAGCAAACCAAACCTCTGCAAGGAGAAGGAACAGGACGGAAACAGGCCAGGAAGTACAGCAGACTGGGCCGCATGGAAACCTGCGGGAAAAAGAAACCAGAGAAGAGAAATTAGATCCAAGAGCCAGGAGACTCAGGTACCTGGAGGAACAGAAGTAGTAGAAGGCAGGGCGCCCAGGGAAGCAACCACCAGGCGAGCAGGCATACAGGCTGCAGGATTAGGGCGGGTAGCGGCCAAGGATGAGCAGGAGGATGTGCCATGGGTGCCGGAACAAATGAGGCACTCATGCTTGTAATGGCACTGTTTTTAGAGCAACGCCCTAGGGCCGCAAACTCCCAGCAGTAAGTGTGAGGCGCCAGAGTTGGCACCTCAGGAATGGGCCAGGTGGAAGGGGGGTAGGGAGCTGGACCAGATGGCCACAGTCATACCATCCCCCAAGGACCGGACAGGATGGAGTCATGTACTGGAGCCAAAGCAGGGAATTCGGCTCATCCCACCGCATCTTGGGCCGGATTGCAGCCCTCGTGCGAATGTTCTCATCATAGGCCTTCCAGGCATCACCCAGGAAGTCCACGTGAGCGCGATAGATCAAGTCCAATTACTGGAGGAGGGGAAGAGCAAGGGCCATTCGGGCCTGGACAGAGACAGAAGCATAAATGAGAAATGCAGGAAGCAAGTTAGCCCACGTCCATGGGGGATTCCTGCAGCACAGGAGCTCCTTGACAGAGTCATCTAGTCAGCTGGGCGGGCTCAGGAGAATGGTGGAGGATAGGGGTGCAGTCAGTCTTGGGGCAATCACGATTGAGTAGGCTGAAGAGGTCGACGTACTCGCCCCATATAATTTTGTCCCTGGTGTCCTGCGTGGGATGGTTGCCAAGGGGAAGGCCAGTATCACCACGTGGAAGATCCTGCCAGGGGACCGCACCCACGTCAAGCCCGGCTGGGCTGTGGAGCGGCCACAAACAGGGTGGCGAGAAGGGCCCAGGCAAGGGAAATCCCCCATAACCAGTGGCAAAATGGGAGAGCGGGCAGTCCCTGTTTGGGCCAGGGCCAGAAACTATGGGTGGTAGGGTACCTGATGCTGTGCCAGTGGATAAGGTGGGTGGTGTTAGGTGTAGAATCATACTCACTGAGGCCCTGCACAATGGGCCCAGCTGGAGGCAGGGAGGCTGCAGAGCCTCCAGGAGAGGAAGAAGCAAAGCAAAAGGCCCGATCCACCTGAGCAGAGGATGTCACCAGGGAAACCTGCACGGGAACCCCCCCTGAGGTCCAAGGCTGGAGGCATGGATGCCTCCAGCACTGCCACCCTGCCAGCGAGGGAGGCAGTGAGAACGCGCCACCCCGACTCAACCCCAGGCGAATCCCGAATTCTCGGGGCAAGAGGCCTTTCAGGGAGGCAGCGAGGCTTGGGGAACCAGCGGTTCAACCAGCCATGCAGCAAAATATTTTGGCTGGAGGAAAAGCAGAAGCTTCTCCAGAGAAAGGAAGCTGAATCGGCCAGGTGGGGAGGAGCCACCCCTACAAAGGGGTGCTGGCTCCTCCCCTCCCTACCAGCAGGAAAATTGCATGCTCCCATCTCAAGGTGGGGGCGGTGAGAAAGCGCACCAGGCAGAGGGTCCGTGGGTGCGTGTGCAAAAGGTACATTGTAAAAAACACAAGAGTTTTGGCATTTCTAATTAAGATGTAAAAGTTATATTCTCAATGTATTAACTGGACTTAATTAAACAATTTCAGTGTATGAAGCTCGGGGTATAGATTTAAAAGTTAAATCCATTCATGTTTCATAAAAAGGAAGCACCACTGAGTTTGGTTAGGTTTACATAAATAAACATGCAATATGTCATGATATAATTTAAAAATAAATTCGGTTTTATTACATGACTTTCCTCTAAACATAGTCCTTAAAATAGAAGACAGGGTAGATAGTAAAAATCATTAAGCAATGTAAAGCAATGTAAAAGAATAAAATAATTAAAATCATCAGTTTAATTAAAACATTATCAAAACAGCAAAACTATTATCAGATTGTATTGCAAGCCTATGAAGTATTTCCTTATTAGGTGGAAAGATGAACATGCTAATAGATGTTAAATTGAATCACATCCATTTATCGTCAAAGGTATGGACAAGGAAATAAGCCATTATTCTGGCCAGTCTGGAACAAAGATCAAGGATATACAAAAGTGTGTTTACTTTAAAACACAGCTTTGAATAATTCCAAATCCCAAGAACAGGATATCAGTACAAACTAGTCCTCACACCCTTTGACTTCAACAGGCCTAATCTAACTATGGCAACATCTATTGCTGATCCAATGTGATAACAACCAACTTTTTTTTTTTTGTTCAGTCGCACAATCGATTTTGACCCTTTGCGACCCTATGGACCATTGCCCGCCAGGCACTCCTATCCTCCACCATTCTCCTCAGCCCGCCCAGCTCTGTGCGCATTGCATCTACAATACCATCTAACCATCTCATTTTTGGATGCCCCCTTCTTTTGCCCTCCACCTTTCCCAGCATCAAGGCTTTCTCAAATGAATCCTCTCTTCTCATTTGATGTCCAAAGTACTTTAGTTTCATCTTTACGATTTGACTTTCTAATGAGCAGTCAGAGTTGATTTCTTCTTGGACTGACCTATTTGTTCTCCTCGCTGTCCAGGGGACTCTTAAAACTCTCCTCCAACACCACATTTCAAAGGCATCTATTCTTCTGCGCTCAGCTTTCCTAATGGTCCAGCTCTCACACCCATACATTACCACTGGGAATACCATTGCTTTGACTATGCAAATTTTTGATTTCAAGGTGACTCCTCTGCTTTTCACTATATTCCCCAGGTTTCTCATAGCTTGTCTCCCCATAATCAGTCATCTTTTTATGTCATGGCTACAGTCGCCATCTGCAGTGATCTTAGATCCTGATAAAACTATTTTGACACAGGCTGTTTTATTGCCCATGAGTAGTGTAAAACTTTATTGGATAAGGTCAGGAATTTCATTGACAAGTGAGTTAATATACATTTATATTATACTAATGGGGAAGACTTCAGCATTCTTGAGTGAAGAGGCAGTAAAAGTCATTTCCCAATAGTTTACTTCATATACTATTTAAGTCATGATGTGCTTTTAATATCTCTGTCTAATTATATTTAGTCTTGTAGGTGCCTGTTAAGATGAATTGTTATATTTGCTTTGTTGGTCTCAAATTAAGAAGTTGATTTCATGGTCATTGAACAATTATGTGATTAACTGTGCAATAGGATCAGAAATTGTGTTGTGTTGCTGCAGAAATGGATGCAATCGTTATTTTTTTTAATGAGGTTTAATTAAAGGTTGGTCCCAAGGAGTACTTTTGTTTCTGCTTTGTTTGTTCAGGATGTCAACAGGAAAGAACCTTCTTTGCCCCTGCTGTAGTCAAGACGAAGCTGAACCACAGTATTTTAATGTGCTGATGTTTCTTTGTTATGCACCTGTCTGAAGACCTTTACTTCCTTTGGAAAGTGTTTCTATGCTGCAAAAAGGGTTCTAACAATTCTGTTTTATACATAGGAGGATTCTGTGAAGAGAGATACTCACACTGCACTGCAATACTCAGGAATGCTCAGCCTACCAATAATTAAGGCATTGAGTTTTGCAGGCGCACCCCCCAAAGAAAGACTCAGACACCGGTATATGGATAAAGACATCGGGCCATTTTTATTGAATAATGCCCTAGTCCGAATTATAACTTTCAATTGGTGTAATCATCCAATTGTAATTCTTTAAGGCAAGCAGGCCGCAGTAACACTGGTAAGGTTCCTCCCAAAATGCCAATGGCAATTGGCTACATGTAACTATTTGTATCAATTTGTTTGTTGACACAAACAAATTGTTGACCGGAGTCAATAAACTATCTACTGACCCCACCCTATGACGTGTATCCATTAAATATCAAGGTGATGCAGGCTGTGAAGCTCCTGACATCACCCCTTGCCTGGTTCGCCCTTGACCGGCCAAACCTATTTCCTCTGTACCTGTCTACGTGTTGGCCAGTCAATTGTGAACCTGCCAGATACCTCTGGGTCATAAATCTTTACCTTACCAGTGCTACCCGCCACACGGGGAGGTGTCCATGATGACTCACCGACCCCTCCCCCCCAGACCGTCAGCTCGGTCACCAGGCCTGCTTGCATATCCTCAGGAAAGAGGTTCATACCCCTGGCCGACAAGTGGACCCCATCTCCTGCATAGAGATCATAATCCTGCAAGCCTATCCTAGGGTGCCGGATGGCTGTCCCCAAGCCCTTGTCTGCCAGGAACCGGGCAACAGCCCTGTTTACCGACCGGCGAGCGCGGTCAAGGGCACGGGGGTCAATGCCTCCCCTGTAAGTCTGTCGCGGCACAATGTCCGACCATAGCAGCCGTGTGGATAGCCATACATAATGTAAATAGGCTAGGTCACTGCAAATCGTGAATTTTAAAGATAGGCCAGTGACCTGTGCGAGGTCATTGCCCCCGTGATGCAGGATAAGGACATCAGGCGGTCCAGCATCCCTGATGGAAAACAGGAATGGCAACAGTTCCCGCCATCTCATACCGCGCTTACCGTACCATCGCATACGTGCAGCTGCATGTAGCCCGAGATGGGGTCCCCACTCTGTCGCCGCAGCATTCTGCGCTGCCCAGTGCACATAACTGTGGCCCACCAGCCATACTGCCACCGGTGTGTGGGGACACACAGGGTCTGTAAAAGAAGAAAGAGGGATAATGACATAACTGGTACTCATGCATGGAGGGAGCGTACGTATAATGCAAAGCGCATGGATCCCCATCTGCCCATCCGGGGTATATCAGCTTCAAACGCAGCCGCAGTGGACGTGGCGCATATCCTAAATGAATGGGTGACGTAACGAGCCCCAGGGAGGCCCACACTGTGAAGTGCCATACCGGTCACCTTCCAAAACTGGAATTTAGTGAGGGGAGACCCATCCTGGTGGCAGAAAAACGGGCCAGGGTGCGTACCACGCACTGCCAAAAACTCATGTAGGGCACCAACCGGACAGATGTCTTCAATGGAACATCGTAGCAGTCTGACTCCACTGCCTACACCTTGCTGATCAACCTTTGAGGACCGTATCCTCAACTGAGCCCACTCATGTGTAACATAGACATCGTCGAGTTCCAGTGCCCTACGAGACGCATCCGCCTTAGACAATGGTACCAACTCGCTGATGCGGAGCGCTCCAAAGAAGGCTACAGTGGTAGCTGCATGAAAAAGAGCCACCTCATACCTATCATAACATAAGTTATGCCAGCCTCGTGCAAGGTGGGTAAGAACCTCTGGTGAAATCAGGTGACGTGTGTCCATGCGGCGGCCGCGTTCATGTGTCCACCCCTCCAAAACATGACGTATGCGGAAGTCATTCACGCAGTCAACGAAGCCCCGCACCTTGGCTATAAATGCCAGTGCCGAAAGCCTAGAGGCTATAGTACGGTTGGTCAACACCTGACCGTGAAGATAAGCCATGTATTGTATAATCTGGTCTACTGGTATTGGCCACACTTCAGGTAACCGTAGTTGCCCACAAAAGGTTTTAAATTGTATGAAAGCATGTTGATACGCCTTACACGTGCGAGGTGCCAATGACATGCCGATCGCCCGGTTTACCTCTCCTCGCCAAATGTCCAAATCTCGGCTGGGAGTGGCGAGGGGAGTTCCTCTGCTTCTGGAGCCAAGGCACGGAACCGGGAGATCTGCAGGTGGGATAAAGCATCAGCAATATCGTTATTAATACCTGGTACATGTCTGGCCCTGAACAGCACATTGAGGCGTAGGCTTCTTAAAACAAATTGCTGAACCAATGCCATGACCCTAGGGGATTTGGACGTCTGGGCGTTAACAATGTGCACCACTGCAGCATTGTCACACCAAAAATGGACCACTGAGTTGGCCCACTTGTCGCCCCATAGCATTAGTGCTCCTAAAATGGGAAAAAATTCCAGGAACGTAAGATCACAGAGGCGATCCGTGCCCTGCCATGTGTGAGGCCATCGGCCATATGCCCACCACCCTTCAAAATAAATCCCATAACCCAGAGAGCCGGAGGCATCCGACTGTACTTGAAATTTAGGGCAGACCATAAGGTCTGATCTCCAAAAGGAGACCCCGTTAAAATCCTGGAGGAATGTGAGCCAAACCGAAAGGTCTGCCCATATACCCCTGGTCAGCCGGACCCTGTGGTGCCGTTTTAATAGGCCAGCCATGGCATCACACAGACGCCTGGCAAAAGCTCTGCCCGGTGTCCCCACCCTGCAGGCAAAGTTAAGGTGGCCATGAAGGACCTGTAGCTCACGAAGGGACACTTTACGCTTGGCAATTAGTGCCAGAATCACCGCGGAGATCCAAGTCACCTTGTCCATGGGTAACCTGGATGCCTGTGCGACAGTGTCAATTTTGATGCCTAAAAAGGTGAGCTTGGTGGCTGGGCCCTCAGTCTTTTCAGGCGCTAAGGGGACGCCCAGTTCCCGCATAAGCACCTGAAATGTAGTAAGGAGACGCGTATACATGTCCGAGCCCCGTTCACCCCCGAACAAAAAGTCATCGAGGTAATGGGCTACAGACCAGGACCCTGACCTGCGAACAAAGGCCCATTGGAGGAAAGTGCTAAATCGTTCGAATGCTGAACATGAAATAGAACAGCCAAAAGGCATGGCCTTATCTACGTAGAACTTTCCTCGGAAACAAAAACCCAACAGCTCAAAGTCCTTGAGGTGCACTGACCGTAATTGGAATGCCGATTTGATATCACACTTTGCCAGGAGGGCACCGGGACCACAGGAGTGTACCACCTGTAGGGCCTGATGAAACGACGTGTACCTGACTGAGCAAAGGTCATCAGGAATAGCATCATTGACCGAGGAACCCGCAGGGTAAGAGAGATGGTGAATTAAGCGAAATTCACCTGGGGTCTTTTTCGGGACTAGCCCCAGGGGAGAGACCTTCAAGTTAGGGAATGGTGGTTCAGTAAAGGGCCCCACAACTCTCATAGCCTTCACCTCCTTAGCTATGCTTTGTGCAGCAACCTACTCATTACCCTTCAGAGAAAGTAAGTTCGGGGCATCCTGCGGTCCCTGAACACCCCTAAATGGTATACGAAAACCAAACTGGAAACCTTCTAGCAGGTACCTCGCATCATCCCGTCTAGGATAAGTGGAAAGCCATCGTTCCAGCATAGGGATATTAATTGGGGAGGGGGCTAGCCCCGTCAGAGGGAGCTCTGACCGCCCCCTGCCCACCCCTACCTCTGCCTCGTGACCCACCAGCCCGCGGGCATGCGGAGGCAGCGTGAGGGCCAGAGCAAGAGGGACACTCGTGTCGGAAATGACACTGCTGCTTGTTGCACACACCGCTAGCTGAGAAGCTCCAACACAGCAGATGGGCTGGAACCCCCTGCCCCGCCGGCTGGCGGGGAACCTGCGTCGCAGCCACTCGCTGCACGGCATGGCCGCAATTGTACCTATCACCAGGCGCCGGACACGTGGGAGTCATGTACAAGAGCCACAATTGCTGGCAGGGCTCATCCCACCTCATCTCAGGATGTAGGGCCACCCTCATCCTGAATTCTTCATTGTAAGCCAACCACGACGGGCCAGGAAAATCAACCATCGCCCTATAAATGTTGTCAAGGTATTGCACCATCGGAATGGCCAAATCAGGCCGGGCCCTCAGGTATACCACCATATATATAAGGTATGCCGGCAACCAATTGGCCCAGGTACGCGGTGGCTTACGACGATGGGACAACTCCTTGTCCCTGTCATCCTGTCCCTCCCTCTCTTCCTTGGTGGGCTCATGACTCAACAGGGAGAAAATATCAACATACTCCCCTCGCCAAACTTTGTCCCTCGTGGCCTGTGATAGATGATCACCCGGGGCAAGGAATAACCAGCCGCCGGCAGAGCCGCCGTCATCACATTTTGAATGGAGGGTATGTGCAGCAGGCCCTGAATAGCCCCTGCAACGCTTGGCATACCCCCAGGGGCGGACACCCCTGCCCTAATCGAGGAGCCGTTTGGCAACCAGGAGTTAATGGGGCAGTGTGGAAGCAACTGCCCACCCACAGTAACTTGCCATGGCCATGGCCACTGCACCCCCCCCCCAGTGTGACTGGACAGTGTTGGTGGTGCACTAAATTGAACCAGATACTCACTAGTCGCACCCCCGTGAGCCGCCCCCACTGGGGATTCCAGCCCATGGCGGGCGTCGGAGCTCGCGACAGGCATCGAGCTCTGGGGCCACACCTGACTGCTCCCCACCAGCAAATCGGAACGTGCAGGGAGCTGCGAGGCGCCCGCCTGGGCTGGCCTGATGGCCTCGAGCAGCTCGACCCTGTTGACGGCCCGCTGGAGAGTCACGGCCGACATGTTGGCTGGGACCGACGAAGGGGCCGTAATTGAAGCGGCGGCTAAACCCCGATTGGAAGGCGGTTGGGCAATGCCCATTGATGCCTCTAGCACTGAAATGCGTGCGATAAGTGCATCAACGGCCTCCGAGCCCCCAGTATAAGGTGGGCCGGGTGGGCCGGGTGGCCCACTAGGTAGTTGCTGGAGTGGAAACCCGAATAGGGCCATGCCCAAAACTCCTGTCCATGTGGGGCCGGAGGAATGATGGGGTGGAAACCCACACCAGGCCCACATGGGCCACCCTGTCCTGAGCTGTGAAAAGGCCCTCCAGGGGCCGGGATCCCCGAGGAGCCAGCATGCGCCAGCCCAGCCTGCAAGCTTGCGCCAGTCTGACAGGCAGAAGCCTGGTCGGCCCCACTGGCAGCAGTGGGCAAAGCCACCGCACTGCCCTGCTGTGGGGGTGCAGCCCGAGTCCTCTGACCCGATGGCTGCCCCCCAGTTGAAGAAGGGGTAGGGAAAGCCCTTCCCCTCGGCCGCGGCTTGACCGCCGGAGCCTTGCGCTTGGGAGCCATGTCTCCCGAAGAAACTGCCTCCCAATTGATCCCTGGCCAGGGATCCAATCCTGTGCCCTGAGTACCGCAGTAGCGAAGAGCAAAGGAACTCCGCTTGATGCTAAAGGTACAAAGGACGAAGCTCAGAGTGAAAACGCGACGGAGAAAACGTCTCTGCTCTGTCGCGTCCTAAAATGGCAGCTCGGCTGCCTCGTGGCCACTCCTTTTATAGAGGAGTGGCCATGCCCCCTAACTCACTCGGATGTCTGAGTCCGGGTGGGAGGGTTCTGCAAAGAGCACGGCAGCCATTTTGGTGCCACGCTTTCATTGTTTGACACTGTACACAAAGACAAAGTAAATAATGCAATCTGTTACATATTTTTTTAATTTTCTCTTTATTTTCCTGTACTCACAATAGTAATCATCTCATTTTCTTATTCATTTTTCTTTGTTTTGCTTTTGCTTTTATTAATTGTAATACTTTTTCTCTGGCAGGTACAGACATGGTTAAGTCTTTTCCAATATTAAAGTAAACATGAAAGCTTTTAGGAGGTGGGATAAAGATTTTGTTGTGCAACCATGGCTAACAATGACTGACAGGCTGAGAATTTTGTCCAAACTAATGACACAATGAAGTGCAATTTTAATAATGAAGTGCAACTCTTTAGTAAAGCCCAAACGCTTGCCAATGGCACAAGGAGCCAAACAGAGATAAATGGATGAAGAATTGCATGACTATCCTCCAGGTTAATTGGCTAAACAGAAGCGAGCAAACACTCCAGTGTTAAAGAAGAGCTCCCTCTTTCCACTAGGAAATCAAGGGGGTTTGTGGGGTCCTAAGAGGCTTTAGTGGTGACAGAGTGTTGTATATGATCCAGTCCACCACAACTCCCTCCTTTCAACCGGTGCCAGCCTCTCCCAAAGAACCAGACACCCTGATCTTACCCAGTCACAGGGAGAGTGGTTTTTCTATAGTAGCGTGGGTGTAGCAGTAGCAGTGTGTGGCAGAAGCAGAGACCTAGGTACCAGTGCTATGCCCAAGTAGAAGCCAACAAGCTAAAGTCCCAAAACAGAACTTTATTTTCTATTCCATAAGAAGAAATACCTGTAGAGAATAAAATTCCCAAATCCCAAAGTCCAATCTTTTAGATCCAGAAATGTCCATGAAATATTTCAAAGAACCAATAAGTCCATCAGAATATCCATAAACCTATGGAGCAAAAGAACCCCCAAAGTCCATGGAAATATTCATCAGTTTATAAATGGCAAAGTCCAGCATAGCCCATGAAATGGCTAAGTGTTGAGATGTTGCAGGCAAGGCATTTCTCTTAGTCCTTCAGAAATCCATTATCAATCCATTGGGCAGGGTATATATCTCCAAGATAGAATCTAATCCAGTCCAGTCCAGTCCAATCCAATCTCATTGGACTACATCCTGCCTTGGGGTGTTTTTGTTCCCTCCAGGGAATAGAGTTCAGCTAACAAGAGCTGGTAGCCCTCAGTTAGAGAACTGGTTTTATGGCTCAAAACCTCTTTTTAAAGGGAAATGAGTGGCTTTCTCCCTCCCTAGGAATGCATTAGGTAATGTGGTTACATCATGATTTCATCATGGGTCTCTGCAGGTGTCTCCCTCTCCCCTTAAGAATTCATTACATCATGGGAAGGCACCTGACCCTCCATGGAATGTTTTTACCTTATGGAGATTGGATTTAATTGGATTGGACTGATTGGATTCTATCTTGGAGATATGTACCCTGCCCAACAGATTGATGATGGATTTCTGATGGACTCAGAGAAATGCCTTGTTGCAACATCCCAACACTTAGCCATTTCATGGGCTATGCTGGACTTTGCCATTCATGGACTGATGATTATTTCCATGGACTTTTGGAGGTTCTTTTTCTCCACAGGCTTTTGGACATTTTGATGGATTTGGGATTTGGGGATTTTATTTTCTACAGGTATTTCTTCTTATGAAATAGAAAATAAAGTTCTGTTTTGGGACTTTAGCTTGTTGGCTTCTACTTGGGCATAGCACTGGCACCTAGCTCTCTGCTTCTACCACACACTGCTACATCCACACTACTATGGAAAAACCACACTCCCTGTGACTGGGTAAGATCAGGGTGCCTGTGTCCTTCCTTGGGAGAGGCTGGCACAGGTTGAAAGGAGGGAGTTGTGGTGGACTGCATCATATACAGCACTCTGTCACCACCAAAGCCTCTCAGGACCCCTTGAAAACCCCTGGCAAATAGTAATGTACGTATACCACCGTATCATATGATTATACATTAAAGGTGCACACTTAAGGCCTTTGACATTATCATGTGAATTCAATGCCAAGATCCTGTCTTTTTTCCTCAACAAATCACTGCTGTTGGAAATGTCATATGTGAGTATAAATGGAGTGAATTTAGAAAAAATAAATACATATGAATAATCATGTGCTAAGAGGTTTGCTATGATGCCTGTTACCTCTTTGTGTTGATAAAGAAGTACTACCTATGAATGAGAGTGTGTTTTGGAGCTTTTGAGAACTGAAACAACTAACTTACAAAAATTTTACACTGGTTTCCTGTACTATGTAGCTGAAATTAAATATGGTCATTCAACTTTAAACCCTGCTTATTTTTAAGTTTGTACTTAAAGAGACTCCCTTCTTATGTACAGATTATCCTGTAGATTGTTGTGACAATGGAATTAAATACAATATAAAGTTTAAGAAATTACTTCCATCTTATTTTTCCTACCATGAGACAGCCAAACTGTAAGCCTAGAGGTGTCCAAGGCATCATTTTTCATGAGAGATTCATACTGTTACTGGATTTAAAAAAGCTAATTTAGAATATCCTGCCAGTTTTATTGCTGGTTTGCCTTGTGATATGGACTCAACGGGCTATTTTTCTGAAACAGTAGCTGAAATTCACCTGGATTTAATGGAATCAGTTAAATTATTCTTAATATTTCTATAATCCAGATTTGGAAGACTTGGTTTCTGATAAAGCAAAGGTAAAGGCATCTCTCCAAAGAGTTTTTGGATCACAAGCCATATAATCATGAAAATATTTTCTTGTATATGTTAGTGTTCATGTGCCTGTGTGTTGAGTAGGAAAACAATATAATATGAAAGAACATAATGAGGACGTTTTCAAACTTGTTCCTCATGCTTCAAAATTCTCTGGTAAAATGTACAAAGCTATGTCTCCAATTAATGATCATGAAGTTTAATCATATTACTTGAATATCTTGTTTTCTGGTTGGTGGTGTAACAATTAATAGGAACCATATGGATGCAACAAAAGGTAACACATTCCACAAATGTTGATTAACGTTTCCTCTCTACCACCCAGAAACTAATTAGAATTACATGTTTCACAGCAGGTAGACTTCTCAAAAAAAAAAAAAAGGTCTTTTAAAAGTCAATTCCACAATCCAATTGACAGCACATTTTCATCTCATGTGAAAACATAGAAACTGTTTTTCATATCTCACAACAGGACAGTCACCTTGTTAGATTATTTATGTTGGGTTTGGTTGTATAGGGATTTCTCAGCAGAAACCTCAAGAAATTTCTGAGCACAAAAGAAACTGTTGCTGGACTAGTGTTACTTAGTACAGTAAGTTACAACTCGCATAGGATCATTGAATACCCAGCTTTTCTTTAATTCCATTAATTCATTGAGCCTTTTGTAGTTGTGACTTACTACAAATTGTCGAGCACTATGACTTCAGATCAGCACCAAACTTGGCAAAAGTGTAGCAGACAGTCAGATCTTGCTCTGTGTCACACCTGTTGAAAGGCAGTCATGAAATTTGCTTTGTGTTTGAGTGAGGAATGTTTCTTCTTTACTTCCTCTTTTACCCCTTCGGGAGTTGAGGGAGATGTAAGGTTTTTGGTCTGGAATGTCTAGTGGCCACCACTGGCATTATTTGGTATTCAAGTAATATGTCTTTGATGTTATCTCTCCACCGTCCTCTGGGTCTGCCTCATGCTCATTGTCCTTCTCTTTCCACATATGCCACATATGGTATGGAATTCCATGACATTCTCTCCAAAAGGGCAAATAACTTTATTTGTTTCTCTGTATGTAGTGTAAGATTGGTTCTATTTCAATTCTTTCTCTTATCTCATTCCTGATTATATCCCTTCTAGTCATTCCAGCAGCCTTCATCAGACATCTCATTTCCACATTTGTTTGTGGTTTTTGCACCACAGGATCACTATGGCAGCTATGAAGACTATTCTGGATCACCCTGAAACAATCTGGCAAAGGGGGCTCCGACAATGTGTCCACGTTCACATCTGCAGTATTCCAATCCTTCATGGAAAGGAATGCAAGTAGGCACATCACTGCCACCCCATTCCACCCAGCCACCAATGGCCAGGTAGAGCGGCAGGTGCACACAACTAAAGACATGCTTCGGTGTATGGGTGAAGGGGATTTGGAGCTCTAGTTATGCCAGTTTCTTTTCACATATAGGCTCACCCCCTTGCCTCAGGGCTGTCCCCTGCTGAATTGCTCCAGTGAAGGAAACTGTCATCCTTGCTGGACAGATTGGATCCCTCTAGTGTAGAGGACAAAGGCACAAATATACCAATCCAACACCAGAAGGGTTTCTCATCCGGAGACCCTGTACATTGCCACAATTATGCAGCTGGTGGCCCTACATGGGTGCCTGGGTTTGTGATCGATCAAACTGGTCCTGTTTCTTATAGAATCGAAACAGCCACTGGTCTGATCTGGAGGAGGCACACGGATCAATTGAGACCCAGAGTACTGGACCCACAAGACGAATACAGACACTCAACACTAGGGTTGGCCCCCACCCATTTAAACCCAGGGGGCAGAGGTAATAGTCAGCAGCTAGCCAACATTAACCCAGAAGTGTCTTCTAGGAACTGATTTCAAGGGGAATTTGTGGAATGTTCCCCTATTCCGGACAGGTGTACCGCTACACTGTCCCAGCCTAGCACTCTGGATTCCTTTATTGATGATGACCAATTTTGTTTGGAGTTGCCCTCCACTCTTAGTACACACAGGAGGGACCCTGAGTTGTCTTATTCATCCACAGAATTAGATTTTGGCTTTGAGTGATCCCCTGCTCCTCCATCTGACAAATGGGGCTTTAATTTGGGTTTACAATCCTCCCCCTCTAGTCAATCCTTCACTCCAGTCAGGTCGCCCATCCTATGAGCCCCTGAGCCAGCTCAGCCAAGCATCCGACCCAGAAGGGAAACCAGACCGCCATCCTGGTTAAAGGATTTTGTTTTTACCTAGGGGGGAAGAATGTTATGTATGTTGACTCTGTTTTCTGACAGGAGCGGAATGTATCTTTTCTCATGTATCTATTCTTATGCAAATAAGTGAATCAAAAATGTGCACACTCTGTTAGCCAATGGGTTTGTTGTATTATTGTTACTGTTACAGTTTATAGTGTATATAAGTCTGAATTTTGCCCCATCCAAACTGTGTTCAAACCCCAGTAATAAAGAGCTGATTTTCACTACTTCATTCGTTTGCTTCTTCATTCCTTGAACACTAAATTTTGGCAGTCCAGGGTTTTATTGGGATACAAAAGAAAAAGAAGAGCTTTCACTTAGAGATGTTTTAGTGCATTACCACCAATGCAACTAGAGGGGAGATATTTGTTTATTCTTTAATTGTAGTGTCTGCTCCTGCCAATCAGGCATCATTGAGATGGTTGAACCTATTTTATTGTTCTGTTTATTTTACAGGAAGATTCAATATTTGTATATATCTCCCATTTAAAAAACAAACAAACCCAAACACATCTGATAGATTGTATGTCTCTCTCTCCTTCTTTCTGACTCTGTAAGCAAAGTCAAAAATAAGGTATGAAAGTCTGTGCAATGTCATCCTTAAGTAGAAAAATGTGGTGTTGGAGGAGGGTTTTGAGAGTCCCCTGGACAGCGAGGAGAACAAATAGATCAATCTTAGAAGAAATTAACCCTGACTGCTCATTGGAAGGTCAAATAGTAAAGATGAAGCTAAAGTACTTTGGACATCAAATGAGAAGGGAGGATTCACTTGAGAAGGCATTGATGTTGGGAAAGGTGGAGGGCAAAAGAAGAAGGGGGAGGCCAAGGATGAGATGGCTAGATGGCATAGTAGACACAATGGGCATAGAGCTGGGAGGGCTAAGGGGGATGGTGGAGGACAGAGGCGCCTGGAGGAAAATGGTCCATGGGGTCGCAAAGGGTCGGAGTCGACTGTGCGACTGAACAACAACAACAAAAACCCCTCCACCAGTTATACCAGACTTATTGCACAGCAGTAGCAAAGGGACTCAACTATGTGACTGAACAACAAAAGCAAAGACATAACTCTGTTTTCTCTATGCAAAATTCCTGTGGATTTCTTGCTTTGTCTTTTAATGACTGACCAGTGGTCCTAAGAAAAAACAATAAAGATGACAAATTATTGTAAAAAAAAAATGATGTCATGGCTGCACAAAGGGAAGACATTAGCAGGCTCAGGGGAAGCCAATTGGTTTGCGTAAAGAGAAAAACAGGCTGCAAATGTTTGATGTTTGCAGATTGATACGAAGTAGGCAGCAATCAGGGGGCCAAACACATCTTTATTGCAGTGTAGTCAATCTGAACATGAGGTAATGGTGGAGACACAGCTCCTTATATATCGTACAGTAAATTTGAATTTGCCCGCAAGGTGCCCATTGGTTACTGAAACAGTGACGTCATTCTGATGTACTGCATACCTGGTGTGGCTCACCTGTGGCGGGAAGGTTTCCTGTGCCAATCACTGATTGGGTGATTGGGGCCACGTGAACTGAGCTCGTTCAGCTGCGCTATCGCTGGCAGGTGAATCCTATGAGAGAGTGGCAGACGACTAGCATGCAACATAGTATCTATACAGTAGGGATATTAACAAGGGAGTGGAAGGGGAGGGGGGAACAATGGAGGATGGCTAGATCCGATTCATTCACATTACATTGGTTACATACACAACATCCCTCCCCCCTAGGATGGGACGAAGTCCCTCAACCATTGTGGTGGCCTGCATGTACGTTTGGGCCGGGCAGTGGCTAGGCTGAGCTCAGAGGAACAGGGGGTTCTGGGTTCCACAGCCTCTCATCCTGCAGAGGGGAAATGAGCAGCGTTAGCGGCATGTCGGGAGCACTGGTCCAAATCAGAAGAAGAACCAGGGAGGGAATAATGCATATTGAAACCTGGAAGGGGAGGAGACTGACTTAAAGGAACTTCCCGCCTGTTACTCTGAGTAGGGGGCAACTCAACAGAATATTGCCTCATTTGCATGGGAGTAGAGGTGGACTCAAAAACTAGAAGATGGGGGGTTGCTGGGGAGAAATCAAAACCCCACAGCTCACTTGGATGAGTGGGGGAACACTCTAAAAACTCCCCCCGATCCTGTAACTCAGAATTTAAACTGTTGAGGTCTGGGCTCTCGAATTCTTCCCAGTCTCTCTGCAAAGGATGGGTGAAACCTAAATCAGGAACTCTTGGTGGGCTAACTGCCACATCTCCCCCTTGGAATGAGCGGGTGGGGGAGAACACTAACATTGAATCGCCCTGGTCCTCAAATCCCTGGGTATCCGTGACCTGACGCCTGAGCTGGTCGCCATGTTGTCACCACAGTAGCCCCGAACTTGTTTCTACCTGTAGGAAACTGGCCCTGTTTGGTCGATCACCACCCCTGAGACCCATGTTGGGCCAGCAGCCGCATAATTCCTGCAGTATACTGGGTCCCCAACTGCAAAAACTTTGGTGTGTGCAATTTCCACATTTCTCCCCTTATCCTCCACCCTGGCCAGATCCAACCAGCAGAAAAGAGAGACTGGTCTCCTGTGCATTAGGAGCTCTGCTGGCGAGAGTCCAGATGCCAGGGTGGTAATTCTGTAGCAAAGGAGAAATTGACACAATTGTAACTCTAGGTCCCAATTTGCCGAAGTGCCTCTTTAGTAGTTCGCACTTGGCGCTCAACCTGGCAATTTGTTGCAGGGTGAAAAGGGGCAGAGGTGATGTGTCGAGTTGCGTTCCTCTCCAGGAATGCCTGGAATTCGACGGAGGTAAAGGTACTGGCGTTATCGGAGACAAGCACATCGGGTAACCCAAAACAAATGATTAGCCTCCACAATTGCTTAATAGTTGCAACTGAGGAGGTATTAGGCATTGGAACAACCTCCAGCCATTTTGAAAAGGAATCGACCACTAGGAGGAAAAGCGAGCCCCTGAACAGACCAGCGAAGCCGATGTGCATTCGAGACCATGGTCCACGGGATGTGTCTCATTCTCTGAAAGGAAGTCAGGACTCTTCGGGTTGAGAACTCTGGCAACTTTCGCAAGTGCCCACCAAATGCTCAATGTCTGCGTCTATCTGGGGCCACCAGAAGTAGCTCCTAGCCAAAGCCTTTGCGCGCACGATCCCCGGGGGGCTAACGTGTAGCAATTTTAGTACCTTTGATCTCAATACCTCAGGAATGACCAACCTCTGGCCCCACAGGAGGCAACCCCTCTCTATCGACAGTTCGAGTCTCTTTCGGAAGTATGCTTTGAACTCATCGGTGGGAGGAGTCATGGGCCACCCCTCCTTAACCCATGAAATAACTAGGGACAGAACCTTGTCCTTCGCCATAGCCTTGACGAGATCTGTGGGCACATTTGGGGGTGAGTCGAGGGACTCGATTAGCAATACCTGGTGATCCTGCTCAACCTTGCACTTGGGTTCCCCTATTTCCGGAAGAGGAGACCGGGAAAGTGTATCAGCATGGCTGATTTCTTTGCCCGGGCAGTGGAATGTCAAAGGGATAATCCCTCATCAACCCAAGAAAATCATTTCCATAAGGCCTGAGGATATATACTGGCCACTTCAGACAAAACCTAATACTAAGTCATGCAGTGATGCACTGTAAAAAAAATTTTTACTACCCACTTGGTGGGTGTGGTTATCTGTGGGCATGGCTATCTGTGGGTGTGGCCTCAACACCCCGCCCCCCCAAGATAAAAAGAAACCTACCTTGCTCTCTTGCTTCATGGAGATGATGATGAGGAGTCCCAGAGCAGCCAGGCACTGTTGGCGGGTCAGCCCCTCACCATCAGGGCACGCTTTCACCAGCAGCGCTGCTGGAAGGTGAGTGGGGTGGGTTGGTGGGCTGGCGCTGGTCTCCCTCTCCCAGCACTGCCAAAAATGCATCCCATTCACCTTGCCCATTGCTGAAGGTGCACAGGAAGTGCGGAAGTGAAAGCACGCCTTCGGCCCTGGGCTAGGCACATGTGAAGCATTGCCGGTGGCGCTGCTGGGAGGTGAGCAGGGCAGGTTGGTGTGATTGTGCCATCCTCCCCCTCCCAGCACCGCTGGAAACACATCCCATTCACCTCACCCAGGGCTGAAGGTGCACAGGAAATGTGGAGGTGAAAGTGCACCTTCGGCCCTGGGTTAGGCACATGGGAAGCATTGCCGGCGGTGCTGCTGGGAGGTGAGCAGGGCGGGTTGGTGGGCTGGCACTGGCTTCCCCTCCCAGCACTGCCAGAAATACGTCCCTGGTGGCAACACTGCTGGGAGGTGAGTGGGGCGGGTTGTTGGGCTGGCACCGGCCTCCCCCTCCCAGCACTGCCAGAAATGCATCCCATTCACCTCGCCCAGGGCTGAAGGTGCGCAGGAAGTGAGGAGGTGAAAGCACGCCTTTGGCCCTGGGCTAGACACATGGGAAGCATTGCTGGTGGTGCTGCTGGGAGGTGAGCAGGGCAGTTGGTGGGATTGCACCATCCTCCCCCTCCCAGCACCACTGGAAACACATCCTATTCGCCTCACCCAGGGCTGAAGACATACAGGAAATGTGGAGGCGAAAGCGCACCTTCGGCCCTGGGCTAGGCATATGGGAAGCATTGCTGCTGGCGCTGCTGGGAGGTGAGCAGGGCAGGTTGGGTGGCTTGCGCCATCCTCTCTCTCCCAGCACCGCTGGAAACACATCCCATTTGTCTCACCCAGGGCCGAAGGTGCACAGGAAATGTGGAGGTGAAAGCCCACCTTTGGCCCTGGGCTAGGCACATGGGAAGCATTGCTGGCGGTGCTGCTGGGAGGTGAGTGGGGTGGGTTAGTGGGCTGGCGCCGGCCTCCCCCTCCCAGCGCCACTGGAAACATGTCCCATTAGCCTCACCCAGGGCCAAAGGCATGAGTGAAGTGTGGAGGTGAAAGCACGCCTTTGGCCCTGGGCGAAGCGAATGGGACGCATTTCCGGTGGGGCTGAGGGGGAGGCCAAGAGGTGGGCATGGCTGGCCAAGTGGGCATGGCCTGGAATTTCCACTACTGGTTCACAAGAACTATTGAGAACTGGTCACAGTACAACACTGAAGTCATGTCACAAATAAGAGAGTAAACCAAGAATGAATATTTTTTTTAAAAGGACACATCTTGACAATATGTTAATTTCTTTGGCTTTGTAAATCTTAGTTTGTGAATCCTTTCCTACTGAGAACTGTAAATACTTTGAACAAAGGGGAAATTAAAGAGGAAAGAGAGGGATCATATGTGCTTCATGGTCTGGGACAGGAAAGGGATGTATCATCTCATAAATTTTGAATTTTGCAGGAGTCTGTTTACATCCATCTCTGTCTTTTAGATTAAAATAGATGAAACCTCTGCATCAAAATGCTAATATAAAAATTAATAAACACTAACAGAACCTAGAGCTTCATCAGCAGTATGTAATGTGTCATTCAGTCTGACAGCTGCATTTTAATGACCCTTTAGCTTCAAGGCTTTAGAGGGAAAGTTATTCAATTGTTTTATTTTTTGAAGGAAGCATCTAAAACATTTATTTCATCTAATTTGCCATGTTTTGATCTTTGAACCCAAAGTATACTGAGCTACATCTTATACATAATTCAAAGTATATGACTAAATCACCAGAATGTGGCCCATACATATTTTAGGCAGCCATATACGGACCATAGCATGTTGAAGCTGGAAGCTGGAGCTAGTGAAAGCGCGGCGCCAAAATGGCCACCGCGCTCTTTGTGGGCCCCCCACCCACCCGGACTCAGACATCCGGGTGAGTTAGGGGATGTAGCCACCCCTCTATAAAAGGGGTGGCCACGAGGCAGACGAGCTGCCATTTTAGAAATAGCGACGGAGAGGAGAAGTTTTTCCCTCCACCCCCTCCCTAGTGAACAGTGTGATATTTTGGTCCCTTCGGAGCCGGGTGGGAATTTTTGGCCTGAACCACAATTGGTCCTTGGTTTCTGGCTTTTTTGCCCATCCCACACTGTTGCTAGTGTTTGAGCAAAGGGGTTTTTTCTTTGACTTTGGTCACTTTAGGCGGGTAGCACTGGTAAGGTAAAGATTTATGACCCAGAGGTATCCGGCAGGTTCGCAATTGACTGGCCAACACTTAGACAGGTACAGGTATAATAGCTTTGACCGGTCAACGACGAACCAGGCAAGGGGTGATGGCAGGAGCTTTTCAGCATGCATCACCCCGTGATTTGACGGATACACGTCACAGGGTGGGGTCAGTAGATAGTTTATTGACTCCGGTCAACAATTTGTTTGTATCAACAAACAAATTGATACAAATGGATACATTGTAGCCAATTGCCATTGGCAATTTTGGGAGGAACCTTACCAGTGTTACTGCGGCCTGCTTGCCTTAAGAATTACAATTGGATGAATACACCAATTGAAAGTTATAATTCGGACTAGGGCATTATTCAATAAAAGTGGCCCAATGACTTTATCCATATACCGGTATCTGAGTCTTTCTCTGGGGTGCGCGCCTGCAATGGATTTATTAAGCTTCTCTAATACTGTCTCACCCAAAGCTAATGTGTGAATTATTGAGGCGTTATTTCAGGCAAAATAGAGAATTTCTTCTGAAATAGGAGTGAAAGAATTAAGATATTAATTCTAATATTAATTCTGCTTAAAAGCAGAAATCATTCCTCAAGCTATTCTGAAATGAAAAACAGATCAGATTGACCTGATCAATATACACCATAATGACGAGGCTAAAGTAAATAAAAGGCCTTGTGTCCACAAGCCGAACAAATAAGCTTAATAAACATGCAGTGTAAATACAGGATTTCTATTTCTGCAGATAAAGTAGTAGAAATTTCTCTTATACACAAAGAGTAAGAATGCTGTATAATCATTCTGTGAAATGATAGGGTGACATGATATTTTCCTTATATGACATGACACATGATGTTTTCCTAAGTGACCTAAGTGATCTAAATAACAATTACTGAATGTTCTGATCTAAATGATTACTAATTGGCTTGTGCCATGAATGGCTCTGAAAATGTATTTGGGGTTCAAAGTTAATTTTACACTTGATAGAGTGACTTTGGACCTGTTTGGCCAAATAATAATAAAACTCCTTATCTGTCTTAGCCTAGAATGTGGGTTTGTCTCGTTTTCATTCCACAACATTTCTATATATAAGTAGAATGAGAACCAGTTAGGAAATAATTGGTAGAAGTGCAAATATATCTGTACCCATCTATAGCTGTCTATTCTATGTGATTTATTTCTTCTTTTCAAACTGTATCAAGCAGGAGTGAACCCAAAAGATTCACAAATCAGCTTTATCCTTGAATGGATTTTATTTTGAATAATTTTCACATAAAACTGGTTTATGGAGAGGATCTAAAGTCAACCAGATAGGGATCCAGAACAAGAACAGTGAATTAAATTTTGTTACCATATAATATTTTGACCTGATGCCATGAAAAGTGGAAGAAAAAGTGGTGAGTTACAATTTTCATCAACTAAGGACCAAAAAACTTGTTTCTTCATAATAATGCAAAACTTATTGACAAGGTTAAATAATAGACTATATAATGAATTCATGCCTCAGTTTATTTTGTTGGTGGATCAGAATGTTTTCCTGACTGATTCATTTGTAGAGATGAATTTTCTCCCTCTTTTGAAAAAAAGAAAGAAAGAAGAAGTGATAGCCAGGGGAGCCTGGGCTTCTGTACTTTCTACAAAAATACTTGAACAGTATAAATGCAATTCTGTAATTCATCAGTTGTCAAAATATTCACGTATCACCTTCAATTAGCTTGTACTGAGAGCTGTGATGGAAATCCAGGACCATTTTAACAAATGTAATTAGAATATTTATTTGTTTGATCAACCTTCTGAATTCTGATTGGAAAATGAAGTGGAAACCACATCAGTATTTCACAAAACACATAAGTAAACTTGGTTCATTGTAGTGCCTTTAAAAACTGATGGAGAAGTTCATTTATTCATTCATTCATTCCTCATTAATCAATCTAGACCTAAGTTCACGATCTGAGGCATGCTCTGGATGTTAGAGTAGGAATTATTTTGTCTTAGTTTAATCATAGTTTCATTGTTATCTAGAACCAGATGAAACAGAACATTACAGTTTTAGTTTTTTTCTACTAATCCATTGATATTTACACACAAATGTTCTTAGGAGTTGGTAACATGTGGGAATCACTAAATTTATTATTATTCATAATATTATTTTTGTTTATAAGGAATAAACCTCCCTTTGTTAACAGCTTTACTCATATGAAAATGTCAGCACTGAGTTTCCACTTCATATTGTGTCTTCTTGTAAAAGTCAATATGCCACTTTTTCTGTATTCAGAGGAAGTTGATTGGAGTGCTGACTGTAAAGAGAGGTTATAAAGTCATACAAAAGAAAAGGATCAACCTTTCATGGAATGGAATGATGTTAAATGTCACAGAACAAAAGCTTTAGTTGCAGTTTAGTGAAGTGACATGCAAAAACGTTTAGAATGCAATGTTTACAGCAGATGCCCTAAATCACATCAGACGTACTGTGATACTGAGCAAAAATTACGCTTGACACAGCAAGAAGAAATAGGTCATTCTTTAATTTGCAGAGATACTCATTAAAGACTTTAAACAACGTGAGGTTTTAAAATGGTCTTTTAAAGAAGATAGACAAAGAGTTTGTCAGACTAAGCCAATTGTGTTTTTCAAAGATAGCTTGCTCCAAGTAAATCAGGCTTTTTGCATGGCTTAATCAATGCGCTGCTCGTCCATCCATATCTTGGCTGTGATCCACTGGCAAGTACAACAATTGTATTGCACTAGTTTTGACATTAACTGTTGATATTAATGTAACTTTTTTAAAAAATAGCAATGTCCAGTTGAAATTTATTTATTTATTTATTATACTTATACTCCTCCCATATAGGAGATTTTCCTACTCTGGGCGGCTAACAGCACAAACTCATACATTAAAATCCGATTTTTACATAACAAAGATTTGAACAGATAAAATCCAATGTAGAACACTAATTTTGATAAACTGAGGGTTTCTTATTTGACGCCAATGTGCTTTAAGTATTCAACCATTGTCTGCTTATGATTCAACCACCTGCACAGAATGGTAAAGGTAAAGATCACCCTTGCTTGAAAGCCAGTCATATCCGACTCTAGGGTTCAGTGCTCATCTTTGTTTATAAGATCAAGAAAAAACCATTTGAGGCGATTCAATACTCAATAATAATGTTCTATTTTAATGTCCAAAATGAAATAAGTAAGTGAATGCTCAGTCTTCCAAATATATCCAACAATTTCCTACCGGAGTATCTTCAATGTCTATAATAGTAAAGTAATATAATTGCAATATTCCAAATAATTTCTTAAACAGTATGTTTCAAAATGTCTTCAGTTTCTAGTGTAATCAAATGATAGTACCTGAAACTTGATCTGGATAATCGGTCTTTCGTAATTATACTTCATCAGAAGTTATTTTCTTTACTGTAACAAACCACAAAATACATCAATAAAAACTGTCAATCTAATACTGATTATCCAACATTATTCTTAATCACTCTTATTTCCTCGCTTACCACTCTCGCGTCAGAAACGGCCTCTATGGCTTTCTCTTTAGTGCCCATCAACATTAAGAATGGTATGGTAAGTAACCTAATTTATTCTGTTCCTCATACTAACACGTGTTGCTGGTGAGTCGATAAAGAGCCAAATTAAAGGTACCTCTACTGCATTTTTCTAGAAACAGTCAAGGTGGAAAACTGATGTGGCTAAATGATTAAGGTGTGGGAATGGAACTCAGGATTCAAATCATCATTGAGTCAGGAAACATGTTTTGTAATTTTGGGCTAGTCACAGCCCTTAAGCCAGTTGATGCTGAAAAGGTTATTGTGAGGATAAAGCAAGAGAGGACAGCCACATTTCCCACTTTGAGGGAAGAGTGGAAAATATATCTAAGGAATGAAAACAGGCACAATAACAAATTCCATAATTTTAAAGATAACTAAAACAAATTTATCCCATTTATGATACGAAATGACATTGATGAGAATGAAATAAAGTATTGTATGTAGAATCTAGTTCATCTGGATTCCCAACAGAGAATTCAGGTCTCCCATAAGAGCAGAAACTCAAAGTGGACAAAGTGCTCTTGTTACAGCGTTTAACCTTCCTGGTTTCCTCCTGGCTACGGCCATGCCTATAATAAAGCAAAGCAATCACATGTATATACTACCCCATAGTGCTTAGTGCATTCTCTGAGCAGTTCACAAGTTAATTAGCATTTTGCCCCCAACATGCTGAGCATACCTATCAACCGCGGCTCCAGACAATCTGGGACCTGCACAGAATGGTTCTGCGCAGGTCACTTTTTACGCATGCATAAAAGCCTTCTATGCATGCGTAAAAGTGACTTGCGCAGAACCATTCTGTGCAGCTCGCTTCTACGCATGCGTAGAAGGCTTCTACACATGCGTAGAAGGGTTCTATGCAAGTATAGAAGGGTTCTACGCAAGCGTAGAAGGGTTCTATGCAAGTATAGAAGGGTTCTACACATGCGTAGAAGTGAGCTGTGCAGAAGGGATGCTCAGTAATGCCTTTCCCCCCGCTGCCAAATTCCGGGGTTTCGGCAGCTCTGGGTGGGAAATGGCGAAAATCGGTGCCGAAAAACGGGAAATCCCGGCCAATCCGGGAAGGTTGACAGGTATGATGCTGGGTACTCATTTTACTGACCTGAGAAGGATAGAGAAGGCTGAGTCAACCTTGATCCTTGGTCATGACTGAACTCACAACCTTTTGGTTGCATTACAGCAGTTAAACCACTGTGCCACCAGGGCTCCATAGTCACCATTTGTGTTTGAAATAAGACTCCGGGAATTCTGCACCATTTCTCATTTTAAAATGTCTACTTTTTATAAGTGGAAGCAGATTCCTAGAGATTTTCATCCCCCCTCTTTTTCATGGTTTATCACACCCTAAAGTCACCCATTCCTGCACTAATCTCCTTCAGGTCTTCTTCATCTAGTTACTGTTTCTTGTTTTTTCAGACCACTTCCTGTTTGCAGTACAGCTGAAAAATAAGGAGTCCTGTGGCACTGTAGTCAATGAAACCTAAGTGACACAACATGTGGGATGGTTCTTTAGTCACTGTTTATTGTAAGTACTAATGTACCTGGGATGTATGTCTATTCTATTTCCTTCAGATATTCCAAGTCTAACTACTGAAATTTTCTAGACTAGTGATGGCTAACCTGCTGTTCGCACTCCTGCTGATCAGTGCTTCTGGGAATTGAAGTTCAAGAACAGCTGGAGTGCCAAGGTTAGCCATCACTGTTCTAGATGTTTTAGCAACTGTAATCAGCTGAAGCATTTGGCTAATTTAGAAAGGGAGCTGTGAACATGCATGATAGTCTGCTGCACTCTCCCACTTTTAATGGCATCTTGTAAGAAAGAATATACGCAATACATTACCATAAATTTAATTCAGTTTATGACACCAAATGCAAATTGGTGAAACTGAATTGAAGGAACCTTCTACTCTCAGTGTTGTATGACTGCCACTCAGAGAGCCTGCTGCCTTAATATGGTAACAGATGCAGAAGTAAACATATGCAGAAAAACTTTAAGTGGTGGACGCAGAAGGTATGGTATCATTTCTCTTTCCTGCAGTTGGGGGAAGCTGTAATTTTTAAGTAGGCTATGGGTTTTGCACTTGGATTTATTTATTTATTCTCAGATTGTAAGTGATTGTGAAGGACATGACAAATGAAATGAGCAGTCCTAGCAGAGTGTGGAAAAATGACTAGGAATGTGCATTGCCTTTGGAAAAATAACAGCACACCACTCAGGATCAGTGGTATGTGTACCATTTTTTTGGGGGTGGTGGTGGTTATGGTTAGGGTTAGGGTGGGGGGAGACTGACAGGCAAAGCAAGAGACAGCCCCAATCATTCCCAAGCAAGGTGAAACATCCCAAGAAGTCACACGATTGGGGATGAAGAGGAGGAGGAAGACGCTGAGCACCGCACCTTTGCTGAGCGCCACATCTCCTCCCCACCCCACCCCCAGCCATTCCATCACTGGGGGGGGAATAAAAGGACCCTGGGACTTTTGGGCTGTTGGGCAGCCAAAGAGGAGGAGGAAGACACTGAGCACCACACCTTTGCCAAGCACCGTGTCTCCTCCCCACCCCCAGCCATTCCATCACTGGGGGGTGGGATAAAAGGACCCTGGAACTTTGGGGCTGTTGGGCAGCCGAAGAGGAGGAGGAAGATGCCAAGTGCGTGCCTTTGCCGAGCACCATGTCTCCTCCCCACCCCACCCCTAGCCATTCCATGCTGCCATTGTTGCACTTTAACTGTAATTCTTAACTGATACTTTATATTGTTGATTATATCATGATAGGTTATTATTGTACTGATTTTTTTATTGATTTACCTTTGTATTACTGTATTATTATGTTGTTATACTGTATTGTATGGATTTTGATATGTTGTTGCCGCCTTGCATCAGCCTTGGCTGAGAAAGGCGGGTTATAAATTAAAATTCTATTGTATTGTATGAAACATAAATAAAAGGAGGTCTTGCCATAGGAATAGGAGACTGACAATTGAACGGTCAGTGAGGCCTCAGAAAACTCCTGGACGGTCCACATGCTGAGACTGTGGAGAGGGCTTGAAATGAAGTCCATGGACTCTGCATATCTCCATTTCCCCCCAAAACCTAATTGTTATGCGATTTCGTTGCTATACAGGGTGATTGTTGTATGAAGTTCCACTGTATGCACACACGCATGCACACACACACACACATGCACGCAGGCACGCACATACACACGCACACGCACACACACACAAGCTGAGGCCCCGGCATTACCCAGGGACGTTGTTCTGCGCCCCCACTGCCCATTGTTCCCAAGCCACCCCCAACGCTGTCTTTCACCCCCTGGCCCTTCCGGGCCATGTCCCCACTGCTCTTGCCGGTGTGTGGTCCTTTTGGGCCTATATCTATCTATCTATCTATCTATCTATCTATCTATCTATCTATCTATCTATCTATCTATCTATCTATCTATCTATCTATCTATCTATCTATCTATCTATCTATCTATCTATCTATCTATCTATCTATCTGTTGGTTCCACTGTAAAGAAACACTATTACCTACTGCCACTGTATTTTCTTGACAGAAGTAAGAAGAACCAAATATTTCTCCATTCAGATTCACCCTTCTGTTCTCGTTAGTCCTCTGGGTACATTTTATCATCTCTGGGAACAGAAACCTTTGGGTGTTTTGCCTAGGCATATTTGGGGAATTCGGTTTTACTGCTTGGGAGATCCACCTACACAGCTTGGCCATTTTTGGACTATCAAACCTGCCGGTTTATCATCATCATCATCATCATCATCATCATCATCATCATCATCATCATCATCATCATCATCATCATCATCATCATCATCATCATCAATCACATTTGGATTTAAATGCCACCCACTTGACAACATTAAATACACCATTAAATACACCAAAACCATTTTTTAAAGTCTACTACTTTCCCCAAATTAACAGCTTTATGAAGACCACCAACACCCCATATCAGGTCAAAACTCTCTCCTCCATTTAAAGAGGTATTCATATTTTTCTAGAGAATGCTAATCTGAAAATGAGCAAATGCCTGCACAAATCAGTTCGAGCCACCTCCAACATATCTCAGAGCAAGTCTGCCATGATCTGTATTACAAATATTTGGCTACAGTTCAGGTCAAGAAGTACTCACATATCCCTAGTGGTTAGATTGCAAGCGCGGCGCCAAAATGGCCGCCGCGCCCTTTGCGGGCCCCCCCCACAGGACAGAGAATCCGGGTAGTTAGGGGCGTGGCCAGCTCCCTTATAAAAGGGGTGGCCACGAGGCAGCCGAGCTGCCATTTTGCCTCAGCGACGGAGCGGAGAAGTTTTTTCCCTGTGCCTCCGTCGCTCGTTGGTATCACCGGGAAGCCTTTTGGGTCGATTTTGCCTAGCTAGCTTCCCTTTTTTGCTGCGGTGAGATGCCTTCCAAAAAGAAGGCTGCTGCGAATTCAGCCCGGGCTGTTAGGAGGCGCAACCCAGGTCGGAGGACCGTGGTGCCGCCTCCTCAACAGCCACCTTTGCCATCCCCGGCCGGGGCTGGTGGCTTGGGGTCTATCGCCCCTTGGCCCGATCAGAGTGCGGGCGCGGAGGGCGCTCCGGCCCGCGGCCCGCGAGCGGTGGACACCGCTCCTCCTCCTGCCCAATCCGTTGGGCCTATTACTTTCGGGCCGCAGCCTCCCCCGGGGCCCTCTAGCCTTGGGGGGTGGCCCGGCGCCCTGCCTTGGCAGGTTTCCTCACCAGCCCTACCGGGCTTCGGTCCTGGCCAATGGCCATATATGGGTCATGGGGTGCAGGGACCTGCCCCCATGCAAGGGTCAGGCGGGCCGGCCGGCTCTTTGCCCGTGGTCAATGTAGACACCTTACTGGCCCGTATTGCGGCCTTGGAGGCGTCTTTGGCCCGGGCCAGTCAGGCAGGCGCCCCTTTTGGGGTACCTTTTGAGGCGCTATCGGCAGCAGGACAACGGCCGGCGGCGAGGGTTGAGCTGCTGCAGGCGGGTGGCGCGGCTCCGGCCACTGCCTCGCAGCTCCCCAGCCAGCAACCTGGTGCGGGTCAAGCCCCGGTGATGAGCTCTACATCGGTCGTGAGCTCCGACGCCCCCAGTGGGCCAGAACCCCCGGTGGGGGCGGCCCGCGGGGGTGCAGCATGTGAGTATATGGTGCAAACGAGTACATCCACACACATTCCCAATATAGGGGGGACCTTTCAGTGGCCTTGGCCTCGCGCGGGTGGTGCAGGGGCTACGCCGCTGGCGACCCACCCGGCGACAACTACTGCCACCATGCCCACTGGGGTGGGCCTCGGTTCTTACACTGCTGGGAACGTACTTGGGGTGGCAGGGTTAACTCAGGCCCCTTTTGCTAGGCCAGCTATCCCCTTTTCGGCTTTGCCGACGGCAGGGTATTCCTTGCCACTGGGTGATCACTTGGCACAGGCTACCAGAGAAAAGATATGGCGAGGGGAGTACGTAGATATCTTCTCACTCCTGAACAGAGAGCCCACTAAGGAAGAAAGGGAGGGTCAGGATGAGAAGGACAAGGAGCAGGCACGCCGCCGTAAGCCGCCGCGTACCTGGGCCAACTGGCTCCCCGCTTATTTAATATACATGGCGGTATATTTGAGGGCGCGGCCGGATCTAGCTATTCCCATGGTCCAATATTTGGACAACATATATAGGGCGATGGTAGATTTCCCGGGCCCCTCATGGCTAGCATATGATGAGGAATTCCGTATGAGGATTCCCCTCCACCCCGAGATGAGATGGGATGAGCCGTGCCAGAGACTGTGGCTCTTGTATATGACACCCACAAGTCCTGCCCCGGGGGATAGATACCATTGTGGACATGCGGTCCAGCGAGCAGCTCCAGCGCAGGTTACCCGCCAACCGGCGGGGCAGGGGGTTCCAGCCCGCCTGCTGTGCTGGACTTTCTCGTCCAATGGTTCCTGCAGTCGGAAGAACTGCAGGTATAAGCATGAGTGTCCCACATGTTCTGGTCCCCATGCAGCCTCTGCTTGTCCCAAGCCTGGGGGGGCGCGAGGCAGAGGGAGGAGTGGACAGTGGGCTGGCAAGCCTGCCACGGATGGAACTAGTTCTCCGAAAGGCCCCCTCCCCAATTAAGGTGGACATGCTGGAGCGCTGGCTCGCATCGTACCCAAGGGGAGAAGACAGAGAGTATCTCATTCAAGGTTTTAAGCAGGGATTTCGTATCCCTTATGGGTGATAGATCCCCTCAGGATGCTCCCAACCTTTTATCCCTCAGAGGAAGGGAGGAGGTGGCCGCGGCCAGCATTAAAAAGGAATTAGACGCGGGCAGGGTCGCTGGACCTTTCCCCGCACCCCCTTTTCCCAACCTTAAGGTTTCGCCATTGGGTTTGGTTACCAAAAAGTCCCTAGGTGAGTTTCGCCTTATTCATCATTTGTCCTACCCAGCCGGCCGATCGGTCAACGATGCGATACCTGATGACCTTTGTTCGGTCAGGTATACATCGTTCGACCATGCGCTGCGCATGGTGCGCTCGTGTGGCCCGGGTGCCTTGCTGGCCAAGTGCGACATTAAGTCAGCTTTTCGCCTCTTGCCGGTGCACCCGGGCGACTTTGAATTGCTGGGTTTTAAATTTAAAGGGGAGTATGATTTTGATAAGGCCACGCCTTTTGGCTGCTCCATATCATGCTCGGCTTTCGAGCGTTTTAGTACCTTACTGGAGTGGGCTTTCGTCCGCAGGTCAGGGTCCCGGTCTGTAGCCCATTACCTGGATGACTTTTTATTCGGGGGTGAACGGGGCTGGGACACGTGTGCACGTCTCCTCACTACATTTCAGACACTAATGCAGGAACTTGGTGTCCCTTTAGCGCCCGAAAAGACCGAGGGCCCGTTGACCGAACTAGTATTCCTGGGGGTTGAGATTGATACAGTAGTGCAGGCTTCTAGGTTACCGGGTGATAAGGTGTCCAGGATAGTGACCCTTATCTCGGAATTGCTGGCCAAGCGTAAGGCATCCCTGAGGGAACTGCAGGTGCTACATGGGCACCTCAATTTTGCTTGCAGGGTGGTCGCACCGGGCAGGGCTTTCGCCCGGCGCTTATGCGACGCCATGGCAGGGTTATCCAGGCCCCACCACAGAGTCAGGCTTACCCGGGGTATCAGGGCAGACATGTTCGTCTGGTTGCAATTCCTGAGGGAGCTTAATGGGGTCTCATTTTGGAGGTCTGACCTCCTGGCATCCCCCAATTTTCAGATCCAGTCTGATGCCTCAGGATCCCTGGGTTATGGGATGTACTTCAATGGGAAGTGGGCCTATGGTGGGTGGCCACCGGCATGGGCAGGCACAGGTCGCCTGCGGGATCTCACATACCTGGAATTTTTTCCCATTCTGGGGGCTTTGATGCTATGGGGCGAACAGTGGGCTAATTCGGTGGTGCATTTCTGGTGCGACAATGCTGCCGTTGTACACATTGTCAATGCACAGACTTCTAAATCGCCCAGAGTCATGGATCTAGTGCGCCATTTTGTGCTGCGCTGCCTGTGCCTCAACGTCTTGTTCAGGGCCAGGCATGTCCCAGGGGTTAATAACGATATTGCTGCCGCTTTGTCCCGCCTGCAGATCTCCCGGTTCCGCGCCTTGGCCCCGGATGCGGAGGAATTTCCCTCGCCACTCCCGGACGAGATGTGGACTATTGGCAAGGAGAGGTGAACCGGGCGATTGGCCTGTCACTAGCGCCACGCACGCGTAAGGCGTATCAACAAGCATTCACTTCGTATAGGGCTTTTGCTACTCAATTTCACTTGCCAGAGACCTGGCCTATCCCGGTGGACCATGTTCTGCGGTTCATGGTTCACCTGCATGCACAGGGCCTTGCACCTCGCACCATAGCATCCAAGCTCTCGGCGTTGGCTTTTATGGCCAAAGTAGGGGGTCATGTGGATACCACCTCTGACTTCCGTGTGAGACACGTTTTGGAGGGGTGGGTGCGCGAGCGCGGGCGTTGCCCGGACGACTGGCACCCTATTTCTCCAGGGGTTCTTACCCAGTTGGCCCGGGGCTGGCCAGGCCTCTGTTTTGATCATTATGAGGCAGCCCATTTTCATGCAGCCACAACGGTGGCATTTTTTGGAGCGCTCCGCGTCAGCGAACTCGTGATGCTGTCTAAGGCGGATGCAAGTGGTAGGGCACTGGAACGCGGAGATGTCTATGTTGCCAAAGACTGGGCCCAGTTGAGGATTCGCTCCTCTAAAACAGATCAGCATGGCGTAGGCAGTGGAGTAAGACTGCTACGGTGTTCTTTGGCAGACATCTGTCCGGTTGGTGCCCTACAGGAATACCTGGCACTGCGTGGCATGCACCACGGCCCGTTTTTCTGTCACCAAGATGGGTCTCCCCTTACTAAATTTCAGTTTTGGAAGGTGACAGCCGGAGCCCTCACCAGGGTGGGCCTACCAGGTGCCCGTTATGGCACACATTCGTTCCGTATGGGTGCAGCCTCTACAGCAGCTGCTTTTGGGTACTCTGGGGCTGACATACGCAGCATGGGGAGGTGGGGCTCACAATGTTTTCAGTTTTATGTGCGCCCACTCCCGCCATGAGTACCAATCCAGTCACCTTACCTCCCTTTTTCTCAATTTTCTTACAGACCCTGGGTGTCGTATTACACCGGTGACAGTATGGCTGGTGGGCCACAGCTATGTGCTCAGGGCAGCGCGTTACGCTGCGGCGACAGAGTGGACCCCGACTGGGACTGGGTGACCACGCCAGTCTCGCATGGCATGGTAAGCCTGGGATGTTATGGCGGGAGCTGCGGCCTTTCCTTTTTTCTGGCCTGGGGGCTGACCCGCCTGACATTCTAATCATCCACCTGGGGGGCAATGTTTTGGGCCAGGTCACCGGCTTATCGCTCAAGCATGCGATTTGCGAGGAACTCGCCTACTTGCATTATGTCTGGCCTGCCACAGCCCTGGTTTGGTCGGACATTGTTCCGCGCCACTCTTACAGAGGGGGCGTTAACCTCCTGGCTCTTGACCGAGCTAGGCGCGCGGTCAATAAGGCAGTGGCGCGGTTTCTTACCACCAGGGCTTGGGGACGGGTTAGTCATCGCCCCGATATTAGTCTACAAAATTATGACTTGTATGCAGGGGATGGGGTCCATCTGTCGCGAGGAGGTATGGACCTCCTGTTGGGTGACTGGCGAGCAGGCCTGTTGACCGAGCTGACGGTCTGGGGGGGGGCGTCAGGTCTTCTGTGAAGCCCCTCCGTGTGGCGGGTAGCACTGGTAAGGTAAACAGTATGACCCACAAGTATCCGGCAGGTTCGCAATTGACTGGACAACACTAGACAGGAATAAAGTAGTTAAACGTTGTCCGGTCAACGACGAACCAGGCGATGGGGTGATGATGATTGCTAACCAGCATGCATCACCCCTGTGATTTCACGGATACGCGTCAGAGGGTGGGGTCATGAGTTAGTTATTGACTACGGTCAACAATTTGTTTGTTGTTAACAAACAAATTGATACAAATTGATACATTGTAACCAATTGCCGTTGGCAATTTTGGGGTGGTACCTTACCAGTGTTACTTCGGCCTGCTTGCCTTAGGAATTATGATTGGTCGTTTTACCAATACAAATTTATAATTCGGACTAGGGCATTGAATCAATAAATGTGGCCCTTTGCTGTTATCCACTTTCAATGTTGTCTGTGTCCGTTATTGGGGGGGTGCGCCTGCAATAAACTATTTTGGTGCCAATTAAAAATGTTGATTGTGATTTAAACAAATAATTTATAGGTGAATATTCAGTGTGAAGCATAGAATACTGGGGATGTCCTCTTTCATATATTTTGATGACACCCCCCACCCCACCCCATTCTCCAGCAGTTCTACAGGCAGGATTCTGTGAGGTGCAACCAAGAGAACTAGATCTGTAGACCAGCTTTCTGGTTATTTATCTCTGTTGCTGCCTTTTTGATAAAGTAAAGGCAGAAGTATTCAATTCGTACTTCAGCTCATCCCTCCCCTGCCCCTAAAATAATACCACCACAGTTGTATATAATCCTCCATGCAAATGTGAAGAATAAAGGAAGAGAATAGAACTGAAGCTTCATATTAGGAAATAAATAGTGAAAGAACACCTTATTATTTTGTATGAGTTCAAGTCCCCAGGTCCAGACAAAGTGCATCTATAGCTATTGAAGGAACTGGCTGAAGAGATCACAGAACCATTGTCTATCATTTTCTTGAAATCATCTTGCTTTCTTGTTTTGCTTGTTCCTACTTCCAAAACCAGGAAATCTGGCACAGTGCTACCTGAGCGTCATAGAAATTCATGACAAGATTGATCACTGGTGGGATAAGATTTAGTTACCTGTATATTTCCCCCGTTCTGGCTAGCTTCCACTGGTTACCTGGTGGATGGGATATGGGTCTTTTAAAGTGTTTTTATGTGTTTTTAGAACTTGTTGTAATGCCGCCCTGAGTCGGGTTCTGCCTGAGTGGGCGGCATATATAAATATGACTATTAAATTTAAAAAATTAAAATTGCTTCTATGCCAGGTTCAAAGTGTTGCCATTAACATATAAAACCCTAAATCAGTGATGGCAAACCTATAGCTTGCATGGCAGAGGGGGCACTCAGATCCCTCTCTGTGGGCACACATGCCATCCTCCCCAGCACTGAGTTCACCCCACCCCTCTTCCCAGCAGCCCAATCAGAATGCTTCCTCCCTCCCCCAGCAAAGAGTTCGTGCTGCCCCTCTGATCAGCAGGCCAAAGAGAGTGCTTCCTCCCTCCCCTGTCAAGACAGTGTAAGGTGGGTGGTCCACATGTGGCATGAGTGTGCAGCACAGATGAAAGCCTGTTGAGTCTGTGGCAAAGGTTATTTTGGAACTTGGTCTCTAAAAGGTTCACCCTAAATGATTTGGGGCATTGTTATCTCTCAAGCTGTCTCTTCTGGAGTATTACTGCCCATATCACTCTGTTCTCACCTGCATTAGGATTGTGGATACCTATTCAGAGGGAGGCCTAGAAAACGATGACTAGGAATCAGGTCTTCTCAGCAGCAGTCCCCTTTTTGTGGAACATTTTGACTTTAAGTTGTACATTTAAATCTTTAACATCAGACCTTTAAGAATTTATTTTAAACTCATCTTTTTAGGGAAGAATTTGGGGAGCTCCTTGATTAGGTTATGGTCCCCTAATGATCAATGATGATCGCCTCATATTTTGTCTACTGATTACTTTATCATGGTTATGTTTATTATTTTTTGTTTGTTTTGATTATATGATCTATTATATTTCTCTTATTCATTTTGTAACATGTGATTACATTGTAAATAACCCAGAGTGTTGGATCTGGGCCGCAAAGCGGGTAGCGCAAGCTGGATCAGCACCGCGAAGCGGCTGTTGGGTCCTGGAGGAGACTGGTCAAGCAATGAGACACGAGGCAAGATGGAGCAAAGACCAGTGATTTAATGAAGGCAAATCATGAGTATTTATCATGTACAGGCTGCATTTAAAAGCATTGCGACTGGCAGAATTCACACACCATGTTTACACAAGTTAATTGGGGAAGTCTACAGGGGAAGTTAATTAACTAACTTAAGTAACGTCAGGGGAAATACATTGTTCCATGTTATCCGGGGTAAACATGTGGCTGGTATTGGTTTTAGGGCTAAAGGTAATCCGCAGGTGCGAGATTGCCTATTATGCACCAAACATGTTAGTCATTAGCTCTCTGTTGACCAAGCAGTTTGTCAGACCAGTTAGTGATGAATTAAACCCTATCTAATATTCCGCTCCCCCAATTTCTGTCCCTTCAGGAACCCTTGGTAACGATGTGATCACCCCTTACCGGGGTTCTGTCAGGGCCAGTATACCAATTGTGTGTGCGGATCCCACACTCCCCCTTTATTTGTTTAGTTGGACCTGACAGACGGCTCGGCGTAGGAGCGGCATCAGCTGACGTGGAGTGAGGACATTCCGGGGTTCTCTCCATGGGGGACATCTTGACATCAGCGAGGGAATACATTTCATGAAACAACACACAGTCGTTCCCAGTATTATCACCCCCACAATCACCTTGAGTGTCATTTGTAGCCAACCCCATGGGAACCAAGACCATAACGAATTCCACCATGCCCACGTAGCATTTTCCTTGATGTTTTTCACCAAGGTATGGAGGTCTGTGAGTTGACTCTGTCTGTACCTTGCGTGAGTTGTACGTGAGGTTAAAACAACACATGCCATGGACAGACTCGCAACCCAAATGATGTAACAGTAAGAGGTAATTGATAGCTGCTTGATTATCCAGTGTGGCATGGTGAAGCTCGTTCTGCTCTTGATTAAGCAGCGCTATCGATGAGGAGGTGTGGTTAATGGCTTTTGCCAAAGCGCAAGCCAATTGACCAATTCTCCGAGCGTTGCCTACGGCTAAGCCTGGCACACCAAACAAGCTGACTGCTAAGGAAACATACTCAGCTTTACTCAGAATCCTGATGTTGCTATCACAACACTCACTAACTGAGTGGCACAAGCATGCCATATGTGTGAAGGTACATTTATGCTTGGGGCAACCATGTCTCTAGTGGGAAGCAACAATGTCAAACGACTGATACAGCAAAGGGAATCAGATACATTTGCAGGAATGTAGTTCCAAGTATACTGGTTGCATGTAAAAAACCATGCTGAAGGCAAAGTAACATGAGCATACATTGAGCTAATAGTCTCTGGGTTATTACAAGTCCAATTGCTGCTGCCGGGGTTGAGGCAACGGCGCTGTGGCCCTTCAACCTCGAAACAGCCGGTCATATGAGCACAAGTAGAGTTAGGGCTGACCGCCACACGGGGAGTGTAGAGAGTGGCCGCATCAGCCCGTAGGACTTTGGTAACTTGGGTTCCCCAATGCACGTACGTTGAAAAGGCAGTCTTGTAAAATGGACCAAATATCTGCTTCACCAACCAGTCACCGTTCCTGATGTGCGCATCTGGGGAGTGACACACAGGGATGAGACAAGTGCTCAGAATAGAGGCAGAGGATTGTCTGCCTCAGGCAAAAATCGGACTGATTGACGAGGTTCGCCAATCTTTCCCAAACGTTGTACTGCAGCCAGGCAGAGAGATCTCCGCCTGGCATCAGGTTGTTGGCTTCCAGTGAAGCTGCTTGAATGCCTCCCCCCGCAAGCAGAGAAAGGATCAAGATGATGGTGGTCATCATGGAATTAGCTGTAATCAGGGAAACGGCTGCAATCAAGATGTTCTCCGGTGTCGGCTCCTTGTCCTCCCGCCTCCTGGCATCCACCGCCTCCTGGCACAGGGACTTGGCCATCCCCCAGGTGATCTTCGGCGCTGTCATCTGCTGTCACCTCCTCCTCCGCTTGGCTCTCCCCATCAGGGTTAGTTCCTCCATCTCTGGTATCGGGTCCAGAACTGCCTGGGTCCACGCCATTGGACTCGAAGTGAGGCTTGACACACCAGGCTGGAATCCAGATGACGCTTGCATACCCTCTTCCCCAGGTTATGAGTGGCACCGGGCCCTTCCAGGAAGGATCCGGTGGTACTCGGTAACGCACCATCGGCCACGGGAGAGCCTCCGTGCGACGGAAGTGCCTCAACTGCAGAGTGTAATCTGAAAAAACATTAAGGTGATTGTACATAAACAATACCTTGTTCAGACAATGTTGTGCCTGACCCTGATTTTTGGGGAGGGCTGGTGGTTCCCCCCTTTCTGTTTGTTTGTCAATGTAGGACTTAAGCATCCGATTGACCCGTTCCACAATCATTTGCCCTTGCGGATTGTACGGAACACCAAAGGTGTGTTTAATGTCGCAGGTGGCCATGAAGGTGGCCAGCTGCCTGGAGCTATAAGCCGTTATCGGTTTTCACGTGCCGTGGTTTGCCCATGGCCGTGAAGCAGGAAAGGAGATGCTGCTCCACATGGGAAGCCGTTTCTCCCTTCTGTGCTGTAGCCCAAACGAACTGTGAAAAAGTATCAATGCAAACGTGCATGTACTGCCATCTGCCAAACTGCTGAACATGTGTGACATCCATCTGCCACACCTGGCTGGCCTCTGTCCCTCATGGGTTGATCCCCCACGAGGGCCCCCCTACCGCCCCTGCACAATGTGGGCAGGAACGGACTATGCCCTGGGCTTGGGAAAGTGACAGGTTGAACTGCCGTGTGAGTGCTTTGGCGTTCTGATGGAAAAATGCATGACTCTGAATTGGAGTCATGAAGACTCCCAAGACAGACCTTTGCTTAATTTCCTTTGCGGCCGCATCTGCTCTGCTATTGCCCGTGGAAATCAGACCAGGCAAGTCCTGGTGACTTCTGATGTGGGCGATATAGAGCACTTTGGTGCGGTTCCGCAAGTGAAATTGAGTTGTGAGAAAAAGACTCAACAAATTCTTGTCTATCGCGGGAGTGATGTACGCTCCTGGTAGACTGTGAAGCAAATTCCTAACATACTGACTGTCAGTAATTATGTTTAAGTGTTCTTTGGCAAAGGTGCACAAAGCGAGGTTTACCGCTGCCAACTCTGCCTGCTGCGCGGACTTCTGTGGAAGAGTTAGAAGCATGCACCAAGCTTGGTCCTCTTGCCAAGTAAGGACACCATATGTGCGACCCCCATCAGTGAAAACTGTCCTAGCCCCCTGAAGTGGAACCAGTGACATTAATTCACACAAACTGACTGTCTGCGTTTGAAGCGAGACGAGCCTGGGGTCTTTCAGCAAATGATATGCCAAGCATCCAGTGAATCCTTCCAATGCAATCGGAAGCGAGTCACCAAGCTGCATCAGTTGCTGAATCTGCTCTTCTGTGAACAGGACCATGATTGTTGCTAAATCGTGCCCTGAGATGTCCCTAGCTCTCAGCCTTCCTCGGTAAATCACCGCAGAGACCAGTTCCTGCGGAGGAACGATGTTTCGGGAAGAGGTGTGTGGTAAATACACACATTCCATGATACTCGCCCCCCGCTCAGAGTCCACCCCTAGGGCTCCGGTAAATATGGATCCAGTCCAAACGATGTACAGGTTTAGAATTGGAGCATATGGCCCCTGACTAATCCTGTCCACCCATCTCTGGCTGAGAACTTGGTTGACCTTTTCGATAGTCAAGCGCGCCTCTCGAGTAATGTGTATTCGGTCTGCCGGCTGCTTACCTAACGTTAGCAGCGAGAAGAGCAGTTTTAGAAGATCCGTATCTAGTCTGAAATACGGTCTGGCCCAATTAATATTCCCCAGAATTTGTTGCAACTCTACAAGGGTGACTGAATCTTTTAAGTTGATCTGTGGCAAAACTGGTGCTGCGAAAGAATGGAGAAGCTGATGGCCCAAGTATGAGAATGGCTCGGTTCTCTGAACTTTCTCTGGGGTAATGAGTAACCCCTTTTCCCCAGAGTGGCCTGGAGGTTTTTAAACGTTTCGCTGCCGAGTTGCGGCGCTGCGACCAGGATGTCATCCATGAAATGACACACTAAGACTGTGGGGTGAAGGTTTCGGAACTTTTCCAGTGAGTTGTGAACGTAAATTTGGCACAGGGTGGGCGAGTCGAGCATCCCCTGTGGCAAATATTTCCATGCGTAACATTGCGTAGGCTCTCTGTGGTTCACGACAGGCACTGTAAAAGCGAACCTTTCCCGATCCCTAGCATCTAGGGGAATTGTATAAAAACAATGTTTTAGGTCTATGACCAAGATCTCCCAACCCTCGGGGATCATGTTCGGATTCGGGATGCTGCATTGAAGCGGACCCATTGGCTGGATACATTTATTGATCTCTCTGAGATCGTGAAGGAGTTGCCACTTCCCCGACTTTTTCTTGATAACGAATATGGATGAATTCCAAGGACTGGTGGACTGTTCTATATGTCCTGCATCTAGTTGTTCTTTTACCAGCTGTTTCAGGGCGACTAATTTCTCCCCTACTACCGGCCATTGTTCTACCCAGACTGGCGTGTTGGTCAGCCATTTAAGCGGTAGAGCCATTACCCGAAGGTAAGAGTGGTACGGTACTGCTGCAGAATGTCTCGCCCCCAAAGGTTGATGTGGATGTCCAAAATGTGCGGCCGGATGACCGCTGTGCCGTCAGCCTCAGGGATGGTGACCTCTACCCAATCCTGGCTTCTAAATGCTTCTTGAACACCACCTACCCCCCACACATCAGAGACCGGCTTGAGAGCCCACTCACGCGGCCACTGACTCTGGCTGACCACGCTGACATCAGCTCCGGTATCTAGCAGCCCAGCGAAAGGTTTTTTTATTTAAAAATACCTTTATGACTGGCCGCCGCTTCCATTCTATGTTGGTTTCCACTGCCGCTAAGACCTGGTATCATTACACTGCCCCTTCTGCGCTCAAGCGGTATTCCGACCCGGACTCTGAACTGTCCCTGAGCCTTTCCTGGCTGCCTGCTGGCGAGTTACAAGGAACCATGATCAGTTGCGCTAACGTGTCTCCCTTGTGAATGGTTTGGGGTAGGTGTGTCCAGAGTTGAACTTGGAGAACACCGAAAAAATTGGAGTCAATGACTCCCGGAATTACAAGAATTCCTCGCGTTCCTGCAACACTACGGGGCAAAACTAAACCTATGTAGCCTTTAGGCAGGGGTCCCATGTACTGGGAATTGACCAGATAGACTGTGCCTGGCAAGTCACATGTGACTTCTGACTTTGCCAGTCAAATCTAGTCCCGCACTGCGCTTGGGGCTGGCCTGTGCCTCTGGAATGCAGGGAATGTGACCGGAATTTAATCCAGCTCTGGCTCTCCCAGAGCGATTGAGGTCTCTGTTTGGACCGGGGCCAGAGATAAGCCCGCACTCCGGTTTCTCGAATTCGGGCAGTTCCTGGCCCAGTGGAAGACTTTATTGCACCTTGGACATTGGGGGGGGGGGGGTTGGAGCCTTGGGACTGCCGGTGTTTTGGCTGCTGCCCTTGTTGGATCGGCATTCCTTAGCGAAATGACTGATCTTGCCACAATTGTGACATGCTCCTTTTGTCTTGTTCTTGGGTTTCCTACCACCTTGTACCGCCACTGCCAACAGACCCATTTTGTAGGAATCTGTACCAACATTGGCACAAGCCCTAATCATGTCTGTGAGAGTCAGATTGGGATGATTGCCCAGTGACTGCAAGACCTTACAGCAGTTAAGGTTGGCGTTGTCTTTTGCCAATTTCATCATGCGCTCCTGTTGGGCTTGCTCATTGTCAATCTGTCTACTGACTGCTTCCTCCAATCTATTGATAAAGTCCATGTAGGACTCCTGGGCACCCTGTTTGACTGCTGTGTAATTTTTGGCTGCTTTGCCAGCTGCTGGGACCTTGAGATAAGCCCTGAAGGCTGTCTCAGCCGCCAAATGGAGGGTGGCAATTGGCAAGGCGGTCTGCACATCAACGGATTCGAACAGACCTGAACCATATAGTTGGTCAGGGATTACTGCTCCGCCCATCCTGGCAGCCCTTGCCTGTGCTTCGAGACGATACTCGCTGTCCCATAGCAAATACTGGCTGGGGTTGAGCATCATTCGCATGACGGCTTTCCAGTCATATGGAATGAGCATCATGGTTTCGCACACTTGCTGAAGCATGCCCCTGGTGAAGCGACTCTGAAGTCCTGTCTCTGTGATGGCCTTCCGTATAGCCATAAGCAGCTTATACGGAACTGGTGAATGGACTGTTTGCTGTTGGCCCGTGAGGGCATCTATCTCTATGCGAACTGGGCATATCTGCCTAAGCTCAGCTAATTCTTCTGCTGGCAACTTGCTGATTTCTTCCTCAGCCATGCGCTGGATGGAACTCTTGGTAGCTTGGGAACCTGTAACTGTCAAAGAAGCGCCAGCGCTTCTCATTCCATGCATTCCATCAGTGACGTCTGCAGCTGTCACTGAGGGAAAGCTCCCTACACTACCCTGCTTGAGCTGAAATGATGGATAGAGAACCGTTGGGGCCGATGGCTCTGACTGCGCTGGGGGTTTCTCGGTCTCTATCCGGACTGGGTCTACCTCTGCTAAGAGCTTCCTAAACTTGCTCCACGTGCTGATTATGCTATCTGGAGCTCTAGGTGCTTGCTGAACGCAGGCTCCTATCCTGTCCCATAGTTGGAGGTTAAGCATGCCTGTTTCTGGATAAAGCAGACAATTATCCCCCAAGTACACCAAAAGATCCGCTAACTGGGTGCTGTGAATGCGTGTATGGTCTACCCTGGCCAGGGCCTTGAGTTCCATTAAGTGACATTCCCCCTGAGGACAAGTCCCCATATTACCTGCCGGTTCTTTGAAGTTTTCCTCATCGGGACAAAGCGACACATCTGAGTTTAGGTAACAGGTCTGGCGTGACGAACCTCTGGGAAGGAGCTCGGAGCATGGACTGCTGCCACGGGCCCTCAGCGGCCCTTTCACAGCCAACCCTGAGCGGAATGCATTTCTGCGGAGCAAGCTGCCTCAGAGCTTTGGAGCATGCTCTGGAATGCCTCGCCGGGTAGCTGTCACTCAGATCGGATGGCTTTCCGACCAGAGCTGCCGTGCTGTTCTCCGGGACGATTCGGACATGGTTCTAGCATAGAACCGGACCATGAAGATCACTTACTCACAAGTAGAATCATGTCTCGGGGTCACCATATGTTGGATCTGGGCCGCGAAGTAACTTAAGTAACGTCAGGGGAAATACATTGTTCCATGTTATCCGGGGTAAACATGTGGCTGGTATTGGTTTTAGGGCTAAAGGTAATCCGCAGGTGCGAGATTGCCTATTATGCACCAAACACGTTAGTCATTAGCTCTCTGTTGACTGAGCAGTTTGTCAGACCAGTTAGTGATGAATTAAACCCTATCTAATATTCCGCTCCCCAAATTTCTGTCCCTTCAGGAACCCCTGGTAACGATGTGATCACCCCTTACCAGGGTTCTGTCAGGGCCAGTATACCAATTGTGTGCGCGGATCCCACACCAGAGTAGTAGTTATACTAGAGGAGTAGTAAATTTAATGAATGAATAGGTCTTCCTGGGAGTCATAATTCTTTGGTAGTGTAAGGCCCAGAGTGGGTTCAAAATGGAGACACCCTTGTTTTAAGATACTTAGGGCACGCTGGGCTCTTTAAGAAGTGGGAAAACATGTTTTCCCCTGGAGAATGGCGTGCAAGCTTTTATCAAATACAGGTGGCTGTTCTCCAAAATAGGCCAGGGCCTTGCCACTCCTACTTCAGCTGTTTGCAAGGGTGGGGCTGGCTGTTTGGAGTGATCATGTAGCTGTGGGCTTGACCTGTGATGGTGAACATTGGCACGCCAGGTGTTCTTGAACTTCAATGCCCAGAAGCCCTGATCAACAGGAGTGCTGACTTGGACTTTGGGTAATTGAAATCTGATAGGATTGTGGTGTCCAGCATGTATGTATTGTGTAAGATACATGTAGCTGTATCTTTAAAAGCTCCTTGAACACAGCATCCAGCTGAAACCACTGAGTGGGTGACTAAGCAAATGTGAACTATAAATGTAGGGATCTCAGGAGCCACATTGCTTCTAGCCAAAACTTCATGCCAGGCTGCTATGCTGAACTGCTGTTAGCCAAACTCCTTGGCCAGACTGCTACTGCCAGGAGGCTTCTGCTCCTGCCTTTGCTGTATCTACTGCTGGAGGAGTGAGAGTCTGAAACTCTCCAGAGGACTGGAATCCAACTGCATGGACAAAGTGAGTCCTGTTTCCAGGAAGTACGGCAAGCAGAGACTCGAGGCTCCGATATTTCCTCAAGCCAGGACAAGGCTTTGCATAGCCGAATGCCAGCTCGGGAGAAGGCTGGAGTCTTCAACAGTAACGAAGGACTGCAGTGAGTACTTTGACTGTGAGACAGGCTAGAGCCCAGCTCTGCATTAGCCTGGGACACTTCTTTGGGATTACTGCATACAAAGACTTACCACTGTTTATATTACTTTGCTTTCATAGAGAAGGATCTACTGTTTTGTGTTTGCTCTTATGAACTTTAATTCTGAAGTCTCAGCTGTCTTACTTTCATACTAACTTTGCGTGTTACTGTCTGGGTGGAAGTGAAAACACTACACGGGCACCTCCGCTGTTGCCACAAGCTAACCACTTAGCTCTGCAGGATTCAAACCCAGACCCCAATACCTAACAAAGTCCAAGAGCACCTGTAGCGCCAGGTTCACCATCACTGGGCTAGACCAAGGCTGGAAAAGCATTTCTTTTGTTGCTTCCAAATTAGATTTAATTTAATTTAATATTCATATTTATATAGCCGTCCAACTCATGAAGACTCTGGGCGGCATACAATCTTAAAACCCTTAAAACATGAACAACCCCATTAACATGAATTGCGCCACTAAAAACCCCACTCATATTAAAAAGAGGAAAGTTGCTTTGATATTAAACCAACCAACAGGTGGGGGTCACAACAACTTCAGGACCCCACACCTGCCCCACCAGCCATGTTTTCAGATCTTTCCTGAAGGGCAGCAATTCTGTCTGTATCCTTAGTTCCAGTGGCAGGAGGTTCCATAGTGCCAGAGAGGACACAGAGAAGGCCCTCCTTCTTGTGATAGAAAGACAGGCCCCTCTAGCAGATGGTACAAGCAGAGAGCCCCTCCGGTCCACTCTGGTTGGATGGACAGACGTTCTTTGGGCGATGTGGTCTCTTAGGTATCTTGGCCCACTACCATGTAGGGTTTTAAAGGTAATGATCAGGACCTTGAATTGCACCTGGAGGCAAATTGGAAGCCAGTGCAGCTCCCGAAGCAGTGGTGAGGTGCGAGCATAATGTCCACACCCCATAACCACCCCAGCAGCCACATTTTGGACCAACTACAGCCTTCGGATGGTCATCAAGGGCAGCCCAATGTAGAGCGCATTGCAATAATCTAGTCTAGAGGTGACCAAAGCATGAGTGACCATGAGTAAGCAGTCCTGGTCTAGGAGCGAGCGCAACTGGCGAATCACCCGAAGTTGGGCGAAAGCCCTCCTGGCCAAGGCTGCTACCTGATCTTCAAGCAGCAGTCATGAGTCCAGGAGGACCCCCAAGTTTTGCACCAGATCTGTCTGGTGCAGACTAGCCCCATCCAAAACCAACGATCGTAGCTCCCGAGATAACACCGGGCCCCTAATCCATAGCCACTCAATCTTGCCAGGGTTCAGTTGTAATCCGCTGTCACCCATCCAGACCCCAACAGCCACCAGGCACTCAGACAGGACTTTGACAGCATCACTGGGATCACCACGAGATGAGATGTACACTTGGGTGTCATCCGCGTACTGATGGTACCGCGCCCCATGGGAACGGATGATCTCACCCAGCGGCTTCATGTAGATATTAAATAGGAGAGGAGACAGCACCGAGCCCTGAGCCACCCCATATTGGAGTGGCCTAGGGCTGGATGTCTCACTCTCCAATCTCACCGACTGGGTACGGCCCATCAGGAATGAGGAAAACCAGGACAACACAGTGCCCTGGATCCCCAATCCTCAGAGCCATTCCAGAAGGATACCATGGTCGACAGTATCAAAAGCCACTGGGAGGTCAAGGAGAGCAAGGATGGTCAGATGACCTCCATCCCTTTCTTGCCAGAGATAATCCATCAGCTCGACCAATGCCGTCTCCATACCATGTCTGGGACTGAACCCTGACTGAAAGGGATTCAGATAATCCGCTTCATCCAGGACCCCCAGCTACTGCTGTGCCACCTCCTTCTCCAATACCTCCCCCCAAAAGGGAATGTTGGAGACCGGCCTATAATTAGCTGGAATTGCTGGGTCGAGAGCAGGTTTTTTTTAGGAGGGGGTGCACCAAACCATGTTTAAAGGTAGAGGAAATACCCCCTCCTGTAAAGATGAATTAATTATTGCCCTTACCCAGCCACCTGTCACTGCCTTAGAGGTTTTCACCAGGCCGGCAAGACAGGGATTTTAGTGTATGGGACCAAAGACACCAGGACAGCCGAAGAGCTGGCTTAACACAACTTTATTACATGCTGGTCAGAGGGAACATGAGGTAATGGCGGACGAACAGCTCAATATATACAGTGGCTATACATTTGAATGTGGCTCCTTGATAGCCTATTGGCTACAGGCTGCGTGACATCATTGCAGGTCACGCCCTTCTTGTCCAGGTGAAGGTAGTGGCGGGAATCTTCCCGCGCTGTTGTTCTAGGTGAGTCTTGGACCAATGAGCTTGGACGCTCGCTATTGCCATCTAGTGGTCACTAGCTTGCGTCCTATTAAGGTTACAGTGATTCAGCTGGAGGTTACAATGTTACACATAGAAAAGGTTACATTGGATACACATGGATAGGTACGTTGTTTAAAGGCACAGGCTTTAGGACACAACACCCCTCCCCCCTAGGATGAGACGAAGTCTCTTAGCCAAGATTGTTTATTGCACTCGCGTTTGGGCCGCGATGTGGGTTGGCCCGCCCTGGGGCCGCTCCCGCTTTCTTGTTCCCTGGACCCTTGTCCTGTAATGGGAGAGGGAGACTTGTTAGAGGCTTGCTGCGGTTTTGCAGCTTTAGGGGAAAGGGTGGATTCCGTTGTGGTTGAACCGGGGGCACCAGGGGCTAACGTAAAACCCCTCTTCTCGCTTGGATGGGTGGGGGACCACTCCGAAAAACCCCCCTGGTTCTGAAAATCAAACTCAAACTCTGTTGGGGGATCCCGCGGGATATCTACGAGGACAAATTCCTTCTCCTCCCCCCTTGGTGGGGACTCTCGACCCCCCTCTCCTCCCCCTTGGGCTAAACGGGTGGGGGAGAACCCTAACGCTGAATTTGTATCCGTGTTTCCGGCGCCCTGATTTCCTGGGACCCGGCTCCATAGCTGGTCCGCGTGCCGCCGCCACAGTAGACCCGTGTTGGTCTCCACGCGGTACGATACGGGACCGGTCTGTTCCACAACCACCCCCGGCACCCAGGCTGGCCCCGCGCTGGCGTAGTTCCTGCAATGTACCGGGGCGCCCTCGCTGAAACTCTTGGTGGCTTCTAACCCTATGTTCCTCCCCTTGTCCTCAACTCTCGTGGGATCTAGTCTAGTGAGTATGGTGGTTAGCTTCCTGCGCATTAAAAGCTCCGCAGGGGAGTAGCCTGACGCTAGCGGGGTCACCCTGTACCCTAGCAGAAACTGACACACTTGCAGGTTGAGGTCCCCGGGGCCCATGCGCCGCAGCGCGTCCTTCGTGGTGCGTACGAGGCGCTCCACTTGGCCATTGGTGGCCGGATGGAAAGGGGCGGAGGTGATGTGCCGGATGGCGTTAATCTCTGTGAATGCCCTGAACTCAGCGGACGTGAAACAACTAGCGTTATTGCTAATTAGAGTGTCGGGTATGCCGAACGTGGAAAAAATTCTCCGCAAATGCTTAATTGTCGCGGCCGAGGAGGTGCTCGTGACTGGGATGACCTCCAACCACTTGGAGAAAGCGTCCACCACAAGGAGAAACAGGGTTCCTCGGAACGGGCCCGCGAAATCTATGTGCACCCGGGACCACGGCCCCTTAGCCGCGTCCCATTCCCTGTGGGGGAGGCGGGCCTCCTCCGGTCTGGAGCATTGGCAGCTCTCGCAAGTGCCGACCATGTGCTCGATGTCGGCGTCTAACTGGGGCCACCAGAAGTAACTTCGGGCCAGCGCTTTGGAGCGCACAATTCCGGGGTGGCTGACGTGCAGCAGTTTAAGCACCCGCGGTCGAAGGGAAGTGGGGACCACCACCCGCTGCCCCCACAAGAGGCACCCCCTCTCTAGGGACAGTTCCAGCTTCTTCCTAAAAAATGGGGCGAATTCCTCTGCTGGGGAAGACGCCGGCCACCCCTTCTGTACCCAGGAGCAAACCGCCGCCAACGTCTTGTCCTTCCTTGTCGCTGTGGCAATGTCGGCGGGCACTACGGGGGGCGAATCCCGTACCTCTATCATGAGAACCTGATGGTCTCGCTCCCCCTTGCTCACCTGGCTGGGCGTCAGGGGGAGGGGGGACCTCGACAGAGCGTCCGCATGGCTGATCTCTTTCCCGGGCTGGTACACCAATGCGTGCTGGTAGGCATTGAGAAAAATGGCCCACCTAAGCATTCTCGGGGACAGGATCTGTGGCGTGGGCTTGTCTGCGGTAAAAATGCCTAGTAGGGGCTTGTGGTCAGTCACGATGGTGAAGGGGCGGCCATACAGGAAATCGTGAAATTTTTTGGTCCCCGCAACTATCGCCAGCGCCTCCCTGTCTGTCTGGGCGTAGTTTCTCTCCGCTTGGGACAGGGACCTGGAGTAAAACGCTATTGGGGCCTCCCTCCAGTTTTCCAACGCGTGGCATAACACTGCCCCCACCCCCACCGGGGATGCATCACAGACCAGTACCACCGGCCGTTTGGGGTCGAAATGGGTCAGAATGGCGTCAGACGCCAGGAGTTGTTTCAGTTCCGTGAATGCCCTCTCCTGGTCATCGCCCCACATCCATGCCGCATCTTTCTTGAGCAACTTGTGAAGCGGCTCAGCCACCGCAGCCTTCCGTGGAAGGAAGGAGTGGTAGAAATTTAAGAGCCCTAGGAACGACTGCAACTCGGGCTTGGATGTGGGGCGAGGGGCTTTCTTGATGGCGGCCACCTTGGATTTGGACGGTTTGATCCCCTCGGGTGTTACTCGGAACCCTAAGAACTCAACCTCCTGCGCGAAGAAGACGCATTTGTCTTTTCGCAACCTCAACCCCGCCCGTTCGAACGCCGCCAGGACCTTGTTTAGCCTTTTAGCCAACTCAACCTCACTCCCCCCCGTTATCAATACGTCATCAAAATATGGTAAAACGCCATCCAGCCCTTTGAGGAGGTGTTCCACGAGCGACTGGAAAATCCCAGGCACCGAGTTCACGCTGAATTGGAGGCGCGTCACCTGGAACGCCCCCTTATGCGTGATTATGGTCTGTGCAGCAGCTGCGGCAGGGGTCACCATGAGTTGCTGATAGGCCTGTGCCAGGTCGAGCTTAGCGAAACACTTTCCCCCATGTAACCTGGCTAGCAAATGGCTGACCACCGGCACCGGGTACGCATTAGGGCGGATTGCCTTATTAATGGTGCACTTATAATCGGCGCAAATGCGAACCTCCCCATTGGCCTTCAATGCTGTGACAATTGGAGTTTCCCACTCCGCGGAATCAACAGGAACAAGAATCCCCTGGCCCACTAATTTGTCCAGTTCCGCCTCTATTTTGTCCTTGAGTGCAAAAGGCACCCTGCGCGGTTTAAGTCTGATTGGGCGGACCTCCGGGTCCAGGTCGAACGTTACTGGGGGTCCATTGAATTTCCCAAGTCCCTTCTTGAAGACTTCGGGGTGCGCGTCGCACACCTCCTGTATCGGGTCAGACCCAACGGTGTGCACCCCCCCAATGAACAGACCCAGGGGCTGAAACCATTGAGTCCCAAGGAGGCTGCAATTACCTCCCTTAAGAACGACTAGGGGTAGTTCCGCGGCGTGCCGCTTGTACTGAACCTGGAAATTCCCAACCCCCAACACCGGGATACTGTTCCCTTGCACGTCCCGAAGCGTGGACCTCAACGCTTTGAGCTTGGGCCGTACGCGGGGGGCAATTCTCAAAAACTCCCTCTGGGAAATAATGGAGTAAGAGGAGCCAGAGTCAATCTCCATCCTAACAGGGGCCCCTTGCACCAGTACCTCAACAAAGTAACGGGGGTGTCCCATGGACATGCTGAAAACCGGGGCGTCGTCGTCGCTGTCGTCGGAGATGCGGCCCACGCCGTCCTGCTTCCTCGTGGGCCGGGCGCCATCCTTTAGTCTCGTCGAGCGGTCTGGCCTCGTTGGGCGGTCGGGCGAGCTCCTCCAGTCCCTCGCTGGGCGGTCGGGCGAGCTCCTCCGGTCCTTGCGCCATTGTCTGCAGACTTTGGCTATGTGCCCGCGTCGCCCGCAGTTGTGGCACTCAGCCTTTCTGAACGGGCACCTGGCACGGTCGTGAGCCGCCCCGCAGCCGTCGCAACGCCGGCCCTCCTTTCGGACCCTCCGGACGTCCTCGTCGTCGCTGCTTTCGGCGGACGATTTCGAAATTCGCCGGGCTGCATGCACCGAACTCTCTGCTTTGTCGGCCTTCGGCCGCCAGTCCTGGAGCTCTTGCACCCCTGCCTTCGTGGCTTCCGCGGCCTGTGCCGCTTTCAGGACCTCCTGCAATGTGGGGGGGCGGCTCCTGATTCATTAGCGTGCGCTGAATCTCGGCGTCCTTCAGGCCGCATAGCACGCAGTCCCTGAGGGTGACTTCCAAATTCTCCCATTTGCACGGGCCAGCAGCCAGGCGCAGGGCCGCTACGAAAGCGGCGACCGACTCATCAGGCGCTTGGACTCGCCTCCAAAATGCGCTCCGAGCGGGAAACATCGCTACCGAAGGCCGGAAATGGTCTCTCAGCACCGTCAGGAGCTCTTTTGCCTTGAATTCGGCCGCCTTTCTGGGTGCGACGAGGTCAATCAGTACCCTCTTTCCGTCGTGCCCGAGCATTCTGGTGAGGATGGCTCTCTTCTTTGCCTCGTCCGTCACCTCGAACTCCACCAGCGCACCTTGGAAGTCCATTTCGAAGAGTTCCCAATCTTGCGGTTTCTTGATGTCGAAACCGGCGTATGTCTTGGTCCCGTGGGCAACCATGATCCCACCTTCGTTGCCAATTTAGTGTATGGGACCAAAGACACCAGGACAGCCGAAGAGCTGGCTTAACACAACTTTATTACATGCTGGTCAGAGGGAACATGAGGTAATGGCGGACGAACAACTCAATATATACAGTGGCTATACATTTGAATGTGGCTCCTTGATAGCCTATTGGCTACAGGCTGTGTGACGTCATTGCAGGTCACGCCCTTCTTGTCCAGGTGAAGGTAGTGGCGGGAATCTTCCCGCGCTGTTGTTCTAGGTGAGTCTTGGACCAATGAGCTTGGACGCTCGCTATTGCCATCTAGTGGTCACTAGCTCGCGTCCTATTAAGGTTACAGTGATTCAGCTGGAGGTTACAATGTTACACATAGAAAAGGTTACATTGGATACACATGGATAGGTACGTTGTTTAAAGGCACAGGCTTTAGGACACAACAGGGATCTAAAGGGCAGGTAGTGTGAACAGTTGCAAGGTGCCTGTCCACTTCATCAGGGACAACTGGATCAAACCGTTCCCAGATGACACGGCAAGACTGTGATCCAGCCCCTCCTGACACTCCCCATCCACGCAGGGGTTCTGTCCTGAGCGAATCTGAGTGATTTTATCTATCAGGTAATCAGCAAAAACCTCAGCCGAACTCTGCCAACCAGGCACACACACCCCTCTACCGAGAAGAGACCTGGTCACCCGGAACAGGGTGGCTGAGCGATTATCCGTGGATGCAATAAGGGTGGATAGGTAGATAGGTTTTTTAAAAAAATTTCAAGGCATCGCTACTGAAATTGCTCTATTTGCCATGGAATCTTCTGTTTTCTGCTGTAACTGCTTTTGTCAGTAAAGGAAATGAAACTGACTAGGACTTTTTCTGTTCTTTTTTCTACCTTTTCATAGGCAAGGTTAAGGCCTTGGGTTGTGGGAGGCTAGCTAAAACCCTGGAATGCTTAGCTTGAGGGTGTCATTTCAGGTGGATTCCAGCTCACCTTTTTGGCAGGTGTGTGATAGGGGACTAAGGGAATTCTTATGGGTAGTTGTATTCTATAGAGCCTAATGGGCAACAAAATTACAATTTCTAGCATTCCCTGGGAAAGCATCCCAGCCATCAGGTGACTGACCTCTACAAATACATATTTTGTTTTTGTTCCTGCGTCAGCCTATGGATGTCTGTCATCAGTTTTCCAGTTTCCTTGCTTGTTAGTTGTTTCCTTTTTGATTTTTAAATTTCTTTCATTGCCTTTTTAAGGCTGATGTATAAAGTAAAGATCTCTGTCACTGCCATGGTGATGTCTGTTCATCATATTCTTAAAGATATTTCTCATTAGATGATTTTACAGCCATTGCACATAGAAAGGGTTGTGAAAGAATTTGAGGAGGCTGAGAACTAAGAAAAATGTAGTGCTCCAAAATGTAACACAGCAATTTATGTCTGAATGTGTAAGGAAATTCAAGACACCTTGAATGAGGAATCATATTAATGCTGACTATTACAGACATACCTTAAGAGGTTTAGTACCCTTTGGCATAAATCCCTTTGGCACTCTCCTTCAAGTTGAGAGTATTCAAATGAAATTACCTAAAGGGGAAGGCTCAGCAAGCCAGTGCTATCAATCCTGTCATATATACAGTGTGTCAAACCTGCTTTGGATGTCAGTGCAAATAACATTACTGTGTTTGTGAGTTTCATTTACTTGTGTGTAGGCTGGAGGAGTAAAAGTGAAAGAATTTGGTTCTCTCCCTATTTTAAACAAATATTGTTGCTGGTGGGAATTATACAACCTTGCCTGATAAAATGGAGAAAATTTTGGGCATAATACCATCTATTTGTATTCATGTACATTGGTCTGTGGTGGCTCATGTGGCTAAAATGCTGAATTCACTGACTAGAAAGTCAGAGTTCAATTCCTGAGTACTGCATGAGTGAGTGAGTTCCCATCTCTGTCTCAGCTCCTGCCAACCTAGTAGTTCAAAAGCAAGAAATTGCAAGCAGATAAATAGGGACCACTTCAATGGGAAGGTAAACAGTGTTCCATGCATTCTGGTGTTGAGGCATGCCTGCCGCATGTCCACAGAAATGTCTGCAAATGCAGACAGTGCTGTCTCTTTGGCTATAAACAGAGATGAGCACTGAACTCTAGAGTTGGATATGACTGGCTTTCAAGCAAGGGTGACCTTGACCTTGACCTTACATTGGACTTCCAGGAACAGTATACTATAGCTATAATTCACAGGATTTTATCACTCACAAGGGACTAGGGCATCTCTACTCTTGACTTGCCTGTTTTCCTGGAATTTAGCTGCAATCCTCACAGCTGGCAGCTGCATTGCAGGCGCACCCCCCAAAGAAAGACTCAGACACTGGTATATGGATAAAGGCATCGGGCCACTTTTATTGAATAATGCCCTAGTCCGAATTATAACTTTCAATTGGTGTAATCATCCAATTGTAATTCTTTAAGGCAAGCAGGCCGCAGTAACACTGGTAAGGTTCCTCCCAAAATGCCAATGGCAATTGGCTACATGTAACTATTTGTATCAATTTGTTTGTTGACACAAACAAATTGTTGACTGGAGTCAATAAACTATCTACTGACCCCACCCTATAACGTGTATCCATTAAATATCAAGGTGATGCAGGCTGTGAAGCTCCTGACATCACCCCTTGCCTGGTTCGCCCTTGACCGGCCAAACCTATTTCCTCTGTACCTGTCTACGTGTTGGCCAGTCAATTGCGAACCTGCCGGATACCTATGGGTCATAAATCTTTACCTTACCAGTGCTACCCGCCACACAGGGAGGCATCCATGATGACTCACCGCCCCTGCCCCCCCAGACAGTCAGCTTGGTCACCAGGCCTGCTTGCATATCCTCAAGAAAGAGGTTCATACCTCTGGCCGACAAGTGGACCCCATCTCCTGCATAGAGATCATAATCCTGCAAGCCTATCCTAGGGTGCCGAATGGCTGTCCCCAAGCCCTTGTCTGCAAGGAACCGGGCAACAGCCCTGTTCACTGACCGGCGAGCGCGGTCAAGGGCACGGAGGTCAATGCCTCCCCTGTAAGTCTGTCGCGGCACAATGTCCGACCATAGCAGCCGCGTGGATGGCCATACATAATATAAATAGGCTAGGTCACTGCAAATCGAGAATTTTAAAGAGAGGCCAGTGACCTGTGCGAGATCATTGCCACCGAGGTGCAGGATAAGGACATCAGGCGGTCCAGCATCCCTGATGGAAAACAGGAATGGCAACAGTTCCCGCCATCTCATGCCACACTTACCGTACCATCGCATACATGCAGCTGCACGTAGCCCGAGATGGGGTCCCCACTCTGTCGCCGCAGCATCTGTGCTGCCCAGTGCACGTAACTGTGGCCCACCAGCGATACTGCCACCGGTGTGCGTGGACACACAGGGTCTGTAAAACAAAGAGCAAGGGATTAATGACCTAACTGGTACTCATGCCTGTAGGGGGCATACGTATAATGCAAAACGCATGGACCCCCATCTGCCCATCCGGCGTATATCAGCCTCAGAGTACCCAAATGCAGCCGCAGGGGACGCGGCGCCTATCCTAAAAGAATGGGTGCCGTAACGAGCCCCGGGGAGGCCAACACTGTGAAGTGCCATACCGGTCACCTTCCAAAACTGGAATTTAGTAAGGGGAGACCCATCCTGGTGGCAGAAAAACAGGCCAGGGTGCGTGCCACGCACTGCCAAAAACTCATATAGGGCACCAACCGGACAGATGTCTGCAATTGAACATCATAGCAGTCTTACTCCACTGCCTACACTGTGCTGATCAATCTTTGAGGACCGTATCCTCAACTGAGCCCACCCTTGTGTAACATAGACATCGTCGAGTTCCAGTGCCCTACGAGACACGTCCGCCTTAGACAATGGTACCAACTCACTGATGCGGAGCGCTCCAAAGAAAGCTACAGTGGAAAAGCCACCTTGTACCTATCATGACACCAGTTATGCCAGCCTCGTGCCAGGTGGGTAAGAACAGCTGGTGAAATGGGGTGACGTGTGTCTGGGCGGTGGCCACGTTCACGTGTCCACCCTTCCAAAACATGACGTATGCGGAAGTCATTCACGCAGTCAGCGAAGCCCCGTGCCTTGGCCATAAATGCCAATGCCAAAAGCCTAGAGGCTATGGTGTGTGGGGGCCAACCCCTGACCGTGAAGAGAAACCATGTATTGTAAAATCTGTTCTACCGGTATCAGCCACGCTTCGTGCAACTGTTGTTGCCCACAAAAGGTCCTAAATGGTATGAAAGCATGTAGGTACGCCTTACGCGTGCGAGGTGCCAAGGACATGCCGATCGCCCGGTTCACCTCTCCTCGCCAAATGTCCAAATCTCGGCCAGGAGTGGAGAGGGAAATTGCTCTGCTTCCAGAGCCAAGGCATGGAACCGGGAGATCTGCAGGCGGGATAAAGCATCGGCAATATCATTATTAATGCCTGGCACATGTCTGGCCCTGAACAGCACATTGAAGTGTAGGGTTCTTAAACAAATTGATGAACCAATGCCATGACCCTGGGGGATTTAGACATCTGGGCGTTAACAATGTGCACCACTGCAGCATTGTCACACCAAAAGTGGACCACTGAATTGGCCCACTCGTCGCCCCACAGCATTAGTGCTCCCAAAATGGGAAAAAAATCCAGGAAAGTAAGATCGCGTAGGCGATCCGTGCCTTGCCATGTGTGAGGCCATCAGCCGCAGGCCCACCACCCCTCAAAATAAATCCCATAACCCAGAGAGCCGGAGGCATCCATCTGTACTTGAAATTTAGGGCAGACCAGAAGGTCTGATCTCCAAAAAGAGACCCCATTAAAATCCTGGAGAAATGTGAGCCAAACTGAAAGGTCTGCCCGTATACCCCTGGTCAGCTGCACCCTGTGGTGGTGTTTTAATAGGCCAGCCATGGCATCACACAGACGCCTGGCACAAGCTCTGCCCGGGGTCACCACCCTGCAGGCAAAATTGAGGTGGCCATGAAGGACCTGTAGCTCACGAAGGGACACTTTACGCTTAGCAATCAGTGCCAGAATCACCGCGGAGATCCAAGTCTATGGGTAACCTGGATGCCCGCGCGACAGTGTCAATTCCGATACCTAAAAAGGTGAGGATGGTAGCTGGGCCCTCGGTCTTTTCAGGTGCTAAGGGGACACCCAGTCCACCTGAAATGTGGTAAGGAGACGTGGACACGTGTCCAAGCCCCATTCACCCCCGTTCACCCCCGGACAAGAAGTCATCGAAGTAGTGGGCTACAGACCGGGACCCCAACCTGCGAACAAAGGCCCATTGGAGGAAAGTGCTAAACCGTTCGAATACCGAACATGAAAAAGAACAGCCAAAAGGCATGGCCATATCTACGTACAACTTTCCCCGGAAACGAAAACCCAACAGTTCAAAGTCATCAGGGTGCACTGGCAGTAATCAGAATGCTGATTTGATATCGCACCTTGCCAGGAGCGCCCCGGGACCATAGGAGCGTACCATTTGTAAGGCCTGGTCAAATGATGCATACCTGACTGAGCAAAGGTCATCAGGAATCGCATCATTAACCGAGGAACCCGCAGGGTAAGAGAGATGGTGAATTAAGCGAAATTCAACTGGGGACTTGTTCGGGACTAGCCCCAGAGGAGACACTTTCAAGTTAGGGAATGGTGGTTCAGTAAAGGGCCCAGCAACTCTCATAGCAGTTACCTCCTTAGCTATGCTGTGTGCAGCAACCTCCTCATTACCCTTCAGAGAAAGTAAGTTCGGGGTATCCTGCGGTCCCCGAACACCCCTAAAGGGTATACGAAAACCAAGCTGGAAACCTTCTAGCAGGTACTTCGCATCATCCCGTCTAGCATAAGCGGAGAGCCATCGTGCCAGCATAGAGACATTAATGGGGAGGGGGCCTTTTGCGTGGCCAGCACCGTCAGAGGGAACTCTGATTGCCCCCTGCCCACCCCTACCTCTGCCTCGTGACCCACCAGCCCGCGTGAATGCGGAGGCGGCATGAGGGCCAGAGCAAGAGGGACACTCGTGTCAGAAACGACACTGACGCTTGTTGCACACGCTGCTAGCTGAGAAGCTACAACACAGCAGGTGGGCTGGAACCCCCTGCACTGCCGGCTGGCGGGGAACCTGCGTCGCAGCAGCCCACTGCACGGCATGACCACAATGATACCTATCACCAGGCGCCGGCCGCGTGGGAGTCATATACAAGAGCCACAATTGCTGGCAGGGCTCGTCCCACCTCATCTCAGGATGTAGGGCCACTCTGAATTCTACATCGTAAGCCAACCACGGCGGGCCAGGAAAATCAACCATCGCCCTGTAATTATTGTCGAGGTATTGCACCATCAGAATGGCCAAATCAGGCCGGGCCCTCAGGTATACTGCCATATAGATGAGATAGGCCAGCAACCAGTTGGCCCAGGTACGCGGTGGCTTACGACGATGGGACAACTCCTTATCCCTGTCATCCTGTCCCTCCCTCTCTTCCTTGGTGGGCTCACGATTCAAGAGGGAGAAAATATCTACATACTCCCCTCGCCAAACTTTGTCCCTTGTGGCCTGTGATAGATGATCACCAAGGGGCAAGGAATAACCAGCCGTTGGCAGAGCCATCGTCGGCACGTATTGGATGGAGGGTATGCGAAGTGGGCCCTGAATAGCCCCTGCAATGCTTGGCATACCCACAGGGGCGGACACCCCTGCCCTAACCGTGGGGCCATTTGGCAACCAGGAGTTAACAGGGCAGTGTGGATAAAACTGCCCACCCACAGTAATCTGCCTTGGCCATGGCCACTGCACCCCCCCCCCCAGTGTGACTGGATAGTGTCGCTGGTGCACTCAATTGAACCGGATACTCACTAGTCGCACCCCCGTGAGCCGCCCCCACTGGGGGTTCCGGCCCATGGCGGGCATCAGAGCTCGCGACAGGCATCGAGCTCTGGGGCCACACCTGACTGGTCCCCATCGGCAAATCCGATCATGCGGGGAGCTGCGAGGCGCCAGCTTGGGCTGGCCTGATGGCCTCGAGCAGCTCGACCCTGTTGAGTCACGGCCGACGTGTTGGCTGGAATCGACGAAAGGGCCGTAATTGAAGCGTTAGCTAAGCCCCCATCGGAAGGCAGTGGGGCAATCCCCATTGATGCCTCTAGCACTGAAATACGTGCGAGAAGTGCATCAACGGTCTCCGAGCCACCTGTATAAGGTGGCCCGGATGGCCCACTGGGCAGTTGCTGAAGGGGAAACCCGAATGGGGATCCCAGGCCTGAATAGGGCCATGCCCAAAAATTCCGGTCCGTGGGGGGCTGGAGGAATGGTTGGGTGGAAACCCACACCAGGCCCAAATGGGCCACCCTGCCCCAAGCTGGGAAAAGGCCCTCCAGGGGCAGGGATCCCCGAGGGGCCAGCCTGCGCCAGCCCTGCCTGTAAGCTTGTGCCAGGCTGACAGGTGGAAGCCTGGTCAGCCACATTGGCGGCAGTGGGCAAAGGAATCCCACTGCCCTGCTGCGGGGGTGCTGCCCGAGCCCTCCAGCCCGATGGCTGCCCCCCGGTAGAAGAAGGGGTAGGGAGAGCCCTCCCCCTTGGCCGCGGCTTGGAAGCCGGAGCCTTGCGCTTGGGAGCCATGTCTCCCAAGCCGAAGAGAAAAGCTGCTCCCTAATTGATCCCTGGCCAGGGATCCGTCTCACAATCCTGTGCCCTGAGTACCGCAGTATCAAAGAGCAAAGTAACTCCATTTGAAAGCTAAAGGTACGAAGGACGAAGCACAGAGAAAAACGCGACGGAGAAAACTTCTCCGCTCCATCGCGTTCTAAAATGGCAGCTCGGCTGCCTCGTGGCCACCCCTTTTATAGAGGAGTGTGTTGATGTGGATCAATCCATCCACCTCTGTCTTTCTAATGGGAAAGGTGCCTATGAGAAATGACATGGTGGGTACCTGCCGCTTCAGATTTACCACTACACCACTGCAATGCACACTTCACAAAAAACTACATTAACTATTAACAATAACATACTCAGTAAGGATTGTTCATGTTTGGAAGATACTACAAGACTCGTTTGTCATTTTTGGTACAACAGTATAAAGGACACTCCTTTGGAAAATATCTCTCCCCTCCCCCTTCTCTCTCTCTCTCTGTGTAAATGATGCAACAAAACTCCTATTTTTCTTCTCTTATTCTTAATGAGGTAAAATATCTTGATACAGTAAAAATCCAATCTCCAAAATAAAACAGAACAGAAAAAATCAGTATGAGATATTTTGCTTCTACGTGGAAGCAAAAAATTTACACACCCACCTTCCCCATTTGGTCAGCAGCATAGGCAGAAAATATTTTTTTAAAAAATAAATGGAATAGATAAATAAACTTGTTTTATCCCCCAAAGATCTTGTACTTTATATTTCAAAAAACCAGAGAGAGGGCAAAATATGACATTTTCAGCACAAAATGCAGGTTTAAAGTACAAGGCCTTTGTGGAAAAAATGCTTCTGTATTTATTTATTTTTAGCAAGAAGTGCCTAATTGTGGCAGGAGGTAGTACCATAAGACCTCTTGTAAACTCACCCAATGGGGGGAAATGTTCTAATTGTATGTGGATTGTCTATATCCCTAGTGTATATGTGTTTTCTTTTGATCTGGAAGTTTTGCACCATAGCCTTCTCTAAAGTTCTAAAAGCTGCCTAAAGCCACTTTTTTTCTAAAGAACATTAAATTCAAAACGTGTTTCAAAGCATTTCTATTTCAAAGAATGATGATTAAAATTATTTTTACAATCCAATAATTTTCAGTAATAGGATTGGCTTCAGATTTAGTCATATTTAGAGTAGATCACTGAAATCACTATATATTAGTCTTAAGTAATTTAAATCCTACTAATGTCAGTGAATCTGCTTAGATGTGACTAAATCTAAATCTGATCCAAAGTCTGCAAAATTTGGTATTTGAACATATTGTCTCAAAGGTGAAAAGCTAGCATTAAGAGGAATAAAAACCAAAAGATACAATTACCATGAGTAAATGTAGAAGAATATCTGAAAAAATTTGTTCACCATAGGATTTTTAAGGACTCATCAAAGTGGACTTAATATACATGAATCTGCAGTTGCAACACCAAAGCAGTCATATCTTCCAAAAGACTGGCTTGCTCAGAACTTTTGCTTCAGCATATTTCACTAATATGTTTAATGAGCTAATTAAATTTTCTGGATACTTTTTTAAGTATATTTAAAGTGTTAACAATTGCATAGGTAGTTAAAGAAGTGTCTTCATAAAGAGCAGCTTATACTAGTGAAAGCCTTTGTTGGCCATAACCCACATGTGACCATTTAGTATCAATGATAGCTTTTAAAAAAGTCGCAAAATGGAGAATGGATTCTCCAATGCTAGAATGTCACACTCTGATCTACCTTTCCACCAGGACCCGTGTGGATTAAAATTCAATATGTAAATTCTAGGGATGTAAATTTTAATTTTTCTTGTCCTCAGAAGCAAAGATAAGAAATGACAACCATTTTTCTTCAATGGCAAAGACGATGAAAAATTTGATGGCATCCTCAGTACAAATTATATTTTGTGCAAAAATTTGTCAAAAGGGGGGGAATTGTGCAACAGCAGAAAATGCCTAGAACAGAGATGACTGCTGATTGACAGATTGATTATACAATGATCGTAGGATTAAAACATCATTAAGACTATATTAAAATAATTAAACCTTTATCTGTATTAAAACCCAAGATATTATAAATATATTTTAGAAGATCTTTACGTTTAATAATTACAGTTGATGGGACAGGGAGAGATCTCTTTCTCTTCCAACTGAAGACAAGAAATCTTGTAGGACTTTAAATTCCTTCTCAAGGTGTTGTATCATGTTTTGGCAGTGAGCAGTAGGCTGGGATTATTTCCATGTCCCGGGATCATACCAGTCTTTCGCTATTTCCAGATTCCATATCAAAATCTCCATAGACATTACTTGGCAGAATTAGGTGAGAAGGAGAATTAATTAATTAAGCCATGATATCCATGGATTTGTTACACAGAGTTGGTCAGTTTGGGGTCCACAAAGTGATGCACCATGATGACCACCTTTGGATCATTGTCTCCATGTTCCTTAGAGAAAATCAGGTTGAGCATATGGCCTGCCACGTGTATGGGGACTGTGACATGCTTAGACAAACCCATGGATATAATGGAATCAAGTGGTGGGCTCCAAAAAAATTTACTACCACACTGTGAGCGTGGTATGGTGGGCGTGGCCAGGAGGAAAGCCCTGTGTTGCACCCAAATTAGGACTACTTTATTTCAAAACTTGGATGGGCGAGGCCAGCCAGAATTTCTGCTAACGGTTTTAGCGAACTGGTGAGAACCTGCCGATGCGCCCACTAATGGAATCCATAAACTCCACTGCTGATCCAAATGACACCTTGTCAGCAAAAATTTTGAAATCCCCTAGCAGCACCATTCTGGGGAATGTCAGCACTGCCGAGATTCTCATCAGCATTCTGATGAGACTAATCCTAGCCAAGGCAGTTTCCACAAGCAAAACCTATCACTGCCATGGGACCAAGTACAATTTTTCCATTTCTGCTTTCTGAATCCAACCCTTCAGGTAGTAACATGCTGCTATTTTCTTTCTGTTTGTGCTGGGGTGAATATATTGCGTGGGAAGGAAACACACCCAAGAGCAACCAATACAATAATATAAATTTGACTGATATATACCGTCACGGCAAAAATAGTAAACTATATAATCACATGCAAAAATGTCTTTAATATACCACGTGTGAGAGTAAGTAAAAATAGTTAAACAAAAACAAGAAGCAAGTTGCTGACGACCATACTCATGAGATACAAGTAAACACCCACCCGTCTTCAAGGTCCTGCATACAACTAAAGTATAATAACAAAATCTCCGTGTAAACTATGACCATATCCTGTGCATCCCATATGTGCAATGGTATAAAAGCTCAATGTAGATTTCTAGTCCGTAAACAGTCTTAGAGTAATGAATGAGCTGCAAAACTGCATCCAGATGTGAACTTTGCGACACTGAATCCCAAGGGAGAATGAAAAAGTAAAATCCATACAGGCAGAGAAGCGGAGTGGGGTGCTCAAGTCTCGATGTCCCTCCGGTAAATGGACATTTCGCACATCTTTGTCAAGAGTCTAGAGACATTTCATAGCGCGCTACAAACCTCCATGGTTTCATTCTTATTGGGTTAGAGCGTGAATATATTACCTTGAAGTATAGCATTGGCTGGTAGATTTTTTTATGGTGGGTGGGCAGAAAGCTAGGTTCTAATATTTGATGAAATGTTGAATACATGGTCATACTACTGCCAACACTCTACATGCATACACACCCAACTACACAAACATCAGTGCCAGATTCTAACTCCCCCCTCCCAATGCTTTTCAAATAAATCAAATTAACCTATAACTCACATTTCAATTTAATATTACAAATTGTTAAGTCCAGGCTGTGTATTCTTTCAAAAATGTTACAACCCCTTATTTCAAGCCATGGAAAGAGTACTGAGAAAAAATAGATTAATATGTTCCCTAAAAGCCTAAGCATCTGGAGATAATTGTGTATGCTGCCTCTTAAAAGGTGTATTGGGGAAAGAGGATGAATCAATACTAGAAAAGCATAATGCCTGTGAGAAAAACTGTAATCTAGAGATGCTGACCCATGGGACACAGTCTAAGTAGGAACATCTCATAATGAATACAAAAGAAAGCAACTCCATACTATTATGGTTCCTTAAGGAACCCTGCTTAAGTTATGCTGGTGCCACAGTGGCTGGTGTAGTGTGCTTACTTCAGTAGTGTGCTTCCTCCAAACAGAAAATCATCAGTTTAATAGGTAATACCCAAACTTCAAATGAAGTCACACTGTAGATTATTTCTATGCCAGAACTACAAGTCTTATCCTGACAAGCAGAATGTCTTAGGTTTACACCTTTGTTTGGAATGGAGCTTAAGTACAGCAGCTCTCATGCTGCAGTTCAGGCCTTGGGGTGTGAAACAGGTTTTCTAGTGAGCTTCTAGGGCTTCCAAACATACAGTAAAACCCCAACTTACATATGCCCCCGAGTTCCAAAAAATTTGAATTATATAATGATTTTGCGCTAAAACCATGTCCCAATTTACACGATTTCATATGGGTTTGCTTCAAGTTAAATAAAGATTCTTTTTCCTATGGGTTTGCTTCAATTTACATTAAAAATCCACTTTTATTTGGGTTTGCTTCGAGTTACGTAAAAATAATTTTTCCTATGGGTTTGCTTCGAATTACATAAAAAAGCGATTTAAGCAAAAGCCTACGGAATGGATTTTTTTTTTGTAAGTAGGGGTTTTACTGTACTTCTTAAAAACGGTTTGTTACATAATGCATTATTACCACACACACACCAAGGTACCTTAACATAGCACAAAAATAACTGAATGACTCATTTTATTACTCATTGTCTTGGCTGTTGCTTTTCCACTAGTGTTTAATTTCTTTTTCTAAATCCACTTTTTTCTTTAAAAAAAAGAAAAAATGGAATAAAGTCTTGGGATAGAGTGAACCATCTCATACTACCTTAAGAAAGTGTTTTAGAGTATTTAACCACTAAGTTAATTGGAAAAATATAAATAGTAAAAAGTATTTATCATCATTTCATTTTCTGCAACAGCAATATCATTATGCCCTCATTATCTCCTAAATAATGCTTTATTAATAACATTAGATGCTATTATATATGGTCTAAGGTAAAGATGAGGCTAAAGTACTTTGGGCATCAAATGAGAAGGGAGGATTCACTTGAGAAGGCCGTGATGTTGGGAAAGGTGGAGGGCAAAAGAAGAAGGGGGAGGCCAAGGATGAGATGGATAGATGGTATTGTAGGCACAATGGGCACAGAACTGGGAGGACTGAGGGGGATGGTGGAGGACAGAGGCGCCTGGAGAACAATGGTCCATAGGGTCGCAAAGGGTCGGAATCGACTGTGCGACTGAACAACAACAACAACAATGTTTAAGATGGATGTAGAATTTGATTGTGAAAAATCAGGAGACATAGGATAGGAAAACATGTCTGGTTTCACACTATGGGATTTTGTAAAATATTCTGCATATGGCAGAATTTCCCTGGAGAGCAACAATGCTACTTCTTTCATCAAAATCAACAAAGAGAGTCATGGACAAGGAATAGGTTGGTTAGAAAACAAGTGGTGAATTTAGGACATCACAAGGGTGATATTAATTTCTTAAATTTTGTTTTTTTTAATAGTAGTGATTTAGGAGGAGAGAAGACGATAATCAGATGTTAATTAAGTCACTATATATGACAAGTGAGTTTAAAAGCTGGATGATAAATGAAAGTTTATGAAGTTTATGAAGAATGATATGAATGTATATAAGAATTGAAACCTATGAGAAAGATGGGAAAATGGAAAATGTCTGATGAGAAATGGTTTATGTTATGTTATCATTACTATTATTATTTGTTCTTTTTTAGAATGTTGTTAGTATGTTTTATGTATGTAGGTTGATTATTTTTTGTTATTGTTTGTATTCTTTTCCTTTTGTTGTTTGTTTGACATAAAATCCAATAAAATTAATTTTAAAAAGAGACTCATGATAATGAAAGACTGTCAAAGGCATAAGCCTTTGTGATGAGCAGCTCATTGGATCAGATGTAATTCATACAAGCTGATGCCAAATCAAACTTCTTAATATTTAAGGTATGAAAATATTCTTAAATGAGAAAAACGAGATGAAATAATTTCACTCTGGCTTCTGGAGCTCATTGTGGGCATGCATTAATGCCTGCATGGCCAATAATAATTTTATAATTGTGAGCATCCCCCCCCCCCCACAAGAGGTATTCTCTCTTCCAGTGTGAAGTCAACAAGTGCTTCTTCCTTGTACTATTTGTTTAATGGAAAATAAAATATTCTGTAGCAGGAATTATATATATATATATATATATATATATATATATATATATATATATATATATATATATATATATATATATATATATATATATATATATATATATATATATATATATATATATATATATATATATATATATATATATATATATATATATATATTTATTTTTTTATTTTTTTATTTTTTTATTTTTTTATTTTTTTATTATTATTTTTTTCAGGTTTGGGAGTATTGGCTTAGATATAACCTGATTTTTTCTCTTTCCCTTGTGCAACACTTCTACAGTTTTTGTACTGTGGGATTCTATCATTGTCTAGACACATCGAAATAAGCTACCCAACTTGTTATCACTGTCAAATAGTCAGCATGATAGGAATGAGGTGGGTTTGCTGACCCTCATTTCTCTAATTTCTTCAGTATAACTAGGCTTCAAGTCACACCTACTAAAATGTCTCCTTCTGCCTCATGGAAATAAGCAGACAGACTATCAGTGAAAGAAACGGTGAAGGCCTTTTATTTACTATTAATATTACAAGTTTTATAATGTTATTAGGATTCAGAGGAATAAGCTCCAAAGTCTGAATTAAAATCACAGCTTTGCATGGCTCCTTTATACCATTTTCTCTGCAATACAGCCAGGTTAGATCATTGTTTAATTGTGATTGAGAGAAGTAGAAACAACGTAATAAAGTTAACAAGGAAGCTTTTACAGTACAGGTAATGTACAGGTAACTCAATAAAATACTTTTATATTATAAGTATTTCCACTGTTTATCAAAGATGAACTTTACCAAGTTCATGACCAGTTCATAATCTAATTAGCTTTACCTGTGACTTCATCTAATTCATTTTATAACCACTCTGGATACTTCATAGGCTATACTATAGTATAGTATTTAATATAACCAATAATGTGATGAAGTAATACAAATTATGAAATATAGTGACAATCAGTTGCTTTTAGTTGACTAAAGGTTTCTCTTGCTCGAAAGCCAGTCGTATCCGACTCTAGGGTGCAGTGCTCATCTCTGTTTCAAAGCCGAAGATCCAGCGCTGTCTGCTTCTGCAGACATTTCCATGGTCATGTGGCAGGCATGACTAGACACCCGAGCACACGGAATGCTGTTACATTCCCACTGAAGTGGTAGACATCTTAAATTGTCATCTCTTTCTCATGGCTATTCAGGCACTTAGATTAAATGACAGTTTCTTCTATAGTGGTGACATCACTTCTTTAACTTTTACAATTTTTAATTATTATGAACCCTTGACCTCTTCACTACCAGAATTAGAATAAAAGGAAGTAATTTGCAGGTCACTACCCCATCAGGTGTGTAGAATCAGTCCAAATAACCCTTTGCTTTACCCAGGAATTAAATCTGCCCATTCTGCTTCAGTTCAGACTGCATGCCATTTCAGCCTACACTTTTGATTTAGATAAACTGTAGAATATAATCTGCCTCTGCAGTCCTAACTATTCTGGGTCTGAAAGCAAATTCTATTGGAAATGTATGATATCTGCTCAGATGTGCTTAGGAACATGGCATTCAGCAGTATAAACTCACAGGTATAGAGATGATATATTTTAATCTATATGTGTCTACCTGAACATCTGAAGTTCAATATTCCTTTGAAATGGAGACTTGAAATAATAATGGTATCGTGAAGAAATTACCAAACTGTCACTATATCAAAAATGTATGTAGATATATGAAATACAGAGGGAAGGTATGGAATTTTGCACCATATAATTCAACTTCTATCTGAACAAGATAAATCACATTCTGGGACATATAGTAGCACTTCTATGATCCTTTTTCTTGTAAGTTTAAAATTCAGAAGAAATTTGGAATGAATGAATACTGTGTGGAAATTCTGTATATAGCCTACCTTTCAAATGGAATGTTTAACCATCAGAAATTACAAATGATTGAACCCAGCTCAACTGAAGGGAAGTCAAAACAGTCTGTATAATCTTTATGTCAAAAGTTGGTGGTGGTGGTTGGGTCACATTAAGGGGCATATGACCTCCATTGTGTTTCTCACAAAACACAGTAACTCTGTGCTTTCAGATTGGCTTAAGTATGCCTTTAGTTAAAATGGGCAAAGGAACAGAGGTGACAACATACTGGTCCCATAATGTATCCTTAGGGACTGTTTTGGATATTTTCCTTCATTTCAAGAACTGACCATTAATTTATACTATCTGTTTTCTTCCTTTTAATCATGAGTGACCAACCCATAGGAAGACCTCTCCTTTTGCCCACAACTGCTATAGCCCTTCAGGAGTATTTGATAAGATACTTGGCCAAAAGTGTTTTGTATAATCAGGCAAATAATGTCAAAAAGGAAATAAAATGCAGGAGGACTCTTGAAAACATAGGAGTTAGGCATGCCACCAATCACCCTGCATGATTAAAATTGTGTGTTGTTATGCATCAACCTGTATACAGTATTTATGTATGGCTGCCATTTTATCATCTCCTGTATTGTCAGCATGTAGCATCTGGGTCCTGCTGCTACTACTGGTGCTCTAGCTGTCCATCTTTGGACTTCTGCAACTGTCAGGGTTGTGCCACTGGAGCCCAGCATCTCTCCAGTAGGAGCAAATCCAGTGGCCAGCCAGAACTCTTGGAGATGTCCACTGGCAACTATGGCACTGGGATAAAAAAACTATTTAATTTTTTTCTTCAGGGAAAATCCATGCATCAGTGGATCCATGGAAAAAAATCCATGCTGCTGAAGGGTTGAGTGTAACAAATAAAACACTATCTGACTGATTTACTTTTCTTTCTACAAAAAGATCAGCAATCTCATATTTGTGTCCTTAGCTATTTTGCATCTGGATTTAATGATTGGTTTGTTTTCAGTCTGTTCATAAAGTCAGGAATTTCTGTCAGGCTCCTTTCATGAAAATATCAGTCAACAGGCACCTGACCTACTTGTTTAGTAGTGATGGCAAAGAATTAATTCAGCTGCTTTGCCATCTCCTCTTCCCGGGGCAGTAGTCCTTTTCTGTTCTTGCTATCCAATACTCCAACTGCTTCCTCAGTTTTGTGCTTTTGATATTTTTAAAAGAGTTGTTGTCTCTGGTAGTGGTTTAAACATATTAATGATATGTTCCCAGAAATATTATTCCTTTTTAAAAAAAACCTATTCCTGTCTGCATGTTTCTTCTCATTCAAGTAAGACTTTCATTTTCTGAAGGAAGCCTTGGCATTTCTAATATCATCTGGTTTATGCTGGTGTTATCTTGTAGTGTGCTGTACAATACATTCCCCCTGACTGTTAATGTGCCTTTATATAGCACAGTGGTGGGCAGCATGAGGCCTCTCCACTGCATGCACCTTACATTATTTTCCATGCTTCCCACAGAGACCCAAGAGTTTTCTTGCATCTGAATTTGGTGCTGAACTTCAGCTTCATGGTAACAATAAAAGCAGGGTTTTTTCTTTTAAACTGCTGTTGTGTATTTAAATAGAAGGGAGGTTCCTTGCACATTTTAAAAATACAAATAGGGCTATACTCCCTAAAGCACCTTGGGAATGTGAATCTACCTGTGAGCAAGGCATCCACAAACTGTATCACACCAAGAACACAAGTAATAGTACCAGTCTGGTTCTAGGCACTACCATTTCAAAATAATGTCAACAAAGTGGAATGGATTTAAACTTAATTGCAAAGATGTTATGGAACCTGGCGTTGCTGTATGTAGAAAGATTTAAGGAGTTACTTATTTATTTAGATTTGTATGGCCACCCAATCACCAAAGCAACTCCAGGCAGCTCACAATTCCATTGCACACAACCCTGCATAAAAAGACCAACATATCAAAAACTTTACATAAACACATTGTTAAAATCTTCATAACAAATAAACTAAACAGAGAGACTAAAAAGGCAGATAGTGATTAGCAAGTTCATATCAGCCAACGGAGGGCGGATCTTCCTCTCTCAACTCCCCACACCTGCTGAGCCAGTCATGTCTTCAGCCCTTTCCCTAAAAACATCAGCAGGAGGTTCCAAAGAGCCAGAGCAGATACCAAAAGGCCCTCTTTCTCGTACTGGAGCTTCTCCAACGGATGGTACCTTTAGAGAGTCCCTCTGGTCTGCTGTTGTGGGATGGGCAGGTAACCTTGGGGTGAAGTAACCTGGTCCACTACCATGTAGGGCTTAAAAGGTGATAACCAGCACCTTGAATTGCACCAAGAGGTGTCTTTGGAATGTGCTGTGTTACTGAATTGCTGATAGCGGGGTGGGGTATTGCTGAAGTTGTTACTGTTATGGTTTTTATTGCATTATGTATTGTGTTATGTAATATTGTATTTCTGCTGGTAATATTGTATCTTTGTATCTTTGCTTTGTAACTTGTAATATTGTATTCCTATACTGTACATTGTGAACAGCTTTGGGTCACCTACATGGCGAGGAAAGCAGTATACAAATAAAATTCCACCCCAATCCAATCCAATCCCAGTAACCAGTGCAGCTCCCGCAACAAGGGTGAGGCATGGGCATACCATCCACACCCCATCACTGCGTGGGTGTCTGCATTCTGGAACAGCTGCAGCCTCCGAATGGTCATCAAGGGCAGAGTTACTCATGTTTAGCCTGGAGAACCTCATAGCCTTTTTCAGATATTTGAAGACCAGGGGATGAAGCAGGTATGTTTTATTCCAAAAAGGGATTTTAGCTAAAACCTAGAATAACTTCCCAATCATATGTCATATGTGACATTGGAATATTCTGCCTCACAATTCAATAAACCCTTCTTCACTGCTTGCTTCTGAGTAGATCCCACACAGCCACCTATTAGCACTGTTGTAGTAACTAATTTCTTGAATTTGTAGAGATGGTCTAGATGAGATCAGAGCAGGGGTTCCCAATGTGGGGGACATGCCCCACAGGGGAACTTTAATTCCCAGAAGCCTAGGTCAGTACATTGGCTGATCAGTGCTTTGGGGAATTGACTTAGACTTCTGGGAATTGAAGTCCAAAAACCAAAGGTTGGGAAACACCGGCTTAGAGGTATCCATCCTTTCTTTGGACCAATTCGATTTCTTTGGATCTGTTGAGATGACCTTCATTTAATGCTCTCTGTATCGACTCCATGACAAACAGCATTAAAACAACTTACCCTGTTGTTTTGTAGTGTTGAATTGAGAGATTTAAAAAATCTTTCTGCATTAAGAGTACCGTGTAAGTGACAAATAGTAGGAGCCAGCTTTAAAAATAAAGGAAGGAAAACTGTGATAAGGAATTATGGCTTAAATATCCTTTAGAACTATTAGTCCATCCATAACTACAATAAAACACATTTCCTCACATACTGTAAGCTCTGGTATTAATCTTCATCATTATTAAGTGTTGTAAGTTTAAATTTTTAATGTAGAAGAGATGAGATGAAAAAGATTTAAAAGGCAACAGAAGCCTTTGTGAGTATTGCTTAGTAATCTTCGACACAGAGGAAATCAGCCAAAAAGTCCAAACCAATAAGAAGGAGGGGGAAACCCTTTAAGACTAAAATAAATTGTTGATTTACTCCATTATTTGTAATGTTTGTCTTAATTCCTAAAATCTGTTGAAACAGGATTTAAAGAAGATGAATCAGTACTAGCACTTCTAAAGAAATGACAAAACAAGATTTTATACAACCTTCTGTGGAGACAAGTGATTATATAAAGATGCATGTAAGTTAGAATAGGAGAAAACATCAATATTGCTATCTAGCCCTGCTGGGTAGATTCTATAGTATAAATTACATGTGCAATAATCTAAAAAAATGCATTTCTAAATGAGGTTTATTTGACCTTGGAAAATATCAGTCTAATGTTCAGCACCAAACAATCTTCTTGGATTTCCATATCAGCAGATGGTGTTTCTGTTCTGAATTTTTACAGTGACCTGGAATAGGTGTCATACCTTTCCTCCATTTGCTCCAGTTCTGTACTACCAAAGATTTCATATTCTCTTGTTTTCATTCCCTATTTTGGGAACACAGGCACAATTAGAAAAAGAGAAATGAAGAGAAAAATATTGGAAAAGAAAAACTAGAAAGGCGGAGGAGAGAAAAATATTAAACAAAAGTTTGTTGTTGTTCAGTTTCACAGTCGATTGTGACCCATTGCAACCCCATGGACCATTGCCCTCCAAGCACCTCTGTCCTCCACCATCCTTCTCAACCCACCCAGCTCTGCCATCTTAACAAAAATGCTTGCTGACTTTCCCTTCTACATGATCAAACCATGACTAGAAATAAAAATGAGATGAAGAGTGTGGCAGGAAGTACAGATGTTGGGAGTAAAAACTCAATGATTACGGAGGAAGGTGAGAGCTAGAACCTCCATCTAGCAGTGTTACATTGTGGAAGAGTTGTACGACTTCCTCACAAAGGATATCAGAAAAGGGCACTCCAGAGCAACAGAAGGGAAGTCATTTCCTACCTTACTGTTAAGCAGATAATCACTAACTATAGTTTTAAAAGTTCAAATTTTAGACTGCACCGCTAAGACTGAAACCCTGCTGCTGTAACTAATGCCACATAAGGATGATTACATCATCAGCTGTGAAATATTTTCATAAATTAAACATTTTAGACTTCTGCCCCATGGTTCTGATGCTCTTATGTAAACTCTTTCACTGCCAGGAAGTTATGAGGTCAACAGAGTGACAGGTGAAGATCTTTTAGTCACTTGCTTTAATTAATTAAATTTAAATTTAACTTAATTAAACAGATCCTTTCCAATACTCTCATCTAATGTTCAATTGGTCTCAGTGATTATGAGTGCTTGATTCACCTGCCTCAATAATTCCTTGACAGGGATAGCCACTTGGAGACCACCAGTTGAAAGATGCTGTGAACTGTTGTCCAAAAAAGGCAAACACAAGAAGCTCTGTATGGTAGTGTTTTAAACAAAATCCATAATACAGACTCAGGGAGTCAGAATTTCTGAATATTCTGCAATATCTTCATTGTGAAAGGAGAAATTGCTGATTACATTAGCAGTCTTTGAGAGTTGTCTGGCCATGTTATCCTTCTATGGTAATAGAGTAGATCATACTGCAAGCGATTTAATGCCGAGTGTCAGGTGGCTTTTCTCCCCCTCCCATCACACACTCGTCATGCTCTCCCCTTCAGACTTCCAAAAATCGGCTCCCTACAGTGCACCTTTCCAGAGAGGCAAGAGAGAATCGCTGTTGGGCCAAAAAGTGCTGAACACCTCCCCTTAGCCGAAATAATGCTTCAAGGAGCACTTAAGTCAAAGTCCAAAAGAGGCTTTATTTTATATTTCTGTTGTGTATTGAATGTAATTGTAACCACATGAATGAGTGGATGTAACAATCTCTAATTGTAACACTGTAACCTTGTGTATGAGGACGCGAGCTAGTGGCCACCGGGGGCAGTAGCGAGCGCCCAGCTCAAATGGTACACATTCCTCAAATGGCTTCAGCTGCACGGGAAAGATTCCCGCACCCACCTCACCTGGACAAGAAAGGTGTGACCAAGGATGACGTCACTTGGGCAGTAGCCAATGCCTGTCGAAGAGCCATATTCAATTGTATAGCCACCGCATAAAAGGAGCTGTTTGTCCGCCATTACCACATGTTCGTACTGTACTCCATGCAATAAAGATGTGCTAGGCTAGCTTACAGCCGTTTGCATTGTCTTGATTCCCAAACACTAAATTGGCGATGAAGGTGGGATAATAGATTCCCACGGGGACAAGACAACTTCACAGCAACTGGTGTTCGACGTGACCCATCCCGAGTGATGGGACTGGTTCAAAATGCATTTCAAGAGTACGGTAGCATTTGCCGGTATCACCGATGCAGGAAAGAAGAGAGGTCTTCTCATCACGATGCTTGGTTTCCATGCAGTGCAAGCACTGATGGACCCTGGTGGCACCACGAGAAGTGGAACAGGTTTCGGTAACCGAAATACTGGCGACTCTGAGAAACCACTTCAAGCCCAAGGTATCCTTCTTCTCTGCCAGGGCGGCCTTCACGAGGAGGGACCAAGAGCCGGGTGAGTCCGTATCCGAGTATGCAGCGGCCCTCCGTTTGGCGGCAACCCCATGCGAATGGCGGGAAATTCTAGACATGGCCCTGAGGGACAGGATGCTCTGCGGGATGAGAGATGGGGAAACCCAAAGGAAGCTCATGACCCGAGGCCATGACCTCACCTTCAAAGAGGTACTACAAGAGGCCCTAGCTGCTGAGTCCACGAGGGCCGGGTACAAGCTTCTCAAAGCAAAGCCTCCACAAGTAGAGGCAGCTGCATCTGCAGTCCAGGCGACTTGGAGGGCGGCCCCTGCCCTGCGCTCGCCCACATCCTCAGAGGCCTCTGCCACCCCAGGCTCCAGTGAAGATGAGGGAGTCCGGAAAGTCAGAAAGGGGCTGAGCGAGAAGAAAGGGAAAGGGGGTTGGCGCTGTGATGGCTGCGGGGCGTCCCATGAGCGGAGCAAGTGCCCATTCAGGAAGGCTGAGTCCCACAACTGTGGACGGAAGGGCCACATCGCCAGGGTCTGCAAGCAAAGCCGGGATGAGAGCAAGCGCCCCACGAGGAGACGGGATGGCATCAGCAGAGTCTACGATGGCGGCGGCAACCCAGAGGGGAACCACGTGTACCGAGGAGTACATGCGGAAGACGACTTGGCCGTCCACAGCGTGCCTGTAGGGCAACCACGTTTTATGCCGAGGTACTGTTGCAAGGGGTTCCTGTTAAGATGGAAATAGACTCGGGGTCTGTATACTCCCTCATTTCCCATAAGGAGTTTTTGCGCATTCCCCCCAAGGAGCGACCCAAACTCAAAGAGATGAGGGCGAACTTAAGAGACGTGCAGGGAAATGGGATCCCAGTGCTGGGGGTCGGGGACTTCGAGATACAGTATAAGGGACTCAGAAGGAAACTCCCTCTAGTAGTTCTAAGGGGGGTGTAATCTCCTGGGAACACAATGGTTCAAACCCCTGGACATTTTCATAGGCGGTGTCCATGCCATCAGGGGGGATGAGATCCAGGCAGTGTGCGACGCACACCCCGAGGTATTCAAAAAGGGGCTCGGGAAGTACAAGGGGCCCCCAGTTTCTTTCGACCTATACCCGGAGGTCTGCCCAATTAGACTCAAGCCACGACAGTTTCCATTCGCCCTAAAGGACAAAATTGAGGCGGAACTGGACAAACTGGTGGAGCAGGGGATTTTAGTGCCTGTGGACTCTGCAGAGTGGGAGACTTCTATTGTTACAGTGTTGAAAGCAAATGGGGAGGTGCGGATTTGCGCTGACTACAAGTGTACAATTAACAAGGCAATCCGCCCTAATGCCTATCCGGTGCCGGTAGTTAGCCATCTGCTAGCTACTTTACATGGGGGAAAGTTTTTTGCCAAACTAGATCTGGTGCAGGCTTACCAGCAGCTTTCAGTAACCCCAGCCACAGCTGCTGCGCAAACCATTGTAACTCACAAGGGGGCATTCAAGGTAACGCGCCTAGAGTTTGGGGTGAACTCGGCGCCGGGGATATTTCGGTCCCTTGTGGAATGTTTGTTAAAGAAGTTACCGGGGGTCTTGCCATTCTTCGATGACATATTGATATCTGTGGGGAGCGAATCAGAACTGGCCCAGAGACTAGATAAGGTCCTTACAGTCTTCGAATCCGCGGGGTTGAGGCTGCGGAGGGACAAATGTGTGTTTCTGGCAAGGGACGTTGAGTTTCTGGGGTTCCGTATAACCCCTGAGGGGGTGAAACCCGCTGAGTCCAAAGTCTCATCATTCAAAACGCCCCTCGCCCCACCGCGAAACCGGAGCTACAGTCTTTCCTGGGGCTGCTGAATTTTTACCATTCCTTCCTGCCCAGGAAAGCATCGATTGCAGAGCCCCTGCATAGGCTGCTGAAGAAGGATGCGGTTTGGCGGTGGGGGGAGAATCAGGAGCGGGCTTTCAGGGAACTCAAGCAGCTCCTCTCCTCAAAGGCTATTCTAACCCATTTCGACCCAAAGAAGCCTGTAGTCTTGGTCTGCGACGCCTCACCAGTGGGGGTGGGGGCGGTCCTTTGCCACGTGTTAGAGGGTGGGCGAGAAGCCCCAGTTGCCTTCTATTCGAGATCATTGTCCAAGGCAGAACGAAATTACGCCCAAACAGATAGGGAGGCCCTTGCTATTGTGGCGGGCACAAAGAAGTTCCATGATTTTTTGTATGGTCGTCCATTCACCATTGTAACCGACCACAAGCCACTATTGGGTATTTTCACCTCAGACAAGCCCACTCCACAGATCCTCTCCCCCAGGATGCTTCGGTGGGCTATTTTCCTCAATGCATACAAGGGTTCATTAGAGTACCACCCCGGGAAAGACATAAGCCATGCTGACACACTCTCAAGGTCTCCTCTTCCCCAGCTGGGAGACCCAAAGTGTGAGATAGAGCAAGACAGCCAAGTCCTCCTCATAGAAGCCCTAGATGCACCCCCCATACTTCCCGTGGAAATCGCTGCAGCCACGGCAAAGGATAAAACTTTAGCCCTTGTTAGATCTTGGGTACAGAAGGGGTGGCCCACGGCTCCCCCTGCAGACGAGTTTGCTGCATTTTTCAGGAAGAGGGTTGAGTTGTCCACAGAAAGGGGGTGTCTTCTGTGGGGGGAGAGGGTGGTGGTCCCAGAAGCATTAAGAGCAAGGGTGCTATGGCTTTTACATGTCAGCCACCCAGGGATTGTGCGCTCTAAGTCGCTGGCCCGAAGCTATTTCTGGTGGCCACAGCTAGACTCAGACATTGAACACATGGTGAACACCTGCGAAAGTTGCCAGAGCTCTCGCCCTGAGGAGTCCTGCCTTTCACACAGAGAATGGGACACAGCTAGGGGGCCGTGGTCCCGCCTCCACATAGACTTCGCAGGTCCATTCAGGGGTTCCTTTTTCTGCTAGTAGTGGATGCATACTCCAAGTGGCTAGAGGTGATTCCAATGCGCAGCACCTCATCAGCTGCAACCATAAAACAACTGCGCAGGCTGATAAGTACCTTCGGGATACCTGACGTCATTGTGAGTGACAATGCGAGTACCTTCACGTTGGCCGAGTTCCAGGCGTTCTTGGAGTCCAACGCCATTCGGCACATTACCTCAGCCCCCTTTCACCCTGCAACAAATGGCCAGGCGGAACGCCTGGTGCGCACAATGAAAGAGGGGCTGCGGTGCATGGGACCAGGGGATCTGGACCGGCAGCTCTGCCAGTTTCTGTTGGCATACCGGGTGACGCCATTGGCGTTGGGATTCTCCCCCGCTGAACTCCTCATGAAAAGGAAATTGCACTCATTGTTAACCAGGTTGGATCCCACCAGGGTGGAGGATAGGGGAAGAAACATTGTGCACAGCCCCACAAAAAACTTCCAGATAGGTGAACCTGTACATTGCAGAAACTACGCTACTACAGGGCCAGCCTGGGTGCCGGGTGTAGTCATTAATCAAACGGGACCAGTGTCATACTGTGTCGAGACCAACACGGGTCTCATCTGGAGAAGGCACGCTGACCAACTAAGGCATCGAGTGATTGGGGGGCCGGACAGAGGGGTCCAGCAGCAAAACTCAACGTTAGAGTTCTCCCCCTCCCGCTTATCCCAAGGGGGAGAAAACGAAGGGCAACAGTCCCAAACAAGGGGGGGAGCACAGGCTCAAATCTGTATCCTTTAGATACACCAGTTCTACCCAGTCCTTTGAAAGAGAGGAATGAGTTTGCCCCTGTTGCCCCTGAATTAGATTTTGAGTTACCAAACCAGGGGGGGGGGGTTCGGAGTGTTCCCCCACCAGTCCAACGAAGAGCGGGGTTTTTCTTTAGCCCCTAGTGCCCCCGGTTTCCCCACATCTGCATCAGAAACCCTTTCTCCCCCTTCTCCTACCCATACCAAAGCTGCAAGTCCGCAGCGAGTCACTAACGCGTCATCCTCTCCAATTGCAGGACAAGAGCCAGGAGGACACAGACGAGGGGGCACGGCCGAATCAAGCATAACGGCCGCACGCCCAAAATGCACATGCGGGAAACCAGTTTGGTTGAGGGACTTTGTCCCATCTTAGGGGGGAGGGATGTTGTGTATTGAATGTAATTGTAACCACACGAATGAGTGGATGTAACAATCTCTAATTGTAACACTGTAACCTTCTGTATGAGGACGCGAGCTAGTGGCCACCGGGGGCAGTAGCGAGCGCCCAGCTCAAATGGTACACATTCCTCAAATGCCTTCAGCTGCACGGGAAAGATTCCCATGCCCACCTCACCTGGACAAGAAAGGCGTGACCAAGGATGACATCACTTGGGCAGTAGCCAATGCCTGTCAAAGAGCCATATTCAATTGTATAGCCACCGCATAAAAGGAGCTGTTTGTCCGCCATTACCTCATGTTCATACTGTACTCCATGCAATAAAGATGTGCTAGGCTAGCTTACAGCCGTTTCCATTGTCTTGATTCCCAAACACTAAAATTTCCATAAAATCGACAAGCACAAATGCACAGAAGAAAATCAGTAAAGTTCCATCTAGAGAAAAATGGCAAAGTCCAACACTCAGCCCCTCAGAAAAATGACTAATTGTTGAGATGTCCCAGGCAAGATATTTTCTAAGTCTCTTCCATGGTGAAATAATTTCTATTTCCTATCTGTGCTCTCCAAAAGCCTGTTCAGATGTTCGGGGACAACTCCATTCTTCCAAACAATCCCAAGAAACTCTCTCTAGGAGCTCCAACAGCTTACTCCCATTGCCTTCCAGGCTCCTCCCAGGAGCCACCTGTCTCCACCCTCACCCCCCAGGGGCTTGGCAATGACCAGCATATCCTATCAGGATGTACACTCTTTATCCCTCCCTTAGAGTCAAGGGTGGAGATTCCCCTGATTGGTTAGAGGTGTGTTCAGTTTAGGGGCTTCCAAAAGACCACAATGAGGGCCTCTGGCCCCATCCCATGGAAATGGAATGTTCTTACTTGCTTTAGAAAGACTAAACATGGACTTTGAGCTAACATGTAAGTGAACAAACATGCCTTCAGCCTGGGGAACATACATAAGAGAGGCAGGCATGCCTTCTTGGCAATGTACCTCAAGCTTACCATAGCATTCCTGTGGCTTAGCAAGAGAAGAGCCCCTCCTGAATTCCCAGGGCCTCTTATCAGACTGCTCTGCCCCCCCCCCTCCTTCTTGGGTTATTCAGCTTGCCTTTGCTTAGACAAGCCTGCACATGCCTGAAAACAGGGCAAAGCCCTTAACTGAGCTGTTATCCATGGGTCTTTATATTTCAGGCCCACATATTTCAGATGGAAAGTTTACACTATCAGACCTTTATGGCGAGGTCTGCTCATTGAGCTAGGTGACATTAATGCTGTTACAAGCCCTCATGAGAGGCTTGCCTATTGGAAAGCCTGTTGGCTTCGTGAGACAGGAAATGACCCCTAGTGAACATCATGACAGCAGATAACTAGCCTATCCACACTTAGGACTAATGGCCTTCGGTGCCAAAGTCCACAGGGAAGGGGGATGGTCCCCATGTGGATTAAATCCCACTTGAATCCTTCTTGATGGAGAGCAACAGCTTTATCAACACCAACCTTGGGCTGATGAGGACTTTGTGTGCCAAAAGTACTCAGGACTAGAAAGTGACTCATGGAACTGGATCAGTGGTACAGGTGTCATGCTGTGATGCAGAAGTCAGATGAAAGGTCACTGCATTATATTCTCAGGACAGTCTTCATAGCTGATCACCATGAAGATTGCCAATATTTAGATTCAGAAGAAGAAGACAATGAGGAAGATCAAAACAAAGATGAAGATGAGGAGGAGAGTTGTTATTCTTGTTAGGGGATATAGGACATTGAAATACTCTTTAGGACCATCTTGTTCTATCAAGAAGAGAGTGGAATGAGGCTCCCATTCCAAGGAGGGAGTAGATTGTCAAGATCATTGAATCTATCATCTCCCCATTCCTCAAGGAGGTTACTGATAGCCACTCATAGTTGTCCAGAGTTGGCTGCTTCTGAAAAGTCCTATCTCTAAGGAGGTCTCAGTAGTAGGCACTCAGTTCCTGCTCAGCCTCCTACTACCACCAAGTAGATCGATTAAAGGACCCTCCAAGTCCAGCCATTTGGAAAGTAAGCAGCTCAGAGCTGTGCTGGCCTCATTTGTAGCAGACAAAGCTTTAGGAACTTTTTCAGATACTGGTAGGACTGAAGTATAAGTACCTTTGCCAATGCCAATTCCTCCTCTGCTGAGATGAGGAACACCACCAAGGCTAGGCCTACAAAGAAAGGCACTGGTGCTGTTGTGATGTAGGGAGATGTCCCTATTACCACAAAGTGGGGAGATACTTTTCTTCCTCTTTCAGGTTGTGGTAGATCTTGGACCAATGTGAAATTCATTACACCAAAGCTGAGAAGAATTTGGGTCCACTAATGATTTGCAGTAGAAAGGCAAGCATTTCTAATCACCAACTGTTCTACATAGCTGCAATAAAATGTGGGGGGGGGCAGGGGGGGGAGTTAAGCCAACTCGGCATAGATTTTAGTCGAACCACTACGTGCTCTGCTCAGTTCTGGTACTCAAATTCCTGGGCTCAGAATTATTTTAATTTAAGTGTCCTTCATAGCTGAAAAAAGGAACTAGAATAATAGGTCCCACCATCACATCCCTGCATAGAAACATAATACATTTCCAACAGCAGTAGTTTTGTGTTGTTGGCAATGCATATTGATAACATCCTGTTCCAAGTCTATGGGAGATGATAGGTCTTATAGTTCCAGGGTCTTCCTCTGTGAGAGACAAATTCTACAAAACATCTGAAGCTGCCTCCATCATCACCTCTTTAGGTCATATTTACCTAGCCTGTTTTCATGCTTCTCTGTCCGGTCTGAGGACATCCAGGGTTTAGGCTCTCCAATCAGTATACTGTCTATTCCTTATTGTACAGGGTAGTCCATATTTTATGTATCCAGTGTATCTGTGTGCTATGCGTATAGGGACCTACAGGCCACCCTGTACAATGAAAATTGTTTTTACCTGTTTTTATTATTTTCTATGAATATTATAAGCTGCTGTGAGCCTTATTTAGTAACTAAGGAGTGGGAGAGTTGCAATTACTGTATTATCAATCCCAATCAAATTATCATATGGGTGCTGGGGCATTTTCAATAGGAAGGGAGTGTTGTTGTTTTTTTAACCAGGTTGTTATATATCATAACAAAACAAAATAAGGTCACACAAGCCTGAAATCTGTTTGATCCTGGTTCTATAATGTCATTGGACCTCATAAGGATTGGGCAAAGTGTCTCCTAGTCTTTCCTGGAGGTACTAGAGACCATCTGCATGCATTCATCATTCAACCACTGTCCTTGCCCAGATGGTGAAGCTTTCGCCCATCTTAACTTTAAAAAAATATTAGGGGGGAAAGCTATACTACTTAGGGTCAACATAGAGAGGAAGATTACTGTCAGCTATCGTTGATCATCCATCTGTCTTTCTTTCCTACCTGAAGTGTAGGGAAGTTTACTGGAAGTACAAAATACCAGTGGACCAGAGGATTTGTGCCAAACATGATAATCCCAAAACAAGAATAGAGTTGGTTCATTACAATGGGAGATCTACAACTGGGGGAACTAATTTTCACTACACCATTTCCAAGTATTTATTCATTCATATTCAGGTTTGCAATGAATTTCTGTAATATGCTAGTTGTGATAGTGTAACAATGTCCTGTCTTATTTGGACATTTTTCTATCCCTCACCACCTGAGTACCCCCCCCCCCAAAAAAGATAAATCCTCTTCAAAAAGTTTCCAAACTAAGTTATTTTCCTCCTGCCTAGCAGGCACATATAGCTAATGTCTCCCTGCTGAAAGCATTAACTGATTGCATTGTTGCTTGAGCACAGCAGCTGTCTTTACACATTTAGACTCCCAGTGACAACAAAATTAAGGCAGCCTTCCTTCCTGATAAGCAATAAAATTATTTTCTTAACTTCTCTGGAAACAAAAGGCTCTTTAGAGTTCAACAAAGCACTGATGTCAAAGAGGATGGTCTCCCCATTTGCAATGGATGGTCCAGCAAGGATCTGGCAGTCTTTGCTTCCTCTACTTTCCCTTTTCATAAATATTGCCCTAAATATTTGGAAGGAGGAGTATAAGGAGGCAGTAGAAGAGAGAGGCATGAGAAATGGAGGCAGAAGTAGGCAATGATTAGAGTTGAGCAATATCCCTTTTGACCCTGAGCTACCCATTTTTATTAGCTTCCCTATTTAATTACCCATGATGTTCCTGTTTATCTAGCAGCTGAGCTAAAATTCAAAGGGTTGTAGGAGAAGATTGTAAATATGCTTGTGTAACTTATCTCAGGATCTCTGGAAATCACTGAGAAAGTTAAAGCTATCTGGCTATGCCCTGCAAGAGAAACTGTTGTTACTTTCCACTAATCTGTAAAGTCTTAGAAATATTATTTTGGCTATGAAATTCAAAATTAGCATTGGTGATGAGATATGTCTATGATAAAGTCCACCTAGACTAGAATATATGTACCTAAAACATGAAATATTTGTTTGTCTATGTAACACACCAATATCCAAAAATGGGTTATCTTAATAGTCAAAAATTGTGATGGTGATTGGGTGGTGGTGGTGGTGGTGGTGGTGGTGGTGGTGGTGATGATGATGATGATGATGATGATAAATTGTTTTAACTAGTCAATAGATGTAGGTTCATTAACTTCCTTTTATGTTTCCAGCCAACTAACTTATTCAGCTCCCACTTCTACTTCAGTGGGTTATCTCTTTCTGCCAACTCTCTCACATTATCCCTAACTCTAGGGCCTAATTCCTCTCATGTCTAGTTAGACTAGATAGTTAGTATAGTGCTTTTACCACACAATCCCATCTGAGCAATGTGCCTGAGCAAGCAGAATGAATGTGATGCTAGTGTTCATCTTGACCACTCATAAAATGGAGCAATCTGATTGGTAAGCAATGGGAAAGCAGAACATTTCATCAAATGTCTTTTCTCATTTATGGAACTGCCACTTATAAAAATAAGGACTTTGAAGCATATAGTTCAGCCTTGAGTAAGTATCTCCTAGCAAACTAATGATCTGCATCTCAACTCCCGATGGTCTCATTCAGCTACCACTTCTAAATGACCTTTTCAGCTGACTCCAATTCCTTACATCTTTCCATCTCCACTTAGTTACTCCTCCACTTTTTAAAAAGTATGGCAGTTAATTGACAAGTGTAGGTGCCAATTTTTTTGCCCTCAGGATCCTTCGGGGAAGATGCATGGGTTGCTGGGGGAAAACAAGATGTGGAAAGAGAAAATAAAGTATGAAGAAGAAACCTGAAACCCACTGCCCACTTTTAATATGTCAGTATTTTTGGTGTTCTGGATGACTCTGACACCTATTTAAAAACGAATCACAGTTCTTGGAAAGAGTTCCAGGAGCAGCATCATGCCTTTCATCACTACCATTTGCAGAGAAAAAACTTTTCAGTTCGTGTATGTTCCTCATGTGAGCAAGATCGTGAAAAGAAAGCCAGCATTTTGGCTCACATTGAGAGCCTACTTGAATGGAGGTTGTTCTCCTCCAGACAGTTGTCTTCTGTGATGAAAGCCATGATGAAAGGAATGGGCCTTGCACACTAATTGCATGTGCTTCTACACCAGGGGCACCTATGGGTCAGATCTGGTCCTGATGCCAACTCATCTGGCCCCCGGTGTTCTCATTGCTCCTGGAAGTGGAAATATGGGTGTGTTTTACTTCTGCTTCCAGGAGCGATGAGGGCAGTGTGGGCCAAATGAATATTGATGGATCTGGCCCATGGGTGATAGTTTGGGCACCCCTGGTTTAAGCAGAGAAAATGGCAGCTTAAAATCTATCTCATCCTGTTGCAAAAACAGATTGCAAGGAACATTTTACATCCGCTTCTGCTGCCCGAAATGTTTAAGCACCCCTGTTCTACAGTTTAATGGCAACAAATAGGAGACACCCATCACACAATTCTACTCATGTCTGGTCAGGAGTACAGTCTATTGAATTCAACATGACTTACTTCTATGTAAAGAAATAATAAAACTGATTTTTATCATCTGAGTCAGAGTAAAAAAAAAATAGTAAGCAGTGCATGGCTGTGAACTTGAAAAGAAAATCTTTAGGATAATTATATGCAGCCCTCCTCCAGCAGGAGCTAAGCTCTAGGCAGAAAAAAAGAAAGCATTTTCAGCATGAAATGATACATATCTGCAAACAGCAGGATATGTCACCTCTTTTCTGAAACCCTTTGTCTAATCTCTCCCACCCACCCTTCATCTCCCCTTTGTAACATAATGTAGAAAACCTGGCCTCTGTTTCTTGTAGCATGCCTGAAAACCTGTAAGAAAATTAATGTGCATGTTTACATATAGATATCTGCCGTATCCTGGAATAATGGCTCTTTTGTGCTCTTATACCATAAGAGCAGTTGTGCCAAAAAATAAAAAGGGAGGAGGGCTTACATTTAGATTGCACTGTTTTATAGGATTTAAAATGCTCCTAAATCAGTACCTTGAAAATAAATTACAATGTTTCCCCCATGCTTCTTCACGGTCTGTAGTATGATTATCATAACTACAAAGGAGAGGAAGATACCTAATGTCAAAAACAGATATGAGAAGCGAGCTCAACAATATGTGGGATTCAGCCAGCATGCCCTGGTATGCCCGTACTGGTAGTAGAAATTCCAGCTGGCCCCGCCCAACTGGTTGCCAGAGCCTCGGGTCGTAGGCCTGTGCCTGCCTCCTGTACCAGTGGTGCAGCCTCCCTAGGCTTCCCCCATCTGGTTGCTGGAGCCTTGGGTCATAGGCCTGTGCCTGCCTCCCGTCTGGGTGGTGTGGCCACCCACTCACATGGCCACACCCAGCAAGTCACATGGCCACCTGGCTGAGCCCACCATGCCGTACCCACAGAGGAGGTAGTAAAATCTTTGAATCCCACTACTATGCTAATCAATATATTTTATCACCAACATCCCCGTAGGAGTAGATTTGCACCATTTATTTGAAGACTGATCAATAAGCTGAAAGGATTTAAGAGCTTTTCTTATTCTCAGGACTTCTTCATACATTGTAGCGCCAGGCCAGTGGGTAGCTCCTAGAAAAGCAGATCCACTGAACCAGGGGCTGAAATTCTGTTTCACAGTTCTGCCTATAAATTAAAAATATGCCATTGGTGGTTAAAAGCTTGTTTTTTTGCAGTTTTGGGGTGTGCATGCTTTGTGCACAATGCAATGAAGTCACATATACAGTAGAACTCCGTATAATGAATGTCTCATACAGCAATTAAATCGTTCAACAACAAGGATTTGAAAAAAAAACACCTTGTGCCCCGTATAACAACTAAAATTGATATATGATGCAATGCATCTCTAAGGGGAAAAATCATACAACAAATTTTTGATGTTGAACAATTTTCCCCATAGAGATATTCGTTGTATGATGCATCCCATAGGGAAAATCGCTATACGATGCATGCATTGTATAGCAGTTTTTTCATACAACAACGAGCCCTGTGGGACAGATTAAAATTGTTGTACGAGGTACCACTGTACCTTCAAATTGCAAAAAAGAGGCCTTTAATAAGTGATAGTCCACTGCTGCTGCTGACATCTTATGCAGATGTATTTCTATTGATCTATCTAAATGAATATTGCAAGGACAAGTATCACAAGCATCATAAATATATATACATTTATCAAACGGTGGGAAACAAGAGTGAGATAACAACATTGAATGCTACAGCTTGTACAACCCAAATTCCTTTGACCAGCAGCAGAGCAGGAGTTTCTAGAAGAATTAAATAAGAATTCAAATGTCCCTTTGATCCCAAATGAGAACAAAAATGCAAGCGCGGTACCAAAATGGCCGCTGCACTCTTTACGCCCCCCCCACCCGGACTGACATCCGGGTCAGTCAGGGGGCGTGGCCATCCCTCTATAAAAGGGGTGGCCATGAGGCAGCCTCGCTGCCATTTTAAAGAGAAGCGACGGAGCAGAGAAGTCCACTCTGACGCTGCTCCCCCCGGCTTGCTCGCCCTTTTCCTTTTACAAATTTGATCGGAGGATATCTCTCCTCCGATCAGTGCCTGCTTGGGTGGGTATGGCACCCAAGCACAAGTCCCTGGCGGCCCCTAGGCCATGACCTAGGGGGAGGGCTCGTCCCACCCCCTCGACCTCCTTGGGGCAACCACCGGGCTGGAGGGCTCAGGTGGCTGCCCCACAGGGGGGTGGCAGGGTTACAATCCCCACTGCCACCAATGAGGGTGACCAGGCCTCTGCCTACCCACCCAGTTGGAGGACTATGGCGGGGGCTGCGCAGGCCTGCTCCCCTGGGGTTTCTACCCCTGTTGCACCTTTGCCCGGCATGGGGCATAGCGGCCCATTTGGGCGCGGCACAGGATTGCACCCCACTGCTCCACCGGCCCCCCATGGGCCAGATTATTGGGCATAGGGGCCCATTTGGGCGCGGCGAGGGATTGCGCCCCACCATTCCACCGGCCCCCCATGGGCCGGATTATTGGGCATGGCCCTTTTCTGGCCAGGGATTGCCACATGGTTTTATCCCTCCGCCCACTCATCAATTGCCCGGCGGCCCATCCGGCCCATCCGGCCCACCTTATTCTGGTGGGTCTGACGCTGTGGATGCTCTCCTTGCCCACATATCGGCACTCAAGGTATCTATAGGAATTGCTCCACCACCTTTGGATGGTGGGCTTGGCAGCTCTTCAGCTCCGGCCCACATGCCAGCCACGGCCGCGCAGCAGGCCGCCAACAGGGTTGAGCTGCTGGAGGCCATCAGGCCAGCGTAGGCTGGTGCCTCACAGCTCCCCATCAGGCAATGGCCAGCAGGGCATTCCACCAGGGACCGGTCCTGCTTGGCATGGACGCACCGGGACACAGAGCTCGATGGCCATCATGAGCTCCGACGCTCACCGCTGGCCGGAACCCCCAGTGGGGGCAGCCCATGGGGGTGCACCGAGTGAGTATCCTGGTCAAATCAGCATGCCGTGACACTATCTCATAACACTGGGGGTTATAGTGGCCATGGCCGCAACAGGCCAATTACCCCCAGTTTCTTACAGGGGTGACCGCCTCAATGCTTCTGCCTAACTTCTTGAGGGTCCGATAGGGCATATTATGTGTTCCCCCACTCCAATCCGTGACAACAGCGGCCCTGCTGATGGTCGGTTACTCCCTACCCCTGGGACCATGTATCCCAGGCTACTAGGGAGAAGATATGGCATGGGGAAGCTATTGACATTTTCACCCTCCTGCACCGTGAACCCACTGGGGAGTAGAGGGAGAGGCAGGACGACAGGGACAAGGAGTTGTCCCGTCGTCATAACCCGCCTCGCACTTGGGCCAATTGGTTACCGGCCTATTGGATATCCATGGCAGAATATCTAAGGGCCCGTCCTGATTTGGCCATCCCAATGGTCCAGTACCTGGACAATGTTTACCGGGCCGTGGCTGATTTCCCTGGCCCGTCATGGTTGGCCTATGATGAAGAACTTAGGATGAGGGCTGCCCTTTACCCTGAGATGCGGTGGGATGAGCCCTGCTAGCAGTTGTGGCTACTATATATGACCCCTACGCGGCCAGTGCCTATGCTCCGTACGAAGAGTCTATTTGCAGGCAACTAGCTCCGTGGCTTTCTTTGAGGCTATGAGGATCAGTGAGCTGGTCACACTTTCAACACGGGACATGTTCTGCAGGGCACTGGAACTGGAAGATGTGTCGCTCGACTGGGAGTGGGCTCTGTGGAGGATTCGCTCCTCAAGGGCCGGTCAGCAGGGAAAGGGTAGTAGCATGATGCTGCTATCTGTCCGGTTGTGCCCTACATGCGTTTGTGGCAGCGTGTGGTTCATGCCCTGGCCTGTTGTTCTGCGACCATGATCAGTCTCCCCTTACCAAATTACAATTCTGGAGGGTTACCAGGACGGCGCTCCATAGTGCGGGGGTCCCTGGGGCTCGTTACAGTACCCATTCATTCCGGATAGGCGCTGCATCAACTGCAGCTGCAGTTGGGTACTTGGAGCCTGACATACGTCACATGGGCAGGTGGGGATTTGCGCCTTTTTTCTCCGTCTGTTTGTCCCCGCACTGCATGAGTGCCTTGTTATGCCCTCAATTCTCTCTCCTTCTCTTACAGACCCTGTGTGTTTCTACACACTGGTGCAGTGTGGCTGGTGGGCCACAATTTATGTGCACTGGGCGGCACAGTACGCTGCTTCGTCAGAGTGGGGACCCCATCTCAGGCTACGTGCAACCGCGCGTATGCAGTGGTACGGTGTGCACTGCATGAGGTGGCGGGAACTGTTGCCATTCCTGATGTCCATTGGGGATGCTGAACCGCCAGATGTTTTAATTCTGCACCGCGGAGGCAATGATCTTGCACAGATCACTTGTCTGGACTTAAAGACTTCTGAGTGCAGTGACCTGGCGTTTCTTTACCATTGATGGCCGTACACATGGTTGCTATGGTCAGACATCGTGCCGAGGCACTATTATAGGGGAGGCATTGCCCCCCGTGGTTGGACTGTGCCCGGTGGTCTGTGGACAGGGCTGTTGCCTGGTTCCTTATCGAGAATGGCTTGGGGGACAGCCATTCGTCGTCCGGGGATAGGGTTACAGGATTTTAGCCTGTATTCTGGAGATGGGGTTCACCTGTCAGCAAGAGGATGCACCTCTTTTGAATGACGTACAAGCGGGCCTGGTGACCGAATTGTCGGTCAGGGGGGGGCGGATCTCTGATGCAATTTTGTCAATGTTTGCCAAGTGTAAGGTGTCTCTCTGGGAGTTGCAGGTGCTTCACGGCCACCTCAACTTCGCCTGCAGAGTGGTGACACCAGGCAGAGCCTTCGCCAGGCGTCTGTGTGGACCCTATGGTGGGCCTTTCTAAACGACAACACAGTGTACAGCTGACTAGGGGTTTACAAGCAGACCTTTCGGTTTGGCTCACATTCCTAATGTACTTTAATGGCGGATCCTCCTGGAGATCTGAGCTTATGGTCAGCCCCCAGTTTCAAGTATAGTCGGATGCCTCCGGCTCCCTGGGCTATGGGATTTATTTTGAAGGACAGTGGGTCTGAGGTCAATGGCCTCAGTCATGGCAGGGCATGGATCGCTTATGCGATCTTACGTTCCTGGACGGTTTTTTTCCCAATTTTAGGGGGCACTTATGCTCTGGGGGGACAGGTGGGCTAATTCGGTGGTTCACTTTTGGTGTGACAATGCTGCGGTAGTGCACATTGTCAACTCCCAAAAGTCTAAATCCCCCAGAGTTATGGCCTTAGTTATCCAATTTGTTCTTAGGTCCTTGCGCCTTAATGTGCTCTTCAGGGCCAGACATGTGCCAGGCATTAATGACAGTATTGCTGACGCTTTATCCTGCCTGCAGATCTCCTGGTTCCGTGCCTTGGCTCCAGACACAGAGGAACTTCCCTCTCCACTCCCGGCCGAGATATGGACATTTGGCGAGGAGAGGTGATCCGGGCGATCAGCATGTCTTTGGCACCTCACTCGCATAAGGCGTATCAGCATACACTCCTTCTATTTAGGACTTTTTGTAGGCAAAGGCAGTTGCCTGAAATGTGGCCGATACTGGTCGACCAGGTTTTACAGTATATGGTGCACCTTCATGATCAGGGGTTGGCCCCACGCACCATCGCCACCAGGCTTTCCGCCTTGACATTCTTGGCCAGGGCACGGGGCTTTACTGACTGGGTGAGTAACTTCAGCATATGCCGTGTATTGGAAGGGTGGACATGTGAACGTGGCCGCCGCCCGGACACACGTCACCCTGTTTCACCAGGTATTCTGACCCACCTTGCACGAGGTTGGCATAGACTGTGTTACGATAGGTATGAGGAGTCTCTTTTTCATGCAGCTACCACCGTAGCTTTCTTTGGAGCTCTGAGAATCAGCGAGCTGGTCCCATTGTCAAAGGGGGACGTATCTCGTAGGGCACTGGAACTCGAAGATGTGTCTATCAACCAGGAGTGGGCTCAGTTGAGGATTCATTCCTCGAAGGCCAATCAGCATGGAGTAGATAGTGGTGTTAGATTGCTACGATGTACATTTGCTGACATCTGTCCGGTTGGTGCCCTACATGCAATTTTGGCAGTGCGTGGTATGTGCCCTGGCCCGTTGTTCTGCCACCAGGATGGGTCTCCCATTACCAAATTTCAGTTCTGGAGGGTGACAGGTACGGCTCTTCACAGTGTGGGCCTCCCTGGGGCTCGTTATGGCACCCATTCATTCAGGATAGGCGCCGCATCAACTGCGGCTGCATTTGGGTTCTCTGAGGCTGATATATGTTGGATGGGCAGGCGGGGGGTCCGTGCATTTTTCCTTATATGTACGTCCCCTCACTGTATGAGTACCTAGTTATGTCCTTAATTCCTTCTCCTTCTTTTACAGACCCTGTGTGTTCACGCACACCGGTGGCAGTGTGGCTGGTGGGCCACAGTTATGTGCACTGGGCGGCACAGTATGCTGCATCGTCGGAGTGGGGACCCCATCTCGGGCTGCGTGCATCCGCACGTATGCGGTGATATGGTATGCGCGGCATGAGATGGCGGGAACTGTTGCCATTCCTGATGTCCATCAGGGATGCTGGATGTGTCAACAAACAAACTGTTGCCATTCCTGATGTCCATCAGGGATGCTGGATATGTCAACAAACAAATTGATACAAATTGATACATGTAGCCAATAGCCATTGGCATTTTGGGTGGAACCTTACCAGTGCTACTGCGGCCTGCTTGCCTTAAAGAATTACAATTGGATGATACACCAATTGAAAGTGATAATTTGGACTAGGGCATTATTCAATAAAAGTGGCCCAATGCCTTTAATCCAATACCGGTTTCTGAGTCTTTATTTGGGTGGGTGTGCCTGCAATGCAAGTAGTAGTATATCTTCCATAACATAGAAGAATTGGCTCCACATATAAACAGTCTCTAGTCCTGCTTTCCCTATGAGGTTTCTGTGTACAGATTGAACAGATAAGGAGATAAAATACATCCTTGCCTGCCATCTTTGCCAATAGTAAACTACTCTGTTTCTCTACATTTCTCCTAATGGCAGCTTCTTGTTCACATATAGTTTATACATCAGGACAATCAAGTGTACAGGCACTCTCAGATCTCTCAGAACCACCCATAGTTTCATGATTCACACAGTCAGAGATTTTGCTGTAGTCTATAGCTCACATGGCTGTGAGAGCTGGACCATAAGGAAGGGTGAGTGCAGAAGAATAGACACCTTTGAACTGTAGTGCTAGAGAAGACTCTTGAGAGTCCCTTGGACTGCAAGGAGATCAACTCAGTCAATCCTAAAGAAAATCAACCTTGACTGCTCCTTGGAAGGACAAATACTGAAGCTGAGACTCAAGTACTTTGGCCACCAAATGAGGACTCATTGGAGAAGGCCCTGATGTTAGGAAAGATTGAAGGCAAAGGGATAGTATGAGATGGCTAGATGGCATCCTTGATGCAGTAAGTATGGATCTGGGCAGAATATGGAGGATGGCACATGACCGAGGAACCTATCTTGGTTCAATCAGCAACCTAAATGGGGACTGCAACCAAACAATCAGAAGACGACTGACACTGGGAAGGGCAGCAATGAAATAATTAGAAAAAACCATCAAATGTAAGAATGTGTCACTGGAGCTGAGAAGACCAAGGTTATTCATGCTGTTGCATTCTTAATCATGATATATGAATTTGAAATTTGTCTTAGGGTATATTGGAGGATGGATATTGCAGACAGAGAAAGGGGCATCACCAGGTGATTTAGTAGAGTTGAGCTTCATCTAAGGGAGCCCTGAGATCTACTAAGTGCTGGAGAGCTAGAAATCTTTGGTCTTCCACCTGACACCTTATTGTCTAACCTGGAGCTGGTACTTTGTTTGGTCCCAAACACATATTTCTGTCTTCATCATTATGATCTCAAAACCCAAAAACAAAAAGGTTGAAGAACATATACCTGTAGGTCAACATCAGAAGTATTCCCACCCCCACCCCCAACCCCACATCTCTATTTTTCATTTAGGTTTTGGAAGTAGAATTGATGTACTTTCAGCATTATTGATGGAAAAACTGCTGCTCCTAGAAGCCTCTAAGAGAAGGAAAACACTGTTTTGTGCTACATTTTCCCATTAAAATCCCATTGGGGCTTGAGAATGGCTCCATGGATTCCCGAAGGCCCACACAAGTGTCTGTTGGGACCACTTCACCCCCCCCCCCAAGAGCCAGTACACTTTGCACTACAGTATCTAAAGGTGAATTAAAAGAGAATGCTTCTTTGCCAACAAAATAATTTCAGACTTTATTTACTTCGTATTTTCACAACACACATGAATGCTAATCTTTGGGAAATCGCACGTAGCAAATACAATTTTACCTCTCCTGTCTGGTTCTTTCAGTATGAAGCTGTAAATTAGCTTCAGCCTTTCAGAATGTAATAGAGACATTTATATTCTAAAGCAATCTGTTCCATTCTGCTTTATATGAAAATGTGAATTAACACTGCTGATGTAGCAAATACAAAATTGGTTGTAATGTAAAATGCACCTAACATTAATAATAGTCAGAAGTTATTAACCATGGTAAAAGGAACACTATACTAAAGAAGTTAATATCTTGAAAAAGGTCTATAGCCGAGGTCCATTTTTATTTACATTGGACTTTCAACATTCCCTTTGCATTAATTTGCAATTCCCTTTCATTAATTTGCAATAGGGTTTTGTTATGTGGTTGTTATATACCTCCCTGTAAAGTCATGTTTTTGCCAAGGGAAAGCCTTCTTTTTGTTTTATATGTTTGTCTGTGTGTGTACACGTGTGCATGTATGACACAAATAAATGGTTTTAATTGGAAGATGTCTTGCTAGGGACATGGAAGTTTAAAATTAAGAGTTAAAATGAAATATCATTCTGGTTCTCTATGAATCTGTCTAGCAAGTGATAAGAATATAGGTCTAGAAGACTCCTATTTAAATGTGCTTTGAGACAAGAGTACCTCAGGCAGAAAGTCTCATCTTACACAAATGTAGACATCCTGCATGCAGGGAATATGCAATGTATCTCCTGCTTTTGTTATACCCACAAGATCACCCAGAGGTAAAGAAAGCAATCAGAATAATTTCATTTCATATCACTTTATTTTTGTATACCGCTTAATTCAACCAGAGGTGACTCTAAGCAGTTTACATCAAGGAAAGTGCAAGAAACAGTAATAATAATAATATACAAAATCAAAAACATCAAAAATCATACAGTAAACAAAGTACAATAAACAAAATAAATACATTAATGATGTACACAAGGGCAAAAGTACAGCAAATACAATAAATACAGTTCAATCAAAATACAATAGCATATCAGGGCACAACAGTCAACCTGACAGCAGCAAAAACAATAAATCAATTCAATTCACCCCAGCCCCGCCCTCCCAAAAAAACCCTTAAGTCAAGGAACCTGCTGCTGCTGCAAACCCAAAGTCCTGACCAGCGGTGTGGCGGTGGTGGTGGAGGATTCCAGGAGTCGACGAAAAAAATTCATGGTGGCTCCCACCCACTCCCAATCCAAGGAGCCAATGGTGTGGGGCCCTGGGAGGCACAGGGAGTGCCGGCACGGAGTGGTGGTGGCATCTCCTTTTCTGCCCTCTGGGTGGGCTGGCCCGAAGGATGGAGGCACCGGTGGCGGCTCCCACCTGCGTCGAATCCCGGGAGCTAATGGTATGGGTAGGAAGCGCTGGCCTTGGGAGGTCAAATTAGCCCTCCTCTCAAACAAAGCACTTTATAAAATCCCAGTGGTAGAATGGGGCACTCCCTTGGCCCTTCTATTTTTATTTGTTTTGTTTTGTTTTTGTTTGTTACCTTGCTGCTCTTTGGTAGACTTTCATCTGGTTTGAAAGTGTGACTAAGTCAGAATTGGCTGTGAAAGAAGAGGTGTACAAAACATGACTTTGGAATGGTCAGTAACTTCATTTTGGTGTAGACCTCCATGCAGTGCTGGGCATCAGCCGGTCTGCCTCGGTCCGCGCAGACTGGTAGTAGATCTGGCTGGCTATGCCCCCTCCCCACCCCACCCACCTCTTCCCGGGAGAGTGGGCGATCCGATGCCATCGGCTTCGGCTCTTCCTTTGTTCTTCTCCAGAGCAGCTGCTGCTGCCTCCTTAATAGGCTGCAGGTGCCGCTCGGGTTGTGGTGGAGGTGGTGACATGTGCATACCTGGCCCTAGGGGAAGGGGAGGGGGAGCTGACACTGCACCACCCAGAGCAGCCTGCCTGCCCCCACTGCTGCTCCTTGCCTCCTTCTAGCAGCAACAACAACTTTTGCGATGCCTGGACCTAGTCCTTCAGGAAGAGAACTTCCTACAGGATGTCTGTCTGGGCATTGCGAGAGGTGTCCAGGCAGCATGGCACAAGCAGGGCAACTCTCGCAATGCCCAGAGTCAGACAGACATCCTGCAGGAAGTTCTCTTCCTGCAGGACTAGGTCCAGGCATTGCAAAAGTTGCTGCTGCTGCTGCCGCTGCAGCTGCTAAAAGGGAGGCAAGGGGAGTGGCAGTGGCAGGGGCAGGTGAGCTGCTCTGGGTGGCATGACATCAGCTCCCCCTCTCCTTCCCCCAGGGCCAGGCGCGCACATGCCGCCACCTCCACCAACACCCGCGCGGCACCTGCAGCCTATTTAGGAGCCAGCAACAGCCACTCTGGAGGAGGAGAAGGAAGGAAGAGCCATTGTCACTCTTGGGAGGCGATGGGCGGGATCGCAAAGCTGCAGCAGGCGCTGTGCTGGACTCAATGGAAGACTCAAGGAGGAGGGAAAGCCAAAGCCATCGCATGAGCACTCCTTCCGTGGGCCAGGGGGGAATGAAGGCCGTGCAGCTCCCTAAACAGCAGTGAGTCTTTAAGGTGCCACAACATTTTTGTGTTTTTGTTTTGTTTACCTCCTGATCTGCTTGCACAGAATAAAACTTTTGAATTGGTAGCCATTTTATTCTGTGCAAGCATATCAGAGAGTAAACAAAAAAATGTTGTAGCACCTTAAAGACTCACTGCTGCTTCCAGATAGACTGCAGCAGGCCCAGGACGCTCCACGGTAAAACAGAAATGACCACTGAACCCTAGAGTTAGATATGACTGGCTTTCAAGCAAGGGATACCTTTACCTTGCTCAAAAGCCAGTCATATCCCACGCTAGGGTTCAGGTTGTTCATCTCTGTTTCAAAGCCAAAGAGCCAGCGCTGTCTGCTTCTGCAGACGTTTCCATGGTCATGTGGCAGGCATGGCTAGACACCGGAGTGCACGGAACACTGTTTACCTTCCTACCAAAGTGGTCCCTATTTATCCACTTACAATTTCTTGCTTTGGAACTGCTAGGTTGGCAGGAACTGGGACAGAGACGGAAGCTCACTCCAACATCCAGCACTTGGGTCTCCAACTCCTGACCTGCCACCTTACAGCCAGAGCCTTAGCCACTTGAGCTCAGTGATTAAGAAGCTTGCCTTGTTAGCTGGAAGGCCGACATGACCATTTGAGCTCCCGTCTCTATCCCAGCTCCTGGCAACTGCAATTTGATAAATAGGAACCACTTCGGTGGGAAAGGTAACAACATTCTGGTGTCTAGTCATGCCTGCCACATGTCCACAAAAACATCTACAAACAGACAGTGCTGACTCTTTGGCTATAAACAGATGAGCACTGAAACCTAGAGTCAGATGCGACTGGCAGCTTTGGATCTAACAATAGGTAAAGGTAAAAGTTGCCCTTGCTCAAAAGCCAGTCATATCTGACTCTAGGGTGCAGTGCTCATCTCAATTTACAGCCAAAGAGCCAGTGCTCTCTGTGTTTGCAAATGTTTTCATGGGCTATGTGGCAGGCCTGACTAGATTGGCCACTCAGTCACATGCCCACCGATTAGGCAACACCCACAATTAGGCCACACCCACCAGTTAGGCCACATCCACCAGTTAGGCCATGCCCAACAGTTAGGCCACGCCCATGATGTGGTAGTAATTTTTTTTGGTGCCCATCACTCCCTCCATGCAGCATTATCTTTACCTGAAGCTAACTGTCTCGTGTTCCTGGGATCCTCCTGACAAAGCATGGCCAACTTTCTTTTGAGCTAAATTCATTAAAAGACCAAATTACAATTTTAAGGCAGATAATCATTATAGATAAGTTTTCTCTTATACAATCCTGCTTATGGTTTAAGACAGTGATGGTGAACCTTGGCACTCCAGGTGTTCTTGAACTTCAATTCCTAGATTGCTGACTTGGGCTTCTGGGAATTTAAGTCCAGGAACACCTTGAAGTGCCAAGGTTCACCATCACAGATTTAGGACCTTTGTTCTCTTGCAATCTCAAATCAGGATTTCCCTTTTCTTTGCATTGCTCTAATTGAAGTTGCCATCCCAACTGGTTTCCCTCTAAGACAATCTGACATGACTAGGTCTCTCTTGCTCGAAATCCAGTTGTGTCATCTCCATTTACAGTCAAAGACCCAGTGCTTTCTGCATCTGCAGTCATTTCCATGGCCATGCAGCAGGCATGAGTGGACACTGGAACACATGGAATGTTGTTACCTTTCCTTCCAAAACAGTATCCACAGTAAAAACCACTACATACGAATTTTTCCCCCATTCCACAAGGTTATTTGTATGCCGAAAAAAATTGTATGTCAAAGACACGTTGGATTACCAGAAGATGTCACCATATATTTTTTGTATGCCAATTATTTTCTATTAAAAATTTGTATGTTGATTTTTTTAGCCAGAATTTCTATTTGTATGTTAATTTTTTGTAAGTCGAACCATTTGTATGTCGGGGTGCCACTGTATTTATCTACTTGCAATTTCTTGCTTTCGGACTGCTAGGTTGGCAAGAACTGGTACACACAATGGGTACAAAGGAGATGCAATTTCAGCTACTCTTCCAGCTATTTTAGGGAGTACTTTCTCCCCCCACCAGTTTATTTCCCCATTTTTTTATGTATTGGAAAGATTCTAATTTCATATCTTTTTCACTGTAGCAACATCTGCAATCTGAAATGTTTAGTCCCTTACCTTGTTACTTCTTCTAGCAGGTAATTTTGGCACAAGGATTGAGAACAACAACAGGCCCTCTCTTTAGATATTTTTTGAATGTCTGAAAAGAAATTCATTTGCAAACAAAAACAGATTTAGAGCGTATAGCCACAGTGATAGCCCTTGCTTTTGCTGCTTCCCATTGGTAGCAACAAGTTAAAGGCTGGCAATGTTGTTACCTAAGCTCACTTAGGAGTGTAGACACCTACACTTTTTTAGGGGGAGGGTAGTTTTTAAGCAGTTTTTAATCATGTTTTTTTTTAAGACTGTGAACCACCCTGAGTTGGCCTTGGCCAAGTCAGCGGTATATAAATTGAAATAAATAAATAAATAAAATACAGAGGAGGATAGCTACAAGTCTCCCAGAGTTCACCTCTTTTTCATTAACCAGCACTTACAGTCTCCACAATTCATTCTGAGACATTTGTGGGAGAAAGAATTAAATAACATTTCTTTACTTGCTGTTACTTGGAATTACAGGTCTGAGCATGTTGCATTTTTTTCTGCATGCATGCTCACAACCAACCAAGGAGATCAACAGTTACAAACAAATGATACCAACCAATATATAGAGAGAAAGAACGCAAAGGAGAGACAGGCACATGGTTTTTTAATTCAGAGACTAGAAGAAATGACTGGTTAATGCTAAATAGAAAGTCACCTCAGCCCAGAAAATTCCCTTCCAGTCATTTCAACTACATCAGCAAACATGACTGAAATTAGAACTCCCAAACTTCTTATGTTCTTCTGTGCTTTGTCTTATGAAGGCACTCTCCTATCTGGTTACTAATATTCATGTTATTTCCTGGAGTATGTTCATAGAAACAGGTCAAATTGCATGCGCGCTGGCAGGCCCTCTGCCAAGCGCGTGCTTTGCTGGTGCCCCCACCCAGAGATGGGAGCACACCTATTTCCCATGGTCGGGCAGGGAGGAACCAGCACCCCTTTATAAGGGGTGGCTCCTCCCTGCCCCACCCTTCGTGATTCTGCTCCCAGAGAAGCTTCTGCTTCTCCTTTGGCAGTGTTTTATCTCATGAGGCCCACGCTGAACCGGACAGTTCCTGCCTGCCCATGGTCCCCCTCGTTACTGCCTTACGTCCTTACTTGCATGGCCCCTGCAGGCAGGTCCAAGCACACCTCGGACGGACGTTCATGCATCCGCCTGTCACTTTGCTTTTGGAGTGACTCCGAGTGGCCTCCAACCCCCTCCTGTCTTCTGCTCCTGCCTCAGCACTCCCCGGGCCGGCCGAGGCTGAGCCCAGATGGTGCGCTTTTGCCCTCTCTTTTCTCCACAGGCTGTTGGAGGTCTCTGCTGCACCTCCACTTCCTTCCTCTGACCCCCACCCGGATGGCACCTCTCTCCGTCCCACCTTCTTGGCACCCATTGCAGTACCCCTTCTTCCCTTCAGAGCAAGCTTCAGCCCCAGGCCCTCCCCACCCCTTCTGTTGGGCTTGCCGGCCCTGACCCTGGTGCTGCTTTGTCCCCTTCAGTTCTGGCTACCTCTTCCCTCTTTGCCTCTCCTATTTCCGGTGTTGGGTGCTTCTGTGAGTATATCGGTCAAGTAAGCTCTCCCATTTCTGCCGGCACCACGCCCATCTCTCTCCACCTGGTCTTGGCACTGGCCCCATCATGGGCAGCTGCCCCCAGGTGTTCCGCTGGGCCACAGGGGGCTCCCCTGGCCCATGCCTTCCTGGCTGGCCCCCCAACAACTCCTTACTCCCTCCTATGCCTGGACCCCTTCCAGCCCAGTCAGTCCAGATCGGAGCAATGTTCCTCTGGTTGCCCTCTCCCCTGGTGACACTGCTCTCCCTGTGGGTTGTCATTATCTTGATGAACCAAACTGCATCCATTTTACTTTCTGACTCTATCTTAGGCTACTTGAAGTCAAGGACAGAGCAAAGGTTGGGGGCAGGAGTACTTGGAGAATCCCCAAGTCCCTAGCCAATCATGAAATACTCCACCTCTTCCTGACAGGAGGGGTAGTAGCAGATCTCTCTTATTGGGTATCCTTATCTAATGGGAGGACAAATCTGATTGGAAACTGCTATCTGATATAGGAGTGGCTCACTTTCATAGGTTTCACTTATCTAGACCAAACCTCCAAGGTGGAGCAACTTTCCTATTTAAGGAGTTGCATCAAGCCACTCAAATCGGGCTCCTAGCTCGAGACCAAGAGTTTCATTAGGACTTTGCCCCCCATCTCTGAGAGGAGACTAAATAGCTAAGGAGCTAGCCCTGCCAACGGCTATGCCAGAGCAATACTCTGATTAACTCTGTATTTCTGTGTTTTCTGTACTTTGTCTTTTTCATATTCTTTGCTAAATAAAACCTTGCTGCTATATGGAAGGAGTGGAACTCAGTCTATCAGGGAATACAATTATTATCCAGTTCTCTGCCTCCATGCTACCAATCTAAAAATGCATATTCCCTGGTTAAGAGAATCCACCCCGGGGCTTGAGGACAGGTAGTGAGAAGCTTCAGTAAATGTTGCAGGAGGTAATGTGTGTGACAATTCAAACAGGGGCAGCTTACTGAACACACACAACCTCCTTGCCATAGTTCCAGGTCCATGGAGAGTGTGATATGGGTGACCACCTGCTTCAGTCTACCCACGACAAAATAGTATGGGGCAAGTACATAGACCTCTTCAGTCTTCTTAACCGTGACTGCCCTACGTCTGTCTTCAATTAACTGGATGACTCTGATGTCCAGCGCAAAAAGACCCCCTCCCCCCGCACATGGGCCAATTGGCTTCTGGCCTTCCTCATTTATGCAGGTGTTCTCTGGTCCTGTCTGACCCTTGCTTTACCCTTGATCCAATACCTGGACCTGATCTACCATGCCCACGTGGACTTCTCTGGCAATGCCTGGTTGGCTTACAATCAGAATTTATGCATGTGGGCCGTGATCCAGCCCAACATGCGGTGGGATGAGCCCATCTCCCTCCTCTGGCTTCAGTACATGATGCCTTCCCATCTGGCTCCTGTGGATAAGTATGATTGTGGCCATTTGGTCCAGCACCCTATTGCCCCTACTGCCCAGCCTGCTAATGAGGTCTCCTCTGCAGCCCCCCGCACTTACTGCTGGGAGTTTGCAGCACAGGGGTGCTGTGCCAAAAAGCAGTGCCAGTACAAGCATGAGTGCCTGGTCTGCTTCTGTGACCACGGTGCTTCGTCCTGTACTGTCTTGGCATCTTCCTGCCCCTGTGCCATGGCACGCCCTGCCGTGTCCCCTGGTGCCCCTGCCTCACATTCTACTGCCTCTCCCGGCACCTGATCGCCTTCTCCTGTTATTGTCTCTAACTCTCTCTTTTTCTATTGTTACTTGTCTTCCCACAGGTTACTTCCCCGTTTGGTCTGTTCTCTGCCCATGGTTCCGGATTGCTGGTTTTTTTTCCTCTCCCCCCTTGGGGGACGCTTTGTTTCCTATTCCCCACTTCTAGCACTGCCCCCCCCAGTCCGATCGGTCAGGCTGGGGTGGGTTGGGTTCATTTTCTCTCCCCCATGTGGCGGTCAGTGCGGGTGCATCCTATTCTAAATTTCTTCATTACCATCGGGTATGGCCTGGGGTTGTTGCAGGAGCTGGAGTGGTATCATCTAGGGGTGTGCCCCAAGGCTTCTGTAACAACCTTCCACTGGTGCTGGCTTATAGGTAAGCCTCCTACACCTCTGCCACTTTACGTGGCTTATTATTGGACTCCAGTGTGTTTGGCCCATAGGCAATTTTTCCTCCCGATGTTATTGGTTACCTTTCCCCCTTATCTCACCTGCATTACTGGCCCCAGTGCAATGTTTTTTGACTTATCAATAAAGTGGCCCACTGTTTAATCCAATTACTGTGTACGTCTCTTCATGGGGGAGGGGGGGTCAGAAATTCAATCCATTTCTACCATGCCAACAGCTGCCTATCTGCTGGCAGAATATATCCACAGGAAAAAATTACTGAGAAGGTTCTCATTTCATCAGAGTTGTTGTTCCAGTCATTTGTGTTCTATATACAGAAACATTTCAGCATGAATCCAGGCACAAAGAAAGACAAGATAAGATGGTTTTCAATAACTGGCACCACAAATCTGAGGACCTTTGTGGCTTGAAACAACTGCTTCCTATAGCTTGAATTTATAAACAGAACCAACACTGTGTTATCAGATGTCAGTGGCAAAATCCTTTTAAATCTTGCTGGAAGAAGCATCTTGTTCATGATAAATAATAAAGAAGGTCTTATTAAACATTAGGCACCATGTTGGAGATTTGATTTAAAACCAGCAACAAGAATTGGTCTGGGGTACTTAATGTTATTAAATGCCAAGCTATGTACCAGCATAGTTTGGAGAACACATGAATCAATAAGTGCTGGCAGTTTTATTTGTTTAGAGAAATGAACTGCCAGAAAGTGACCAAAACATGGCTAATGTCTTTAATTTAAAATAAAAAAACAAAAAGTGAAAAATCATTGGCTGACATAATGGTAAAAAATAGACCAAGATTTAATCTCATATTGACTCTTAGAAATTTTTATTAAAATGTTTTCCAAATAGTTATTAAAGGGCAGAACTCAATGTCATTTTTTTAAAATCTCCTTAGAGTGTCTCAGAAAGTCATGGCTATTTTAATAGAAGAAATCTTCGAGGAGCTGAGGGTGTGGAGAGAGAAGAAATTATTCTTGGAAATGATTCTGAGTCCATACTTATGAGTGTCATGCCAGAGATAAATTAGATAAATTATTATGCTAGCTCTTAGATACAAATGTCTGATGCTATGCACTATCTAATAATTCAACTCCATTTCTTTGATTTCCCTTCTTAGGGAGGGAGAGATAATGAATAATTGACTATGCACGTGTGTATATTCAGCTTCTAAAATGAGTATTTTTGCTTACTAACTCTTTCCCCTCAAGTTAAGCAGGAATAAATACTGCCTTTCTGTGGTCTTATGGACATAAAGGGTTAGCAGTGAACTTTAAGGGAGTAAGGGATTTCCTGTGTCCTCAAGAATTGTTACCATGGACACCAGTAATTTTGGTTTTGGAAGCTGCTGTGGGGGTCACTTGGTCCAGGACATGTAGAACTACCTGTAATCCAATACAATTATAATACAACTCTAGTGCTTGTTCACTTCAGTCAATTTCTTCACAACCACTATGCCTTAATCATACCCGTCTCACACAAATATACAATGTAAGACAGGGAGACAAGAAGTCTGAATATGAGGAGAGCTTGTTTCTCCTTTGTTGGACAAAGGGGATAGCCTCCTGTTATATGGTGCAACATGTCAAAGAAATCCAGACTATGAAGATATAAATTGGAGGTGGCCAACCTTTTTCCACCACGGGCCTGACCATGCCCTCCAGACAGCTGAGTGGGCCAGACCACACTGCTCTGGAGCAGAAGCATGTGCATTTACAGCTGTCACAAATGTGGCCACTTCCACATTTACAACAGTCATACGTGCATTTATGCATGTGCAAGCATGTTTTACAGCTGACATAAGACACACCCGCACATGTGTAAATACAATATAACCCCCGGTTATGGAAATAGTCCATTCCAGGACTTTTTCCTTAAATTTGTTTTTCCGTAATCCAAAGCACAATTTCCCATAGGAATGCATTGAAAAATAAAAATCCATTCTGGAGGTTAGGAGAGCCCAAAAACCTCATAATTTCAGTTGAAAACTCTTCCTAAAGTGGCGACAACACAGTGAAAAAATTTCTAAGTGCCCTTTAGAAAGAGTTCTGAAAAGAATTTTTTTGGGGGGGGGCATTTTAGTGAGCTCCAGAGCCAATTTTTTATTTTCAATGAATATTTGTCACATTTTCGACATCACCATCTTTTGGCCAGCCCTGGTAGTTGCAGGAAAAGTCCTGCCTAATAGATGATGGAATTTCCAGCACTTCCTGGTTGTGGGGAAAGCTTCTACCAGAGCAAAAAAGGGATGAAAATTTTCAAAAATGGAGCAGAAATGCTCCAAACACTCTCAATTGGTTTACCCAAATTTTTTTCCATATCTTGAGTTTTTCCATAAACTGGGACGCCATTTCCTTCTGTAAATCCGAGGTGTCTGTAACCCGGGGTTTTACTGTACTGCATGTCCATTTCCACTTCGGGGTGCAGCAGAGGTGGTGATGGGCCAGATGAATTGACATTGGGTGCCGGAGCCGGCCCGTGGGCTGTGGGTTGGGAACCCTTGATATAAAGGCTAATCTATGCCTTCTTTTCCTTAATGTGGTTTTCTTAGCAAATTAAAAAACCACACCCATCCAATGGCTGTCAGAAGTTGGAGTCCTCTCTACGTGAGAACACCTATGAAAATTTGACAAGGAGGCAATCATCCACATCTTTTTTTCTTCATTAATCTTTTCCATGTGGCCCAAGAGTAGGTACTTATTTCCTTTTGTCCTGGCCTATATGTCCATCCAAGAGACTGCTGTGTATTTTACAAGCCTGCAGAGCAATGAAAATCTATAATCAGACAGAAGGCATGGTCTCATTTTCTGTTCAACTCTTTTGACCTAATATAGTAATAGCCATGTGATGCTCAGTCAATTTTAATGGATGAAGATGCTTCCAAGGTGTTCTCAGTATACAGTACTCAGAAGAATTTTACCATTACTTCCTTCTTGGTGGTGCCCTGCACAGTTGTCTAAGGCTAGATATGTTTCTATTCCCTTGGGAGGCACAGTAAGGAATTGAACTGGTGGCTACTGGTGCCACTAGTTCTAGTCCTGCCCTGTAGGAATCGGGGCCGCTGAGGGCCGGAGGTCCCAGAGGAGACTGATCAAGAAACGATACGAGGCAATATGGAGCGTGATCAGATCAGTGGTTTATTGGGAAAAAGGCATCATCATATATAGGAGTAAAAGCGCAACGGTGGCAAAAACAGTCATCTGACAGAAATCACATCACCTGTTTACTCGGGTTAATTGGGAATCTCTCGGAGGGAAGTTAATTAACTTGGCCAAACACAGACTGGGGAAAACACCATTGTTTGGGGATTAGGCTGGGGTAAACATGGCCTCTGTTTACACCCGGGGTAAAGTTGAGCTTGGAGATGAGTGATTACCTTAATGGGTAACGGGGTTAGATATTCGCTCTCTCAGCAGAACCGCGGGTCAGGTCAAGGAATTGGGTGAATCAAACCCTATCATTAATCCACCCCCCTTAATTTCTCTGCCCGCAGAGCCCACGGCTCAAGGAGCGTTCTCCCGAAGTGGCCTCTGCGCGGGCCGTTCCATGCCACTGGGGCATGGGGAAACCACATCTCCCCTTTTAATTTCATTTAAGGACCTGACCGGCGACTCTGCATAGGAGAGGCATCAGCTGCTGAGCGGGAATGACGCTTCGGGGTTCCTTCTTGGGGCGGCCCTTCAATATCAGTGAGGGGATACATTGCGCCAAGCAGCAGACTGCTACGCCTAGCAGGACCACCCCCACGACCACCTTAAGTACCGTCTGAAGCCACCCCCATGGAATCCACAACCACATCCAGCTCCACAATGAGCTCCACCAGGCTCCCCATGCGGAGCCCTCTCTGATGGCCTGGACTATGGTGTGGAGGTTTGTGAGCTGATTCTGCACTCTGCGGGAATTATCAGTAAGGTTGAAACAACACATACCATGGAAAGATTCGCAACCCAAATGATGTAGCATCAAGAGGTAGTCTATAGCCGCTCTATTGTCAAGTATGGCGTGGCGAAGCTCCGCCTGCTCCTGGTTGAGCAGCGCAATCGCCGAGGAGGTGTGGTTGATGGCTTTGGCTAATCCGCAAGCCAATCGACTAATCCTCCGAGCGTTGCCGACGGCTAAGGCCGGCACACCAACTATGCTGACTGCCAGCGAGACATATTCGGCTGGACTCAAAACTCTAAAGCTGCTATCACATGAGCTGTCTAACTGGGTGGTACGAGTGTGCCTTATGGGTGCTGAAACATTTGAAACTATTGTGCTTGGGGTGATCATATCCTTAGTAGGGAGTAACAGTGTCAAACGACTTATGCAACATGTGGAATCTGATACATTTGCGGGAATGTAGTTAAAAGTATACTGATTACATGTAAAGAACCAACCCGAAGGCATGGTAACATGAGCATACATTGAACCAAGTGTCTCTGGTTTATCACAAGTCCAGTTGCTGCTGCCGGTATCGAGGCAGCGACGCTGAGTTCGGCTGACTGCAGCGCAGCTGACCATTCGAGCACAAGTAGAGTTCGGGCTGGCCGCCACTCGCGGAGTGTGAAGAGTGGCTGCGTCAGCCGGCAAAGTCATGGTGAGCCGCAATCCCTCCCAGCGAGCGTAGGCTGCAAAACTCGCAGGGAGATGCGGTCCGAAAATCCTCTTCAGCAGCCAGTCGCCATCCCTGGCGTGCGCATCTAGAGTGTGGCACACTGGGATGAGACAGGTGCTCAGAATTGAGGCAGAACCCGCGTCCTGCTTCAGGCAAAAATCGGACTGGTTGACGAGACCCGCCAACCTTTTCCATAAGTTATAATGCATCCGGGCGGAAAGGTCTCCGTCTGGTATCAAGCCGCTGGCCCCAAGTGGGGCGGCCTGAACGCCTCCCCCCACAAGTAGGGAGAGGGTCAGGATGATGATGGCTGCCATGGTGTTGGCGTGAATTCGGGCGAAGATTGCAGCCGTGAGGTTCTCCGGTGTCAGTTCCTTCTCCTCGTGTTGGAGGGCGTCCTCGGCCTCACTGCAAAGGACCTTGATCATCCCCCAGGTGATCTTCGGCGCTGTCGGTGGCCATCTCCTCCGACGGGTCTTGTCGGTCAGGGTGAGGTCCTCCATCTCCGGGATCGGACTCGGGTCGGTCTGGGTCCACGCCATGTGGTTCCAAGTGAGGCTTGACACACCGAGCTGGAATCCAAACGACACCTGTAGGAGACATAACTGCAGCATACCCTCTCCCCCAGGTTATGAGCGGCGCCGGGCCCCTCCATGAAGGGTCCGGTGGCACCCGGTATCGGACCATCGGTCGCGGGAGAGCTTCCGAACGGTGGAAGTGCTTCTCCTGCGGCGTGCAATCCGAAAAAACATTAAGGTGATTGTACGTAAACAATACCTTATTCAGACAATGCTGTGCCTGAGCCTGTGACTTGGGGAGGGCTGGTGGCTCCCCCCTTTCTGTTTGTTTGTCAATATAGGACTTGAGCGTCCGATTGACCCGTTCCACAATCGCTTGCCCCTGCGGATTGTTAGGAACGCCAAATGTATGCTTAATGTCCCAAGTGGCCATGAAGGCCGCCAGCTGCCTGGAGCTGTAAGACGGGGCGTTATCGGTTTTCACGTGCCGCGGCTTGCCCATCGCCGCGATGCAGGAAAGGAGGTGCTGCTCCACATGGGAAGCAGTCTCCCCTTTCTGCGCCGTTGCCCAAACGAATTGTGAAAAAGTATCTATGCAAACGTGCATGTACTGCCATCTGCCAAACTGCGGAACATGCATGACGTCCATTTGCCACACCTGATTAGCCTCTGTCCCTCATGGGTTGACCCCCCACGAGGGCCCCCCCGGTGCCCCTGCGCAATGCTGGCAAGAGCGAACTATGCCTTGGGCTTGAGAAAGTGGCAAATTGAACTGTCTGGCAAGCGCTTTGGCGTTTTGGTGAAAGAAAGCATGACTCTGGATTGGCGTAGTGAAAACACCTAACACTGAATGTTGCTGAATTTCCTTTGCCGCCGCATCCGCTGTGCTATTGCCCGCGGAAATCGGACCCGGTAGGTCTTGGTGACTTCGGATGTGGGCAATATAGAGCGGCTCCGTGTGGTTTCGCAAATGAAATTGAGCAGTGAGAAACAAACTAAGCAAATTCTTGTCTATCGCGGGAGTGATGTATGCTCCCGGTAGACTGTGAAGCAAGTTCCTGACATACTGGCTATCGGTAATGATGTTTAGGCGCTCTTTGGCAAAGGTGCGCAAGGCGAGGTTCACCGCTGCCAACTCCGCCCGCTGTGCTGACTTCTGTGGAAGAGTTAACAGCGTGCACCAAGCCTGGTCCTCCTGCCAAGTTAAGACGCCATATGTGCGACCACCATCAGAAAAGACTGTCCTGGCTCCCTGAAGCGGAACCAGCGAAAGCAATTCGAACAAGCTGACTTCTGCGTCTGAAGTGAGACAAGTCTGGGGTCCTTTGGCAAGTGGTATGCCAAGCTTCCAGTGAATCCCTCCAAAGCTATTGGAAGCGAGTCACCGAGCTGCATCAATTGCTGGATCTGTTCCCTGGTGAACGGGACTACAATTTTGGCTAAGTCGTGCCCTGAAATGTCCCTAGCTCTCAGCCTCCCGCGGTAGACCACCGCGGAAACCAACTCTTGGGGAGGAACGATGTTCCGGGAAGAGGTGTTCGGTAAATACACCCATTCCACGATACTCGCTCCTTTCTCGGAGTCTACTCCTAGAGCTCCGGTGAACATGGATCCTGCCCGTACAATGTACAAATTCAGGATCGGAGCATATGGCCCTGGGGTGATCCTGTCCACCCACCTCTGGCTGAGAACTTGGTTGACTTTCTCGAGAGCCAAGCGCGCTTCTCGAGAAATTTGTATCCGGTCTGCTGGCTGCTTACCTAATGTTAGCAGTGAGAAGAGCGGTTTCAAAAGATCCGTATCCAATCTAAAATACGGTCTGGCCGAATTAATGTTCCCTAAAACCTGCTGCAATTCTACCAAGGTGACCGAATCCTGTAAATTGATCTGAGGCAAAACTGGTGCTGCGAAAGAGCGGAGAAGCCGATGACCCAAGTATGAGAAGGGCTCGGTTCTCTGCACTTTCTCCGGGGCAATGAGTAAACCTTTCTCCCCCAGGCTGGCCTGGAGGTCAGAAAACATTTCGCTGCCGAGTTGCGGCACCACGACCAAGATGTCGTCCATGAAGTGACAAACTAACGCTTTTGGGTAAAGGTTTCAGAACTTTGCCAGTGCGTTGTGAACATAAATTTGGCACAGGGTGGGCGAATTGAGCATGCCCTGTGGCAAAAATCTCCACGCGTAACGCTGCGTAGGCTCACTGTGGTTCACAACTGGCACCGTAAAGGCGAACCTTTCCCGGTCCCTGGGGTCTAAGGGAATCGTGTAAAAACAGTCCTTGAGATCTACAACTAGGATCTCCCACCCCACGGGAATCATATTTGGATTTGGGATGCCGCACTGAAGCGGACCCATTGGCTGTATGCACTTATTGATCTCTCTGAGATCGTGGAGGAGTCGCCACTTCCCCGACTTCTTCTTAATCACAAAAATTGGCGAGTTCCATGGACTCGTGGACTGCTCTATGTGTCCTGCGTCTAGCTGTTCTTTAACCAGTTGCTTAAGGGCGACTAATTTCTCCCCCACTACCGGCCATTGTTCTACCCAGACCGGTGTGTCGGTGAGCCATTTAAGTGGCAATGCCATTACCCGAAGGTAAGCGTAGCACCGTACTGCTGTAAAATGTCTCGCCCCCAAAGGTTGATGTGCACATCAAGAATGTGCGGCCGAATTACCGCCGTGCCGTCAGCCTTTGGAATCGTGACTGTCACCCACTCCCTGCTTCTAAACGCTTCCTGAATGCCGCCTACCCCACACACATCGGAGACCGGCTCAATGGCCCACTCCCTTGGCCACTGGCTTCTGCTTATCACGCTCACATCTGCTCCGGTATCTAACAGGCCTGAGAATGATCTATTGTTCAGAAATACCTCAATAACCAGGCGCTGTTACCACTCAATGTTGGTCTCCACTGTCGCTAAGACCTGGTATCCTTGTACTGCCTTGTACTGCCTCCTCTGACCGGGACTCTGAGCTGTCTCTGAGCCTTCCCTGGCTATCTGTGGGTGAGTGACAAGGAACCATGATCAGTTGCGCTAACGTGTCTCCTTTGTGAATTATCTGGGGCAGGTGCGTCCACAACTGAACTTGGAGAACGCCTGAAAAATTGGAGTCCACGACTCCTGGAATTACGAGAATTCCGCGTGCTCCTGCTACACTGCGGGGCAAAACTAAACCTATAAAGCCCTTGGGCAGTGGACCCATGTACTGGGAGTCCACCAGATAGACCGTGCCTGGCAGGTCGCATGTAACGTCCGCCTGACAAGTCAAGTCTAACCCTGTACTACCCTTTGGGGCTGGCCTGGGCCCTCGCAGTGCCTGGAATGTGACCTGAATCTAGTCTAGCTCTGGCGAGCCCTGAATCTGGGAAGTCTCTGTTTGGACCGGGGCCAGAGACGTGCCCGCGTGCCGGTTTCCCGAACTCGGACAATTCCTGGCCCAATGGTAGCCTTTCTTGCATTTCGGACACAGGGTGTTTGGAGCCTTGGAGCGGCCGGAACTTTGTCCACCTCCCTTGGATCGGCACTCCCTAGCGAAGTGACCGATCTTGCCACAATTGTGACATGCTCCTTGGGTCTTTCCTTTAGGTCTTCTACCCCCTTGCACCACCACCGCTAGCAATCCCATCTTGTAGGATTCTGTGCCAATGTCGGCGCAAGCTCTAATCATGTCCGTGAGTGTCAAGTCGGGATGATTGCCCAGTGACTGCAGGATTTTACGGCAGTCTAAATTGGCATTGTCCTTGGCTAGCTTCATCATGAGCTCTTGCTGGGCTTCCTCATTATCGATCTGCCTGCTAATCGCCTCCTCCAAGCGATTGATGAAGTCCATGTAGGGCTCCTGGGCTCCCTGCTTGACCGCGGTATAATTTTTAGCCGCCTTGCCTGTCGCAGGGACCTTGAAAAAAGCCCTAAAGGCAGCCTCTGCCGACATCTGAAGAGTGGCGAGTGGCAAGTTGATCTGCGCATCGATGGATTCGAAGGCACCTGAACCATACAACTGGTCAGGAATTACTGCGCCTCCCATCCTGGCAGCCCTAGTTTGAGCTTCAAGGCAAAACTCACTGTCCCAAATCAGGTACTGGCTAGGGTTGAGCATCATCCTCATGACGGCTTTCCAGTCATGTGGAATGAACATGGTGTTCTCGCACACTTGCTGAAGCGTGCCCCTAGTAAATCGGCTTTGGAGCCCTGTCTCCTGAATGGCCTTCCGTATAGCCATGAGCAGCTTATACGGGACTGGTGAGTGAACTATCTGCTGGGCCCCTGTGAGGGCATCCATCTCCATGCGGATTGGACATATCTGACTAAGCTCAGCTAGTTCTTCCGCTGGCAATTCCCCCTTCCTGATCTCTTCTTCTACTGTGCGCTGAAGGGCACTCTTGGTAACCAGGGAACCTGGAACTGTCAGAGAAGCGCCTGCGCTCCCCAGACCCTGCATTCCGTCGGTGACGTCTGCAGCTGTCACCGAGGGAAAGTTCCCTACGCTACTCTGCCTAAATTGCAATGACGGATAGAGCGCCGTAGGCGCCGTTGGCTCGGCTGGCGTGACTGGCAGCTGTGGGGGTTCTTTGGCCTCTACCCGGACTGGCTCTATCTCCACTAAGAGTTTCCTACATTTGTCCCATGTGCGAATTACGCCTCCTGGAGCTTTCGGGGGTTGCTGAATGCAGTCTCCTATCTGATCCCAGAGCTCAAGGGTTAACGTACCTACTTCTGGGTAAAGCAGGCAGTGTTCCCTTAGGTACGCCAAAAGTCTCGGTAGCTCTCTGCTGTGAAACTTTAACTGATATATCCTGGCCAGGAATCTGAACTCTTCCTCACGAGTTCTTTGGCTAGCGGACGGACGCTGTCGCTGAGGACAGGTCCCCATATTACCTGCGATGGGTCCTCCGAAGTTTCCTCCTCGGGACGGGTCGACGCGTCTTGGGCTAGTAATAGGTTCTGGCGACGATTCTCTGGGTAGAGCTCGGAGTGTGGTCCCCTACCACAGGCCCTCGGTGGCCTCTGCGCTGTCAGGGATTCACAGCTGTCCCTGCGGAACGCGTTTTTCCGTAACCTGCAAGCCGCCGCGAAAGCCGGGAGCAAACTGTAGGAAGCCTCTCGGTAATGCCTCGCTGCGTAGGCCTTTCCCCCGACCGGCTGGTTTACCGGCCGGGCTGCCGCGCTGTCCTCCGGGACGAACGGACGCGGTTCAAGCGCAGAACCGGACCGTGCTGCTCGTTTACTCTGAGGTAGACCGCTCGGGGGTCACTTACTCACGAGTAAATCACTTCGGGGTCACCAGGTGTAGGAATCGGGGCCGCTGAGGGCCGGAGGTCCCGGAGGAGACTGATCAAGTAACGATACGAGGCAATATGGAGCGTGATCAGATCAGTGGTTTATTGGGAAAAAGGCATCATCATATATAGGAGTAAAAGCGCAACGGTGGCAAAAACAGTCAACTGACAGAAATCACATCACCTGTTTACTCGGGTTAATTGGGAATCTCTCGGAGGGAAGTTAATTAACTTGGCCAAACACAGACCAGGGAAAACACCATTGTTTGGGGATTAGGCTGGGGTAAACATGGCCTCTGTTTACACCCGGGGTAAAGTTGAGCTTGGAGATGAGTGATTACCTTAATGGGTAACGGGGTTAGATATTCGCTCTCTCAGCAGAACCGCTGGTCAGGTCAAGGAATTGGGTGAATCAAACCCTATCATTAATCCACCCCCCTTAATTTCTCTGCCCGCAGAGCCCACAGCTCAAGGAGCGTTCTCCCGAAGTGGCCTCTGCGCGGGCCGTTCCATGCCACTGGGGCATGGGGAAACCACACTGCCCCATCCAAGTTAGTTTTCATGGCCAAGAAAGGATTGACTATCAGTTTTCCTAAGTCCTAGCCCATTATTACTGATAGGATGTTGGGGTGCTGGGGGTACCCCAATGAGGCTTGGCTGTGTTTAGCAGAGCCAAGTGGCTAGCTGTGTATGCAGCGACAGCTGGGAGAAATTTCCACACAGGCAAGCAGGTTGTATAAGGAAAAGAAAACAGCTTTACTTTTCAGCGAAAAACACAGGAGAAGCAAAAACACATTCCTGAGATAAGCAGCTCTCAGTACAGTTGGCAGCAGTCCATAAAAGATAGCAAATGTCCAAGTATAAGTACAGTATTCATGGAGATTACCTCTGGGCAGATGCAGAGAGCAGTTTCCTTCCAGTTGCAAAGAAGCAGCCTTAATTATTCAGTTGCAAGCATGAGGCAAACAGAGTTCAGTCTTTAGAAGGCTTTAGCAGTATTATGCAGGCATTCAGTATTCAGCCTCATAGCTCATAGTTCCAAAGCTTACCATAGCTTCCAGCAGTGTAGCAGCATAGCAGTATAGTCGTTGAAGAGACTGTAGCCCTTGGAGAATATTCCCCTGGATAATATTCCCCGAATATTCCCAAGAGAATGCTTTATAGTAGCAAAACTGCTGAGCCACTCTCTGATTCAGTTCAGCTGGGGCAGAGCACAGAGAGGCTCTTAAAGGAACAGACTGCGATCCAATACAATACACAGTGGGGATTTTTGTTGTTGTTGTTCAGTCGCACAGTTGACTCAGACCGTTTGCGACCCCATGGACCATTTTCCTCCAGGCGCCTCTGTCCTCTACCATCCCCCTCAGCCCTCCCAGCTCTGTGCCCATTGTGTCTACAATACCATCTAGCCATCTCATCTTTGGCCTCCCCCTTCTCCTTTTGCCCTCCACCTTTCCCAACATCAATGCCTTCTCAAGTGAATCCTCCCTTCTCATTTTATGTCCAAAGTATTTTAGCTTCATCTTTACTATTTGACCTTCCAATGAGCAGTCAGGGTTAATTTCTTCTAAGATTGACCTATTTGTTCTCCTCGCTGTCCATGGGACTCTCAAAACCCTCCTCCAACACCACATTTCAAAGGCATCTATTCTTCTGCGTTCAGCCTTCCTAATGGTCCAGCTCTCGCATCCATACATTACCACTGGGAATACCATTGCTTTGACTATTCTAATTTTTGTTTGCAGTGTGATGTCTCTGTTTTTCACTATGTTCCCCAGGTTTCTCATAGCTTGTCTCCCAAGAATCAGTCACCTTTTTATTTCATGGCTACAATCCCCATCTGCAGTGATCTTTGATCCTAAGAATGTAAAATCTGTCGCTGCTTCTACCTCTTCCCCATCTATTTCCCAGGAACTGATTGGGCCTGTTGCCATTATCTTGGTTTTCTTGATATTGAGTCTCAAGCCAGCTTTTGCACTCTCCTCCTTCAGCCCAATCAAGAGATTCTTTAGGTCTTCATCACTTTCTGCCATTAGGGTGGTATCGTCTGCATATCTCAGATTGTTGATGTTTCTCCCAGCGATTTTAATCCCATATTGTGATTCCTCCATCCCTGCATTGCACATTATGTGCTCTGTGTATAGGTTGAATAACATTACATAGCCATGTATCCTAACAATTACATGTACTACATCACCATGTATCCTAACAATTACATGTACTACATCACATATAATACTGTTATATAATATATGCATTTGTATTGGATGACGGCAATTTATCATTTTCATACATTTTCTGGGACAGGAGGTGGAATGCCCAATGTCTAAAGAAGATCATGTCATAAACCAAAATGTAACAAAATTATTAACCTATTGATTAAGACTGGAAAAAAAACATCCAGAGGTCAATGGAGAAATATGTTATGCATACCTGGGCTCAGTTGGCTAGCAAAACTTCCAGAATCGCCAAATTGCTAGCATGGAGGATAAGACGGGGGGGGGGGGCTGACAGAAGGAACCATAGACACTGAAGAAACAATGCTGCCATGTGGGGGGTGAAAGAAAAGGACAGGGAAAACAGTAGTATATGGTGCCACCTGAGGCAAGATGAGCAGTGTGGGTGTGCAGGAAAATGCTTTTAGGGTGATAACAGTAAACAAGAAGGTTGGAGGGAGGCCCAGAAAGTGCTTCAAGGGTGTATGTGTTCTGTGGGCTGCAGTTTGGTACCCCTAGTCTTAGACCATTGGTGTCAAACTCATGACACGCATGCCAGAGCGGGCACTCAGAGCCCACTCTGTGGGCATGTGCACCATCATCCCAGCACAGAGTTCACCCCGCCCCTCTGCCCAGCAGTCTAATGGGATTGCTTCCTCCCTCCCTCAGCACAGAGTTCACCCCGTCGTGTTGGCAATTTTGCGATAAATAAGTTGGTTTTGGCTTGTAGTTTGGGCACTCAGTCTCTAAATGTTTCACCATCACTGTCCTAGACCAAAGAACATCACAGCACATTCTACCCTAGTGTTAGCCTTTTTGCCAGATTTTTCCATTATTGGGCATTGAAAAGGAGACAACTGAATTTTCCTGATGCTTCTACCATACCTGGTTAGAATGGCTCTTTATGGTAAGTACCAATGTACATTTTATACAGGTTCCTGTTCAGTTCAAGCCCTGGAGAATGATTCGAAATGAATATTTATCTCTGCAAAAGCAAGGTTCTTGTCTAGATAATGGAAGCTCTGTGCCACATGTGAAACAAGGGTACACGAGGTATGAACCTGTTGTAATTCACGGAGATTCATGCACTAGAGGAACAGAGGGCTATGACCAGATGACCCTCGAATTCCTTCTAGCCTTGCAGTCATATAATTATGCTGGCTCAGACTATCCTAAATTTTCCAAGTTAAGAATATGAAGAATTTTTCTTTCATTCTTTCAGAACATAAGAACATAAGAACAGCCTTGCTGGAACAGGCCACAGCCCATCCAGTCCAGCATTCTGTCTCACACAGTGGCTCACCATTTCCTTCAGGGTATTCCCAAGCAGATGCCTTCACCTGCTTAGGATTCCCTGGAAATGATATTGAGAGATATCCTGCCTATCTCTCCAACTTCGAGGTTGTCCTTAAGTATCCATAATTATAGCCATTGATACTCTTGTCCTCCATGAACTTGTCTAATCCTTTCTTAAAGCTGTCAAGATTGACAGCTGTCACCACTTCTTCTGGCAGGGAGTTCCATAGACCAGTAATCCTCTGGGTGAAAAAGTACTTTCTCTTATTTGTTTGAGAACTAGTACCCAAAAGTTTCATGGAGTGTCCCCTAGTTCTAGTGTTATGCGATAGGGAAAACAGTTTTTCCTTATCTACTTTGTCCACACCGTGCATGATTTTATAAACTTCAATCAGGTCACCTCTTAGACGTCGTCGTTCAAGAGTGAAGAGGCCCAACCGTTGCAGCCTCAGATGGTAAGGAAGGTGTTCCAGTCCCCTAATCATTCTGGTTGCCCTCCTCTGCACTTTTTCCAGCTCCATAATATCCTTCTGGAGGTATGGCGACCAGAACTGTACACAGTATTCCAGATGGGGCCTCACCATAGATTTATAAAGAGGCAAAATGACACTTGCTGACTTATTTTCTATACCCTTCCTAATGATCCCTAGCATTGAGTTTGCTTTTTTCACTGCTGAGGTACACTGGGTTGACACCTTCATTAAGTTGTCCACCAGGACACCAAGGTCCCTTTCCTGGTTTGTCGCAGAGAGTTCAGACCCCATCAGTTTATAAATGTAATTGGGGTTCTTTGCCCCAACATGCATCACTCTGCACTTACTAATGTTGAAACTCATTTGCCACTGTTTTGCCCACTCCCCCAGTGTCAAGAGATCCCTCTGGAGCTCCTCACAATCTCTCACAGTTTTCACTACCCTGTATAATTTAGTGTCGTCAGCAAATTTGGCTACCTTGCTTTTTACTCCTACCTCTAGATCATTTATGAAGAGGTTGAAAAGCAGGGGTCCCAGTACTGAACCTTGGGGGACCCCACTCTTTACTTCCCTCCACTTGGAGAAGTGTCCATTTAGTGCTACCCTCTGTTTCCTGTCCCTTAGCCAGTTGCTGATCCAGGACAAGACCTGTCCCTTTATTCCATGACTGGTAAGTTTATTCAAGAGCCTTTGGTGTGGGACCTTGTCAAAAGCCTTCTGAAAGTCCAGATAAACAATGTCAACTGGATCCCCCTTATCCACATGCTTGTTGACACTCTCAAAAAATTCCAACAGATTAGTGAGGCATGATTTGCCCTTGCAAAAGCCATGTTGGCTCTCCTTTAGCAGCGCCTTCTCTTCTATGTGCCTATTAATTCTATCTTTTAGGATGGTTTCCATCACTTTACCTGGGACACATGTCAAACTGACAGGTCGGTAATTTCCTGGATCACCCCTGGATCCTTTTTTGAAAATTGGTGTTACATTCGCTACCTTCCAGTCATCAGGCACAAAGCCTGATTTGAGGGAAAGATTATATATTTTGGCTAGGAGATCAGCAATTTCATCTTTAAGTTCCCTGAGAACTTGTGGATGGATGCCATCTGGTCCTGGTGATTTGTTAGTGTTTAGTTTAACAAGACATGCAAGGACCTCCTCCCTGGTTATTTCTATCTGGCTTAATTCTTCGGTTTCCCTCCCTACGAAGATAAGCTCTGTTTTGGGCATGTGGCCTCTGTCTTCTTCAGTGAATACTGAAGCAAAGAATTCATTGAGTCTCTCTGCAATCTCTGTTTCCTCTTTAATAACCCCTTGCCTTCCATTGTCATCTAATGGTCCAATGGCCTTCCTAGTTGGGTTCTTACTTCTAATGTACTTAAAGAAGTCTTTGTTATTTCTCTGAGTATTTTTAGCTATACGCTCCTCAAAGTCTTGCTTTGCTTTCCTGATTGTTGCCTTGCATTTGTTCTGCCAGAATTTATGTTTCTGCCTGCTGTCCTCATTCGGACAAGCCTTCCATCTTCTAAATGAGCTTTTCTTGCTCTTGATCACTTCCCCAACTGCACCTGTAAACCACATCTGAGTCCTCTTGGACCTGGCAGTGCCCTTTTTCCTTTTGGGTATGCATTCCAATTGAGCCTCTGTTATTGTTTTTGTAAACAGCCTCCATGCCTCTTGGAGTGTTTGGACTCTCTCAATTTTCTTTATTCTTTAATTCTTTCATTTCAAAATAGTCCTTTTCCTAGTTTCTGACTCTCCTGGTATATATGCAAATAGCATTCATTAAGGTAGACACTTGGCTGGAAGAGATCTTTCTGTTCATTACACCTGCTTTTGACCTTGAGCTATTTTATGAAGTCCCAATATGTTTTCTTTTGGCAGTTAAGAAAACTGGCCAAATTCATACATACCTAGATCATAAGGCTTAACAATATTTTGTCTTACCGTATTTATTCGTGTATAACGCGCAAAATTTTATACCAAAAAAAGAAATCAAAGTTGGGGTGCGCGTTATACACGAGGACTGGGTGCGCGTTATAAACGAGCCTCTTTTCTTCCTTTTTAGAATTGGGTCGGCTGTCTATTGCTGCGGCGGGTGAAGGGGAGGCGGGGGGGGTGGCTTTGAAGAAATTGACGGGATCTGATTGGGTGGCGTGGGAGACGAGGCGTGGCCCGGAGGTAGCTCGCAGTTCGAGCGAGGCTCCTGGAGGTCGGAAGTGCTCGTTTCGGATTGCATTTTCTGCAACAGGTGGGTCTGATTATCCCCCCTCCCTCAATATTTTAAGGCGTGCTCTTTTTCACCGATATAACTGGTTCCCCTTTAGATGGCATCTCAGGGTATCAAGCGTAAATGTTGTGCATATGACGCTTCGTTCAAGCTCAAAGTTGTCGATCATGCTGAAATGCATGGAAACCGAGCAGCTAGCCGAGAAAATTTTATACCGAGGTTTCATGGAAAATTAGGGGTGCGCGTTATACACGAGTGGATATCTCTCAATGCCATTTCCAGGGAATCCTAAGCAGGTGAAGGCATCTGCTTGGGAATACCCTGAAGGAAATGGTGAGCCACTGTGTGAGACAGAATGCTGGACTGGATGGGCTGTGGCCTGTTCCAGCAAGGCTGTTCTTATGTTCTTATGTTCTTATGAGTGCGCATTATACTCGAATAAATACGGAACAAGCTATACAAATGTGATAAGTCACTTTCTGGATTGGAAGATATTTACAGTAAGTTGTATTGTTTTCTTTGTCCCACCAGTTCAGTGAACACTGCTGGCAACTACCCTAATATTTAATGAATATGTCCTGTGTATTTGCATTGAATGTTCTCCGGCAGTTTCCTAGACGAGAACTGCATACTGCTTCTTAAAACAAGCAGCACCAAAAAAAGTTGGTCATGTCTGTGAGTTGTCAGATGTCTCCTCTCTATCGTTGGCAGGTTTCATCTGCCACAAAATGACAGATGGAGGGAGAATACCAGTATTTGTTGAGATGGAGCAAATTTTTGCAGGCTTCCAGGGGTACAAATTTATTGACCCTTTCATGCTGCAACGTGGCTAGGTGTTGGTAGGGAAAGGTCTTCCTTACATCAAAGCCAATGAGATGGTGCTCCAAGTGACAGGAAAGATTGTCTGGCAGCTTGCAACCAATAAGGCATACTCCAAAAAATAAAGTGTGTGTGTGTGTGTGGGGGGGGGGGGTTACAGACATGATGCTGTTGTTCTTGAAAGCATTTTATTATGGCAGTTTGAAAGTTTGCATTGTCCTCCTCCTCCCCGCCCCCCAGTTAACGTAAAGGCAAAATCAACAGCACCAATCATTTGTCACTTTGTAATATTTAGATATGAAGGAAATTGTAATCCTGTGGCCTTTTTGATTCAGCCCTGTGGTTTAGGAAATCCTAGGAAAGGACGGTGTTTCAGTATTTGAGTTAGAAAGAGCAGGAGAGCCGAAGAGATAGGAAAATTGTTCCCATGGAACAGTGTTTCCCAAACTTTGGTTTGTGGACTTCAATTCCCAGAAGAAGCCTAAGTCTATTCCCCAAAGCACTGGTCAGCCAGTGTACTGACTTAGGCTTCTGGGAACTGAAGTCCTTCATGGAGCGTATGCCCCACTTTGGGAACCACTGCCATAGAACAAGGTCCTTGCCATCTTGGTGTAGGTCAGGGGTGCCCAAACTATGGCCCAATGCCAATTCAGCTGGCCCATGAAGCACTTGTCACTCCCTGAAGCCGAAGTTATACACACCCTTATGGAGCAATGAGGGCTTCGTGGGCCAGATGAATTGGCATGGGGGCCCAGATTCGATCTATGGTCCAAAGTGACTGCTCCACTGAACCATGTGACCAGCCCGCTACCCAAAAGGTTTGGGCAACCCTAGTGTAGGTAGAAGATTTTCAATATGTTTGTGCAGGGGGAACACTGGAAGCATGAAGCCACATAGTGATCTTATGCATTTGAATTTTATTTTTGGGTATATTTAGAGTCAATTAATTTAGGTTGTGGATGTCTAACTTCAATCAATAAATATATTCAGGACTTTGTTGTCATTTGGTTTTAATGGAGACATTTGAATTGTTCCTTATTTCTCTTAATTTGTAACTTTCATACCTCCCCCATACACAGATTGTTCACTCTGCAGAATTGTATGAATAATTCTGCTGCATTTATGTTCCTAGGACTTTTCCAACAACATTTACCTGTGTGCTGTTTTGTACCTTTGTGTTCCAGTCACTTTTGATTATAAGTATGTCTTATTTTGGTGTGTGGTCAGTTTTCTCTTAGGTGCTTGTATAAAGGCTTCCAATTTCTTCTTCATCATTGGTGGTTGAAGCATAGATTTGAATGGTGGTTATATTTCCATGAAGTCTGATTTGATAATATAAAATTATTATCAAGTTTGAAAGCAAGGAATTGCAAGTAGATAAATAGGACCACTTCGGTGGGAAGGTAAACATAGTTCCATGCCTACCACATGACCATGGAAACGACTGCAGAAGCATACAGCGCTGGCTCTTTGGCTTTGAAACAAAGATGAGCGCTGAACACTAGAGTTACATACAATTGGCTTTCGAGCAAGGGAAACCTTTACCTTTACCTTTACACCATATTCAAGTCTATGCTCCAACTACCAATGCACTGTAACTTTCAAATGTTTGTGCTGCATCTTGCCTCAGTATTAGAACCACTCCATTTCTTAATGGTTTGTCATTGCCAGAGTAGAATACTGTATATTGTTCTAGTCCACTTTAGTCCACTGACACTTATTAAATAATATGTGAAATGAAATTAATTAATAAAATAAGAAATCTTCCTCCACCAAAATAAATAAATGTGTAGCTTAGCTTCCAATGGGGTGATTAAAAATAAAACAGTTAGGCCATATAGTATTTAAATAATATTTTTGTGTTTCCTTCCAACTCTCTAATTCTCTTTCGCTTTCTGTGGTAAAATGTTAGGAGACAAAACTTTGCATTTGCTCATTCAGGAGCTTGGTTTGAATCAACTCACATTTGTCAATAAAGAAATAAGTCAATCACCCGTGGAAAGCAAGTCCCTTCCACACACCCTAAAGAAGCTGGCCAGCTTATTTACAGAGCAGTTCCATAACCTCACTGATCAATAGGCTGTAAAATGCTGACTTTAGTGAGTAAATTGTGAAGGATGGAAAAAATGCCTTGAGATAATCCTCTCATCATTGACGTCATATTCACCTACTGAAGTGAAATGTCTGGCAAAGCAGTGCATGGATCCAAACATTTGTAGGATGAAAATGCAGTGCAGACAAAACACTGTTTTGTACAGTGCAGAAGGGACATTTCTTAAAAGGTGTGTCTTGTCTTGGAAACCAATATTACAAATAAAGAGGGGGAGGAGGATGGCTTCCAAGCCTTCTTTAAATACTCTACACAGCAGCTGAAGTAAACACCAGAGGAGCTAGCTTCACTCACCTTGTGTTCAGAGACATTCTGAAAAAAATGAGCTATCTCTATCCATATCAGAGAGTAAGCAAAACAAAACAGCAACAACAAAAAGACAAAAATGTTGTGGCACCTTAAAGACTAACTCCTGTATTTTAATGTAAGCTTTCATGGATCATGTCCACTTTGTCAGACATAAGAGTGAGACCTCATGACATCAATTTATACACAACAGGTACAGAAGCACAAAACGTTTGGCCAGCCTAACCTATAAGTAACATTGTAGCTTTTTACAACTGGAAATAATGGAAAATCCCTGGTTGTTATTCAAACTTGCTGTGAAGCTTGGCCCTGTTGAGTTGCAAATGGTTGGAAAACAAACTTCACATCCAATGGATGGATGCAAAACAAATACTGTGGCACTACACATTTGTCAATGAGAGTTTTTCTTTAAATTGTGTCAGAAGCACACAAAGGTGCTTTCTGGGTTGAAAGGATTTTTGCTGGAGGACCCACTCAGAGGACACCCAAATGAGGCTCCTTTCATGTCCTCAAGATTTTTTTCCCATTGATGTGGTTCCTATTTATCTACTTTCATTTTCTTGCTTTCAAACTGCTGGGTTGGCAGGAGCTAGGACAGAGATGGGCGCTCATTCTGTCATGCAGTATTTGGGTCTTGAACTGTCAACTTGCCAACCTTCCAGGTAACAAGGTGAACTTCTTAACCACTGAGCCACTACAATTCTGTCAATGAGGTAGGATCTTTTGACAATGATTTGGGTGACCCAGGCCAAACTGCAGCATATATCAACCTGTCAGTTATGCTTGCATATACTAACACAATTACCACTTCAAAAATCTCTATCCATGTGGCATCTTCTCATTATAGCAAATCTTTTTTTAAAAAAAGATGTCTGATCACATGATGGTGCTCAACAGATGGTGACAGCACAATCTGGTGATAAATAAGTTACTCTTTTGTTAGTGGCTTAAACTCACTAACTTTATAAAATTATTTGTGTGTAGAAAGTAAAATCGGATATCTGTCACCATTCAGATATTAGTTCATCTACCAAAGAATAAGGATCTTATTTATCTCCACATAGAAACCTGGAACAGATGGCCAATGCTAGGATGCTTCTTCCCTCGTGTTTACTTTCAGGCTTATAGAACACCTGTGTAGGGCTGTAGTGACTCTTTCTAGACAACCACAGAAGAAACATTCCACCAGAAAAATGATTTGCCCTTCAAAACAAGGGGTGCTCATGTTCTGAAAGAGTTACTGTATTTCTGCATAGATCTGACATGTTTTCTGGCTTTTTTTTCAAATGACTTAGATGAAGATCTATTTTATTTTCCTTACAATATATTGAGAATGCCACATCATTATGTGACAGCTTTTATTATATAGCACAATTATATTCAAACATGAACTACCTCTAGAACATAAAAATGACTAAACAGAGATTACTGTACTTTGGGCATGCCACAAGAAGACTATTCTTACTGGAAAAGACAATAATGTTGTTTGATGGCAGCAAGAAAAAAGGAAAATCAAATATGCAATTGATTGATTCAATAAAGGAAGCTAAGTCCTTGAATCTACAGGGTTTGAGCAGGGCTGTTATTGATAGTACATTCTGGAGGTCTCCAATTCATAGGGTCACCATAACTCAAAAGCAATTAAAAGCATACAGAACAATAACCATTACATTCTAAGTGCAACTCTATTGTCAAAATGTGCAGGGATCAGCTTAGTCCTCCAGCTGCTTCAGGTAAAAATCAAAGTGCAGTCTCCCATCATACGAGGTCATCCATATCTCTTATATGTTTGTGTGTACAAGCCTAAATAGCAAGACAGCCAGCTGTCTTGCTGTGTTGAGAAAAGAGGGATTCCCTTGTACTTGCCAGAGATAGTAGGAGCAGACATGATTGTAACAGCTACAATACTCCTCCCATAGAGAATAAGGAAGATAAAAGCAGCTGTGCCATGTGCCATCTTTCCAGGATTAGAGGAGAAGGAGAAGCTAATGACAACCAATGATTGCAGTAGTGACAGGAAGCAACATGTGATAGCAGGCAATGGTGACAGCAGAGCTGGCTCTACATGCAAACACACTCCATACACACACTCACCTGCAAAGGATCTGTATACAGTACCTGTTATCAAAGGATAGCTCTGCTGTGTCTTCAAATCCTATGTGGCCTTTGGAGCCATCATTCTAGGGCTTGGTTCTCATCCTTAGGAACCCAGATGTTATTGGACTACAGCCCTCCCTTTCATCATTGGCTGTGCTGGCCAAAATTTCTGGGAACCATAACCAAAGGTGGTCCCAAAATTGGGAACCATTGTTCTGGAGGAGAGGGAACTGGAAAATAATTTGCTTGATTTCAGAAGGGTATGCCGACACTGCCTTTCTTTCATCTCTTTTCCATTGGATGGGGGGGGGGGTCTACATCCAATTTCCAGTGCTGCCATCTCTGTGGTTGGGGATCATAAACCACTTTCCAAAGTGAGAAGGCACGGGTAACTGTAGTGGACATACCCAGAGCCTATTACTATAGTGATGAGTGAAGGGGAATTTACTATTGGGAATAACTACCTCACCAAATGTAACAGAAGGACCAGTTTTGCAGAGACCATAAAATGGATGAACACACTGACAAGCGACATTAGTGCTTTTAAAAAGATGAGAAAGAGGATATGGATTAAGTCTTTTCTTATTCTACCTCCCATGAAAGGTCACTATCTTACCTAAAGATTTAATGCAAGCTCATTCTGGATTGAGAAGATGAGTGTCAGTTTTATTCCATAGAGAGGTATCCAGAAGCCTGCCAAATACCCATCTCCAGGGGGGGATTGTGACATGTCATTAATTGGCATTCTACTCCTCAGAACTGACATTGACATTAATTTTATGATATGATTTAAAATGTATCAAAAAATGGCCCTGAGCAACTTTGGGAAGATGCATATAGAACTTCCTTTTTTTTTTGTAAGATATAAATTTGGAGAGCAAATATCAATCCAAGTGAACAGAGGCAAAGAGAGAGAACTGCTGAGCTAAGTGGCTGGTTGATTAGTCAAAATAGGACTTCTGGGGAAAAGTGGGATCATATAAGAAGAAGGGATAGGGAGTATCAAATCATCCGAATATGATACGTTAATGCTTCTTTTGGGCTTCACTTAATGCAAAAATGATGATCTCATGTAGAATCATGCCAAAAATTTCTGCTATGAAAATTTTGACCATTCTCATCCAATTGGAGTAGTGAAAATCTATTCAGAAGCAATTTAAACTCTTCCGTAACATATTTGAGGCAACTTGCACCCTTCATCACAGTTTCCCTTTTTAAAAATACAAATATATGGGAAGATGTCTTTGATGTTCAGGAATTGATATGCAGCATAACAGGGCCAAATACAACTTTAATTCGGGAACTGAACATGGAGAGCAATGGCGCAGCAGCGCCTATATATACAATACAGGAAAGATACATTTGGGTGGGAAGCAACTGGATTGATTGGGAGAACAGTTGGGTGAACGTGGGGTGACAGAGAAAGGGCGGGAGCCCAAGTCCTGCGAGAGCTTAGTCCTATGAAGAACACTAAATGGAAGATCACCCGATCCCAACAATTAAATAAAAACTGTTAAAGCAATACATTCAGTTACATACAACAATGTCATAATTTCTTCCACAGGGCTTTTCCTGTCAAAAAGTTTGGCCAGCCAGGAAATCTGCTGAGAGAGGGAAAGTTAACTAAAATGTGCGTGTCCTGAGAGAGCGGGGAGAGAGAGAGAGAGTCAAGACCATACAGTACTTTGGAATATCTTGCCATCTTAAAGGGAAACATTTTGTGATTTTTATAATGCTAGAAATAGAAGGCCACTTCCCCAAAATTCCTACCCTGTTTTCTTTTTGTTTTGTGGGGGAAGAATACTCCCAGAATTGCACAAAGCAGAAAATAAAATGATGTCCAGTTTGCCAATTTGCTGTTTACACTCACAGCATCAGTGCAAAAAGCTAAGCTTTGTTGGGAAGGAAAGAGCAAAGTTGTGTTACAGACACTGCCCATTGGGAGGCCTTCCTTGAGAACCCGTTAGATAATTTCTCTTGTTTGTGTCCTTTGAACTGCTGCTCTGGCAGATAATCTGTAATACACTCACCAGTACACTTCAAAGATTATATGTGAAACAGAACTGCTTGTCTCTAAATGTCATTGCATTAATGGTTAATTTTTACATGGAAGATGAAGAGTCAGTAATTCTGACTGTTAATAAGCTTTCTGTTAGAATTGTTAACTCTTCACCATACAAAATTCATTAGTTGTGAATTTCAGCTGAGCAATCCTTTTAGCAGACAGACTTGTAGCAGACATTTATTAATGTAGGAATCGGGGCCGCTAGGACGGCCATTGGGTCCCGGAGGAGACTGATCAAGTAACGATACGAGGCAGTATGGAGCGAGATCAGATCAGTGGTTTATTGAGGGAAAAGCATCATCATATATAGATCAGAAGGCAATACAGGGAAGAACCGTCATCTGACAGAAAATCACATCACCCATTTACTCGGGTTAATGGGAAATCTCTCTTGGGGAAGTTAATTAACTTGGGCAAACACTGACAGGGGAAATCCATTGTCTGAGGCTTACGCCAGGGTAAATATGGCTTCTATTTGCACCAAAGATTAGGCTGATCTGTGAGTCAGTAATTGCTTAATGGGTAACGGAGGTTAGCATTCTGCTCTCTCAGCAGAACCGCCGGTCAGGTCAGGTGTGGGTGAATCAACCCTTATTATTAATCCACCCCCCTTAATTTCTGTGCCCGCAGAGCCCACGGGCCAGGAGCGTTCTCGACTGAAATGGCCTCTGCGAGGGCCATTCCATGCCAACTGGGCATGGGGAATCCGCATCTCCCCTTTTTCTATTGTTTAACAACCTGACAGGTGACTCTGCGCAAGAGGGGCATCAGCTGGTGAGTGGGAATGACGCTTCGGGGCTCCCCCCACGAGGGACACCTCGAGAACAGTGAGAACAGTGAGTGAATACATTGCATGAAACAGCATCCTGCTATGCCTAGCACTATCACCCCCACAATTACTTGAAGCGTCGTCTGGAGCCACCCCCACGGAAGCCATGACCATAACGAACTCCACCAATCCCATATCGAACCCTGCTTAATGTTCTTGACTAGGGTGTGGCGGTCCGTGAGCTGGCTCTGGACCTTGCGTGAGTTGTCAGTGAGGTTAAAGCAACACATGCCATGGACAGATTCACAACCCAAGTGGTGCAATAACAGGAGATAGTCTATAGCCGCTTGATTGTCAAGAATGGCATGGTGAAGCTCTGCCTGCTCCTGGTTGAGCAGCGCTATCGCAGAGGATGTATGGTTAATGGCTTTTGCTAATCCGCAAGCCAATTGACCAATTCTCCGAGCGTTGCCGACGGCTAAGCCTGGCACGCCAAGTATGCTGACTGCCAGCGAGATGTATTCAGCTGGGCTAAGAACCCTGATGTTGCTATCGCATGAGCTGTCTAACTGAGTGGCACGAGTGTGTCTAACGGGTGCAGAAACATCTGAAACATTTGTGCTTGGGGTAATCATATCCTTAGTGGGGAGCAACAGTGTCAAATGACTAATGCAACATATGGAATCTGATACATTTGCAGGAATGTAGTTCCAAGTATACTGGCTACATGTAAAGAACCAACCCGAAGGTAGGGTGACATGAGCATACATTGAGCCAAGTGTCTCTGGTTTATCACAAGTCCAATTGCTGCTGCCAGTGTCGAGGCAGCGGCGCTGGGTTCGGCCGACTGCAGTGCAGCCGACCATTCGAGCACAAATAGAGTTCGGGCTGACCGCCACTCGAGGAGTGTGGAGAGTGGCTGCGTCAGCCGGCAAAGTCATTGTCAGCTGCATTCCCCCCCAGCGAGTGTATGCTGTGAAGCTCGCAGGGAGATGCGGACCGAAAATCCGCTTCAGCAGCCAGTCGCCATCCCTGGCGCGCGCGTCCAAAGTGTGGCACACAGGGATGAGACAGGTGCCCAGAATTGAGGCAGAACCAATGTCCTGCTTCAGGCAAAAATCGGACTGGTTGACGAGACCCGCCAACCTTTCCCACAAGTTGTAGTGCATCCGGGCTGAAAATTATTCGCCTGGCATCAAGCCGTTGGCCTGCAGTGAGACTGCCTGAACGCCTCCCCCCGCAAGTAGGGAGAGGATCAGGATGATGGTGACTGCCACCGTGTTGGCAGTAATCAGGGAAAAGACTGTAGCTACGATGTTCTCCAGCGTTGGCTCTCTCTCCTCGCGCTGGATGATGTCCTGGGCCTCATTGCAAAGAGCCTTGACCATCCCCCAGGTGATCTTCGGTGCTGTCATCTATGGCCGCTTCCTCCGACGGGTCCTCTGGGTCAGGGTGAGGTCCTCCATCTCCGGGATCGGACTCGGGTCGGCCTGGGTCCACGCCATGTGGTTCCAAGTGAGGCTTGACACACCGAGCTGGAATCCAAACGACACCTGTAGGAGACATAACTGCAGCATACCCTCTTCCCCAGGTTACGAGTGGCACCAGGCCCCTCCTGGAAGGGTCCGGTGGCACCCGGTATCAGACCATCGGTCGCGGGAGAGCTTCCAAACGGCGGAATTGTTTCTCCTGCGGCGTGCAATCGGAAAAAACATTAAGGTGATTGTACGTGAACAATACCTTATTCAGACAATGCTATGCCTGACCCTGTGACTTCGGGAGGGCTGGTGGCTCCCCCCTTTCTGTTTGTTTGTCAATATAGGACTTGAGTGTCCGATTGACTCGTTCCACAATCGCTTGCCCCTGCGGATTGTAAGGAACGCCGAAGGTATGCTTAATATCCCAGGTGGCCATGAAGTTAGCTAACTGCCTAGAACTGTAGGATGGCGCGTTATCGGTTTTCACGTGCCGAGGTTTGCCCATCGCCGCGAAGCAGGCCAGAAGGTGCTGCTCCACGTGGGAAGCTGTCTCCCCTTTTTGCGCTGTCGCCCAGACGAATTGCGAAAAGGTATCGATGCAAACGTGCATGTACTGCCATCTGCCAAACTGCGGAACGTGCGTGACATCCATTTGCCATACCTGGTTGGCTGCCGTTCCTCATGGGTTGACCCCCCACGAGCCCCCCCCCCCGGTGCCCCTGCGCAATGCTGGCAAGAGCGAACTATGCCTTGGGCTTGAGAAAGTGGCAGATTGAACTGTCTGGCGAGCGCTTTGGCATTCTGATGAAAGAATGCATGGCTTTGAATTGGAGTAGTGAAAACACCTAACACTGGACGTTGCTGAATTTCCTTTGCCGCCGCGTCCGCTCTGATATTGCCCGCAGAAATTGGACCCGGTAGGTCTTGGTGACTTCGGATGTGGGCAATATAGAGCGCTTCCGTGCGGTTTTGCAAATGAAATTGAGCAGTGAGGAACAAACTCAGCAAATTCTTGTCTATCGCGGGAGTGATGTATGCTCCCGGTAGACTGTGAAGCAAATTCCTGACATACTGACTGTCAGTAATGATGTTTAGGCGCTCTTTGGCAAAGGTGCGCAAGGCAAGGTTCACCGCTGCCAACTCTGCCCGCTGCGCGGACTTCTGTGGAAGAGTTAGCAGCGTGCGCCAAGCCTGGCCCTCCTGCCAAGTCAAGACACCATATGTGTGACCCCCATCAGTAAAAACTGTTCTGGCCCCCTGAAGTGGGACCAGCAAAAGCAATTCGAACAAGCTGACTGTCTGCGTTTGAAGTGAGACAAGTCTGGGGTCTTTTGGCAAGTGGTATGCCAAGCATCTGGTGAATCCCTCCAAAGCAATTGGAAGCGAGTCACCGAGCTGCATCAATTGCTGAACCTGCTCTTTGGTGAACGGGACAACGATCTTTGCTAAGTCGTGCCCTGAAATGTCCCTGGCTCTCAGCCTTCCGCGGTAAACCACCACAGAGACCAATTCTTGGGGAGGAACGATGTTTCGGGAAGAGGTGTTCGGCAAGTACACCCATTCCACGATACTCGCTCCTTTCTCGGAATCTACTCCTAGGGCTCCGGTGAACATGGATCCTGCCCGAACTATGTACAAGTTCAGGATCAGGGCATATGGCCCCTGAGTAATCCTGTCCACCCACCTTTGGCTGAGAATTTGGTTGACTTTCTCGAGGGCCAAGCGTGCCTCTCGAGGAATTTGTATCCGGTCTGCCGGCTGCTTACCTAGCGTTAGCATCGAGAAGAGCGGTTTCAAAAGATCCGTATCCAATCTAAAATATGGTCTGGCCCAATTAATGTTTCCTAAAACCTGCTGCAATTCTACCAGGGTGACTGAGTCCTGTAAATTGATCTGAGGCAAAACTGGTGCTGCAAAAGAACGGAGAAGCCGATGACCCAAGTATGAGAAGGGCTCAGTTCTCTGCACTTTTTCTGGGGCAATGAGTAAACCTTTCTCCCCCAGGCTGGCCTGGAGATCTGTAAACATTTCGCTGCCGAGTTGCGGCACTGCGACCAAAATGTCATCCATGAAATGGCATACTAGAGCCGTGGGATGAAGGCTTCGAAACTTTGCCAGTGCATTGTGAACATAAATTTGGCACAGGGTGGGTGAATTGAGCATGCCCTGTGGCAAAAATTTCCACGCGTAATGCTGCGTGGGCTCACTGTGGTTCACAACCGGCACCGTAAAGGCGAATCTTTCCCTGTCCCTGGGGTCTAATGGAATTGTGTAAAAGCAATCCTTGAGATCTACGACTAGGATCTCCCACCCCTCGGGAATCATATTTGGATTTGGAATGCCGCATTGAAGCGGACCCATTGGCTGTATGCATTTATTGATCTCCCTGAGATCGTGGAGGAGTCGCCACTTCCCCGACTTCTTCTTAATGACAAAAATTGGCGAATTCCAAGGACTAGTGGACTGCTCTATGTGTCCTGCGTCTAGCTGTTCTTTAACCAGTTGCTTTAGGGTGACTAATTTCTCCCCCACTACCGGCCATTGTTCCACCCAGACCGGCATATCGGTGAGCCATTTAAGTGGCAACGCCATTACCCGAAGGTAAGCGTAGCACCGTACTGCTGTAAAATGTCTCGCCCCCAAAGGTTGATATGCACGTCCAGAATGTGCGGCCGAATGACCGCTGTGCCGTCAGCCTTTGGGATCGTGACTTCCACCCACTCCCGGCTTCTAAACGCTTCTTGGATGCCGCCTACCCCCCACACATCGGAGACCGGCTCAATGGCCCACTCCCGTGGCCACTGGCTTCGGCTGACCACGCTGACGTCAGCTCCCGTATCTAGCAACCCTGAGAATGATTTTTTATTCAAAAATACCTCAATAACTGGTCACTGTTTCCACTCAATGTTGGTCTCCACTGTCTCTAAGACTTGGTATCCTTGCACTGCCTCACTTGCGCTCAAGCGGTCTGCTGACCCGGACTCTGAGCTGTCCCTGAGCCTTCCCTGGCTATCTGCTGGCGAGTTACAAGGAACCATAATCAGTTGCGCTAATGTGTCTCCTTTGTGAATTGTCTGGGGTAAGTGCGTCCAAAGCTGAACTTGGAGAACGCCTGAAAAATTGGAGTCAATGACTCCCGGAATTACAAGAATTCCGCGTGCTCCGCTGCGAGGCAAAACTAAACCTATAAAGCCTTTGGGCAGGGGTCCCATGTACTGGGAGTCCACCAGATAGACTGTGCCTGGCAAGTCGCATGTGACGTCTGCCTGGCAAGTCAATTCTAGCCCTTTGCTACCCTTGGGGCTGGCCTGTGCCTTCGCAATGCCTGGAATGTGAATGGAATCTAGTCTAGCTCTGGCGCGCCCAGAGCAAGGGATGTCTCTGTTTGGACCGGGGCCAGAGACGTGCCCGCGTTCCGGTTTCCCGAACTCGGACAGTTCCTGGCCCAATGGTAGCCTTTCTTACACTTCGGACACGGGGTGTTTGGAGCCTTGGGACTGCCGGAATTTTGTCCGCCTCCCTTGGATCGGCACTCCCTAGCGAAGTGACCGACCTTGCCACAATTGTGACATGCTCCTTTGGGTCGGGGTTTCCTGTCTCCCTGCACCGCTGCTGCCAACAGACCCATTTTGTAGGATTCTGTGCCAACGTCGGCGCAAGCCCTAACCATGTCCATGAGACTCAAGTCAGGACAGTTGCCCAGTGACTGCAAGATTTTACGGCAGTCTAAATTGGCATTATCCTTGGCCAACTTTATCATGAGCTCTTGTTGGGCTTCCTCGTTATCGATCTGCCTACTGATCGCTTCCTCTAAGCGATTGATGAAGTCCATGTAGGGCTCCTGGGCTCCCTGTTTGACTGCGGTGTAATTTTTGGCCGCTTTGCCAGTTGCGGGAACCTTGAGAAAAGCCTTGAAGGCAGCCTCGGCTGACATTTGGAGAGTGGCTAGTGGCAAGTTGGTCTGCACATCGATGGATTCGAAGGCCCCTGACCCATATAACTGGTCAGGAAGTACTGCGCCTCCCATCCTGGCAGCCCTTGTCTGAGCCTCGAGGCGATACTCGCTGTCCCATAGCAAATACTGGCTGGGGTTGAGCATCATCCGCATGGCGGCTTTCCAGTTGTGTGGGATGAACATGGTGTTCTCGCACACTTGCTGAAGCGTGCCCCTAGTGAAGCGACTCTGGAGTCCTGTCTCTGTGATGGCCTTCCGTATAGCCATGAGAAGCTTATACGGGACTGGTGAATGAACTACCTGCTGGGCCCCTGTGAGGGCATCCATTTCCAAGCGAATTGGACAAATCTGACTAAGCTCAGCTAGTTCTTCTGCTGGCAATTCCCCCCTCTTAATTTCTTCCTCAACTGTGCGCTGAAGGGCACTCTTGGTCTGGGAGCCTGTAACTGTCAGTGAAGCGCCTGCGCTCCTCATTCCATGCATTCCGTCGGTGACGTCTGCAGCTGTCACCGAGGGAAAGCTCCCTACACTACTCTGCTTAAACTGGAGTGACGGATAGAGCGCTGTGGGCGCCGATGGTTCGGCTGGCGCTGGGGGTTCTTTGGCTTCTATCCGGACTGGATCTACCTCCGCTAAGAGCTTCCTACATTTACTCCATGCGCGAATTACGCGCTTTGGAGCTTTCGGGGGTTGCTGAATGCAGTATCCTATCTGATCCCAAAGTTGAAGGGTTAACGTACCTACTTCTGGGTAAAGTGGGCAGTGTTCCCTTAGGTACACCAAAAGTCTCGCTAGTTCTCCGCTGTGAAACCGTAACTGAAACACCCTGGCCAGGATTCTGAACTCTTCCTCATGAGTTCTTTGGCTAGCGGGCGGACGTTGCCACTGAGGGCAAGTCCCCATATTACCTGCGGAGGGTTCTCCGAAGTTTCCTCCTCGGGACAGGTCGACACGTCTACGGGCAAGGTAATAGGTTTTGGCGACGATTCTCTGGGTAGAGCTCGGAGCGTGGCCCCGTGCCACGGGCCCTCGGTGGCCTCTGCGCTGTCAGTGGTTCACAGCTGACCCTGAGGGGAACACGTTTTTCCGTAACCGCAAGCCACCGCGAAAGTCGGGAGCAAGCTGTAGGATGCCTCTTCGGTACTGCCCCGCCGCTTGGGCCGTCTGCCCGATCGGCTGGCTTACCGACCGGGCTGCCGCGCTGTCCTCCGGGATGATCGGACGCGGTTCAAGCGCAGAACCGGACCGTGTAGATCGCTTACTCTCGAGTAGATCACGTCGGGGTCACCAGGTGTAGGAATTGGGGCCGCTAGGACGGCCGTTGGGTCCCAGAGGAGACTGATCAAGTAACGATATGAGGCAGTATGGAGCGAGATCAGATCAGTGGTTTATTGAGGGAAAAGCATCATCATATATAGATCAGAAGGCAATACAGGGAAGAACCGTCATCTGACAGAAAATCACATCACCCATTTACTCGGGTTAATGGGAAATCTCTCTTGGGGAAGTTAATTAACTCGGGCAAACACTGACAGGGGAAATCCATTGTCTGAGGCTTACGCCATGGTAAATATGGCTTCTATTTGCACCAAAGATTAGGCTGATCTGTGAGTCAGTAATTGCTTAATGGGTAACGGAGGTTAGCGTTCTGCTCTCTCAGCAGAACCGCCGGTCAGGTCAGGTGTGGGTGAATCAACCCTTATTATTAATCCACCCCCCTTAATTTCTGTGCCCGCAGAGCCCACGGGCCAGGAGCGTTCTCGACTGAAATGGCCTCTGCGAGGGCCGTTCCATGCCAACTGGGCATGGGGAATCCGCAATTAATCCCCTGTTTTGTTAGTTACTGTATTATTTTTATTTTTATTTTTATTTTATTTTCCATTATTATTATTATTATTATTATTATTATTATTATTATTATTATTATTATTATTATTATTATTATTATTATTATTATTATTATTATTATTATTATTATTATTATTATTATTATTATTCCATGTCTAATTCAGACATGAAACTACCAAAATGAAGTCAACTTTTGGTGTGTTAATTCTGCAGTTCCTTTTGCCTGATCTTGTGTGAAAAAGATTAGCCAGTACAAGGTGGCCATTGTCCAGGGTATGTCTGATCCTCAAGGAGGCTCTTTCTATATATTTGTACTGTAAGTCTGTGTAGATTTTCTCTATACTGTATTGCCCCCCCCCAAAAAAAAACCACAGATTTGTTAGGGTACTTCATACCAGTCTGCAAATATGTGTATTGCAAAGAAGAAAACCAAAGAGGCTGCACAAGACTGGAGCTTCTGTGAAATTTGTAAAATGACACTTATCCAACCAGACAGTTAGAGCTGTAGGACAATTTCTATCCCACTAAAAACCACAGGATACCAGACATATGAAAGAATTAAACTACTCTGTTGAACAACTGGAAGGAAAGCCAAATCCCGCAGCATAATATGCCTGAAAAGACAATGTGTGGTAGTAGCTTGAGGCCTGGCAGCTTGATGAGATAGCCTGAAGCATCCTTAAACCCTTAGGAATGCTGGATATATGTGGCACATGCTCAGACACAACAGAAAATAAACTCCTCAAGGAAGCCTGATGGCTGAGAGGCAGATAACTGTTGAGAGAAGGGACATATGTTGAGAAAACCAGCCAACTTATCTGGTGGTTTCTTTTCAGCATTATTTCTGTAGCTGACATCTCATATGTAATGTTGAGAGCAGAGAACAACTCAGCACAAGTTAAATAGGTGGTAAAATAGAGAAAATTCCTTAAATGCTTGGTTACACATAGGTCACAAGTGTCTGTAGGGGAGAAAAGGACTTCACAGATCTGTATCACCCTAATTTTTACCGCACACCTTCCACTGCAGAAGAAGTTGTAATGAGGATGGCAACAGCTGCTATCTGTGTAGTGGCCTCCCTATATAAATAGACCAAGAATAAGCTATTTGTTAAAAATCACATATAAGTGAAGACAACTAACACATTTCACTACTCCAGGAAGTCTCCAACTCATGAACCAACCTGATTGTTCTTCTTTGAGCTTGATTTTAACATATGAAATAAGCTGGCATGAGAGAGGGATGAAAGAACATAGTGAGGTTAGAATGCAGAGACAAGAAAATTCAGTACTCTTGGCCTTGTTTCCCACTCCATTTCTAAATTGGTGGTGCACAATGCAAATGGTGTGTGTGCACGCGCACACGCACACACAAACACGCACATGCCTAATGACCATTTACAGGACAGTACATTTGGTTTCCAGGTTACCACAGTTGCCTGCCCTGAAATACTTTGTGAAGATACTTAGGCAACCAACTAGAGTCAAACAAATATGAGAAACCACTATTCTGGCTTGTGTATGAATATTGTTTTAAAATATTTAAAATGTTTCAGTAAACATCATGGTTAAACAGGGACCTAGGTCTACCTAGGTCAAATATGAGATATATAGCTTATTCCTATCCATGTTTAGTTACATAAGTTTCCTTGTGCCCAACAGTGCTTAAACTCTTGTAACTTGAGTTGCTATACTTTTAGCCCATGCATCACATTAACTCTTACTGTGCTTGTTATAACCAGTGTAATTTCTTTTTTACAGTGAACACAACAGGACTTATAACAAGATCAGTAGCATACTTTTGGTCATATTCCTTCCCTTTCCTCAATATACAATGGTCACACTGGTTACTCCTTAGCTAGATTTTCTTCTTATGCATGGGAAACTTTAGAACAAACTAACACAACTATGTATGCAGCACTTTATGTAGCTCTTATAAACAGCATTATTTTGATTAGATCAAAGTTCCCAAAGACTGGTATCGTCAAAGTGAAAAAATGGTATTTCCAGCCTTGAAAAGGCAATTAATCAAGGTAAAATCTTGATGATAAATTATCATATTTAAATGAAGAATATGTAACTATCGTTCATATTTATGTGTTTCACACATTCAGATACTTAATCACAAATTGAGATATCTAATATGGAAAAAAGCAGGTGAGGTTGCTAAATAAAGGCATTGATTAAATTCTTGATGGAAATTTATCACTGTTATTTGTAACAGAAATTGTATAATTTGATGAAGCAGGGGGAGTTTTAGCTAGGTGTTCACAGACACCTCCCCCAATGTGGGAGAAATGATCTTTCCTGGTATACTCCTTGGTCAAACCATTATCTCTGGACTACCTTGGTATACAGCTCTGTAGATCTTGGATGTGGTTGGCAGCTGGATGACATTCAGATGTTGTTAAGGTCTCAATGCCTTTTACTTATTGAGGTGGTATCACCGAGGCAAGACCACCATGGTCACTGGTTATGATAAATGACACTACTGCATTTGCCTATTAAAATTTTGAATGACATAACGTTGCCTGGATACAGTTTTCAGAGTAGTGGTGGTGGTGGTAGGACTGTGCCCAGTTGAAACTTTCCTGAGTATGGAAAATGAGATGTTAAAGAGAGAGATTCTAACTCTGTCTCTATAACTGATATTCTGATTTTCTAGCATGTATAAAGAAGGTGTGTTTCCCTATCATTCAAAACTCAAACTCTTGTATCATTGGAAGAAGTATGAAGAGCCTTTACTCCATGGCCTTGTACAGTCAAAGTCTTTATAAATAACCTTTCTGAATCCTTATTCCATGGTACATCTATCCTTATATGCAGGAGAAATCATAATTCTTCTAACAAAGAAATTAGAACCTAATAATCTTGCACAGCATTTCAGATTTTAATCTTCAACAGGTTTCAGCAACTGGAGAAAAACCCTTCACAACTGGGTGTACAGATTGTCACCTAAACACCATTTATGCTTGTCTGTGACACATTCCCATTAAAGAAACCTGAAATTGCTATTACCGTGAGAAACTATGGTGTGAATTGTAACCTACCTGCTGTGTGTATAAATTGCCAAGCATAGTGCTGGCATTGACTATTCAAATTTGATGGAACTCATTTAGCATATCTCCATTTTTCAAATGTCAACTGCCATAAAATATTAACTAATGCTAAATACCATTCAGGAAGGCTTTCAGAGTTGTGCGTGCATTTAGAAGCAGTAATTTCATTGTATCAAATTGAGATGCACAGAACTGCTTTTGTACAGGCACAGATATATAGGTTTGTGCTCCTATCAACATCATACATTTTTTTTTAAAAAAAGAAACAATTAATGCTAGCTTAAATGTTTGCTTCCCATATCCATAAGGGATCCTGGGCACAATCCTGGGCACAATCTCTAGATATGGATGTTCCATATTACCTATTTTTAAATCCTGAATACTCAAACAGGGTTGAGAAATCAGTTTTCATTGACCGTACATAATTCTCAACTTGATACTCATAAATGTCACTCTTGAGAATTTGGCTTGAATGTCTTCCTGGAAAAATCCAATATTGCCTATCATAATTTTATTAAGTATTAAGAAATTTTCCCTTCTTTCCCACACCTTCTTGGTGTTGATTGTCAGAGCAATGTCGTGCTGTATGTTTAAGAGGTTTATGAAGTTTTTATTCTCTGTAGGTAACTTGTTGCAAATGCTTGAAAATTGGCATAAATGTGATGACTTGGAGGTACTGCACATGGGGGTGGGTGGGGCGGGGCGGGCTTTTCATTTATTCCTTGACATCCCATTGCATTTTATTCAGGTCCCCTCAGTGAAGTATGAACCTGTAGCATGGATCATCACTGCTACTGTTTTTAAGATGTTTCAAAGCATTAAACCAGGGGTGCCCAAACCTTTTGGGCCATGGGCCGGGCACATGGTTCAGTAGCCTGGCCAAGTAATTCAGTGGGCCGGTATGGGCACATTTTACTTCTGCTTCTGGGAGCGATGAGGGTGGTGTGGGCTGGATGAATTGGCATTGGGGGCCGGATCCAGCCCATGGGACATAGTTTGGGCTCCCCTGCATTAAACCATTCAGGCTTTTCAATGTTTTATCTGTCATGATAATCACAAAGGATGATTTCATATTTTAATTTTCTTTATATTTATTAAGTGTTAAGATTCATATAATATATTCTCTGTAAGTTTGAGGATGGCTAACTCGATAGGGAAGCACACTGAAGTTAGTTGCATTCCAGTATACATACCACTCACATACCACACATCAAGAAGTCACTAAGTATCTAGGTTGCTAAGTAGCAATGCCAGTCACTTAGACACCTGTGATGGAGCTCACACTCGCATAACAAGGGGGATTCCCAAGGTAACAATTCATCAATCACCTACCACATTAGAGAAAGGAGAAATGTGACTTTCACATAGAAGTGGATTGTGGGATATCCAACATCTGGGGACAGGGTGATAACATCACGTGCACAGACACCTGAGAATTTCAGGTTACATCATTTCATGTCTGGGGATTTGGTTACATCATAAACACCTGTTTGGTTAAACAACACTTAGTCAAAACAATGAGGTAATCTTGCATGTTTAACATTCTGGAGGTGGGGTGTGAGGACCCCAGAAATATATTTAAACCCCAGAAATTGAGGGTTCAGACAGTACCAATTGGGAGTAGGCATGAGCCACTTTACTTCAATTCCAAACTATGGAAATCTAAGGAACTCCTATGGGGGTTTCCAGCCCAAAACCCAGCACAGTAGCAGCTCTGAGTCTTTGCCAAAGCCATCAGGGCAAAGTATTTAGAATCTGACAGAATAAATGCCAAGTTAGAGAGTTACTTATTTCTTATTTTATTTAGCTTGTTAAATTAGAGTAGAATAGATTATTACTTCAATGTATATCCTGCACATTTTTGGATCATTATTTCTCTTCAATAAAAAAACCCTCAAAGACATTGAGAAAGTCTCATCTTTGAACCAGGAGGAAGTAATTTTGCGGAGCAGAGAGGAGCCAAGATAAAGGACTGTGGCCAAGCTAAAAAGTGACATCTTCACAACGGCCTAGCCTTGAGGCACAACCTTTCTCAAAGGGACATTTTACTTTGGGGGAGATAAGTTTGCCACAGTGATCCTGAGGGAGGAACACCTGCCTGGGAATATTATCTGCCAGGGCATTCCAGCCTTTGAAGGTCAAAAGCTGTCTTCAACCAGGGCAGTTTCCCAGGGCCAAGTCTGCTCTGTCTCTCTGTGTGTGGGAAGGTGGCAATATAACAAACTATTATTCAGCCTTGCTACCATACTTGCTACCACATTCTTGCCTAAGGTGCAGAAGTGCCATCTTTCCCAATTCTCAGTTAAAGGGACCAAGGAGTATCTCAAGTTGGGGGACCCCTGATACCTTCTGAGACCTCTCCCCTGGTCCCTGACATTATCCAAAACACATGAATGAAACTCATGGTGAGTCTGATTCAGTCTTTTCTGTTTCCAGTTACCTCTCCTAAATTACTTCTTTGGAAAAAAATGGTCTCTACAAGAGATGCAGATTCTGTGCTTATCTATCTATCTATCTATCTATCTATCTATCTATCTATCTATCTATCTATCTATCCATCTATCCATCTATCCATCTATCCATCCATCTATCTATCTATCTATCTATCTATCTATCTATCTATCTATCTATCTATCTATCTATCTATCTATCTATCTATCTATCTATCTATCTACCTACCTACCTATCTAATATATCTATTTTATTTATATGAAGCTCTTCTCCCCACAGAGGACTCAAGATAACTCACAACAATTAAAATTGTACAGCTGTTTTGAAATTCTACAGAAAACAATTAAACATGTATCAGCTTTAAAACCAAGATTAAAAACCACTTTTAAAAACTTTCAAAATAATAAAAAATATCTAAATCTCTAAATTTAATGAATACAGCCAGTGGTGGGCTCCAATTTTTTTTACTACCATGCTGTGGGCATGGCCTACTTTGTGGGTGTGGCCTAGTGACTAGGTGGTCTAGTGATCTAGTGATTCCTGCCCAGTGGTGGGGTTCAATTTTTTTACTACCTACTCTGTGGCCATGGTATGGTGGGTGTGGCTAGGTGGAAAGCCTGGCATTGCACCCGAATTTGGACTACTTAATTTCAATACTTGAATGGGTGGGACCAACCAGAATTTCTGCTGCTGGTTCTGGCTAACTGTGCGAACCTGCTGAAGCCCAAACCTTACACTGCTATTGCCCAGCAGCTTCCTGATTTCTCTTTCTCCTCCATAGGGTTTACTTTCCTTTAAATTTTTATTTTTCACCAAAGCCACCATTCAGATGTTAGGTAACAAGCCTCAATTCTAAGGGTGGGTGTGGGATCTGCTGCTGTTGCAGTCAATGCCTCTACATTTATTTCTGTTACAGAGCAGTTTGTGGCTGCAGCACCCTGGACAGAAACACTGTTGTAGCTGCTGCTGCTGCTGCTGCTGCTGCTGCTTCATGACTATCAGAGGGCACCCATTATTATTTTTTACATTGTATTTAACTGTTATAATGCTGCATAGGTTATTTGGTATAACAGCATACAAACTGCTAAACTGTTGTAGTGTTGCAGTTACAACAAGCTGCCAAATTGTTCTAGCAGTATAACTATAAGGATTGGGAGGGAAAACTTGTTTTTGGGCTGCTGGGAATCCTGCAAACTTTAAGGGTCAAATCAAGAGGCACAATATGTGCTAACACATGCATGTTGAGGAATTTGAGAATGATAAACAACCCCTGACAGATGCTTATTGCAGGCGCACCCCCCAAAGAAAGATTCAGACACCGGTATATGGATAAAGGCATTGGGCCACATTTATTGAATAATGCCCTAGTCCAAATTATAACTTTCAATTGGTACTCAGCCAATTATAATTCTTAAGGCAAGCAGGCCGCAGTAACACTGGTAAGGTTCCTCCCAAAATTGCCAATGGCAATTGGCTACAATGTATCCATTTGTATCAATTTGTTTGTTGAGACAAACAAATTATTGACCGTAGTCAATAAACTATCTACTGACCCCACCCTCTGACGTGTATCCGTGAAATCACGGGTTGATGCATGCTGGAGAGCTCCTGCCATCACCCCCTTGCCTGGTTCGTCGTTGACCGGTCAACGTTATTACACCTGTACCTGTCTAAGTGTTGGCCAGTCAATTGCGAACCTGCCGGATACCTGTGGGTCATAAATATTTACCTTACCAGTGCTACCCGCCACATGAGGAGGCATCCATGATGACTCACCGCCCCCCCCAAGACCGTCAGCTCGGTCGCCAGGCCTGCTTGCATCACGCCAAGAACGAGGTACATACCTCCAGCTGACAGGTGTACCCCTTCTCCTGCCTACCAACAAAATTTTTGTATAAGCCTATCATCCGGTATCCAATGGCCGTCTCACAGCCATGCTCAGGACGGGATGGAGCCACAGCCCCGTCCACTGGCTGCCGGAACAGTACGAACTAGGGAGATCCGCATCTCCCCTAAATTGGTGTCTCGGCACAATGTTAGACCATAGCGACTGTATGTAAGCCATACGTGACATAAAATGCCAGGTCACAGCCCCTCGACGGTTTAGGAACAGCAGCGATCCGTATGAGATCAATGCCGCCGAGGTGCTTGTAAAACATTGGGCGGTCCAGCATCCCTGACAGACAGCAGGAATGGCCACAGTTCCCGCCCCCATGTGCCGTGCATACCATACCATCGCATACGTGTGGATGCACACAGCCCAGTCGGGGTCCACTCTCTGTCGCTGCAGCATATACTGCTGCCCAGTGTACATAGCTGCGGCCCACTAGCCCACCGCCACCGGTGTGTTGAGACCCCTAGGATCTGTAAAAGAGGAGAGAGAAAAAAAAGGTTAAGGACATAACTAGGTACTCGTATAGTGAGGGGACGTACATATCAGAAATTGCGCATACACGCATGTCCACCTCCAAGTACCCTAAAGGTAGCTGCGATCAACGCGACGCCTATCTTTAAGAAAATGGGTGCCAAAACGGGCCCCACACCGTGAAACGCGGCACCGGTCACCCTCAGGGACTGTACTATGGTAAGGGTAGACTCATCCTGGTGGCAGAAAACAGGCTGGGGCGCACGGCAGGCACTGTCAAAAATTATGTAGGGCACCAACCGGACAGATGTCTCAAAAACTTCGTTGCAGTATACACCACTGCCTACACCATGCTGAAGAACCCGTGAGTACCGTATCCCCACTCGAGCCCACTCATGTGTGACAGAGACATCTTCGAGTTCCAGTGCCCTACGAGACATATCCACCTTACACAGGTGGCAGCCACTCTGGCACCCACTCACTGATGTGGAGCGCACCGGAAAGGTACCGTGGTAGCTGCGTGGCCAAGAGCCACCTCACACCTATCTGTACATAAGTAATGCCAGCCTCGTGGAAGGTGGGTCAGAAACTCTGGGAACAGGGGTGATGCGTGTACGGGAGGCGGACACATTCCCGTGTCCACCCCTCCCGAACACGATGCATGAACGCAAGGTGATATGCCTCACGCGTGCGAGATGCCAATGACATGCCCGGTTCACTTCTCCTCGCCAAACGCCCAGCTATCGGCCAAAAGTGGCGAGTGGAATTCTTCTGCTTCTGGAGTAAGGCACGGAACCGGGGATCTGCAGGTGGGGGAAAGGAGCAGTAATGTCATTATTAATACCTAAAACATGTCTGGCCTAGAACAGCACAATTAGGCGTAGGCTTCTCAAAAGAATAGACAAACCCTGTCATGACCCTGGGGGATTTGCATGTCTGGAGATTGACAATGTGGACCACTGCCGCATTGTCACACCGAAATTGGACCACTGAGTAGGCCCACTCATTGCACCATGGCATCAGTGCTCTCCAAAATGGGAAAAAACGCAAGGAAGGTAAGATCGCGGAGGCGATCCGTGCACCCACCCTCAGAGTAAACCCCCATAAGTCCGGGAGCCAGAGGTATCCGACCGTACTTGAAATCTAGGGCAGACCATCAGGTCTGATCTCCAGGAAGAGACCCCGTTAAACCCAGGAGTAAATTAAGGTGGCCATGAATTAATTGCAGCTCACAAGGGCACACTTTATGTTTGGCAATCAATGCCAAATGCGCCGCGGAGATCCAAGCCACCGTATTCATGGTTAACCCGGATGCCCGCACGACAGAGTCAATTCAGAAATGTGAGCTTAGTAGACGGGACCTCGGTCTATTCAGGCGCCAAGGGGACACCCAGTTCCCACCTGAGTGTCTGAATTGTAATGAGGAGACGCGTGCACGTGTCCAAGCCCCGTTCACCCCCGAACCAAAAGTCGTCGAGGTAATGGGCTAGAGACCGAGACCCCGACCTGTGAGGAAATGGCCACTGAATAAAAGTCCCCAATCGATCGAGTGCTGAACATGAATTAACTCAGTCAGAAGGGGGTTGGCCTTACCTGAGTAAAATTCCCTTTTGGAACCTAAAGAAACCCACTAGGTCTACACCCTTGGGTGCACTGGCAATAATCTGAAAGCCAAGTGCCTATCACACTGTGCCAGAACAGCACCAGGAGTACGTGAGCGTGCCACCCATAGTAGCCAAACCAACTACGAGTACCTGACCAAACAGGTCATCAGGAATGGCATCCCTGAATGGGGAACCCACAGGGTAAGCTGAATGGAGTATGAAATGACATCCACCCTAGCTCTAGCTCAGGACGAGTTTCATGGGGGAAACATTCGACTTAGGAAAGGTGGTTCAAAGAAGGCCCCCCACTACTCTCATAGCCCCAACTCCCTTAGCTGTGCACAGTGGAGCCCCCTCTTCATTACCCTGCAAGGGAACCAGATTAGTAGCATCCTGGGACCCCCCCCAACACCCCCGAATGGATACAAAAAGCCCCCATTGAAAATCCTCCAGCAGGTATCCCGCCCCATCCCTTCTTGGATAAACTGAGTGCCATCTCTCCCGGCTGACTATACTAATTGGGGCGGGGGGGGGTCTTATGACAAGGTTAGCTGCTTCCAATGGAGCTCTGATCGCCCCTGTGCACCCCTACCTCTGCCCTGAAACCCACCAACCCGCGGGCACGCAGAGGCGGCGTGAGGGCCAGCGCAAAAGGGGACACGAAGTCGGTAACAATCGTGGTGCTGAGCACACGCATCGCCAGCTGAGCAGGCCGCACGCAGCAGGCGGGCAGGAACCCCCTGCCCGACCAGTTAGCATGGAGCCTGAGTCTGAGCAGCCCGCTGCTCAGCATGACCACCATGGTACCGATCACCAGGCACCAGCCACGTGGGAGTGATGTACACGAGCACACTTGCTGACAGGGCTCATCCCACCTCCCCTCAGGGTATATGGCCACCCTCATCCACATTCCTCACCATAAGCCAACTGCCATGGGCCCATCCAATCAACCCTCACCCTGCAAATATTAGCTATGGACGGAAGCATCAGGATGGCCCAAGCGGGTAAGCCCTGAGACACACCACCATACATACAATGTATGCCGACAACCAGTTGGCCCAAGGTGCGCGGTGGCTCAAGACGATGGGACATCTCTTCATCTCAGTCACCCTGTCCCCCTCTCTCCTCCTAGTGGGCTCGCAGTTCAATAGGGAAAATATCCACATGTCCCCCTCCAGCCCTTACTCCTCATGGCATATGGCCAATAATCACCCAGGGGCAAGCAATAGCCGGCCGTCGGCAAAGCCCTCGATGGCACATTCTGTATAAAGGGCATGCGCAGCAGGACCTGGACAACCCCTGCGATGCTCAGCACTGTCCCGGGGGCGGACACCCCAGTCCGTGGTGGCTTACTACAGCGGGACCGCACAATGTCTCTGTCCTCCTGTCCGTACCTCCAATCCTAATTGGGCTCTCGGTTCATAGGGAGAATATATCCACGTACTCCCCCCACCAAATCTTTTCCTTCATGACCTGAGACACATGATCACCAGGGGGCAATGAATAACCAGTCGTCGGCAAGGCTGTCGCCGGCACATGATGTACATGGGGCATACACAGCGGGACCTGTACAGCCCCTGCGATGCCATGTACTGCCCCGGGGGCGGAAACCCCCACCCCCAACGTCGTGCCAGAATGCAACCAAGGGGCACTGGGATAGGCTGGCAACTGATGCCCACTATCCTCAAATTGGCGAGGCCATGACCAATGAACCCCACCGCTGGAAGTGGACTGTGATGTGGGTGCGTTCAACTTGAACCTAATACTCACCAGATGTACCCCCCTGAGCCGCCCCCACTGGGGGTTCCGGCCCACGGCGGCCGTCGGAGCCCGCGACCGAAATCGAGCCCTGGGGCCACACCCGACCACTCCCCAGTTGCAGTCCTGGACAAACAAGTAGCTGCGAGATGGCGGCAGGCACAGGCCGGAGTGTCTCAAGCAGCTTTACCTGGCTGGCCGCCCGTTGCAGTGCAGGAACAGTCGAAGTAGCCGGCAGACACGAAGGGCCCCGGTAGATAGGGAAGGACACCCCCCACACACACACTGAATTGCCAAGGATGCCTCCAGCACAGCTAAACATCCTAACCAGGCATCCCCTGCCACGGAAACGCCCAGTGTCAGGTGGGCCAGGTGGGCCATACGGCCCGCTAGGTATCAGGCCAGGGGCCCCAATTCAAGATTCTTGGCCAGAATAGGGCAATGCCCAAAAATTCCAGCCCCTGAGGGGGTAAAACGTACTGTGTGCGAGCACCAGGCCCTCCCCCAATCGTTCCGACCCATGGCCGGCAACTGCGGGCCGAGGGCCGAAACCCCTGAAGGGCCGGCCTGAGGCTGGAGAGCCGATGGCAACATCCCAATCTGCCTAATCCCGTCGGTAACGGTGGTAGGTGTTGTCCTGCTTCTTTGCAGGGGCGCAGCCACGGTCCTCCAACCCAACGGCTGTCCCCTGCCCATCGCAGGCAAATTCCACCCCCTTGGCCGCGGCTTCATCGCCGCAGCCCTCCGCCTGGGAGGCATCCAGGGAAAAAGCAGGATCCCAAACGGGGATCCCAAGCGCGCCAAGCGCCCAGAGTCAGCGGCGCTACGGGAAAGGAACAAACAGCGATGGAGAAAACTTCTCCTCTCCGTCGCTATTTCTAAAATGGCAGCTCGACTGCCTCATGGCCACCCCTTTTATAGAGGGGTGGCCACGCCCCCTAACTCACCCGGATGTCTGAGTCCGGGTGGGGGGGTGCCAGCAAAGAGCGCGGCGGCCATTTTGGCGCCGCGCTTTCAATGTGTGCTTCAATTATGTGTCATGTATTTAACAGTCTTCAAATTGATTTTGAACCAACACAAATGTATTACTTTTGGCTAATCAAGACGTGTGGTGAGAACAGACTTCATAGTTTCCTCTACTTCTCTTCAAATTGTGGGAAGAGATTTTTTTTTTGTAATTTCTATCCCAAAAACAGATGGACCATAGGACATCTTCCCAGGTTCCTTGAAGAATTGTGACAGCAAGGATTGGCAATGCCTTTGTTGCTGCTGCCACTGCTGTTGTGATGTTTCCTCAAGTTACATCTGGTGTCATCTGCATATCTTAAATTATTGGTGTTTCTTCTACTCTTTTCCCTCTTCTTTCATCTGAAACTAGTCAAGCTTTCCATATATGTTCTTTGTACACATTTAATAGATACTAGGATAAAATGCATCCTTGTCTGAAATTTGCCTATAAGAAACTATTCCATCTCTGGACAGAATATGGAGAGAGTGAGTAAGTGAGAGATGCCTTTGTTGGACCATTAAAATTTCAGCCATATGCTATCTTTCTACTCCGCATGGGATCAGGCTGAGCAGCAAAGAGCTGACAGGAGCTGACATTATGAAAAGACATCCAAGAAGTTCTTGTAGTCTAGAAATAGTGTGGACTTTAGAAAGGTTTGTAAAAACTTTCAGCAGTGATAGAAATGTATCAGTGTTTTCAAGTTTTATGAAATACTGTACTGCAATGGAAATGATGCTGTTGCCAAATGGAAACAATGCTAGGAAAATTGTCAGAAAGATATATGTATAAATAGCTTCTCTTTCTGCTGTTTTATCATGATGGCAAGCTACCCGTTCCAAAAAATGACTAAGTAACATTTCCCTTGCTCGAAAGCCAGTTGTATCTGACTCTAGGGTTCAGTGCTCATCTCTGTTTCAAAGCCGAAGAGCCAGCACTGTCTGCTTCTGCAGACATTTCTGTGGTCATGTGGCAGGCATGACTAGACACCGGAGCACACAGAACGCTGTTACCTTCCCACCAAAGTGGAACAGGGATAATTTCACCCACCCACGGCTGAAAACCTGCCATGCCCAGCCATTTGAGGTTAGGGAGAGGAACAAAATGTTGCTTAGCATATGCAAGCGCGGCGCCAAAATGGCCGCCGCGCCCTTTGCGGGGGCCCCCCCATAGGACGAAGGCATCCGGGTAGTTAGGGCGTGGCCAGCTCCCTTATAAAAGGGGTGGCCATGAGGCAGCCGAGCTGCCATTTTCCGAAGCGACGGAGCGGAGAAATTTTTCCCTCTTACCTCCGTCGCTTTTACCTTTCCCGGGAAGCCTTTTGCTTGCTGAACTCTCTCGTTTCGGCTTCCCATCGATTGGCAGAGATGCCCTTGAAGAGGAAGGCGGCTGCGAGCGCCGCTCGTGAGGTTCCCGGAGGGCCGCGGCCGCGCCTCCCAAGCGGCCGCCTTCGCCTGCATCCACCGGGACCGGTGGAATGGGGGTCTTTTTTCCCTGGCCGGAGACTGCTGGCCCACGCATGGGTCCAGTAGGGGCTGCGGCCCTCGGCCCGCAAGCGGTGGACACCGTTCCTGGTGTTGCCCATTCCGCTGGCCCTTCCTCTATAGGGGCGCAACTCGCTCCGGGGCCTTCCAACCTTGGGGGGTGGTCCGGTCCCCTTCCCCTGGCAGGTTGCTACATCGGCCTTAACGGGCCCGGGTGTGGGGTTACGGCCCTATTCGGGCCCCGGGGTACAGGGACCTGTACCCATGCCTGCAGTAGGCGGGCCGGCCGGCCCTTTCTCATTTCGACACGTCGTGTGCTGGGCAGCGGCAGGCGACGGGACGGGTCGAGCTGCTCGAGGCGCATGGCACGACCTCGGCCACTGCCTCGCAGCTCCCCAACCTACAGGCCGGTGCGGGGCAGCCCCCAGTGTCGAGCTCTACTCGGTCGTGAGCTCCGACGCCCCCAGTGGGCCAGAACCCCCGGTGGGGGCGGCCCGCGGGGGTGCAGCGTGTGAGTATGCGGTCCAAACTAGTGCACATACACACATGGCCATGTTGGGGGGGGCTTTCCAAGGGCCTTGGCCTCGCGTGGGTGGTGCGGCGGTACAGCCGCTGACGCCCCACCCGGCGATGACGACTACCACCCAGGGCCCCGTGGTGGGGGGGTGTTTCCTACCCGAGGGGATCGTTTTGGGTGGCTGGGTTGGTCCAAGCCCCTTTGCAGATGCCCGCAGTCTCTGCGGTGCTTGTATCGGCCTTGCCGACAGCTGGGTATGCCTTACCGCTGGGTGACCATTTGGCGCAGGCCACCAGAGAGTAAATTTGGCGGGGGGAGTACGCGGATTTATTCTCACTCCTAAACAGAGAGCCCACCAAGGAGGAAAGGGGGGAGCGGAAGGGGAAGGATAGTAGCAGGCACGTCGTCACAAGCCACCAACTACGTGGGCCAACTGGTTGCCGGCCTACCTCATAGGCATGGCGGTGTACCCTAGGGCCCGGCCGGATCTGGCATTTCCGATGGTCCAGTATTTGGACACTGTCTACCGGGCGATGGTTGACTTTCCGGGCCCATCGTGGTTGGCTTGTGACGAGGAACGCCGTAGGCGGATTTCCCCGCACCCCGAGATTAGTTGGAATGGGCCATGCCAGAGGCGGTGGCTTTCGTACGTGACGCCCACGCACCCTGTTCAGGGGGTTCCAGCCCGCCGGCTGTCCTGGACTTCCTTGTCCAATGGTTCCTACAATGGGGAGAATTGCAATTACAGACAGATGTGTTCCACATGTGTTGGCTCCCATGCGGCCCCTGCCTGTCCCAGGCCTGGAGGGATGCGGGGCAGAGGGAGGGGCGGACAGGGGGCTGGCAAGACTGCCGCAGATGGATCTAGTCCCCCGAAGGGCTCCCTCCCCGATTAAGGTGGGCATGTTGGAGCGTTGGCTCACAGCGCACATGAAGGGAGGGGACGCGGGTTATCTCCTTCAGTGTTCTAAGCAGGGGTTCCTGATCCCTTTCTGGGTGATAAGTCCCCTCAGGATTCCCACAATCTTTTATCCCTTAGGGGGAGGGAAGGGGTGGCTGCTGCCAGCTTTGACACAAGGGTCTATGCGGGCAGGGTCGCTGGCCCTGTCCCTGCACCCCCGTCCCGGGGAGCATATTATTTCAATGATGCCGTGCCTTTTGGCTGTTCCATTTGGGCTCGGTATTCGAGCGTTTCACCACTTTCCTAGAGTGGGCTTCCGTCCGCAGGTCAGGGTCCCGGTCTGTAGCCCATTCCCTGGATGGTTTTATTCGGGGCTGAACGGGGCTGGGACACGTGCACACGTCTCCTCAACGCATTCAGACGCTAATGGAGGAACTTGGTGTCCCTTTAGCGCCCGAATAGACCGAGGGCCCATCTCCACAGCTAGTATTCCTGGGGTGGAGAGTGACACGGTAGCACAGGCTTCTAGGTTGCAGCGGGATAAGGTGTCAAGGCTAGTGGCCCTTATCTCGGACTTGCTAGCCGAGCGCATGGCATCACTGAGGGAACGGCTGGTGCTACATGGTCACCCCACTTTTGCTGGCAGGGTCGTCGCAACGGGCGGGGCATTTGCTCGGCGCTTGTGCGACGCCATGGCAGGATTATCCAGGCCCCACCATAGGGTTAGACTTACCCGGGGTACCGGGGCGGATGTGCTTGTCTGGCCACGGATCCAGAGGGAGTTCAACGGGGTGTCATTTTGAGGTCTGGTCTCCTGGCTCCCCCTTGCTTTCAGATACAGTCCGATGCCCCGGGATCCCTGGGTTATGGGATGTACTTCAATTGGAAGTGGGCCTATGGTGGGTGGCCACCATCCTGGGCAGGCACGGGTCGCCTGCGTGGTCTCACGTATCTGGAATGTTTCCCTATCCTGGGTGCTCTGATGCTATGGGGCAAGGAGTGGACCAACCCGGTTGGGCATTTTTGGCGTGACAATGTGGCTGTGGTCCACATCGTCAATGCTCAGACTTCCAAATCGCCCGGGGTTATTGACCTAATGCGCTAGTTGGTTGTGCAGCCTGGGCCTCAACGTTCTCTTCAGGGTCAGGCATGTCCCAAGGGTTGATAATAATATTGCTGCTGCTTTGTCCCGCCTGCAGATCTCCTGGTTCCGTGCCTCGGCCCCGGATGCGGAGGAATTTCCCTCGCCACTCCTGGACGAGAGATGGAACATTGGCAAGGAGGGGTGACCCGGGCGATTGGCCTGTCACTGGCGCCATGCATGAGTAAGGCGTATCACCATGCATTTAGTTCTTTCAGACCATTCTGTACCCAATTCGACTGCCAGGAACCTGGCCGATCCCAGTAGCCCATGTTCTGCGGTTCATGGTTTACCTGTATGCCCAGGGCCTTGCACCACGCACCATAGCATCTCAGCTGTCAGGGTTGGCTTTTGTGGCCAAAGTGGGAGGTCGTGTTGACGGCACCAATGACTTCCGTGTGAGACATGTTTTGGAGGGGTGGGTGCGCGTGCGCGGGCGTTTCCCGGGCGACCGCCACCCGATTTCCCCAGGGGGTTTTTACCCAATTGGCCCGGGGCTGGCATGGCCTCCGTTTTGATAGATGAGGCAGCCCATTTCATGCGGCTACTATGGTGGCCTTTTTGGGGGCGCTCCGCATCGGCGAGCTTGAGATGCTGAATAAGGTGGATGCAAGATTTTCCCAGGGTTTTTACCCAATTGGCCCGGGGCTGGCCTGGCCTCAGTTTTGATAAATGAGGCAGCCCACTTCATGCGGCTACAACGGTGGCCTTTTTGGAGCGCTCCGCAACAGCGAGCTTGAGATGCTGAATAAGGCGGATGCAAGATTTTCTCAGGGGTTTTTACCCAATGGGCCCGGGGCTGGCCTGGCCTCTGTTTTGATAAATGAGGCAGCCCACTTCATGCGGCTACTACGGTGGCCTTTTTGGAGCGCTCCGCAACAGCGAGCTTGAGATGCTGTATAAGGCGGATGCAAGTCGTAGGGCACTGGAACTCGAAGATGTCTGTCAGGACAATATTGGGCTCAGTTGGGGATACGCTCCCCTAAAACGAATCAGCACGGCGTAGGCAGTGGAGTAGACTGCTACGATGTTCATCGACAGACATCTGTCCGGTTGGTGCCCTACAGGATTTCCGTGCACTGTGTGGCACGCACCATGGCGCGTTTTTCTGTCACCGAGGTGGGTCTTCTATTACTAAATTTCAATTTGGGGGGTGCCGGGAAGGCACTGGACAGTGTTGGCCTCTCAGGGGCTCGTTGCGGCACCCATTTGTTCAGGATAGGGGCGGCTTCTGCTGCAGTTGTTTTTGGGTACTCCAGGGCTTGATTACGCCGCAGGGGAAGGTGGGGATCACAATGTTTTCAGTTTTGTCTTCGCCCTTCTCAACTGTGAGTACCAGTTTTAGTCACTGCACTGTTTCTCCCCCCCCTCCCCTTTTTACTTGACAGACCCTGGGTGTCGTTTTACACCGGTGACAGTAAGCCTGGCGGGCCGTAGCCACGTGCACAGGGCAGCGCGTTACGCTGCATGGGGCAGCGCGTTACGCTGCGGCGACAGAGTGGGACCCGACTGAGACAGGGTGCATCCGCACGTCCCAGGTGCTATGGTAAGCGCGGCATGTTATGGCGGGAACTGTTGCCATCCCTTTTCTACATCAGGGATGCTGCCTCGCCCGATGTCCTGGTTACGTACCTTGGGGGCGATGGTTGGGGCGGGTCACTGGCCTATCGCGGAAACTTGCGGTTCGCAGTGACCTGCCCTACTCACATTATGTGTGCCCTGCCACATCCCTCATGGGTCGGACACGATGCCGCGGTACGCTTACAGGGGGGCGTTCGGCTTCGGGGCTCTCGACTGAGCCGACGCTCCGTGAACGGGGCTATTGCCCGGTTCCTTTTGACAAGGGCGGGGGATGCGTCATTAGCCTCCCCGCCATCAGTCTGCAAATTTACGAGCTTTACTCAGGGGATGGGGCCTGTCGCAGGGAGGTATGGACCTCTGGATTAGTGGACTGGCGAGCAGGCCTGTCGACTGAGCTGACGGTCTTGGGGGGGGGGCCGTGAGCCTTTTTGGAAGCCTCCCCGTGTGGCGGGTATCACTGGTAAGGTAAACATTATGACCCACAGGTATCCGGCAGGTTCGCAATTGACTGGACAACAATAGACAGGCATAAGTTGGTTAAACGTTGTCCGGTCAACGACGAACTAGGCGACGGGGTGATGGCGATAGCTAGACAGCATGCATCACCCCGTGATTACACGGATACGCGTCAGAGGGTGGGGTCATTAGTTAGATATTGACTATGGTCAACAATTTGTTTGTTGTCAACAAACAAATTGATACAAATTGATACATTGTAACCAATTGCCATTGGCAATTTTGGGGTGGTACCTTACCAGTGTTACTTCGGCCTGCTTGCCTTAAGAATTATGATTGGTCGTTTTACCAATAGAAATTTATAATTCGGACTAGGGCATGAATCAATAAATGTGGCCCAATGCCGTTATCCACTTTTACCAGTGTCTGAGTCCGTTATTGGGGGGTGCGCCTGCAATGCAAGCGCGGCGCCAAAATGGCCGCCGTGCCCTTTGCGGGGCCCCCCCATAGGACGAAGGCATCCGGGTAGTTAGGGCGTGGCCAGCTCCCTTATAAAAGGGGTGGCCATGAGGCAGCCGAGCTGCCATTTTCCGAAGCGACGGAGCGGAGAAATTTTTCCCCTCCACCCCCTCCCTAGTTAACAGTGTGATATTCTGGTCGCTTCGGGGCCGGGTGGGAATTTTTGGCTGGGACCCACAATTGGCTCTCGGGTCCTGGTTTTTTCGCCCATCCCACACTGTTGCTATGGTTTGATATAGGGGTTTCTGTGATGCTGTTGACTTTGGTCACATGGGCGGGTATCACTGGTAAGGTAAACATTATGACCCACAGGTATCCGGCAGGTTCGCAATTGACTGGACAACACTAGACAGGCATAAGTTGGTTAAACGTTGTCCGGTCAACGACGAACTAGGCGACGGGGTGATGGCGATAGCTAGACAGCATGCATCACCCCGTGATTACACGGATACGCGTCAGAGGGTGGGGTCATTAGTTAGATATTGACTACGGTCAACAATTTGTTTGTTGTCAACAAACAAATTGATACAAATTGATACATTGTAACCAATTGCCGTTGGCAATTTTGGGGTGGTACCTTACCAGTGTTACTTCGGCCTGCTTGCCTTAAGAATTATGATTGGTCGTTTTACCAATAGAAATTTATAATTCGGACTAGGGCATGAATCAATAAATGTGGCCCAATGCCGTTATCCACTTTTACCAGTGTCTGAGTCCGTTATTGGGGGGTGCGCCTGCAATGAGCTTTGCATCCAGGCAGCATTTTTTCCTCCAAAGGAACAAGGTTATCAAGTGACCAGAGAGAGTGCTCTCTAGATTAGCCAAGTAGTAGTCCTTTGTGTTGCCACTGAGGGGGTTGCTCCATCCCCTTCAGCAGCAGTGGTACTTCTCAGAACATCAGGGGAACATTTCAACTGATTGGCGGTGAACTGGGTCCTTTATGCTATAGCAGAGGGGGCTGGGGCATCCCCTTTGGTGGCAGCTGAGCTTCTAAGCTGATCAAGAAAATGATCCCCCTTTTCAGATAAGAAATAGGTCCTTTATGCTGACTCAAAGGAGGCTGGGGCTTCTCGGTTCAATGGGTGAACACTCCCCCAACCAGCTGGGAAGTGGATTCTTCAGATCATCCCCCAAAAACACCATACAGATGGAAAATGGGAAATTGTAGCTAAAGTTACCTTGTTGACAAAATATTCATTATAAAATTTTACAAAATATGTACAAAATATCCTCTAAGTGACCATCGCTTTCTACACACACATAAAGACTTCTCCCCCACTCATGGCAAACAGGTTCCAAGATATATGTTGTTATGTATGGTGAATGGTGACCTTTGGGAAACCCTGTATTTTATTTCATCCTCAGTTGGACATTGCTTGGGGATTGGAAAAAATATCACAAGGAAATTTGTTGAACCATCTCACAGTGGGCTGGGATGGATTGACCTGAATAATTTGAGCATGTGATTGGGCCAACCTACCTCCAACCTACTTCAAAGAGTAGACTGTATGTCAGTGTAGACCAGTGTTTCCCACACTATGTTCCACAGAACACCGGTGGATGTCAATTCCCGGAAGCCTAAGTCAGTTCTCCAAAGCACTGACCAGCTAATGTACTAACTTAGGCTTCTGGGAATTGAAGTCTACCAGTGTTCTGCAGAGCATAGTTTGGGAAATGCTGGTATAGACAGTTTCCAATTTAGAGACATAAAAATACATTTTCTGCCTCTCAGCTTTGCTCCTGAGCTTTGCCCCTTCTTTGTAGGAATTATTTCATGCTAACATATAAGGAAGAAGTTATAAGAAAAAGAAACAAGCCCAGATCTGGTCTTCCCATCAACATCAACCACATTTATATTAATACAGAGTCTCGGTCAGTCCCAGGGATTCATCCTCAATGAAATACCTTGCATTTTTTCAAGAAATAGAATGGAATAAACTATTTCCATCTTCATCTTGGTATATAGAAATCTGATTAAGCCTCTTGACCTACTAAGTTTATAATTCAGACCATGAATAAATGGATATATAGAGTTCTTTGGAAATAAGTCTAGATTTAGAAAGACTCATTTTGCTGTCACTCAGAGACTATCATTGAAAGCACATCTCCTCAAGCTTTGATGATAACCTGTGAAATGAACAGAAATGTGCAAATAATAAAGGGTATGATTAAAGGCAATCTCAGGTGAACTCAAGTTTGGGAGGAAACATAATATGTTTGACCACCACATCTCAGCTTGCTTTTTTAGCTGAAAATTTGTAGCTGCTGGGCTTTTGCACAGCTCTGTGTCATTCGCCAATTATGGCTGCTCCTGGAGCAGGACTCCTTGCTTATGGTGACACATGCTCTGGTCACCTCCAGACTGGATTATTGTAATGGACTCTATATGGGGCTGCCCTTGATAACTATTTGGAGGCTGCAGCTGGTTCAGAATGCAGCTGCCCATGTAGTGATGGGGTGTGGGCATTATGCCCATGCCTCACCTCTGCTACGGGAGCTGCATTAGTTTCCAGTGTGCCTCCAGGTTCAATTCAAGGTGCTGGTAATTACCTTTAAAGCCCTACATGGTAGTGGGCCAGGGTACTTAAGAGACTGCATCACCCCAAGGACATCTGCCCATCCCACTAGAGCGGACCAGAGGGGCTCTTTAAAAATACCAACTGCTAAAGAGGCTCGCCTCTCTAGCACTAGAAGAAGAGCCTTTTCGGTATCCGCTTTGGCCCTATGGAACCTCCTGCCAGTGTAACTGCATCTTAAGACAGAGCTACTGCCCTTCAGGAAAGAGCTGAAAACCTGGCTGGCAGGGCAGGTGTGGGCAGGAGGAGAAGGAGCACCCCCCTCCAGCTCATTTAGAGCAGAATCACTCATGCTTTTAATAGTTTTAAACTAGATTTTTAATCGGTGCTGGTGGGAGGTAGTTTTTCAGTATTTTTAGTAGTTTTAAGGGTTTCTATAGTTTAAACTTTGGGATCACACATCGATTGGGGCGGCTATACAAATTGAATGAATGGATGAATGAATTTCCTTAAAAATCAAATTTACCTAAGTTATAAGCAGTTAAGAAAGGATGGAACAAGTTGTATCTAGCATTCTGAATAAGTGAAATATTTATCACAGTAGTGCTTTATCAGTTTTTTCTGGTTGGAATTGAGAAGAAATTGTTTATTTTTTGTAAGGAAATACTCCACGATATCTGTGCAAATGTGACATTGTAATAAAAACGTTGTTTTTTTGTTTTTGTTAATCTATTCAAATTTATCAAAATTGTTCCATTTAAATTGAGAGAAATCAGATTCATGGAAAATTCCTGATATAGTATGTCATGTTGAATTAATGACAGACCTATCTTAGGAAACTCCATCAGAACTCTTGCTATGGAAATGAAATGTTAGGAACAACAGTTTTATGGGGAGGATGCAGACATCTCAGGTGAAATAGCCAAGGATGCTGTTTTCCCATATTTTTTCTTACTCCACCGCCCTTCTAACGGCAAAGCAGCTTGTAGCTTGAATGTGTATGCCAGTCACTTTTAATAGTGGCCTTCTTCTGGCAGTCAAGCAGGGACTGCGGGAGACCCTTTTGAAAACCTAGTCTTACTGTCAATCAGAATAGGCAATACTGAAGGAGGTGATTGTTTTATATTGTTCGACTGTGTTCTGATGTCTGGTGTTGGACTAGGGTTAAAAACAAGAAATGGATTCAAGTCCTGCTCATCAGTTGACAAAAGTGGTATAGTGGTAAATTCATTAGTACAGACAGTAACCATAGCAGTCCCTATAGTAAGGCCTGGCCCCATAAGAAGAGTCCAAAAATGCAAATAGCTAGATCAGTGTATACCAAGAGTTCTCAACCTTTTCAAGACAGGGGCTGGGTCATGCTCTCTCTCAGCTTCAAGGGCTGGATGGCCATTTTGCCCTGCCTGCATGATGGGGGTGGCCATTTTGTTCCAACAGCATCAAAAGGGTGGCCATTTTGTTTCTTGAACTCCCTTGGAGTGGTGGTGGGGCCACATGAAATGGTGTCATGGGCCAGATCTTGCCCATGGGTCTTTGGTTGGGAACCCCTGCTGTATACCAACAAAACAGAAGTAGGTACAGTATTTTGTGAAAATAATAGATTTTTATTGCTAATTGAAGACCAAATCACCATCAAATACTTTGCACACCAATAGAGAAAGCTGACAACAACCTACTGTTCCAGTGGAAATTATTTTCTTTCCCAAAACATCCAAGAATTGTAGCTAAACTCAGAGGAAACAGGGAGGGAGAAGTAAATGATACCATAATTCATGGTATGAAGTCTTGACTCTGTGAACCCTGCCTACATTACTCCACTGATTTATACATTAGAGAAAGGTGTTCATTCCTTCAAAGGAATACTGAAGCTTCACCTGGTTCAATGATCCATCAATAACTTTATTCCATAACCCAACATTGTTACATCCAAGAAGCCTTAACTAGCCAATTCAAAATGTACCCATCTGATCCATTGTTGTAAATGTCCCTGGGGTGACATAAGGAATCGGGAGATATGAAGCAAATAACTAAAAATATAAATGTATAAAAGATGATGGCAACTAAATATACTTCCCTGAGTATCATATTAACACCTGAAGGTAAAGCATTCTGACAGTGTACCCTGTGCTGCGTCACAACAGCTTGGGGATGAATTTTCAACCATCTGCTATATTCTGAGGCTTTTTAAGGAACTCAGCTCCCTTGTAAATCAAGAGGAACTCCACATAAACCAGCTTAGTGTCCTAATGAATTTGGCAGAGAAACTACTGTTTCAAAATCTGCTGAGCATAAACATTCCTTTCCAGCAACAATTCTCACACTGAAGTTCTCTGGACTGCACTGTTGGATCAGACCAATGTTTTCCCAGTTAGTTGTTTTTTTTTTTTTTTACATTTTCATGAATCCAGTTTTTTAAAAGAAACAATAGCATATTACTTGTATAAATCTAACTGGTGGCATGTTCAGAACCTTCCCTCTGTCCCTGACCCCTCCATGTCCTCAAAAAACAGTTTGAGGAGACAATGAGAATCCAGTTACATTGGGTTTTGTTGGTTGACAATGGAGGTTCACCATTGCATCCTGCCCAGACTCAAACTAGCATCAATTAAAACTCGCAAAATGTAGTGCATTAACTGTGGCAACCTCATGTGAAACATAGCATATTGTATCACTTGTCTTTCTGTATGCTAATGGATATAACACTTTGTGTCTACAGTGGCTACTTTCAAAATGTATTAGAAAATATTTTAGAATAAGACAGATTGTGGGTACGTCACAGAGGAATCTAAATTAAGCCTATTCTTGAATAATGCTGTCAATAGGATGTTTGAGATGTTTGCCGTTGAGAATGATGGCCATGTTAAGCATTCAGACAACCATTTTCTCCCCAATTCCTCGCCTTAAATTAAAACACTGGAACAATGTAGAAATACTATGCAAATAAACCTTTCAGCTAATTACAAGATTTTAATACAAATAACAGAAATTGTAAACCAATGTTTTTTAATTAAATTTGAAAATGCAGTAAATATTGTTTCAATACAGAGCAAAATGAGAAACATGGGGCAAATAACATTATACATTACACACAGCGGCAAGCCTTTTTCATACTGGTTACTGGTTGCTGTGGTTGTTCATGTCTTGCATGTTCCTGATCCATACAGAAAAACTGGCTTTCCATAATAGGTCATTGCAATTCAAATATTAGCTTCCTCTTTTTATAATCCATTGTCTATATTCCATTCTGTTTAACCTGGATTGGTTCTGAAGTTCAACATATATTTCTGTTATTTTCACTCAATTAAATGCAGCCCTATACACATCTACTCAAAAAGAACTCATTTGAACTCATCTCTTCCAAAGGAACTGGGCATAAGATTGCAGCCTTCAGGATATTCACATTTGAAAAGGAAGTTCATTGTTTTTCTTAGTAGATTCTGCTTCCAGGAATGCCAAGTGTGACTGCATAGATAGCTCCTGATCGGAATGCTTCCCCGGTTGATAAAAGTGACTACGTTGAGTTCAGAAATCCAAATACAGTTTGCTGCCTCAATTCAACAAAAAACAGGAATTGAGAATGTAAACTAGGATCATAATCTTAGTTATCGTCATGTAAACAACAGAATAACAGATATGTCTCCCTCTGGAGCTTAAACCTGCAAAAAAAAAAGGGAAAAAAAAGAAAAAGATAGTAGACCACTCAAATGACCACATTCGCATCCATGCAACTGTAATTCTGAGGCTGAACTACTATATTTTGCATTGGGCAAACCTTGAAAGAATTCAGAAGCTAAGATAGGTACAACATGTGGGAGCTAGCTATTAATGGGTAAAGGTAAAGGTTTCCCTTGCTCGAAAGCCAGTCTTATCTGACTCTAGGGTTCAGTGCTCACCTCTGTTTCAAAGCCGAAGAGCCAGCGCTGTCTGCTTCTGCAGACGTTTCTGTGGTCATGTGGCAGGCATGACTAGACACTGGAGCACATGGAACACTGTTTACCTTCCCACCAAAGTGGTCCCTATTTATCTACTTGCAATTTCTTGCTTTCGAACTGCTAGGTTGGCAGGAGCTGGGACAAAGACAGGAGCTCATTCTGTCCTGCAGTACTCAGGAATCGAACTGCTGACCTTCCGCCTCCCAGTCAGCATCTTAGCCACTTGAGCCACTGCAGTCCTTCCCATTATTATCATTCAACATCTATTTGACATTAGCTGCATTGGTTGCCACTGGTATTCTAGGTTCATTTTCACATGTTGAGTACTATAAGGTTTGGGTTCCACATATCTACTGAACTACCTCTACTCATATGAGATTCCATGCTAACTGAGTTAATCCAGAACTGCCCTTTCTAAAGGTAAGGTAAAGGTCTCCTTTGCTCGAATGCCAGTCATATCTGACTCTAGGGTGCAGTACTCATCTCCGTTTACGACCAAATAGCCAATGATGTCTGTGTCTGCAGACATTTCTGTGATCATGTGGCAACCTGACTAGATGCTGGAGCACGCAAAATGCTGTTACCTTTCCCACCAAAGCAGTACCTATTTATCTACTTGAAATTTGTTGCTTTCAAAATACAAAGTTGGCAGGAGCAGGGACAGAGATGGGTTCTCACTCCATTATGCAGCACTTGGGTCTTGAACTGTTAAACTGCCAACTTTCTGTTCCAGAAGCTCAGCTTCTTAACCATTAAGCCACTGCAGTTCCTTTTGTCTTCTGCTACTCTCCTGCTTTAGCATCCTCTTTATGAGTCCTGGAAAGGATTTTGGGGATGTGGTATAAAACAGAATTGTTTTGATGGGATTCGGGGGGCAAGGAACGGCTATTCCTTATGCGAGATAAAGTTGTTTAGGAGTCACTAGATTTTATTGCATTTTATTATTGTGTATGTTATGTATGTAGAGGCCACAGTGGATTAGTGGTTAATTCACTGAGCGTGACCACTGGGAGGTTGGCAGATCAGCAGTTCAAGTGCTGCATGACGGAGTGAGCTCCCATCTCTGTCCCAGCTCCTGCCAACCTAGCAGTTCAAAAGCAAGAAATTGCAAGTAGATAAATAGGTACCACTTTGGTGGGAAGTTAACATTATTCCATGAGCTCTGGCATCTAGTCATGCCTACCACATGACCTTGGAAATGTCATGTAAAAGTAGATGAGGTCTGACCCCTAGAGTCGGACACAACTGGTTTTCGAGCAAGGGAGACTTTTACCTTTATTATTTTATATATGTTTTGTTTTGCTTTTGTGTTGTGAAAGAAAAATAGCATAAGAAAGAAAGAGAGAGAGAGAAATAAAGAAAGAATGAAAGAAAGAGAAATGAGCATGCTAGAGTAATTATTGATAGAAGATGGTTTACTATGTCTAATAAACATTGCATTTTAAACTTCCGGGATCATACCTAATTCTAGTCGATCAATCAATCTTTTTTATGATAAGAGATAGCCAAATGCAAATTATAAAAAACATTATGAATACAGGTATAGTACTGGAAAGGCACCATATTTTACATGTGCAGTGACTGCTTCCTAACTTAAATAGATGTGAAGGATCTAAGTGCCTGTCTACACTGGCCATTTGGGGCCAGTGTGGCCCAGCATAAAGCAGGTGCTTGGAGGACAAGTCCAGTTATGAAGTCACACATTCACCAAAGTGATGCCTAGTAATTGGAAATCTCTCTGTCAGGGGCCTCACTTGTCCTTTTCTACTTCCTACCACTGACGGTGAAACAACTATTTTCACTCAAAATTTAATTATTTTCTAGGCCTTCAATACTGTCTATTTTTCTCCTATCTTTTAAAATACTCCCAATTTTATAAGCATGTTAAATTCGTAGTTTGCAATCTGTAAGTTATTGTCTTATTTAAATTTTCTATTTTTGCTTTTTAACTTTAGTGAGCCATTTTGGGTTTTATTTTTTAAAAAAGATTTTGCAAATCAACCAGCAAGCTGTTTTCCTCTCCAGTTCCCCCTTCCTTTTTGGCTTGTGTTTCTAGCCTGATTGTGAGCCTCTGGCTGGGGACACTATCTATTTCAGCTCATGCAGGAGGCTCAGTATATTTTAAGCACTTTTCAAATACTAAATAATGAGGATTATTATCTTGAGGACTTTGATTTCAGTACAGCCTAGTAACTGATTTCCATACAGCTTGTACAGCTGATAGTTTCACTGTCATCAGCAAATTTCACTTTCTTAACCTTCCTGAACATTTCCGTTGCACTGTTCACACATTATGGGTTTTCCCCTTTTCCAACCAGGGATATGAAAGAGTGTTCCCAGGTTTACGTGCTAATATAGCAGGGGTGTCCAAACTAATGCCTGTGGGCCAGATCTGGCCCCTGACACCAATTATTCCGACCCACACCACTCTTGTCGCTCCCAGAAGCAGATGTAAAACACACTCATGTAGGTGACAAGGGCACAGGCTGGATGAATTGGTGCCAGAGGCCGGATCTGGCCTGGAGACCATAGTTTGGGCACCCCTGGTTTAAGCAGAGAAAATGGCAGCCTAAAATCTACCTTATCTTGTTGCAAAATAGATTGCAGGTTGCATTTTACTTCCACTACCAGTGGGAGGAAACACGTGCCCGGCCTGCTGAACCACATGACCAGCCCATGGCCCAAAAAGTTTGGGCACCCCTGTACTATAGTATTGAGGTCAGTGTCAAAAGTCTTTCCAGCTTTGTTTCTTCCCAACAGTAAAAAAAAGACCAGGAAAATGTTTGTTGCAGTGAACAGGGAGGAAGGCAACTTACTTGACATGGTTGGAATCCTAATTTCCTCACTACTGCTACCTTCTCCTCCATCACTCATGGTTCTTATTTCTATGAGATAATCTTCTTCAAAAGGTACCAGGAGCTCAGCCGATGTATTGTTTGTCTCGAGGATATGAGTGGTGCTTTGTCGATTTTGCCTATACAAAATCTAAACACAAAAAGAGAGAAGAGCAGGAACTTGTTATATTATTGTCGCTTGCTTTTGTAAGCTTTTCTATACATAGCGAGTTGCACACTCCTGTCTCATGAAGTAGCACATTTCCAAGAACCCTGTGGACTCATTCAGGTGAAACATGGACTGTTCCAGGCTTTTGCATACATTCTATATGAAGGCTTGCCCTGCGGGGTCTGAAGGGTTGCCAAGATATGTTCATAATGGCTACCTGTCGTTCACACAGTGGCGGCTGCCTCTATCTTGTATCAACTTTATGTTCCATCAGACATATTAAAATGCTGCACAATGAAGAATGCAGTTTTGAGGCTATTATCTTAACTGCGTGTCGCTTTCTGACAGTTAAAAAAGGCAAGAGAATGTGGCTATGAACTTGTCAGAAAGAACTGAAACTGCTTTCACATGTATGTATGGCAAATTCCATGTTTAATTTTTTCAGACTTAAGCAAAAACTGATAATACTGTAATAACATTGAAACATTGTCATCCATCTTTAGTGTTAAACAGTTGGGTCAATCAGGCCCTACAATGTATCCCACACATGAATTTAGAGAACTAGTGAAAAATTAGCAATTGAGAACAACACGTCAGACTGCCAATTTATCTGATGAGCAGAAAAGCAATGCTAAATTAAGATAAAATTGAATAAAAATTATGACTAAATGGGTTATCGAGAATTCATAATAATGTAAATATTAAATATTATTCAATTCTTCAAAAACACTCCAGTTTATGAATGCAGGATATTATGCTTCTGTAACCACAGCTCAGAATGCCAAGAGTTGCCTAAGAGTACTGGACAATGTCATGCCTGCACTGACAACAGGGAAAAGGATGTCAAGCTTTACATATCAAATGGAAGTCTGAACATTGATGATTCCAAGTGCTGCAGTCAATATGGTCTACTAATACTCATGTGCTAAATATAATTTACAAAGAGACACCGTCAGCGGCAGATGTAACTTGATCTGAGCATTCATTTTTTTTCCTGCCCCAGGGCAGGAGGCCAGCCAGTTCTGGGCCGCCTTCGCCCTCTGAAGCAAGCAGGAAAAATGTTACTGGCATGAATTTGTTTAAGGTGGATCCCAGCTTGCCATGAAGTGACTCACACACTATGATCTTGGAGCCATCTTCTGTGGCATATATGAAATGAGACATGCAAGATTTAACATCGAGAGTGCAATGGACTGCTGCAGCCTTGAGAATATTATCAAGGTGTGACTTCACAGCCAGTCTATCTGACATGGCCTCTTCCACCTCCATGACCATTGGGAATCAGAGTTCCTCCTCCACTCATTTTGCCATTGGGCCCAATATGATTGTTTCCAGTGGCATTTCCTCCACTGTGGGGAACATCACCCCACTCAAAGTGGCTCATCTGCCCATAGCCGTTGGTCCCTTTGGGGAGTCAAGTTATTTATCACTGCCCAATACTTGACATTGAGTCACTGGCTGTACAGTCTACTCTATTACCATAGTGGGATGTCTGGCCAGATACCTACAAAGAGACACCAAGCAGGGGAAAATCCAAGAACCTGACTCCTATTTTTCATCAGTTAACCATTTCTCACTTAAACACAAAGCAATTATCAGGTCTTTTTTTCAACAGCTTCTCTAGGCATCTATTGCTGAGAAGCACAGAGCAAACAAAATGCCTAGAAGAAATGTGTCTTTTAGATAAACTGTGTGAGCACACATACATGTGTGCATACTGAACATTCTGAATTGTTAATCCTCAAGCAAATTACATGAATTTGGAGTGCTTCTGACCTATGTGCTATGCAGCACATAGCACTCCCAACCGTCTGTAATGAGAAAGAGGTTTTAGCCAAGTTCCTTCAGTGCTGATGTTCTTTTATATTCAAGAGTAGAATATAAAGCATCAAGATATGGAGAGAAGGCTAAATGAAAGTTATGGGTACTTGTTGCAAAACAGTGATTTCAATTGAAATCACTATTAAGGGTATCTATGTCTTTTTTTGGTAAAATGATACTTATTGAGCATTTATTTGAATATTTGGGAAGGAACAGAAATTGCTTAAATTAGTGCATTTTACTGGCTGTGTCTTTTAGATGGATTTTTGTCACATTAAGTCAAATTTAGCACCTCTAGTTGCTGTTTTACATCAGGATGAATGGAACAGTGAATGTTGTCAATTATTCTCTAAGACTCCTTCTTCATCACCTTGTTTTTGAAACATTGGAAGCATCCAGATTCAAAAACAAGAGCAGCAGCAAAGCTCAGGTTCAGTCAATACCCTCCTTCAGTATGGAAAAGATTTCTGATACAGGCAGGAAAAGAAATACCTTCATCCTCTGAATCTGCAAAATGTAAGATCTGAAATGTGAAGTTAAAACTCCCTCTCTCCATTCACATTTGAATTCAGTTCAAGGACCAGTTTGCTCATGAATCTGACTGATGATCTGTATATATAAGCCCCTGTTGCTTGCCCTGCCAAAAGCAAAGGTTTTTTCATTGCACTTGATGATCATTCATATTTTTCTAGCTACCTAGGAAATAGCTACCTAGAGATACATGCAGAAAACTTTTCCTTGATTTTAGCTGTATTTTTAGTGCTTGAAATACATTTCATCAGTTTTCATCAGACTGACTACAACAAGGGTGGCCAAACCTTTCAAACCATGTGCTAGTCACATGGTTGAGTGGGCCAGTCATGTGGTTTCTCCCATTTAAAACAGAGGAAAAACATGCCTGCGCAAATGCTGCCATAAAATGTGCCTGTGGCTGTCCGAAACATATTTAGGACAGCTGCAGGTGCATTTACGGCAGTGTTTGTACATGCATGGGTGTGTTTGTGCTTGTGCAGGTAGCATCTGCTTCTGGTAGCAGTGAGGGTGGTGCAGGCCAGATGATTTGGTGCTGTGGGCTGGCTTGGCCACCCCTGGACTAAACCTAACGTGCACAATATTGGTGCTATACAGAATCCTAGTTTAAAAGTTATAATATGTGTTGCTTTGGTTGCCCTCAATTTTAGAATTGTCTTGTAGAATGTTGACTTGCTCTGACACACAGTTTAACTTGCTGCATTTGTGTGCAGCAATAATTTAGACAAAAGGCTTGTTGTGATAATCCCAAGGGTCATTCAGACATTTTAATTTCTTTATACTATTAAGTATTAAAGTTCATATAGCATATTCTCTGTAAGGTTGAGAAAGGCTGACTCGATAGGGAAGGCACTCTGATGTCAGTAGCATCCCAATAAACATACTAATTCACATTCCACACATTAAGATGTCATCAAGCATCTGGGTTGCTAAGCAGCACTCAAACACCTGTGAGGGAGCCCAGGCTTGTGCATTAGCACTTGAAAGGGGGACTTCCCAAGGTAACAATAGTTAATTCAACTGGAAAGAGGACAAAGGAACTCCACCCAAGCCTTAACAGGAAGAAGAACACGTTTACCTGTCATTTCACACTTTTACATTAACACTTTCAACCATCACCTTACAAAGGGGAAAAGTGACATCTTCATAGAAGTGGACTATGGGATACCCAACTCCTGTGAGAGAGTTACATCATTAGTTACATCATTTTCTGGGGAAACACCTGGATAAACACCTGCTAGTCAAAACAAACAGATACTTCACATTCTGGAGGGACATGTGAGTGGTCAACATAGAATATAAACCCCAGGATTTAAGGGTTAAGGAGAAACAATTGGTAGTGGTGTGAGCCTATGTTCCTTTGAACAAGCACTCATTTTGGAATAGGAGGGAGCCTATGTTCCATGGATCCAGACCATGGAACTTTAGGAAGAAATCCTATGGGGGCAAAAGCACAATGCAGCAGCGCTTAATTGTCTGAGTCTTTGCTGAAACCATCTGGGCAAAGTACTTAGACTCTGATAAAGAAATGCCAACTTAGAAGAGTTAGTTATTTCTTATTTTATTTAGCTTGTCAAAGTTAGGATAAATAAAGGGGTCCTATCTATGGACGTGCACCGTTGAAACATGCTTTGGTGCGCCCCCTTCCTGAAGAAGCCATCCCTCGATCTAGCAGTCATAACCAACTACAGACCTGTTTCCAACCTCCCCTTTTTGGGGAAAGTATTGGAAAGGGCAGTGGCACGTCAGCTGCAGGGGGTACTGGATGAAGCGGAATATCTGGACCCCTTCCAGTCAGGATTCAGACCTGGATATGGTACTGAGACTGCATTGGTCGCGCTGATGAATGATCTTTGGCGAGAGCGGGATGGCGGTCATCCGTCTGTCCTTGCTTTTCTTGACCTCTCAGCGGCTTTCGATACCGTCGACCACGGTATCCTTCTGGAATGGCTCTGAGGATTGGGGATCCAGGGCACTGTGTGGTCCTGGTTTTCCTCATTTCTGAGGGGCCGGACCCAGTCGGTGTGGTTGGAGAGTGAGAAGTCCAGTCCTAGGTCCCTAAAATATGGGGTGCCTCAGGGCTCGATACTCTCTCCTCTCCTATTTAACATCTACATGAAGCCGCTGGGTGAGATCATCCATTTCCATGGGGTGCGGTACTATCAGTACATGGATGATACACAGTTGTACATCTTGGCCCGTGGGGACCCCAGTGATGCAGTCAAAGTCCTTTCCAGTTGTCTGGAGGTGGTTGGGGTCTGGATGGGGGCAAATGGGTTACAGCTGAATCCTAGTAAGACTGAATGTCTGTGGATGGGGGGTCCTGTGTTATCCCGGGAGCTACCATCTTTGGTTTTGGATGGGGCTATTTTGCCCCAGACTGACCCGGTGCACAACTTGGGGGTCCTCCTGGATTCGCGGCTGCTGCTAGAAGAACAGGTGGCGGCTGTGGCCAGGAGGGCCTTTGCCCAACTTTGGGTGATTTGCCAGTTGCGCCCGCTCCTGGACCGGGACTCATTGCTCATGGTCACTCATGCTCTGGTGACCTCCAGACTAGATTATTGTAATGCACTCTACATGGGGCTGCCCTTGATGACCATTTGGAGGCTGCAGCTGGTCCAGAATGCGGCGTCCCGGGTGGTGATGGGGTGTGGACGTTATGCCCATGCCTCACCACTGCTGCAGGAGCTGCACTGGTTACCCGTTTGCCTTCGGGTGCAATTCAAGGTGCTGGTTTTTACCTTTAAAGCCCTATATGTTAGTGGGCCAGGTTACCTTAGAGACCGCATCGCCCTAAGGACGTCTGTCCGTCCAACCAGAGTGGACCGGAGGGGCTCTCTAATAGTGCCATCAGCCGGGGGGGCTCGCCTCTCTGGCACAAGGAGGAGAGACTTCTCTGTGTCTGCACCTGCCCTTTGGAACCTCCTGCCTGTGGAACTGTGTCTCCAGACGAAGTTGTTGCCCTTTAGAAAAGAACTAAAAACCTGGCTGGCGGGCTAAGTTTGGGGTGCAGGTGGAGGGGTGGCTTCCGTTGGTTGGTTAATATAGGCGAGGATGCCTGCCCCACAGTTCCTTCAGTTTCTACACCCCTCTCTTTTTAGGGGTGGGTTCTTATTGCTGGTTTTTATCTGTTTTATTTGTTTTTATCTGTTTTTACCCACTGTTGTGAACCGCCCGGAGTCGGCTTTGGCTGAGTGGGCGGTATAAAAATTTAACAATAAACAAACAAACAAACAAATAAATAAATAGTGTATTTAGGGATTCAATATAGAGTTAGATTAATTGCTTTTATCTGCATTTTGATATATTTTTGGATGAAAATACTTCTTCAATAAAAGCCTGAAAAGTCTACAAAAGCCTTGTTTGTGACCAGGAGAAGAGGGAGTATTTGCGGAATGGAAAGGAGCTGAGATAAGGCCAAGGTAAAGGCTACATCTTCACACCGGCTCAGCCTTGTGACAAAACCTTTCTCAGAGGGACATTTTATTTTGGGAGAGATATGGTCTCTATGGAGATACTTCTATCATCGGCCTGGGAATATTATCTGCCGGGGCATCCCAGTCTTAAAAACTATCTTCAAGCGAGGCAGCTTCCCAGGGCCAGGTCCGCTCTGTCTGTGTGTGTGTGTGTGTGAAGGTGAGTGGAAAGGGGGCTGTTTTAAAGAGGACAGTGTTTCTTCCTCCCACCATATACCATTTTTATGACAACATTGTCCACTTTTCCACAAGTGCAGGACATTTCCAACCAGTTGCTAGTAGTGTGTGATTTGAGCCATGAATCCTAACCATGCTTGGGTTTAAGAAAACTGAAATGAGCCCTACTACGGGGCTCGTGTATCCTTTTTGACCTAAATAGCAGACGATGCTCTTAGGCACCTCCTGGTATTCTTAAAGGAGGTGCAAGGATGAATAGCAATCAAGAATGAGAAACAAGGATTAGCTTCAGGTTCTGAGCTGTGAAAGAACCAACCATTGTCAATGTCATTTTCAACCATTTATCTTAGACATAGACACTCATACTGACTGGAGTTAACACACAGGTTGATGAATACAAAATGTGTTCCTCTTTTAAATCCATTACTTCTCTCTAACATGTAATAATAGGAAAGAGGCATAGCAGGAAGCTTGTGACTGGGGTGGACTTTCTGGCCCTGGCCCATGGGCTGCCCACAGAAATAGGCATACCACATATGCTTAAAATACAAAAAAAAAAAAAAAATGGGAGGAGTTGGAGAGATCTCAGTTTCCAGTAGAGGATGTATGGCAGAATCACATCTGGGACAGTCAATGTACAGTGTTAATCTAGATTTCTGAAAGGAGATGAGATAAAGAAACAATATGTTCTTACTTACCTGATGAAATCTTACAGCCACAGGAAATGGTGACATAGAACATAATGAGACGTAGCAGACTTTTGATGGAAGATGCATCTGAGCATTTTCTGCTCAGATCTCACACTGGGAGAATGGAGATGAAGGGACAGCTTCTACTTTTCTATATATACACCTGACAGTCCTAATTTCACCCACTCTCCCTTTTCTCAGCATGTCAGTACTCAGTTGTACATCAGTTTCCCCCAAGCAGGGAACAAGCATATCTTCAGACTGAAGACAGGATCAGATAGCTGAATCTATACACTTCTTCTCTCCCTTCCTTCCTCTGCCCCACCACCCCGAGTATGAGTAAAGTCTTAATCTTATTTCTGCCCTGTATCACATATCACAGAATCTCATTGATATTCTGTCCTAGGTTGTAAGCCTTTATTTCTTTGGGGAATGGAAATTCATCTTTATTCAGTGCATTTTCCAAAATGTAAAGCACTTCATACACATTTTACTAACATATACCTTTTATGTATTTTCCCTGTTGATAAAAGTACTCACACAGGCCTCTGTGTGTGCATCCTGAGAGGATCAATATTTTAGGCATATACAATATTTATATTGCACATGGCTTTAAATACATGGTTTTATGCACACTTCTATATTAAAACACCTTGCATGCCCCAGAAACATACCAGTTTCCAAGAAATTATGTACTTCATCCCTTTTCATGTCATTTCCCAACCATAGTCACCTAAACATGCTAATATCTCAGGAAAAAGGATTTCAGGCTGCTCATGTATTTTTGATTTTCATGGAAGAACACTCAGGTAATATGAGCCTCTGTCGTCAGTCTGAGAAAATGGTGCAATCCTATTATAGGTTTAGATAGAATGTTTAGCTAGGCTTAACTAGAATTTTGACTAGAATGAAAGACTGCTCAGCCACATAAGCCACATAAGTGATGTTTGCTGCATACTGTATGATAACACAGAACTGCTCCATAACTAAAATGTGATCAGTCAATTGCTTTGTGATCCTAGCCTCGACAATATGGACATAGTTTATTTCTTTGGGAATGGAAATTTGTCTTTATATTTTGCATTCATGTAAGACTCATTAACATTTGGGACTTAGGTAAAGGTAAAGGTTTCCCTTGCTCGAAAGCCAGTCGTATCAGACTCTAGGGTTCAGTGCTCATTTCTGTTTCAAAGCCGAAGAGCTAGCACTGTCTGCTTCTGCAGACATTTCCATGATCATGTGGCAGGCATGACTAGACACCAGAGCGCACAGAACACTGTTAGATTTCCCACCGAAGTGGTCCCTATTATCCCTATCTATCTACTTGAATTTTCTTGCTTTCGAACTGCTAGGTTGGCAGGAGCTGCGACAAAGACAGGAGCTCACTCCGTCCTTTAGTACTCAGGAATCGAACTGCTGACCTTCCACCTCCCACTCAGCATCTTAGCCACTTGAGCCACTGCAAGGACTTAGGTAAAGTTAAAAGTCTCCTTTGCTTGAAAGCCAGTCGTGACCGACTCTAGGGGCTGTTGCTCATCTCCGTTTACAGCCCAAGAGCCAGTGCTGTCTGCATCTGTGGATGTTTCTGTGGTCATGTGGCAAGCATGACTAGATGCTGGAGTGCTTGGAATGCCATTACCCTTCCCACCGAAGTGGTACCTATTTGTCTACTTGCAATTTCTTGCTTTTGAAGTGCTATGTTGACAGCAGTTGGGACAGAGAAATGAGCTCACTCCATCACGTATCACCTGGGTCTTGAACTGCTGACCTGTCAACCATCCAGTCCTCAAGCTCAACATCTTAACATCTTAACCACAAAGCCATCACATCCCCTCTATTTGGGGCTTACTTAATTTGGGTGAAAAGAGCCACTGCCACAGAGAGGCCTGCGCTCACCCCGTAGCCGCAACATCACCCGGGGAATGAGCTCACCTGCGCCCGCCCCCACCACCGCCCTCTTCGAGCCATGCCTGGCCGGAGTGGTGAAAAGAGCTGCTGCCACAGAGAGGCCCGCACTCGCCCCGCAGCCGCAACATCACCCAGGGAACTAGCTCACCTGTGCCTGCCCCCGCCCCTGCCCCCTCCGAGCAATGCCTGGCCGGAGTGATGAAAGGAGCAACCGCTGCAGAGAGGCCCGCGCTCGCCCCGCAGCCGCAACATCACCCGGGGAATGAGCACACCTGTGCCCGCCGCCGCTGCTACCCCCTCCGAGCCACGTCTGGCCACAGGGGTGAAAAGAGCCACCACCGCCACCGCCGCCGCTGCAGAGAGGCTCATGCTCACCCCACAGCTGCACCATCACCTGGGGGACTGAAGTCGCTTATCTGAGGACCTTTGTCTTTTGGCCTTTCTGGGCCTCGTTCTCCACGAGGGGAGTGACAGGTGGGAACCATTGCCACCGACGCAGCTGCCCTCATGGTCATTTGAACCATTGGGTGCCTTTGTGGCTGCTGGGTGGTTGAGGTTATTTCTGTAATTTTTATAATGTATGTGTTATTTTTTATGTGATTTTTTTTCCAATTGTAATCTTATGTATGATATTATGCTTATATGTATTGTATTCTTATTATACTGTATTGTATATTGTTTATCATTTACTGTTGGAAGCTGCTCTGAGTGGTGCGTGTACTAGAAGAGCGGGGTACAAATAAACAATTTATTATTATTATTATTATTATTATTATTATTATTATTATTATTATTATTATTATTATTATTATTATTATTATTATTATTATTATTATTATTATTATTATTATTATTATTATTATTATTATTATTATTACTGGAATAGTAATAATGTTACTGGAACAGTAATAATATTAGTATTAATTACTAATACTTTATGTAGAAAGAAATACATACGTGGACAAAATACCTATTTATTTCAATTCCTTGAGACAGTTCACTTTTATGATCTATGTTCTCCACACATTAATACTCCCAACTTAGTAAACAAAAAATGGACTGTTAAATAACAGCTGAAGAAAGATTAGTGGTTTACTTAAACACTCATGAAATTTGAGAGGTGTCACTATGGACCAATTTACTCACTTTGTAGCCCAGAACTTCAGATTCATTTTCCATTGTTTTCACATGTTCCCAGTTCAAGCATATCTTTGAATTGGTCAGTTTCCAGGCAATGTTTACAGGGCGTTGACTTGGTGCTTTAATAAAACATAAGCAGTAAAATTAATCAGAAGGTTGATTTCCAGGTTGTAATTCTATCACTTATTGCACTGTGTGGACCTATTAGCACAATAGTGGGATGAAAACAGTGTTTCAAGGCTGTTACTGTAATTGTCTTTCCTATTGGGTATCAGTTCTGTTCATAATAACGAAGCCACATATATGAAAACTGCAGTAAAATGCAAACATTTCGCATTTTTCACTCATAATAAACATTATGTTATTGTTTATTCATAGAAACCATAACCCAGATGGGTGGGACCCATGCTGTCTCTCTCTCTCTCACTCACTCACTGACACACACAGGCAGTTATACATCTAGTTTCTCTCTCTCTCTCTCTTACACACACACACACTCACATGCGCGCACACACACAACTCTCTCTCTCACTCACTCACACACCCATTTTTTCTCTCTTTCACTCACTCTCTCTTTTTCTGTCTATCACACACACAAACACCAATACACACAAAACCACACCACACCCACACAAACACACACACAAAGCAGCAGCGCATGTGGCCCTAGCCTTCTGGGGAAGTGGCTTGCTTCCTCCTGGAGGCGGGGGCTGAAGGTAGCTTAGTCAGAATGGAGCACAGGTTTTGCTGTCACCTCCTGGGGAAGTGGTGCTTTGCTGCCCCCCCGGGGTAGGCACTTGCTTCCCCCTGGGATGCATGGGCGGAACATAGTGCCGTTCTCTGCCCTTGCCTTCCAGGGAAGTAGCTCGTTTCTCCCGGGAGGTGAGGGCCGAAGGCAGCTGCGTTGTGGCTCCTTCCTCGGGGTAGGTGCTCACTTCCCCCCATGAGGCGAGGGTGGAACAGAGCGCTATTTTTGGCCCTCGCCTCCCAAGGAGGCCGAACGGTGTATGAATGGGCTGTCTCTGTTCAGTCTGTGTGTGCCCCCAGCCCCGCCTCTCCTATGCTTGCGCCACCCATTCTGATTGGCTGGTGCATGGTGCTGGGGTTTGTGGGGCTTGTAGTGTTTTTTGGGGTTTTTTTTGTGTTTGTGGGGATCATGACGCACCCGCGGCCCCCAGATTTCAGCTATACAATCTAGAACGCAGATGGTAGGCATAGGCCAGGGGGCTGTGTGGCCTTGTCCTGGTGTGTGGAAACTCATTTGAGACTCACGGGCACATACTCCTGCTTTATTTATACAGATGATGCATGCAGTTAGGATGAATCTCTACCAGGTACATGGCTGAGAAATCATCACCTTTCCTTTACTTATATTCCTCTTTTTATAACTATTTGTCAGAACTGTAAACAAAGATACTTTTTTTACTTAAGATGTTTCTGATCCCCTGCCCCCGGCCACTATTTTAAGTGCTGCCTAGTAGGGGAGGGGGTTGTATTCTGATATAATTTGGCTCTCTTTTATACTTTCTCTGTTGTTTTGTTGCCTTTTTAAAACTTTAAATTCTACTAATTAAGAAAGGAATTAACCAAAGTTCCAGTATATATATTAATTCACAGCAGGTTTCCTCCTGTGCATGAATGCTCCTTCTTAGTGATCTTAATCCAAGGGATATTGATGCTATACTCTGATTTAATTATGCCTGCCAATTACCTCAATCTATCAATTAGGAGGCAAGCCTGCACAAGGAGAAAGGCATAATACCTCTTCCTTGTTTTATAAGTATTTATATTATACATTTATTATGAAAATTATATACCTATTTCCCAGACTTTGCTTGTAACCTAAAGCATTCAAAATAATTTGGACAAGATCACAGTTAAGCAAAAGAGTAAAGATAATTAAAACATCCTTTTTGGCCATATAAAGACTGACCACAAATTCACAGCTGGAACAAAAAAAATGAAAATATAATGTAATCCATTTTTTAAAAACTTTCACCACAATGTTATGGTTTATAATTATATACATCATCATTGCCCATTATCCAGAAAGACAGAATTGCTTGAAACAGTGCATGGCTGATCATTTTAATTCTTAAAGAATTCTTAAAGAACAGATCCTGGCATACTACTTATGCAGCACTAAAAAAAGAAAGAAATGCATCACCATGAAAAAAGGAAAAAATAGATCATGCACTTGTATAAATCTTTATGTTTAAATGAAACATTAGAAATAATTGCTATTGTTTATACAGAAATATGACATGATGGCTGAAATGCTGTTGGCTAACAGTATGTTGCACTAGAATAGGCCCACTGAATCAGTGGGAATCTGGTGAGTCAACTCAGCCATATATTCCATTGATTCAAAAGGGCCTACTGTAGTTGTGACCTATTTTACCATAGTAAGTTAGAGCATTCCCATTTAAATCAAGAGTATGTATAGAGGATTCATTCACTAAATCTCCATTGATTCTAACCAGTAGCATTACGGCCAGTATTTCCCATGGAAGGGAAATGGATATCTGAAGAAGATGAATGAGTTTAGCTCTCCAGGTGCTACATTGTGATGGACAACATCACAGACATTTATTTTAAAATGAGACATGGACTGGGGACATTTGCCCTTTCATGGCATGCACACCAGTGACAAAACTCACTTCAAAAAGTCCCATCAGGCAAAATTGAATCTCTCTGTCTTTTCCCTCTCCCAATATTTGTATTTCCTGAAGTTTATCTTTTTGGCAGATGAGCTGCATGAAAAATTTCTGCACATTTGGTTGATGACTGTATTATATTGTATTGTTTGAGTTGCTGTTGCCACCTTGAGTTGGCCTCGGTCAGAGAAAGGCGGGGTATAAATTAAATTTGAATTGGAAAAAAAAAGACAGATTCCTCAAGACAACTGGAAAGTCTGTTCTGCCTTAACTTCATGAATGAATTTATCTGCTTTCAGGAGACCACAGGCATGTTCCACCTTTAGACCTTAATCAGAATGTGCTGAACACAAAATCTATAGACATATTTGTAATCCCTCTCTCAAGGTTCAGAAGTACCTGTATAAGGAATTCCTAGTTTTGTAGTTCTCACTAAATAAATATAAATGGATTAGTTTTTAGTGTAATGGAGGATGGTCAACTTTTGTGGTCTAGGGTAGGGATGGAATTACTTGATCATCTCATTCTCACATGTGAGGACAAAAGACTACAAGATATTTCTCCTTGCCTTGTGAGATGGCAAGCTATTTTCTGCCAATAAAGATAAGAATGTTTGCATTTGTGTGAATACTTTTTGTGCAGGGTACACAGCTGTTTAAAATTGTAGCAGTTGCTGCCTTGTTGCCCAGATTTTTAAAAGTCAGGCGCATCAACCTGCATGTTCTTCATCAAGCAGCCACTCCTTCTGTGCCTAATGTATAGGTGTAGGAAAGGAGCAGTAGCACACATAAATGTTGAACTTGCATGTGTGAAAAAGGGCAATATTTTTCTTGTCCTCACAGAAAAGAAGAGAGATCTAGCTGGTACCACTGATTTCCCAGTAGGCTGTTTTAAGAACAAGTAACTGCATGGAAATTCTTCACATCTTTCAGCTGGGAGTCAAGTTTGAATCCCTAGAACATGCAATGGGCTGTACTCCCACCAAATGTGCATTTCGTAGGGTCAAAAGAAGAAATGTTCATAAGATCACATCTGGTTTTAAGTTCACTTTCTGCCTCCAGAACTGGCATGCTTCCAATAAGCAAAGCCCTGTTCCTTGCTTTTGAGAAGAATCACTGCTCTAGGATGCTTCTAAATAGGACAATTATTCTTATTTTGATTTTTCTTATGGGAGTGGCAGGTGAGGGCATAGGAATCTACAGTCTTCAGTGTATGTCTTGCAGATCTGTGACATAAGACCAACTTAAAACAGCCCAATACAATATTTTTTTCTTTATTGTGCTGTGGGAGTTTCACTTTTACGTGTATTTTTTCCACTTATAGCTGACTATAATCTAACTCTGAGTGCAGAATACATCTAACACTGAAGAGACAGCTAAGAAATGGCTTACACACACACCTATGGATGTGTGAACATTTTTGCACTTATTCTTACATTTGTGCAACAAGAGGAGGGTGTCAGAGAACAACAACAGTTAAATTGTCTTTAACCTTGCAGTCTCCAGCCTCCACATGGGAGGAGATATGCACAGAATATAATCCCTTTTTGCTTGTACTGAAGCAGGAATAAAGAAAAAGCATGTTAATTTTTAACACAAAACACAGAGTCTTAGTTAGGACTTTATCTACTGCAATTTTCTTTTAGGTTTCTTCAACTTACTGCCATATCTGAATACTGTATAACTTTATTTCACCGTCTTACTGCCATATCTGAAAATGTGTTTAATTTATATCAGTCCAAATCAGCTCCATGTGTGATCCTTGAGGTACAGCACACCTTCTGGAATTTTTACAATGTTGAGAGAGAATCTTTGGTTTTATATGAACTTACTCAATGTGTTACACATTTTTCTGTGAAAGCCATTACTCAGGCCCATGACTCAATTGCCCCATTTATGGGTTCTCCCTCTTTGTCCCCAACAAAAAAGCATTCTAGTAAATTTAAATAAACTCACAGGTTCTTTGATGGCATTGTCTTATTTTTAGTTCTTTGCTTTTTCTTTCCTATCACAGGAACAATTGTGGCCAACACCTTTTAATTAAATCTATAGTGGGATTATTGTTAATAACACAAATACCTACCATCTGCTCCTTTTCCTGCCCATTCCATTTTTGAGCTATGAAGAGAAGATATATAAGGACTGTGCATGCATTAAAAATAAATAACCACAAAAGACCCTTTACCTGTGCATTAGTTGCCACCTCTCCATACGTAACCTAAAAAGGAGAAACAGTTAAACGAAAAAGGGCAAGGTGATGTCCAATCAGTTAGAAGATATTTATTGGGGGAATACTATTTTTTTCACCTCAGGAATATTTTGAGTGAATAAAATGAATAGTAAACTCATCAAATCAATGGAAATAAGTGAAGGACACCAAGTACTTCATGGAAGAACACTGTCCCAACTTTTATGCATTTCCAAAGATGTTTAATCAAAGAAGGGAACTGAATGTCTTCAATAAGAAATTGTCTAGATCTCTCTACTGGAATTTTAGTTCATCTCAGTTTAGATTCCTCACTATACACCACAGTTCAAATGCTATGTGATTCAAATTTATTCTGCCTCCAAGCTATTTTGAAGCTGTAGATTGTAACACAACCTTGCCTGGCACTATTAGAAAAACTGCAAAGAAACATGTACTCATTAAATATCATAAAACCTCATAAAACCCAAAATAAGGCTACATAAAAGCCCATTGAAGTGAATGTGTTTAAGCACACACCTAAATCTTTGATGGGCTGCAGATTTGCTACTGTAATATGATAATGAAGCAGCGACCCTCATTAAGCCATTTCTCTTTCCTGTTCTCCCTGAAAAGAAAAGTATGCTGAAATGATTGAATCAAATAGATAGAAAGCAATGTACTCTTTTTATTTTTCTTGCTGATCTTAGTTGCTGAAATTTCAAATGCTGCAATCACCTTGTTTCACAGAAAATTAGTAGAAATTCCAGCTGTAAATGTGATCAAGCCTTCAAAATGGCAAAAGGATTATTTTCAAAAGTTGTGTTTTATTTACACATTCTGTCCTAGATTAAGTTCAAGTCAATCACACAATATGCACAATGCATTCCAGGGGGGAAAGTCCCCCCCCGAGCATTTATTTCCTCCATCCATGTAAAGCCAGTGGTGTGTTTTGTAATTCTTTTATTCATTATCTATAATCTTAAAATTAGTTCATGCTATATGAACATAGTTTCGATGTGAGAATCTGATAACATGGCATAATTTTCAATGCAATTTGTACAGGAGCAGCATGAGTAACATATGGTACCCTGTGCTTTCCAGAACTATGGCATAATACTATACATATTATTTCCAAGAACAATGCAATCTGCTCTATTAGTTTAGCAGCAGCAATCCAGGATTTCATAATCAAATCTTATCCAAATCAAACTTAATATGCTCGGGACTGAAACTAGTTACTTCTGCATATAAAGCTTCTGTGCTAACAGTGAGCTACTGCCCATCTGGGTAACTTCCCACTCTGGGTAGTGTACAGAATTAAAACACAACAACCATCAAACAACAAACAAAATGCTCTCCATTGAAAGTTATGTGGACTAATTGTATGTTTCATGGGTATCTGAGGACAGGCTAGCCCAGAAAATGAGAAAAGAAAGAAACATTTTAATTTTATGCAAAGTCTACTTCTAGTTTTCTTTTAGTGGGTTTGGGAAGATTTTAAATGCCATTTTATTGCAAAACCACCCATCCGAAAACTTTTGTAAGGGGGAAATTTTTCTCCTTGGTCCATCTCACCTCAGTTTATACCATGACCATTTAAAGATTTAAGTTTACCAGAATAGAGGCAATTTGCTGTATCCCATTAAAACAGGGATGCTCAACCTGCACCTGTGAGCGCACGGCACCATTTCATGCCCCCCCCCCGCCCCAGTGCTTCCATCCCACCAGGAAATGTTGTGTGGTGGAGAAAGAGCAAAATGGCTGTCCGGCCCCCAAAGCTATCTGAGGGAGCATGACCCAGCCCCTAGATTTAAAAGGTTGATAACTCTTGCATTAAAATGTGAACTGTTCCACGGGTATTTTTTCTCCCTTTTATTTTGGCAACCCTATCATTTCTGACATTGGAAGTATCATAATCAGTCAGTGAAAATGATGGAATTCTATGGAACCTTTTCTTCCATTATTGCTGAAGAATTCCAGCATTTTATTCTATGACCAGGTAATGATTCTTCAAATCGCCTCAGTAACAGTCTCTGAGCATAAGACATGCCTTGGGTCTTCATCTCATTATTGCACAGAGCAGCATTCTTGATAGCATAGAAACATAGTGGGCTGTTTCCTTAACTGGGAGTGGAAGGAAGGTTAAAAACTGAACTGGTTAATAAATTTTTATTAATTAACATTTTTTGCAAAGTGAGTTATTCTTGCTAACAGGGGTGTTTTATTTTTTCATCAGGATGGAGTATCTCACTCCAAACTTTTCTAGGGGGCATACCTCCTCGCCTTGGTCATCACTTTACTTTCACTTGTGAAGTTGTTAAATAGCTGGGTACCCCAGATCTGCTTGAATAAGGGTGGGAAGGAAATTTGATTTGATCATGTTAACCAAAACACACACATCTTCCATTGCAATAGATAAGCAATTATAAAGACAAATGAGGGACATTGATTGTTTACCACAGTTCAGAGTCCATTTTTAAGTAAAGAGAGACACAAGACAGCTGCATCCATTTTTAATGCCCATATCCTAGATAAAAGTGTTGCACTCCTGACTTGATGTGAACCATGGGTTCTTGTGTTTTCTTCAGTCATAGGCTGTTTAAAATACTCACGTGATTTTTTTGTGGTGGCATTAACTGGAACACTGGATGGTCCTGTCCCAGCAGTGTTATAAGCTCTCACTGTTGCAAAATACATTGTGTTTGCCCTGAGGTTCGTGATGTTTTTTGTTGTGATGCTGCCACTGACTCTGACTTTTCCACTTGAGGAGTCCTTTGTATCATCGGTCCAGTATAAGACCTAAAGATTATGTACCAAGACAATGTGTCCTTTTCATCAATTACAAACTTGATTGTAAAGACAAGAAGTCAACAAATAGTACTTCAAGAAGGACAGATGCCTTTGTAACTGAAACCATCAGTATAAAAAGACAGGCATGAATATTTATAATGTTTATTGTACCCTGAATACAAACTAAGGTAGGAAACCCACAAACAAATCTGGAATCATTTTCAATCATAGCTAGCTAAAGGGAAAATTTTAATAAGGTGAGCAATCCTTGAAGTTTCTTTCCGTATACTTCTAAAATGAAAGAAGGAAGAAGAGGAAGTTCACAAAGAGGTTTTGATTATTAATTTTTTAGTCTATTTTGTTAATATTTAGTAACATTAAACAGTACCTTGCTTTGAGCTGTAAGAAATATTTGGCATGAAAGACCATAGGCACTCTGAGCTATACAATCAGATGCTCTAATTGCTAATTGAAGTCACTAAACATGAACCCTTATTTAGTCATAATAGCACCAGTAGGCTTAAAGAACCTTAAGGTGTGGATAAATATAAAGTATTATAGTAGTAGATGGACAATTGCAACAATGGAAGGTGTAAAAAGCAAACCAACAGGGATTGAGAATGCTTTGTATGCATAGCATGCAAAATGATTAGTAAATAAGGCAAACCATAGAAAGGGAACAATGGTGTATTTTGGAAAGCGATGTAGTTGTCAAACTAGAATAATGCGTAGGATGATCATTCTACACTAACATTCATCTGTGAATAATTCTTGTTCCCAGTGTTGATCCTTAAACATTTATTGGGTATGTCCTGTGACCTTGTGCTAGAGGCACAGTTCCAAGGATTTTTAGATGGGAGAAAAAACAACTGTGTAGATCCTGTCATTATTGAAAATGTCTTAGTTTCCCTTATGAATCATAAAAAATAATGATTTGTGTTAAGTAATTAATATAGGAGTGTGGTAAAGCACACACATTTCTTTCAGAATGACCCAAAGTTTCTCCTATCCACATAGTCAAAGGTTCTGATGTAGAGATAAAGCTTAGTGTATATATTTTCATTATATTTACTATTCTGAGCCATTTTGATTTAAATGGATGCATTGTAGTGCAATGCAGGTTTTATAAATGAATGACCATAGTATCAATTTACATTTGTGAAAGCTGCTAAATTATCTTGTTTTCTGGAAGGAAGTTCTGGGGAAATCACATCCCATTTTCCGAAAAAAATTAAATTTGCAGAACAGGTTTCCCAAAAGTTCCTTCCATCTGGGAGAGTCTAAAATGCTGGTCCCATGCCATTTTAGATTTAACAATTGCATCCCGCGCCATCTGCCCCCACCACCGGAAGTTGCAAGACATCACTTACCATGGTGGCAGGGGAGGCAAGAGGGCAGTGGCAATGATTGCAGCCGTTTTGCCACGTTTTCCACAGTCCCCACTGCTTCTACTGGCACTGGGAGAGTGTGTGTGGGGGGGGCATATCAGCTCCATTCTACTCTTCATCTGAGGTTCCTCCATGGTGCACTTTAGATGGGAACGCGCGACATACAAAGACCGGTCCAGTCCGGTCTTCATCTGACACACGTTCCTGGCTAAAGCACACTGTGGAGGAAACTTGGGTGAAGAGTGGAACAGAGCGGATATCCCCCCCCCCCAGGCAACTCTCCCAGTGCTGGTAGAAGCAGCAGGGGTGGCAGCAGCACTGGCGGTGACTCCCGCTCCCCTGATAGCTGGACACACCATTCAGAAAGCAGTAGCAGCATGGGAAAGGTAGGGAGATCGCTTCATCATTCCATTCCCTTTGTGACCTGTTTTCCCCCTTTTTTATCTCACATCCCCACACCTTGATCGAGGTGCGGAGATGCGGGATAAAAAGGGGAAATGCTCTGATAACACCCCTTCTTCTCCACTCCTGCTGCTCACCAGTTGGTGAGGTGATCAGGGTGTGGGAGAGGGTAATTGTAGGAATCCCAGGCTGGCTTTGAAAAGGTGGAAGTAGCTTACGTAAACGAGGCCATGAAAACTTGGTCGAAGACCAGCCCTATGAGTTATCTCCCCGAAAATAGAGGGTCACCTAATTTCCTGTTATTGCCAGATGGATCACGAGCACATGATGTTATTCCTCATGACTTACATCACTGCCCAGCCAATATATAATGTCACATGACCTGACAAACCAATTACCTTTGAGACCACACCCACTTCCTGCATAGAACTCTATCTATACCTATAAATCTGAGTGTTAACCATTGGAATGTGACAAGGCTCCCGCACCCGGCCACACTAGTCCGTACCGAGCCTCCTGCACTCACCCAAACCTGGTCCGGAGGTCAACAAATGTTTGAGAAATGTGACATTGGGGCAAGAGCCCCACAGACGCGAACAAAGGGAAACAACTTCAATTCCCAACATTCTTTGCGCCGTGCCACGCCACAGCCAATCAGGCTGAAAGGGGCGAGCAAAAAGAACATTGGGAAACGTGGCGTGGCCAATCGAAATCAAGCCGCAGAAAAAAACCGCCGCATGAAAGCAAACCACAAATGCAAAACTACAAGTCCCAGCGTCCTGCATGCCCTGAGCACGCAGGACGCTGAAAAAGCTGGCATGCGAAAAATAAACTTACAAAAATCAACAGGAGCGCAAGTCCCCAGCAGGCAGACTCAGCGCTTCACAGCCACACAAAACCAAAAGCCACAAAACGCCACCGCGAGACACCTGCTGTCCTTATTTCCCAGAGCAACGGGGAGAAGAGGGACTCCCTCTCTTCCATGCTACCCTGCCGAAGACATGGCGAGACCACCACCAGCCTCAATAAAGTTGAGCCGGGGTGGAAAAAAACCCAAAACAGGCAGCAGTTCCTCAGGGGAAGCACCCTCCCTGGCGGATGACTGGCTGATGCCTTTGTACTTCCGAATACAAAAACAACAGCCAGCAATCTGCAAGGAAGAGCAACACCCCTTACGGATTGCTGCCTGCTGATCTCCAGTTAGGTAAGCCAGGAGAAAAAGGAGACAGAGAAGAGAGAACCATCTGCCTCCTCCTTCTCCCCCAACTTACTTAACAAAAAAAAATACACAAACAAAAACATCCACAATGGCACAAAACCACAAAGAGAACACCTAACTACAACACAAAAAACCACAAAGTACACAAACAAACAACAACTAATTACAAAAATAAACAACAATTAAATAAAACAAAATAAACACAACCAGAAATAATGAAACAAATTAAACCAACCTAAAACTAAATCAAAACAAAAAAGAACAAACAGAAATACCTCCCAGCCAACCACCACAAAAGCAAAACAAAGAAAAACCCCAGAAGAAAGAAAACCAGACAACTCACCAGTATGTCCTCCCTCCACGACGACCAGAACAGACATGAAGAAACGAAGAGACTACTTACAGGAAGAAGCCCCACCCAGAGGCCAGGAGAGAAAAAAACACGTGAAATGAAAGCAAAACCCCTAGCAGCCCCACCTGCAGGGCAGAATAGTGAAAACAACTCAAAAAGACTCAACAGCCCCACCTAGAGGCCACAAGAGTAAAAACAGGTTAAAAACATAACAATAAATCACAATTTTACACAAATCAAAACAAATGTCAAAAAATAAAATAAAAAGATTTCTTAAATCCTGTGCTGAGTTTTAACTCAAATAAAAACTCAAAACATCTAAACATAGTTTAAAAACATTGAATGTAAAAAAAATGTACTTTCACATTTTTAAAAATATTACCTATGGTACAACTATTAAAAAAACCCCAAAAAATAAAACATTATTTGGTTAAATAAAACAATTTGAAAAATTATATCATCCGTTGTTCTTTTTTTAATCCACAAAAAAACAAAAAAATGTTAATATATTTATTCTTTTTTTTAAAAAAAATTGTGTAACTAAAAATAACATATATGTTAAAACAAATATTCAAAAATACATTAGAAAAAATACAAACTACAAGTTATTATTACTTTCTAGTATCAAAAGAATACAATCTATTTAACAAATGACAACATAAAAATGTACATAAAAAATTTAAAAAACAATTACAGACTAACCTCTTTTTTACATACATTACCAAAAAAAACACAACCTTACAACACAATTTAAAACCTCTGCTAGTGACTAATAAAACCATCTGGGTTGCCTTTGTCTCAGTTGTTCCCTCCCAGCTGGCTTCAGCAAGAAGCTCCATGTCTCTGTGTGTTTCCTTTGGGTGACTGTGTGTGAATGCATCAGGGGGCCTGCTGCAGAGGCCTTCCCCTCCCCTCCCTTCAGCCTGAAAGGAAACCACTTGTGTCTCTGTCTCAGGACTTGTGTGTGTTTGGAGTGTGTATGCTTGTGTTAGAGTAAACTTCAGGGTGCTTGCAAGAGGCCCTCCCGTTACGACAGCTGGCGCCAAGAACAAGGGACTGACTCTGGACATCACCTACGTTACTTACCCGCCTGGAAAGAGGCTATAGTGCACTGATCACCCCTGGCCAGGGGTCCCTTAAATTGGTAAGTAATGGGGTTATATTTCTCTCATATGCAGAGAGTTGACATGGAAGAACTCTCCCTCCTTCTCAAGAGATATGGCTGGCCCATTTCTCTGGGAGACTTGGAGAATCTCCTGCGAGAAATATATAACAGATGTCAATTTTATCCTGAAGAGGGGTCTCTTCATTTAGCAATATGGGAACAAATTGTCATGGTTTTGCAATCGCAGCCCAGAGCTGAAATCCAGATTATAAAATCTTGGCATGTGTGCAGGAGTTATTTTTGGTGGCCCCAGTTAGACGCCGACATCGAACACATGGTCGGCACTTGCGAGGCGTGCCAAAGCTCTAGGCCAGAAGAGGCTCGCTCGCCACCCAGGGAATGGGACGCGGCAAGGGGGCCCTGGTCCCGAGTACACGTAGACTTTGCTGGCCCGTTCAGGGGAACGCTTTTCTTCCTCGTGGTGGACGCGTTCTCTAAGTGGTTGGAGGTCATTCCAGTCTCGAGCACCTCCTCGGCCACAACAATTAAACAGTTAAGGAGGGTCTTTTCCACGTTCGGTTTACCCGACACCCTCGTCAGCGATAACGCTAGCTGTTTCGCGTCCGCCGAGTTCAGGGCATTCATGGAGCGCAACGCCATTCGGCACGTCACCTCCGCCCCCTTTCACCCGGCCACCAATGGCCAAGTAGAGCGCCTCGTGCGCACCACGAAAGACGCACTACTGCGCATGGGTCCCGGAGACCTCGACCTGAAATTGTGCCAATTCCTGCTGAGATACAGGGTCACCCCATTAGCGTCAGGGTACTCCCCCGCGGAGCTGTTGATGCGCAGGAAGCTGGCCACGGGGATATCCAAGCTAGACCCCACGAGAGTAGAGGACAAAGGGCGGAACATAGGGGTGGAACCCACAAAGAGTTTCAGCATAGGCGCCCCAGTATACTGCAGAAATTACGCCAGCGCGGGGCCAGCCTGGGTGCCGGGCACCGTAGTAGATCAAACCGGCCCCGTCTCATACCGCGTAGAGACCAGTACAGGTTTCCTGTGGAGGCGACACGTGGACCAACTCAGGCGTAGGGTCCCCGGAGAGCAAGACGTGGAGGAGATCAGCATTGAATCAGCGTTAGGGTACTCCCCCACCCGTTTAGCCCAAGGGGGAGAAAAAGGGGAGCATGGGTCCCCACCAAGGGGGGAGGAAAGGCAATCGATCCACGGAAATCTTTTGCGGGAGTCCCCGCCAGAGAGGAGGAGCCCCGGGTTGCGGGAGTCCCCGTCAGAAAGGAGGAGCCCCAACCACACTCAGACCCCGCGGAAACCGCGGAAGTCCCCCAGAGGCCCAGAGGCCCATAGAAGTTTAGACGTTGATTTACAGTACCAGGGGGAGTTAGCGGAGTGGTCCCCCACCCGTCTTAGCGAAAAGAGGGGTTTCAGTTCAGCCCCTGGTACTTCCAGTCCCAGTAGCCCCTGTGAGTTAGAATGCAACATAGCGCCCATGTTCCGGAGACCGACACCTCCAAGACCGGAGGCATCAGCGAGTCCGCCCACCACAGTCTTAAGGTCCCCCGAGCAGGGATCAGAAGGTAGCCGTTCCCCGAGGGCGACCTCATCGGTTCCGCGGTTCACACTAGGAGGGTCCCCGGGGTCCGAGGGCAATAGGCAGGGATTTACCTCCCAACTGTTCATCCCATTTCCTTCCCCAAGCGCAAGGCAGGCACGGACGCCCCACAGAGCCACTAACGAATCCCCGTTTCCCGTTGCAGGACAAGCACCCGCGGAGTCAGGGATCACGGGCTCTCCAGAATTAGGGCAGGCGCAAGCACGCCCCAAGCGAACGTGCGGCAAGCCACAATGGTTGAGGGACTTCGTCCCATCCTAGGGGGGAGGGATGTTATGTATGTATGTATGCATGCTCTTGATACTGTAAAGGCAAGATTGTAACCACTCCAGATACAAACGATATCAGCTGTAAAGGAACGCGAGCAGACAGCCTATAGAGGGCAGCTGCGAGCGTTCACTCTCACATGGTTCACATTGCGCAATCACGGACAGCCGCGGGAAAACCTTCCCCGCAAACAGCAGCAGGAAAGGAGGCGTGCCTGGGCGAGGCCACGCCGGTAGCAGCCAATGAGCTACCGTGCTACAGGATTCAAATGTGGAACGCCACTGTATATATTGAGATGTATCACCGCCATTACCTCATGCTTAACTGGAACCTCATGCAATAAACCTGTGTTAAACCAACCCTTCGGTTGTCCGGTCGTCTTTGGTCCCATACACTAAAGTTTCTGAGACACTTCCCATCATCTCGTTAGATTTAGCACCACCTGCTTTCCTCCCTGGCCCACAGTTGCATGCCCCCCTTCCTCCTTTCATCTCTTCAGATTCTCTCTCTCCCAGCTCTTCAGATGGCATAAAAGCAAGCAGAGAGGCCTGGAGGGAGGGGCAGGAACAGGGTACGGGGAGTGGATGTGTGAATGTGCTGGGAGAGCAGACAGGGAGTGTGGCCGCACTCCCCCTCCCCCTTCTTCCTGCTCTCACCAGCTTTTCAGCAGAAGGCATGGAAGTAATGGCAGGGAGAGAGGAGGAGGGTTCACAAATGGAGAATCCTCAAGGGGAGGGAGGAAATCTGGGCATGGTGGGCAGTGAGTGTGTGAGTGTGGAGCAAGAGAGAACGGGAAGACAGAGAGAGGGGGCATGGCCTTTATTCCACGGCAGTTTCAGATCATCCCAGCTCCAAGCACAGACTTGGCTCCACCCATTTTGGAAATAATCTTTCAGACTTTCCTGAATTTTCCTAAGGCAGATTTTCTCTTTGTGGGCTCATCCAGCAGTGGGTCACAGACAGACAGCCTGGGAGATGAGGTCACAGCATGGGTAGAAAGTCAGAAAGAGAAGAGAATACAGGTGAGGTGTTTTCATCTCCCTTCGACAGAGGCCGGCAGAGAGAAGGTAGAAAACTGTTTTTAGCATGAGATAATAGGTGCTCAGATGTGTAACCATGCAGTACCTCCTGGCAGCTTGCCATTAATGACTTCATGCAGTTCATTTATGAGGTTCCTGCTTTAAAATAGGAACCTGGGGGTTTGCCCAGAGTTCGTCATTCAACTTCTAATGGCTTTTGTTTATAGGATTTTTTTTTCCAGCTAACAAGTTTCATTTTTCATGATGCATTTGTTTTTAATTCTTCCCAGCATCAAGGCTTCCTCCAGTGAATCTTCCCTTCTCATTTGATATTGATAGCCATGGCTAATTATTTTCACAGCATCTAAGCTTTCTCAAGTGCATCCTCTCTCAAAGGCACTCTTAATTTCAGTCATAGGCTTCAATAATTCACACTTTTTCACATCCAAAAATTTGGATCAACTCCTATTTTCACTGGCTAGCTATTCTTTATAAGTTTCTTAGTTCTCTCTTTCTTTCATCAACCGATGCTGTTTCACTTTGTAACCAGCTTTGGCTTGTGATACTTCTCATTATGTGTTCTTGAGATTTGTCATAGTTTGTCTCTCTAAAATTAATCACCTTTTCATTTCATGACTGTAGGGCAATTAAATGCCCAGGAAGTGAAATCTGTTCTGCTTCTTTATCTATTTTCCAGGGCCTGACTAGGCCTGCTGCCATTATTTTGGTTTTCTTGTTTTTGAATTTCCAGCCAGCTCTTCAACTCAATCAAGACCTTTTTTGGGTCTTCCACTTTCTGCCATCAGGGGAATGTTGTACATTAATGCAGCCTTGTCTGGCTTCTTTTCCTATTCCAAACCACTCTGGGATGTCTTGTGAGGCATACAAGGTATTCTGTATTCCCATCCTTTTATAAGTGCCTTGGTTTCTGACATTTTTCTGTTTTTCCCCATGATCCAATGTGTGTTCATGTTCTCTAGTCCACCTGCCTCCTTTCCCCAGACAGGATTTCATTCTCAATATGCAGTTAGCTTTGAATATGCCACTTCTTATTTGCAGGAATAGATCTCATTCCATCTCTGGATTCTTTGCACTTCATGGAGGATCCTCCATAGTTCCACAGGGCAGACAGTTGTGCCCTTTCTCACATGACAATTAAAAAGAAGGGGGATAGATGCCCACTGTGCATTTTTCAGCATGGCATCAAGCCCACACCTTCCAGCTAGGGTGCCATGGCCACATAGACCATTGCCCAGCTGGGGGTGGGGCACGAGGCCAAGATCCTCTGGGCGGGGCCTCCCCTCCCCCTCCAAGGAGGGGGGGAGGACTTTTTGTGCTTTCTCCACAGATCTGCAGCTGTGATTCCAGATCCGGCCCACTGATCTCCTCGGAGCATGCCTGGACCACCACAGGCCGAGCAGTTACCCAGATGCAATCACCAAGGCCTTTGCAGCCCTGTCCAGCAAGCCCACTGGATGCAGTATAGCAACGTGGTCCATTTTCACATATTGCCCAACCTTTTCACTTGTGTTTTATGCACTCTTCCACTTGCAATTTCACCAGCCATGGGGACCTTTCAGAACCTTGGCCAGTGGCCAACCTATAGCCTGGACATACATTGACATTGTCATACCAGCCCCACCTGCCCAGGACTTAGGCGCAGGGGCTAACTTATGAACTGTACGAATGCCTATGGACATTCCATAACAGCCACTGTTACTTCCAGCAAGACAAGGACATTGCCATACCCCAGATGTCCTGGTCCTTATCTCTACAAGTCCAGATCTACAAGCCCAGTTTTATCTAAGTTTGCCACAACATATTAATTTGCCAAAGTTATTCCCATGAATTTTGCCAGGTTATACTCATGTTGCTTGCAATTGTTTTTGCTTCCCTATCGTATGGTACCATTTTTCCTTCAAGACTCGCTTTGCACCAAGTGTTATGATATTTGCCTTGTGTATTATTCATATTCATTGTAATCAATTTTTGCTTTCTATGTTATTTCATTTGCCCACACCATTTTCCCATTGGAAACCTGCCATGCATATGATGCCATTTTCTGTGTATACTATTCATATTGCTTTTATATTATACAGCACCATTTTTCTCATTGGGAAGTTTCATATAATGCTATTTTCTATGTTTGCATAATTAATGGTTTTAGCTTTCACAGAGGTCATCAGCATGAACAGACCTGAGGTGGAATTGTTCTACCCTCATCATCTTCATGCCATTGGGCTTATATTCAATTATAATCTGATTGTCTTTGCTTTTGCTTTTGACCCATGGGAAGGTACATGGAATTACATTCCAGCCAACTGCAATGCTGCCTTGGCAGCCAGTCATATGGTCACTGACCCTCGCCATGCAACCAACCAAGCCAGCCCTAGCTCTTGGCAAAGGGCCACACTCTGGAATGAAACATGCATGCATAATCTCTCTTCTGTCAAAAGGCGGAGCTTATAGCCGCCTCCCTTGTGGATATACATGGGATATTTTCCCAAACCTGTGCCTGAGTCAAGGCCATCCATCATACTCTGCAGTCATAAAAGCCCTCAGTAAAAGTCCAGCAAGCAGCTCAGGACAATAGGGCTCCACTGGTTATTTTCTGTTGTTGCATCACCATGATGGTGAAAAAGTCCCATATATGTATTGTCCTGATTTGTTTGACTATAGCACGGTTGTATTGAATAGCTTCACGCTTTACATGATATAGCTGACTCCAGTTAACCAGATGAATTTTCTGCTCCAAATCCTTGCTTGATATGGACCTCCCAGGTTGGGATGGTTCAGACCATATCAGAATATGCAATTGCTTTGCTATCCTAGGTATTTTTGGATGCTGCCATGATTACCGCTTGTTGCCTCCGTTTCGATTACCCTGGTGTAAGTACATTTAGCATCGGGTGCTTGCCCACACCCGCTACTGGAGGTTCTTTATTTAATAGGGAAAGATGGGATGTAGGAATCCCAGGCTGGCTTCGAAAAGGTGGAAGTAGCTTACGCAGACGAGGCCATGAAAACTTGGCCGAAGACCAGCCCTATGACTCATCTCCCCTAAAATAGAGGGTCACCTAATTTCCTGTTATTGCCAGATGGATCACGAGCACATGATGTCATTCCTCATGACTTGTATCACTGCCCAGCCAATATGTAATGTCACATGACCTGACAAACCAATCACCTTTGAGACCACACCCACTTCCTGCATAGAACTCTATGACTAATAAAACCATATGGGTTGCCTTTGTCTCAGTTTTTCCTTCCCAGCTGGCTTCAGCAAGTAGCTCCATGTCTCTGTGTGTTTCCTTTGGGTGACTGTGTGTGAATGCATTGGGGGCCTGCTGCAGAGGCCTTCCCCTCCCCTCCCTTCAGCCTGAAAGGAAACAGCTTGTGTCTCTGTCTCATGACTTGTGTGTATTTGGAGTGTGTATGCTTGTGTTAGAGTAAACTTCAGGGTGCTTGCAAGAGGCCCTCCTGTTACGACAGGTAATGTCTGCCATTTTGGAGGATTTTTTTGGGGATTTTTTTTTTTTTTTTGGTCTGGTCGGGACCATTTTAAAAAAAATTTCAATGTATCACTATGGGAAATCATGCTTCATTTTATGGGGAAAGCATTTTACAGAAAAAGTTATGGAACAGACTTTCCCCATAAAACAGGGTTTTACTGTAGTTGAAGAAAAGGGTGGTAAATACCTGCAGATCATAAATCAGGAGGAATGATGGGATGAGAAAACTCATATAAGTGAAGAAGGGCCAACCATCTTAGGGATGGGCAACACTACTGTAGGTTCAGGTAAATTTGATCCAAGATGAAGAAGCATAACTTGTTGTCATAAGGTGAGCTAGCAAAGGATTTTAACAAGGGAGGATAGTCCACCCCTCTTTAATATAACACAAAATACATTACCTCATAGCCCAGAACTCTTCCAGTATGTCTGTTCCATGCAACAGGGTTCCAAGAGACTTCCAGCTCAGATGCTGAGATGCTTTGCACAGAAGTTCCAGTTGGTGCTATCTGTGGCTCTAGAAGAATAAGAAAAGCACAATAAATCTTAGAAAATACATCTTTTAGCAGAAAAATCATTGAGATTGTAGTAGATAGAAGATGGATGATTACATAACTGCAGAAATTATAAGATTTGTACCAAAATAAAAAATAAACACTCCCACATCAACAACAAAATGTTTAAGTTATGCCATATTAACTAAAGAACTGCCACATCACTGGCATTGCATACAAATAGATTAGCAGTAGTGTGTTCCTGTTACTAATCATTGTTGGCTGCAACTCATATCCAAGAATGCATTTTTCCTGAAGCAGGGAAAATGCCATTAGGCGCGAATTTGTTTAAGATGGATCCCAGCTTGCCATGAAATCACCCACACACTATGATCACAAAGCCATTTCCTGTGGCACATATGAAATGAGACATGCAGGATTTAACACCAAGACTGCAATGGACTGCCGCAACCTTGAGGATATTATCAAGGTGTGCCTTCACAGCCAGTCCATCTGACATGGTCTCTTCTGCCTCCATGGGAATCAGAATTCCTCCTCTGCTCATTTTGCTGTTGGGCCCAATATGATGGATTCCATTGGTATTTCCTCCACTGAGGGGACCACTACCCTATCTAAAGGGACTCATCCACCTGTAGCCATTGGCCTCTTTAGGGAATCAGCTTATTTACCGCCACCCAACACTCAGCAGTGAGTCACAGGCTCTACGGTTTACTCCATTACCAAAGTGGAATGTCCAGCTAGTGTAACATTTAATGTTAAAAGGGAGTCACGTCTTACACAATGTGTGCCAGAGAGCAGTCATCAGCAATAAGAAGACATACCAATGTTTTGAATGGTAAGATATGGATTACTGTGCTCACCATCTTCTCCAGAGTATATTATATATATTGGGCTCAGTGTGCCTACTCCTTCTTGATTGAAAACACCCACTTTCACTTCAAAGGGGAACAATGGTATGATGCTTTCATTTCTATAGATGTATTTTGATGCTTCCACTGAGGCAGCCACTGCTTTTGTCCAGGTTGTTGAGCCAAGGGGCCGGAACATAATTATGTATCCAAAACCTTCTCCATTTTGTAGTTCCTCAGGAACTGACTGCAAAAGACATAATAATCAATCAATAAGTACTTGCAAGCATAGTATACACTGTTTTAATTGAATGTTCACTCTATTGGTATATTTTAGTTGTATTGATTTGGTTGACTGTGCTTCCAAGAAGATAATAATGTTTGCTCTATCAGTCAATTTAATATTGAAAATAACTGTAAAGAATAAATCTATTGAAACAATCAATTTAAAACAAAGCAAACTCTAATAAGCAGCATTAAAAACATGCACAACATTTTAAAAATTAGAATTATTTCATCAACTTAGTTTTGCTTTGACCCTATGTTTGAGAGAATTATAATGGAATGAAAACAATTGTTGCTATATAATAGTTGCATCTCCAGGCCATATTAAATCTGATACAGAAGATGTATGACAGGATCCCCTTTATTTTATTGTTAAATGAGAGTACACAAAATGGTTAATAATGAACAAGGCTAATCATGTCTTTCTTACAGACTGAGAATTGAAAAGAAAGTTTGTGGGCATCCAACAACTGTAACAGATGGATGTCTAGGTGAGGTGTGCAGATTTATGGTTTTGGCTATAGTTCCTAGAATTGAGAATAGCAACATGACCGATGCTACCGGGGGAAGGGCGTGTGTGTGAGTGCCTGAGAACTGTAGTCCAAAAACATATATTTGCATATATCTACTGTCTGGTCACTAAAGTGCCTTTTCAAAATTAGCTTGTTCATCTTCCATATGCCTCTGCTATGTTTTCTTTAATACTTACATAGAATGTGCTTCCCTGCATGTCTGATAAAGTGGACTTGATCCACAAAAGCTCACATTTAAAAAGTTAGACTTTAAGGTGCTATAACATCATTTCTTTTTGTGTTGTTTACTCTTTGATATGCTTGCAGACTAACATGGCTACCACTTCAAAAATGTCAACTATTGGTTCTAGCTGTTCTCTCTGGCTCAGTTGAGAAAGGCTCTTACAACTTCTATAGGACAGTTTCTTCTAATTAGGCTTTCTTTCTTCAGGTCAAGCATTCCCAGCTCTTCTGATCATTCTTCTTAGGACAGGGAGGGAAAACTGCATTCTTACAGCCACACAAGGTTCTTAACCTAATTTCAAATGGTTCGTAGGGTGATTTCAAAAGCAACATGCTGACAGCAAATTCAGAGATTTGGAAGAGCTATCTGTCCATTTCCCAGCAAGCACTGAGAGAGTAGACAATGAAAAGAAGGTGTCAGAAACAAGAAATATGAAAAAATAAAAAACCAATGATGGCAGTAAGAGAGAGAGAGAGAGAGAGAGAGAGATGAAGGTCCAATCATTAAAAAAAAAGCCAGTGTGAGAACCAATATGGTGAGAATCAGTATACTATAGTGGACAAAAACAAATATTCAGGCATCCTAGGTTCAAACCTCTGTTCACCAAACTAATATTCATTGTTGGGTACAAATGTTAAACCGCTCCTTGAACACTTCACATACATCAAAAACCTTTTTAACATAACTGTGTGTTGGAAATTATTTTATAGTACATAACAAAATATGTGGTCACATTAGTTTTTGATTTCACCCATCACTTGCTTCAGCACTGCTAATCACTGACAAACAGTTCCTTCTGTTGCTTGGCATCTTCTACTTGTCAATATTGACTCCAAATGCCGCATGAACTGACCAGAACCATAGCTTTTGTGTGTGTACAGCCTGATATAACATAATCGAAATTGTATGAGTGTGGCATATGATTGTGCACACAGACAGGACCTATATGTGCCAGTGTGTTTTTGACCTAACCCCTCAGTTCATACTTTGCTACAACTGGCAGCAGTTGAATAGAAAATTTAGTCTCATTTGCTTGAATATGAGAACAATCTTCCCTACCACTGTTAATCCACTGGAGAGGTGCATATGTGTGCAATTCTCATTTAGACATTGCTATAGAACACATCAAGGTTGTATGATGATCATTAATGGTGGCACTGATGAAACATTAGGAGAAGTAAAGGACAGAACACTAGACTCTCCTCATGTGTTTAAGAATATGTGTGAGATTGTCACACTCCCTTTTCCCAACTTCTCCTAGTAATTAGCTTACTTTTTCAAGTTTGTATGATTTAGATAGATAGATAGATAGATAGATAGATAGATAGATAGATAGATAGATAGATAGATAGATAGATAGATAGATAGATAGATAGATAGATAGATAGATAGATAGATAGATAGATAGATAGATAGATAGAGGTACCTGCCCTACAACCTCTGCACTACAGAATATGAATATAATTGATCTAACTTCTCTGCAAATTGCCTTATTGTCCTTTAGTACTCTTCACTTCTGTTGTCCTATTTGTTAATGAATCATTTCTAACTTCTTCAAAGGCTCTGAAGCTCCCATGCAAACCCACTGGGGGCCATGGGACAAGAGGATAATTCTTTAATTATGAAAATGGATACAACCACTGTGACGGAATGAAATATACCCTGCACTTTTGCCTCTTCAAAATGATGATTCCAGATCAGGGGGAGAGAGAAAAAAATGTAAGCATCCTTACCTCATAAGTTGCCGCATGGTTTAGATGAAAGGAAACTTAATTGTGATTGACATGTCTTATTGTAAGATCATTGGTTGGAATCCCTAAAGGGGAGGGTCAAAGGTAGACCTTATGGGAGGAGATATAACCCTGAGACTCAGACACACAGAGAGACACTCTCTTGGAAGCTGTGCTTTTAAACTGCAAAAATGTAGAGGCTTGAGAAAGAAGGGGGCCATAGACTATCCCTGGAACATGCAGCTTTCCTTATATCTTTTGTTTTGAAATGCTTTCTGAGCTTTTGCTGGACCGTATCCTGAATCTTGTTATGCTTTCAATATATTTCTAAAATACCTGAAGAGACCTGGAGTGATTACTTGGCTTAACACTACCTGAATGTACACTAGTTTCATGTGTACCTTTTGCCACCACCTGGATTTCGGTCGGGAGTAACTGGGCACACTGATAGGAGAAGCCTGAACTGCTGGGTCCAATCTGGGCTGGGGAAGCAGGATCAGGTGCAATCCCATTGCCAGGAGGCTGGAGGACTCTTGAGTCCTACCTGGGAGTAAGCGGATTGTGACACCACAATGACTTGAATGATGGTGGTGATTTTGGGTAAATATAGATTTCTTCCTCTTATCCTGTGGCCCCAATAGACTCCTGATGATAAACTTGGGCTTTTAGGTGACAAAATGGAAATGCTTATTTCTGCAAAACTGCGACATCTTATGACAAAACTGCCACAGCTGATGTCTCTCAGACATTTTTCTGTTTCTTAGAAACAAGGAAAAAACAACAGACAATTGTCCAATGAAAAATGTCTCCAGTTCCATGATGAATCTTCTAGAAAATATGAGTTCCAAGTGTGGCTACTATAAACCAATCTTAATGTTAGACTTAATGAGAAAAAATATGGGGGGGGGGATATGATGTCATTATACTGACCTTATACAAATCTAAAGGGTGTTCCAAATATGAGTTTGCTAATTTTTCTTATGTAAGACAACTTTTGGTACACCCTGTATTTCTAAAAATAGTTTTTTTTTCCTTTCTGTTGTTTACGTTTCCCTAGGAATGCAGATAGGGAGAGGGTGAATGGTTGTAATACTTTGTTGTTGTTGTTGTTGCTTTTGGAAATCCTAGAAATGTAAAGGCATGCTTTTGCCTTCTTTTACCAGCTCAGGTTTGCAGTGATAAATGTGTGATAAATCATTGAAAATTAAGAAGTAAGTAGGTAAGCATTTGTGGCTGTGTGCATGTCTGTGCTTGACACTTGCTGGACCATTTAATTAGTCTGTGTTGCTCCTCTAACTGCAGATGTGATCTAGATGGCTAGTCAATTTATTCCATCAAAGCAGAGTTAGAGTGTTCTGATCTTTATCAGCTAGTTTCTCAAAGTAAAATCAAATTAAGTAGGGGCATTTGGAAGGTTTGAATGCAATCTCGGTTTAGTACACTAATATAGAAAAGAAAGAAAAAGCAGGAGAAAGATCATAAAAGAGAAGCTGCATTCCATGGTAGACATGTATTTTGGAACCAGCACTTTAAAAAAAACCACTGTTTTGTCTGTATTTCCTATTCCTTTGGACAGAAAAACACAGACATGTTGGGCAGTAAAGATAAATTATTATTTTCATCATAACTTTGTGAAACCCCTAAAGACTGTATTCTCAACCAAAAGTCCTAAGCTCTTATCTGTCCTGTTTCTAGTAAATCAAAATTTCCTTTATTTTTATTTCTTTTCTAACTAGAATGATCCACAGAAGGCAACTGTCACTTGTCAAGTCAATGGGAATAAAGAACTCATGCATCTCACATGTTCCTTGTCTCATGCTGACAGAAGAACACTTCCTCTCATAAAGTTTGGTGTAGTGCAGCTGTTTGCTAAAACAACACTGCTAAAATGATGCATTGGACTTGTGCCACAACTATATTTGTAGCTGGATAGAAATTCGGGTAAAAATAAACTCTCAGTGAAAGCCATTTGTGAGCCTTGTATTTAGATAAAGCAAGAAGAGGGGAAAGGTTTTCCGCTTTTTGTGTGCCCATCACGACACATTTATGCTGATCTGCATGTTTTCCCCCCTCAAATGAAGTTCCCTGCCACCACTTCTGATAAAAAGAGTTTGTCAAAACACCATGGTTTAAAAGCACAAGTACCAAGTTGTCATTCTGTATCATAGCATGTCATGCAATGTTATTTGACTTTAAAACAACAACCCACCACCTTGTGTGTCAATACTACTGTCTGTATAACTACTAGCCTCATTATTCTTTTCTCATATTTTTCTGTGTAAAGTAGTTTGCTTATATGGAGAATAGAAGAAATAATTTGGATACCACCCAAATGTAATTGTCTAGTTTTGGAAAATTAGGATATAAAACTGTTATCACCTTCTAAGGCCTGTGAGAAGACTTAGAGAGAAAGTCTGAATGGATGGAGGGAGAAAAGGACCAATGGGATGGGGGAGCAGGAAAAAGAACAAAAATGGAGGAGAAACAAAGAAAATGGAGGGGAAGTGAAAAACGATGTTGAGGATTGACTAAGTTTTTTTAAAATCCTATCAAAAGCAATACAGGCTATGTGAATAACAGGATGGAAGGGGAGAAAAACCAGTGTAGGGTTTTCTTTCTTTCTTTCATGACCTGATCAAACCCCGGACTGCCAAAATGAAGCCACGTTCTTGGCTTTGTAGTTGGCCAAACTTAAGTCCTCATTGACACATGTTTCTGGCAATAATTGGCAGACCAGTAAATGAGCCAGTGTAGGGTAAAGAGAACAAAGTGAGTATCAAGTGAGTATAGACTTTGTGGGTTTTTAATCCAGGGAAGCTACAGGTATGCCCATTCATTAGTGATGCAGTGGAAGTCCTATCCAGGTGTCTGAAGTCTGTAGGGGTCTGGATAAGGGACAACGGGCTACAACTGAATCTTGGCAAGACCGAGTGGCTGTGGATTGGGGCCGCCATGCTATCATGGGAGTTACCACCTTTGGTTCTGGATGAGGCTTTTTTTGCCTTAGGCAGACCCAGTGCGTAATCTGGGGTCCTCCTGGACTCACGACTCCTGCTCAATGAGCAGGTGGCAGTCGTGGCTAGGAGGGCTTTCACACAACTTCATGTGATTTGCCAGTTACGCCCACTCCTGGACCGGGACTCCTTGCTCATGATTACGCATGCTCTGGTCACCTCCAGACTTGACTATTGTAATGAGCTCTACGCGGGGCTGCCCCTGATGTTCATTTGGAGGCAGCAACTGGTCTACAATGCGGCTGCTCGTGTGGTGATGGGATGTGGGCATTATGCCCATGCTTCACCACTACTGCAGGAGCTGCACTGGTGTGTGCCTCTGGGTACAATACAAGGTGCTGGTGATTATTTATTTATTTATTTATTTATTTATTTAAATTTTTATGCCACCCACTCAGGAAAAAAACCCGACTCAGCTCGGCATACAACCGATAACCTTTAAAGCTCTACATGGTAGTGGACCAGGGTACTTATAGACCGCATCATCCCAAGGAAATCTGCCCATCCCACTAGAGTGGACCAGAGGGGCTCTCTGATAGACCCATCTGCTAGAGAGGCTTGCCTCTTTAGCACAAGAAGGAAAGCCTTCTCTGTGTCTGCTCCAGCCCTGTGGAACCTCCTGCCAACTGAACTTCATCTCCAGGCAGAACCTGGAGACCTGGCTGGCACAGTGGGTATGGGGGGCATCTGGGAGGACAGCCATCTTGGGTTGGCTTGTCTAAGGTATTGTAGCTGTGTCAGGTGGTATTGGAGGGCTCTTTTAAAAGAAATTTTAAGTAATTTTATAACATTATAATTTTTAACTTTAAAACCCTATTTTTAATGTTTTTAATTGTTTTCTATGATGTTTTATTGTTGATGTTGTCAGCCGCCCGGAGTCACTTCGGTGAGGGGGAAAAAAGAAATTTGATTAAATAAATAAAATAAATAAATATTATAGGAAGAGCGATTCTGGATCACACATTACTCAGCCATGTGCCCACTGGGAGCTTGCAATCATAACATATTTACTACTGCACCCTCCATCTTATGTTCCCCAAACAATAATATGTAGAAAGCTAGAATGTTTGATACTGAAGACAGTATGGTAAGAGATTTACAGACTTGTGTTTTTGGACTAGAACTCCCAGAGTTCCCTAGACATCCATGCTGCCCAGGGAATTCTGGTAGCCCTGGTCCAAAACCAAAAATCTGTATACCTCTAGATCAGGAGTTCTCAACCTTTTTAAGCCGGGGGACAGGTCATGTTCCCTCAAACAGCTTTGGGGACTGGATGGCCATTTTGTCCTTCCTACACCACATGGCACTTCCTGGTGTGGTGGAGGTGGTGGTTGGCCTCATGAAGTGGCACCATGGGCCACATCCAACCCATGGGCCACAGGTTGAAAATCTGTGCTCTAGATGTAGAACCAACCCAGATTGTTATATCTATAATCTCTCTCTCTCTTCCCCAGGCTGGAGGAAGGAAAAAAACCCCGGCGGTCAGGTCCCCGCAGCCCGGCCAGCAAGCCCAGGCCGCGGAAAGGAAAGTGTTACACTTTCAAGTGGGGGCCAAGGCACTGGTGCCTTGGCCCCCCTTGAAAGAGAAAAAACCAAAAAACCAAAAACAAACACCAAAATAATTAAAATAAATAAACCATTAATTAAAAAACACAAAAAACAAACAAAAACATTCAAAAACAACCAAAACCCCAAAAGAAATTAAACCAGCCAACTTACTAACAGACATCCTTCCTCCACAACGGCCGGAACTGAAATGAGGAAAGAAAGAGACTACTTACCAGAAGAAGCGCCACCCAGAGGCCAGTAGAGAAAAAACAGTCAAAGTAAGAGAAATACTCAACAGCCCCACCCAGAGGCCACAAGAGAAAAAACAGTCAAAAACATAACATTGCATCACACATTCACACAAATCACAAACAAATCACACAATAATAAAATAAAAACATTTCTAAAATACTGTGTAGTTTTCACTCAACCCCCCCAAAACATCTAAACCCAGTTTAAAAACATTTAATGTAAAAAAAAGTACTTTCACATTTTTAAAATTATTATCCAAGATACAACTATTTTTAAAAAATTCACATACTAAAACATTATTTGGTTAAATAAAATAATTGTAAAAAATTATATCATCCTTTCCTCTTTTTTTTAATCCGCAAAAACAAACCCAAAAAAATCTGATCACAGTTTATAACAGCCCGTGTGCATAAATAAACATTTTAAAAATCACAATTACAGACTAACCTCATTTGTACAAACATTAACAAAAGAAAAAACTTCCAACACAATTTAAAACAGCCCGGCACCGCCAGGCAAACTATGCTAGTATATATATAAAGCAGAGGTCTTACCTTGTATGTGATGACATCATGGTGATACCCCTGCACCGATCGAGCTAGAATGTGACACACGCATTCCTTCAGTATGCTGGATGGTCACTGAGGGGGGCCGGCAGCCCATTTTGGGGTTTGTACCCCATAAAGGGGGAAACAGTGCAAACTACAGCCCCAATGGTGCCTGGGGCACAATGGCAACACACAACCATGCCGCACATGCACAGTGGCACAGAAACAAGTGCCAATGGCCATGCAAGGTATGAACACTCACAGGGGCATCATCGCGGCATGTATGCGCAGGGTGGTGGGGTGGGGGCCTGGGTCACCGAGGGCATCAGAGATAACGCCAATGACAAAGGCAGGCCATGGGCTGTGGCATGGACATTGATGGGCAAGACCGAAGAAGAGCAGCAGCCGACCCCACATCGCCATGGCAGGGCCCGTCAGGATGCAGAGCAAAGTACTGCAGACGAAAAACACTGTAGAGAGGCCCAAAGGTTAATGGAGGCCAACGGGGCGGGGGGGGAGCAGGGGCCTGAATACCGGACACAGCGCCCAGGATGGGTAACAAGGAAAGGGATAGGGGGGAGATGGGCTCGCCATTGCAGAGCATGCTGGGCCATCATGACAGTGGGGGGGGGGTGGCCAGGCAAGGACATGGCAGAACTGGAAGAGGAAAGGGGTTGGGGTTGCACTCCAGCCATGGTCCCCCCATGCAGTGCAGGGGAGGAAAGGGACAGGGCGCGGACTGGCTCACTGATGTGGAGTGCGACAGGACATCACGGTGGGGGGAGGGGAAAATGGCCAAGCAAGGACATGGCAGGGCAGGAAGAGGAAAGGGGTGGGCAGGGGTGTGGGCATTGCGGGGGACCATGGACCCCAGGTGAAGCTGCGCACCCCTGCTAGTCCTTTATAAACTTATCAGATCTCCTTTAAAATCACCCATTTTGGCAGTCATCACTTCATCTTCTAACAGTAAATTCCACAGGTAAACCTTGTGTTGTGTGAAATAATCTTTCTACTTATCAGTCCTGAATTTCCCACCAATTAAGCTTCAATGGTTGACTCTGGGTTCTTGTTAATATGAGAGGGAGCAATATGTTGTTTCCTACTTGCTCCACATTATGTTCTATTATGTTTCTAATTACTTGCCTTTGTTTTCAGCTAAACAGCTTGAAATTATGTAACCTTTCATAGAGTATTAGACCTGCAGAGGTGGAAGAGACACTCTGAATCCTCAAATCCCACCCCTATCAAGGATAATTGCCTTTCCATGGTAAGAGGGCTTGTGAGGTTTGATGAGGCTATGAGCTATGCCATGTAGGGCCACCCAAGATGGACATGGCATATTGGAGAACTCAGACTAAACATGATATGCTGATGAAGAAAGTGGCAACCCACTCTGGTGTCCTTGTCAAGAAAACCCCACTGACAAAATCAAAAGGCTAAACAATATGACACTTGGAGATGAGCTCCTTAGGTCACAGGGTGTCCAATATGCTACTGGGGAAGAGCAGAGGACAAGTACAAGTAGCCCCAGAAAGAGTGAAGTGACTGGGCTAAAACCAAAAGGATGCTTAGATGTGGATGGATCCGATGGTGAAAGAAAAGTCCGATGCTATAAAGAACAATATTGCATAGGAACCTGGAATGTAAGATCTATGAATCAAGGCAAGCTGAATGTGATCAAACATGAGATGAAACAAAAGATGAAATTGCCAACATTTGATTTGTCATGGAGAAAGCAAGGGAGTACCAGAAAATAATCTACTTCGGTTTCATTGACTACACCAAAGCCTTTGATTGTATGGATCACAATAAACTGTGGCAAGTCCTTAAAGAGAAGAGAGTACCAGTCCACCTCACCTGTCTTCTGAAAAATATCTACGTAGATCTGGGTGGACTATGGAGGATACCAGATGACAGAGGAGCCTAGCATGCTGTGGTCCATGGGATTGCAAAGGGTCGGACTCGACTGGGCAATTGAACAACCTCTGACTTTGCAGCCATGTATCTAAATAACTGAGCTATCCTGTTCTTAGGGACTTGTTTTATTTATTTTTATTTTTATTTCAAATTTATATAGCCGCCCTCTCACTATGTCATGGCGACACAAGGTTTTCCATATATTTTGTGCCCTACAAGAAGTATGAAAAGAACTGTGCACAGAATTCAGATGTAGTTGAAGTGTGGATTTATATACAATATAGACAGTATTGATTTCCATTAAAGTGTGCCACAGAATTTTGGTTGAAAAGCACTGTTCTAACTACTGAATCTGCCCATACCACCCCCAATGTTCTCAAGGTGATATCGATTCACACTACTGTGCATAATGTTTGTGTTGTTTTCTGTATAAATTGAAAAGCTGAGACATCATGGGTAAGTCTCTGACACACATAATAAAACACATACTCAGTTTATTGTAAAAAAAAATCCTTCTATGCTATTCCCTCTCCACTCCCAGTTTGTACAATTATTTTTCTCAATGACTAGCCTCAACCATTCCTTTTGCTAAAGAAGCTATATCTCACATTTGATCTGAAGTGGATCATGTGTTCCAACAAAATAATTGTGTTCATAGGATTGTAGAGCTAATCTCAAGAATTGCCAGTCCATTCTGCTGCCAAAGAGGGAAATCTAGTGCTAAAGCATCCCTAACAGATTGCTGTCCAATTTTTAGACTTCCAATGTAGAAGGCTCTACCACCTTCTCAGGCAGTCAATTTGATTCTTTATGAAATCAGTTAAATATTTAACAGCCTCCAAGCAACCCCTAGGGATTGATTGGTTTCTTTTTGTTACAATTAACATTCCAACTTTGTATGGGCTTTCCAGGTTTGTCAGTTTTCTTCACATCTCTAAACTTTCTTCACTTTGTCCTTTCAATTGAAACACCCTTGACCTCTAGTACAAGAAATGGCTAGGAATGAACACTGGATTCCTGCCTATCAATTCTGAATAGAATGTAATCCTTCACTAAACTAGCTCTGATGAAACTAACCTTGAACAGCCTTTATCTTGGAACGGTGTCAAACCCCAGCATCCAGAATGAGGCCTTATACTGACTATGATTTATTCTGGCAATAATAATAATTTCGTGTAAGAAATTATTCTGGGGTGAAAGGATTTTTGCTGGTGAAATTCCACTCAGGGGACACCCGAATGAGGCTCCTTTCATGTCCCCAAGATCTTTTCCCACCAAAGTGGTCCCTATTTATCTACTTTCAATTTCTAGCTTTTGAACTGCTAGGTTGGCAGGGAAAGGGAGAGAGACAGCTGCTCAATCTGCCATGCAGGACCCAGGTCTTGAACTGCTGACTTGCCAGCCTTCCAGCTAAGAAGGCGAGCTTCTTAACCACTGAGCCACCACAGTAGTGCATTTATTTTTAATGTATAACCCAAGGGAAACAACAGTTATTCTTACTTCTATAGGAGAAGTATGTCTTCTCAGGTCATAAGGAAAAAAAATTATGGATGGCTACTTCTTCCTGCAGTACTGCAGGAAGAAGTAGCCATCCTTCTTCCTGCTCAAGTCGCTAAGACGCTGACTGGGAAGCGGAAGGTCAGCAGTTCGATTCCCGAGTACTGCAGGATGGAAATGAGCTCCCGTCTTCATCCCAGCTCCTGCCAACCTAGCAGTTCGAAAGCAAGAAATTGCAAGTAGATAAATAGGGACCACTTCGGTGGGAAGGTAACAGCGTTCCGTGCGCTCCGGTGTCTAGTCATGCCTGCCACATGACCACGGAAACGTCTGCAGAAGCAGACAGCGCTGGCTCTTCGGCTTAGAAACAGAGATGAGCACTGCACCCTAGAGTCGGATACGACTGGCTTTCGAGCAAGGGAAACCTTTACTTTACCTTACTTCTTCCCCTCATTGTGGCACAACAAAGACCAATTCTCTTCCTCTATTGCTAGTTTAGAATGGCCTTTTCTAAAGGGTGGGGCCACAGATTAGGCCTCATTAGGACCTTGGGGAGGTGGATCTGATCTATTGTCTTCAAAGCAATGTCTCCTGCCATGCAAAGCTACACAGTAGTTAGCTTGTCTGACCATTCAAGCTTACCCAAGGTACAGTGCAGCAACATTTTAAGAGACAATATGTCCCCATTCCTATTCTTACTTATTGCAACTTCATGTTACAAAGTGATTTAGAAAAAATATATTGTTTCAAAGTATAAACTATACCTATTGTTCTCAACCTTACCATGCCACCGGCCGGACAACATCCCCTCAGACCACGCCATGGGCTGCACACATATTTTCCCACTGCCACAAATGCTGCTGCAAACTGCAGTGGGTATGTTTGTGCATGTGTGTGTGTGTTTACAGCTGTCACAAACGCATCTGCCTCCATTTCTAGGATAATTGCTGTGGGCCAGATAGAATGGTGTTGGGGGCCGGGTCTGGCCCACATGCCACAGGTTGTGAACCACTGAACTATACACTTTCTCAAGGATATATTACAGAAAATCTGAAACTTGGGTGAAACAGTTAATTATAAATTTGGTTGAGAAGCTATTTCAATGGAGCAGATGAACTCTGTTAGGTGCAAATACATTTCAGTGGTGTTTACTACACATAAATGTGCTTACTGTTACAGCCCTAGGCATGAATTATCCCTTGGGTATATTATTTGCCCACTAAAAATACACTGAGTGGTATTTGTTATTGAAAGGCCATGTCTTTTTTTAGGGATGACAGGATATGCCTTGGAAATATTCAAAAGCAGTGGGGAGCGGGGGAGAGAAGAGCATACAGAACAGGAAACAAACACTGTGTAGAATATTTAATGTGGAAAAAACCCAAACATATTTGAATGCTAAGCTGCTTTCTGAATAACAATGATAAGAGGGCTGCAAATGACTTCTAAACATCTTTACAACATGATTCTCACAGTTTACTCCTCTAAATTGGTAACAATGGCATGACAAACTTGCTTTTGCTACACCTGTCTCGTAATTTGCCATCATTATGCTGAAAAGCTGAAACTGAGTTACAAATTACCTCCCATGTGATGGCAAGTTCCGACCGGCTTCCTCCACCTCCACTCACATTTGCTGGTGCCACTGTGGGAACTGGCAAGGAAACAAAAACCACACCATTATGTAGAACTAATAAATCATTTATAATGCTCTAAACATAATGGAACACCCATCTTCCCACTGATCCAGTTCTGTAACTCACTTTCTGGTCCTGAGCCCTTCTGGCACACAAAGTCCTCTTCAGCTCCAGGTCATTATTGATGAAGCTGCTGCCCTCCATCAAGATGGATTCAAGTGGGATTTAATCCACTTGGGGACCATCACCCTTCCCTGTGGACTTCACCACCCAAGACCGTTAGTTCTCAGGGTTGTGAGGTTAGTTGATGGCCATCTGATGAGTTGTTGGCAGTATGGTCTACTCTATTACCATAGCAGGTTAACCTGCTACACACACACAAAACGTGTCTTACAATATGTTTAAAAGATAAGGAAATAATTTTCCTTTATATATTCTAACTTTTAAGAACCTGGTGTTTTAGAGATGTATTCTTTGTTTTTTAATTGCATCTTTTTGTATTTCTAGAAAGTAATTAATACAATTATGTTGTATTTTCATTGTACTTTTTATGCTCCTGTATTTTGAACTGGATTCTGATTTAAGTATTTGTATGAAGCTTAAATTTAGTATTCATATATTGTTAAACATTTATGCCAACAGTTTTTCATAGCTGTAAGACTTAGATGCATTTGTGTCAATATGAAACATAGAAACAATTAAGACAAACAAAATTTATCAAATTAGACAAACTGAGGTTACATGGAATTATTGTAATAATAAAAATACTTGATACCAGCAGAATTCTGATATGCTTGGAAATAATTGACTGATTTTATTCTGGATTTAACCCTTTGCTTGGATTAATGCCAGCTGCAATGAATAGACTACTGACTTTTCTCTAGAGGTCGATAAAGCTGTGTAGAGATGTTGAAGTCCTGACAAAGTAGAGAGTTATTGTTAAAGATTCCAGTTTCACTTGCTCTCAAAACTCTTTTGTATTTTGCCCTCCCCGCCCCATACACACACATATAAACAGAAGCTCCAGGCCTAATTTAACTTGCTCTCAACACTCTTTTAATTTTTGGTCACACAGATAGTTGTAGAAGGCTTCACATTTTTCTCTACTTGTAAATGTAGCTTTAAAAATATCTTTCTTCTCTCTGAATATTAGTGTATAGTTGCTGATGTCAAACACCATCTTCCATACAGGTTAATAATTCCATACTATTATTGTATAATTCTAATAACCCATACTAAAGAAGAAAGGTGGGGTAAAATATTTTATGTAAGTAAGTAAGTAAATAAACAAATAAATTTCCATTATATTGGAACTGGTAGGTTGAAATCCCAGAGTTCTCTATTCACTGGAATGAGTTCTTTGAAACTGTACATATCTGAACCTACATTTTTCAGGCTTACTCCCCTATTTGCATGTTGCTTCCAAATTTCACATATATCAGTGGAAAAACAAGCAGAGCTGTTTGGGTTGTCCAAAATGGTTTAGAAGTCTAAATTTACAAATTGATTGGGAGTTAGGGCACAAATCAAACTGGATTGGGTCCAGATTGGTTCAGACTAGACTGGGACCCATCCTGAGATGCCAGACTGGCATCTCAGCCATGCTGAGTAACCTGTACACAAGTATTTGGCTATTGGCAACCAGCACCATTTATATAGGAAAACAGAGTTCCAAATACCTTGAAGGTATAAGTGACAATGAAATTGACTGAAAGTCCAATTCAAAGTTTAAGAAAAGGTAAAATAGAGAGAGTGGGAGAGGAATAGAGAAAGAATACCTATCAAAATGCTTACCCATGGTTAATTGTTAGTCTGTAATGATTATCCTCAAATCTATCTCTTGAATAATGTGAAACTTATTCTTATTCTTACACCTGACTTGACACCACGTGCAACTCGAGGCGGCATACAACATAGATATACTATACAACGCAGTTACAATACAGTTATAAATAGAAAGAAGTTAATAAAAAATACCCAAAAATACAGAGTTTACAACCTACAAAATTTACAAAGCAAGTACATGTTGTGCAATAACACCGTTTAAATATTAACATAAACAAAATTAGTTGCACACTACCCTCGGCTACTCAACGTCCACGAACGGAGCCCCATGGCTCGAAACATCCAAGAACGGAGCCCCAAGGCTCAAAACGTGCATAAACGGAGCCCCATGGCTCAAAACGTCCATGAATGGAGCCCCATGGCTCAAAACGTCCATAAATAGAGCCCCAAGGCTTGAAACATCTATTAACAGAGCCCCATGGCTTGAACATCCATGACTGAGCCAGGGAGAAACCAGCCCTGACCCAGCTGAGGCAAAAGTGTCCCAGTGGCTCAGCGGTGGTGGCTTTTCATGGCCCCGCTGAGAACGAGGCTCAGCTGGGCTGCTCCCACCACCCTTGACTGGCTGGGCCAGGGGAGGGAGTGTTCTGTCTCCCCCTCCCTCTTACTTTCCCCACCAGGGAAACACTCACAGCTCAGTAAATCCAAGCAGAATTCCGAGTTCAGTCCAAAAGTCCAGTCCAGAGTTTCAACAAGCTGAGGAGACGAGCAAACAGGGGCAGGAACGGAGATGCTCAAACTTTGTCCATCATGGAGCCACACCCAGCGTTTTGGCTCCTTATATCCCCCCATGGGGTGTGGCCCAACACTTCCTAATTACGTCCTGGCCCTCCTCTCTTTGTGCCTCTGCTGGAGACGCTTTGCCTTGCTCCGATGTCTGGCGTCAAGCCACGCCTTGTCATCAGAGCTGTCCGTGAGCTGCAGCTGCTGTCGAGAAACATTCTCTCCATCAGACTGCTGCTGGAGTTCCAATGGAGGCTGAGGCAATGTCAGGGGGGCACTCCCGGGGAGGGGTATCCTGCCAGCTCCTCCCCCTCATCCTCAGAGTCCTCATCCCCAAGGTGGGCCAATTCAGGGGCCAGGGCCGGGGCTGGGCCAGGGGCCGGGGCAGGGCCAGGGACCAGACTCAGAACAGCGAGCCGAGATACTGTAAAGGTTCTGGTGGCTCAGCAGCAGCAGCTTTTCATGGCCCCGCCAGGAGAACGAGGCTCAGCTGGGCTGCTCCCACCTCCCCTGACTGGCCAGGCCAGGGGAGGGAGCCGAGATGGTGTGATGGCTCCGGCGGCTCGGCAGTGCTGGCTTTTCATGGCCCCACTGAGAAAGAGGCTCAGCTGGGCTGCTCCCACATCCCCTGACTGGCTGGGCCAGGGGAGGGAGCCGAGATGGTGTGGCGGCTCCAGTAGCTTGGCAGCACTGGCTTTTCATGGCCCCGCTGTGAGAACGAGGCTCAGCTGAGCTGCTCCCACCTCCCCTGACCGGCCAGGCCAGGGGAGGGAGCTGAGATGGTATGGTGAGTTTGTTGAAATATTCATGAGTATAAGCCATACAACCTACTCCCTACCTGAATTCTGGTTAGAGAGATTGAATCTAAAAATATGTCTTAAAATATATATGCATTTTACTGACCATTTCATGACCACCACCACTACCGCCACCAAAGGCGGCAGTGGCAGGACCACCAGTCTGGCCCATCAACTGTCTGAGGGTGCATGAACCAGCCCCTGGTTAAAAAAGGTTGAGGACCTCTGAAATACTTTCTTCAATATGCTCTGAATTCCATACCATTCAGCTTTATTGATGATCATGGGCTCTAGTGTTATGAAAAAGAAAGGAGAAAAAGTTAGTCCCTTTCCATTTTCAGCATACAGTATATATTTCAGTAACACACTCTCTTTCTTGTCTTTTTTCTTCTCAGCTGGCTATGAATGATGCAAAATTTCATCATTAATTTGTTTGCTCTTTCAGCACCTTTTTCAGTTTTACAATATCTGTTTTCATGTGTGGTAAATGGAATTGGGCACTCTACTTGTAACTTAACTGTAGTTTAGAATGTGCATTTTTAATAGCAACTGCACATTGGTTTGACTGTTTTATCAAGCTATGCACTTTGTCATTCCCTTGGATGGTTGCTGGTTGGGTTAGATTTTTTGCTCCAGGATGACTTCACTTGCTCACATTGAATTTCATTTCTATTTTAATGCCAATCCCTCTAGTTTAGAATGATTCATTTGGAGCTGCTTACAATCTATTTTTGTTCTCACCACACTAAATAATTTTGTGTCATCAGCAAATATGGGCACTTTACTACTTACTCATAATTCAAGAGGTGAGTATGGCTAACATATTGCAAGGGCAAGTAAGATTAGCCCCTTGGATCTTTAAGGGAAGAATAATGGAAGAAACTGATTTTTAAGGAAGGAACTTTTTGGATTTTCCTGAGAACAAATACTGTAAGACTGTCCATTAATACTGTAATACTGTCCATTACCTTGTTATATTCTGTATTTATTGCGTTACTCCATTGTATTTCTGTATAATCATATTGTATCTTTATTTGAAATGCTGTTAGCCACCATGAGTAGGGCGAGATATTAATTTATTATTATTATTATTATTATTATTATTATTATTATTATTATTATTATTATTATTATTATTATTATTATTATTATTATTATTATTATTATTATTATTATTATTATTATTATGATGATGATGATGATGATGATGATGATGATGATGATGATGATGATGATGATGATGATGATGATGATGATGATGATGATGATGATGGAAGACCTACCAATTTTGCATGTATTTTTCATACTTTAATGTGGTGTATCTGGGAGAAAGATCTATCGTGAAAGGCATTGAGGGTTATCTAGGCTAAGCTCCACCAAACCTTCCTGTTCCTGCCCCAATGCTTGCTGGGAACTTATTTTGCCAACAGAATGAAGAATTACAGTATTTATAGTCCAGAAAAAAATGCCCCTTTCTTTCCTCGGTGTGTGAGGACAAATACCCGTGGTTACCAAAATAACATGCTTGTATGGATTACCTCATTCTAGTTAATCTAAAGAAGCAAGTACAGTAATGCGCAATGCAGGGACGGAGGAATCACAATATGGGATCAAAATTGCTGGGAGAAACATCAACAATTTGAGATATGCAGCTGATACCACCCTAATGGCAGAAAGTGAGGAAGACCTAAAGAACCTCTTGATTGGATTGAAAGAGGAAAGTGCAAAAGCTGGATTGAGACTTAATATCAAGAAAAACAAGATAATGGCAACAGGTCCGATCAGTCCCTGGAAAATAGATGGGGAAGAAGTAGAAGCAGTGACAGATTTTACTTTCCTGGGATCTAAGATCACTGCAGATGGCGACTGTACCCATGAAATAAAAAGACGACTGATTATGGGGAGACAAGCGATGAGAAACCTGGGGAATATAGTGAAAAGCAGAGGCATCACCTTTAAAACAAAAATTCGCATAGTCAAAGCAATGGTATTCCCAGTGGTAATGTATGGATGTGAGAGCTGGACCATTAGGAAGGCTGAGCGCAGAAGAATAGATGCCTTTGAGATGTGGTGTTGGAGGAGAGTCCTGAGAGTCCCTTGGACAGCAAAGAGAACAAACAGGTCAATACTGGAGGAAATCAATCCTGACTGTTCATTGGAAGGACAAATAGTGAAGATGAAGCTAAAGTACTTTGGACATCAAATGAGAAGGGAGGACTCACTTGAGAAGGCCTTGATGCTGGGAAAGGTGGAGGGCAAGAGAAGAAGGGGGCGTCCAAAGATGAGATGGATAGATGGTATTGTGGACACAATGAGCACAGAGCTTGGTGGGCTGAGGAGAATGGTGGAGGATAGAGGTGCCTGGAGGAAAATGGTCCATTGGGGTCTCAAAGGGTTGGAATCGACTGTGCGACTGAACAACAACAACAAACAGTACTGTGGTATTAACCCACCCACCTGGGAGGAAACACTATTGAACTCAAAGGAATAAAGTGCATATGGATAGATTTACTATGCCTTTAATAACAGTCATTATGGATGAAGCTCCAATGCATATAAGTTATTTTGTGGAGTTACTTCAGTAACTAATCATTGCCTGTAGACTGATCTCTTAACTATCAATGTGCAGTGCAGCTAAGACATAATCTTCTCATTTTTGTGTCCTCTTGCATTCATATAAAGGAATTAATTATATTGCAATGGAAGAGCCTTCATTTTGCCTGTTTTTTATGCTATCATATACTTTAGATGAATTATGTAATCATGTTACACTTGCAAAAGTTGAAGGGAAACAAGAGAGAATTGGATGGTTAACTAAATGAAGAATTAAAAAGAGACTTCCAAGCCAAGCTCAACTAAGAGTCCATTGTTCAATGAACCAGTTAATGCTCAATTAGTGCTTGTGTTAAATAAGTTCAGGGTTTTCTGCATTTGAATGGCAAAGAATTTATACTACTGCTCAACAAAGCATCAACTGGGTCATCATGGAGAAACAGATGAAAATTCATGGTTAACTGCATCAGCAGTAGCTCAATTAATTCCCAACTCCATTTTAATGAAATATGCAGTGGCTCATTTGCCTCCAGGAATGTATGAATGCTTGATCAGGTTTTAGTCAGCAATGGAGACCATATGAAAGAATTTGTCAGTCACTTTTTCATCACTATTTATTTGTTACACCTTTTGCTCTGAAGTAGATTTTAATTAGCATTTGTGAATCTTAGCAGCCAGCCGCACAGCAGGATTGCTTTCCTATTGTCTATGAAACACTTAAAGTGGGTAGAGTTTACCCAAATGTCCAGGAAAGCCTGGATCAATATCAATCTGTCGACACTATAATGCTGTTCTGTTTCTGAATCTTTCGGATATGAGAATTAGCTGACTGAATAGCTCCTAGTTTGGGTATCCAGCTGCAAAACCAGAGTTTGGGAGTACAATCTCTCTAGTGCCCTCGGTGCAGTTCCAGGGCATCCCCAGAAGAAAGACATGGTAAACCACTTTGGTGTATTCTTTGCCTAGAAAACTGGTGATTGACTTGATGGGTGAATATATAACACACATATAGATCTGCACTAAAAAGTTACATTTTATTATCTCTTGCTTGTCTTACTGTGTATACAATTTTCCATAATAAGGAACCACTTAAACTTATATATACAGTAAAACTTTGTATAAAGAGTGCCTCACTTAGAGACTAACTCGCTTAAAGTGCAGCATTTTCTCGCTTAACAACTAAAACCAACCAAAAATTCACTTAACAACTAAATTGGTGTTCGCAATCCCCCCCCCCCCACACACACACACACACTAGAAGTCACAACTGGTCACTTACAATGGTGTTTCACTTAAAGAGCAATCTCGCTTAAACAGCAATCCCATGGAACACATTATGCTTTTTAAGTGAGGTACCACTATATCGGGAAAATAAAGTATATAGGATCTCTGTCTAGGTCTAGATTGATATCTATACAGGTGCATTCATCTTCTGGTTGCAAAAATGGTCTGACTGCAAGGAACAACAGATATCTTAAAAACCTACAAATTTCTCTGCTGGATCATCTGGAAAAATAAGCTTCCTGGAAGTAAACCCTGCAATATTATATCCATTATTTAGGATTAAGTCCCAGCAATTTCAGTATAGTGTACTACTAAGTAGATATGTAAACTTCTCTGCTGCCCTTTCATGTTTATATTAAATATAAGAAATAGGAAGAATCAGCACACATGTTACTTTCCCTCCAAAATCATATAGATCCCTATGGATACACAGGGCATTAATTTCCAGCACTGTAATTAGATGAACATTCATCTACAATACTAGCATTTCAATTCTGAGTCCTAATTTTTTTACATTTGGATTGGAATGCATAGACCAGGAGTTCTCAACCTTGTAAAGACAGGGCCCGGGTCACACTCCCTCAGACAGCTGGGAGCCGGACAGCCATTTTGCCCTTCCACCACCACATGGCATTCCTGGTGTGGTGAAGGCAGTGGGGGGGGGACATGAAATGGTGCCACGGGCCGCATCCAGCCCATGAGCCACAGGTTGAGAATCCCTGGCATAAACCCTCCAATCAGAGGTTTTGGCTGATCAAGTAACCTGTGGCCTCCAAAGTTGGCATTATCTGGCAGCTTTAATTATGCTGTGTAACATGAGAATCTCATTAACATTACCAAGAAATAAAATTAGGTCAAAGAGTAAAATTGCCAAGATTAAGTTCCATTCAACAAAACACTAGCAAATTTAATTTAATGGGTTAAAGTTGATGCTTTATTTCCAAGCTCTTTGGAGATAAAAATGCAAGCAGGGAAACCCCCATGAGGTAATCTGTGAAGTTTAAGGAAGGTTTGCCATCCTTGCCATTCAACCACATTCTTTACAATCTGGTTGTTTCATACAGCATCAAAGGAATAAAGGAGCTGCTGAAACGTTTTGGAGGATTCCAAATGCTTCTTGCAAACTCACATAATGCTTCCGATATCATTCCTCTACTTGTTCCTATGTAATAGATGTAGAAAAGACTAACATAGATATAAGTGGTTCTCAGAATTCTCACAGCAGTGAGTTGAATGAGACAACTCTATCATTTGCCTTTGGATTTATGTTCTGACTCTATAAACTGTAAACTCCTTAAGAACGAAGGCATTTAGGTAACAAATAAAATTCACTCTGAGGAAGTAAAAGCAGAGTTTGGAAATAATGTGTAATAAATAATAAGTTATGTTAATTCAGTGGAGTTTTTGAACGACATGGGAAATTAGTTACCTTTTTTAAAAGAAAAAGGTTGGTGTGCTTTGGTTTAGGTATAATTAATACTGATTTATACCTTTTATTCACCATTCATTTACTACTGACCTCCAAGAAGACATCAGAAATCAGACACAAAGCATTATTTAATAAGTGAACAGGTGTTGCAGTGTAATGAATTCCTATTTGCCGCCCTGGAAATCTTTGCATGAAACAAAAGCTGTTTGGTAAAAATCGGTGAGATTTCCATGAAACAGAAGTATTAATTGGCAGATTGGTGCATTAATCCCCCAGGATTTTCTATGTGATTTTAATTACAATTTATATTAAATTACCATACACACTTCTTTACTAGCCAATTTTTAGCTAAGAACATTGATAAAATGAAATACAAAAGTAATAATAAATAATGACCTTAAAACCCCAGTCATGAGCACCATTTCTGGTTTTCGGTGTGACTGTTATTTAGATTTACAATGAAAAGGTTTGCATTTTAAAGGGCTTCTATCTAGGTTACCTAAGAGACCGCATCGCCCTAAGGACGTCTGTCTGTCCAACCAGAGCAGACCGGAGGGGCTCCCTAATTGTGCCATCGGCCAGGGGGGCTCGCCTCTCTGGCACAAGGAGGAGGGCCTTTTCTGTGTCCGCACCAGCCCTTTGGAACCTCCTGCCAGTGGATCTGAGTCTCCAGACAGAGTTGCTGCCCTTTAGGAAAGAACTAAAAACCTGGCTGGTGGGCCAAGTTTGGGGTGCAGGTAGAGGGGTGGTTTCCGTTGGGTGGCTGGTTTAGAGGATTATGCCTTCCCCCTCGGTTCCTTTGGTACCTGCATGCCTTTTTAGGGGGTGGATTTTAATTCTGTTTTTATCAGTTTTTATCTGTTTTATGTTTTGATTGTGAACCACCCTGAGTCGGCCTTGGTCGAGTGGGCGGTATAGAAGTCCAACAATAAATAAATAAAAATATCTAGACTGAGTAACTTACTAGATGCTTTAGTTCTAAGTAGTTCAGATGGTGCACTGGGCTCTCCAATCCCAACACTATTGCCAGCCACAACTCGAAATTCATATTCAACCCAAGGATTTAAGTCGATCACTGTTGCTGTATGTGTTCTGCCATTAATAACTTCAGGAACTAAATGTAAGAGAAAAAGGATTTAGAGATAGAATTGTTTTAAGATGTAACAGAATATAAATCAGGAATGTAACCTTGTACCTGTTGAAACCACCTGCCATCCAACTGAAAAAGGAGTCCTTGTTTGAATAGTATATATCTGGATTGGACTGTTATTCTCAATTCCAGGTCTCCAGTTTAGCACAGCAGTTGTGCTGGAAACATGCTCAATACTAACATCTTTGGGTGGACCTGGAATGCCTTTTAAAAGAGAAAGAGTCTAAATTACTTTGTTTGCAATTGCCTTGCTATAAGAATAGGATAGAGATTAGTAAGAACCCAACAGAGGTATCTGCCTAATTTTTACTTTGAGTAATCCCAAAAAATACTCCAACTATACTAGACAAAGGACTTCTGTTATTACTTTCTAGGCAATTACTCAAGGGTTTCTCTTCTGTCAACAGCCACAAAGCCCATGAACTCTAAATTCAACCTTGATTTCTTTTCCCTTTGTACTGGAAATCAGAGCAGCTGGCATGTTCTCCTGCTTGCTGGAACACATGGTGGTTGCATGATGACCTAGGTCAGATCCCAGTTATTCCTAAGGTTATTTACAAGATGTGTGAACCAACTGTCAGGTTCAGAATTCTATTTCTGGCCCACTGCACAATGAGACAAATTTATAATGCAAGGCAAATTTTGCTTCCCAAACCCCTGGCGTGGTCTCACTACCAAATCTGTTCATCTTTATTCTTATTCATTTCACTGTTACTTACAAGAGTTTCTGTCCTAGCCCAATGACATCTAAGGAAAACTTTCCTGGTTGATGCACTCTGCCTCACTGCTTATATTCTTACACATTATGCAAAAGAGTATATCCATGATATGGATCCATTTACCCAGAATTCCTTTATGATGTTTCCCAAAATCAGTTGCTAGACACTGTTTAAGCTCCCATCATACCGTTGATTGTCCCATCTCTGAGATATAAAAGGTCCACTGAATGGCTACTGCATTACTCACCCAGAAGAACAAAGACACAGGTGTAAAGCAAAATCTAGCTCCCTCTAGGCCTCATAACTCAGGTGGTGATGGGGTGCAGGCGTTATGCCTGTGCCTCACCATTGCTTCAGGAGCTGCACTGGTTACCAGTTTGCCTCCGGGTGCAGTTCAAGGTGCTGGTTTTGACCTTTAAAACCCTTCATGGTAGTGGGCCAGGATACCTTAGAGACCGCATTGCCCCAAGAGTGTCCGCCCATCCAACCAGAGTGGACCAGAGGGGTTCCCTAATTGTTCCATCTGCCAGAGGGGCTTGTCTCTCTGGTACACAAAGGAGGGCCTTTTCCGTGTCTGCACCGGCCTTGTGGAACCTCCTATCTGTAGAGTTGCAGGAGCAGACGGAGCTGCTACCTTTCAGAAAAGACCTAAAAACCTGGTTGGCGGGACAGGTGTGGAGCCCAGATGGAAGGATGGTCCCTGCCTGTTGGCTTATAAAATAAGACCTCATTTCTTTTAATTGCCAATGCAGGCAGTTTTAATGTGGGTAGTTTTTAAAGATTAATGGGGTAGGTGGGTGGGTATGTTGGGTTTATAATGGTTAAATTGTTTTTTATGTATGTTTTAACTTGTTGTGAGCCGCCCAGAGTTGGGTTTACCTGATTGGGTGGCATAGAAATTTGAAATTAAATTTAAATTTAAAAAAACTTTGAGCGTGTGCTCCAGGAATGCTCAAAAAGTGTATTTTGCCTTGCACAAGCTAAAATGACAGGTCTATAGAAATCCTTTGCATTGTAAACTGGCTATGGTTTTTGCTATGGATCTCATGTTACTCTCAACTTAGTCTTGTTGTGTCATTCTAACTGAGCTGTTGATTTGCCCTGGAGAACCATTCTAGTCCCGTGACATTCCCTCTTCAGCATGAAAATAGAACCAGTAAAATATGCTACCATTCAGGGCTTACTTAAAGCCACCAGTCATATCTGCACTGGTGCACAGAGCAAGCCAAAGGTAACATCACAATGCAACATACAGTGCAATACAGATTTCTTTCCCCATCCCTGCCTCTGCAGTAGGGTGGCCAGGTCAGCAGCCTACCATTCCCTGAGGTTTGAAGGCCAAACCCCAAGTCTGGTGTTGGGTTTTAGTCATATCTGGGGAGTAGAACAAGTAACACCAGTGAAGGGAGCGGCAACTGCTTCTGTGCAGGTGATTGTTTATGAACATTTGGGTAAAAGGACCCAGAATCTGGATAAAACTCAAAGTATTCTGGCAGCACTCTGGATTGAACCCTGACCTAAAAAAATATACCAAGGGAACTGTCTAATTACACTGGGGTGCATACCCACAAATAATAAAAACAGCTTTGTGCTACTCAACAGCAGAATATTTTAGTGCCATAGAATATAAAGCACCACATGTCAAACAAGTGGGTGTAGCTTTTAATTACTCATGCAGGTTTACTGACTGTCTGAAACCTCTTCCCAATGGAAAAGTATATTATTTGGCTTACATTGACCCTCCAGAAATAATTTGAGAAGTGCAAGCAAATAATTATGAATGAAATGAAGTAATACAGTGCCAAACCCATCTACTTTATACTCTGTAGACCACTGTAGGCAAACCTATGGCACACATACCAGAGGTGGCACACAGTCTTTTCTGCATGCCACACTGCCTCATGCCGCACTGCCAGCACCAATGGCAGCATCACTTCCCCAAGCACCCCTCTCCCTCTGCCAATGGAGAGGCAAGAGGGGAGGCTGAAATCCCACCTGAGAGGTGGCGGTGGGGACAAGGTGAGGTAACGAGACTCCAACCCACCTATCCCTCCTAGGAGGGGGCAGAGGGAGGAGGCAGCAGACCCACGGGCAGAGGCATGCACATGCACCACATGACTGAAGGAATGCTAGCAATGTCACATGGGTGTGTGAGTACATGTGGTGCCTGCCCACATGCTGCTTCCTCCTCCAAGGACACTCAGTCTTTAAATGTTTCACCATCACTGCTCTAGATAAATGTTTTCTGCACCCTACTCAAGTTGTAAACATTAAATCAGAAGAGGCTAGCCTAAACCTATGGAGAAAAAAAAACATACATTTTGCTGAATGGATAAATGCCAAAGAGTGTGACAAAGTTGTGGTTGGACCATCTGGAAGTCACTTAATAGACTTCAAAGTGAAGTAAGAAAGACAAACAATAATTAAGTAAAATCGGACTACTTGGATACAGGGCAAATTTTATGTGAATGTGGAGACAATCAATCACTGCAGCATTTATATGCATGCAATTTATGACGTATCATGTGCACAAAACAAGATCTAGTAAACAGGGCAAGATAACACTATTGAAATAGCCTGCTCTGATAGTTCCATCCAAATTGGCTAGTTGTCTATTAATCAAGTTTTGGTGTAAAGGGCATTTTTAACAGTAGTAAATATATTTTAGCTGTAGATCACTAGCTGTTTGTAATTCATTCAACCAACTTCTCTGGCACTTAATGCATCATAGTCTCAGTATTACAACTAATTGGAATTTTGCAAGTCATAGACTTACCTCTTACAATTATTTCTGCTATTTCTGACAGGGTATCCATTGCTGTTTGCACTACACACGTGTATTTCCCAGAATGATTAATCTGAATATTTCTTATCATAAGGTCCCCAACAGATTCCTTGTGATTAAAGGAAAAATATATCTCTTAGCACACCTATTCTATTTTCTGGAATTATTCTTTTGTGTTTTCAAACAAAATTATATATTACTGTCATTAGTTTATTTCATTTAGAAGTTTTTATTTTAGTAGTTCACAAATAAAGGAAAAAAGGAAAAAAATAATGGATGAGGATAAAAATGAATGTTTCTTCTGGGGAACAGATGCATAAGCGACTTAAACCCTTGGTTTCTGGACTTCATACAGAAGCTACCATGTCAAAGTAATTATGTAGGGGCCCCAGTGTAAGTGGGAGGTAAATTTGCAGCATAGTAACCTTGTCTTCATGAAAGCTCTACAGTACTAGAGTAGATATGGACCCAAATTTTGGTCATTCACATTTCTGCATAAAAGTATCCACTTTACACTTCTTTAAACTGATAACGTAGTGAAAAATACTTTATCCCAGAAACCAATATGTTTTTTGGGTTTGAGGTGCATGTGGGTAAAGAGAAAGATGTGAACAAAACAATGTCTGCATATGGAAAATATGCATGACTAAATATATATCTGGCTGAACAATACATGTAAACATGTATGAGACAGTGGGAAAATGACTAAAATGCAAAGATTTGGGAAAGTGCATACTTTAGGAAAGAAAACATCTACCAAAATACCGCAGAATCATCATGGATAAATAGGGTTGCCATACATTCCGGAAAACTGGGGTTGTCCCAGATTTAAGGTTGGAAAAATTGTCCAGGCCAGTTCAATAAAAATCATGTGAAAGTCCCAGATTTTAAAAACTTACTTATTGTGTATTATAACACACCATTAAAATAAATTTAAAATAAATTTGAACTCTCACCATCAAACTAGCGATTTCCTGCCACATTGGAGTTGGAGTATACCTGGAGACAAATCTTAATGTCCTCGTCTCACACCACCACCTGATAAGTGTGACCAGTGTGTTTCCTGGAACTGAGGATGTTAAGAGTTGACCGTGATATGACTTCTCAGAAGTACAACAGATCATCTTACAATAAGAATTAACTGCTGTAAATAAATTAATTTATGTACAGTAGAACCCTGTATAACAATACAGAGCTTTTCATTACACAATTATTTTTGTTATGCGAATCACTAATGGTGATACCCCGCATAATGAAAAAAAATCATTATACAGGGTACACCCTGTATAATGAGAAAAAATGTTCGTTATGCAGGGTATACCCCATATAATGAATTTTTCCATCATGTGGGGTATCGCCAATAGCTCAAAACTGCTTTGTTGTACGAATGTTTTGTTATATGAAGCGTTCGTTATACGGGGTACCACTGTATTGATATATTTAATTTGAAAGTGTTTTATAGCTGTCATTATATTATGTTTATTTTTAAAAAGGCTATTTTGTAGATAACCTGCCCATTTTTGTTAAGTATACTTCTTTCCCCATTTTGTGGGAGAGAATTATGGCAACTCTATGCATAAAGAAAGGAAACTCCCAACATGGAAGGCTAGTTGAATTCTGAGCAATACAATTAAAACAACAGATTGTTATATCCTTAGCAGGGACCTAAATAAAGAATGAAACTTGGGCTTCCTTAGCTGTAAGGAGCCTACCTTAGATTCCTAGCTTGAGTGTCTCTTTGAGGATTGCAAACAAATGAAAGTGCGGCGCCAAAATGGCTGCCACGCTCTTTGCTGGCGCCCCCCCCCACCCGGATTCAGACATCCGGGTGAGTTAGGGGGCGTGGCCACCCCTCTATAAAAGGGGTGGCCATGAGGCAGTCGAGCTGCCATTTTAGAAATAGCGACGGAGAGGAGAAGTTTTCTCCGTCGCTGTTTGTTTCCTTTCCAGAAAGACTGCAGTGGCTCAAGTGGCTAAGACACTGACTGGGAGGCGGAGGGTCAGCAGTTCGATTCCCGAGTACTGCAGGATGGAATGAGCTCCTGTCTGGTCTTCCGCGCGCTCCGGTGTCTAGTCATGCCTGCTACATGACCACAGAAATGTCTGCAGAAGCAGACAGTGCTGGCTCTTTGGCTTTAAAACAGAGATGAGCACTGAACCCTAGAGTCAGATATGACTGGCTTTCGAGCAAGGGAAACCTTTCCCCTGCAACGGAGCAGGACAACACCTTTACCACCGTTACCGGTGGGATTGGGCAGATTGGGATATTGCCATCGGCTCTCCAGCCTCAGGCCGGCCCTTCGGGGGTTTCGGCCCTCGGCCCGCAGTTGCCGGCCATGGGTCGGAACGATTGGGGGAGGGCCTGGTGCTGGCACACAGTACGTTTTACCCCCTCAGGGGCTGGAATTTTTGAGCATTGCCCTATTCCGGCCCAGAATCTCGAATTGGGGCCCCTGGCCCAATACCTAGAGGGCCGTATGGCCCACCTGGCCCACCTTATACTGGGGGTTTCCGTGGCAGGGGATGCCTGGTTAGCACGTTTAGCTGTGCTGGAGGCATCCTTGGCAATTCAGTGTGTGTGTGTGTGTGGGGGTCCTTCCCTATCTACCGGGGCGCTTCTTGTCTGCCGGCTACTTCGACTGCTGCCGCACTGCAACGGGCGTCCAGCCGGGTTGAGCTGCTTGAGACACTCCGGCCTGTGCCTGCCACTGTCTCGCAGCTCCCTGTTTGTCCAGGACTGCAACTGGGGAGTGGTCGGGTGTGGCCCCAGAGCTCGATTTCGGTCGCGGGCTCCGACGCCCGCCGTGGGCTGGAACCCCCAGTGGGGGCAGCTCACGGGGGTGCAACTGGTGAGTATAAGGTTCAAGTTGAACGCACCCACATCACAGTCCACTTCCAGCAGTGGGGTTCAGTGGTCATGGCCTCGCCAAATTGAGGATAGTGGGCATCAGTTGCCAGCCTATCCCAGTGCCCCTTGGTTGCATTCTGGCACGACGTTGGGGGTGGGGGTTTCCGCCCCCGGGGCAGTACGTGGCATCGCAGGGGCTGGACAGGTCCCACTGCGTATGCCCCATGTACATCATGTGCCGGCGACGGCCTTGCCGACGACTGGTTATTCATTGCCCCCTGGTGATCATGTGTCCCAGGTCACGAGGGAAAAGATTTGGTGGGGGGAGTACGTGGATATATTCTCCCTATGAACCGAGAGCCCAATAAGGAGTAGAGGTACGGACAGGAGGACGGAGACATTGTGCGGTCCCGCCGTAGTAAGCCACCATGCACTGGGGTGTCCGCCCCCGGGACAGTGCTGAGCATCGCAGGGGCAGTCCGGGTCCTGCTGCGCATGCTCTTTATACAGAATGTGCCGTCGAGGGCTTTGCCGACGGCCGGCTATTGCTTGCCCCTGGGTGATTATTGGCCGTAAGCCATGAGGGGTAAGGGCTGGAGGGGGACATGTGGATATTCTCCCTATTGAACTGCGAGCCCACTAGGAGGAGAGAGGGGGACAGGGCGACTGAGACGAAGAGATGTCCCATCGTCGTGAGCCACCGCGCACCTTGGGCCAACTGGTTGTCGGCATACCTTGTACGTATGGTGGTGTGCCGCAGGGCTTACCTGCTTGGGCCATCTTGATGCTTCCGTCCATCGCTAATATTTGCAGGGCGATGGTTGATTAGATGGGCCCGTGGCAGTTGGCTTAAGGTGAGGAATGTGGATGAGGGTGACCCTATATCCTGAGGGGAGGTGGGATGAGCCCTGTCAGCAAGTGTGCTCGTGTACATCACTCCCACGTGGCTGGTGCCTGGTGATCGGTACCATGGTGGTCATGCTGAGCAGCGGGCTGCTCAGACTCAGGCTCCACGCTAACTGGTCGGGCAGGGGGTTCCTGCCCGCCTGCTGTGTGCGGCCTGCTCAGCTGACAATGCGTGTGCTCAGCGCCACGGTCGTTACCGACTTCGTGTCCCCTTTTGCGCTGGCCCTCACGCCGCCTCCGCGTGCCCGCGGGTTGGTGGGTTTCAGGGCAGAGGTTGGGGTGCACAGGGGCGATCAGAGCTCCAATGGAAGCAACTAACCTTGTCATAAGCCCCCCCCCCCCGCCCCAATTAGTAAAGTCAGCCTGGAGAAATGGCACTCAGTTTATCCAAGAAGGGATGGGGCGGGATACCTGCTGGAGGGTTTTTAATGGGGGCTTTTGTATCCATTCGGCGGTGTTGGGGGGTCCCAGGATGCTACTAATCTGGTTGCCTTGCAGGGTAACGAAGAGGGGGCTCAACTGTGCACAGCTAAGGGAGTCAGGGCTATGAGAGTAGTGGGGGGCCTTCTTTGAACCACCTTTCCTAAGTCAAATGTCTCCCCCATGAAGCTCATCCTGAGCTAGAGCTAGGGTGAATGTCATTTCATACTCCATTCAGCTTACCCTGTGGGTTCCCCATTCAGGGATGCCATTCCTGATGACCTTGTTCGGTCAGGTACTCGTAGTTGGTTCGGCTACTATGGCTGGCACGCTCACGCAATCCTGGTGCTGTTCTGGCACAGTGTGATATGCACTTGGCTTTCAGATTATTGCCAGTGCACCCAATGATTTAGACCGAGTGGGTTTCTTTAGGTTCCAAAGGGGAATTTTACTTAGGTAAGGCCAACCCCCTTCTGACTGAGTTAATTCATGTTCAGCACTTGATCGATTGGGGACTTTTATTCAGTGGCCATTTCCTCACAGGTTGGGGTCTCGGTCTCTAGCCCATTACCTCGACGACTTTTGGTTCGGGGGTGAACGGGGCTTGGACACGCGCACGCGTCTCCTCATTACAATTCAGACACTCAGGTGGGAACTGGGTGTCCCCTTGGCGCCTGAATAGACCGAGGTCCCATCTACTAAGCTCACATTTCTGAATCGAATCTGTCGCGCGGGCATCCGGGTTAACCATGAATACGGTGGCTTGGATCTCGGCGGCGAATTTGGCATTGATTGCCAAACATAAAGTGTGCCCTCGTGAGCTGCAGTTAATTCATGGCCACCTTAATTTTGTCTGGTCTGGCTCAAATTACTCCTGGGTTTAACGGGGTCTCTTCCTGGAGATCAGACCTGATGGTCTGCCCTAGATTTCAAGTACAGTCGGAAACCTCCAGCTCCCGGACTTATGGGGGTTTACTCTGAGGGTGGGTGCACGGATCGCCTCTGCGATCTTACCTTCCTTGCGTCTTTTCCCATTTTGGAGAGCACTGATGCTATGGTGCAATGAGTGGGCCTACTCAGTAGTCCAATTTCGGTGTGACAATGCGGCAGTGGTGCACATTGTCAGCACCCAGACATGCAAATCCCCCAGGGTCATGACATTAGTTTGCCTATTCTTTTGAGAAGCCTACGCCTAAATGTGCTGTTCTAGGCCAGACATGTTCTAGGTATTAATAATGACATTACTGCTCCTTTCCCCCACCTGCAGATCCCCCGGTTCCGTGCCTTACTCCGGAAGCAGAGGAATTCCACTCACCACTTTTGGCCGATAGCTGGGCGTTTGGCGAGGAGAGGTGAACCGGGCATGTCATTGGCATCTCGCACGCGTAAGGCTTATCACCTTGCGTTCAGGCGTCGTGTTCGGGAGGGGTGGACACGGGAACATGTCCACCCCTGTACACGTGTCACCCCTGTTCCCAGAGTTTCTGACCCACCTTCCACGAGGCTGGCATTACTTATGTACAGATATGTGTGAGGTGGCTCTTGGCCACGCAGCTACCACGGTAGCCTTTTGGAGCGCTCCGCATCAGTGAGTGGGTGCCAGAATTGGTGCCACCTGTGTAAGGCGGATGTGTCTCGTAGGGCACTGGAACTCAAAGATGTCTCTGTCACACATGAGTGGGCTCGAGTGGGGATACGGTCCTCACGGGTTATTCAGCACGGTGTAGGCAGTGGTGTATACTGCTACTAAGTTTTTGAGACATCTGTCCGGTTGGTGCCCTACTTAATTTTTGACAGTGTCTGCCGCGCGCCCCAGCCTGTTTTCTGCCACCGGGATGGGTCTACCCTTACCATAGTACAGTCCCTGAGGGTGACCGGTGCCGCGTTTCGCGGTGTGGGGCCCGTTTTGGCACCCATTTACTTAAGATAGGCGTCGCATTGATCGCGGCTACGTTTAGGGTACTCGGAGGTGGATATCCGTGTACGCGCAATTTCGGATATGTATGTCCCCTCACTGTACGAGTACCTAGTTATGTCCTTAACCTTTTTTCTCCTCTTTTACAGATCCTAGGGGTCTCAACACACCGGTGGCAGGGGGCTAGTGGGCCGCAGCTATGTACACTGGGCAGCGGTATATGCTGCAGCGACAGAGAGTGGACCCCGACTGGGCTGTGTGCATCAGCACGTATGCGATGGTATGGTATGTGCGGCACATGGGGGCGGGAACTGTGGCCATTCCTGCTGTCTGTCAGGGATGCTGGACCGCCCAATGTTTTACAGGCACCTCGGCGGCATTGATCTTATACGGATCACTGCTGTTACTAAACCGTCGAGGGGCTGTGACCTGGCATTTTATGTCACGTATGGCTTACATACAGTCGCTATGGTCTAACATCGTGCCGAGACACCAATTTAGGGGAGATGCGGATCTCCCTAGTTCGTACTGTTCCGGCAGTCAGTGGACGGGGCTGTGGCTCCGTTCCGTCCTGAGCATGGCTGTGAGACGGCCATTGGATACCGGATGATAGGCTTATACAAAAATTTTGCTGGTAGGCAGGAGAAGGGGTCCACCTGTCGGCTGGAGGTATGTACCTCGTTCTGGGTGTGATGCAAGCAGGCCTGGCAACCGAGCTGACGGTCTTGGGGGGGGGCGGTGAGTCATCATGGATGCCTCCCCGTGTGGCGGGTAGCACTGGTAAGGTAAAGATTTATGACCCACAGGTATCCGGCAGGTTCGCAATTGACTGGCCAACACTTAGACAGATACAGGTGTAATAACGTTGACCAGTCAACGACGAACCAGGCAAGGGGGTGATGGCAGGAGCTCTTCAGCATGCATCACCCCGTGATTTGACGGATACACGTCAGAGGGTGGGGTCAGTAGATAGTTTATTGACTACGGTCAACAATTTGTTTGTCTCAACAAACAAATTGATACAAATGGATACATTGTAGCCAATTGCCATTGGCAATTTTGGGAGGAACCTTACCAGTGTTACTGCGGCCTGCTTGCCTTAAGAATTATAATTGGCTGAGTACCAATTGAAAGTTATAATTCAGACTAGGGCATTATTCAATAAATGTGGCCCAATGCCTTTATCCATATACCGGTGTCCGAGTCTTTCTTTGGGGGGTGCACCTGCAATGAAACGCAGCGCCAAAATGGCCGCCACACTCTTTGCTGGCGCCCCCCCCCCACCCGGACTCAGACATCCGGGTGAGTTAGGGGGCGTGGCCACCCCTCTATAAAAGGGGTGGCCATGAGGCAGTCGAGCTGCCATTTTAGAAATAGCGACGGAGAGGAGAAGTTTTTCCCTCCACCCCCCTCCCTAGTGAACAGTGTGATATTTTGATCGCTTCGGGGCCGGGTGGGAATTTTTGGCCTGAACCTACAATTGGCCTCGGGTTCTGGCTTTTTTGCCCATCCCATACTGTTGCTACAGTTTGATATAGGTTTTTTTTTTTTTTGCTCTTGACTCTGGTCACATGGGCGGGTAGCACTGGTAAAGTAAAGATTTATGACCCACAGGTATCCGGCAGGTTCGCAATTGACTGGCCAACCCTTAGACAGGTACAGGTGTAATAACGTTGACCGGTCAACGACGAACCAGGCAAGGGGGTGATGGCAGGAGCTCTTCAGCATGCATCACCCCGTGATTTGACGGATACACGTCAGAGGGTGGGGTCAGTAGATAGTTTATTGACTACGGTCAACAATTTGTTTGTCTCAACAAACAAATTGATACAAATGGATACATTGTAGCCAATTGCCATTGGCAATTTTGGGAGGAACCTTACCAGTGTTACTGCGGCCTGCTTGCCTTAAGAATTATAATTGGCTGAGTACCAATTGAAAGTTATAATTTGGACTAGGGCATTATTCAATAAATGTGGCCCAATGCCTTTATCCATATACCGGTATCTGAGTCTTTCTTTGGGGGGTGCGCCTGCAATGATAGTTGGAATTTGTCTTGTATAGGAATAACTGGCAAGACAGTGGTTGTTACCAGCCTCATTTAGAAACCCTTTGACCTGATCTGTGCTTAAATGGGTTATATACCAGTCAGATGCACAAAAGAAAAAAGGTTAAAAACCAAAAATGTACATTTTGACAGCTCAATACGCCCAAGTTTAGCAACATACATACATACATACATACATACATACATACATACATACATACATACATACATACATACATACATACATACATACATACATACATACATACATACATACATACATACATACATACATACATACATACATACATACATACATACATAGTAGTCCATATTTTGTCTGGGCTTATACCATACTAGTCAGTCACCTAGGTCTCCATCAATGAGTTATTGCTCAACTTTAACTATACACTTCTCTTTCCCCCCTAAATGGTGAATCTGATGTAGATGGTCACCTTCAAATACAAACTTCATGACTTTATTCATTTCTGGATCTCTTCACATCAAAAAGTCCTCTGAAGCTAATGGCTATGATCTAGCGTGGATGGGCATCTCAATTTCATGGACATGGAACTGTTTAAGCATTGTTGTTGTTGTTCACTCGAACAGTCGATTCTAACCATTTTCAACCCCATGGACCATTTTCCTCCAGGCATCTCTATCCTCCACCATTCTCCTCAGCCCACCAAGCTCTGTGCCCATTGTGTCCACAATACCATCTATCCATCTCATCTTTGGATGCCCCCTTCTTCTCTTGCCCTCCATCTTTCCCAACGTCAAAGCCTTTTCAAGTGAGTCCTCCCTTCTCATTTGATGTCCAAAGTACTTTAGCTTCATCTTCACTATTTGTCCCTCCAATGAACAGTCAGGGTTGATTTATTCCAGTATTGACCTATTTGTTCTCTTTGCTGTCCAAGGGACTCTCAGGACTCTCCTCCAACACCACATCTCAAAGGCATCTATTCTTCTGCGCTCAGCCTTCCTAATGGTCCAGCTCTCACACCCATACATTACCACTGGGAATACCATTGCTTTGACTATGCGAATTTTTGTTTTCAAGGTGATGTCTCTGCTTTTCACTATATTCCCCAGGTTTCTCATCGCTTGTCTCCCCATAATCAGTCGTCTTTTTATTTCATGGCTACAGTCGCCATCTGCAGTGATCTTAGATCCCAGGAAAGTAAAATCTGTCACTGCTTCTACTTCTTCCCCATCTATTTTCCAGGGACTGATCGGACTTGTTGCCATTATCTTGGTTTTCTTGATATTAAGTCTCAAGCCAGCTTTTGCACTTTCCTCCTTCAATCTACTCAAGAGGTTCTTTAGGTCTTTCTCACTTTCTGCCATTAGGGTGGTATCGTCTGCATATCTCAAATTGTTGATGTTTCTCCCAGCAATTTTGATCCCATATTGTGATTCCTCCATCCCTGCATTGCACATTATGTGCTCTGTGTATAGATTGAATAAGCAGGGTGATAAAATGCAGCCTTGTCTTACTCCTTTTCCCATTCCATACCACTCTGTCCTGTTCTGTCCTAACTGTTGCTTCTTGGTTCGTGTAGAGATTTCTCTATGAGGTGTTTTGGTATTCCCATCTCTTTAATTACTTGCCACATTTTGTTGTGGTCCACACTGTCAAAAGCCTTGGTGTAGTCAATAAAACAAAAGTAGACTTGTTTCTGATTTAAGTATTGAGTCTGCTGAATCATACACTTTCCAAGGTATTTGGGACCAGTTACCAGCAAAGTCAGGTTTGTGCTTTGACTAGGAAAGCATAATAAGCCATCTCATTCACAGTTCACAGATCCTGTGTACATAAAACTATAGCATTTCAGGTCATTTAACTTTTTTTTAATTCTGGACACTCCTTTCCTGGCTCCAACCTCTTCATAAATCCTATGCAAGAAAAGCTGGAAGAAAGATCTGATACAAGGTACTTTGTTGAAGAAGAATGATTTTCTAGACACTGTATGGCATAAAGTTCAGTACTTAATGTATATAAATGTATGGGTACCACTGTAACAGCAACTTAAAAATAAGAAGAAAATGATTGGGAAAGAAAGACAGTTCTTACTCTAGTTATTAGAAATTTCTGCAATGTAAGCTGTCTTTAGTGCCTCAGTAGATAAAGATAACAGGGAGACCTGGGGTGTTAAGATATCAGTTGCCCTTTTCTTTGGCAGCAACTAATACAACCAGTTTTGAATTCACTCTTCCTCTGTCCAAATACTGAAATTTGTTTTGAAACCTTTTAAACCAGGGATTCTCAACCTGCGGCCCACAGAACTATTTCATGTGCCCCCTCCCACCGCCTCCACCACACCAGGAAGTGCCATGTGGTGGAGGAAGGGCAAAATGGCTGTCTGGCCCCCAAAGCTGTCTGAGGGAGAGTGATCCAGCCCCCGGCTTTAAAAGGTTGAGAACTCCTGTTTTAAACCCATGAATTCTGAATGGAAAGCAAAGGATACAGTGATACCTTATACAATGTCCAAACTTAGTTCCACAAGTTTGGACTTTATACTGATTTGGACTTTGTATGAGGCATGCAAAATCCTAGCCACGATGCCTCATACAACGTCCAAATCCTTGCTGCGATGCCTCACACAACGTCATTTCCATAGAGATACATTGTACTGTAACAGCACAGTCTTCAGGGCAAAGTCAAAGAAACAGACAGGAAACTGACAGAACTTTAAGAAATCATTGTCTAAAGGCTAAATACACTACAAAAACATGTCAAACAACCCTGATTGTTCAAGAACCTGAAGAATGCTGCAAAAATCCCAGGAATGCTTCTAAAAATTCTGACAAAAAATCCAAAAAATTCAAAATCGCACTCAAAACCACTCCTAAACACTCTTCGCCTCGTGCAAAACCCACAAGAGCAATGCACGCATGTATCCTGCCTTTTATACTGCCCAGGCACAATGCAACCAGGGGAAAAACCCAATGCCTCATACAAAGTCACAGTGACTTTGTATGAGGCAACGTTTTTCAAGGAATTATGTGATGTTGTATGAATTTGATGTTGTACGAAGCGGACTTTGTATGAGGTATTACTGTACTTGTATTGTTCTAAATTAGGTGAGCAGAGGCTTTTTTTGCTTTGCTTCCTGCTTGCAGTTGAATCAGACAAAATCCCTGGTTTGGTCCAGTTTCACCCAATGTTCATGTCTTGTTGTTACATCCCATTAAGTTGTTTGGTCTTCCTCTTTTCCTGATGCCTTCCTTCTTTCTGAACATTATTGTCTTTTCCAAAGAATCTTGCCTTGTTGTGATGTGTTCAAACTAAGACAACCTATTTTTCCTTTTGCTTCCAGAGACAGTTCAGGCTTGATTTCTTCTAGGACCCATTTGTTTGTCTTTCTGGAAGTTCAGATTATCCACAAATCTGAGATCCAGCACCATATTTCAAATAAATCATTTTTTTCCTGTCAGCTTTATTTCCTGTCCAACTGTTGCATCCATACTGAATGACCAGGCATACAATAGTGTGAAAGATCTTGGTTTTCATCTCCAGAAACACATCTTTAAACTTGATGATCTTTTCTAATTCCTTTCTTGCTTATTATTGATGTTTTTTTCCACCAATGTTCATTCATTTGAATTTAGTCTGGCTTTCCATATGGATATGTTTTGCATACATATTGAACAAATAACAGGATAAGATGCACCCTTAATTGACACCTTTGCTTACAGGAAACATATTTTGTCTTAATGTTAGCTTCTTGCCTAAAATATAGGTTACACATCAGGACACTCAAGATTTATGCAGCCTAGTTTCTTTCAGAACATCCCATAGTTTCACATGATCCACACACTCAAAGTCTTTACTGTACATTATGAAGTAAACTATTCTTCTTCTGAAATTCCTTGGTACATTCCAGTATCCATCATATATTTGCAATATGATCTCGAGTTCCTCTTCCTTTTTTTGAATCCAGCTTGAACATCAGGCATTTCTCATCCCCAGTTGGACTGGCTTTCAAACAAGGGAGCCTTTATCTTTGCCTTAAGAAAGAGATATCTTGTTTTTTATGTTCATGTCTAGTTATAGTTATTTAGTGTACATGTACTGTACTACTAAACTGTATATTTGGAGGATGAAAATAATCTCTAAATAAAAAAGCATGCTATGTGTGGGTTGGATAGGTCATTTGTGCTTTATGCATATTGGAGATGCACATGCATATTTGATTAACCATCCTGAGATGTCAGAACATATAATGAGTTAGCTTTCTAGCTGCAGAGCCAGAGGTTGGGTGTTGAATTCACCATTGTGCATTCCAGATGGAAATGGTAAACTACTTCTGAATACTCTCTACTTAAAAAATCCTGGAAAGTATCACTATAAGACAGACTTGACTTGAAGGTACATCATTGTCGTCATTAAAATAGGCATATTTTAACTGATATGTTGTAAGTTTAAATGGTAAAGCACATTCAGAGGCAACTTTTTAAATATTTATATTATAAATACTACAAACACTTATATATTTGGATTTATGATTTCTCACTCCACATTGCAAACAGAGGAACATTTTGACAGATTCTTGTGTGTATAAAGTTCAAATCTTTCAAAAATATTTTTTTCTTTTTCAAAACCCTATGAATTTGATTGAAGAACACAATCTGAAAAACTCACCCCTCCCACTCTCTCAAAGTGAGTCATTCTTCTGTTAAAGTCTATAAGATCTCCATTGAATAGCCATGAGAACATCACCTCGATGGTTGGATCTTTGGATACTTGACAAGGTAGGACAATACTTTCTCCAACTGTAACATCCATATTTGAGGGTGGAGTGGTAATTATAGTTCTTTCTATTGGACAGGAGATAAAACACTGTTTTTATATAAGAAATGTACAAAGATTGCTGTTATTTAAAAAAAATTGCAAAGAACATGAATATCTTATTTCCCTTGAAAGTTTCAACATGATCCTGAGGATCCATATGTATATACAACAACATCAAGTGTTACCATGAAAAAGAAACATGTGAATAATGAAAAGATAAAGGATATATTTTAGAAATAGGGCAGTTGGGGTCACAACTAGAGTATTAGACAAATAAACAGAAGTCAATACTGTTTCCTACCAACAGGATCTCATCAAATGTCTTTAACCAGTATCTAGGCCCCCAGACTCGGGAGGCTGAGGCTGGCGGATCGCTTGAGCTCAGGAGTTCTGGGCTGCCGTGGGCTATGCCGATCGGGTGTCCGCATTAAGTTCGGCGTCAATATGGCGGCCCGCGGGGAGCCGGGGGGCCACCAGGTTGCCTAAGGAGGGGTGAACCGGCCCAGGTCGGAGACGGAGCAGGTCAAAACTCCCGTGCCAATCAGTAGTGGGATCGCGCCTGTGAATAGCCATGGCAGCGGCGCGGGGAGCCAAACCTAGTGCGGACACCCGATCGGCATAGCCCACGGCAGCCCAGAACTCCTGAGCTCGGACGGAAATGAGCTCCCGTCTTCATCCCAGCTCCTGCCAACCTATCAGTTCGAAAGCAAGAAATTGCAAGTAGATAAATAGGGACCACTTCGGTGGGAAGGTAACAGCGTTCCGTGCGCTCCGGTGTCTAGTCATGCCTGCCACATGACCATGGAAATGTCTGCAGAAGCAGACAGCGCTGGCTCTTCGGCTTAGAAACAGAGATGAGCATTGCACCCTAGAGTCGGATACGACTGGCTTTCGAGCAAGGGAAACCTTTACCTTTACCTAGGTAAACACTAGACATTTATTCACTAGCTAAAGTGTTCTGGGATACAGGTGAGCAAACTGTATACTCTTATTTTCAAATGTACTACTTTGATAGCCTGATCCTACAAACTGCCATATGAGTAGGATCTATCATTTCCTTAAATTTATCCATCTTTTTCAGGGTTACTACTGCTCTAGGTACAGTAGCTCTACAGGACAGTTCAACTATCTCCAAAATGTGAAAACCTATTGCTCCATTTTGTCTACTGTTCTGCCTTGTTAAGCAACTCAATCATGTGTTACACAGAGTCAATGTGTGCAATCTAGCCATTTTAGAAAACCATAAAACCATATATTTATAGAAGCATGAAGTCTATTTAGGCTTATTAGTCTTGCTAGATCACATCAGCTGCTATGAATGATGCTGGAATGTTCACTTCACTTGATACAAGCTGTAGTCTTTATGAGGTTTTATTTAAAGTTTCCTTCTCAGATCTTTCTAAATGCTTTTTAAAAGTTCCCACTTTCCCCATTATCTATATGTCTTGCTTACTAACTGCAGACATGTACTGTGGAGCATGCCCTGTTTAAAAAAAACCCCAGAAAATAAAAATAGATAAAGCACTCAGTGCACTTGAAATGTAATAAACAGTTCTATCTCAAGGAATAAACAATTCAATGAGCAGCAATAAATGTAATTTCCACATTAGATATGCTTTTCAGAATTCTGACATTTCAGTTGAATACAATACTGAATCAATGAGGCCTATAATTGAACAGCCAAAACTTCTCCAGAGGGGAACCAAAACAAATGTTCCTTGGAAACTTTATTATGATAACATGTTGTTATTTTGATTTTAAATAAATTTTGCAATTGTCAAATTAATTGTTTCTGTTGTGTGTTAAGAAGATTTAATTATCACATATTTCGCAATCACACTATATGCCCACTGTGTGCAAGATCTTGAAATTTCATCTAAGATCTAACAAGCACCTTTTGGGGCACATAGAAGGGCTGCATTTTAAACAAATTAATAAATGAGTAGAAACCCACTGAATGCTTTTAAATATTTCACAAATGACAGAAATGGCTTGCAGTTTTTTTTCCTCGGGAATACACTCTTTAAGAGGTGATTTGGCCAGAATTCAAACATTCATGGTAGGCTTGTAAATATAAGGGGAAATACCATATCTAGTAGAATGTTAATTCTATGTTCAAAGGCATGACTGGTTATTTCATTGCTCAAGGAAGCCCAGACATTGCTCCTCCCCCTCATCTAGAATCCTGGCTACGGCCCTGTGGATTTATCTTAACTGTAAAATGTGCTACTTTATTGCTAGCCAGGCTATGAAACATCTCCAACCTGCATTGGTGTCCCCCCTCCCATCACTGTTTTGATAACCACCCTTGGAAATTTAATTCACTCCACTACTAAGGTTACAGAAACATGGCTGTTGGCAAGATAAAATTATTCTGACATTATAAATATAAGACTAATCAGCAGAGGACAAAAACATTGTGTTATTACAACTATATTGGGCACTCAATTTCTTTCACTCAAAATGCCATGGTTGTTAATGTTGTCTAGTGTCAACCTTTTTGCTGATAATTACATTGAAAATAATTTGTCCTTAAAAATAAATTCCTCATCCATTATTATTGCAATGTAATGTCAGAATGCAGAAATATCTGTAGAGAAAAGCAATTATTTTATAATGCCAAACAAGATCAGATTGCTAGGAAACCTGAGGGAGAGGAATTAAGCCTTCCCATACCTGGGCCTGCTGGCACTTGAATAACCTCTTCATAGGTTTATCACTGGAAATAACCAAGCCCTTAAAAACCAAAGGAATGTTTCTCTTCAGGTATATGAAAATCTTTATAAATAGAGATCCATATAAGGTTCCCTACACCAACTTCAGGAAAAGCAGCCATGAAAAAAGATGGCAAGATATATATTTTCCTGCCCACAGCTGGAATAACTGACAGTTATTTTACAGAGTTCTTGTATGAGCACACTCTCTAAGTGCACAGTTTAAGATAATGCAAAGAACACTATTCCAAAATTCTGAATGTTTGTGCCACATGGACCAATTTTACATTAATTCATAATTATGAACTTGCTATAGTAGATACAGTATATTAATATTTCCTTGTCTTATTCTTAGATGGGAGGAAAAGGAATTATTTACCCACCCAATAATCTTACCCAGAAAATTTGCCTGCGAGAACAAAATAAGCAAAGAAATGCATACTTTCAAAGTATATACTAAGCAAGCACAGAACTGAGTTAAGTAAATAATATCTCCAATTATTGTAAGCACTGAAATTCCCTGCCACAGAGCAACATTTTGTCATTTTGTACAATTTGCATTAACATGTGGTTATTTTCACTTTTTTGTGCACTTTGTTCACAAGAAATTTGCAGATTAATCGGCTTGTTTTTATTCTCTTTTCCTGCTGAAAGTGCCACAAAATCATTCACACTTTTCTGAAGCTAGAGGAATAACCTTGATTCAGTCACCCTATCTTTGTGTGTGAAAACAAGATAGAGAAGGATTTATATCCCTAGGTTATATCCCACAATCCAAGATAGGTGTCTGCTTCACCCCAGATTTAAGAAAATGTAGGGAGGTGGGAGAGGTCGAGGTTGATTTCTTCCATATTTCTTTGTATTTCTTTGTAAAAACAGTAACCTAATTCAAATGTATTGATATCTAGATGGGAGTCTGTGAACTGATTATGTATTTTTTGGCAGTATCTCCCTATAAGAATAATATCAAAGCACAGCTTGGCCACTCAACACCCTCTGAGTTGCCAAAGGCATCTCAGCAGCCCTGTTGCAGAAGGAAGATTTGATTCAAACCGTGCTTCAGACAGCCCTATTATGTTTCCTGACATCTCAGCATGGTTAATCAAATATGCATGTGCATCTCCAATATACATAAAGCACAAATGAAGACAATAAAATACCTTTCACAATCAGATTCCCTGAGTTCCTAGCAACTCCAAATTGATTCATTGCTATGCAACTGTATACACCTGCATCTGCTTTGGTAATGTTATATATCTTCAGGCTGCCATCCTCGAGGATGAAGATTCTGAAGAAAAGAAAAAAAGGGGGGGGGACAACAATAAGACACAACACAAACAAGTCATTAACTCAATATTATCCTGAGCCCTAAGTTGGGTAGCTGTCAAACAATCTACAGTAATATTTGGGCATTAATCACAATTGGTGTAGATTTTTCACAAACTGAACACAACTCAACTGAATTTTCATCTTAGTCTCTCAGTGATCAATGTATTAGACACAGATTAGAATCATTTGAATTGATTAATAATCTGTTTACTCCACTAGTCTTCATCCTTCTTTGGACAATGTCAGGCACTTTAGAGAATGAATAAATCCATAATATGAGATCTAATTGTGTTGCATTTCCTTAAATGGTGAATATGTTCTTAATCCCAGTAGCTGAATTGTTAACATCATGAATGATGATGTCTGAGCAATTTCCACCACTCCCCATTTTTCAATTTACTAGTCACCAAAGCAACTATCTATCTTATCAGTGAAATAAGAGAAACAATAGTATATTATTTCAGATTTTTTTTAAAAAATAAATAGGCCTTCAAAATCTGGAATAATCATGTAAATTCTTAGCTTTGATGGGCATTCAAATGGGTAAACACTACTTGTATTGCAGCCTTTTCAAAATACATGCAGTGGACTGCTTACTCAAACAAATGTCCACCTAAAAACCACCCCCACAAGGAAGACAAAGAAGCTTTCTCATAGGCATAACTTTTCATGTGATTTCCCATTTAGGTAAAGGTAAATGTCACCCTTGTTTGCAAGCCAGTCATATCCAACTCTAGGGTTCAGTGCTCATCTCTGTTTATAGCCAAAGAGCCAGCTCTGTCTGCATCTGCAGACGTTTCCATGGATATATGCCTCAACACTGGAGTGCACAAAACGTTGTTTACCTTCCCACTGAAGTGGTACCTATTTATCTACTTGAAATTTCTTGCTTTCAAACTACTAGGTTGGCACCGCCACCATACCTGTCAACCTTCCTGGATTGGCCGTGATTTCCCGATTTTTGGTGCCGATTTGCGCCATTTCCCACCCGCAGCTGCCAAAACCCCGGAATTGGCAGCAGGGGGAAAAGAGGTACTGTGCATCCCTTCTGCGCAGATTGCCTTCTACACATGTGTAGAAGGCTTTTATGCTTGTGTAGAACCCTTCTATGCATGCATAGAAGGCGATCTGGGCAGAAAGGGATCGTAGAAGCCTTCTACCTATGCATAGAAGGGTTCTACACAAGCGTAGAAGGGTTCTAAGCATGCGTAGAAGGCGATCTGCACAGAACCATTCTGTGCAGGTCGCGTAGAAGACAACCTGCGCAGAGCTGTTCTGCACAGGTCCCATATTTTCCAGAGCCACGGTTGACAGGTATGACCTCTACTTAGGAGGTGCATGCAAAACAAGTAATTCCCAGAGGCAAGCTGAGTTACATCTGTGTCTCTGCACTGGAAATGACAGAAGGACAAAGGAAGACGACAGACACATGAAAATGGTGCTTAGACACAAAGTGATCACCTCTCCTTATAAAGGATCCAGAACAATAACTTATGTTGTAATGTTTCTTGCCAGCAGCTTCTAATGAGGGGAAAACTCTGTTATAGTCAGCATAAGAAGAGTTCTGCTGATTGCTGAAGACAACTGTTGCAGCAGAAGCCTTTCCTTTGCTTTAGTTTGAAAATTAATTAACTTTATTTAATAAATTATCATTGAGAGGTAAGCACAGGCTTCATTAGGAAATGTGATTGTTCCAGCACAAATGTCTACCAGAATTGTGTCTTTTCAACACTAACTACAGGTTGGCTTATAGTAATAGTCTAGTATCAGCTGATATTAACACATACAGATTTAATACAAATATGCCCTCCTTTTTGGTGATGGAACACTGACCACCTGCTTACTAGTGTGCTTTGAATTTCTAATGATTCCACCCCCTTCCATATCTAGGCCAGATGTGAAACTGCCAAAATGAAAACACCTTCTGGTGAGATCATTCTGCAGTTCCTTTTGCCTGATGCAGTGTGATAAAGATTAGCCAGCACAAGGTGGCCATTGCTCAGGTTACACCTAATTGTTGTTCAAAAATACTACAATCTTCAAGGAGGCTCTTTCTAATGACGTACTAAGCTTAATGTGTAATTTGAACTTGAGATGTAATAGTAACACAATGCACATTATTTCTAGCAGGGAAAACATAACATGCTTTTGACAAATGGATTTGATGGTATCCACCCACCCATCCATTCCATTTCAATGTTGGTTTTTCTCCTATGAAGGAACTCAAGGCAGCTCACAATGAAAATACAAGAAAAACTGCAAAACATTATTCCATTAAAAACAGTTGAACACAAAATAGTATAAAAATAATAATGTAAAAACTTTTTTAAAAAATCTTGACAGGTACACTTGAAAAACACAACACCTAAGATTTGAGAAAAAGTTCAGCTTAAATGCCCAGTTTAAAAGTTTAAAAGCCTGTATGTACATGTTGCCAGAAAAAAAGGAAGCTACTTAGCCTCCTGAAGGAGGACATTTCACAACATGAGAGCAACCACATTGAAGGCCCTCTCTTGCATCTTCACCAAAGTTACCTGAGACAGCACCAGGACTGAGAGGAGAGCTTAGACCAGTGATGGTTAACCTTAGCACTCCACCTGTGCTAGAACTTCAATTTCCCAGAAGCCCTGACCAGCAGGAGTGCTGACTTGGGCTTCAGGTAATTGAAGTTCAAGAAATGCTGGAGTACCAAGGTTCACTACCAGGGGCTTAGACCTATCTGAAGATCTTAGGAGTCAAGAAAGTCCATATGTATATTTACAGTGGAACCTCGTGCAACAATCGCCTCATATAGCAATGAAATCATATAACAATCAGTTTTTTGGGGGGCAAAATGGTGTCTCGCATAACAATTTTCCCTATGGAAAAAAACATACAATAACTTTTCAATGGGAAAAACCATTTAGCAAAAAAAATCATTGTATGTGCATCCCATAGGGAAAATCACTATACGATGCATGCATCACATAGCAATTGTTTTGTACAACAAAGAGTCCCGTGGAATGGTTTAAAATCATTATATGAGGTATCACTGTATGGTTCTTTGTGGTAGCTTGAGAATATGCCTTTTCATTTACTGAAAAATACTGTCTTACATACAGTTAAAACATTCTTCCCAAAGGTTCAACTAAGTTACTGTTGTTCAAACTGGACCGACAAGCTATAACTTACATACATACAGACATACAGACAGACAGACAGATAAATAGAGATAAATAGATAGATATACTTCCTGTTTTTTTTTTTAAAAGATAGAGGGTTCTAATATCACACTGCCTTTCCCATATGATTGCAGTTTTAGAAGGGCTGAAAGTAGATTCATGTGACAAGATGATAAAAATCTAAACCATGATTTTGAAGGGGAAAAGGAGAATAAGTCAGAGCAAACAATGATTTTAGTAGAACCAAACACACTGATTTGGAATTAATTACCACAGATTGTGTTCAACTGACTGTCAAACACAAGAGAATTCATACACCTGTGTCTGAGGTGATCAGGTGTCCATAAAAATCCCTAACTCCTGGGGATTAGTTTAACATGATGGCATCTCCCCTCCCATTTGTCTTCCCCTCTGAATCATTAGTTTGCTTTCTGCATGGTTGGTCTGCCTAAACCTGATTTGAAAATTTATACTATCATCACGAGTTTTAATACATCTATATAAAGAGAAAAGTGCTCAAGCAAAGAGAGAGAAAAATCTGGTTTTCACATAAATTGTCAGTGTTCTACTGAGTCTAGGATATATTTTCCTACTCATATACAAATATGCCCATGTTTATGGAGACATTCTGTAAGGCAGATTTAAGGCTGCAGGCTTACATTCTGTTTCTATGACCAAGTTTTCTGTTAAAATATTTTTGTTCCTTTTTAATGCTTGTTCTAGGTACCTCCACTTAGACTGCTTGTCTGGCCGAACATCCCGCTATGGTAATGGAGTAGACTGTATAGCCAGCAACTCAACACTGAGTGTCAGGCAGTGGTTAACTAACCTTACTCCCTAAAGGGGCCAATGGTTATGGGCGGATAAGCCCTTTAGGTGGGGTGATGGCCCCCTCACTGGAGGAAATGCCACTGGAAACCATCATATTGGGTCCAACGGCAAAATGAGCAGAAGAGGAACTCTGATTCCCAACGGTCATGGAGACAGAAGAGGCCATGCCAGGTGGACTGGCTGTGACGGTGTACCTTGTCCATATTCTCAGGGTTGCAGCATTCCATTGCAGTCCCGATGTTAAATCCTGCATGCCTCATTTCATGTGTGCCACAGGAGATGTCTCTGTGATCATAGTGTGTGGGTCACTTCATGGCAAGATGGGATCCACCTTAAACAAATTCACGCCAGTGAAATTTTCCCTGCTTCAGGAAAAAATGTATTCTCGGCTATGAGTTACGGCCAATGAATGATTGTTCTCCTTTCCTGCCCTCTGCTCAAGTCCTCAAAATTCTGCACAAACCTGTCTTTATAATTAATCCTGATTTAAAATTACACTTCAGTATACAATTTGAGATAGTTCTTGTAATTGTGAGAACCCCTTTTTTCTACCTAAGCATACTAGTTAAATGTACAAGCAATAAGAAGAATGTGCACTACAAATGTGTGAATACTAACTCTACCAGGACATTTGTATGCTGCCAGGATGACCACGGGTCAGGCCATGTACTCACTGGTTATCCATGGGGCAAAGAGACATGTGGCCTTCATTATAAGCCTTAACAAAGAAGAGGAAAGGAGAAGCGAGAGAAAGGACAAAGTAGTGCATAAAATCTGTTCTGAGTAGAATTGGTGCACCTTTTTCTCTTGAATAAACCTACTTTCTGGACTGATGGGGAGGAAAAGAGGCTAGGAAAGAAAAGTGAAGGAGCCCAAACTGCAAGTGTTGTAAAAAGAACAGCAGGCATATCATATTAAGCTTTTAAGAAGAAATTAAAGAGGACTGTAGGCATGTTTCTGAGGCCTGCCCTGATCAGCTGAAGGCCAGAATAATGAGTTGGTTAAATGATTTAGGTATGGATAGGAAGTTCGAGGCTGAGGATGTATTAAGTGTGCATAGATTAGGGTCTAAGAAACATAATACAGCAGACAGAAATGTGCTATTGAGGTTTGCTAGTGAAGGTTTGAAGGTGATGTTAATGCGACATATCAGGAAATCTGGGTCAAGTATATTGAAAATGGAAGGGAGTAGTATAGAGATCTATAATGATATTTCTATTGGCGAGAGAACATGGAGAACACAAATCAAACCAGTAACCAGGAAGTTGAGGGGAAAAGGAATTGTTTATTTTTGGCTTGCCTTAAAAAGGCTAAAATTCATAGTATCTGGAAAATCATACGTGTTGAGGGATGGGTCATATGTCTTAGACATACTTGCAGAGGCAAAGATAATCGACCGAAACTCCAAGGAATGGGAAGATCTTCAAGAGGAGCTGATAATAGCAGGGGTTTATACAACATATGACAGGGAAGAGGAAGAGCGGATGAAGGATATGAGGGTTGCGTTGTCTAGCCAGGATGAACTAGGTAGTGTGGAATGATATAACGGTGTAAAAATTGCAATTGAAGTAACTGTAAGGCACAATATAAAGCGATGATAGAATCCTCATGTGGAAATGGTGGCATGAAAAATTAAATAGTATTTAGAATGGGTAATTAGGCAGGAGAAGTGGTGGTTTGGTTTGTGAGTGTTGTCTCCCCTCCCCCCTCCCCCCCTTGTTTGGCAGGGGTGTTTTTCTTTTTCGTTTCGAAATGGCGGGGAGGGTGATGATTTATTGTTTTATATTTTGTGTTCAGCTGTTTGCTTATGTTTTGTGGGTTGGATTAGCACATGCTTGTAGGAGATGGAATTGTAGCAAGCGAAAAATAATAAAGAATTATGAAATCGATTAGGGTGTTATCATGGAATGTGAAAGGCACAGGCAGTATTATTAAGAGGAAACGTTTGGAAGCGGTAATTAGGAAAGATAGGCCAGATGTGATATGCTTACAAGAAACGCATCAAAAAAGTGAGGATGTAAATAAATTGTATATAAAGGGGATAGAATATTATGAGAAGGCATTGGGTACGTCTAAGGCAAGAGGGGTTGCCATATTAATATCAAAAAAGTTAGGATTTACAAAAGTAAAGACAGTTGTAGATCCAGAAGGGAGATTTCTTATAACAAGGGGATTTATTAATAATGAGGATATAACCTTTGTTAATGTATACGCGCCAAACAAAAAACAGGAGGATTTTTTAGATAAGGTGTATCAAAGTATAGAATCAGAAAGGGTGTCCAAGTTAATAATGGTTGGAGATTTTAATTTGATCAGATCAGGTTTGGATACTACAAATGTGGCTAAGCGTACATGTACTAATAGGGTGATGGATAGGTGGTTAAAAATAACGGGATTACAGGATGTTTGGAGGAAAATTAGAGGCTCAGAACGGGGATATACATTTTTTTCGCACGTGCACAATTCTTATTCACGAATTGACTATGTTTTGGCTTCAGAAAGTATGATAGATAAGGTTGAAAATATTGAAATTGGTATGATTAAGGAATCTGATCACGCTAAAATAATTACAGAATTTAAACTAAGTGATGACAAACAAAAAAGGGGTACATGGAGCTATGATACAAGGTTATATAGAGATCAAAAGAGTAAGGAAACGATAATAAAAAGATGGGAAGAGTGCTGGGAAATTAATGATACAAAGGATGTAAATGATGGAATATTATGGGATACCATGAAGGCAATATTCAGGGGAGAAAGCATTAGGCTCTCTTGTATTAATAATAGGCAAAATAAGGAAAAGGAAAAAGAGTTAGAGGACGAAATAAAGAAGTTGCAGGATATTCATGCAAGAACGGGAGATAGGGACATATTCGATAAAATGCAAAAATTAAAAAGAGAATTTATTGAAAAAGATATTGAAAAGGTAAAGAAGAATTTAATTTATTTGAAAAGAGATTACTTCGAGTACAGTAATAAAAATTCTAAGCTATTAGCTAGAGCCGCTGAAGAAAAGAAAGATAAAAGAGGAATTTCAGTTTTGATAGATAAGTATGGCAGAAGGTGTAATAAGTTAGTAGATAAAATTCAAATTGTCAAGGCTTTTTATCAGGAATTGTATTCGAGGAAGGACGTAAATACGGATGAATTAGAGCGATATTTAGATAAGTGGTCAAGAATAAATTTAAGCTTGGAGCATAGGAGTTACATGGATGAAAAGATAACACAAAAGGAAATAAAGGAGGTCATAAAAAGGTTAAGGATAGGCAAGGCTCCAGGCGAGGATGGTTTATCGGTGGAGTTTTATAAAGATTTTAAAGAGATGCTGTTACCAAAAATGGAAAGGATTTTTAATTATATTTTGGAGGGAGGGAGAGTTCCTAAATCGTGGTATAGTACAATTATAATTTTAATTCCAAAGGTAGGGAAAAATCTGGAAAAAATTGAATCCTATAGACCGATTTCCCTGATGAATCAGGACGCAAAAATTTTTACGGCCATTTTAGCTAATAGATTGAATAATTTTAGTGGTAAATACATTAATAAGGATCAAGTGGGATTTATGAGAGATCGGTATATGCCGGATTTGACGAGAAGGATGGTTGACTTGACAATTATTGCTCAGGAACAAGAGGAGCATGTGGGTTTCTTCTCCCTGGATATATTCAAAGCTTTTGACTCGATCCAATGGATAACTATAAAGGAAATTATAAAGAAATATGGATTCGGACAAAAATTTTGTGGGGTAATTGAGCAGTTGTATCAGCAAGGCTCGGCTAGGGTTAAATTAAATGAGGAATTAACAGGGGAGATTAAATTGGAAGCGGGCACAAGGCAAGGAGATCCATTGTCGGCATCTTTATTTATAATGGCCATGGAATTGTTAGCTAATGTAATAAGGGAAGATAAGGAATTAATTGGAATTGAAGGTATAAAAATTAGCCAATATGCTGATGACACCCTAATAACAATAAAAAAATCCACAGAATACACTAGGGAAGATATATGGGCATTTAGAGGAATTTCAAAGGGTGACGGGACTGAAGGTAAACTGGGATAAGTCAGAAGCAATTCTTTTTAATGTGGATTTGGACATACAAGAAAGTTTAAAAGCTAAATTTAAAATACAAATTAGAGATAATATAAAATACCTGGGGATAAACATTTCAAATAAATATGATGATTTAAAAAGGTTAAATTATGATAAATTGGAAAAAGAATTAAAAGAAATGATTTTACGGTATAAGAAGCTAAATTTGTCGTGGTTTGGACGCGTTTCGCTATGTAAAATGAAGCTTTTACCCAAATTAAATTTCTTATTTGATACCCTGCAAATATATATGAAAGAGAAGGAATTAAAGGTTTTTCAAACTATATTAAATAATTTTTTTAACGGTGGAAAAAGGGCCAGGATACCAAAGTTTTTATGGTATTCATCACAAAAAAAGGGCGGGTTAGGAATTCCAAATATTAAAAATTATTATTGGGCATTTCAACTGAAGAATATTTGTAAAATTTTAGTGAAAGAAGAATCGATTTGGGGAAAAATTGAATTGCGAGAGAAACTGGGTGAAGAAATATTAATGTTTTTGGGCAAAGGGAAAGCAAAAATTAATGCTACAAATAAATTGTTAAAAGCTCTTTTAAAAACTTGGACATTACTGAAAAATAAATTGGCACCAGGGTTGTCCCCAATATTAGGCCTGAGTGATATGAAATCATTCCCACTGAGAATGGATAAGAGCGTAGAAGAAGTATTGAATAAGAATAATATAACTCTATTAAAGGATTGGATAACAGCATGTAGAGACAAGGAAAGAAAGTTAGATATAGGTAGACAACTTAAATTGAATTGGCTTCAATTGATGTCTATTGACAGTTGGAATAAAAGATATTTAGATGAAATGAGCTTGGATAGGGAGCGGACGAAATTTGAAGAGTTGGTACTTAGTCTAAAAAGTGGGCAGGTAAAAGTTAAGGGGTTAGTAAGCAAAATATATAAGGTTTTAGATGACTCAGATCAGCATCAGAAAGCTTTAAAAGAAACATGGGAGCTAGATTTGAATATCATAATTACAGACGAGCAGTGGAATGCTAAATGGAAAAGGAGAATAATGAGGTCTTTGTCTGTAAGAATAAAAGAGCACAATTATAAATTATTGTGGAAGTGGTACTTGACTCCGGTACGACTATACCAAATTGACAATACAAAGTCGAAATTTTGTTGGAGGTGTAAGGGGGAAATTGGAACATATGAGCATATGTGGTGGGGGTGTAAAGAGACGAAGTCATTCTGGTTGAAGGTGGAACACGAAATTGGGAGAATTCTGGATGTAAGAATGAAATTGGATGTAATTTTAATTTTGTTAACAGATGTGGAGGTGGTAGAGCAACAAAAAAGGGAATTATTAGCAATTATGTTATCCAGTGCTAGACAGTGTATAGCGCGATATTGGAAATGTGATGTTACCCCAAAAATAGAGGATTGGTATAAGGAGTTGTGGAATACTGCGCTGAATGATAAGCTCACCTGGGAGTTAAATTTAAGAAAAGGGTTAATTAAAGAAAGCAAATTTCAGGAAATTTGGAAATGTTTGATAGATTATACCTTGATTAATGGTCATGGGCAACTGCCGGTGCCAGATTACATTGCATTTTTGAGACGATAATAGATAAAAGGGGAAATTCTGTCTCCGTAGCATTGTATATAGCACGTGGTGATATTTTGTTCTGTGTCTTTTTTTTCCCTGTTCTCTCTTTCTTTGCTTATTTATATTACTGTGTATTTTGTCTTTTATTTTCTTATATTGTTCTGTTTGTTATCTCTTGTTTTTTTAATTATTGGACGTGTATCGAGAAATAAATTTTTGAAAAAAAAAAAAAAAAGAACCTCACTTACTCCCTCCCATGTGGCTGCCTCAGGAAGCCATTATGCTCACACACAAATTCATGCTTGCTCCCCAATAGCTGGGGGGAAAGGGAAGAGGTCAAACACAGTATCAAGTTTTGGAGACTCCCTCTGATGTGTCCAAAATTTCTTCTGGCCTGCCTGTACTTCAGAGATCCCCAAAACTCTTGGGACTGGTTTGTTGTTGTTGTTCAGTCACATAGTTGAGTTTCACCAGGCACCCTTATCGTGCACCATCCTCAGCAGCCCACTCAGTTCTATGCCCACTGCATCAACAATAACATCTAGCCATCTCATCCTCTGCTGCCCACTTCTCCTTTTTCCCTCAAACTTTCCCTGGTAGAGATAGACAATTCATTCAGTTTATGACTTGGCCTTGCCATTTGCATTTTCCCCTTTATAAAAATAGGTTTCTTCCTGTAGATCCAGAAATGCACAAATACTGGCACTGGCACAGGCAAGAATCAAGTAGAAACCTCTTTCAAAGAGCAAAGATAGGTTAAGATGCCAATACTATTATTTTATTTGGGTACGAACTTGGGTTAGGGGCCAGTAAACAGTACTAATAAATGATCATGCCCTTCTGGAAGTGGCTCAAATGGCTAAGATGCTGACTGGAAGGCGGCAAGTCAGCAGTTCGATACCCGAATACTGCAGGACGGAATGAGCTCCTGTCTTTGTCCCAGCTCCTGCCAACCTAGCTGTTCGAAAGCAAGAAATTTCAAGTAGATAAACAGGGACTACTTTGGTGGGAAGGTAAACAGCATTCCTTGCACTCTGGTGTCTAGTCATGCCTGCCACATGGCCGCAGAAATGTCTGCAGAAGCAGACAGTGCTGGCTCTTTGGTTATGAAGCAGAGATGAGCACTGAACCCTAGAGTCAGAACTGAATGGTCCTTTACCTTTAGGAAGAACATTTGTTGGTGAATGCCTATTTTTCCCCACATTCAAAATGTTTTTAAAATCTCTTCTTCGTTACATCCCATTTGTGATCATTATGAATACTAGTGCATTCTTTTTTAAAAGCAGCAAACAGAAGATTAACTCAGGCCCTGATAGACTACCACCTGTGGATAGTAGGCTATTGCAGGTATAAATTGTCTGTCTTATTGTATGCTTCCATTTAGATAAAACAAGAAGAGAAAAACAACTTTCACAGCCATCAGGAATCAATGTATCAGATAGAAGCTTAGTGACACATTGCATGAGAAGCTTGACTTGAATCTCTCTCAATGCTATCAGCCAGCTGGCATTTCCAGATAAGAATGACTATGTTCTTTGAGGTGAAATAATGCTTTTTAATTGGCGTCACTGAGCTATGCATCAAACCATCAAGATAACAGTCCCTCTTCCTTTAAGTTTTTAGTGCAATCCTATGGCAAGAATAGATAAAGGATACAATCTTGTATTGTTTTGGAATTTTGTACTGTTTCTCTCGTTGACTTCTCTAATGTTTAAATAACCAAACATGGTAAATCTATATACTAACAGATATAAAACTGCTTTGGATCCTTTTAAATAGAAAAGTGGCATATAAATAAATAAGCAAATAAAGTATAAAAATTCTTTATTTCCTTTTCTCCTCTGAAAGAAGAGAGGGTACCTTTTACAAATGAACATGATATACAGTAGAAATGTGAATCTCACACCCACGTCTTAGTAAGAAACTGAGATAAAAAGATGCATATTTTTGTAACATCAACCTATTCCCATGGAAGACTATTTCCTTCCCCTCTACATGTGATTTTTAAAAGTATTTCTTGAATGGTTGATGGCCATATTTTTGGGACAAAACACTAGTCTGCACTGAATTATCACAATTCTTGCAAAAAGAAAAACATGTGTTTTTTTTGCAGAAGATTCTCCAAAGCATAGAAACAAAATAGGGAAAATAAAAATCAGAAGAAAAATTGGCAATTGAGTACCATGCTACATATTTTTCACCTCCCATGATGGATTGTATTTATAAATATAGAAGAAGTGGAATGATTCTGTACAATCCAAATGAAATGAAACTTTTTCTGGATTTTCTGATTTGTGGTTTCAAAAACAAACAAAAGCCACTTTAGCATTAGATTGTGTCATTTCTTTGGGGAAGCAGATTAATAATTCCTATCATCAGTGGCTAATGATAAGAAACAAGGAGGTAGAAAATGTACAGTGGCTGCAAAGTCACATTGAGTAGGGCAAAATATGACACTGGTATGGTAATAGTGACAGTAGTGGAAGATAATGACTTACCTATGGGAAAAAACAATTTAAGGACATGGTCTCAGAGGACTGTAAATGACCAGGTACCCTGCATTTTCATTCTGATAATGTACCAGTGGTTCACACAATCCAGTAACAGAGTTTTTGAAATGTATGAATTGATAGGAAAATATGTGCACAGCTGAAAAAGTGGAAGATTTCAGAAAACAACTTTTACCTTCCACCAATGTTCTAACATAAAATCACTTTGGATATGGGGAAGTTCTGTACTGAAGACAAAGAAACTTGATTTCATTATCAATACATTCCATGTATTGTGTCAAATTTAATTGAGTTTAAAAGTTACCTTAATTGAATTTTTTCTTAATTTAGGAAGTTGATCTCACTTAGAGAGTGATAACGTATGTCAAATCATTCCTTGAACTTTGGCACAGATTTGTTTTTTTAACTTCACTCACTTTGGCCCTGTCACGTGAATTAACGCATGCACACATTTTGCTGCCCATCTGCCCCAAGGCAACAATCACCCAGAGGCCTCGGTGTTCCGGGGAGGAGCCTATGCTCTATAAGAGTGTGTCTCCTTTCCGCCTTACCCTTTCTCTTCTGCTTCATAATGTGGCAAAAGCCCCTCCCTTTTCTTAAGTTTGGCATTTTGTGGTTGCTTTAGGACCGAGAGGGAATTTTTTCATCATCACTGATTGGCCTTTGTGATTATGTTTTTCGCCCTCTCCATACTTAATAGGGGGAGGTAGAGGTAAGTAATGTAAACCCAATGGGGCAAATGGTAATCAGAACTATGTTAATTGAGCATATGTAATGGAGGGTTCTGACCATAAGAGAAGGACAGAGCCGCTGGAGGTGTCTACTGTCTTGGGAAGGAACCCTCAATTCCAAGGGATCAGGCTTGTTAGCCTGAAGGAAATTGTGATCTAAGAGGTATGGAGTGAGACATAATCACTCCATACAAGGTCATAATCATTAATCCGGATATGGGTAGATATACCCATAAATTAATAGCATTTACCCACTAGAATGCCCCATAGTAGGTCATGTTAATATTGTATTGTTATGTTTATCAATCAAGTGGCCAGTGTTTTCCCCAACAGATGGTTGTCATCTGTTCCAGGGGTGGAATGGGTGGCAATTACATGAAAAGGGTTCAAAGGATCTGCATGGGTATGCTAGACTTTTACTTCTTAGGATCTACTGTGCCCATACAGAAGCTGAAGCATAAGCATTAGACAACCATTTGTGCAGCTGCATTTAAATATAACTTGTCCAATGTAAGGCAGGGTCACGATCTCTGTTTCTGTGATATATAGTGGATTTTATTTATTGTATGATGAACTTCAGTTGTCTACATTAATGCTGATATATACAGTGAGCTTCTTAACCACTGAGCCACCACAACCCCTTGTTAGCTGGAAGGCTGGCAAATTGGTAGTTCAAGATAATGCATGATGAATTGAGTGCCGGTCTCTGTCCCAGCTCTTGGGAACATGAAAGGAGCCTCATTTGGGTGTTCCCTGAGCAGAGTTTCTTCCACAAAAATCCTTTCAACCCAGAATAATTTTTGACACAAAATTGTTGTTGTTGTTGTTGTTAAGTGAGCAAAAATTGACCATCACAAGTTATGGTGGATGGTAACGCTGCAATCATGGTTAAAATAAGTTTAAGAAATTATACTGAAGCAAACAATACACCGATCCCATGCTCGATGGGACTGTATGGAGTGGAGGTGGTATTATACATGCTCCAACAGCGAAAGGATTTACGGAACTATGCACATATGTGGTATGCCTCAAAGGGTGGAGCAAGCAGTGACACCTTTTATGTATACATCTATAACATTTACATTCTGACTTTCATCCATTGACCTAAAAAAAACACCATACATGCTGTCAGGAAGCAAATTTATCATGAGTAAGACTTCTGCCCACAAGTGTTTGGTTCCTGGTTCTGAGCTGCCGCTATCTAGCTTAGCAACCTAGGATATTAGCTTAATGTAAATAAGATAGCACATAGCCAAGTAAACACTCCAGACATCTTCTGGTATTTTAAAAGTATGTTATAATCAAAGTAAGTTACAGAATAAAGTTTATCAAAAGTTCAGAAAGCAGATCATAGCAGAGAGAGTTTCTCTAATTGAGCAAGCTCAGTCCCCCCACTTCTGGTTTTCTGGCTTAAGCTCCTACATGTTGTCTCACTTCACAGTTCACCCTCAGAGAGAAGCATCTGATTAAGAGAGCATCTTGGCTCCTCACTCTGAGTTTTATCTCCTTACACATGATCCAACCCCTTGCTATTCCCCTAAAGGAATCCAGCCAATGACCATACAGTATAACATGTCCATCACAATTAGGTTTCATTTCATCCAATCCATGAGGCTAACATTTTTCAAATTCCAGTCCCTCTAAAGTATGTGCTATACAGGTAGCTCCTCCCATGGATGGAAATCTCCATCTTGGAAGGAGGCTGAACCAGGGCACAAATCCTACCCTGACACATGACTCACCTCCTTTGCAATTTATTCTCACAACAGCCCTTAAGGTCAGAATGAAAGCGCGGCGCCAAAATGGCCGCCGCGCCCTTTGCGGGGCCCCCCCCACAGGACAGAGAATCCGGGTAGTTAGGGGAGTGGCCAGCTCCCTTATAAAAGGGGTGGCCACGAGGCAGCCGAGCTGCCATTTTACCTCAGCGACGGAGCGGAGAAGTTTTTTCCCCTGTGTCTCCGTCGCTCGTTAGCTTACCGGGAAGCCTTTTGGTAGCGATTCTGCCTTGCCGGCTTCACTTTTTGCTTCGGTGGAGATGCCTTCGAAGAAGAAGGCAGCTTCGAGTTCAGCTCGCGCTGTTAGGAGGCGCAACCTAGGTCGGAGGACCGTGGTGCAGCCTCCTCAGCAACCACCTTTGCCAGCCCCGACCGGGGCCGGCGGAATGGGGTCTATTGCCCCTTGGACCGCTCGGATGGCGCTCCGGCCCGCGGCCCACGAGCGGTGGACGCCGCTCCTCCTCCTGCCCACTCCGTCGGGCCTATTCCTTTTGGGCCGCAGCCTCTCCCTGGGCCCTCTGGCCTTGGGGGGTGGGGCAGCCCCCTGCCTTGGCAGGTTTCTCCACCAGCTCTGCCGGGCTTCGGTGCTGGCCAATGGCCATATACGGGCCCTGGGGTGCAGGGACCTGTACCCGTGCCTGGATCAGGCGGGCCGGCCGGCCCTTTGCCCATGGTCAACGTGGACACCTTACTGGCCCGCATTGCGGCCCTGGAGGCGTCTTTGGCCCGGGCCAGTCAGGTGGGTGCCCCCTTCGGGGTTCCTTTGAGGCGCTGTCGGCAGCAGGACAACAGCTGGCGGGGAGGGTCGAGCTGCTGCAGGCGGGTCGCGCGGCTTCGGCCACTGCCTCGCAGCTCCCCAGCCAGCAACCTGGTGCGGGTCAAGCCCCGGTGATGAGCTCTAGGTCGGTCGTGAGCTCCGACGCCCCCAGTGGGCCGGAACCCCCGGTGGGGGCGGCCCGCGGGGGTGCAGCATGTGAGTATACGGTGCAAGCAAGTACATCTACACACATTCCCAATATAGGGGGGCCTTTCAATGGCCTTGGCCTCGCGCGGGTGGTGCGGGGGCCATGCTGTCGACGACCCACCCGGCGACAACAACTGCCACCTTGGGCAATGGGGTGGGCATTGGTCCTTACACTGCGGGGAATGTTCTGGGGGTGGCTGGGTTAGCTCAGGCCCCTTTTACTAGGCCGGCTGTCACCTTTTCGGCTTTGCCGACGGCAGGGTATTCCTTGCCATTGGGTGATCACTTGGCACAGGCTACTAGAAAAAAGATATGGCGAGGGGAGTACGTAGATATCTTCTCACTCCTGAACAGAGAGCCTACCAAGGAGGGAAGGGAGGGTCAGGATAAGAAGGACAAGGAGCAGGCACGCCGCCGTAAGCCGCCGCGTACCTGGGCCAACTGGCTCCCCGCTTATTTAATATACATGGCGGTATATTTGAGGGCGCGACCGGATTTAGCTATCCCCATGGTCCAATATTTGGACAACATATACAGGGCGATGGTTGATTTCCCGGGCCCCTCATGGCTAGCATATGATGAGGAATTCCGTATGAGGATTCCTCTCCACCCCGAGATGAGATGGGACGAGCCGTGCCAGAGACTGTGGCTCTTGTACATGACACCCACACGCCCTGCCCCGGGGGATAGATGCCATGGTGGACACGCGGTCCAGCGAGCGGCTCCAGCGCAGGTTACCCGCCAACCGGCGGGGCAGGGGGTTCCAGCCCGCATGCTGTGCTGGACTTTCTCGTCAAATGGTTCCTGCAATCGAGAGAATTGCAGGTATAAGCATGAGTGTCCCACATGTTCTGGCCCCCACGCAGCCTCTGCTTGTCCCAGGCCTGGGGGGCGCGAGGCAGAGGGAGGGGTGGACAGTGGGCTGGCAAAGCTGCCGCGGATGGAGCTGGTCCTCCAAAAGGCCCCCTCCCCAATTAAGGTGGACATGCTGGAGCGCTGGCTCGCATCGTACCCAAAGGGGGAGGACGGGGAGTATCTACTTCAAGGTTTTAAGCAGGGATTCCGTATCCCTTTTATGGGTGATGGGTCCCCTCAGGATGCTCCCAACCTTTTATCCCTCAGAGGAAGGGAGGAGGTGGCTGCGGCCAGCATTAAAAAGGAGTTAGACGCGGGCAGGGTCGCTGGACCTTTCCCCGCACCCCCTTTTCCCAATCTTAAGGTTTCACCACTGGGTTTGGTACCCAAAAAGTCCCTAGGTGAGTTTCGTCTTATTCATCATTTGTCCTACCCAGCCGGCCGATCGGTCAACGATGCTATCCCCGATGACCTTTGTTCAGTCGGGTATACATCGTTTGACCAGGCGTTGCGCATGGTGCGCGCGTGTGGCCCGGGTGCCCTGCTGGCCAAGTGTGACATTAAGTCAGCTTTTCGCCTCTTGCCGGTGCACCCGGGCGACTTGGAATTGCTGGGTTTTAAATTTAAGGGGGAATATTATTTCGATAAGGCCATGCCTTTTGGCTGCTCCATATCATGCTCGGCTTTCGAGCGTTTTAGTACCTTCCTAGAGTGGGCTTTTGTCCGCAGGTCAGGGTCCCGGTCTGTAGCCCATTACCTGGATGACTTTTTATTCGGGGGTAAACGGGGCTGGGACACGTGCGCACGTCTCCTTAACACATTTCAGACGCTAATGCAGGAACTTGGTGTCCCTTTAGCGCCCGAAAAGACCGAGGGCCCATCGACCAAGCTAGTATTCCTGGGGGTTGAGATTGACACAGTAGTGCAGGCTTCTAGGTTGCCGGGGGATAAGGTGTCCAGGATAGTGACCCTTATCTCGGAATTGCTGGCCAAGCGTAGGCATCCCTGAGGGAACTGCAGGTGCTCCATGGGCACCTTAATTTTGCCTGCAGGGTGGTCGCTCCGGGCAGGGCTTTTGCCCGGCGCTTATGTGACGCCATGGCAGGGTTATCCAGGCCCCACCACAGAGTCAGGCTTACCCGGGGTATCAGGGCAGACATGTTTGTCTGGTTGCAATTCCTGAGGGAGTTAATGGGGTCTCATTTGGAGGTCTGATCTCCTGGCATCCCCCAATTTCCAGATCCAGTCTGATGCCTCAGGATCCCTGGGTTACGGGATGTACTTCAATGGGAAGTGGGCCTATGGTGGGTGGCCACTGGCATGGGCAGGCACAGGTCGCCTGCGGGATCTCACATACCTGGAATTTTTTCCCATTCTGGGGGCTTTGATGCTATGGGGCGAACAGTGGGCAAATTCGGTGGTGCATTTCTGGTGTGACAATGCTGCCGTTGTACACATTGTCAATGCACAGACTTCCAAATCGCCCAGGGTTATGGCTCTAGTGCGCCATTTTGTGCTGCGCTGCCTGCGCCTCAACATCTTGTTCAGAGCCAGGCATGTCCCAGGGATTAATAATGATATTGCTGACGCTTTGTCCCGCCTGCAGATCTCCCGGTTCCGCGCCTTGGCCCCGGATGCGGAGGAATTTCCCTCGCCACTCCCGGACGAGATGTGGACTATTGGCAAGGAGAGGTGAACCGGGCGATTGGCCTGTCACTAGCGCCATGCACGCGTAAGGCGTATCAACAAGCATTCCATTTGTATAGGGCATTTGCTACTCAAATTCACTTGCCAGAGACCTGGCCGATTCCGGTGGACCATGTTCTGCGGTTCATGGTTCACCTGCATGCACAGGGCCTTGCACCTCGCACCATAGCATCCAGCTCTCGGCGTTGGCTTTTATGGCCAAAGTAGGGGGTCATGTGGATACCACCTCTGACTTCCGTGTGAGACATGTTTTGGAGGGGCGGGTGCGCGAGCGCGGGCATTGCCCGGACGACCGGCACCCTATTTCCCCAGGGGTTCTTACCCAGTTGGCCCGGGGCTGGCCAGGCCTCTGTTTTGATCATTATGAGGCAGCCCCTTTTCCATGCAGCCACAACGGTGGCATTTTTTGGAGCGCTCCGCGTCAGCGAACTCGTGATGCTGTCTAAGGCGGATGCAAGTGGTAGGGCACTGGAACTCGAAGATGTCTATGTTGCCAAAGACTGGGCACAGTTGAGGATACGCTCCTCTAAAACAGATCAGCATGGCGTAGGCAGTGGAGTAAGACTGCTACGGTGTTCTTTGGCAGACATCTGTCCGGTTGGTGCCCTACAGGAATTCCTGGCACTGCGTGGCATGCACCACGGCCCGTTTTTCTGTCACCGAGATGGGTCTCCCCTTACTAAATTTCAGTTTTGGAAGGTGACAGCCAGAGCCCTCACCAGGGTGGGCCTACCAGGTGCCCGTTATGGCACACATTCGTTCCGTATTGGTGCAGCCTCTACAGCAGCTGCGTTTGGGTACTCTGGGGCTGACATACGCAGCATGGGGAGGTGGGGCTCGCAGTGTTTTCTGTTTTATGTGCGCCCACTCCCGCCATGAGTACCAATCCAGTCACCTTACCGCCTTTTTTCTCAATTTTCTTACAGACCCTGGGTGTCGTATTACACCGGTGACAGTATGGCTGGTGGGCCACAGCTATGTGCGCAGGGCAGCGCGTTACGCTGCGGCGACAGAGTGGACCCCGACTGGGACTGGGTGACCACGCCAGTCTCGCAGGGCATGGTAAGCCTGGGATGTTATGGCGGGAGCTGCGGCCTTTCCTTTTTTCTGGCCTGGGTGCTGACCCGCCTGACATTCTAATCATACGCCTGGGGGGCAATGATTTGGGCCAGGTCACCGGCTTGTCGCTCAAGCATGCGATTTGCGAGGAACTCGCCTACTTGCATTATGTCTGGCCTGCCACAACCCTGTTTTGGTCGGACATTGTCCCGTGCCATTCTTACAGAGGGGGCGTTAACCTCCTGGCCCTTGACCGCGCTAGGTGCGCGGTCAATAAGGCGGTGGCGCGTTTTCTTACCACCAGGGCTTGGGGACGGGTCAGTCATCACCCCGATATTAGTCTACAAAATTATGACTTGTACGCAGGGGATGGGGTCCATCTGTCGCGAGGAGGTATGGACCTCCTGTTGGGCGATTGGCGAGCAGGCCTGTTGACCGAGCTGACGGTCTGGGGGGGGCGTCAGGTCTTCTTTGAAGCCCCTCCGTGTGGCGGGTAGCACTGGTAAGGTAAACAGTATGACCCACAAGTATCCGGCAGGTTCGCAATTGACTGGACAACACTAGACAGGAATAAATTAGTTAAACGTTGTCCGGTCAACGACGAACCAGGCGATGGGGTGATGACGATTGCTAACCAGCATGCATCACCCCTGTGATTTCACGGATACGCGTCAGAGGGTGGGGTCATGAGTTAGTTATTGACTACGGTCAATAATTTGTTTGTTGTCAACAAACAAATTGATACAAATCGATACATTGTAACCAATTGCCGTAGGCAATTTTGGGGTGGTACCTTACCAGTGTTACTTCGGCCTGCTTGCCTTAGGAATTATGATTGGTCGTTTTACCAATACAAATTTATAATTCGGACTAGGGCATTGAATCAATAAATGTGGCCCTATGCTGTTATCCACTTTCAATGTTGTCTGTGTCCGTTATTGGGGGGGTGCGCCTGCAATGCAAGCGCGGCGCCAAAATGGCCGCCGCGCCCTTTGCGGGCCCCCCCCACAGGACAGAGAATCCGGGTAGTTAGGGGCGTGGCCAGCTCCCTTATAAAAGGGGTGGCCACGAGGCAGCCGAGCTGCCATTTTACCTCAGCGACGGAGCGGAGAAGTTTTTTCCCCTCCACCCCCTCCCTAGTTAACAGTGTGATATTATGGTCGCTTCGGGGCCGGGTGGGAATTTTTGGTTGGGACCCATATTGGCTTCCGGGTCCTGGCTTTTTTGCCCATCCCACACTGTTGCTATGGTTTGATATAGGGGTCTTTCTGTGTTCCTACTGTTGACTTTGGTCACATTGGCGGGTAGCACTGGTAAGGTAAACAGTATGACCCACAAGTATCTGGCAGGTTCGCAATTGACTGGACAACACTAGACAGGAATAAATTAGTTAAACGTTGTCCGGTCAACGACGAACCAGGCGATGGGGTGATGACGATTGCTAACCAGCATGCATCACCCCTGTGATTTCACGGATACGCGTCAGAGGGTGGGGTCATGAGTTAGTTATTGACTACGGTCAATAATTTGTTTGTTGTCAACAAACAAATTGATACAAATCGATACATTGTAACCAATTGCCGTTGGCAATTTTGGGGTGGTACCTTACCAGTGTTACTTCGGCCTGCTTGCCTTAGGAATTATGATTGGTCGTTTTACCAATACAAATTTATAATTCGGACTAGGGCATTGAATCAATAAATGTGGCCCTATGCTGTTATCCACTTTTAATGTTGTCTGTGTCCGTTATTGGGGGGGTGCGCCTGCAATAGAGTGTGTGACTTGCCCAAGATCAACTGATATGTGTCATAGTTAAATTAAACCTGAAATCCAGATCTTTCAAGCCCTAGACTAACACTGTAACCATTACATGACAGTAGCTTCTTCAGGAAAGGTGGGGAAAGGACTGAGCAGTCATACATATGAAGTTTTAGAACTCTGAGGAGCATTTCAAGTTTGGGAGCAGTGTTTTGGGTGGGCCTACCTCAATATATAAATGTGTGGATGTTGGGGCTTGAGTCAAGAATAGATAAAGTATTATTAGCCCACTTTGAATAAAATTTGTATCCTTCATAAGCAAAGGGAGCACATTAACTCTGCCCTTGTCTGCTGTTAGAAAGGAAAGAGGCTGTTTATCTGTGTGAGTTCCCCAGTGAGCCAAAGGCAAAAATAAAACAAGACCAACAAACATGCAAGCAAAACAATAAACAGGGTCCTGACTTATGTGTAGAGTGTACATACTCTTCTTTAGACTGTCACTTTTGCATGATTAAAGTGAAAACAGAGGGAGACAGGCTAGCTCTCTCCTCTCATCCTATGTGAAAGGGAACATTTTCAGATTGAGCAAATACACTGAAGGGTGCATTTCTTTGATACTCGAAGCAAAGATTGAGGTGTGGCTTTCACCTCAGCTGGATCCTGCACAGATAATGTTATACCTATGATTTCCTGAGTATAATAAATAAAGACATGTTCTTAGTCATCTCATGCTATGTTTCAACTTATTTGAGGCGGTAGGAGGATAGTGGCACAAGGAGGAACTATCATTTCATAAAAGGATCGCGCGACGGCAAAATGGCCACCACACGCTTTGCTGGCCCTGCCCCTGAGGCAAGGGCACAGCATGGGAGAGGGGGGAGTGGCCAGCCATCCCTTTATAAGGGGTGGCTCGGCCAATGGCCCCCGCTCTTCAAATTTGGCTGGGCCCTGGGCGCGTTTGGCCGTGCCCAGCCGATTCCCCTTTGCAGTGCCGCGTGCTCGGGAGCGGTCTCGCGGTGCTGCTCTTCTTTTTTCGAGCCCCCTTTGGCTCGCGGCTCGGCTTCGGCCCTTTGCCAGGGAGCGGGCTTGGGCCATCTTCCTGACTCTCGCGCTGGCCTGTGCTCAGGCCGGCGCCTCTCCTGCCTTGCCCCTGCTCGAGTGGGGCATCGCTAGGCGCTATGGTGCCTCACAAGAAGGCATTGCCAGCTGGGCTTCCTGCTGCCCATCCGCAGCGTGCACCTTTGCAGGGTGCCGCGCCTCCTCAGACCTGGGAGCTGCAGGGCCTGCCGGGGGGCAAACCAGCTCCTGCCCACCCCACCCCCCCAGCCTGCTGCCCCCATTGCGGCACAAGTGCTTGTGCCCCCCCAGGGGTGGCATTAGGGGTGCCCCCCTGGGCAAGGGCCTGTGCCCCCTCCACCATTGTGGGGTGCTTCCCTGGGGCAGGGGCCTGCACCAATACAAGGGGTGCCTTTGGGGGTTGCCCCTCATGGGCAGGGGTCTGCACCCCCTCCACCTGTGGTGTGGGGTCTGCAAGGCCTGCCACCCATGGCATCGCTGGGGCCGGTGGGGCCTAGGTCCCTTGTTGACTGCTTTGTGGCCCTGGAAAGGGCCACTGGCCTACAATTGGGGGCTGCGGCCTATGGGCCATCCACTGCCCCGGGGGTTGTTCCTGGACCTCTTCCCCCGGCTTCAGGCAGCTGGTGGATGGCCAGGCTCGAGGCAGCCCTGCTGGCCCTGCCTACAAGCGGCCCATTGCCCGCTGGCCTCAGGGTGTCTTCACAGGTGCCTGGGTCCACGCCTGTATCTGATCCCACTGCTTCATCCGGGGCGGGAGGAGTGAGCTCAGTTTCGGTCATGAGCTCCGGCACCCCGACCCAGTCAGAACCCCCAGTGGGGGCGGCCGGGGGGTAGCATCTGGTGAGTATAATGGTCAAGCTAACTCCACACATGCACCCGCTGGTCCCGCTATGGCACACTTTCAGTGGCCATGGCCTGTTCAGCATGCCCCGGCGCCCGTTGTGCAGCCGGTATTCCCCGGGCCTTCTAATACCGGGAGTTGGGGGGCATCCTACCCGCCATTACTGCCTGGCATTTTGCTGGATGGCCCTTCACAGCCTTACTTGGCCTGGCCTTATGGCCCGCCGGCCACCACCAGCTACCACACGGTCCCTACCACTGCCTTGCCTACCGCCGGGGTAGTCCTGCCATTGGGTGACCACCTGCTCCCCGCTACCAGGGATAAGATCTGGTGCAGGGAGTATGTGTACCTGTTCAGTTTATTGAACAGGGAGCCCACCAAAGAGGAAAAAGAGAAGGAGGACGACAAGGGCAAGGAATTGTCCCGTCGCCACAAACCGCCGCATACTTGGGCTAACTGGTTGCCCGCCTACCTCATATACGCGGTGGTTTCTTTGAGGGCTCGTCCAGATTTGGCCATCCCATTGTTCCAATATCTCGATATTATTTATCAAGCGTATGTGGACTTCCTGGGCCTGGCATGGTTGGCATACGATGAGGAGTTTCCCTGCACCCGGAAATGCGTTGGGATGAGCCCAACCAGCTTCTTTGGTTGTATTATATGACCCGCCCGGCCATGGGTGACCGGTACCATTCCGGCCATGCTGTTCAATGGCCCGGCCTGGCACAATCTCCCCGCCAGACGGCAGGGCAGGGGGTTCCAGCCCGCCTGTTGTGTTGGAACTACTTGTCCGTGGCCAGGTGTGCCCGCAGACAGTGCAGGTTTAGGCACGAGTACATGATCTGTTCTGGCCCACACCTGGCCATGGCATGCACCAGGCCCACGGGATCTAGGGGGAGGGGTCCGGGCCAGCAGGGGACTGGCTGGAATAATGCCGACTCAGGGTCAGCTCCAAAAGGCCCCCTCCCCAATTAAGCTTGAGATTTTGGAGCAATGGCTGTGTGTCTACCCTAACCGGGCTGATGCTCAGTACATCTGGGCTGGTTTTTCATAGGGGTTTCACATTCCTTTTATGGGGCTGCGCTTGCCACAGGATGCTCCTAATCTGGTCTCTCTGTGGGGCATGGAACACGTTGCCTAGAGTAAAAATTTTAAGGAGATGCGCGAAGGCCGGGTGGCTGGCCCTTTCGATACACCTCTTTTTCCCAATTTTAAAGTTTCTCCCCCTAGTTTGGTTCCTAAAAAGGTTCCGGGTGAATTCCGTTTGATTCACCATTTATCTTACCTGGCTGGCAAATCTGTGAACGATGCCACACCGGACGAGCTTTGTTCTGTCTGGTACACATCGTTTGACCAGGTGCTCGCCATGGTCCGGACCTGCGGGCCAGGGGCATTCTTAGCCAAGTGTGACATCAAGTCGGCTTTCCGCCTCCTACCCGTCCACCCGGACAATTTTGAGTTGCTTGGTTTTCAATTTCTGGGACAATATTTTGTGGACAAGGCCATGCCCTTTGGGTGCTCTGTTTCTTGCTCGGCATTTGAGCGTTTCAGTTCATTCTTGCATTGGGCCTTCGTCTATCGCTCAGGGACTAAATCAGTTGCACACTACCTGGATGATTTTTTGTTTGGGGCTGCTGCCAACTCGGATGAGTGTGCACACCGGTTGGCCATTTTTCAGGAGCTTATGGCAGAATTGGGGGTGCCCTTGGCTCCTTAAATGACTGAAGGGCCCGCCACCACTTTAGTTTTTTCTAGGGATCGAGATTGACACTGTGGCCCAAACATCCAGGTTGCCCAGTGACAAGATTGACCACATCTCAGAGGCCATTCGGTCCCTATTGGCCAAGCATAAGGCATCACTACACAACCTTCAGGTGCTTCATGGGTACCTCAACTTTGCGTGCAGGGTCATTGCGCCCGCCCGGGCTTTTGCCAGGCGTTTATGCGATGCCATGGTTGGGTTATCCAGGAAGCACCACAGGGTTCAGTTGACTAAAGGCAACAGGGAGGACCTTAAGATGTGGTTGGTGTTCCTATCAGAATTCAATGGGGTTTCAATGTGGCATGCTGAGCGCATAGCAGCACCCGTTTTCCAGGTTCAGTCAGATGCGTCCGGAGCGTTTGGCTATGGTCTGTACTTTGATGGTCACTGGTCATACGGCAAGTGGCCTGAGTCTTGGCAGGGCAGGGATGTGCTCAGGGATCTTTCCTTCTTGGACTTTTTTTCCTATATTGGGTGCAATCCTGCTCTGGGGGGAATCATGGGCTAACTTGGTGGTTCATTTTTGGTGTGACAACGCGGCCGTTGTCCACATAGTGAATTCTCAGACGTCCCGTTCCCCCCGGGTCATGGCCCTTGTCCAACACTTTGTGTTGTGTGCATTGCACCTCAACATACTGTTTAAGGCCAGACACGTCCCGGGAATCAATAATGATATTGCCGATGCTTTGTCTCGCTTACAGATAGATCGGTTTCGGACTCTGGCGCCGGAGGCTGACGACCTGCCTTTGACACTCCCGGCCGAGATGTGGAGGTTTGGCGTGGAGAGGTGAACCAGACCATCGGTCTGTCGCTGGCTAGCAGCACCCGTAAGGCGTACGCTCTCATGCACAGAGCCTTTGAGGCGTTTTGCAACGAGGTTTCTCTCCCTATCTGTTGGCCTCTCCCTGTGGAACATATCTTACAGTTTATGGTACACCTCCACTCCCAAGGGTTGACACCTAGGACTATTGCGGGCCATTTCTCTGCATTGGCCTTTAATGCAAAGGTCAATGGCCTTTGCAGGCACACCCCCCCAATAACGGACACAGACAACATTGAAAGTGGATAACAGCAAAGGGCCACATTTATTGATTCAATGCCCTAGTCCGAATTATAAATTTGTATTGGTAAAACGACCAATCATAATTCCTAAGGCAAGCAGGCCGAAGTAACACTGGTAAGGTACCACCCCAAAATTGCCAACGGCAATTGGTTACAATGTATCAATTTGTATCAATTTGTTTGTCAACAACAAACAAATTGTTGACCGTAGTCAATAACTAACTCATGACCCCACCCTCTGACGCGTATCCGTGAAATCACAGGGGTGATGCATGCTGGTTAGCAATCATCATCACCCCATCGCCTGGTTCGTCGTTGACCGGACAACGTTTAACTACTTTATTCCTGTCTAGTGTTGTCCAGTCAATTGCGAACCTGCCGGATACTTGTGGGTCATACTGTTTACCTTACCAGTGCTACCCGCCCATGTGACCAAAGTCAACAGTAGGAACGAAGAAAGACCCCTATATCAAACCATAGCAACAGTGTGGGATGGGCAAAAAAGCCAGGACCCGAAGCCAATATGGGTCCCAACCAAAAATTCCCACCCGGCCCCGAAGCGACCATGATCACACTGTTAACTAGGGAGGGGGTGGAGGGGAAAAAACTTCTCCGCTCCGTCGCTGAGGCAAAATGGCAGCTCGGCTGCCTCGTGGCCACCCCTTTTATAAGGGAGCTGGCCACGCCCCTAACTACCCGGATTCTCTGTCCTGTGGGGGGGGGCCCGCAAAGTGCGCGGCGGCCATTTTGGCGCCGCGCTTGCATTCTGATGCCACTTCTGATTTCATGGTTCGTAGGGTTTTGGAGGGATGGACTCGTGAACGCGGTCCTCGCCCTGACTCCCGACGGCCTATTTCTCCAGATATTCTCCTGTGCCTGGCTGAGACTTGGCCTGCCGTTTGCAGGGATCAGTATGAGTCTAGCCTGTTTCATTCAGCCGCCATGTTGGCATTTTTCGGTGCCCTCAGGATTAGTGAGTTGGTGGTAGGGTCCCACGGTGATGCATCATGCAGGGCTCTGCAGCTGTCTGATGTGTCCCTGGACCAGGACTTGGTGCATCTTTTCATCTGTTTTTCCAAGTCCGATCAGCTCGGCAAAGGTAGCACGCTCACGCTTTACAGCTGTGATCACCCTCTTGTTTGCCCAGTACAGGCACTGGGGGCCTTTTTGGCCATCCATGGTAGCAAGCAGGGGGCTCTTTCCTGTCATCTGGATTCCTCCCCGTTGACCAGGTACCAGTTTTGGAGGGTTACTGGTACGGCATTGGCTAAGTTGGGACTTGTTGGGGTGTGTTTCGGGACCCATTCCTTCCGCATTGGGGCAGCATCCACTGTGTGTGGCAGATAGCACTGGTTAGGGGCAACTGCATTACTAATTAATAGGGCAAATCCACTTGGTTGGCCATAGGGAGAACAAGGTTAGCCAAACTTGTATGGCTAGCCAACTTACGTAGCAGCATAACATCTAGATTGGGTCAACAACACACTTCCACAGAAGCAGGTTGTTGACACAGGCCCACACCTGTTACCGCAATAACAAGAGGTGATGGGCATAATTAGGGCTTTAATTGGATTTGCCCCTTACCAGTGCTATTTTGGCCCGTTTGTTCCTTAACCTTTTGTTAAGGTAGTCCTATTTTGAATTTCAATAAAAGTGGTCCAATTTTCAATCCAATAAATGTGTCTGTGTCGTTATTGGCATGTGGGTACAGCAAGGAACGCATGGCGGCAAAATGGTCGCCGCACGCTTTGCTGCCCCTGCCCCTGAGGCACAGCACGGGAGAGGGGGGCGTGGCCGGCCATCCCTTTATAAGGGGTGGCTCGGCCAACGGCCCCCACTCTTCAAATTTGGCTGGGCCCCAGGCGCATTTGCCCACCACCCCCTCCCTTAGGTCACAGTGTGATTTATTTGGTCGCTTCGGGGCCTGGTGGGAATTTTTGCTTGAACCTGATTGGCACCTTGGTTCTTGGCTTTTTCGCCCACCCCACACTGTCACCGAGGGGTGACTTACGGGGTCTTCATCGTGACAACCTTTGGTCACTTTTGGCGGATAGCACTGGTTAGGGGCAACTGCATTACTAATTAATAGGGCAAATCCACTTGGTTGGCCATAGGGAGGACAAGGTTAGCCAAACTTGTATGGCCAGCCAGCTTACATAGCAGCGTAACATCTAGATTGGGTCGACAACACGCTTCCGCAGAAGCAGGTTGTTGACACAGGTCCACACCTGTTACCGCAGTAACAAGAGGTGATAGGCATAATTAGGGCTTTAATTGGATTTGTCCCTTACCAGTGCTATTTCGGCCCGTTTGTTCCTTAACCTTTTGTTAAGGTAGGCCTATTTTGAATTTCAATAAAAGTGGCCCAATTTTCAATCCAATAAACGTGTCCGTGTCGTTATTAGGGTGTGGATACAGCAATGTAGAATTCAACAGTAACCCAGAGAATCCTGAATCATAATACTGAAGCTCCAGCATGCCTAAGGCTTTCAGTTGTCCTTCGTGATTAAACATGTTGTTGGTGGACCTAAAATTACAGAATACCCTTGTTTTGTCTGCCATTATCATTGTTCATTTCCCATGCAAGGAGGAGCAAGAAATTTGTTCCATAACGGTTTAGTTCCCCACTCCAAGTGTACCCAATTAGCACCTCCTTGATTTCAAAACTATTTCGTGTCAAACCCCCATACATTTCTGACTTACAATATATAAATGTAAAAAGAAAAATGGCAATATATAAAAATTTGAAAAATGTCCAAATACAGTTGCAAAGCATTCCAAAATGTATATAAGTGTGCCTTAGTTAATGATAGTATGTGTGTATAAATGTACAAAGATGTGTTAATTTCTCCCCTGACAAACAATTGCCCAAATATGCATGATAACCTTGTGGCAATGATTACACTGCAAAACAATGATTTGTTGGGAATAGCACATGCGATTTACATGATATCGAGTGGTGCTGATTCCAACTCAGAATTTGCCTATCATGTATAGATTTTAAGTTATAGGTGTGCTATAGCTGTTCAAATGGTTGGTAATTGGGTAATGTTTTTTTTTACATGGGAACAGTATAACAGTTGCAGCTACCACTGTGCCTGCTGCCACCTCAGCTGAATCACATCCCCCTGGTGGCATGCATGTTCCAGCAGCAGCTGGGCTTATCTGGGCAAGTCAGTGAGCTGATGTCAGAAATAGGTATACAGTAGAACATAACGGAAAAACTCAGTTCCATGGAGCTCTTTGCTATGTTGGTTTTTTCGTTATGCTAAGCTAAAGGGAGATGCCCCAGATAAGGAACAAAAATGTTCATTATCCAGGGTTCCCATTGACCGGGTATACCCCGGTTACCAAAAAAACTCGCATAACGATTTTTTCCCATTATGCGCGGTATTGCAATTGCCTAATGAACGCTTCGCTATGTGATTTTTTTTGTTATACGAAGTATTTGTTATGCAAGGTACCACTGTATAAGGTGAGGTGGATCTTGGCTTGTCTCTAGTGCAAACTCATCTTATTGGATAGCACAGCTAGGCCATAGTGAGTCTTTATTGAGCTAAAGATGAGTAGGCGCAGCTGTGTTAATAAACTGGACAATCGTGTCTATATGCATAATTGGCTTAAGATCCTGACATCCTAGGCATAATCAGACTTCAGATTTGGATTCAGCTCACTTGATTTAGTATAGGACACATGGATTAGACCAAGTAACAGATAATATTTATTTTGTTGTGAATGTGATGCTGTATTAGCTCTCTACTTTAACTTTCTTTACTGAGTTGTCTTTGGAGGAAGGACAAGATAAAAATGTAGCAAACAAAAGTAGATATATTGGAAATTAGTTACATGATATGAAATGCAATTATATTGTAACTCTTTTCTTTCTTCACTAATGACTCCATTCACTTTCTAAAACGCTTGCTAAATTTTCAAAGGCAAAAATATAGCATTGGTAATTTCTATGACAGCACATTTTGGATATCATTCATTCATAGGGTCACAGGGTTACCATAAGTCAGAGGCCACTTGACAGCATGTGGCAACAACAACAATTTCTGTGACAACTGGGTTCACCTCCTCTGTTATGAATTTACCATTTTCAGCTCTCTGTTTGTAAAACTGTTACACTCAAAAACGACCTTATCGATGTAGTCTGGGTTCAGTGATATCTAACATGATCACTAAAAAGTTACAGAGATGATGAGATTTTAAATTCTTTAGATTTCTTCAGGTGAAAAAAAAAATTTTTTTGGGGGGGGGGGTACTGGGAAGAAGGTATATACTAATGGGATATGTAGCAACAGACTCAAAGACACAGCAATTGATTCCCCATTGTGCCTCCCAGGAGAAGAGCAAGTCAATTAACAGGGTCAAGGAAATTGTCAGTAAAGTGACATCTTATGAGAACAAAAGATAGATAATAGCTACCTTTCCTGATTTGGAGAAAATGACAGAATTAGCTATAATGGAATTTATGAGCAATATTAGCAATGAAGCAGTAAGTGCTATTTTAAATGTAAGCAAGCTAATTTTGTGCTTACTTTACTCTAAAGTAGAGGTAGAGAGCATGTGGTCCTACAAATGTTGTTGAACTACAATTGCCACCATCCCACACCACTGATTATGCTGTGATACTAATGGAGTCATTTTCTATTACATTCCTCAGCCCTCTTCTGAACACTGATGCAAGTTCTATACAATCTCCATTTATAAAACTTTAAAATTTCCTTGAGATCCCTCAACAACTTCTTCAATGCTTTTTCTAGAACAATACAAAGAGAAAGTTGGGAGTTTCACCAGCACAATTTACATTTCTTAAGGAGCAGTATGAAGTCAACCTTTAGTTGTGACAGTATTAAAGCAGGTATAAAAGAGAACATTATTTGCATGAGTTACAGGTAACATCCAATAAAAGAAGTCCCTGTTCATAGTTTTAAGAAGCCCTCTCAAAATATCAGATGTTTTAATGAGACACTTCCCCTGCTTCTCTGGAAAGATGCAGGAAAAGTGTAATTTCTCTCTCTCCTTGCCAATCATTGTAGTACTAGACTGGTTAAGGAGGGAGACTCCCCCCTCCCCCCTTATTGCCAGTTGCAACTGGAAGGCCACAGTTCTGATGTATTGTAAGCACAACCTATGGACCTGTTGTTAAAAACATGAAAGAATAAAGAAAAATTAAAAGGACAAACATTAGTGAACCTAGACCTTCTGCTTTTATTTAGGAAACTGTTATAATAATAATTTCATGTCAGAAATTATTCTGGGTTGAAAGGATTTTTTCTGGAGAAACTCCGCTCAGGGGACACCTGAATGAAGCTCCTTCCATGTCACCAATATCTTTTCCCACTGAAGTGGTTCCTATTGATCTACTTGCAATTTCTTGCTTTCAAAATGCTGGGTTGGCAGGAGCTGGGGCAGAGATGGGCACTCAAACCATGATGCTGTACTGGGTCTTGAACTGCCGACTTGCCGGCCTTCCAACTAACAAACAAGCTTCTTAACCACTGAGCCACCACAGCCCTTAGGAAAGTGTTAATAGTCATAGAATAGACTTTTCTCAAATTATTATTATTATTATTATTATTATTATTATTATTATTATTATTATTATTATTATTATTATTATTATTATTATTATTATTATTATTATTATTATTATTATTATTATTATTATTATTATTATTATTATTAACTATCATCCTGTTCCATGATTGGTCTTCTATGACAAAAATGTCTCTCCAAATCATGTCTCAGGAAACTAACATTGTTTCATAATAATCAGTTATCTTTAACTTTCAGATTGACCCTCAGTCCTTCTAATTTTTTTCGTATTCTCATGATCTTTCAACTGTTTCCATTGTCTGGATGATAATAAATGTTATAATTGGATAAAGTTATGTTTAAACAAATCTCATCCCTATCTGAAGGTAGATATTAATGAGGTTTGCAATCAAGTTGGCACAATTTTGCAAACATGGTACGCACCATTTTAACAGTGGCTAATTGGACCAAAACAGAGTTCCAAATTCAACTTGAATAGGTTAATGAAGACATTTGAGTAAATATTATTGTTAGCAATAAGAAGTGAGAGGAAAAGACTACTTTCTGCTAATTAAAAAAAGGCAATTATATCAATTTTGTTGTTTTCTTAACATACCTTGCGGTATACAAGAGAACACAAATATTTGTTGCTAGAAAACAATTATATAGACATGAGACTTACAGTGTGTGTGTGTTTTTTGTTTGTGATAAAGCTCAAAAATGCCAAAGAAGATTCTGTATGTTTGAAGAGAGGAGATGGTATAAAGGGAGAGTTAGAAGATGGAAAATGTTAACTTTGTTATTTTTACCAGGAGACCATCAGGAGTGGGGTAGATATTGTGAAATTTAAATTAAAAGACAATTATTTGGTCCATCTGTCCTCCACAGGCTCATGGAACTAATCCAAAAGCCAAAATCATGTTACTTACCTTCTGCTGTGTAACTTAAAGTTGCACATGATGTTGGAAAAGTCATATCCAGCCAAATATTCCAGTCATACAACTAATTATGCCACCACTTGTGCAACTAGTTCCTATGATTGGACTTGTGGACTGTCTGGGTGTAAAGCCGAATGAATTTCATAAGTATAATTACATAACCTTGCCCCCCAAAAAACCAAAAAAAAAAAACCCGCAGTAACCTGTAGCTCTGTACGTCTGAGGAAACATAAGAACTCATGAAGGTTATTTTAAGGTGGGACGCCTCGGCCCCCAACACCATCTCATCTGGCCTGCCGCTGCCTTTGCCACACCCAGAAGAGGGAGCAGGTGCATTTATGTCATCCATACAATGCGCCCGCACATATGCAAACACGCCTGTGACTGTCATAAATGCAGAAGTGGGCACATTTACATCAGCCACAAATGCATCCAGTTACGCTTCTGGGATGGCATGGTCTGATCTGCTCAGCTGTTCTGGGGACGTGGTCAGACCCACAGTGCAAAAAGTTTGCCCACTCCTGTTTTAAGGCATGGCTAATGCTGTTCAGAGAAGCACATGGCAGGGAAAAAGGATGTCACTGGTCTAACTAAAGTGTATAAGAATGCCTAAAGAAGCTTTTTTAATCCAACCATTATACTCAACTATGAAACTTTTAAATAATACACATAATTGAATGTGCAGTGAAATGTTATTGCAAGCAATCTGAAGTACAAGGTTTGTTTATTGACCTGTATGTATCTTTAGATTGAATTTTCAGGCCACTTGTATAGTTAATTTATACATTAATTTTGTAGCATTCCTAATCTATGAAAATCTCAGAGTTTCACGTTAATCTTAAATGCAATTCAAGTGATGATTAATTTTCTGTGTCTAAAACAGTATTGCTGAATTTATATAGCCTCTTATCCACTTACTTTTTTAGATGGGTAAATAGGTCAAGTCATGAATGCAGTAATTAAAATGTTTACGCATCATTTGAAGAGATTTCTGTGACCTTCCATGCGGGTTAAATTGTTATTCATCCAGATTCACTGTTGTTAATATGCTATAGCATGTACATCTTGGTACAACAGGGATCAAATGTATTATGCTTTCTTTGAGACTAAAGCCCTGCCCCCTTAGCATATTTATCTGCATGTAACTGCAGTGGCTCAAGTGGTTAAGACGCTGAAGACTGAAAAGTCAGAGTTCAATATCCGAGTACTGCATGATGGCATGAGCTCTCATCTCTGTCCTAGCTCCTGCCAACCTAGCAGTTCGAAAATGTCCACGGAAATGTCTGCAAACTCAGACAGTGCTGGCTCTTTGGCTATATACAAAGATGAGCACTAAACCCTAGAGTTGGATACAAATGACCTTTATCTTTACCTAAGAAGAATACAGTGATCTGGCTAACTGCAAGGCTGTAATGAGATGGAGAAGAGTTAATATGCTAAAGCTAAATTTCAGTGATGATTCTGAGATCCAAGAGTTAGGCAAGTGACCTGTTCTGGATGGAGCTATACTTCCCATGAAAAAGCACTTACATAACTGAGAGTACAGAGACTCAAGTTCAACGTGTAGTTGTTAGTTTTAAAGCCCTTGATAAGTGAAAGAGCTACTATCCTTGACATTTACCTGTCCAACCGCTAAGATCAGCAGTGTTGTTAGGCTTCTTGAAACATGAGCATTTGGTAAATAACAAACTAAATAAAAAATAGTTCAGCCAGCACTTGAAGCAAGCTTGAAGACTGTTACATATTATTCACACTTGGAGACATCTACTCTGATGGTGGCAGGGGAGACAGAGACACATCCGATTTCTTAATAATCATGTGATGGAGCTAGGAACTATGCACAGATCTCCAATTCAGGATACAGTGGAACCTCAGTTAACATAATTAATGCATTCTCGGGACCTTTCTTACAGTGAAAATTACTTTAACTGAATTTCCCATAGGAATGCTTTGAAAACCAAAATACATTAACCAAAATGCGGTTTTCCATAGGAATGAATTGAAAACCAATTAATACAATCAAAAATAATAATCTGTAAACTGAGACACTATTTACTATGGATTTCCTTTTGTTATGCAATTTTTATGTTAACCGAGCCATTTGTTAACCCTGGTTCCACTGTAGTCTTATGCAGGCATTCGTACAACATGTTTCCTCAGCAAAAACAAGAGGGAGGGAGGTTGTTTCTCCTACCAACTCCCTTTCTAATCCTGCTATGTTGCTATCCATGGAAGGGATAATAAGAAAATATACAATGCTCTTATAAATTCCAGCAGAGCTTTTTCTGTCCTGGAGGAGAAAAAAGCACGGTGTTAGCTTCAACTGGAATGTTGTTACACATTTCCACTGGCATAATGCCATTAGCATAACTTTCTGTTGCCACAACTTTGGCGCACCAAGTTAAACAACTGCTGCATGACAAGAAATGCCAATGCTCAATTCATCACTGATGGCAATTCATCAGTGATGGCAATTCATCACTGAAAGTTATGCCAGTGACACTATGCCAGTGGGTGTGAGTGATAGGATTCTTCCCCACTATTTCAAGAAAATGTATGGGGCATATGGAATCAAAGGTCTTATTTTCTTTTGTTAGCACTCTTTCCTGTCAACATACAATTCTTAAGATGTCATTTGCATCAGATTTGAGTGATAACTATCCTGAAGCACCAGTTGGCTTCCATAGAACTCATAGTTCTGATAAAAGTACAAGAGCCCTCATTAAAATTGTTTTCTCCACCATCCATGTTTGCACATACTCAATTACAACGTGAATACATTTTTTTTCCTAAATCCAAGAAAAAGGACCTAAAACTGTTTGAATAACTAAGTCAACACTTCCATTTTCAGATGAAACATAGAAACAAAATAAACAGGTAAGAATAATAAGCAATGAAGGAATAAGTACAGGCTCCATCTTTCTTTTTGAAGATAAATGTTGTCATATTTTCTTCCTTGTCTCTTCCTTATCATTATAGTTTTGTCTAGTGTCTTCTTCTCTAATTGTTGTAAGACAGTGTGACTGGCGCAGTGGTTAAACTGCTGTTCTGCAACCTTCTTAGGTCAGTAAATTGAGTAACCAGCATGTTGGAGGCAAAATGCTAATTAACTTGTGAACCGCCCAGAGAGTGCACTAAGCCTGATGGGGCGGCATATAAGTGTGATTGCTTTTGTTTTGCTTACGTATCCTTACTCAATTACAGTGCTCTCTCATCATTTTAGATAGGGAGAAGAAGCACTGGCACAGCTACTTTCCCATTCTCTTTAGCCATCCCAAGAATTGCTACCTTAACACACACTAGCTCTGCAGTTGCTGCTACCTGTTCTCTGCCTTTTTCTGAGAGTATGGATAAAGATTAGGCTCTCTGGCAAGCAAAGCAAAGCACCTGGTATATTTCTCCACAGATCTGGCAGGACCCAAATGCCTGTCTAATTCCAAATACCTCCCCCTTATTTGCAATGTGTGTCAAAATAGGATTGGAATTTTTTAAAAAATAAATTTATGTTGTACCATAAAAGCAGAGAGTCATGTGGTGTCTTTCAGGCAAAAAATAAAATAAAAATATAGCATGAACTCTCCTGGATTACAAGCCTCTTACTGAGTAAAAGCAGTGTTTTACCTAAGTACTGCATGATGGAATAAGCACCCATCTCTGTTCCAGCTTCTGCCAACCTAGCATTTTGAAAGCAAGAAATTGCAAATCGATCAATAGGGACCACTTTAGTGGGTAAAGGATCTAGGGAACATGAAAGAAGCCTAATTCGGGCATCCCCCTGAGTGGAGTTCCTCCAGCACAAACCCCCCCAAAAAACCTTTCAACCCAGAAAACACCTTTGTGTGCTTCTGACACGATTTAAAGAAAATTAAATTACTAGAATCCATGACAGTTACTGCTAAAATAATTCTCTTGCTTTAAATTTTGACACAAGAATCTTAGTAGCCACAATTATTTTTACACCTGCTACTCAGTTTCTGTAAAAGCAGCAGTTTTTAAAGCAAATCTGGCCCCTGTTCAAGATGAAAGTTGGACAAACAAATTCAAGAGGAACAAACACATTTCTAATTATTTAATTCAGTTTTGCTCAGTTTTGGAATCCTGAATTTAAAGTCCTGAGAAAAAGGCAGTAGAATTGGGATACCCACAGTGATGTGATTCTCCCACTACAATATAGTGTTCAGCTAGAAAGAGAAACAAAAAAAGAAAAGAATAAGACATACAATTCTGCTGACTGGTCACAAATCTTGCATGCATTTTCATATCTCAATAGATGATGCAAGACGTGATGAATGGAAGCATGAAAGGAAATCTATGTCTTTGATTTCTGTCACTTCACCCATTAGCCAGAAATAGAGCTGAAGCAATTAATTAAAGTTTGCAGAGAAGAATCAATCTCATTGGTCCACTAACTAATACTAGAATGTCATCAAGAGAAGAGATCAATGTATATTCATTTTGTCTTTACAGTGAAACTGCTATGGTATTTTGTAATTCTACCACCAAATGAAGAGAAGCCTATTAAAAAACAAAAGAGGGAGGGAGGGAGATAGAGATAGAAATTAACTTTCTGGCTTATGATAATATAACAAGAAGTTCAGGATGGAATCAAAAGTACAGAATAAAAGAGAAGGAAAAGTAAGAAAAGAAGGGAGAAGGCAGTCAGGCAGGTAAGAAGGGAAATGATATTTAGCAAAATAAATTAAAAGGTGTAGGAAGAACATGAAAAAAGTATTTCAACTGGGCTTTGGGGCAAGAATCAGCTTAACAATTTGCACACAGCAGAACACAATATATGAACAAAGGAGCAGTGATAACACTATCTAAACTTAGTGCCAGTTCAAATGGCAATAGTTAAAACAAAATTATTTTCCAACTCAGTTTCTAAACCAGCCATTTTAAATTATGACTTGTGTTCAGAAGAGATTAATGTGGTATTACAGGTAATTCCTGTACAATAAAGTCCTGTCCTTAATGACAGAATGGGACAGAAAAAGATGCATGTTGTAATTTTTCAAAGGTGATGTACATAAAAATGGGAGTATGAAAAGCTGTCTTATATATAAGAATGGTATAGGAGTGTGGTGTGAGAGTAAATCTGGACATGATTCTGTTCAAATAAAGTTATTGCTTAGAAACATTTTAAAACTCTCTAAATTGAAAGCTGAGAAAAGTTGAAAGTAATAGGAAAAATGAAAGACCAAATATGAGACGGGTTTATTTCAATATAAGAAGCCACATTCTTGAGTTTGCAAAGCTGAGTAGGATTGTTAATACAGGATCTTCTGGAGATGACCATCTCATAGGGCCATTCTATGCTGGAAGCAATTTGATTGCTCATAACAATTATTATGCAAAAGGTTATCCATGAAGTAGTAAGTCAAGCCTTTTCCCAACAGGTTAACTTTATCACTAACCATTTAATGTCACATTATTGTATAGTCCTGTCAGAACCAAATTCAAAGCAAGACAGCCCTTCTTGTTCCTTAGTTCTATTAAACATGGACCTTCTTCCAGATTAAAAGGTTCCCAAATGGAATAGGGATTGGGGAGATATCATGCAACTCATCTCTTTTCCTTATAAAATTAGCTTAAGGTGATGTTAGTGTTCCAACTGTGATTCTGAGGCAATTCCATGGCATAAAAATTACCTGATCAAAACCTCCATATGTACAAAATAAGCATTTAAGCTAATTGCTACTAAGAATACATCATCAAATCAAGGAGAATGATAATGATTTCTGCTTCAAACATTGTTATAACACTCCAGGTGAGCCACTTGAGTAGTTTTTCCTCCTTAACAGATCTTTCTTGATTAATATTCATCATCAGGCAGTTTAGACTGAATGTTTCATTGATTTCTCTAATCTTGTGGTTCCTATTTCTACAGGTTTATTCAATTAAATCTTATTGTTTTCTACTCTATTCTTCCAAATGAAAACTATTTGATAAAAAAAATCAGAATACAGTACAGTAAAACCCCTACTTACAAGAAAAAAGTCTGTTATGTAGGCTTTTGCTTAAATCGGTTTTTATATAACTCGAAGCAAACCCATAGGAAAACTTATTTTTTTACGTAAGTCGAAGCAAACCCACAGGAAAAATGAACTTTTTATGTAAATCGAAGCCAACCCATCAGGAAATGAATTTTTACATAACTCGAAGCAAAACCATAGGGAAAAGAATCTTTATGTAACTCGAAGCAAACCCATAAGAAGTTGTGTAAAATGGGACATGGTTTTAACACAAAATCATTATGTAAGTCGAAGTTTGTGTAACTCGAGGAATATGTAAGTCAGGATTTTACTGTATCACATATCTCAAAAAAGCAAGGTTTTGCAGTGGAATGAAAGTCTAAAAATGCATGAACAGCTAACCACATGTAATTGGTAACTGAGGGCAAGAATGCATTTCACCCCAAAATCATGTATTAATTATTGCATTTAAAATTTAAAATTTATTTTAACGTACACCATTAGTTCCCAGTGTGGGGCACACACACCACGGGGGAACTTCAATTCTCAGAAACCTAAATCAGTTTGGAAGCACTGATCTACACATACCTATGTAATATGCTAATATACTACTACACAGCTTTGTTTCCTGGAAGTAAAAATCCCTGCAAATGTTCTTGCTGCATGCCAACAACTGCAGTATAAGAGGTCACTCAACTGAATGTGGTCTGAACCTGGTTGCCATGCTCTGTTAATCATATCTTAGTTTAAGAAATAATTGTTTCATAAATTTCTGCCAATTGAGTTCTTTAGGCATATAAATTGGTAGTGTCTTGAAAAATAAAACCTGGAAGGTGCAGCAATGAATTCAGTTCTGTGAAACGGAAGCTTTGCCATAGGTGAGGATCAGTGAAATAATGAAAAACAAACAGAGGAGTTTATGATGAGAAGTACTGTGCACACCAAATGCCTGATAGTTCAAGTAATAAGGGATCTGGCTGCAGAGCCAGTAGTTAAGAGTTCAATTCCCCGCTAGGCATCTCAAAATAACTACCAGTCCCAGGGCATCCCAGAAGAAGGGAATGGTAACCTATTTCTGAGTTTTTTCAACTCAGAATTGACTTGATGCTGCACAATTTTTATTGTCATGAGAATTGGATGTTTGTAGAAAAGAACAAGAGTAGAAACAACAAACTGACTGCATTTAAGGCCCTTCCCTTTTCCTAAGTAGCTTTTTGGCCCCTCCAACATTTAATGAACTATGATCCACCCTGCTTGTTGTTTGTCTCCTTGACTAGGCATCATGACAACCATGGATGTTGGCAGCTTCAAACAAATGTGCTCTTCTGTGTCCAAACCAGTCCCTAAACGTTTTCGGATAATAAGTTCTTTTTATTTCCATGTCTCTTATTTATTTTAACAATGAATGATCAGTTGTAGGAAATTTTATTTCTAAATAAACAAAGAACTCTTCAAAGACATACCTTTGACTTTGCTGCAAAGCCTCTGTGCCTTTTTTCCAGGTAATAATTGCCTTAGGAGAAGCTTCTGGTTTACATTCAATTGTGACTTCACCTCCTATGTGAACAATTGACATTTTCTTCATGGGTTTTTTGGAAAAATCAGGGGCTGAAACTAAAAAAGAAGTAAAACAGAAAAATTGACCCTATGAATCTATGCCTAGAATGTCAGAGACACATACATTAAACTGCAATTCAATACAAAGAGTTAAATCCAAGACGAGTCCTTGCTATACTCAGATTGAATTCAACATGAAGTTAAGTACCACTGATTTATTTGGTTTCGTTTAGACAAAATTAATTCTTAGGGAGCAAGTCCCTTTAAACAAAATAGGTTACCTTTGAATAGACATTCATGCATGACTCTGAATCTCCATACTTGTAAATATATTTTTGGAATTCACTTTATAGCCATCCCCTGAATGTCTGTTTGGAGACCCATATGTCTAAGAATTATTTATTTATTTATTTATTTGCACACTCAAGTCTTCCCAGTTTAATTATTTCAAGACATCATTAACTTACCTATTACTCTTAACTCAGCATTGGAATAGATGGAGTCATATATATTTTCTGCAACACATTGATAAAGGCCAGAATCAGAGGTGTTCAGCATAGCTATAGTAAGAGTTCCATTTTCAATGTGAATTCTTTCCTTAAAATAATAGAGAAGATATTCTTAGCTATAGCTCTTTGGGGGTCTCATATCACATCTGTCCTCCAATGAACTTAATGGGGTGTGTTTGGCTTTCCTCCTCATTGGTCTGCAGTTTGGCTCCGCTTCTATTGGTCTAGAGAAGTGCTTCCCAACCTTTGGTTTTGGACTTCAATTCCCAGAAGCCTAAGTCACTTTCCCAAAGCCCTGATCAGCCAATATACTGACTTAGGCTTCTGGGCTGTGGGACATGTGCTCCAAGTTGGGAAACACTGGTCTAGAGGGTTCAGGGGGCGGTGGACCAGACTAGATAAGTTTTTTAAGGGACGTCATTGGATTAGGACATAGTGAGAAGAGTTCTTCTATGTTCTGAAACAGGAAAAGTCAAAAATTGATGGTGTGATGGTGATGGTGTTAGTTCGCCAGTTTGTGTTACGCAGCCTACACCTGAATGTGCTTTTTAGGGCCAGCCATGTACCAGGTATTAATAATGATATTGCCAATGCTTTATCCCGCCTGCAGATCCCCCGGTTCCGCGCCTTGGCTCCAGACGCAGAGGAATTCCCCTCGCCACTCCCGGCCGAGATTTGGACATTTGGCAAGGAGAGGTGAACCGGGCGATCAGCATGTCTTTGGCGCCCCGCACACATAAGGCGTATCACCATGCTTTCGTTCAATTTAGAACTTTTTGCGTGCAACTTCAGTTGCCCGAAGTGTGGCCTATTCCAGTGGAACTCCTGGACCGGGATGCTTTGCTCATGGTCACTCACGCTCTGGTGACCTCCAGACTAGACTACTGTAATGCGCTCTACATGGGGCTGCCCTTGATGACCATTCGGAGACTGCAGCTGGTCCAGAATGCCGCGGCCCGGGTGGTGATGGGGTGTGGACGTTATGCCCATGCCTCACCACTGCTTCGGGGGCTGCACTGGTTACCAGTTTGTCTCCGGGTGCAATTCAAGGTGCTGGTTTTGACCTTTAAAGCCCTACATGGTAGTGGGCCAGGGTATCTTAGAGACCGCATCGCCCTAAGTACATCTGTCCGTCCAACCAGAGCGGACCAGAGGGGCTCTCTAATTGTGCCAACAGCCAGGGGGCTCACCTCTCTGGCACAAGGAGGAGGGCCTTCTCCATGTCAACACCAGCCCTTTGGAACCTCCTGCCTGTGGAATTGCGTCTCCAGACGGAGTTGTTGCCCTTTAGGAAGGAACTAAAGACCTGGCTGGCAGGCCAAGTTTGGGGTGCAGGTGGGGAGGGGGGTACCGTTGGGTGGTTGGTATAGAGAAGTGTGCCTTCCCCCAAGGTCCCTTCGGTTCTTGCACACCTTTTAGGGGTGGTTTTTTTTTTATAAAAAAAACCTTTAACTTTTTTTAATGTGTCTTTTATGTATTTACTGTCTGCTATGTAAACTGCCCTCAGTTGGGTTGTACCTGAGTGGGCGGTATATAAGCGTGAAAAATAAATAAATAAATAAACAAAAATAAACAAGTTTTACAATTTATGGTTTATCTACACAGTCAGGGCCTCGCTCCCCGCACTATAGCATCCAGGCTGTCAGCACTGGCATTTGTGGCCTAGGTGAGCGGTTTTGCTGACACCATGAACGATTTCCGCATACAACATGTTTTGGAGGGGTGGACACGGGAACATGGACGCCACCCAGACACTCGCCACCCAATTTCTCCAGGGGTGCTTACCCACCTTGCACGAGGCTGGCATAACCTGTGTTTTGACAGGTATGAGGCGGCTCTTTTTCATGCGGCTACCACGGTGGCCTTCTTTGGAGCGCTCCGCATCAGTGAGTTGGTACTACTGTCTAAGGCGGATGCGACTCGTAGGGCACTGGAACTCAACGATGTCTATGTTTCTAATGAGTGGGCTCAGTTGAGGATACGGTCCTCAAAAGTTGATCAGCACGGCGTAGGCAGTGGTGTTAGACTGCTACGATGTTCCGTTGCAGACATCTGTCCGGTTGGTGCCCTACAGGAGTTCTTGGCAGTGCGTGGCACGCACCCTGGCCCGTTTTTCTGCCACCAAGATGGGTCTCCCCTTACTAAATTTCAATTTTGGAAGGTGACTGGTATGGCACTATCCAGTGTTGGCTTCCCAGGGGCTTGTTACTGCACCCATTCGTTTAGGATAGGTGCTGCTTCAACTGCGGCTGCATTTGGGTACTCTGAGGCTGATATATGCCGTATGGGAAGATGGGGATCTATGCGTTTTGCATTATATGTTCGCCCTCTTCAGGTATGAGTACCAGTTAAGTCACTGTTCCCTTTTTTCTCTTACAGACCCTGTATGTCCCCGCACACCGGTGGCAGTATGGCTGGTGGGCCACAGTTACGTGCACTGGGCAGCGCAGTATGCTGCGGCGACAGAGTGGGGAACCCAGCTTGGACTGCGTGCATCCGCATGCATACGTTGGTACGGTAAGCGTGGAATGAGATGGCGGGAACTGTTGCCATTCCTTTTCTCCATCAGGGATGCTGAACCGCCTGATGTCCTTGTACTGCACCTCGGGGGCAATGACCTCACTGGCCTTTCTTTAAAATTCACGATTTGCAGTGACCTAGCTTATTTGCATTATGTGTGGCTGGCCACAAGGCTGCTATGGTCGGACATCATACCGCGTCACGCTTACAGGGGAGATATTGACCTCTGTGCCCTTGACCGCGCTCGCCGCTCGGTGAACAGGTGTTGGCCAGTCAATTGGCAGACAAGGGTTTGGGGATGGTCATCCGATACCCCACCATTAGTTTACAAAATTATGATCTTTATGCAGGGGATGGGGTCCACCTGTCGGCTAGAAGTATGAACCTCTTTTTGGAAGATTTGCAAGCAGACCTGTTGACCGAGCTGACGGTCTGGGGGGGGGCGTGAGTCTTCATTGAAGCCTCCCCGTGTGGCGGGTAGCACTGGTAAGGTGCGGGTAGCACTGGTAAGGTAAATATTTATGACCCATAGGTATCCGGCAGGTTCGCAATTGACTGGCCAACACTTAGACAGGTACAGGTGTAATAACGTTGACCGGTCAATGATGAACCAGGCAAGGGGTGATGGCAGGAGCTTTTCAGCATGCATCACCCCGTGATTTGACGGATACATGTCAGAGGGTGGGGTCAGTAGATAGTTTATTGACTACAGTCAACAATTTGTTTGTGTCAACAAACAAATGGATACAAATGGATACATTGTAGCCAATTGCCATTGGCAATTTTGGGAGGAACCTTACCAGTGTTACTGCGGCCTGCTTGCCTTAAGAATTATAATTGGATGAGTACCAATTGAAAGTTATAATTCGGACTAGGGCATTATTCAATAAAAGTGGCCCAATGCCTTTATCCATATACCGGTGTCTGAGTCTTTCTTTGGGGGGTGCGCCTGCAAAGCACATTGGTTTCCTCAGCATTCTGGGTTTTCCTTGTGGGAATTTTCCTGTAGTACTGATCCATTCTAACCTCCTTTTGCTTAAAAATTTCATGGGAACACATCCTCAGGTTGTATGGCTCATACACAACAATCTCATTAACAACATTCCATTACTTATCCACAATTTTATTTCCATAGAACTGGCTAACAAAAATATCTTCTGTGTACTTGCTTCTACCTGCAGGATGTTCAGGGTTCCTGAAGGTAAATTCTATGTACATTATGCCCTCTTCACTCACCTGTGAATTTAAGGCACTATAACAAAAAGCATTTCATTTCATATGCTCAAGTGACAAGCTTTCTCACATGATTTTTAAAAAAGTTACATGTGCAGTGTGGCAAGTTTTGATTCACAAGCAAAATAATAGTCAAATGATGAAGTGAATACTCTGTAGAAACTCAAGCCAAGAATTAGCTTGAATGAATGACAACCTACTCACGGTTAAGGACAGAAATGAATGCCACATCAGTGTAGTGATAGGTATGTCAGACTAGAACTCAGAAGATCTGAATTTAAACCAGGGGTGGCCAAGCTTTTTACACCATGGGCCTGACTGTGCTCCTGGACAGCTGAGTGAGCTGTTGTAAATGTGCCCACTTCTGCGTTTACGACAGCCACGTGTGTGTTTATGCATGCATGGGTGCATTTTATGCCTGCTTCACTTCTGGGTGCAGTGGAAACGGTGACAGGCCAGATGGAATGGTGTTGTTGGCCGGGTTTGGCCCACGGGCTGTATGTTGGGAACCACTGATTTAAACCTTTGTTTTACATGAAATTTTCTGGGTAACCTTGAGCCTGCTGTACTCTTTGCCTGGACTAAACCACAGGGTTGTTGTGGGAATAATGTTGGAAGAAGAGCACAGTATGCTGTCCTGAACAAATAGGAAGGCAGGACACTATATAAATGTAATAAGTGAATCCACTCAAACAATGGGATTTAATTCTCTCCTCTTTTACTCTGTGCTGTGGAGGATCCCTGCATATCAACCCACTTGTTACCACAGATGGAAACCTTTCTGTTACCAGGGAAATTTAAAGGTTGCTTATATGGTCTTTTTGGAGTAGGCTGAATCAGGCTAAATAGGATCAATAGGTGGTCTGGTATGACCTTAGATGCAATCTTCACATCCAAATGGCATAAGGACCTCAAGCAACCTTATTTGATCCATAGCAGCCTGATGTCAATTTGCCAGTATCGTAGGGTGGCTTAAGAAGAGAGCCACTTTAATATTTTGGCAAATTACATACTTCTTCAGCTCCATGGAGGGGCAGAGGAAGTGAAGAGTTATTTAACAGCACAGATACACTATATCACTTTAAAAAAATAAACCACTTCCAGAAGTGGGAAGTGACAGGAGGAATTAATGAAGGGGACTTTTATTTGCTTTTTTTGTATAGGTCCAGGCAAGAACCTGCCCACATCCGAAATGGGTTGCTATAATTCATTTTTTTAAACTGCCTCTTGATGGAATTTAGAAAGTGTTAAATTTCCCAGTATCTTTGTTCTTAAATTACTTAATGATATGGCAAATTCAAAGAAAAGGATCCCCTTTCATTAATTTTCCTGTGATCTCATGTGTTGGAAATGAATCCTCTGACGGCTCAAATTTCTGTTGGTTTCTATAGGGTCACATAGTAACTGAACTAAAAGCCAGAAATAAAAAGGTAAGAAACAACAAATTGTTTTAAAATGGAGAACAAAAAATATTATGTTTTATAAAAAGGTTTTATGAAAGTTCCAGTACTCAGACAAAATGCAAGAGAAGTTACACACCATGTGCATGCTTTTCTATGCATAAAAATAGCTTTTTTCACAAACAGTGGCGAAACAAAAAAACTACACAAAACCTGTTACTCTTGTTCAGCAGAGAGAAACCTTTTTGACATTGTTCATTCTTACTTTTGAGTAATTAATATTTGAAGATTTACATCTCTGCTGTAGAGAGTATATTTTGAAATGCATCCCTATGGGTTGCGCACCACATCCTCTGTGGTGATATGCCCTTAAAAGAATTATGTATAACACCATCTGGTCCTATCAATAGCTCTCTTTTCTCTCTTTTACATCTTTGCCTTATTTTTAGTTCTCATATATTTCCTAGGATAGCTTGTAGTCCAAATGGGGACTTCACCATCACCTTTGGGTTTTTCATGCCCTTGTATCCAGTTCACAAGCCACCTATATATATTATTTTCTGTTCACAAGTCTGCTATGTATATACTTTGCCAGTGTCACTTTGACCTGTTATCCTCTGCTTTGAATAGTGCCTAGGCACACCTTGATAACTTTCAGATCACACTAGCTGTCAAATTTTCTGGCGATGAATCATATGGGATTCAGATTACTAACATGTCAAGAAATACAATTTTTGCATCAACATGTACACTGATGTGAGTCTCAAATGGTTATCCCTTGCAGTTATATTCAGTTATAATCAGTGATGGGCTCCAAAAATTTTTTACTACCACACTGTAGGTGTGGTATGGTGGGTATGGCCAGGGGAAAGCCCTGTGTTGCACCCAAATTAGGACTATATTATTTCAAAACTTAGGTGGGCGGGGCCAGCCAGAATTTCTGCTACCAGTTCTGGCGAACTGGTGTGAACCTGCTGATGCCCACCACTGGTTATAAAATATACTTAGCAGGCAGATACAACTTCCAATTTACCAAAACTGCACATGAGGTTTCTGGGAGTCCTTCAACTCTTTTCAAACAAAGGGAGGGTAAATTCAGAAAATCATCACAATAAAACTAGATTCAATTACACAGATTTTGAACTGGAAACCAAACAGGTCTTACCTCCGATGTGAGTGGTTGACCATTTTTAAACCAGGTGTATGATGGCTTTGGTTTTCCAGTTGCTTTACATTCCCAAACCAAATTATCATAAATAGAGAGATAGGCATTCTCAAGGCTTTTACTCCATTCAGGAAGAGCTGTATCAACATACAGAGAGTTACCATAGTTATTAATACAACCAACTTCATGTGGAAATATTGTGGCTTGGCCCCAGATTTAGATACGTTTACTAGAATTCAGTGGTACTTAAAGAGATAATGGCCAAAACTACACCGCCCCCCCCCCGCCACACACACACACAGGTTTCATGAGTTTGTATGTAAGACTACATCTGACTTTGCTGGTTTTGATAAAAGGGATAGTCCAAGAGAATGCATCCTTCTTACCTGTTAGATGACAAACTCAGACATAGTGAAGGGTTTGGGGATGACTGATATTTGGTGGCAGCACAGAGCAGGTAGAAGAGAGTGATTTAGTGGCAACCAGCAAGATAGGGAGTTTGTGACTGGAACAAATTGTGGTGTAATTCCAACCTTGTATACTCTGCTTCTGGAAATTTTTATAATTGTTTTCCAGAATCTAGGCATTTATAAGGATTTGCTGAGGGTGTGTTTTCCAGAAACTTGCAATTATTATTTCTTCATTAAATTTTAGATAAAAAGAAAAAAAGGAAACATTTGCTGAAGAATAATAGGGCCACATATTGACCAAGCCTGATGTAGAACAACTTCAGGTTTGCTTACCATATATAAACAGTTGGCCTCTTGCAACATTCCTTCCCCGAATATTTTCAGTGATACATTCATAAGATGCTTCATCCTCCTGCTGAAAATTTGGGATTTCCAAGATTCCTTTGGAAGTGCTGATTTTTTTTGCCAATGGCCTGCCATCTGATCTTCTCCAGCTGATACTGGGAACTGGACTAGTTGAATACAAGTTTTTAGGGGAAATGAGAGCTCAGTGAATCTTTGTGTACAGTATAAATAAATGAGATACAAAACATTTAGGCAATGCAGGGGTGAGAAATACATGGCCCAAACTGTGCCACTTCATTTTGGCAGGAAATGGGGGGACGGGACCTCTTTTAAACCAAGGAAGGAAAATCCTCAAGTCCTCTTTAACACTTGTTTTCCTTGTCTATAAATGAATTTTAATGATCTGGATTAGATTTAGCTCAATTTGTCCTTCTGTAAACAGTAAGGTGACCATTACTGAATCACCAGAAAGTGGGACAGGCACCAACAAGACAAAGAAATGGAGAACAAAAATCACTCCAAAAGAGGGCAGTTACAGTGAAAAAGGAGGAAATGTTTGTTTTCAAAGTTTATGAACTAATTTAATTTAACAGATGATGATATGTCACAATTATCTGCTATAGGTAGAATTGTAGCATAAAACTCACTATAGAGCCAAAGACTGACTGTGACTGCTCCCCATATTGACTACAAGGTGAATTGCAAACTAAATCAAGAAACCATAGTACAGTATTTAATATTCTTCTGCAGCCCACTAAATACAAATGTAACTTGAAATTAATACTTACTTTCTTCAATATTTTTATTTCAATATTTCAGTCTCATTAAAATAATTTAGTATTGAGCCATGAAGATCCACTATTGTCCACTGAGAATTGTTATTTACAAACAACACTTTAGTTTCAATTCACTCAATAATAATTATTCCTTGTATGAAAAGCATTGCAAAACAAACTGAATTCCCTAAGAAGAAGGGAGTCCAGTTAAAATTCAGGCCAATGATTAGGCTAGTGTAGGATTTTTCAATCTTTTAAAGCCGGGGGTCGGGTCACACTCCCACACACAGCTTCAGGGCCAGACTATCATTTTGCCCTTCCTTCTCTACATGACACTTCCGGGTGTGGTGGAGGTGGTGGGGGCCACATGAAATGGCACTGTAGGCCACATCCAGCCCACAGGCCACAGGTTGAGAATCCCTGGGCTAATGTATGGTGAAATTCTGAACGACAACATAGTGGTAAAGTAATTCTAGTCTGAAGCTGGTATTAGTCTTCCTATTACTCTGGGATTAACCTGTAGCTCCAAGAGAGCTAGAGGGAGAGAGAAAGAGAGAGAGAGGCCAAAAATATATTGAAATGTACACTTTTGGTTTAGGTTTTCTTTGGGTACACGGAATAATGGGAGGCATAACAAGCAATGAGGAGGTATGCTAGATCATATAAAAAGCCTATGTAAGCCATCATTCTGTTCTCCCACTGATATTTCTTTTTAGAGAGAACATGAATGCTCTCCAGTTAATATTTTTTCTACTACTAATATTGAAATGGAAGCAACCTCTAACACTTAGAGGCAAACACAGCCATGATGATTATGAGACACCCATATTTTCTTCCTCTACATATTTTCTAAACCTCTTTTAAAGCAAAATCAATATATCTTGAGGAAGCAGATATCACTGTTTTGAGGAAATGCTTCTTTTTATCTTGTGTTTTTCTCCCATAATTCTACTTCATTGAATGGCACTGGGATTTGATAAAAGAAGAGGAAAAAACATCCCCATGTCACTCCCCTATAGGTAAATTTGTATTCACTAAGTTGACTTCACTAGACTTTTTTCCTCATCTAAAAAGCACCATGGATTACTCTTAGCAACAGACAAATATTTCACCTCTTCTGACTCTGAGGTGTATCATCCAATACTCAAATAGAAAAAAATGTTGGAGACATGGCAGTGCAAATGAGGCTGCAGAAGAGTTTTATTTTTCCTTACTGTGGAGGAGCATATGCTAAAAGAACTAACATCTGACATTAATATGAGGTTATTTTTTCAGATTTATTTATTTTTGTTCTACTTTTCTGCATCTAACTGGAAAGAGGATTTAACAAGGCTATGGAGAAATGTATCTGATGTTCTACATTCATTTTTATTTGCTGTGTTTTGTGTGCTATTTGTTGATCCACATTGGAAAGTCTCTCTAACATACTAACTAGGTCAGTGGTGGTGAACCTAACGCATGCGTGCCTGAGGTGGCACTCACAGCCCTCTCTGTGGGCATGCACATCATCACCCCAGTACAGAGTTTGCCTCACCCCTCTTCCCAGCAGCCCAATGGGAGTGCTTCCTTCCTCCCCCCAGCACAGAGTTCACCCCACCCCTCTGTTTGGGCACTCAATCTCTAAAAGGTTCATCATCACTGGACTAGGTCATATAGGTCTTGAATGGTATCTATTGCTATGAAGTGGCAGCAGCTTTCTGTAAAAAAAGGCCAGAGATTTCAAACCAAAATCTGTCATCAGACAAGGAATCTGACAACATTCAGCATTGGATTGTTAAACAACGACATTAGTCCCGGCAAAATGTCCATTCTTGATTAAAATAAACATAAGTACTTGTACCTTGATGACCCAGTTGTCATACTGATATCCAATATCAAAGAGGTTAAAATGTTAAATGTATACTTAAATGCATTGCATAAGAAGAGTTCAGTTTTAGAATACCAGCCCAAAGAACTTTGGGTAAGTTTTGCAATTTATATTCTAGATTACCAATTTCTGAATGCAGCTATTCCTGTGACAAATAATATAGTATATATTGTTAGAGTGACAACAGATACATCATGGTCATAGGTCATGATGACAAGGATTGATGTGCACTGTGGCTTGAAGAATATTGAAGGAAGCTGGTTGCTCATGCCTGAAATCAGGAATTTCTTAGTGCTGTTGCTTTTAAAAAATCATTTGGCTGGAACAATGTGGCACTGTTTCAGATAATTTCTAGTCCAGAACTATGGCACTGGTAATAATGAAGAAGGCTCAATAAATATCATCTTGGTTATATTGGTGAACGAAAAACACAAGAGTTTTCCCAGGAGTTTTCAACCTTTTAAAGATGGGGTCCGTGTCTCACTCCTTCAGACAGCTTTGGGGGCTGGATGGCCATTTTGCCCTTCCTCCACCACATGGCACTTCCTGGTGTGATGGAGGCTGCGGGGGCCACATGAAGTGGTGCCATAGGCTGCAGGTTGAGGATCCCTGCTTTATCCTAAAGAATGCAAAGCAGCTGGATTTTTAGCTTTGCAGGCGCAGCCCCCACAAAGGACTCAGACACTGGTATAAGTGGATAACGGCATTGGGCCACATTTATTGATTCATGTCCTAGTCCGAATTATAAATTTCAATTGGCACTCAGCCAATTATAATTCTTAAGGCAAGCAGGCCGCAGTAACACTGGTAAGGTTCCTCCCAAATTGCCAGCAGCAATTGGCTACAATGTATCCATTTGTATCAATTCGTTTGTTTACAACAAACAAATTGTTGACCGTAGTCAATAATCTATCTACTGACCCCACCCTCTGACGTGTATCTGTAAAATCACGGGGTGATGCATACTGGAGAGCTCCTGCCCTCACCCCATTGCCTGGTTCGTCGTTGACCAGTCAACGTTAACAAACTTGTACCTATCTAGTGTTGGCCAGTCAATTGCGAACCTGCCGGATACCTGTGGGTCATCAATCTTTACCTTACCAGTGCTACCCGCCCATGTGACCAAAGTCAAGAGCAAACAAACCCCTGTATCAAACCGTAGCAACAGTGTGGGATGGGCAAAAAAGCCAGAACCAGGAAGCCAATTGTAGGTTCCAGCCAAAAATTCCCACCCGGCCCCGAAGCGACCAAATAATCACACTGTTCACTAGGCAGGGGGTGGAGGGAAAAACTTCTCCTCTCCGTCGCTTTTCTAAAATGGCAGCTCAGCTGCCTTGTGGCCACCCCTTTTATAAGGGAGTGGCCACGCCCCCTAACTAACCCGTATGTCTGCGTCCAGGTGGGGGCCCCCCGCAAAGAGCGCGGTGGCCATTTTGGCACCGCGCTTTCATTGCAGGCGCACCCCCCAACAAAGGACTCAGACTCCGGTATAAGTGGATAACGGCATTGGGCCACATTTATTGATTCATGCCCTAGTCCGAATTATAAATTTCAAGTGGCACTCAGCCAATTATAATTCTTAAGGCAAGCAGGCCGCAGTAACACTGGTAACGTTCCCCCCAAATTGTCAATGGCAATTGGCTACAATGTATCCATTTGTATCAATTCATTTGTTTACAACAAACAAATTGTTGACCGTAGTCAATAATCTATCTACTGACCCCACCCTCTGACGTGTATCCGTAAATGGGATGATGCATGCTGGAGAGCTCCTGCCCTCACCCCATTGCCTGGTTCGTCGTTGACCGGTCAACGTTAACAAACTTGTACCTATCTAGTGTTGGCCAGTCAATTGCGAACCTGCCGGATACCTGTGGGTCATCAATCTTTACCTTACCAGTGCTACCCGCCACACAGGGAGGCATCCATGATGACTCACCGCCCCCCCCCCCAAGACCATCAGCTCGGTCACCAGGCCTGCTTGCATCACACCCAGAACGAGGTACATACCTCCAGCCGACAGGTGGACCCCTTCGCCTGCTTACCAGCAAAAATTTTTGTATAAGCCGGTGTCTTGGCACAATGTTAGACCAAAGCAACCGTATGTAAGCCATACGTGACAGAAATTGCCAGGTCACAGCCCCTCGACGGTTAAGTAACAGCAGCTATCTGTATAAGATCAATGCCGCCGAGGTGCTTGTAAAACATTGGGCGGTCCAGCATCCCTGCTAAACCGCAGGAATGGCCACAGTTCCCGACCCCATGTGCCGCACCTACCATACCATCGCATACGTGTGGATGCACACAGCCCAGTCGGGGTCCACTCTCTGTCGCTACAGCATATACTGCTGCCCAGTGTACATAGCCGCGGCCCACCAGCCCCCTGCCACCGGTGTGTTGAGACCCCTAGGATCTGTAAAAGAGGAGAAAAGGGTAAGGACATAACAGGTACTCGTACAGTGAGGGGACGTACATATCAGAAATTGCGCGTACAGGCATATCCACCTCCGAGTACCCTACATGCAGTCGCGACCAATGCGACGCCTATCTTAAGAAAATTGGGTGCCAAAACGGGCCCCACACCGCGGACGCGGCACCGTCATCCCCAGGTACTGTAATATGGTAAGCGTAGACCCATCCCGGTGGCAGAAAACAGGCTGGGGTGCACGGCAGGCACTGTCAAAATTATGTAGGGCACCAACCGGACAGATGTCTCAAAAACTTCGTAGCAGTATACACCACTGCCTACACCGTGCTGAATAACCTGTGAGGACCGTATCCCCACTCGAGCCCACTCATACGTGACAGAGACATCGTCGAGTTCCAGTGCCCTACGAGACACATCCGCCTTACACCTGTGGCACCAACTCTGGCACCCACTACTGATGCGGAGCGCTCCAAAAAGGCTACCGTAGTAGCTGCGTGGGCAAGAGCCACCTCACACCCATCTGCACATAAGTAATGCCAGCCTCGTGCAAGGTGGGTCAGAAAATCCGGGAACAGGAGTAACGTGTGTAAGGGCGGCGGACACGTTCCCGTGTCCACCCCTCCCAAACACGACGCATGATGCATAGTGATACGCCTTACGTGTGCGAGGTGCGAATGACATGTCCAGTTCCCTTCTCCGCGTCAAACGTCCAGCCATCAGCCAAAAGTGGCAAGTTAAAACCCTGTACTTCCAGAGTATGGTACGGAACCAGGCGATCTGCAGGTGGTGGAAAGCAACAGTAATGTCATTATAAATACCTAGAACATGTCTGGCCTAGAACGGCACATTTAGGCGTAGGCTTCTCAAAGGAATAGACGAACAAATGTCCTGACCCCGGGGGATTCGCATGTCTGGGTGTTGACAATGTGCACCACTGCCGCATTGTCACACTGAAAGTGGACCACTGAGTAGGCCCACTCCTTGCACCATAGTATCAGTGCTCTCCAAATTGGGAAATGCACCCACCCTCGGAGCAAACCCCATAAGTCCTGGAGCCGGAAGTATCCGGCCGTACTTGAAATCCAGGGCAGACCATCAGGTCTGATACCCAAGAAGAGACCCCCCAAACCCAGGAGGAATGTGAGCCAGACCGGACCAATGAAGGTGGCCATAAATTAACTGCAGCTCACGAGGGCACACTTTATGTTTGGCAAGCAATGCCAAACTTGCCCCGGAGATCCAAGCCACCATACGTATGGTTAACCTGGATGCCCGAGTGACAGAGTCGAGTCAGAAATGTGAGCTTAGTAGATGGGACCTCGGTCTATTCAGGAGCCAAGGAGACACCCAGTTCCCACCTGAGTGTCTGAATGGTAATGAGGAGACGCGGGCGCGTGTCCAAGCCCCGTTCACCCCCGAACCAAAAGTCGTCGAGGTAATGGGCTAGAGACCGAGACCCCGACCTGTGAGCGAATGGCCACTGAGTGAAGTCCCCAATCGGTCTAGTGCTGAACCTGAATTAACTCAGTCAGAAGGGGGTTGGCCTTATCTAAGTAAAATTCCCCTCGGAACCCAAAAAACCCAATAGGTCTAAATCATTGGGTGCACTGGCCATAATCTAAAAGCCTAGTGCATATCACACCGTGCCAAAACAGCACCCTAACTGTGTGAGCGTGCCCCACAGTAGCCAACCCAACTGCGAGCACCTGAGTGAACAAGGTCATCAAGAATGGCATCCCTGAATGGGGAACCCAGAGGGTAAGCTGAATGGAGGCTTAAAGGACATTCCCCATAGTATAGCTCCATATGAGCTCATGGGGGAGACGTTCGACTTAGGAAAGATAGGTCCAAGAAGGGCCCCCGCTACTCCCATGGCCCCAACTCCCTCAGCGGTGGACAGTGGAGCCCCCTCTTCGTTACCTTGCAAGGGAACCAGATTAGTATTATCCTGGGACCCTAACACCCCTGAATGGATATAAAAGCCTCCATAGAAAACCCACCAGCAGGTATCCCGCCCAATTCCTTTTGGGATGAAATGAGTGCCATCTCTCCAGGCTGATTATAACCATTGGGGCGGGGGGGGGGGCTTATGACAAGGTTAGTTGCTTCAGACGGAGCTCTGATCGCCCCTGTGCACCCCTACCTCTGCCCCGAAACCCACCATCCCGCGGGTGCGCAGAGGCAGCGTGAGGGCCAGCGCAAAAGGGGACACGAAGTCGGTAACGACCGTGGTGCCTAGTACAGCATCAGCAGCTGAGCGGGCCGAACATAGCAGACGGGCTGGAACCCCCGGCCCGACCAGTTAGCGTGGAGCCTGTGTCTGATCAGCCCGCTGCTCCGCAGGACCACCATGGTACCTCTCACCAGGCACCCGTCCCGTGGTAGTCACGTACACGAGCACACTTGCTGACAGGACTCATCCCACCTCCCCTCAGGGTATAGAGCTACCCTCCTCCACCTTCGTCACCATGAGCCCACTGCCCTGGGCCCATCTGATCAACATCAGGATGGCCCAAGCAGATCAAGCCCTGCGGCATACCACAATAGTACAAGGTATGCCGACAACCAGTTGACCCAAGGTGCGCGGTGGCTAAGACGATGGGACATCTCATTGTCGCAGTCGCCCTGTCGCTCTCTCTCCTCCTAGTGGGCTCGTAGTTCAATAGGGAGAATATCCACACGTCCCCCTCCATCCCTTACCCCTCCTGGCCTGCGGCCAATAATCAACCAGGGGCAAGTAATAGCCGGCCGTCGGCAAAGCCCTTGACGGCACGTTCTGTCTAAAGGACATATGCAGCCGGACCCAAACAACCCCTGCGATGCCCAGCACTGTCCCAGGGCGGACGCCCCAGTGCATGGTGGCTCACTACGGCGGGACCACACCATGTCTCTGTCCTCCCGTCCGTACCTCCTATCCTTATTGGGATCCCAGTTCATAGGGAGAATAAATCCACGCATTCCCCCCCACCAAATCTTTCCCTTCCTGATCTGGGTCAGATGATCACCAGGGGGCAATGAATAACCAATCATCGGCGAGGCCGTTGCCGGTGCATGATGTACACAGGGCATACGCAGCGGGACCTGGACAGCCCCTGCGATGCCACGCACCGCCCCGGGGGCAGAAACCCCCGCCCCCAACGTCGTGCCAGAATGCAACCAAGGGGCACTGGGATAGGATGGCAAGTGATGCCCACCAGCCTCTAATTGGCAAGGCCATGAGCACTGAACCACACCGCTGAAAGTGGACTGTGATTTGGGTGTATTCAACTTGACCCAATACTCACTAGTTGCACCCCCGTGAGCTGCCCCCACTGGGGGTTCCGGCACACGGTGGGCGTCGGAGCTTGCAACCGAAATCGAGCTCTGGGATGACCTCCAACGCACTCCAGTCGCTGTTCTGGACAAACAGGGAGCTGCGAGACAGCGGCAGGCACAGGCCGGACTGTCTCAAGAAGCTCGACCCGGCCGGCCGCCTGTTGCAGAGTGGCAGCGGTCGAAGTAGCCGGCGGACACAAAGGGGGGCCCGGAAGATAGGAAAAAGGACCCCCACCCACTGGATTGCTAAGGATGCCTCCAGTACAGCCAAACGTGCTAACCAGGCATCCCCTGCCACAGTAAACCCCCAGTAGGTGGGCCAGGTGGGCCGGACGGCCCGATAGGAATTGTGCCAGCGGCCCTAAATAGAGCCTGTGCCAGAATAAGCCATGCCCAAAAAATCCAGCCCCTAATGGGAAAAACATGCTGTGAGCCAGCACCAGGCCCTCCCCCAATCGTTCCGGCCCATGGCCGGCAACCGTGGGCCGAGGGCCACATCCTCGGAAGGGCCGGCCTGAGGCTGAAAACGGGAGCTAATTCTGTCCTGCAGTACACAGAAATTGAACCACTGACCTTACACAACCCAGTCAGCGTCTGAGGCACTTGAGCCACCGCAGTCCCATGTAAAGTTTGGGCACCCCTGGGTTATGGAAAAGGAGTGAGCGACGGAGCAAACTTCTCCGTACCGTCGTGTTCTGAAGCCAATAGGCTAGAAAGCCAAAAGGAAGCCTCGAATAGAGGCTAGCAAACTCAAGCCTCTTGCAAAGAGGCGGAAGGGGATAAAGCGACGGAGAAAACTTCTCCTCCCCGTCGCTTTTCTAAACTGGCCAGCTAACTCGAGGAGCAGGGAAAAGCACGATCCCTATCCAGGGATCAGCACCCGCTGGCTGGAAAGCCGAAGATCAAGAGCCTTTTGTAATGCTCGGGAATCGAACTCCAACCTTCCAGGCAGTGAGTTCGGTATCTTAATCCCTTGAGCCACTGCAGTCCCACAGAGCGACGGAGAAAAAACTTCTCCTCTCCGTCGCTTTTCTAAAATGGCAGCTCGGCTGCCTCGTGGCCACCCCTTTTATAAGGGAGTGGCCACGCCCCCTAACTAACCCGGATGTCTGCGTCAGGGTGGGGGGGGCGCAAAGAGTGTGGCGGCCATTTTGGCGCCGCGCTTTCATTGTGGGAAACAGATGTCTTTTCAGTGTATTGACACAGTATATACAGTATTTTTCAATAAAGGTTACTGCTGGCAAAAACCTTGGCAAACTGAATGAGTCTGCATGGCTGCATCAAGGCCACTGGACATTTGCTCCCTAAATTATGGCCAGTATCTTATTGCAGAGCTCTACCTGTGCAATGCTATTGGCAGTGGCAGTTAGCTGCCAATTAAAGAGTTTCCTTTCCAGTTTCATTGAGTGCAAGTTATGTGCAATATGAAATTTAAAAAAGGCTCTTTAGCTACATCACTCCTTTTGCAAGCAGTAAAGATGAACAAAAGCATACTGGCCTATGCATTGTTTGCCATGATTTAGTAGATGTGCAAGCAGTTGCTTTCTTAATTTTTGTATTCTTCAAATTCCTTCCTATTAATATTTATTGACTCTGATTTACTTAGAAGAGAGCAAAAGACTTGAAAATAAATCCACAATCTGCAACTATAATATTCTCTGCTACATGTTTATTTTTCCTTAAAACTTCTCAACAGAACTAATGAGCCATAAATAATATTATTCAGATTCCCAAGTGTTTGGACTTTAGTGCAACCATCTAAACTAACTGAAAACCTCCTTACATTCCAATTATATATTTAAGAATATTTTATAGGATATCTGGGTAGCTGGTTTACACAATTATTCTTAGTATGATGGGATTTTTTTCCTCCCCATCCAACACCATTTTGTTTCTTTAGCAAAGAAAAATAAATATAAAAACAAACAAAAAACAAAAGTATTTGACACCTCTATGACAAATATTTTTCTCAGTATGAGCTCCCATGGATTTCAATCCACATCTGTGACTACAGACGTTTCTGTGGACATGTAGTAGACATGATTAAACATGGAATGCTGTTTACCTTCCCATCAAAGTGGGAACAGAGACTGGAGCTCACTTCATCATGCAGCACTCAGGTCTCAAACTACTAACTTGCCAACCTTGCAGTCATCAAGTTCAGCATCTTAATCACTAACTCATCACAGTCCCCTTTTGCACATCTACTCGGATATAAATTTGACAGGGCTTCCTCCTCAGCAAATGGGTACAGGATTGCAGACGTTTACAAATCTGTAGTATTTCCTGCTATAATATGATGAGCAGACAATACAATGTGTTAAAGAGAAAGAATTTAATGGAGTTTTATGGGTACCATGGAACACCCTGGGTACCCTGGAACATCCAAAGGTAAATCAGTGAGCAAAAATGACTAAAATAAGAGTCTTTGGGTATTTCATATGAAAACAAGAGATGTAGTAAAAGTCTTGGGAAGAGCTAAAGGGCAATAACCGCCATCAGGGCAGTACTACCAGTACTGCCGTATAGGGCCCAGAGCTGACAAGGGCCCTGCTGCCTTTTGGTCAAAAAGCATGGCAACAGAGAAAAGTATGTGGGGGGGTGGGGGGGTGGGGGGGAGGGCAATAGGATTGCTCAGTATAAAGGTAAAGGTTTCCCTTGCTCGAACACCAGTCGTATCTGACTCTAGGGTGCAGTGCTCATCTCTGTTTCAAAGCCGAAGAGCCAGCGCTGTCTGCTGCTGTGGACGCTTCCGTGGTCATGTGGCAGGCATGACTAGACACTGAAGCGCACGGAACGCTGTTTACCTTCCCACCGAAGCGGTCCCTATTAATCTACTTGCAATTTCTTGCTTTCAAACTGCTAGGTTGGCAGGAGCTGGGACAATGCAAGCGCGGCGCCAAAATGGCCGCCACGCTCTTTGCGGGAGCCCCCCCACAGGACGAAAGCATCCGGGTAGTTAGGGGCGTGGCCAGCTCCCTTATAAAAGGGGTGGCCACGAGGCAGCCGAGCTGCCATTTTGCGAAGCGACGGAGCGGAGAAGTTTTTCCTCTTACTCCGTCGCTTTTTACCTCGAGCGGGAAGCCTTTTGGCTGCTTTTTCCTCTTTTCGGCTTCCTTAGGTCCGACTGAGATGCCTTCGAAGAAGAAGGCGGCCGCGAGCGCGGCTCGGGCGGTGCGGCGGCGCAACCCGGGTCGGAGGACCGCGGCTGCGCCTTCCCACCAGCCGCCTTTGCCGGCTCCCACCGGGACCGGTGGGATGGGGTCTATTACCCCCTGGCCGGAGGCCGGGGACCCGAGCAGGGGTCCAGTATGGGCTGCGGCCCGCGGCCCGCAAGCGGCGGACGCCGCTCCTGGTGCTCATTCTGGGCCTTCCTCCATTGGGGCCCAGCTCACTCCGGGGCCTTCCAGCCTTGGGGGGTGGTGCGGTCCCCTCCCTTGGCAGATGCCCACGCCGGCCCTGCCGGGCCTGGGTGTGGGGTCATGGCCTTATTCGGGCCCTGGGGTGCAAGGGCCTGTACCCACGCCTGTAACGGGCGGGCCGGCTGGACCGTGGCCCCAGGCCAATGTCGAGGCCTTGCTGGCCCGCGTGGCGGCACTTGAGGCTTCCCTCGCTCGGGCCAGCCATGCTGGCGCTCCTTTTGGGGTGCGCTTGGATGCGTTGTCTGCCGGGCAGCGGCAGGCGACGGGACGGGTCGAGCAGCTTGAGGCGCGTGGCGCTTCTTTGGCCACTGCCTCGCAGCTCCCCGACCAACAGGCCGGCGCGGGTCAAGCTCCGGCGGCGGGCTCTACGGCGGTCGTGAGCTCCGACGCCCCCAGTGGGCCGGAACCCCCGGTGGGGGCGGCCCGCGGGGGTGCAGCATGTGAGTATGCGGTACAAACTAGTGCACCTACACATGTGGCTACGTTGGGGGGGGGCTTTCCAATGGCCTTGGCCTCGCATGGGTGGTCCGGTGGTACAGCCGCCGATGGACCAGCAGGCGACGTCAACCACCACCCAGGGCCCCGGGGTGGGTAGCATTTCCTACCCTGTGGGGAATGTTTTGGGGGTGGCTGGGTTAGTTCAAGCCCCTTTCCAGATGCCTGCAGTTTCTGCTGTGCCTGTCTCGGCCTTGCCAACAGCGGGCTATTCCTTGCCACTGGGTGACCATTTGGCACAGGCCACCAGAGAGAAAATATGGTGAGGGGAGTATGTTGATATCTTCTCACTCCTAAACAGGGAGCCCACCAAGGAAGAGAGGGAGGGGCAGGATGAGAAGGATAAGGAACAGGCACGTCGTCGCAAGCCGCCACGGACGTGGGCCAACTGGCTGCCGGCTTACCTCATCTACATGGCAGTGTACCTGAGGGCCCGGCCGGATCTGGCAATTCCGATGGTCCAGTATTTGGACAATATCTACTGGGCAATGGTTGATTTTCCGGGCCCGTCGTGGTTGGCTTAATAGGAGGAATTCCGTATGAGAATTCCCCTACACCCTGAGATGAGGTGGGATGAGCCATGTCAGAGACTTTGGCTGCTGTACATGACGCCCACGCGCCCCGCACCAGGGGAAAGATACCATTGTGGACATGCGGTCCAGCGAGTGGCTCCAGCACAGGTTCCCCGCCAAGTGGCGGGGCAGGGGGTTCCAGCCCGACTGCTGTGCTGGGCTTTCTCGTCTAATGGTTCATGCAGTAAGAAGAATTGCAAGTACAGACATGAGTGTCCCACCTGTGCGGGCCCCCATGCAGCCTCTGCCTGTCCTAGGCCTGGAGGGACGCGGGGCAGAGGCAGGGGCGGACAGTGGGCTGGCAAGACTGCCACAGATGGAGCTGGTTCACCGAAAGGCTCCCTCCCCAATTAATGTGGACATGCTGGAGCGTTGGCTCGCATTGTACCCGAAGGGGGAGGATGCAGATTATCTACTTCAGGGCTTTAGACAGGGGTTCCGTATTCCTTTCATGGGTGATAGGTCCCCTCAGGATGCCCCCAACCTTTTGTCCCTTAGGGGGAGGGAGGAAGTGGCTGCCGCCAGCATTAATAAGGAGGTCAATGCGGGCAGGGTCGCTGGCCCTTTCCCTGCACCCCCGTTCACTAACCTCAAGGTATCGCCCCTGGGCTTGGTTCCCAAGAAGTCACCAGGCGAGTTTCGCCTTATCCATCACTTGTCCTACCCAGCCGGCCGATCGGTCAATGATGCTATCCCTGATGACCTTTGCTCAGTCAGGTATACATCTTTTGACCACGCGCTGCGCATGGTGCGCTCATGTGGCCCGGGTGCGCTGCTGGCTAAGTGCGACATTAAGTCGGCTTTTCGCCTCTTGCCAGTGCACCCGGGCGACTTTGAATTGCTGGGTTTCAAATTTCGGGGCGAATATTACTTTGATAAGGCCATGCCTTTTGGCTGTTCCGTATCATGCTCGGCTTTCGAGCATTTCAGTACCTTCCTAGAGTGGGCTTTCGTCCGCAGGTCAGGGTCCCGGTCTGTAGCCCATTACCTTGATGACTTTTTGTTCGAGGGTGAACGGGGCTGGGACACGTGTACACGTCTCCTCAACACATTTCAGACGCTAATGGAGGAACTCGGTGTCCCTTTAGCGCCCGAAAAGACCGAGGGCCCATCTACACAGCTAGTCTTCCTGGGGGTGGAGATTGACACGATAGCGCAGGCATCTAGGTTACCGCGGGATAAGGTGTCGAGGATAGTGGCCCTTATCTCGGACTTGTTGGCCAAGCGCAAGGCATCACTGAGGGAACTGCAGGTGCTGCATGGTCACCTTAATTTTGCCTGCAGAGTGGTTGCACCGGGCAGGGCTTTTGCCCGGCGCTTGTGCGAAGCTATGGTAGGATTATCCAGGCCTCACCATAGGGTTAGGCTTACCCGGGGTATCAGGGCAGACATGCTTGTCTGGTTACAGTTCCTGAGGGACTTCAATGGGGTCTCATTTTGGAGGCATGACCTCCTGGCTTCCCCTCAATTTCAGATTCAATCTGATGCCTCGGGATCCCTGGGATATGGGATGTACTTCAATGGGAAGTGGGCCTATGGTGGGTGGCCACCGGCCTGGGCAGGCAGGGGTCGCCTGCGTGATCTCACGTATCTGGAATTTTTCCCTATCCTGGGTGCTTTGATGCTATGGGGCCAGGAGTGGTCCAACTCGGTCGTGCATTTCTGGTGTGACAATGCGGCTGTGGTCCACATTGTGAATGCACAGACTTCTAAATCGCCCAGGGTTATGGATTTAGTGCGCCAATTTGTGTTGCGCAGCCTGCGCCTCAACTTACTGTTCAGGGCCAGGCACGTCCCAGGGGTTAATAATGATATTGCTGACGCTTTGTCCCGCCTACAGATCTCCCGGTTCCGTGCCTTGGCCCCGGATGCGGAGGAATTTCCCTCGCCACTCCCGGAGGAGATATGGACCATTGGCAAGGAGAGGTGAACCGGGCGATTGGCCTGTCACTAGCCCCACGCACCCGTAAGGCGTATCACCACGCAATTCATTCTTTCAGGGCATTTTGTACCCAATTTCAATTGCCAGGAACCTGGCCGATCCCGGTAACCCATGTTCTGCGGTTCATGGTTTACCTGTATTCTCAGGGCCTTGCGCCTCGCACCATAGCATCCAAGCTTTCAGCGTTGGCTTTCATGGCCAAGGTGGGGGGTCATGTGGACAGCACCTCTGACTTCCGTGTGAGACATGTTTTGGAGGGGTGGGTGCGCGAGCGCGGGCGTTGCCCGGACGACCGCCACCCGATTTCCCCGGGGGTCCTTACCCAGTTGGCTCGGGGCTGGCCTTGCCTCTGTTTTGATGCATATGAGGCAGCCCTGTTCCATGCAGCCACAACGGTGGCATTTTTTGGAGCGCTCCGCATCAGCGAGCTTGTGATGCTGTCTAAGGCGGATGCAAGTCGTAGGGCACTGGAACTCGAGGATGTCTGTGTAGCCAAAGACTGGGCTCAGTTGAGGATACGTTCCTCTAAGACTGATCAGCATGGCGTCGGCAGTGGTGTGCGACTGCTACGGTGTTCTTTGGCAGACATCTGTCCGGTTGGTGCCCTACATCAATTCCTGGCACTGCGTGGCACGCACCATGGCCCGTTTTTCTGTCACCAAGATGGGTCTCCCCTTACTAAATTTCAATTTTGGAAGGTGACGGGCAAAGCGCTGGCCAGTGTGGGCCTCCCAGGCGCCCGCTATGGCACTCATTCATTCCGTATAGGGGCGGCCTCGACCGCTGCGGCTTTTGGGTACTCAGGGGCTGACATACGTAGCATGGGACGGTGGGGATCGCAATGTTTTCAGTTTTATGTGCGCCCACTCCCCCCGTGAGTACCAACCCGGTCACCTGACCTACTTTCCCTCATTTTTTCCTTTACAGACCCGGGGTGTCGTATTACACCGGTGACAGTATGGCTGGTGGGCCATAGCTACGTGCACAGGGCAGCGTGTTATGCTGCGGCGACAGAGTGGGGACCCCAACTGGGACTGGGTGCATACGCAAGTCTCACATGGCATGGTAAGCCTGGGATGTTATGGCGGGAGCTGCTGCCTTTCCTTTTTTCAGGCCTGAATGCTGACCCGCCTGACATTCTGATCATACACCTGGGGGGCAATGATTTGGGCCAGATCACCGGCTTGTCGCTGAAGCATGCGATTTGCGAGGACCTCGCCTACCTGCATTACGTCTGGCCCGCCACAACCCTTGTTTGGTCGGACATGGTCCCGCGCCATTCTTACAGAGGGGGTGTTGACCTCCTGGCCCTTGACCGCGCTAGACGCATGGTGAATAGGGCAGTGGCGCGTTTCCTTGTCGACAGGGCTTGGGGGAGGGTCAGTCGTCACCCCGCTATTAGCCTCCAAAGTTATGACTTGTATGCAGGGGATGGGGTCCATCTGTCACGAGGAGGTATGGACCTCCTGTTGGGTGATTGGCGAGCAGGCCTGTTGACCGAGCTGACGGTCTGGGGGGGCGTCGAGCCTTCTTTGAAGCCCCTCCGTGTGGCGGGTAGCACTGGTAAGGTAAACATTATGACCCACAGGTATCCGGCAAGTTCGCAATTGACTGGACAACACTAGACAGGCATAAGTTGGTTAAACGTTGTCCGGTCAACGATGAACTAGGCGACGGGGTGATGGCTATAGCTAGACAGCATGCATCACCCCGTGATTTTACGGATTCGCGTCAGAGGGTGGGGTCATTAGTTAGATATTGACTACGGTCAACAATTTGTTTGTTGTCAACAAACAAATTGATACAAATGGATACATTGTAGCAATTGCCGTTGGCAATTTTGGGTGGTACCTTACCAGTGTTACTTCGGCCTGCTTGCCTTAAGAATTATGATTGGTTATTACCAATAGAAATTTATAATTCGGACTAGGGCATGAATCAATAAATGTGGCCCAATGCCGTTATCCACTTTCATTGGTGTCTGAGTCCTTTATTGGGGGGTGCGCCTGCAATGCAAGTGCGGCGCCAAAATGGCCCCCGCGCTCTTTGTGGGAGCCCCCCCACAGGACGAAGGCATCCGGGTAGTTAGGGGCGTGGCCAGCTCCCTTATAAAAGGGGTGGCCACGAGGCAGCCGAGCTGCCATTTTGCGAAGCGACGGAGCGGAGAAGTTTTTCCCTCCACCCCCTCCCTAGTTAACAGTGTGATATTTTGGTCGCTTCGGGGCCGGGTGGGAATTTTTGGCTGGGACCCATATTGGCTTCCGGGTCCTGGTTTTTTCGCCCATCCCACACTGTTGCTATGGTTTGACATAGGGGTTTTTTCTGTTGCTGCTGTTGACTTTGGTCACATGGGCGGGTAGCACTGGTAAGGTAAACATTATGACCCACAGGTATCCGGCAAGTTCGCAATTGACTGGACAACACTAGACAGGCATAAGTTGGTTAAACGTTGTCCGGTCAACGACGAACTAGGCGACGGGGTGATGGCTATAGCTAGACAGCATGCATCACCCCGTGATTTTACGGATACGCGTCAGAGGGTGGGGTCATTAGTTAGATATTGACTACGGTCAACAATTTGTTTGTTGTCAACAAACAAATTGATACAAATGGATACATTGTAGCAATTGCCGTTGGCAATTTTGGGTGGTACCTTACCAGTGTTACTTCGGCCTGCTTGCCTTAAGAATTATGATTGGTTATTACCAATAGAAATTTATAATTCGGACTAGGGCATGAATCAATAAATGTGGCCCAATGCCGTTATCCACTTTCATTGGTGTCTGAGTCCTTTATTGGGGGGTGCGCCTGCAAAGATGGGAGCTCATTCCATCCTGCAGTACTCGGGAATCGAACTGCTGACCTTCCGCCTCCCAGTCAGCGTCTTAGGCACTTGAGCCACTGCAGTCCCATATTGCTCAGTATGGGGCCCAGAAATTTCTGATGGTGGCCCTGGGAACACAAGGACTGAAACTTAGATGGATTGATTCAATAAAAACCTTGAACTTGCAAGACCTGAGCAAGATTGCTAATGACTGGCACTTTTTGAGGTAACTGATTCATAGGGTTGCTATATGTTGGGAGCAACTTGATGGTTCACCACAACACAGGAACAGTAACAACAATATTTCCCGAATGCACACTTAATTTTGTTGTTGTTGTTCAGTCGCACAATCAATTATTTTTATTATTATTAAGTCACACACTTTATAGGGGAAGAGTATGGTAGCTGCAGGCATAGACAGTGCATGAAGCATTTTGGAAATGATTCAAATGAACATGCAGAGTAGGGGTTCTCAACCTGTGGCCCCCACCCTTGCTCCAGTTGCCAGAGCTGGAATTAGCCACTGACTCATTTACAGCCATCATAAATGTGTTTACAAAATGGTGTGTGTGTGTGTGGGGGGACAACCAGTTCAGCCCCCTCAACTGCTTGAGGGAGCGTGATCCAGTCCCCAACTTGAAAAGGTTGAGAACCCCTGGTGTAGAGAATGTTTTGATTTCTAAGGTAAATAGCAGATAAGGTTCTCTACAATATACCTAAACTGATAGACTAATTGAAAAGTTAATTTCTTTGATAAAGCTTCTGCTGCTGCTGCTGTATCCAAATCTGAATATTGGCAATCCTCATAGCAATCAGCCATGAAGACTGTCCTGAGAATATAATGCAGTGGCCTTTAAATTTGACTTCTACATTGCAGCATGACACCCGTACCACTGATCCAGTTCTGCAAGTCACTTTCTGGTCCTAAGCCCTTTTGGCATGCAAAGTCCTCAGGTCAGTCCCCAGGCCAGTATTAACGAAGCTGCTGCCCTCCATCAGATGGATTCAAGTGGATCTAATGACCCAAGGTTGTTAGTTCTCAGGGTGGTCAGGTTAACCGCTGCCTGACACTCGGCATTGAGTCACTGGCAGTATGGTCTACTCTATTACCATAGCAGGATAACCTGGCCAGACAATCTGATCATAAAGCTAGTTGCTCTTATTCTCACTAACTTATTTGTCTCCTTTTTCTTTGTTTCTTCTTCCATATGCTTGTCCTTCTTTCTCAATCAACCTGTTTAGAAGCCATTTGGACAATTGGAACACATTCTCTAGCACACCTGGAGGCAGGCATTTCACCAAAATGAGACAGATAATATGGCAGATTGTTCTCCCCTTCATCACCTTCCTACCATCTCTTTCATCTCCAATGAATGCCTCACTCTCATCAAGTAAAGAAAACAACAATCTTACATATTGTATTTCTAACACTGGTATCTGGGGAAGTGCTCCTCTTCTAATTTGTTCTACTTTGCGTCTCTTCCTTATTTAAGTTCTTTCCCTGTACCTGCTCTTGTTCACTTATAGGAGCATCAGCATGAAAATTTGTTCTATCCTTTTCTTTCTTCTGTTTGTAACTGCTCGAGCTAATTGTTAGTAAAAAAAGGGCTTATTTTTAACTTGAACTGCTTGTACTGTGATTTTGCTGTATGAAATGCTAGTTACTTGATCAACAAAAGCTCACCTTAAAATATAGTAGTTAGTCTTTAAGATGCCACAATGTTTTTGTCTTTTTTGTTTTTGTTTTTTTGTTTACTATCTGACATGCTTGCATAGAGTACCACTTCAAAAATGTGAAGGGGGAATATGATGAAGACCTCACACCAATCTCTTTTAAACCAGTTGCATTTCAAAACAGATTTTAAAAAAACTACACTCATTTGAGTAGTTCAGTATAAGTCAAAACGATGAAACATTAGACACACAAAAAGAAAAGCTGAATGTTATAAATTACAAGCAAAAGGCAAAAGAATGATGAGAAGGAGAAAGAGAGGCTGCAATAAGAGCTTGATAGACTAGAGAGCATGTTTCCTTGTTTTGCATTTTTATAGCTTTTTATCATTTTTATTTAAATCAATGTACTTTATATGATAAAATACCCAAGAGTGAACATGGCTATAAATACTACTTGAGTTTCTTGTAACATCAGAAAACACACAAGACTCCCTTTCATGATTTATTATGTCACCAAAAGACTTTGAAATATTAATAGTCTTGCATTTCATGCTTGCCTTTCATGCTGCTGCAAATGAAAGAAAAATGCTTTACCACACCAGTAAGGCTGTGAGCATTCAAGAACCAGCTTTTAAGAGAATCTTTAAGCTGATATTAGCAATATTTGGCATTTTTACCAATGATGTGACTGAACAGAAACCAAGCCATTGGAGACAAATAATTCTGCTTCATGTAAATATAACTATGTGTAAATATAACTAGGCTGTGTTCAACAGCCTGCAGGCACCTCTTTGCCCACATTTCATCTGATACACAGATTTATTTAAGCATTTCACACAATAATGTTTCAATTTCTTCAAAGCAGTCTGATACATAAATGCCAGTAATTAAAATTAAATAGATGATTGTAATAGTTTTGCTTTAATAAATTAAGTAGTTATCATTTAGCCTTTTTGAGCTCATAAATGAAAGCATTTTTGGTGTGAACTACATGAAATTTCTGGGAAACCTTCTGTAGGGACCAAATATCAATAGGGATCTTGCAGAAGGGTAGATAACAATGTGCACCATAGTTGAATTTTTTGGAATAGTAGCCATGTTAGTCTGTGTTTCAGGCATATCATAGAATAAAGAAAACAAAACAAAAATGCTGTAGCACTTTAAAGACTAACGGTTATACAGTATTTTAATGTGAGGTTTCATGGATCAAGTCCACTTTGTCAGACATGGGAGTGAGCACCATATTGTAAGAGGCATATAAATTGTTCTCTGTCTTTTGAAGAATATTTTCATCAAATTTTTAGGGATTCTAAAATGTATTATACACCAACAATAGCTAAACAGATATTGGATGCCTTTATTTTCCAGTTTATAATCTGTCACAGTGATGCACTCCCAAAAAAATTACTACCACCTCTGTGGGTGGAGCCAAATCTGTGGTTGGGCCAAATTTGTGGGCAGGGCCAATTCTGTGGGCATGGCCAATGCAATGGGTTATGGAGGTGGGCGTGGCTGGTCAGGTGGGCATGGCCTGGGGGAATTTCTGCTACCGGTTCTCCCGAACAGGACAGGACCCGCTTCAGTGCATCACTGATCTATCACCATAATGACTATTACAACCAGGACAATAAGGTAGGAAGAAAAGGAAAGAGAAAGATCCTGCTCAGATATTTTCCTGCCCAAGGGAGTGGGTAAAATGGGCGGCTGAGAGGAAAGGTGAGAGAAGGAACTAGAGATGGAGGTGAAGAAGAGGAAAGCAGTAGACCAGAGGAATGGGTTAATACTACCTAATGAGATAAGTCACAGTCAGTTACCCCTTGTATGCAGAGTTTGCAAGGGGTTTCAACAAATGCAATCTTCCTTTCTCAGAAGCAAGTAGTAAGGGTTGAGTGTCTTGGTTCAAGTTGGAGAGAAGGTATGTGGGTGTCTCAGCAACATTGTTTGTTGTAAGAACAATTTCATGTCCTGAATGGTATGAGTGACAATGTGACAGTACTTTAGTGGTGTTAGTGAATGTAATAGTCTGGCTCCAGGAGCATGAGGAGAAAATAATACTTCTGGAAATACACATATATGAAACAAGAAGCTCACCTTGTTTGCTGAAAGGCCAGGAAGTCATCAGTTTGAAACCCAGATACTGCATGACGGATTGAGCACCCGTCTCTGTCCCAGCTCTTGGGCACATGAAAGGAGCCTCATCTGGGCATTCCCTGAGCAGAGTTTTCTCCCACAAAAATCATTAAAAGAGGCCTACTTAGCAGTGATCCATTGCAGCCAAGGAATGAAAATATTTTAATAAGAAAAAAAATCTCTGGTAAAATGAGCATATTAAAAATTCATATCCAGAGAGAGAGAGAGTTTGCTACTGTTCGTTTTAATAAATGTCAGTTTTTATGTGATCATTTAAGCACTGTGGAAAAAGACAGAGTTTGAATTAGAGGCAGAATCCACTTTATGACTTCAGTTCTACAAATACCCATTAGCAAGCCCTCTTATATTCGTTAGTGTTTGTAAACTTGATATTATAATCTAATCACAAAAATACTCTTTTTGAACAGGACTATGTTGTATGTTTTCTCTGGTAAGAAATGTTATTCTGTGTTAGTTTTTAAAAGGATTAATCATGAATGAGAACAAATTTCAAAAATTTGATTGTCTTTCTGGTAATCTAGAGCAATGTTTCCCAAACTTGGTTTTTGGACTTCAAGTCCCAGAGGCCTATGTCAATTGTCCAAAGCACTGATCAACTGATGTACTGAGTTAAGGAATTGAAGTGCACCAAACTTCCACAGAACATAGTTTGGGAAACGCTGGTCTAGAGCAGTGATGGTGAACCTTGGCACTCTAGGTGTTCTTGGACTTCAATTCCCAGAAGCCCAAGTCAGCACTCCTGCTGATAAATGCTGATAAATAAATAAATTAGTCTTGGCTTCCAGTAATACATCCTTATGCATATCTTTCTACTGAGCATTTCAGAACAACCCACAATTTCTTTTGATTCACACAGTCAAATGTTACAGTCGAAAAGTAGAAAGTGATTTTCGTAAAGTTTTTGGTGCCCTCTTGTATCCAGTAGATATTTACAACATTATCTTGAGTGAGGTAAAAGCTTTTGTTGCAACACCTTGACCATCACTTTGCTTGCATGGGAAATTAAAACAGTGGTCTTAGAGGTAATGCAGCCTTTGAAATTTCCTTTCTTGAGAATTAGTGATGCCATTCTGTGGGCCATTATTTCATTTCCATATTTGTTGGCATATTCTTGGTATGTTTTTGGTAGATTCAATGTCTCTGGCTTTAAAGCATTCTATCATTATTCCATGTGCCTATGGGGATTTACTTTTCCCATTTCTTTTATGTCAGATATCATTTCTTTTTGCAGAACTACAGATTCTTCATCATAAGATTCCTCTTTAAAATAATCTATGGTCCTTTCATCTCTTCTGTATAGATCAGTGATGACAAACATTTTAGAGTCTGAGTCCCCAAACTCAACACACTGCGATCCGTTAGAGTACATGGTCTATGTAGTCCCCACAATGTATTGTATTGGATCGCAGTCTGTACCTTTAAGAGCCTCTTTGTGCTCTGCCCCAGCTGAAATGAATCAGAGAGTGGCTCAGCAGTTTTGCTACTACAGTAGACTCTCGCATAATGACGTTACTTGGTTCCCCAAGTAGCGTTACTAAGCGATTTTTGTTGTTATGCGGGTTTCTATGGAGTTTCCCACATAACAACGTTTTTGTCTGGATAATGATGGTTATTTTAGCGTTGTTGTCCAGACAACGACACTAAAAACATTGTTATGCGGGGGAACATGTGGTGCATAACGACGCGTTGTTAAGCGAAAATGATGCTATCTGAATGCGTTGTTATGTGAGGGTTGACTGTATAAAGGAAATGCACTCTGAGTATTCTCTTGGGCTATATTCACAAGGGCTATAGTTTTCGAGGGCTACATATTCTCCAAGGGCTACAGTCTCTTGGGGGCTATCTGAACTATGGTGCTACACTGTTAAGGAACATTGGAACTGGAAGCTATGGTAAGTTATGGAGCTATGAGCAACTAGGCTGGATACTGAATGACTGCAATGATACTGCTAAAGGCTTCTAAGGACTGGACTCTGTTTGCCTCATGCTTGCAACTGAATAGCTAGCCTGCTTACTGCACCTGGAAGGAAACTACTGCTTGCATCTGCTCAAAGGTAATCTCTGCCAAAGACTGATTACTTGGACATTTGCTATCTCTTATGGACTGCTGACAACTGTACTGAGAGCTGCTTATCTCAGGCAAATGTTTTTGCTCCTCCTGTGTTTGCTGAAAAGTAAAGCTATTTTCTTTTCCTTATACAACCTGCTTGTCTGTGTGGACTTTCTCCCAGCTGTCGCTGCATACACAGCTAGCTGCCTTTGCTCTGCTAAACACAGCCAAGCCTAATTGGGGTACCCCCAGCACCTCAACACCCTATCATCAGGTTATGGGCCCAGGAGGAGCCCCTAGGAGCCCCAGGGTTGAGCCCCTGTGTGCCTAGTGAGCCAGTCAGTTTGGAGCCCTGCATACCTGCTGTGTAGCTGCCATGCCCAGAGCCTACTGCTGCGTCCTGTGTTCTTTCCTCACCAGAGTAGCTGCCTGGAGGAGTGCACGCCACTACAGCTTGACTAACATCAGCTGCAAGGTTGTTGTGGTTTTTGATCACTCTTCGTCTCTTCATCTCCCTGCTTTGGGTTTGTGCCAACAGTTTGTTTGAGGCTGCTATCACCACGTTTGCCAAGAGCACAAAGTTTATAGCTCTGGCCAATGGTTGGAAACTTTAGGTAGTAGGGGAAGGCTTAGCCTATTGTCCTTCATTGAAATGCAGCATGCCTATGCTATATGTGCCTAACTTGCGCTTTAACCTATTGTCTGTAGGGTCTTTGCTCAAGCAAGGGTACTCAGTCAATTTTAGCAAAGATGTCTGTTGTATCAAGAAGGATAGCTATCTGCTTTTGCTCTGCTAAACACAGCCAAGCCTAATTGGGGTACCCCCAGCACCCCAACACCCTATCACCATCCGTGCTGCAGAGGGGCGGGGTGAAATCTGTGCTGGGAGGAGGGAGGAAGTGCTCCCATCAGGCTGCTGGGCAGTGGGGGGGGGGGTGAACTCTGTGCTGGGGCAACAGCGCCATAGGTTCATCACCACTGTTATACATCTACAGTATACTATTTCAACCTTCTCTTTATTGTTTCCTAGTCAGATAGTGTGCTTTCTTGATGGTTATTCAGCATTCTTAATCTAGGCTTACAACTTTCCTTTGACTTCTTGGACATTCTGGAAAAGACATTTTCCCCTCTTTTGTTGTCCTTTTATTTCTTTGCTTTACTGTTAATAGTTCTCTTTCACCAGCAGCCCTGGTGGCACATTGGTTATACTGCTGTGCTGAAACCTAAAGGTTGTGAGTTCAATCCTGACCAGAGAACAAGGCTGACTCAGCCTTACATCTATTCAAGGTTGGTAAAATGAGTACCCAGCATGTTTGGGACAAAATGCTAATTAACTTATGAACCACCCAGAGAGTGCACTAAGTGCTATGGAGCGGTATAAGAGCTGGTTTTCTGTGATTGCTTTGCTTTGTCAGTTACTGAAAAATGTATTCAAGACCCTGACTCTATCTCTGTCACCTTTTATTTTTGCTTCTTGCCTGACATTTACATTTTCTTCCATGAAGTTGTACAAGACAAGTGGCTGAAATTTGGGGATGTTCTTTGCACTGGTGCAGTACCAATGCAGTAGAAGGCTTATATTGTAGTCTCCTTCTAGTTAGATTCTGCAACAAAACATGACTCTGTTAATCCCTTTGCAGTTGAAGAAAGCTTGGCTGAAGCATCTATATCTGCTAATAAGCTGGTTTTCTGTACAATCTTGTGTGTAGTCTTGTGGTTTAATCATCTGCTGCCAAACCCTTTGTTCAGTTCTGAAGGCTGTAGCTTTGAGCCAATAAAAAGAGCAAATTCAGGATGAATGTGGGTTGAATTGTCTGGGTTATCCCTAGATGACAGAGATACAAAGCAGCACATCTTTCCAATTTTGCCTGCAAATGCTAACAATTTGTTAATGATCATATTTAGAAAATTTGAATCCTATTGTGTAGCTATGTTGAATTATACCTGTGGTAGCTGCAGTCACACCAAGGTGGAAGTATCTTGACAGAGATGCAAGTCTGACTGTGCAGTCAAATCTGAGTTTCCTGGGCATAAGACTTAGAAAAGTGGATATGAACTGGATTCTAGCCATTGTCTCTGGTGCTTTTGATATGGGTGGAATTGTAATTAAAGTGGCTATTTTTTTTAATCACTCTTAGTGCACTAGACACATAACACTCCCTCTCTGGTAATATCTAAATAACATCCAGTAGTTTACAGGATATAAATATTGGCACAGTTTACCACCATGACTTATTGTATCACCATCATGCATTCTCTTAAACCTCTGAAATAATTTTGAAAATGCATTTCTTGGTCTGCATATAGCATCCAACTGCTACTATTACTGTGATATTGATGCGTGCACGATGTTAAAAAGAGTTTTATTGCTACTATATTTTATTTTTAATTACATGCATACCCTGGGGTTGCTCACTTCACAGCAGTGTCATCAAAGCCACAGAGGCAAGCTTGCAGTACATGGGATAACCTATTCTCAGAGAAGCCATGCTTCTAGTTCATATTTCCTCATATTTTCCTATAAATACGTGAGCAGAGAGCATTACTGTGTATCTATAGCTATGAAGATTAATCTATAGCTATTCTGAAAGCTCAAAATAAACACTGTGTTTATTTATATTCTGCTGTGTAGACAGCAGGCTCAGGAATCCATAAATTGCCAAATTAAAAAGAGAAGAAGAAAAATATTTTCTTCAATGTGACAGTCTGGTCACACTGGACATCAATTTCAGTTAGACTGCAACAACACAGGAATCTCAATAAGCAGACATGGCCTTTCCCCTTCAGACAGAAGTATGTACAGAATAACATTCAGTTGGACCACACAGTATCTGTGCTGCATCATTCATGTCACCCATCTCAAGGCACTTTAACAATAAAATTAATTTTATGGCTCAGATAATTAAGACCATGCCTGGTTAAACAAATGAGACAAAGTGGAGATTCAAAAGCTTCAGCTGCTTTGGGCCTCAGGCACTGACATGAGAAGAGAATTAAGTTCCAAAAGGGCAAAATAATTAAGTTGTTCAGTTTCCAGTTCTCCGGCTTAATACTTGAGGTCAAGGTCCTGAATGAACTTAGATGCACACAAAGCTCTAATGTAATCAGTGCAATTTACACCAAGTAAATATCTTAGCAATTGAGGAATATATGTATTCATGGAGCAAGCCAAAGGAAATATCAACTGCCAACACAGTGGATAAAGGCAGGAAAGCAAGCTATGAGAGCAAACAACAACCTGTTCTTCAAATTTGTCAATCAGGTAGGGATGGAAGGCACTCTGGCTACACCTGATGACAACATATGGTCTCAAGAACCAAGAAGATGATAATAATAATAATTTTGTGTCAGAAATTATTATGGGTTGAAAGGATTTTTACTAGAGAAACTCCATGCAGGGGATGCCCGAATGAGGCTCATTTCATGTCACCAAGATCTTTTCTCACTGAAGTGGTCCCTATTTAGGTAAAGGTAAAGGTTTCCCTTGCTCGAAAGCCAGTTGTATCTGACTCTAGGGCTCATCTCTGTTTCAAAGCCGAAGAGCCAGCGCTGTCTGCTTCGATTAACGACGGTATTTTTACTATTGTTATTCAAATAACAACTTTTTTGTCATTATTCGAATAATGACGTTATTCCAATAGCGACACTACTTGGGGAACCAAGTAACGTCATTATTCGAGGGTCCACTGTATAACAAAATTGTGAATACATGTTGACTAAATCGAAATACATCATAAAAGAATCCAGGCTTCCTATGAAGACATGGAATGTCATGGAATAACAAACAATTAGCACTGCCTGCAACAGTGATGTAAATACTGAAACAATGCTAATACAGAATCTAATGTGTCAGCCAAACAAAAGTGTAAACATTGAATCAACAGCTGAACTGATGCGATCCCACTAATTGACACTAAAATCCCATTGATTCAATGAGTCTAATTTATTTGGGAATACCACTACAATTCAGGGCATATCTAGGACTCTGTTTCTGCTATTCAGCTCTGCTTTTGTTCCACAGGGCACACTCTGTACCTGAAATTGTATTCACAATCAGCCATCATCACCAGCCTTTCACTAACATCCTTCTTGTTTTATGATCCATTAGGAAACATCCTATGGAATACTATAAAGCAATCAAACTCCTACATTCTTTTCATCATCTTCTACAGTGTCTCAGTGGTTAAGAAGCTCACCTTGTTAGCTGAAAGGCCAGCAAGTTAGCAGTTTGAGACCCGGGTATTGTATGACGGAAAGAGTGCCTGTCTCTGTTGGCTCCTGCCAACCAGGCAGATTAAAACCTGAACATTGATATTAGGTATTTGGTTCCTGCTCTGCTATTGTAAATTGAACCTCCTTACCAGTATTTCATTCATTTCCCCAAATTTCAGACTGATTGACAGCTCAATTCTGCTTTTTAGTTTTGCTTTGTTTATAACCACTGGATATCCTTCTAACCAGTGGTGGGCTCAAAAAAAAATTACTACCACACTGTGGGTATGGTATAGTGGGTGTGGCCAGGAGAAAATCCCTGTGTTGCACCCAAATTAGGACTAATTTATTTCAAAACATGGATGGCCAGGGCCAGCCAGAATTTCTGCTACCAGTTCTGGCGAACTGGTGCAAACCTGCTGATGCCCACCACTGTTTCTAATCAATAAAGGGCACCCCTCTCCTTTAGTGTCCTTAAAATAGAATTGCTTTTCTGGGAGGCTTCTAGAAGCAATAATGCTACTTTCTTGCCTGGGATTTTTTTTAAAAAAAATAAAGAGTATCACAGGAACCATGACCTGAAATAATCACAGGAACCGTGGGCCCTTTGAACGAATATGTGTCCTCTTGGGATACTCCATTATCCTTAATTTTCTTTGTAGTGGTTTGTGTTTAAATAAGAACTCTTTAAAACCATTAACCACAGAAAACTCCAAAACCTTGACCATATAATGAGGAACAACGTAAAGTACAGAATACTCCAACTTGCTCTGCAAGGAAAAATCCCTGGAAAGAGAGGCCCTGGATGTAGACGGACCTCATGACTGAAGAACCTGAGAAACTGGTGTGGCTTGTCCTCGGAAGAACTGTTCCGAGGAGTTAAGAACAGGAAGACTACCCCCACAATGACAGCCAATATCCAGAATGGATACGGCACCTGAAGAAGAAGTGGTGTGTGTGTTCGCACTTGCATGCACACACATGTATGTGCAATACATGTACACATGTGTTTTAGTGTTATTGCCAATATTTTGTTCAGTATTTACCTGTGTAAAGAGCTCCAGATGCAGGAGCTACCACAGCCACACACACCACTGGCATTTTGATAAATTACCATGGCAGCTTAAGTTTGGTGAGCTTAAATACAGCACATTACTGGCTTACTTAAGAATATATAGTTCTGTATTAATTCAAGTATACGGTACAGTGCATGCTCACTGCTTGAGAACACCTATGGTTTACTAGCAGTATAATCCTAATTCAATGAAATGCTAGTTGCATGGGTTTAAAAACAGGCAGACAGCTCTTCTTTCAGCAGAAATTCCTCTAGGCCTCCTGAATCGCCTTTTGTTCACTGTTTTCATAGGTCTACTGGTAGAAGGATCTGCAAGCAGAATTTCTGTACCACCTAAGTTTTACCAATAAAAATGTCAAACATTGTATTGATGCAAGGTTTGTTTATGTAACCAAAATTTGTAATAAATATCCCATTTTGGCTGGGAAATTGCCATATTTTACCCCATGGAAATATCCTGTTTATGTTGTATGCAAATATACTTGAAGCCGATTGGCTCATTGTCTCTTCTCTCTCCTGGGAAAGAGGGTGTTAAAGGAAAGAGACAATGAGCCAATCGGCTTCAAGTATATTTGCATACAACATAAACAGGATATTTCTGTGGTCCTGTCTTAAACACAGATTTTTAATTGAGGTACACAAGGCTAAGACAGTAGACAATTTACTGATATAAGTGTAAAAAACAGTTCCAAAAAAAAATCACCGTATTATGAAATGATGTGGGAGTGAGTGAAGAGAGGGACTAAAAATTACAGTATTCATCTCTTCTACTGCAGCTGAGGCTTGCCTATGGGGGTGGCTTGCTGCATTGTTCCCTGTGAGGGGAAGCAGTGGTGCTAAGGGGAGTGTCTAGGGGGTGCTTCCTCCTCCCCCCGGGGGAACCCAACAACCCTCCTCCCTGGCTCTGGTGGCTCCTCCTCTTCTAGGCTCTTGGATGTGCCTGGATTGTGGGGAGGAGGGGGCATGGCCTGGTGGGTAGGGGGCATGGTCCAAAATTTCCCTTACTTTCTAATCCAAAACTTGACAGGTATGGTAAGATTCCAGTGGAGATTCACACCCAGGTTTCTTGAGTTGTAGTCCATCAGTAGATCACACCGAGTAATACAATTACTTATATAATGGTTAACAGATAATACACTTTAAACATTTGATAGTCCTGTGCATTTGTTAATAATTGTCACCCAGTACATGAAGTTTATTTAACTGTATTGTGATTATCATGCATGCAGAACTTAATTGAGGGTAAACACATATTTCCCTGTCTTACTTTGCCTGTCTATTCACTTTTTTCTATTTGGTCTATGTATATCAATAGACTTGCCTTTCTATACAAGTTAAAGTTGCTCCTTCTAAAACCAACAATGCCCTCTTTTATCTGCAACATTCCATCTACTCAAGAATAGCTTCTATGCTGTCCTAAAATTTCCTTTTGAAAGGGATATTCCAAGTTGCAGTGGGAAAGGGGAATTGATGAACATTTCTCCTCCTCCCTGGAAAGAAGTAAATGGACAGAGTTCCATTATATGGATTGAGCCTTATACTATTCATCTTGTGCCAGTTTTGTGAACTAACTCAATCCTGTGTGTCTATCAGAAATACTCTATGCTTAATGAGAAGTCTTTAGAAGCAATTTTAAAAATAATTTGTTTTCTGAAGACTTCTTCTGAATACTTCATGATAGCACATGATCTGGATCTAGATCAGTGTTTTCCAAATTTTGGTTTCTGGATTTCAATTCCCAGAAGCCTAAGTCAATTCCTGTTATGTATGTTAAATGTGTTTTCTGACAGGAGCGGAATGTATCTTTTCTCATGTATCTATTCTTATGCAAATAAGTGGATCGAAAAATGTGCACATTCTGTTAGCCAATGGGCTTGTTGTATTATTGTTACTGTTACTGTTTATAGTGTATATAAGTCCGAGTTTTGCCCCATCCAAACTGTGTTCAAACCCCACTAATAAAGAGCTGAATTTCACTACTTCATTCATCTGCTTCTTCATTCCTTGAACATGAAAATTCCCCAAAGCACTGATCAGCTAATGTACTGACTTAGGCTTCTGGGAACTGAATGATATTTTCTGTAACTTTGTCCCTTCTTGAAAATACCTGGTATGATATTTTGTTTTGTTGAAAGGAGGGTTAATTGTCTTTCTACCTTGTATTTCCAGATAACGCAATAAAGAAGGCAGATTCATTAAAATTGCATTACATAGAGACCTATAGATGAACATGCTGGGCTTAATTTGATGGGATTGAAGATGTTCATACAATTATGTTGGATAGAATACATATGTTTGAACTATTATCTGCTTTTCTTCTGTTAGTTCTGATAATACATTAATGAATAAAATGAAAACAAAAATGACATCAAATTAGGCAACTGTGATTTCATAACTTGCAAAGAGCCCTAGAATTTGGCTAATTGTAAATTTAATCTCTAAACTGACACTATATTCTTGGCAAATTTAGCTAAAACACTGATATTTTTACAATCCATTGTGACAAATTGTTGTGTTATTTTTAAAACAAACTCTTCTAACATGGCTAAGTCTCTTTTCAGTTCCTTAATTGGTCTTTGTTCTGTCAGATACTTCACTATAATTGTGGGTTTTTTCCCAGTCAAATAATATAAAAGACAGCAAAAGCTAAATTAATCTTTTCACCTTCAGCTTTTGAAACTAAGCCCACTAAGAGATAATGCAGTTTGTGTTTTACTATATAAGAAGGAATAAAAAGAAAACAGAAGTGAAACAACATTTTGAGGATAATATGTGATGAGACCAGACTGCAGAGATGAGAAAAAACTTTACGGAAGATATCACACATCAAGCCAAAGAGAAGAAAGGATTAGGGAGACTGATTCATGTCCTGTTACAACCCCCCCCCATCCCCTAATTATGGTTATTTCCACCATAACCTATGGGCATATACCAAACCTACCTAGGAAAACCAGCTCTATACTTGATGCCTTGGCTGCCACCAAGGTTAGTCTCACCTCCTGGGACTGAAGTCATATACCATATGAACAAAAAATCAAGTCTATCCCTCTTTCCTTTATCTGGTACTGTCACCTCTGTCAAAAGTGATGTGTTTGTTACCCCATGAGCCTGGGATGTTCCTTATACAGAGATATGGTGCCTAGGGCTAAATCAACCTTTTCCCCACAGGTTGTAGTCCCACTGTATTATTTGCCAGTAAAGAACCATTTTGTGGTTAGCAATTGATGAAAGACGCAGAGGAGCCAATCAGAAAGCAGGAGACTTGGATGGTGTCAATGGAACAAAACAAAAAAAACACTGCACCCCAAGAGAAGGGTCCCCCTTTTCCCATCCTAAAACCTGCCCACAAATCTTGGTCTCTACTGTAAAACATGTCCCCAATTTCTCTGTCTGTGACCCATCTGTCTCTCTACCAACTCTCCTATGGAGTTCCAGGATCCCCGATTTAAGATTTAGGAGGAGCTTCTGCTGAACTTATCCATTCAAACTTATGAGACTAAGCCTTCTGCATCTCTGCACCTGGATTGGGTAGATATATTTTAGTTTCTGTTTTGATCATATTTCAGTTTGTCAGCTTTGCTGTCATATAGTTTATACCTGCTTCTGAAAGTCAGAGCAAGAGGGTGTTTCGGTAGTGATATAACAATTGGTTTGATTTTGTGAATGTTATCGTTCTCTTCATGGAATCTTCATGGAATGTTGCTTTTTTGATTTCTACTTGAATATCTTTCATTCTTATTGAACTAACAAAATACATTTATAATTTCCCTCTGTTTCTTGTAATAACTTTAAATAACCTTTGATATTAATTGTAACAGTAAATTTTCTAGTGTCATTTTTGGTTATGCTCTTCTTCTCACTGGGGTATAAAGGACCCCTTTTTCAAGAAATATCTCAGAATTGAAGGGACAAGTAAGAAGGAAATTGGGGGTGGGAGAATCAAATGGATGATGATGTAAAAATGTGCCAGTCTCGAATTTCTCTGGTTGTTTATAACTCCTCCAGCATTTTGGAACCCCTAAAATCCTTGTTTTGTATCTGGATGTAAGACTTTGCTTTTCATTCTCCCCACTGAAACTCCCTGAAAGTCACACGCTTTTTGGGGTATTTTTCCCTAATATGCATTTATACCGTTCATCAAATATAGCCATTTATTTACACATTTAACCTAATTTCAACTTTATGTTCCCTCTCTCATTTTTAAAATTTTATGTGTACAGTATTTCATTTTTCTGAATTGTCCCCTAAGCCTTGCAAATGAGGCAAACTGCATTATATTTAACACATACACAGCTATTCAAAAGGATGCCAAATCAAATGACATTATTTCCCATCTCTAGAATAGAGTCAACCCTCTTTAGAATGCTTGGAGGTGGAGGTCTATTCATACTGTAGCTACTATAGCAGGGGTCCTCAACCTTTTTAAGCCAGGCAGTTCAGGGGCCAGACTAGTGGTTTCTCCTTTGGCAGCATTGGTGGGGGGAGTGGTGAGGGCTCAGGGTGGTCCCACCACCACCACAACCAAAGGCAGCAGTGGCAGTGGGACCACCCTGAGCCCACACCTCTCCCCCCACACCAACATCAGTGTTGTCAGGACCCCCAACCCCCCAACCACCACCACTCCATCTCATGCTGCTTCCCTGCTGGCCAGCATGGAGGAGCTGCATGGCACCAAATCATCCAGCCCACACCCTCGCTCCAGCCACTGAATCCACTTCCACTGCCATCACGTCAATCATTACCGCCTCCGCTTGGCTTTGCATGTCCCTAACTGTGCTCTGTAGCAGGGCAGATGTTATAAGCCTTACAACATCTGCCCTGCTATGGAGCACCATTAGGGACACACCAAGCCAAGTGGATGGGAAAATGATTGAGGTGGTGGTGGAAGTGGCAGCTGGAGTGAGGGAATGGGCTGGATTACTTTGTGCCATGGACAGGATCCAGCCAGTGGGCCATAGGTTGATAATCTCTGTACTACAGTAAGAATTCATCCAAAGTTTTTCATCTGAGAAAAGTCTTCATATTAATCTAGCAGTTTGCAGGATGATTAACAAGCTGTGTCAAAGAATCTATATCTATAAATAGCTTATATCTATTGATCTATCAATCTATTGATCTATCAATCTATAGACAGATCTTAAAAATTAAATGCTCAATTTATTAAATATTCATTTTTGTTATTCATTTTTAATAAATTAATTAATACAAAAGTATAAATCTAGTTAGCAATTTGCTGCAACATAAAACCTGTACTGTATGTTAGCATTTGGTCTTAGGTGTCAAGTCATAACACTTGGAATGCTATCACAAACTTCCACCAACTATCTGAGCTGGTGAATCATTTTATAAAGCAGATAAACTGGCAGAATCTATGAGAGAAACATTTCCTTCAGAAAATGGAAGTTTCTCTTCTAGGCCTTGCCATTAAAAATAGATATAGAAGAAGAAAGAAAAGTTATGTAAATATTTAAACTGTTGGATGAAAAGAGTGTTAAAGGTGAGATAAAGAAGGCTATGAAAAATGCAGAGAAGCTGAACAAATTAGTTGTATCTACATGGCAGAATATGTAGGAGAAATATGCTTGAACGGGAATCTTCAGAAAGGGATTTGGAGGAATAAAGGCATTGAGTGATGACAAGAGAAGAAATTTTAGACCATATTAGCAAACTGAAAGCAAACAAATCACCAAGTCCAGATGGCAACCATCTGAGAATTCCAGAAGAACTCGAATGTTAAACAATGATTTTCTAGTAAAAAATATATATAACATGTTGATGTCTGTGTCAGTGACTGGAAACTAGCCAATGTAATGCTAATTTTTAAAGAAGTTTAACTTAATGACTGTTCTGGATGAATTGTTTATGTTATGAAAGTGGCATCTGGATTCATTTGGCTTTCTCCACAATTGTTGGAATTTTTTTTAATAAAGAGGATAAAATGTTACTATGTTTGAATGAAATATTAAGATGAAATAAACTTATTTTGGGTTTTGTTTTGGCTTCATAGTAATGAGCCTTGATCTTCTATTTGTTATTTGTGTGTGTGTGTGTGTGTGTGTGTGTGTGTGTGTGTGTGTGATGTTTTCTCATGGAAGGAGGAATAACATCCATACCTGTCAAGTATCCCGTATTGGCCGGGATTTCCCGTATTTCAGCTCATTCCTCTCCTTTCCTGCCGCCATCCCGTATTTTGAACTGCAGGGAAAGGGGTTACTGCACATGCGTGCCCATCAGAGGCAGTTCTGTGCATGCACAAAGGGGTTCTGTGCATGCACAAAGGGGTTCTGTGCATGAACAAAGGAGTTGTTGCTGCGCATGCATGCCTGGGCTGGAGCAAGTCTCGTATTTTCCAGAGCCCCACTTGACAGGTATGAACATCACACAGTTCAATTACCTTTGTGCTAGTCAAATTGCTTAGTATTCCCACCTAGCTCACCAAGTGCACTAAAACTAGCATTATTTTTCCCATTCATCAAGAAAGGGAGAATTATACAAGTTGTTTGGAATAGATATAGCTTCTAGACCAGACTAACAATACCCTTGAAAGCCTCCTGAAAGTTTTTATAGACTTGTAAATAAAGCAGCAGCAGCAATAGCAATTAAGTTTCCAAACCATTTCCTTGGGGTATATAACCTGAGGAAGAACATCTACCTGTATACTGCACCAAAAGCTCTAAGAACATATTGCCTGCATGGTCTCCAAAAATATTTTCCCTCACCTTTAGAAATTAAAAAAAGGGGGGGGATCGAAGTTAGCAAATATTGTCAGTGGAACCTCACTTGATATGCCCTGCTCAATCAATGGATGGTATGAACTGAGAAAAGATATACTGTATGAGAGCTGCCGGCTCTCATCCAGCTAACACCGTTCCGACTGCTCCTGTGGCCTGGCCGGCCATGGGAATTGGAGGCACAGATGACTGATATCACCTATGACTGAGTTTATTTTCATTTAGTATTCTGAGTATCCCTCCTTTCCTGATCCTAAGGTCGGTAATGCGGTGTAAGGTTAGAGGGTTGTGGTTTTCCCCTCTCCTTACTCCTACTGGACTTGTTGTGGTGCGGGGTGGTGGTGGGTGTTATTGTGCTGTTATAGTGTTTTGGTATTTATATTATTTTATGTTCATTTGTTACTTTAACTGTACTTGATATGTACTTGTATATGTTATTTGAATTTTGTGGTTGGGATATTCTGATAATGTTACTGTGTAATATTGCATTTATATTAATAGTGACTGTGATTTGTTATTGTTAGTTTTTTTTGGTATTTTGTTAATAGGCTGCTTTCTATTTGAACTGTATTTATTTGCATTTAACTATATGATATGTTTGTTATACTTTGGTTTTGTTATATTGTATATTTCATTATGTTGGAAGCCGCCCTGAGTCGGCCTATAGGGACCCCTGCTTTTCAACCTCTTCATAAATGATCTAGAGGTAGGAGTAAAAAGCAAGGTAGCCAAATTTGCTGACGACACTAAATTATACAGGGTAGTGAAAACTGTGAGAGATTGTGAGGAGCTCCAGAGGGATCTCTTGACACTGGGGGAGTGGGCAAAACAGTGGCAAATGAGTTTCAACATTAGTAAGTGCAGAGTGATGCATGTTGGGGCAAAGAACCCCAATTACATTTATAAACTGATGGGGTTTGAACTCTCTGCGACAAACCAGGAAAGGGACCTTGGTGTCCTGGTGGACAACTCAATGAAGGTGTCAACCCAGTGTGCCTCAGCAGTGAAAAAAGCAAACTCAATGTTAGGGATCATTAGGAAGGGTATAGAAAATAAGTCAGCAAGTGTCATTTTGCCTCTTTATAAATCTATGGTGAGGCCCCATCTGGAATACTGTGTACAGTTCTGGTCGCCATACCTCCAGAAGGATATTATGGAGCTGGAAAAAGTGCAGAGGAGGGCAACCAGAATGATTAGGGGACTGGAACACCTTCCTTACCATCTGAGGCTGCAACGGTTGGGCCTCTTCACTCTTGAACGACGACGTCTAAGAGGTGACCTGATTGAAGTTTATAAAATCATGCACAGTGTGGACAAAGTAGATAAGGAAAAACTGTTTTCCCTATCGCATAACACTAGAACTAGGGGACACTCGATGAAACTTTTGGGTACTAGTTCTCAAACAAATAAGAGAAAGTACTTTTTCACCCAGAGGATTACTGGCCTATGGAACTCCCTGCCAGAAGAAGTGGTGACAGCTGTTAGTCTTGACATCTTTAAGAAAGGATTAGACAAGTTCATGGAGGACAAGAGTATCAATGGCTATAATTATGGATACTTAAGGACAACCTCCGGGTTGGAGAGATAGGCAGGATATCTCTCAATATCATTTCCAGGGAATCCTAAGCAGGTGAAGGCATCTCTTTGGGAATAATGCCCTGAAGGAAATGGTGAGTTACTGTGTGAGACAGAATGCTGGACTAGATGGGCTGTGGCCTGTTCCAGCAAGGCTGTTCTTATGAATTGAGATTTACTTTTTGATTCATTTCATAAGGTAGCATCTATGGTCCTCACAACAAACCTATAAAGTAGGCTAAGTGAGGAAATCTCCCATTTGAAATTTTTGAGGCAAAGTCATCTAGGTCTCCTACTAGGACTGAGAATATAAATGTAAGTCAAAGGCTAGACTGTGAATTAGTGGCAGAGTGTCCCTTTGTTCCAGATTGCATGCCTCACACTACAGACTGTACTCAATCCTCCTTACCCATGGCATTCCTTTGCCCTCCAAACCACCCCAAGAGATAAGGCTCCAACCATTAAATATCAGGGCAGATTATTCAAGAAACAGGTAGGGTGGTCAGCTTGTCACCACTTTGCTGAAAGTCTCTGCCATCCCAATGACCAGCAAAAAAAAAAGTTACATAAAAAATTAGGAAGCATTTGGAGTATACAAATACAATTTCATGCTGTTGCATTGTGATGTTTCTTTGGAGGACATGCATGGATCCCCATTGCCAGACTTCATTTAATTTCATAGCTTGGGTAAAAGGTTTTCCTCAAAGTTACACTGCCCCATGTGCTATATTGTTAACTATCGACTCACATTTGAGGAAGCCCACCAATAAATGTAGTGATTAATTCTAGCATGTTAAAATGACATTGATAACCACATAGTCCAGAATCTTCTTCCTCATGTTTCGTGTCCTGATCTAACCCTGGAGTGCTAAAATGAAGCCATTTTCTTTGCTTTGTCATTGACCAGACCCAAGTCCTCATTTCTCTGGCAGCAATTGGCAGAACAGTAAATGAGCCAGATTCTTTATCTCTCCACATTCACACCTTGTGTTGTTGTCTGCCAGAAGCCTCTACTTGACCCTCAAGAATGTTTGTTCTTGTCATAAAGCTCTACTGGATCTGAGCCAGTGGACTTGAGGCTCATATCTGTTCAGTGGGTGTTGAGGGTCATTCTCTTGCTTCGTTCTCTCAGCATCCAACTGCTACTTCTCTCCTGATCTTAGGTGGAGCGATACCAACAAGAGGGCATATTTTCTCAATTGGTGTAGGTTTGAGACATTCTGTCACAAGACAGTGATGTCAACTTGTTTTGCATGTATGGATGTGCTCCATACTTAAGCAGCATACTCTGCTGCAGAGACACTTAGGACCAAAGCTGACATGGGCAGCATGAATGGTTGAGTTCCCCATTTACAGTTTGTGAATTTCCTGATGATGTTGTTCCTTGTACTAACTTTGGCTTTGTTATTCAGGCAGTGCTGCTTAAGGACTAAGGAGAGTGTCTGATCAATCGTCACACTGAGGTATTTTGGTACTGAACAATACTGTAATTTGTTCCCTTGCCAGATCAATCCTTGCCTCTCAGTTTCGAAGGTGGAAAGCACATACTTGAGTCTTGCGTGGATTAGGCTTCAAATGATTGATGTTGTAATACTGTCCTAATTCTTTAAGTGTTCCAGTACGTTTTCCAGCTACCTCAGCAAAGCTTGATCCTTTGCTGTGTCGTTTGCATACATGAACAATTTTATATTGTCAGGAGGTGGTTGATCATGTGTACATATATTGTACATACATTTCCTTGAGACAGTCCATTTTTCTGTAACCACCATCCGCTCTTCTTTCCATTCATCGTTACATAGAATGTCTGGTTCTGGTTCTGGAGGAAGCTGCCAATGTCCCTAGTAAGTTTGTTACCTTTGGTAAGCTTCTTTATTTTATGGAGCAGACTCCTATGATTGACAGTATCATTAGGTCAATGAAAGCAACTCCTGTATTTTTTTCCCTTTCAAAACCATCTTCAACGTGTTGTGTAAGTTTAAGGATTTGATCACAACATGACCTGCCTGGCCTGAAGCCTGCTTGCTCCTTCATAGTCCAGAGTTATATGATTCTAGATGTGAACATTTGGAGGGTGGGGATGAGAAGAAAATAAGGGGAAAGAGGATTTTTTTATATAAAAAAAAGATATGAAGGACAGCTTTAAGTGAAAAGCCAGCCTTCTTGTGGGGCAAAGCAAATGCTGCTCCAGTTGAATGTCTCCCTCTTTAAAGCAGGAAGAGAGGAAATTTTGAATGTTGTTGAAAAATGCCTCACCCTTTAAGAGCAAAATATTTGATCCAGAGTTATAAAAATGGCTAAATTTGTGTTTAAAATAGCAATAACAATTATATTTATATACCTTAGTGCACTTTCTGTGCGGTTCTCAAATTAATTAGCATTTTGTGTCCAACATGCTGGGTACTCATTTTACCGACCTTGGAAGGATGGAAGGCTGAGTCAACCTTGCGTCCTATCAGGATAAAACTCACAATGTTCTGGCTGTAGTACAGCAATTTAACCACTGCACCACTATAGCACTTGGTGTATGAAGTTTTAAATATTTCTATAACTACTGGATGGATTTGCTGCAAATAAAAAAAAGGGAGCTAAGGTAATTACTGATTTTTAGCTAAAAATGTTAGGTGCTTGGACCTTTGTTTAGCAGTTTCTTATCTGCTGACAAAAATCTCTAGTGTCTGCATGGGAGCTGGATGTAAATCATTTCTATACTTGAAAATAACTTTAAGACTATTTGACCAAATATTTCAAAATTGACACAGAACTAAGCCAGACCATCTATTCCTACTTCTAATGTTATGTTTCTTTGTTTGTTTTGCTCCCATTTTTACAATTGTCTTGTAGAATGTTGTTTTGCTCTGCCACACAATAACACTCATGCAGAGATAATCCAGCCATGTTGGTACAGATTACCTATGTGCCTTATTTCCATTCTAATTCATTAATGTGGCACACTGCACCTCTGTACGTGTTTACAAGCTCATTAACACTTGCAGGATGCTTCCTGAACAATTATTACCCTTCTCAAAGAAGCAAAAAAATCAAGACTTTGAGGAAGGCAGTTTTCAGTCATTGAATGGCAGTAGAAGACACTTTGATGGGTTCAGGAAATATTTTTGAAAAGAAAAACATATCAAAAATCATGCATCATTCATATGTTACATTATTTGTTTTTTACGAGTAGTCAAAACAAAGAACAAGTATTGTGCTACTAATGAAACACAATGGCAAACTGGTTATGTGTGACAATATTTAATCATTTCCAGTGTAATGTTACATTGTTATTATATTATTAATGATAACTTTGTTCTGCGCGGCTGGTCGGCGGGGAGTGAAAACAGCTGAGGGCGATGCGCTCCCTCAAATGAAAGTGCGGCGCAAAAATGGCCGCTGTGCTCTTTGCGCCCCCCCCACCCGGACTCAGACATCCGGGTGAGTTAGGGGGCATGGCCACCCCTCTATAAAAGGGGTGGCCACGAGGCAGACGAGCTGCCATTTTAAAAAGAGCGACGGAGAGGAGAGGTTTTCTCCGTCGCTGTTTGTCTGTACTCTGCGGCTCTTTAGCCCTTGATCCTTCCCGGCTGGGAAGGGAGAATTAACAGAGCCTTAGCTTGCTTTGCTCTGTGTTTTTTTGGCCCTAAGATTTTGATCCCTGGAGAGGGATCCTGCTCTTTCTGGGAAGATATGCCTCCCAAACGGAAGGCCCCGGCGACGAAACTGCAGCCCAAGGGGAGGACTTTCGCGGGCCCTACGCAGGACGGGGGGCAGCCTTCAGGTCGGAGGACCAGGGCTGCGCACCCACGGCAGGGCACTATCACAGCCTTGCCCACCGATACCGGTGAGGTGATTCAGGCTGGTACTTGGCCCTTGGATGGCCAGCCTCCGGCCGGCCCCTCAGGGGCTCCGGCCCTTGGCCCGCAGTTCCTTGGCAGCTGGGCTCCAGCTCGGTGGCTGGCCAGCTACAGGCCGGCCCCTCAGGGGCTTCGGCCCCCGGCCCGCCGTTACCGGCCATGGGTTAGTGCAGCATGGGAGGGCATCACCCTGTGATTTGACGGATACACGTCATAGGGTGGGGTCAGTAGATAGTTTATTGACTCTGGTCAACAATTTGTTTCTATCAACAAACAAATTGATACAAATGGATACATTGTAGCCAATTGCCATTGGCAATTTTGGGAGGAACCTTACCAGTGTTACTGCGGCCTGCTTGCCTTAAGAATTACAATTGGATGAATACACCAATTGAAAGTTATAATTCGGACTAGGGCATTATTCAATAAAAGTGGCCCAATGCCTTTATCCATATACCGGTGTCTGAGTCTTTCTTTTGGGGGTGCGCCTGCAAAGTGCTGCCGCCAGCCCCGGACGCCGAAGCTTTGCGCCCTCCCCCCGGCCCGGCCGGTCGGCGGGGAGTGAAAACAGCTGAGGGCAATGCACGCCCTCAAAAGTGCCGCCGCCAGCCCCGGATGCAAAGGTAATGTGCCCTCCCCCCGGCCCAGCCGGTTGGCGTGGAGTGAAAACAGCTGCTCACCTGGCAGCCAGTCGGAGGAGGAGGTGGGGAGGAAAGAACTGGCCACACCTGGGGCTCGTCTTTCCGCGGCCCCAAAAGCGATTCCCCACCTCCAGATGACACCGGACTTGAGCCTCTCCCATTGCCTATTCCATTAGTCCCGGGATGGGAGGCTGCTGCGCCCGGCCCCCATTCCTCTGGCCCCCACTAGGCGGGGAGCTCAAAAGACGCTGGAGCTGCCACTACCTCATCTGCAGCTGGATTTTCCAAGTCTCTTTTTCTATTACTGGTTAGATTGTTTTTGATATGTCCTGTGGCTTCACTGTTTTGTTGATATGCTTATTGATATGTTTTTTGTATATGTCCTTTTGATATACTGATTGTTGATATTTTGACTTGTACTGATATATTGTATTGTGGAATTTATTGTAATTGTATTGTAAGTGTATTGATTATTTATTTTTGAATTATCACACTGTTACATTGTACTTATATTAACTTGCTGTTAGCCGCTCTGAGTCGGCCTGTGCCGAGTTGAGCAGGATACAAATCTAAATAATAAATAAATAAACATTTAAAAGTGCCACCCAGAGTGGTGCATTAACCAGATGGGCAAAGTATAAATGTACTAAATAAATATACTAAATAGAAGCACAGCTTTTCAAAACATCTGAGAAATCTGAATAGATGGTTACTATACAACTAGGCCACATTGACACTATGAATAGTTGTGGGACTAGAACCTAATAAAAAAGCAGCATTTCACCAAGAAAGCAATAAGGAACCATGTGATGTATTGTGAATGCTACAGCATATGATGTTCTGGAGAACTCTTTGAAAAAGTATCTTGATACACCTGCTAGTTGCTTGATATCAGCACTAAGCAAAGATTCACATTCCTGTTTGTGGAAGCCAAAAAAATGTCATTTCTCAAAAGCTGAAAATTATACAGTAAAACCTTAAGTTACAAAAAAAAACCAGTTCTCTGGCCTCTTTCATAACTCAAAGCATCTCCATAGATATGCATATAATTTTTTAAACATTTTTAATGGAGAGATCTCCTACCTTCTGGCTGCTGCTGCTTCCTTCCTCCTGCTCCTCCAGAAAGTGGGAACCCTGCTGCTGCCCCCACTGCTTCTACAGTCCAGTAGAGCACGTGAGAGGAAGCTCCAGTCTGGCCAGAGACAAGGTTTGGAGGTGAATGGTTCCCTTCCGTTCTTCGTTCTGGGCATTTCCTGTGCTCATTTTTATCCTGGAGCATGTCCCCAGCCAGACTGGATGGCTGAGAATGTGCTCCAGGGTGAAAATGAGCCCAGGAAAAGTCCAGAATGAAGAATGGCTCCCTTGAGGAACCTGCTGGGCTGATGAACATGCCAGGAACAGCAGCAGGAACAGCCACAGGGACATCGTAAAAAATGTCCCCGTAGATGTTTCTGCTGCTGTCGCTGGCCCGTTTGCCGGCTCCACAGGCTCTGGAAGGCTCTACGAAAGTGATCCCTTCAGTCTCCGCCATTCTCCAAAGCCCAGAGACTTCACTGTGACCACAAAAGTGGGGGGACTTTTGCAGTCGTAGTGAAGTCTCCAGGCTTCGGAGAATGGTGGGGACTGAAGGGATTCCCAGAGCCTTCTAGAGCTGGCAGAGCTGATGAACGGGCCAGTGACAGTGGTGGAAACAGCCATGGAGACATTTTTTACAATGTCCCATGGCTGTATCTGCCATTGTTGCTGGCCTGTCTGGCACCTATGCTGCCTCCAGAAGGCTCTGGAAAAGGGATCCCTTTGGTCCCTGCCATTCTCCAAAGCCCAGAGACTTTGCGACGACCGCAAAAGTCACCCCTTTTGCGGTTGCGGTGAAGGCTTCCAGTGCCGCCAAGGTAAGTGATTTTTTCCCACTTCCAGCGGTGGGGGTGGGTGGATGGGGGCGATTTTTAGTGCAGAAAATGGTGGTGCCACCATTTTGAGTGCTAAAAATGTTATTTACAATACTACAGTACAGTAAAAAAAAAACTTTCGAAAGTGTTATGTATGTTAACTGTGTTTTCTGACAGGAGCAGAATGTATCTTTTCTCAAGTATCTATCCTTATGCAAATAAGTGGATCGAAAACTGTGCACACTCTGTTAGCCAATGGGCTTGTTGTATTATTGTTACTGTTACTGTTTATAGGAGCGGATTGTATCTTTTCTCATGTATCTAGTCTTATGCAAATAAGTGGATCGAAAAATGTACACACTCTGTTAGCCAATGGGCTTGTTATAGTATTGTTACTGTTACTGTTTATAGTGTATATAAGTCCGAGTTTTGCCCCATTCAAACTGTGTTCAAACCCCACAAATAAAGAGCTGAATTTCACTACTTCATTCGTCTGCTTTTTCATTCCTTGAACACTAAAGTAAGTCAGGTTTTTGCCCGTAAATCAGGACACCAATTTACCCAAAAAAAACTTTCATAACTCGAGTTTTTCATTACTCGAGGTATTTGTAAATCGGGGGTTTATTGTTTGTGAAAAACTTTGCATTTACAACATGTTGCATATTGCTACTTTGATTGCTTCAAGCTGTAATGTACTTTCTTTGACAAAAGAATATTGATCAGGTTTTGATACTGGTGACAAAGACAGAAAGACTTCCCAAAAAGGATTAGTTCCAAAAAGTGTTATAAGCAATAAGGCAAGCTAATAAGCTATTTCGACATTATGTTTTAAAAGTTATGAAACACAAGTTTTAAAAATATACGTTTTACATATTTTAGGAAAGAGTTGCATATAGGTCTGTAATTTAACACAGACACCAAAATGTCTAATGAGGGTAAAAATATATATTAATTATAGCAGCCACTGTATAATAATACTACTTTTTTCAATATTCAAATGCCTTAGAGAGCTTTTCTCTGGGAATTTTTAAAAAATCTAACCAGTTATAGATCATAGAGTTGAAAGGGGCCTGTGTGGCCATCAAGTCCAAGCCCCTGCTCAATGTGGGAATACAAATCAAAGTATATCTCACAGATGGTTGTCTAATTTTCTCTTGAATGCCTCCAATGTTAGAGGACGCGCCACTTCCCAAATAATTTGCATTGTTGTACTGTTCCAATGGGACTGCAGTGGCTCAAGTGGCTAAGACACTGACTGGAAAGCGGGAGGTCAGCAGTTCTATTCCAGAGTACTGCTGGATGGAATGAGCTCCCGTCTTTGTCCCAGCTCCTGCCAACTTGGCAGTTCAAAAACAAGAAATTGCAAGTAGATAAATAGGGACCACTTACTCATCACATTATCAGGTATTTTGTAAAAGCTCATCAGACACAAATGTAAAAAATATTAATAATATTTGCAACTATGCAGGAAGAAATTCCCTATATGTGCAGGAAAGATGGAACATTTGCCACCCAAAATATGGCCAATCACAGGTTTATAGCTGAAATAATAATGATTTCTAGTAGGGTGTCTCTGGAGGGTCATGAATTATCTGGCAGAGGGAGAAGGGGTTTTTTTTTTGACAGGTGACATATCCCTACTACTCACAAGATGTATAGACAGCCAACAGCTCTGACTACTTTAAATGGGAATTAAACAAATTCATAGTAGATAAGCCTATTACTGGCTTTAAGTCAAGAGCAGTATATTCTGCTTCCATTATCAGTCACAGTAAGTCTCTGAATATCAATTGCTGAGGAACACGAGCAGAAGGGATTTATGACGCTCATATTCTTGTTTCTGGTTTTCTCACAAGAACTTCATTGACCACTGTGGGAATACAATGTTTGTCAGGACAGCTCTTTGGTATTTTCAAACATGGCTTGGCTCATGAAAAGGAAATAAAAGCTCTATTATCTTAATCTGAAGAACCATCCTTTGTGTTTATACCATGTGTGTACTATTTGAAATTAAGTGGAATATGCAGAAGCTTAGGTAGACAGCTATCTCCTATACTCTCAATCTTTAAAGCCACCTGCCTTAAATACAAGACAATAAATGTAAAGACAGTGAAATAACTATAGTAGTTAACAAATCTCTCCCATATTTTGAAAGTTTTGTTATTATTTAGCATATGGTATATATTTGCTTCAGGAATTAAAGTGTAGATTTTATCACCAGAAAACTGCTAATAACTTACTAAAAGCTGAAATGTAAACCACTGACTTCTTCAAAAATACAGCCTGAAAACCAGGGGAAGGTGGTGAACTGCTTGGACACACTCATATTTGTCCTTCAAAAGGCTGTGGGACCCAAGTAAAATAATATTTAAACCATGGGATATCACTCAAATCCAAATCGATATCCCATTCAACTGACTGTTTGAGAAATGCACTTATTTTATTATAACAACCAACAACTGCAATTTCCCCACCCAAATAAAAGATTAAAAGGGCTTACTTTCCAAGGGCAAAACATTCCAGGGTAATGGATGAGCTTTTTGCCACCTGTATTGTTTCTGGAAACCGCACTTCAATCTTTGGCTCATATTCCCCCATCACACCTGTTGAACATGAAAACAATGAGTACCCCAATTGTCCTTTAGACCTGTCTACTCCTGAAGATCAGTGTAAAATAGACACTAGTACGATTCTTTGTTCCCATGGAAACTATCTTTCAGTGAATCAAGAGTGGGCTAATGGAGTATGCAAATGAAATCACATCAATAAGTGACCTCTTGATTCAATTTATCAAATTAGGTCATCACTTAGCAGATGACACATTGGATTATTTCTTTACCTATTCTTAAAGTGGTTGTTTACATATATAACATACAGCAGAAAAATCAGATATGTAGTACAGAATAGCGAAGCATTCAAGATATTTCCTGCCAGATTGAGAAGTATGATTTCTTATTTCCAATTTAAACTAAAGTGTACAAAAAGCAAGATGGAAGCTATCCTGAAATACTCAAAGTTAATCTGGATCCAGAAGGAGAAAAGTCCTAAATGTGTTGCAATGTAAAGCGGTAACATGTGCATGAAACAGTCATTGTACATCAGACATGAAATACATGGCTCTTATCTATAATCCAGTGGGAAGACTGAAGCATTTATATAAAAGTATTACTATGAGGTGACATTAAGTAGCAAATATATATTAGAATATAAACCAGGGGTTAACAACCTACAGCCCGTGGGGCAGACCCAAACTGTGGTGCCATTTCATGTGGCCTGCCATGCTGAGTCCTGTCACCTCCACCACTGCTGCCGGAAGCGGCAGAAGTGGAAAAAGCAGTGAAAACAGCTGAAAACATGCTGTAAATGCACCCACATTTGTTTATGACAGCCACAGACGTGTTTTACAGCAGTGTTTACAGTGGGGGGAACATTTCTGGCCTGCTCAACTGTCTAATGGGGAGTGGTCTGGCCCGTGGCAGGAAAACATTGAGAATCCTTGATATAAACCCTTAAAGTATTATTATTCTGTGTAGATCTATTCAGAAGAATATTCCACTGAGTTCAGTAAGCGGATATAGCAATATAAGCTAGATATATTTTCCCTGTGAACAGGGGTGTGCTGGCCACCTTGGAAGGATGCTGGACAGGAAGCGCCACTCACCGAGGAGGGCAGCAGGGCATCTACTGGTCCAGCTTGCACTTTTCTCCTCCATGGCAGTGGCAGCAGCAAGAGCCCTGCGATACTCAGTGCTCCTCCAGCCCCCAGATGCAGAAACGGGGCAGACAGGGAAAAGTTTGCTCCACTCCACCCATGTCCCCTATGCCCACTTGTTGGCTGGGGCTGGACAGGGCTGGCTGGCTCTCCTGCACTTCTTGCTTGTGGGGTGGCTCTTCCCCTGCCTGCAGTGCAGCTCAGCTCAGCCTCATGTGTCCTCCCCTTGCTTGGTCTGCCCAATGCACAAGTGTGTGCTTGCTCCCGGTGGGAGCAGTTGCCATGAAAGAAGAAGAACCAACAGGCTGTTTTTTTCTCCCACCAAACCAAGGGATGCATTCTGGTTTGAAGGGGGGAGGGACAGCCTGGTGCTTCTCCTCTTTCATTGCAACAGTGAGGCAGCTTCTCATGTTGCTCCTGCCGGGTGCATGTGCATGCCAATGGTCAATCAAAAGGGCACGCCACTGGTGCTAGGGGGCTAGGGCACCCCAGGATGAATCCCGGTAGCCTGGTGGGCTAGCCCACCACTGCCTGTGAACATACTGTATTTAGAGAATAGAGAAGGAAATGGTTGACTCGATAAAATGACTGTTTAGAAAACTACTGGGATCTTAATCTAATCCTTGTGTTGGCCTTCACAAAAAATATTGATATGAAGACATGAAGGGGGAGAGGAAACTAGTTCCTCAGGCCTCTTCTGTTATTATTTTTAAAAACTGGCACATGAATTCTGATGCCTTAAGAAGAAACAGTTTCCCACAAACTGGGACCCTAAAAATCAGGTCTCTCGAATGCATAGCAAAGAGATGCTCCTCTTTTATGCTACCCCTCTCTTCTACCTCAAGGTTTTAGACTAACCTTTTTCTGTAGCATGAATAGGGCTCTAGAGATAGACAAACTGAGATCAAGGGGATAAATCTCTTCTTTTCAAAGGCTTTCTATCTAGGCCTAAAGCCTAGCTGAACCCAAGAATGCAATGTCTCTTTCCTGTACATACCCCTTTAAGCATATCAGTCATTCTCTCCAAGGACACCAGGATTTTTTTATGATATGGGGCTACCTCTCTCCTATTCTTGAGGCGAATTCATTGCAACATTCATGAGTGCACTGTGGGTTACTACTGGCGGGAGAAGCAATCCCATTTTTAAAACCCTTTGCTAATGGATTTCTCAGCTATGCATTTTCAACTATGAACATTTAATTAAAGACTTTCCTTTTAAAGGGAACCTCTCACTTCAGTGACTAAACTGGATTAGATCTAGCTTTTGGCATGTTATATTTGAACAACAGAAGCCTGTCAGATCTGAAGTTGAACATTTTCAGATGAATAACATTAGGATGGGAGTTACAATTTATTTCAGCCTGTCCCTTTCAACTGCAATGCAGCTGATGTACGGCGACAGTATGTTTACTGTCTTTGCTGTGAACACACTGATCAAATAGTTGTTTGCTCTTCCCAGGAATCCCTTGGAATATTAATTCTGCAAGGTACAGACTAGACATCTTGATAGAGCATTCATATAACCTCAGCACTCGGGTTCCCACAGACTCTAAGAGAATATATGTCACACGATTCAGATATAAATGAAAGCGCAGCGCCAAAATGGCCGCTGTGCTCTTTGTGCCCCCCACCCGGACTCAGACATCCGGGTGAGTTAGGGGGCGTGGCCACCCCTCTATAAAAGGGGTGGCAACGAGGCAGCGGAGCTGCCATTTTCGATTTGCGACGGAGAGGAGAAGTTTTCTCCGTCGCATTCTCTAGTTGCTGCGTACCCAGAGCGGTTTTGGCTGCTCAGGAGCTGATCCCTGGATAGGGATCCTTTGGCTCAGATCTTCATTTAGGGAGACATGGCTCCCAAGCGAAGGGCCCCGGCAATGAAGCCACGGCCGAGAGGAAGGGCTTTTCCTGGCCCTTCATCGGATGTGGGACAGCCTCCGGGTCGGAGGACCAGGGCTGCGCCCCCACGACAGGGCAGCGACTGGACCTTGCCCACTGTTACCAGTGGGGCCGATCAGGCTACCAACTGGCAGCCGGGCGCCAGCTTTCTGGCCGGGCCGGCACAGGCTGGCCCCTCGGGGGCTTCGGCCCTGAGCGCGCCTTTGCAGGGCCCAGGACAAGGTGGCCCAGGGGGGCCTGGTGCGGGTTTCTGCCCCACAGCTCCTCCGGCCCCCAATGGGCCTGAGTTTTGGGCATGGCCTTATTCTGGCCCTGGATCCCCTTTTGGGTTGCCATTTCACCAACTGCCTAGTGGGCCGTCCAGCCCACCCGGCCCACCTTACACTGGGGGCTCGGAGGTGGTGGATGCTCTAATAGCACGTGTAGCAGTACTGGAAGCATCATTGGGCATTGCCCAGCCACCTTCCGAAGGGGGTGCAACTGCTTCTTCAACCGCGGCCCCTTCATCGATCCCGGCCAACTCGGCGGCCGTGACCCTTCAGCGGGCGGCCAACAGGGTCGAGCTGCTTGAGGCTATCCGGCCAGCTCCGGCTGGTGCCTCGCATCTCCCCATACAACCTGATGTACAGGCTGGAAGTGGTCAGGTGTGGTCCCAGAGCTCGATGCCAGTCGTGAGCTCTGACACCCACCGTGGGCTGGAACCCCCGGTGGGGGCGGCTCACGGGGGTGCGACTAGTGAGTATCAGGTTCAATTTAGTGCACCACCAACACTGTCCACTTACACCGGGGGGTTCAGTGGCCGTGGCCACGTCAAGTCAATGTGGGTGGGCAGCTGCTCCCACACTGCCCCATTAACCCCTGGTTGCCAAATGGTCCTCGTTCAGGGCGGGGGTGTCTGCCCCTGGGGCTGTGCCGAGCATCGCAGGGGCTGTTCAGGTCCCGCTGCGCATACCCTCTATGCAAAATGTGCCATCAACGGTTTTACCGACGGCTGGCTATTCCTTGCCCCTGGGTGATCATTTGTCACAGGTCACGAGGGATAAGATTTGGCGAGGGGAGTACGTGGATATCTTCTCCCTATTGAACTGTGAGCCCAATAAAGAGGAGAGGGAGGGACAGGATGACAGAGACAAAGAGCTGTCCCATCGTCATAAGCCACCACGCACCTGGGATGACAAAGACAAGGAGCTGGCCCGCCGTCGTAAGCCACCACGTACCTGGGCCAACTGGTTACCGGCATACCTCATATATATGGCAGTATACCTCAGGGCCCGGCCTGATCTGGCCATTCCAATGGTCCAATACCTTGACAATATTTACAGGACGATGGTTGATTTCCCTGGCCCATCGTGGTTTGCTTACGATGAGGAATTTAGAATGAGGGTGGCCCTACACCCTGAGATGAGGTGGGATGAGCCCTCCTAGAAATTGTGGCTTTTGTACATGAATCCCACGCGTCCGGCGCCTGGTGATAGGTACCATTGTGGCCATGCCGTGCAGCGGGCTGCTCCAGCACAGGCTCCCCGCCAGCCGGCGGGGCAGGGGGTTCCAGCCCGCCTGCTGTGTTGGAGCTTCTCAGCTAACAGCATGTGTAATAAGTGCCAGTGTCGTTTCCGACATGAGTGTCCCTCTTGCGCTGGCCCCCACGCCGCCTCCGCGTGCCTGCGGGCTGGTGGGTCATGGGGCAGAGGTAGGGGTGGACAGGGGGCGGTCAGGGCTCCATCTGAAGGAGCTAGCCATTCGAAAAGCCCCCTCCCCAATTAATGTACACATGCTGGAGCGATGGCTCTCAGCTTATCCAAGGAGGGAGTATGTGAGGTACCTGTTGGAGGGTTTCCAGTGGGGCTTTTGTATTCTGTTCAAGGGTGTTCGGGGACCCCAAGACGCTCCTAATTTAATTTCCTTGAAAGGTAATGAGGAGGTGGCTGCACTGAGCATAGCTAAAGAAGTGGAGGCTATGAGGGTGGCGGGCCCCTTCTTAGAACCACCTTTCCCTAACTTGAAGGTCTCCCCTCTGGGGTTAGTACCGAAGAAGAACCCAGGTGAATTTCGTTCAATCCACCATCTATCTTACCCTGTGGGTTCTTCGGTCAATGATGCGATTCCTGATGACCTTTGTTCAGTCAGGTACACGTCCTTTGACCAGGCCCTACGGATGGTACGCTCATGTGGTCCCAGTGCCCTCCTGGCTAAGTGTGACATTAAATCGGCATTCCGATTATTGCCAGTGCACCCAGGGGACTTTGAGCTATTGGGTTTTAGGTTCCAAGGGAAGTTTTATGTAGATAAAACTTTTGGCTGCTCTATTTCATGTTCGGCATTCGAACGCTTTAGCACTTTCCTTCAGTGGGCCTTTGTTCGCAGGTCAGGGTCTCAGTCTGTGGCCCATTACCTCAATGACTTTTTGTTTGGGGGTGAACGGGGCTAGGACATGTGCACGCGTCTCCTCACTACATTTCAGATGGTAATGCGGGAACTGGGTGTCCCCTTAGCGCCTGAAAAGACCGAGGACCCATCTACTAAGCTCACATTTCTAGGCATTGAAATTGACACGGTCGCACAGGCATCCAGGTTACCCATGGATAAGGTGACTCGGATCTCTGCAGCGATTTTGGCATTGATTGCCAAACGTAAAGTGTCCCTTCATGAGCTGCAGGTACTTCATTGCCACCTTAACTTTGCCTACAGGGTGGTGACACCCGGCAGAGCATTTGCCCGGTGCCTGTGTGACACCATGGCTGGCCTGTCAAAGCACCACCACAGGGTCCGACTGACCAGGGGCATACGGGCGGACCTTTCGGTTTGGCTCACATTCCTACAGGATTTTAACGGGGTCTCTTTCTGGAGATCAGACCTTATGGTCTGCCCTAGATTTCAAGTACAGTCGGATGTCTCTGGCTCCCTGGGTTATGGGATTTATGGGATTTATTTTGAGGGAAGGTGGGCTTACGGCCGATGGCCTCACGCATTCTGGGAGCATTGATGCTATGGGGCGACGAGTGGGCCAACTCAGTGGTCCATTTTTGGTGTCACAATGTGGCTGCGGTGCACATTGTCAACTCCCAGATGTCCAAATCCCCTAGGGTCATGGCGTTGGTTTGTCAATTCGTGTTAAGAAGCCTACGCCTAAATGTGCTGTTTAGGGCCAGACATGTTCCAGGTATTAATAATGATATTGCTGATGCTTTATCCCGCCTGCAGATCCCCTGGTTCCGTGCCCTGGCTCCGGAAGCAGAGGAATTCCCCTCGCCACTCCCGGCCGAGATTTGGATGTTTGGCGAGGAGAGGTGAACCGGGCGATCGGCATGTCTTTGGCATCACGCACGCGTAAGGCGTATCAACATGTTTTCATACAGTTTAGAACCTTTTGTGCGCAACTGCAGTTGCCTGAAGTGTGGCCCATACCAGTGGATCAAGTTTTACAATACATGGTTTATCTTCACAGTCAGGGTCTGGTGCCTCGTACTATAGCATCCAGGCTTTCGGCACTGGCATTTATGGCCAAAGTGAGGGGCTTCACTGACTGCGTGAATGACTTTCGCATGTGTCATGTTTTGGAGGGGTGGACACGGGAACGTGGCCGCTGCCCTGACACTCGTCACCCAATTTCACCAGAGGTCCTGACCCACCTTGCACGAGGCTGGCATAACTTGTGCTATGATAGGTATGAGGTGGCTCTTTTTCACGTGGCTACCACGGTGGCCTTCTTTGGAGCGCTCCGCATCAGTGAGTTGGTACCACTGTCTAAGGCGGATGCGACTCCTTGGGCACTGGAACTCGACGTTGTCTATGTTACTAATGAGTGGGCTCAGTTGAGGATACGGTCCTCAAAGGTTGATCAGCATGGCATAGGCAGTGGAGTTAGACTGCTACGATGTTCCATTGCAGACATCTGTCCGGTTGGTGCCCTACATGAGTTTTTGGCAGTGCATGGTGCGCACCCTGGCCCATTTTTCTGCCACCAGGATGGGTCTCCCCTGACTAAATTCCAATTTTGGAAGGTGACCGGTATGGCACTAACCAGTGTTGGCCTCCCCGGGGCTCGTTACGGCACCCATTCATTTAGAATAGGCGCTGCATCAACTGCGGCTGCATTTGGGTATTCTGAGGCTGATATACGCCGGATGGGAAGATGGGGATCCATGCGTTTTGCCCTAGTCCGAATTATACTGCACCTCGGTGGCAATGACCTTGCCCAAGTCACTGGCCTTTCCTTAAAATTCACGATCTGCAGTGACCTAGCCTATTTGCATTATGTGTGGCCATCCACGTGGCTGCTATGGTCGGACATCGTGCCGCGACATAATTACTGGGGAGGTATTGACCTCCGTGCCCTTGACCGCGCTCGTCGCTCGGTGAACAGGGCTGTTGCCCAGTTCTTGGCAGACAAGGGCTTGGGGACGGCCATCCGGCACCCCAGGATAGGTTTGCAAGATTACGATCTCTATGCAGGGGATGGGGTCCACCTGTTGGCCAGAGGTATGGACCTCTTTCTGGAAGATTTGCAAGCAGGCCTGGTGACCGAGCTGACGGTCTGGGGGGGGGGCGGTGAGTCATCATGGACGCTTCCCCGTGTGGCGGGTAGCACTGGTAAGGTAAAGATTTATGACCCATAGGTTTCCAGCAGGTTCACAATTGACTGGCCAACACTTAGACAGGTACAGGGGTAATAGCTTTGGCTGGTCAAGGACGAACCAGGCAAGGGGTGATGGCAGGAGCTTAACAGCCTGCATCACCTTGATATTTAACGGATACACGTCATAGGGTGGGGTCAGTAGATAGTTTATTGACTCCGGTCAACAAATTGTTTGTGTCAACAAACAAAATGATACAAATAGTTACATGTAGCCAATTGCCATTGGCATTTTGGGAGGAACCTTACCAGTGTTACTTCGGCCTGCTTGCCTTAAATAATTACAATTGGATGAATACACCAATTGAAAGTTATAATTCGGACTAGGGCATTATTCAATAAAAGTGGCCCGATGCCTTTATCCATATACCGGTGTCTGAGTCTTTCTTTGGGGGGTGCGCCTGCAATGAAAGCGCGGCGCCAAAATGGCCACCGCGCTCTTTGTGCCCCCCACCCACCCAGACTCAGACATCCGGGTGAGTTAAGGGGCGTGGCCACCCCTCTATAAAAGGGGTGGCCACGAGGCAGACGAGCTGCCATTTTGGATTCGCGACGGAGAGGAGAAGTTTTCCTCTCCACTCCCTCCCTAGTGAACAGTGTGATTTTTTGGTCGCTTCGGGGCCGGGTGGGAATGTTTGGCCTGAACCTACAATTGGCCCTTTGGTTCTGGCTTTTTTGCCCATCCCACACTGTTGCTAGTGTTTGAGAAAAGGGGTAAGTTGACTTTGGTCACTTTGGCGGGTAGCACTGGTAAGGTAAAGATTTATGACCCATAGGTATCCGGCAGGTTCGCAATTGACTGGCCAACACTTAGACAGGTACAGGGGTAATAGCTTTGGCTGGTCAAGGACGAACCAGGCAAGGGGTGATGGCAGGAGCTTAACAGCCTGCATCACCTTGAGATTTAACTGATACACATCATAGGGTGGGGTCAGTAGATAGTTTATTGACAACAAACAAATTGATACAAATAGTTACATGTAGCCAATTGCCATTGGCATTTTGGGAGGAACCTTACCAGTGTTACTTCGGCCTGCTTGCCTTAAAGAATTACAATTGGATGATTACACCAATTGAAAGTTATAATTCGGACTAGGGCATTATTCAATAAAAGTGGCCCGATGCCTTTATCCATATACCTGTGTCTGAGTCTTTCTTTGGGGGGGTGCGCCTGCAATGTCGTAGTGCATACCTCTTTATTCAGTCTCTCGGTTTCTTAATTGTTCAAGCAGACTAAGGCCAGATCTCAAGTATAAACATAAACACAGGTGGTACAGTGGTTAAACTGCTGTACTGCAGCCAAAACATCTTGAGTTTGATCCTGATGGGGATCAAGGATGACTCAGCCTTCCATCCTTCCAAGGTCAGTAAAATGAGTACCCAGCATGTTGGGGGCAAAATGCTAATTAACATGTGAACTGCCCAGAGAGTACCCTAAGCACTATGGGGCAGAATATAAGTGTAATTGATATTGCTATAAACTGAATAAAAGCCCACTAGGATTCTAGTGAACACAATATCTGCCTTCTATCTTATAACAACTGTACTGCATCTAAATTAAGATGTCACATTATATTCACATTTAAGACTTTATAAATCCACATACCATCACCACGGAGCACAAGCGGTGTGGGTGGGCCCTGTACACTTTGTTTTGCTTTTGTGTTTGTGACAACACAGGTGTAGTTTCCCACATCCAAGGGTTCCACCTTTGCGATGTATAGATTCCCTGTCTCTTGGGATACAAATCGACGACCGTCCTCCTGAACATATAAGGGATTATCATTGAAAATCCAAGCATAGGATAAATCTGGAAAACATCAAACACTCATTACACATATTTTCCCACAGCACCCTGAGAGTTAGCACTACTGGAAGACAATGTTTTAAAGTACAAATGTTCAGGTACAGTAATCTCTGCAGTTTTGACTTCTTTTAAAGTGGTACACATAAAATAGGTATAAAACCGTATGTTAGATCCTAAAATAGTGCAGATGGCCTCTCCCCTCCACCCCTTACTCTTTATTTCCATCTTCCCATGACAAATGTTTTCTTTCCTTTCAATAAAAATACTAGATTATGGCAGATCATTTACATAGCAATAAATATTTGTGTTTTCTTCTCTTTTCATTTGACTGATGCAATAAGAGTAGACTACAATTGTAGGGGAGGAAAGGCCATGATCATACTCTCCTAAATCATAGATGCCTTAAAATTCAGCCAGGCAATGGCACTGGAAGGTAAGGGGACAATTTGCACATACATATTTTGCATTTATTGAAGAAAAATTCAGCCAGGCAATGGCACTGGAAGGTAAGGGGACAATTTACACATACATATTTTGCATTTATTGAAGAAAAACATCAGTAATAGCTTCAGCCATCACAAACACAATAGAATGTATTTTGTTCAGCAGAAACAGTATGCTGCATTTTTGACTCTAGTTCTCTTGAGTGGTGTCAAATATAACAGGATTAAATTATATATATCACACTGGAATCAACACTCAGAATAAAGAAGAGAACAGTTCAGAGGCAAGGAGCTGTTTATAACCCCTTGTTTTCTTTTTCCCCTTGTAGGTGCGGTATTGGAAAGAAGCTAGTTGAGGCTGAATAGGAGGAACAGCAATCTCTCCAATATAAGACGAACAATATAGGACACAAAGGATAAGCTTTTCGCAAAAGATTTAATGGGCATAATCAGACACCAGGAATGGTAATACACAGAAACCTGTCTCAAATCATTTCAATCTAGCTGGACACTCGACACAAGATTTCAATGTTTCCATTCTGGAACAGAAAAATTACGAGACAAGAATACAGAGAGAGACAGCAGAGATAAACATATACATATACATCTTGATCACCCATCTCAAAGGTTTGAATATTTGTCAAGGGTTTATGGGACATTATCAAACTTTAAATGCCACAACTAACAGGTTGTTATATGCCGTAACTTATAGAACTCACTCTCTCTCTCTCTCTCTCTCTCTCACACACACACACACACACACATCTGTTATGCTAGCCAATCACTGTGTATCTCTGTACCTAATATGTTTCAAATAATGCCATGAAGTCTCACACTTATGTCTGATGAAGTGGACTTGATCCACAAAAGCTAACATTAAAATACAGGAGATAGTTTTTAAGGTGCCACAACGTTTTTTGTCTTTTTGTTTTGTTTTGTTTGCTCTCTGATATGCTTTCACAGACTAACACAGCTACCACTTAAAAAAAATCCAATATAAGAAAGTACGGTAAGATAACTGCTTATTTAAAAATACAGTTGATAATTATATGTAACACAGAATTATAAGGAAGTACAATATTGCATTTGGACTGGATTGGATTATGTTACCCTTGACAAAGCTCCCAACTCTATTTTTCCATTCTTTTTTTATTTTTTATTGAATTTTTTAAGCAATATTACAACATAATAAAAAACCGACAATCATACATAAAAAATTTGAACAAATATAATTTCATACCTATACAATAACAAAACTAAATAATGATAAAAGAAAAAAAGACAAGAATAAACATCTCTGGAAAGTGCCAGTTGATTATGACTTATTTCTTTTATCTTTCATACCATTATCAAAAATCCAAACAGTTTTTAATATTTATTCTTATTATTACTTAAACCTAGTCTAATTTCACTTCAAAATCTACGCAGTTTTATATATCTGTTAAGTAAAACTTCTAAGTCATGAATACTATAACAAAAAAGTAAAATAGTGGCAAATTTCAAAAATAATAATTAAAAAAAAGAAATAAGAATTAAACACCCAGTGCTTTATATACTGCCCTGGAAAAACCAGAGTGTCACTCTATTTTCCTTTCCAAAAATTCATTTGATTGGGTACAGGTCTATTATTTTCATCGCCTTTCAAAGAGTAATCTACAAATGCTTGCCAAATATTCCAAATTCTATTCTCTTTCACAATACCCTTTTTAACATTTATCTCATATGTTAATTTGTCATTCAGTGCTAGATCCCACATTTCCTTGTACCATTCCTCAATTTTCATATTCAAATCATTTCCCCATTTTCTAGCGATACACAATCTACCTGTTGTCAACATTATTTCTAGTAACTCTTTTTTATCTTTGCTTAAATTTGTACCTTCCGCATCTGTCAGCATGATGGTATTTGGTCCCAACTTTATTTCCCCCCCCCCCATAATTTCGCTTATCTCATTTTCAATTTTCCCCCAGAAATCCTTTACCACGTTGCAACTCCATCACATGTGTTCATATGTACCCAGTGCATTCTTACAACACCAACATTTGGCATTTGATAAGCAAATGAAAAAGAGCACTTCACAGTCCAAAAGCAAAGCACCTATGGTACAATAGCTAAATTAACATTAACTTCTCTAATCACATCCTAAGAACAAAGAACTTGCTACTTAAGTGGGACAGAGTTACCAAGTCTGTGTTAAGCATGGACATTTTAAGTGGGTTTGAACTTTGCTATGTAATTGTGTGTGTGCGCGTGCATGCGTGCGTGCGTGCATGTGTGTGTGTGCATGCATGTGCATGTGCATGTGCATGTGCGTACATGCTGTCCCACATTTTATGTGTTGTGTCACATTATCTGCTTAGCTTGTTGTTGACAGATAGTTGCTACTTGCTGCCATGCAGACAGAACGTGAGACTGCATACATGGACTGCAAGAATGGAGTGTGAACAGACACCCCCCCCCCTTCTGCTTCAAATACTTCCCTCAAAAAGAGCCCAACATACTGTGTGAGATTATTTTTCTCAGTCCACCTCTCTCTTACATGTCTCTATACCAGGAGTTCTCAACCTTTTTAAGCCGGGGACCTGGTCATGCTCCCTCAGACAGGGGCCGGTTGGCCACTTTGCGCTTCCTCCACCACATGGCACTTCCTGGTGTGGTGGAGGTAGTGGGGGGCACATCATGAAATGGTGTCATGGGCCACATTCGGCCCATGGACTGCAGGTTGAGAATCCCTGCTCTATACTTTGAGGCTAGAACTACCCTTCTTCTAACTTTGTCCTTGTTTCTCTGTAGCTGCATCCCTTGATTTCTGATGTGTCTGACTTGCTGGCCTTCTCTTTGGGAGCTTCTTTTCACCCTTCTGTCACCCTTGAACCTTCCTGCTTCCTGGACTTTGACAGCTGACTGTGTGATGTGTTTGCTATCTTGCACTACCATTGGCAGGAGTGGCATGGAAATGGTATTTTTATTTTACTAAAACATAGTAAATCAGAAGTTTTAAAAACCTAGCCATTTAGCATCCCTTAATTAAATGCATAATTCATGAGCTCCAAACTTTCTGCCAACAGACTCATTAAAAATAATAAAAATAATAAAAAAGATGCTACTCTCTGCCATCCCAAGTCCTTGCTGTCATCAATTGCCATTTCCCAAACATTATTTATGTTTCAGTTACAACACCAGCATGGTATGATAATGAATCTGTAAACACTAGTGGTTTCTGTGGACCTTTTATGTTGTAAACGTTATGTGCCTGTAATTAGAAATGGTAAATAATATTATTTGACTATAACTAAAAACAGTGTATCATTTGGGATCTATCAAATGGTGACTTACATGTGAAAGCATTTTCCCCTTCTCTTTGCAACATACAGTTAGGAAGTTAATAAAATCTAGTGAGTGGAAATTCAGGAAATATAAAACTAAAGGTATTTGTGACTACTGGTTGAACTGACATTGAAGCCAGAAGTGCTGAAATATGCCAGTACCTGTGATTGAAAGTCTGGAAGCAAAGCCAGCCAGCAACAGTGCAGGTAACTGCCCCATTGTGCCCATGAGTCCCCTCCTACAACCTCACCTTATCCCTTCCCAAATTTACACTAACCCAACTACCTTTCCCATGTTGAGTTAATGGGTGCTGATCCTGCTATCAGAGACCAAGGTCATTAACATCAATGGAGAGTGCCACATTCTATGGTTTTTAATGGACATATGTCTCCCCCAGCCTGTTTAGAGAGCATGAATTACTATTTGTCCACTGAGTTTAACAGAACATCAAAGGCTGCCCTGATTTCAGTAGGTTGAGAATTTAATTCATGCGTCAAAATAAATTGAGGGGTGGTAACAGCTGCTATTGATAGATTTTCAGATGAGTGTTTGGTTTAGCACTTGCACTCTTTGGGAACAAATAACAGGTTGGAGTGTTACAGGGAATTGTAATGTATGGTAATGACATTGGCATTCTGGAGGTTTTATAAATCAATACAAAACATGATTGTATATTAATTAGAAAGCTTCTAAAATAGTAGCTGTGCTGGTTTGACTCAACATATCAGAAAAATAAAACAGAAAAAAGAGGGAAGGAGAAATTAAAACAAAGACAAAACATTGTGTCACTTTAAAAATCTAACAAGTTAATTGAATTGTAAGCTTTTGTGCATAAAAATCCTTGTGTCTAAAGAAGTAGTTTTTGATCCATGAAAACTCACACTGACAAAAAAAAATGGAGTATTGTAATGTTTGACATAATCCTATGACTAGGATTGCAACATTAGCCATTTAGCTATCTTTTATCCAAATTTTAGGTATGCCATTTCTCAAAGAGTAGTGCTGCATCTCTAGATTCTTGAGTAGTATTAAACATAATATGTCCCTCACAAATCTCCCACCATCTGGTAATCCTTCCCCTGTACTTAATGATCTCTCCCTGTCCAGAAATTGTATTGCTTGAAACATTGCCTTTTTCTAGGGGCTAAATTCCATAGTCCTTTGGTATGGTCTCTGGTGACATGGAATAATGGGTGTGTGATGGTGGCTAATATCGTGGTCACACAATTTGCCTCCCCCCCCTGGAGGAGACAAAACCCAGGGGACGAGCTCTGGGTGTGGAGGGTCGGGCTCCCTTAAAAGGGAGCTCCACATGCCCGGACCTCACCTCTCTTGATTCGGCTGGGCTTGGGTGCGTTTGTCTCTCTTTCCAGCCAAATTTTAAACTGTGCCACAGCATCCGGTTTGCTTCCAGGCCTGGTGCGGTGCTTTTGAGGCTTCCAGCCTTGCTGTTGTTGGGGGCTCAGAGTTTTCCCTCGCTCCCCTCGGCCTTGAGGCACCATAACATCCTCTTCAGCGCCCGACACAACTACAGCCTTGACAACAGTATTGCTGATGCTCTGTACTGCTTACAGATGATGTGCTTCAGGGTATTAGCACCAGAGGCCAGGGATATCCCTTCTTGTGTATATGTGAGGTGGGAGTATGTTGATAATTTTGTATAGTTGTATTTTGTTTAGGTTTTGTTAGGTTGATAAGTGTCCCCCCCCCCATCTCATTGTTCTGTGCAGGACAGTGACAATAAAGATTTATCTATCTATCTATCTATCTATCTATCTATCTATCTATCTATCTATCTATCTATCTATCTATCTATCTATCTATCTATCTTCTGTTCTCTCGGACAAGATATGGACTCTTGGCAAGGTGAAGTGAGTCGGGCCCTAGGCCTTTCTCTTGGGAGTCGCACTCGCCGGGTATATAAGCTTGCATATGCGGCATTTGCTGCTTTTCATCGTGACCTTGCCCTTCCCGATACCTGGCCTTTGCCAGTTGATCACATCCTCTGCTTCATGGTTCACTTGTACAGGTTGGGCATTTTACCCGGCACCATCCGTGGCCGCCTATTGGCACTTTCCTTCACTGTCAGGGCCCAGGGTTACCCTGACACCCTTGGTGATTTTCGCATAAGATGGGTTCTCAGCCCATCTCACCATATGTCCTTCGCCGCCTCACCTCTATGTGGCCTCGGCTTTGCTCCAATGAGTTTGAGTCCACCCTTTTTCATGCTGCTACCCTTATAGCATTTTTTGTGGCTCTCAGGGTCAGCAAACTTGTCTCTCTGTCCAGGAACGACAGCTCCCACAAGGCCCTGGAGTTGGCTGATGTTCAGTTCTTCACCCCGTTGGTCACCCTAACTATTCGCAGCTCTAAGTGCGATCAATTGGGCCGTGGTTCCACGGTGGTTCTACTGCATTGCAGCACCATGGAAATTTGCCCCGTCCTGGCCCTTTCTGCCTTCATGGTGATCCGCGGTTCTATGCCTGGCCCCCTCTTTTGCTACAGTGATGGACTTCCCTTGACTCGGTACCAGTTTTGGAAGTTCACCAGTTCAGCCCTTGCCTTGGTTGGGGTGCAGGGGGTTAGGTATGGCACCAATTCCTTCCAAATAGTTCCTGCTTCTACCGTGGCAGCCTTTGGCTATTTGGCTGATGACATTAAGTGCATAGGGCACTGGGGTTTGACACGTTTCTGCCTATACATCAATGAATTGGCTAGTAAAGCAAAGAAATTAGAATTACCAATACAAAGTGATCGACTTCAAGTGAATGCTAATAAGTCCTTGCCAGTGCTACTCTGGCCCGCTTTTTTACTAGTTGATGTTCACTCAGTTTATATGATAATAAAAGTGGCCCAAGTTTTTAAACCAAACAAAGTGTCTGTCTCATTACTCAGGGGGTGGGCCAGGCAATTTAGACCTGTGGTTCCCAACGTGACTGCATCACAGAGGGGCAATTTAAATTTTAGGGGGAGGGGGCAATACAAGAAAGTTTAGACCAAGTTAATGGTCTTTTAGGCTTCCTCCATGTGAATAGGAGTTCACTTTCTGAATAATAAGAATTATATGTCATGGGTGGGGGGCCTCAGAATTATCGATATGCTTAGGTGGGGCGTGGCCAAAAAAAGGTTGGGAACCATTGCTGTAGACCTTCTACTTCATAAGCAAAGAAGAGAGGATGCTACCACAGGCCTGTTCATTTGGACAGTAGAAAACCATAGACACTAATTCCTAACCCTTGATACAATGGCATCTAAGAGTTAAAATTGCAGGAATGGCATCAAGAGTTAAAATTGCAGGAATTGAGGAAGAACTACATGAGTCCTGGAACTGCTGGTTTTGATCAGTGGAAGAAAAAGGTATGTCCATGGCCAACAAAGTGGTTTCAAAGAGAGAAGCTGTCCTTCGTTGTCTACCTTATATCTTGTAAGCCTGGCAGGCCCTTCTGTTTGTCTGTTCTTCTGATACAGATTCTTTCTCTATGACCCTGCAAGACCACTTTGCCAAACAAACACTACAGTCTTGAGCCCAGTTCAGAAAGCCTTAGGCCAGATTTAGGGCAAATAAATTGCAGACTTAATTTGGTTGTTGCTTAATTCTGAAAATAATAGCTATCAGGTAACTGCATCACAGTGTGCGTACAATGATTGTGTGTTGATGACATATACACAGATCACCACAGGGCTCAATACATCTTCCATGTCCCTATCATATTTATGCAAGATTGCTTTTCTAGTTATTGATTTTCAGCACAGCCTATAGTAAATGGTGGGAAAAGAAACCACACATTTAAGCCTCATTGTAGTTCAAAGACAGAATAATTTTGTTGAAAGAGATTTTCCCCTCCTTCATGCAGAGGGCATGAGATTTGAATTTAGCCATATCTGTGGTAGTAAATTAGGCTTGCCAGATCATCCTTTTTTCCTATCATTCCCATAATCTTTAACTCATAAAGCAGTACAACTGCTATATTGTGACTGAAATAACTGTATCTGTGGATTGTTGCATGGCATGAGCAGTTGTGTGAGATTTGTGTTCGGTTCAGTTTTCATAATCAGAACTTACTAACATTTTCCAATTTCATCATAAACATAGCAGAAAGAACTTTTAATTCAAATATGGGAGAAAAAAACAAGAACAAAAAACTGTTTAGTCTTATTAATTGTATGTATACAAGTTGCCCCCCCCCCATCTTAGAGAATGTGTTCCAAAAAGTACTGAAGTTACCTGAAACTATGAATAACAGCAAACCCTATAATTAGACCTGCAGATAACTGAAACTGTGGTTATTTGAACCTACAGATATAAGGGGGGAAATCTGTACTGCACTGATACTTGGATAGAATATGCCCCCCCCCAAATGATAGCACATGATCTCCATCTGCTTCCTAACTTCGGTCAGGAAACAATGTAAAATATTATACAGAATGTGTTCTACTACCTCTGTGATGAGGCGGAGGGCCACAGAACAGAACGACTCCTTGTCCTTCTCTGACAGATACAGTGCTTCTTGCTTTGGTTTCAAAGTTTTCAAGATCTTAAGAGGGGAAAAAAATAGAAATTGTTATATGTATCCATTTTCATATCAGAAACTACTCTGGATGTCTGGTTCTATAATGAACTTCAGCACTCACATCATTTGTTCCCATCCATGGCAGGAAATAAATGCAATCATACATTCAATAAATAAAATGTGCTGCCTTTTCCTGATACACAAGAGCTGCTGCACCTGAGGAAACTGCCTCTTGTTGCCTGAGAGTAAGTCCAGCTGGTGATGATGGAACAGGAACTCTACAGATACAATAAGCCACACAGTCTTCTCACCTGCACCAGGTCTCCCATCTCATACTATATATGCTAAAACATAACATAAGCTAGTAAAGCATCATGCATTTTGTTATCAAGGAGTGTAAAGCAGCGATCAGGAGTGTGGAGTGGATTGCGATAGCTAATAGACATTTAAGGAACAGCAGCCCTATTTCACAGATGGTGTATTCGCTAACTGTTTTCTGCAGAAATCCATGAATAAGTTATCACCTGACTCTCCATAATTTCCTCTTCCTTCCTCTGCCCTCATTTGTCTTCTTTCACAAGCATTGACTTCTCTTCCATTGCATTTTTCTATCAGCTACAATTCCCTTCCAAGTGCCTTCCAATTCTCCCCTCCTCTCCTCCCTAGAAATTCTCTCATTCTGGCAGGCGACAATTGGCACGGTGTAGCTAATCAGTCAAATCTGCAATGATATCATGGAAGCTGAACTGAATGCTCAGGTGTGAATGAGATCCTTCTGGGTGTGTCTCTGAGACACCAGGGCTCAGCTGCACATGGTGGCTAGTCATCATTGTCCGTTGGAAGCAATTGCAGGTCAGAGGAAAGTGTGAGATATGATTATTGCAGAGGAAAATATATGTTTCCAGGGTTAATCAAATTAGATTATTACAAGGGCATTGCTCATATAGACTGAACTACAGGTATGTTGGGAATTTTTTTAGAGACTGCTGGGAAACAGGTTTAAGAGACCAGGCACATTTTTCGTTTGGTACAATTACCAACTCTTGCAATTGCTCTGAAGACTTTCTTAATAAGTGATGCAGTGGCGCTTCATTCAGAGAGATCACAGCAAGGTGAAAAAGAAGGCAAGAGAACATAGTACCATTGATATAAAGAAACAAGAAAGGGAAAATCCCAAAAGTTAACTCCCTTTTTTATCAGTTAAACCACTTTCCATCCAAACACAAAACAACTGTAATGGCTTTTCTCCCCAACAAGAGTGAATGGTAGTGAACACAAGAGGGTATCCTGTAGACCATTTTGATTTATCCCATTTGTGTTGTCCTTTTCTGTGTAATGCCTGGCATCCTTTTTCCTGCTGGCAACATGGGCATGATATTCTGCATCAATATTGAGCAATTTCCTGATTTTTCAAATCCTGGATGCAGAAGCATAACATCCAACATTCATAAATCAGAGGATTTTAAAGAACTGAACACTATTTTAAGGGTTAAAGGGTGTGTACTTATGTAGATGGAAAGCATGGGGCTAAATGTATTAGTTCTTCAGGTATAGTATACCCAGGAAAATAATCAGACTTCTAAAGGTCTACCCTTGTATGTCCCACTTGTTTAATGAGTGTACTCTACTCAGGATTAACAAATAGATTTAGTCCTGGATGTGCAGCAGTGCATTTCAGTTATGATAGCAAGCACATGTTCACATGTGGGTTAAAAATACTCATGATCTTTCTGTGATTGAATTTGTGTATGAATATTTGCATTTTGAAAGGCACATTATAGACATATGATAGAAAGAACTCTAGAGGCTAGCTTTCAAATTAACAGTGTTAACAACAGCAGTGAAATTGGAGTACAATCAAGAATCTGTAGTGCTTTAATTGCCCTTCACTGCAGTTATTAAAATATGGAAAAATCCACAGTGGTAGCTGAGGTGTTTAGTTAAGAAGATAAACAACTATATCTGAAGAAATATAGTAATATAATGTACACAGACATTTCCCTTCTCTGTGTGGTTATGTTTTTCCTAATACAGTAGTACTAATGGGAGCAACAATCTGCTAGAGAACAGAGAATATATTTTCCCCTTTCTTCTTGCAGGAGTTTCCAATGTTTTATGCCTTCTTTATTCTTTTACCCCTTTGGGTGTTGAGGGAGATTCAAGGTTCTTGTTCTGACACTTCTAGTTACCTCCACCATGTTATTTGTTATTCTTGTAATATTTATTTGATGTTATCTCTCCACCTTCCTATAGTCTGCCTCATGGTCTGTCCTTCTCCTCTTTCCATATATGCCTTGTATGGTATGGAATTCAAAGACATTCTCTCCAGATGGTTATGACAGCCACGAGAGCATTTATGGAACATTTTTTGCTGTTTTCACCACTTCTGCCATTTCTGGTGGTGGTGGCAGCACCGGGAGCAAGGGTGGCACGTTTTCAGCTGTTTTTGCTGCTTTTGGTGGCAGCAGTGGGAGTGAGGGTGGTAGGCCACATGAAATGGCACTGCAGGCTGGGTCCAGCCAGTAGGCCATAGGTTGCAAACCTCTGATCCAGGGAGAGGTGGGAAGAGAAATGAAAAATGGGTTTTGTTATATTGGAATGTGAAGAAGAAGCACCATGGTTATGAAGAGGGTTATGAATAAGTGTCACACGTGCACTCATGGATACGAAGGAGTGTGCTTGTGAGTAAATAGTAGAAAAAATGTAATCAAATGTATTAGTTGGCTAGGCCTGGTCAAGAAATATAGCTATATATGCTGTTTTTGTTTTATTCTGCGAAAGGGGAAAAGTAAAAATGTTCATTTTTATTTCCGTACCTTTTGTTTTTTGTAACTTTGAACTTATTTTTCTTTTAAATAAAAGCTTCCTTGAAACAGAGGACATTGTACTTATTATAGAACATAAGCTGGTTGTAGATTTCCAGTTCCTTTATTTCCTTTATTGGCAACACAACATTTTGCTAATTCACACTGCATGTCCTACCTGATCTGGCTGGTTTGTAACCATAAACAATCAGTGATTGAAACCTGACATAGATTTATCTAGCCAGGAGCATGACAACAAAGGTCATGTGGGCTTCCTAAATAGGTACAGGTCTCTGGAAGGTGGAACGAGTCCTACAATAGTGGGATAACATGGGTATGAGATTCTTGTTGTATTCTATATTTTTCTCTATTACAGGGTTGCCACAACTTCCTATTGATGAAATTCCCTGACTTTTCCAGGATTTCCAGGCCAAAATTTTAGATTTTCCCTGACCTTCCCCCCTCCCATTTCTTTGCTTGAAGCACCGACAGAGTGACTTTTCTAAACATTTGAAACAGACCCTTGATATTTTAAAGCTAAAATAAGTATGTGGATGGTGAAAATTATAAATAAGACAATTAAATGCATGAACTTGCAAAACATTTTAATGAAAAGAAAACAATGAACAGTATTTATAAATGGCACATTCTACTCCCAGTAGGGTAATGTGCCTGTGCAGGACTCCGTTCGGAATGTACCAGAGATTTGAAAAAGGAAGAAAATTACGTTAGTACATGGCCCCACCCCCTCCCTATATATTCCTGGTGCTGAACCTTCCTGTGTTAGTCCATTACAAGCTAGCACCAGGAACCCCTCCAGACCGGAGAGTGGGGAGGTAGGGCGGGGATGTGTGAATACACAGACGTTCTCTCGAAGAACAAGAGTTACAGGCAAGTAACCTTCTCTTCTCCTTCGAGATGTCTATGATTCATACAAATGGGTGAGTAGCAAGCTGCTTACTGGATGGAGGGTCTGTGTCTGGTCACCATACTTCTGGATTTAAAGGGCCGAAGACAGCACTGCCCTCCTGAAGCGGGTATCCCTGGTTGACCTCATGCCCAGCCTGTAGTGTTGGATGAAGGTGAATGGTTGGGACCAATTGGCAGACTTGCAAATGTCTTTGACTGAAACTCCTCACAAGAGAGCAGTGGAGGACGAGACTGCCCTGGTGGAATGGGATCTGATTTGGTCCGGGGGTGGTAGAGAGGACAGTATGTATGCCATGTCAATTGTCATGGCAATCCACTTAGATACATACCTGTTAAGTTTCAGGAAATTTCTGTCAAACCCCTGTATTTTACACTCTTTCCTGCTATCATCCCATACTAGTTAGACTGCAATTAGATTGGAGTTAGACTGGAAGCCAGCAGAGGATAAGCATAGCTGTCCAGTTTCCTGTTTTGGCTGAGAAATTTCCCTTATTTGAAAGAAATTTCCCGAAACTTGACAGGTATGCTTAGATATCCTTTGGGATATAACAGCAGCACCCTTCCTTGGGCTGCCATAGGCAACAAAGAGTCTGTTTGATGATCTGAAGGATTTGGTCCTGTCCAGATAGAACAAGAGGGGCCGTTTGACATCTAGCATGTGAAAGGATCTTTCCACGGGCGTAGATGGATTAGGGAAGAAGACCGGTAAATTCACTGGTTGTGAGACGTGAAAGTCGGAGATGACCTTTGGAAGGAAGCCCAAGTCCAGGTATAGTGTGACCCTGTCATGAAAGAATTCCACGAAGAGTTGGTCAGACCGAAAGACCGCAATTCTGATGCCCGGCGGGCAGAGGTAACCGCTACCAGGAACACAGTTTTCAAAATAACCCATATGACAGTGGGCTAGGCTACCTAAGAGACCGCATCGCCCTAAGGACATCTGTCTGTCCAACCAGGGCGCACCGGAGAGGCTCTCTTATTGTACCATCTGCTAGAGAGGCTCGCCTCTCTAGCACAAGGAGGAGGGCCTTCTCTGTGTCTTCACCGGCACTCTGGAACCTCTTACCAACAGAGCTTCGTCTCCAGACGGAATTGCTGCCTTTCAGAAAAGAACTTAAAACCTGGCTGGCAGGCCAAGTATGGGGTGCAAGTGGAAGGGTGACTCCCATTGGGTGGCTGGTATAGTGTATTCCGGTCGCCTCGGTCCCTGCACCCTTTTTTTAGGGGGAGGGTAGTTTTTAGCTGTTTTAATCATGTTTTTATTATGCTTGTGAACCGCCCTGATATGGCCTTGGCCAAGTGGGTGGTATAGAAATTGAAATAATAATAATAATAATAATAATAATAATAATAATAATAATAATAATAATAATAATAATAATAATAATAATAATAATAATAATAATAATAATAATAATAATAATAATAATAATAATAATAATAATAATAATAATAATAATAATAATAATAATAATAATAATAATAATAATGTTGACGGGTGCCATAGGCTCGAATGGCGGGTAGCGTAGGCAGCAAAGAATTAGACTTAGAAACCATTGTGGAACAGGTCTTTTCGGACGAGTAAATTTGTTCCGGAGGCCCTTGAGCAATTTTTTGACTGTCAGATTCTGGAAGAGTTGAGAGTGGATTGGATTATGTTGCTGATGTGCAACTATGGCAGCAAGAGCAACCTTGATGGATGCGTGGGCTTGACCAGATTCAGCAAGGTGCAACAGGTAAGTAAGAGCTGAGCAAACTGTAAACTCTTGAACAACTGGGCCTCTGTGAGAAACAAACTGGAGGAACAACTTGTACTTGTAAGAATAGACTGTTGGTGGAGGGTTTTCTGCTCGCAACCAGGATGGTGGCGATCAAAGAGTTATCCTCCAGGCGGTCAGGTGGAGCGAGGGGAGATCCGCGTGTAATACACGGCTCCTGTCCTGGTGAATCAGTTCTGGTTGACTCGGGAGCCTGATGAAGTCTACCACCATCTGTTTGAGGATTGGAAAACATGGTTGCCTGGGCTACCATGGTGCAATCAGGATGGTGTTCGATCTGTCCCTTCGCATCTTCACCAAAGTTTGTGCGATGAGTGGGATCAGTGGAAAAAGGTACATCAAGCAGTCCGTCCACGGCAGCATGAAGGCATCCCCCAGCGAGTGACGGCCGGCTCCCACCCTGGAGCAGTACAGGCGGCACTTTTAGTTGGACTCGGTGGCAAACACGTCCATTTCAGATATCCCCCACCTGTGGCACAACTTGAAGAACTGGAGATGGTGTAGATCCCACTTGTGCATCGAGTCCCTCCTTCGACTGAGATCGTTGGCCAGGGTGTTTTCCGTTCCGCTGATATGCACGGCCACAGGAAAGATCTGGTGGATGATGCACCAGTCCCACATAGCTGAAGCTGTTCAGAGTAGCCTGTGGGACCTGGTGCCTCCCTGCTTGTTCATGTAGGAGGCAGCTGTGGTGTTGTCCATCGTGACTTGCACAACCTTTATTTATTTATTATTTTTTATATTTATATACAAGTGATACCTCATACAACATCCAAACTTGGTTCCATAAGTTTGGACTTTATACGGATTTGGACTTTGTATAAAGCATGCAAAATCCTAGCCGTGATGCCTCATACAACGTCCAAACCCTTGCTGCGATGCCTCGTACAATGTCATTTCCATAGAGATACATTGTACTCTAACAGCACAGACTTCAGGGCAAAGTCAAGGAAACAGACAGGAAACTGACAGAACTTTAAGAAAACATTGTCTAAAGGCTAAATACATTACAAAAACATGTCAAACAACCCTGATTGTCCAAGAACCTGAAGAATGCTGCAAAAATCCCAGGAATGCTTCTAAAAATTCTGATGAAAAATTCATAAAAATCCAAAATCACACTCAAAACCACTCCTGAACACTCTTTGCCTTGTGCAAAACCCACAAGAGCAATGCACATATGTGTCCTGTCTTTTATACTGCCCTGGCACAATGCAACCTGGGGAAAACTGAATGCCTCATACAAAGTCGAGTTACTTTGTATGAGGTAACTTTTTTCAAGAAATTAGGTGATGTTGTATGAATTCGATGTTGTATGAAGCGGACTTTGTATGAGGTATTACTGTACCACCTTCCTCACTCTGGGGCAACTCAAGGCGGTTTACATGTCATAAGATATACACAGGGCCCTACCAGCTCCTCTTCTGCCCACCCAGGCCTTGGGTGAGCAAGAGTCCTGGGGGGGGGCCGCAGATGTAAAAGCTGCCTCTCCCACCCCCCATGGCTCCTCTTCTGCCCATAGGGCTTTCCAAATTGCCAATAGCTCCAGCTCGTTGATGTGAAGCTGCTTCTCTCTTGAGGTCCACAAGTCGTGGACTGTGCAATGGCTACAGTGGGCTCCCCAGCTCCCGAGGCTCGCATCTGAGATGACTCTTGCTGTAGGTATGGGTGGTTGAAAGGGAAGGCTGCTGGTCAGATTCCTAGGGCACGCCCACCAGCAAAGCTGAAGGGCCAGGTGCCTTGAGATTGTGAGATATTTGAACTGTGGGTCGTAATGTGGTCTGAAGTTCTGCAGTAGCCACACTTGCAGCGGTCGCATTCTGAGATGGGCATGTTGAACCACTGACACCATGGAAGCTATGCACCCGAGAAGCTTTTGGGCAATGAGGGCTGATGTTGCATGACCCGGCAGGAAGCAGTTCACAAGCTTCCTTATCTTCTGGATCCATGAGGTGGGGAATCCAGGATTGCCCATATGTACAACAACACCTGTTGAAGGGTAAGAATAGTCTTCTGCTGATTGATGGTGAGTCCTAACCTCAACATGAGGCTGACGGTGTGATGCACAGCTTCGAGCGCTTGTGTTTGAGATGGCGCTGACAGGAGCCAGTCGTCTATATATGGGAAAATCACTATCCCCCATGGAACAGAGGTGGGCTGCTACTGGTCCCAGGCATTTGGTGAATACACATGTGGCAGTAGCAAGGCCAAATGAAAGGCCCCTGAACTGGAACACATACTGCCCTAGCGCAAAGCGGAGATAGCGGCGGTGGCAGTGCTGTATTAAAATATGAAAGTATGTGTCTTGAAGGTCAATGACTGTGAACCAATTGTTTTGCTGGAGTAGTGGCAGGATGCCCTGCAAGGAGACCATTCAGAACTTTCGCTTGGTGATGAATTTGTTCAGACGTCTGAGATCAAGGATGGGACGCAATCCTCCATCCTTCTTTCCGACTGTGAAGTAGCAGGAAAAGAAACCCTTTCTGTTGTGTGGATGGTGGATGGGTTCTATGGCATGCTTGTCCAGCAAAGTGATGACCTCTTCTTGAAGAATCTGAAAGGGAGTAGTGGTACAAACGAGTCCAGTAGGCGGGATCCGTTTCAATTCTATGGCATACCCATGTTTTATAATGGTGAGGACCCATTTGTCCGTAGTGATGGACTCCCGTGCTGGCAAGTATGGCTGAAGAGTAGGAGGATGTGATTGCAGAAAGGGGAGTGGGTAGGGAGATGTGGGTAGAAAGTCAGTTGTGGCTCTTGTGCTTTTACTCCCAGTCTTTGTTGCCATGCTGTGGATGAAAGGGTTGCTTCTGATGTTGTTGGTGCGACCGGAATGGAGCTTTGGACCTGGATCCAGAGGAGGAGTAATGCTGAGCGGTGTAGGATTGAAAGGGCTGATACTGGCGAGGTTGGTAGCTTTGTGGCCTATTGTAGTAGGGCTGGTTCAGCCCTAGCCTCTAAGCTGTGTTTTTCATTTTTTGCAGGTTTTCCATGATGCCATCTGTACCTGTGTTAAAAAGGCCTTCGCCGTCAAAGGGAAGATCCTCTATGCGATGTCTGGCATCATCAGTCAGGCCAGCGGAGCACAACCATGAGTATCTCCTAGTGATGATGGTGGTTGCTAGGCTTCTATAGGCAGCATCCATAGAGTGGCTAGCAGACCTGATTTGTTGTGTGGCTAGTAAGGAGCCCTCCTCCATAAGTGCCCTTGCCACAGACCTGGAGTCCTCCAGTATGGATTCAAGCAAGGGCTCCAATTTTGTCCCATAGATGTGCCTGTTATGTGCCCCTCATAGCCTGATAGTTCGCTATGCGGATAGATAGTGATGAGGATGAAAACAAGCGACACCCCAAATGATCTAGCTTCTTACCCTCTTTCGAGGCTGGAGTGGCGACTTCGTGATTCCCAGCCTTCCCCTGGGCTGCTTCCACTACAATGGAGTTGGAAATTGGATTCTTTAATAGAAAACTAGATTCCTGATCAAAGACTCTGTAGAATCCTTCGATGTGGTGAGAAACATTCTGAGAAGTGGAGGGTTTCGACCAGATTTCCTTTCCCAGGTCAATTAGGAACAGGAGCATCCCCACGGAATACGCACTGCATGCCTTGCTGGGAGCAAGCTGAGTCCTGCTTTGTTGTGATGTGCACTGCCACCCTGGCTGCCAGCCACTGCAGGTGCACTGCCATGTGGCCCCTTCCTTTCCAACTCTTGCTGTGTCTGCATCTAGTCTCAGCAGCAGTGCCTACGGGTGTGAGTGGGTGAGAGGCAAACTCCAACAACATGGATGTGAACTAACACAACTGAACTGATCATGGGTAGTTCCTTACGCAACGCTTCACTAACATAGTCAAAATCCAATTTTTCCCCTGACTTTTCCCTGAGTTCCAGACCATTTTCCTTTTCCCTGACTTCTTCCTGATTTCCAGGTTTTCCAGATTTGTGGCAACCCTGTATTAGTTGTTTAAACTTAGAAATTGCACCTGTACAGCTTCTGTTTATTCTGAAGGACACCTTTTTATCTGCTAGTTGCAGTTCTATAACTGGTCTCTGACTTCTTTCTATTATTTTGGCATATATTTTCCCTGCATGGCTTAAGAGTGAGATGCCTTGGCATTGTGTGCATTCTCCTTTGCTACCTTTGTTTTATGCCAACAGTTAAAATTAACACTGATTGTGTCAGAAGTTTATCATTCAGTCTTAAATTGACTGTATCACAGATAATCAAATAATAGAACAAACAATTCTATGCAGTGAGGAAAAGCTGGCAGAAAAACATCTACTTCCCAAGCCTATTATTGCCTTATACTGGCAATGACAAAAGCAGAGGGACCTATTTTTTTTCTTTGCAAAATAATGAATCATATTGATAATACCAAAAGGTGAGAAAATCATTATTACACCTAATCCAGTACTGACATAGATTTTTCTCCATGAAAAGCATACAGGAGATAGTGTTCAAAGATATTTTTCTAGCCTTTTTTTCGAGGTTGAGGGCTTAAATTTATGCAAAATGACTCTTTGCAAACCTGATATCATTTCCTTTTGAGATGCAAAGTACACAAGAACATATAGTATATACACACAGCAAGCACAAACAGATTTGTGTTTGTTCAAAGAAGCAAACAAACCTACAACAAATACAAACATCGTACTCCCTAAAAACTTGTGGGAAAAGGTTTTCTAACCCTGGTGTAATGTTTAGGATGACAGAATATAATGAGGGAGACCTGATGTCAGATCCGCATTAACTGTAAATCTTACTGGATTTAGTAGATGAGCCAATTGCTCTATTTCAATAGCAATAGCAATTACACTTATATACCATGCCACAGCACTTAGTGCACTCTCTGGGTAGTTCACAAGTTAATTAGCATTTTGCTCCCAGGTTGCTGGGTACTCAATTTACTAAACTTGGAAGGCTGAGTCCACCTTGAGCCCTGGTCAGGACTGAACTCACATCATAGCAGTTTTGGCTGTAATACACCAGTTTAACCACTGCACCACCAGTGCTCTTCAGTATAACTTACTGTACAATGTTGAGATTATGATAAATAGAGGAAGCCACCTATGTTACCTTGTGTTCTTTCAGGAAGACAGAATACGAATCAATGGAGGCTGAGCTATTTTAATGAAACCGTACCCAACGTGTCTGATCTTGATGTTTTACAATTAAGAAAGAGAGAGTGAGATTGAGAGAAGAGAAAGAGCAGCAATTTTTTGAAAAGAATATCAAACATCTTTGGATTCCTTAAAAGAATGTGTGTACACACTAACACATATTATGAATAATTAGAAAAAGTCAAATTTATCTCCTTGCATAATAGGTAACAGTTCACTGGAATTAATGCAGTTTCATGCTTTCTTGAACATTTGATTTGATTCAATAAATATTTTGGCATTAGACAATCTTAAATATTACTATTGTAACTATAGGCCATTACTGAATATTGTAAAAAGGCAGACCATTAAAAATAGAAACTCTTCCTTAGATACAGAAGTCCTGCTGGGGTGGGGGTGGGGGGTGATGGAAAAGATCAATGGCCTTTCTCATATTTCTTCAAAGATGATCCAGTTCATAATACATTATACAAATCATCCCTTTATTGTGCAATATGGAATATGATATATTATAGCATAACTAATGCAGCTGGAAATGATAGATTACAATAAAATTCTTTGCCCATGCAAACGTAAAAAAAATTATGAACATAGCATTTTTCAGAGTGAGCCCATTGTTAAGATTTGCATAAGCAACTGCACCATCTGTGTCAAGGGGACTAACATTTTTTTACCTATATTGCCTTACAATGCTAATTGCACACAAATGTTTTTTAGTTGGGAAATAACCTATATTCGTTACTGTCACATTTCCTGTGTTTCCAGAAATCTAAAACATTCTTCATAGTGAATACATCTTAGCTTTATTTTAGAATGTATAGATATGTACATACTACTATACCAGGGGTCAGCAAACTTGGCTCCCCAGATGTTCTTGAATTTCAATTCCCAGAAGCCCTGACCAGAAGCCCAAGTCAGGAGTTCTGACTTGGGCTTCTGGTTATTGAAGTCCAGGAACACCTGGAGAGCTATGTTTACTGACCCCTGTATTATACCATAACACACTAAAAGCTGTCAGTCAAGTTAACAAACCTTATTGCTTTCAAGGGTAATGTGTTCCAGATAACATTAGACACATTGAAGCCATGTGGAGCTATTATGTAGTGGCCCTCTTAGGCTGTTCTTCTGAGGTAAGGTACATTCTGTGTCTCCCCAACTATGCCAACATGTTTCTGAGATAAAACATGGAGGTAAAACATAACACCATGGCTGCACCTGTAAATGCATTAGGTAAAGTGATGGGAACCATCCTAAAAGATAGAATTAATAGGCACATAGAAGAGAAGGCGCTGCTAAAGGAGAGCCAACATGGCTTTTGCAAGGGCAAATCATGCACCACTAATCTGTTGGAATTTTTTGAGAGTGTCAACAAGCATGTGGATAAGGGGGATCCAGTTGACATTGTTTATCTGGACTTTCAGAAGGCTTTTGACAAGGTCCCACGCCAAAGGCTCTTGAATAAAGTTGTCAGTCATGGAATAAAGGGACAGGTCTTGTCCTGGATCAGCAACTGGCTAAGGGACAGGAAACAGAGGGTAGCACTAAATGGACACCTCCAAGTGGAGGGAGGTAAAGAGTGGGGTCCTCCAAGGTTCAGTACTGGGACCCCTGCTTTTCAACCTCTTCATAAATGATCTAGAGGTAGGAGTAAAAAGCAAGGTAGCCAAATTTGCTGATGCCACTAAATTATATAGGGTAATGAAAACTGTGAGAGATTTTGAGGAGCTCCAGAGGGAAGAAAGGAGGACATGGCTTGACCACAGTTTGAAGTTTCCACCGGAAAACGCCGCTGCTACAGAAAGCTGCAGACACTCAGAGGCAGTGATGAAGAAAGCAGGACATGCCGACAGAACTATACTTCCTTTAAACAAACAAACAAAAAATCTGAGCATGGCCGGGTAATCAGCTAGTATGAAATAAATAAATCATCTTCCATTATATTAAATCCAAATTAATTTTTAAATCATTTTCTTAGGTGGAGCCCATTTGTATTTAAGTTCTAGAAAGTTCATGAAGGAGAATTCTCTCTTTGAGTTGTAGTAACCAGAGCTCCCATGAGTCAATATGCAATGTACAGTGGTTGTGAAGTCCCCTATCATTCCCAGAGGTTTAGCCTTCATATGCACTGCAATTCCATGTATGCTGAAATAGCTGTAAATCCCACTGATTTAAATGGTATTCAGTCCCCTGTAAATGGACATAAGACTGCAAACTAACTGGCTATGATGGACGAAGGTATGCTGAGCTGATACTAGCCCACCTGAAGCTATGTTAAATTGAAAATTAAAGGGAGGCTGAAAGTTACTCAAGATTACCTTCACCTCTATTCTGCAGTTGTTGTGGAAATATCCCTCGTCTTGGGAGAGTTTAAGACTTGGAATGACTAACTCATTTCCTATTATACCTCTCTCTCTCTCCTTTTTTATTTTGCTCTTTTTTGCCAGATGTGCCAGCAGGTTGCTCTGCATGAGAAATCTGATATCAGCAAAAAGAAGAGGCTTATTACTAATCCTAACTCACTAAAATTGGTGTATTTTTGAGTTAAGATTGCCAATATGGACAGTTTGACAGTAGAGCATGAAAGGCATGAGATTAAGGAATGGCTTCTTTGATAATAACTTCTTGATTGGTAGACTTGCCAATAATTCTTGGTCATTTAATTTTAATATTCTAACTGTTTGTTTTTTCTTGTCATTATTTTGAACTACTAGAACTAAATTGGCTCAAATCCTCTTAACTTGCTTAAACTTAAATAGCACAAACAGTGTAATCTTTGGAGGCAAACTACTCCCAGAGGATAGCCAGAAGCCAAACGAGGGGCCATGATGATCTGGATATTCTGGAATAGAAATTCCCCATGGCCACGTCCATTTCTCTCCTTGCACCCTGCTGGCTCTCTTCCTGGCTCCCCCTTCCATTGACCTCCTCCTGCACACCAAGAAACAATCTACGAGGCAAGGTGTGGTTCTGGGGAGGGGTCCCCCAACTACTTCCCTCCCCAACTCCAACCCTACCCCACCCCTAGAAAAAAACATGTCTCTGGGGTGGAAATTCCTCTTCCCTGATGTTGTGTTCTGTAAAGCTGTGCCTTTAACAATGTACCTTTGCCATGTGTTAACAATGTAACCTTTCTGTGTGCAACATTATAACCATCAGCTGTATCAATGTAAACCTGATAAGGGGACGCGAGCTAGTGACAACCAGAGGGCAGTAGCGAGCGTCCAGCTCTCATGGCTCAGATTCACCTGGTTCAGCAGCGCGGGAAGATTCCCCGCGACCTCTTCACCTGGTCAAGAAGGGCGTGACCTTCTACGACGTCACGCAGGCAGCAACCAATAGTCTGTCGACGAGCCACATTCAAATGTATAGCCAGCTGTATATATTGAGCTACTCATCCGCCATTACCACATGTTCCTCCGGATCATCATGCAATAAACCTGTGTTAAGCCAACCCTTCGGCTGTTTCATTGTCTTTGGTCCCTTACACCAAATTGGCGACGAAGGTGGGATATGGCAGCCCACGGGACCAAGACATGCGCCGGTTTCGAAATCAGGAAACCGGGCGACTGGGAGATCTTCGAGATGGACTTCCAGGCCGCGCTGATCGAGTCCGAAGTTACGGAAGAGGCGAAGAAAAGGGCCATCTTCACCAGGATGCTCGGACAAGAAACCAAAAGGACCTTGGTGGACCTGATTGCACCGAGGAGGGTGAGCGAATTCAAGGCCAAGGAACTCATGCAGATGCTGCGTGAGCACGTCCGGCCCGCCACGGCGATGTTTCCCGCTCGGAGTGCGTTCTGGAGGCGAGTCCAAGCGCCCGGGGAGACAGTCGCCGCATTCGTGGCGGCCCTGCGGCTGGCGGCTGGCCCGTGCAAATGGGAGAATGCCGAAATCACCCTCCGGGACTGTGTGCTGTGCGGCCTGAACGACGCCGAAACCCAGCGCACATTAATGAACCAAGAGCCGCCTCCCACGTTGCAGGAGGTCGTCAGAGCGGCCCAGGCCGCAGAAGCTACGAAGGCCGGGGTCCAAGAACTCCAGGACTGGCGGCCAAAGTCGAGCAAGGCAGAGGCTCCGGTACAGGCGGCCCGGCGAACTTCGAGGTCGTCCACAGAGAGCAGCGACGACGAGGACGTCTGGAGGGTCCGGAAGGAGAGCCGGCGATGCGACGGCTGTGGAGCGGCCCACGACCGCATAAAGTGCCCGTTCCGGAAGGCCGAGTGCCACAACTGCGGCCGCCACGGGCACATCGCCAAGGTGTGCAGGAAGAAACGCGAGACCCGGAGGAGCTCCGCAGACCGCTCCGCGGGAAAAGACCGCTCAACGAGACCCAAGGATGGCGCCCAGGCCACGCGGAAGCTAGACGGCGTGGGCCGCATCTCCGACGGCAGTGAGGACGACGCCCCAGTGTTCAGCGTGTCTACAGGACACCCCCGCTACTTTGTTGAGGTACTAGTCCAAGGGGTTCCCATTAGGATGGAAATTGACTCGGGGTCCTCATATTCTATCATTTCCCAGAGGGAGTTTTTGGGAATTGCCCCCCACAAGCGACCCAAGCTCAAAGCGTTGAGGTCCACACTACGGGACGTACAAGGGAGCAGCATTCCAGTGTTGGGGGTTGGAGAATTTCAGGTCCAATTCAAGAAACACGCCGCGTCCCTCCCCCTAGTCGTGCTCAAAGGGGGAGATTGCAGCCTCCTCGGGACTCAATGGTTCCAGCCCCTGGGTTTGTTTATTGGGGGGGTGCACGCCGTTGGGATGCACGCCGTTGGGTCTGACCCGATCCAGGGGGTGTGCGAGGCGCACCCCGAAGTTTTCAAAAAGGGACTGGGGAAATTCAAGGGGCCCCCAGTGACTCTCGACCTAGACCCGGAGGTCTGCCCAATTCACCTAAAACCACGCCGGGTGCCGTTCGCACTCAAGGACAAGATAGAGGCAGAACTGGACAAATTGGTGGGTCAGGGAATCCTTGTGCCTGTTGATTCTGCGGAGTGGGAAACTCCAATTGTAACCGCACTAAAAGCCAATGGGGAGGTCCGCATATGCGCTGACTACAAGTGCACCATCAACAAGGCGATCCGCCCGAATGCATATCCGGTGCCAGTAGTCAGCCATCTGCTGGCCAGGTTACACGGGGGGAAGTGTTTCGCTAAGCTCGACTTAGCACAGGCCTACCAGCAGCTTACGGTGTCCCCTGCCGCAGCTGCTGCGCAGACCATAGTCACCCATAAGGGGGCGTTCCAGGTGACGCGTCTCCAATTCGGCGTGAATTCGGCGCCAGGAATTTTCCAGTCACTCGTGGAACGCCTCCTGAAGGGACTGGAGGGGGTGTTGCCTTATTTTGATGATGTGTTAATAACGGGGGGGGGGAGTCGGGCTGAATTGGCCAAGAGGTTGGGGAAGGTCCTGACAATATTCGAAAAGGCGGGCTGAGGTTGCGAAAGGACAAATGCGTCTTCTTCGCAACCGAGGTTGAGTTCCTAGGGTTTTGTGTGACTCCTGAGGGAATAAAACCATCCAAGTCCAAGGTGGCAGCCATTAAGAAAGCCCCCGCCCCACCTCCAAGCCCGAGTTGCAGTCGTTCCTAGGGCTGCTCAACTTTTACCACTCCTTCCTCCCCCGAAAGGCAGCGGTGGCTGAGCCGCTACACAAACTGCTAAAGAAAGACCAGGCATGGAAGTGGGGCGATGACCAAGAAAGGGCATTTAGCGAGCTAAAAAGCCTCCTGGCGTCCGACGCCATACTGACCCACTTCAACCCCAAACGCCCAGTAGTTCTGACCTGTGATGCATCTCCAGTGGGGGTGGGGGCGGTGCTGTGCCACGTGTTGGAGAACGGAAGGGAGGCCCCGATAGCATTTTACTCCAGGTCCCTGTCCCAAGCGGAGAGAAACTACGCACAGACAGACAGGGAGGCACTAGCAATAGTCGCGGGGACGAAAAAATTTCACGATTTTCTGTATGGCCGCCCCTTCACCATTGTGACGGACCACAAGCCCCTGCTAGGCATCTTTACCGCAGATAAGCCCACCCCTCAGATCCTGTCCCCGAGGATGCTCAGGTGGGCCATTTTTCTCAACGCGTATCAGCACGCGTTGGTCTACCGGCCCAGGAAAGAGATCAGCCATGCGGACGCCCTATCTAGGTCTCCCCTTCCCCTAACGCCCAGCCAGGTGAGCAAGGGGGAGCGGGACCATCAGGTTCTCATGATAGAGGTGCTGGATTCGCCCCCCGTAGTGCCCGCCGACATTGCCAAAGCGACAGAGAAGGACAAGACGTTAGCGGCAGTTAGCTCCTGGGTGCAGAAAGGGTGGCCGGCGTCCTCCCCAGCGGAGGAGTTCGCTCCATTTTTCAGAAAAAAGCTAGAACTGTCCCTAGAGAGGGGGTGCCTCTTGTGGGGGCAGTGGGTGGTGATTCCCACTTCCCTTCGGCCGCGGGTGCTCAAACTGCTGCACGTCAGCCACCCCGGCATCGTGCGATCCAAGGCGCTGGCCCGGAGTTACTTCTGGTGGCCCCAGCTGGATGCCGACATCGAGCACATGGTCGGCCCTTGTGAAAGTTGCCAATGCTCCAGACCGGAGGAGGCCCGCCTTCCCCACAGGGAATGGGACGCGGCTAAGGGGCCGTGGTCCCGGGTGCACGTTGATTTCGCGGGCCCGTTCAGGGGCACCCTGTTCCTTCTTGTAGTGGACGCCTTCTCCAAATGGTTGGAGGTTATCCCGGTCACGAGCACCTCCTCGGCACAGACCATTAGGCATTTGCGGAGGCTCTTTTCCATGTTCGGCATTCCCGACACATTAATTAGCGACAACGCTAGTTGTTTTACGTCCTCCGAGTTTAGGGCATTCATGGAGATTAACGCCGTTCGGCACATCACCTCCGCCCCGTTTCACCCGGCCACCAACGGCCAAGTAGAGCGCCTCGTCCGCACCACGAAGGACGCGTTGCGGCGCATGGGCCCAGGGGATCTGAACCTACAAGTGTGTCAGTTCCTGCTAGGTTACAGGGTGACCCCATTGGCGTCAGGGTACTCCCCCGCAGAGCTCTTAATGCGCAGGAAGCTGACCACCATCCTTACTAGGCTAGACCCCATGAGGGTAGAGGACAAAGGAATGAACATCGGGCTAGAGGCTACAAAGAGTTTCAGTGTAGGCGCCCCCGTGCATTGCAGGAATTACGCCAGCACGGGCCCAACCTGGGTACCGGGCATAGTTGTGGAGCAAACCGGCCCCGTGTCGTACCGCGTTGAAACCAGCACGGGGCTCCTGTGGAGGCGGCACGCGGACCAGCTCCGACGCAAGGTCTCCGATGAGCAGGGCACAGACCAAGCAGAGAATAAGTCAGCGTTAGGGTTCTCCCCCACCCGTTCAGCCCAAGGGGGAGGGAAGGGAGACCGTGGGCCCCCACCAAGGGGGGAGGAGGATATCCTCGTAGATACCCTGGGGGATCTTTCCGAGGAGGAGGAACCCGACCCCATACATATCTCGCGGAAGGTCCCCACAAATGCGGATACCCCTACTAAGTACATTAGAAGTAAGAACCCAACTAGGAAGGCCATTGGACCATTAGATGACAATGGAAGGCAAGGGGATATTAAAGAGGAAACAGAGATTGCAGAGAGACTCAATGAATTCTTTGCTTCAGTATTCACTGAAGAAGACAGAGACCACATGCCCAAAACAGAGCCTATCTTCGTAGGGAGGGATACCAAAGATTTAAGCCAGAAAGAAATAACCAGGGAGGAGGTCCTTGCATGTCTTGTTAAACTAAACACTAACAAATCACCAGGACCAGATGGCATCCATCCATGAGTTCTCAGGGAACTTAAAGATGAAATTGCTGATCTCCTAGCCAAAATATATAATCTTTCCCTCAAATCAGGCTTTGTGCCTGATGACTGGAAGGTAGCGAATGTAACACCAATTTTCAAAAAAGGATCCAGGGGTGATCCAGGAAATTACTGACCTGTCAGTTTGACATGTGTCCCAGGTAAAGTGATGGAAACCATCCTAAAAGATAGAATTAATAGGCACATAGAAGAGAAGGCGCTGCTGAAGGAGGGCCAACATGGCTTTTACAAGGGCAAATCATGCCTCACTAATCTGTTGGAATTTTTTGAGAGTGTCAACAAGCATGTGGATAAGGGGGATCCAGTTGACATTGTTTATCTGGACTTTCAGAAGGCTTTTGACAAGGCCCCATGCCAAAGGCTCTTGAATAAACTTACCAGTCATGGAATAAAGGGACAAGTCTTGTACTGGATCAGCAACTGGCTAAGGGACAGGAAACAGAGGGTAGCACTAAAAGGACACATCTCCAAGTGGAGGGAAGTAAAGAGTGGGGTCCCCCAAGGTTCAATACTGGGACCCCTGCTTTTCAACCTCTTCATAAATGATCTAGAGGTAGGAGTAAAAAGCAAGGTAGCCAAATTTGCTGATGACACTAAATTATACAGGGTAGTGAAAACTGTGAGAGATTGTGAGGAGCTCCAGAGGGATCTCTTGACACTGGGGGAATGGGCAAAACAGTGGCAAATGAGCTTCAACATTAGTAAGTGCAGAGTGATGCATGTTGGGGCAAAAAACCCCAATTACATTTATAAACTGATGGGGTCTGAACTCTCTGCGACAAACCAGGAAAGGGACCTTGGTGTCCTGGTGGACAACTCAATGAAGGTGTCAACCCAGTGTGCCTCAGCAGTGAAAAAAGCAAACTCAATGCTAGGGATCATTAGGAAGGGTATAGAAAATAAGTCAGCAAGTGTCATTTTGCCTCTTTATAAATCTATGGTGAGGCCCCATCTGGAATACTGTGTACAGTTCTGGTCGCCATACCTCCAGAAGGATATTATGGAGCTGGAACAAGTGCAGAGGAGGGCAACCAGAATGATTAGGGGACTGGAACACCTTCCTTACCATCTGAGGCTGCAACGGTTGGCCCTCTTCACTCTTGAACGACGGCGTCTAAGAGGTGACCTGATTGAAGTTTATAAAATCATGCACAGTGTGGACAAAGTAGATAAGGAAAAACTGTTTTCCCTATCGCATAACACTAGAACTAGGGGACACTCGATGAAACTTTTGGGTACTGGTTCTCAAACAAATAAGAGAAAGTACTTTTTCACCCAGAGGATTACTGGTCTATGGAACTCCCTGCCAGAAGAAGTGGTGACAGCTGTCAGTCTTGACAGCTTTAAGAAAGGATTAGACAAGTTCATGGAGGACAAGGGTATCAATGGCTATAATTATGGATACTTAAGGACAACCTCGGGGTTGGAGAGAGGCAGGATATCTCTCAATGCCATTTCCAGGGAATCCTAAGCAGGTGAAGGCATCTGCTTGGGAATACCCTGAAGGAAATGGTGAGCCACTGTGTGAGACAGAATGCTGGACTGGATGGGCTGTGGCCTGTTCCAGCAAGGCTGTTCTTATGTTCTTATGGTGAAAAATATGGAAAGAATGTGAGATTGAGGAGTATTGTAACTTTAGAACTACAGCAATTAAATATACTCCTGATATTTTACCACTGATTGTAGTATAGCAAAACTCATTCAACATTTGAGTAAAGAAATGAAAACATAATGGCTGTTAGTAGCTATTGATTGGCCCCACTTTCCCACTCTCCAGTCTCCTGTATGTGTTATACCAAAAAATAAAATGGAAATCTCTAGTGGATAGGGTGGATATTGCATTCAGCAATTTATTGCAATGTAGGACATAAAGGGAACTTTACCACACTGCAAATAAAGAGGGTGGTTTTAACCTTCAAAAATATTAAATTTTATCAATAAAAATCTAACTGCTTTGAGACCTATATATGTTTTCTTCTTAACAATATCTCAATAGCATCTATTGCTTTTTAAAATAACACTTTACGGAACCTATATTATGACAGTCCATTTTATATATAGTATGCTGCACAATACCCTACGAAACAGGTGGAAGTTCAGCCAGGATACTGTTGATTTAATAAATCTCTGATGAGGGTTATCTTCACTTTAGCTGCTTCGGAAATTGTTCTAATATTTGTTCCCACCAATAAAATATATATTGCATTTTTCATGTATTATTTGCAAAACCAAAGTTTTATAAAAACTGGAAATCAATTTTTTAATATTGTCAGTCTATACTCAGGGAATAGATAATGGAAAATGGAAAACTACCTTCTAGTGAATTAAATCATTGATTCACCTATTCTGGTATTGTTACATTAGAAGTAGTGTTTACAGCACTAACTGGGTGTGCAGTGAGAGATATTGGAATCTTCTGCATACAAAATGTGCATGTTATGGCTGATCTATGATTGTTGTTATGGTATTGAGGGGATACTTTATGGATGGAATCTCACTGCCAAATCATGGACATCCCATCTGAATTACTCCTTAGTGTCTCCACTGGAAACAAATGTCTGGTATAGACATTTATGCTGCCTTTGTCTTATGGATAACAATTTAAATTATATGGCACAGAATAGTATCCAATTCCATACCAAATATGCAAGTGGCCCAAATGGTGTGCAAAGATCCAGGCCAAAAAATACCCCCAGTTTGCAATGATTATAATAATGAGATAGTATCTTGTGTTTCAAAAATATTTATAACTCAAGAATGGATATCTTCTCCACAAAATAATATTACAAGGAATTCTTCCAAAATTTCTCCATAGAGGTAAGTTTTCACAGTAAATTCACTTCAAGTCTTTTTCAACAACAGTGTAATAAAATGACGATCAAAACCATATATGATAGATCCAATATTGAAGCTGTTCTGGATTAACAAGCCTTTTCAAACTAATCCTTCCGCAAACACCAATTACACTGAAAGATAAGAAGGACACCATATAAAATACCATTTAATAATTCATGAATAAGAAGAATATATCCTGATGAAGGATTAGTTCAAAAAGGCTTGTTAGTCCAGAACAGCTTCGATATTGGATCTATATGGTTTTGATTGTCATTTCATTACACTATAATTGAAAAAAGACTTGAAGTGACTTTACTGTGAAAACTTACCTGTATGGAGAAATTTTGGAAGAATTCCTTGTAATATTATTTTGTGGAGAAGATATCCATTCTTGAGTTATGAATATTTTTGAAATGCAAGATACTATCTCATTATTATAATCATTGCAAATGGGTTTTTTGCCCAGTTCCATACCAAGTCATGGCTCCTAGCCAGTAACATTCTGGAAAAGGGAAAGGGTGAGACAGGAAGAAAATAACTGAAGAACTCACCATAGTAGATGGCTAGGCAGGACAATGCAAAGTCATGGTTGAAAGAGTCAACTCTGTTATGCACAGGGAGTTTACATAAGCAAGAGGAGTTTACATAAGCAAGAGGAGTTGTGATCACTCACAAACTCAGAAAAATCTAGGCTAATGTGAGTCTGGATTTTAACATTAAAGGTAAAGGTCACCTTTGCTCAAAAGCCAGTCATATCCAACTCTAGGTTTCAGTGTTCATCAATGTTTATAGCCAAAGAGCCAACACTGTATGCATCTACAGATGTTTCCATACACATGTGGCAGGCATGACTAGATACTGAAGTGCATGGAATGCTGTTTATCTTCCCACCGAAGAGGTCCCTATTTATCTCCTTGCAATATCTTGCTTTTGAACTGCTAGGTTGGCAGGAGCTGAGACAAAGACGGGAGCTCATTCCATCCTGCAATACTCGGGAATCAAACTGCTGACCTGCTGATCTTACAGTCATCATGTCCAGCATCTTAACCACATGTAAAAGGCTTTTTCTCAATGAGGATCTGAATAAGGCAAGCCACCATTTTCTACATTTATTTAGACTGTGCATGGATTAAAAATTTATCCCATCTTCCTGCAACACTGCATCCTACTAAAACCTTGTACAGTAGACTGACTTGAAACAGGGCAACAAGTCAAAAACCATTCAGTGAGATTCATAGCTGAGCAGAGATCAAGACTTACTCTACAGCATTGAATACACTTGTTGTGACACTTGAGTCCCTTCCTACCAGGGGGAAGAGAAGGAATTGAAATATAAATATAGCATTAAAAAGAACCTGCACCAACATTTCCGCTTTTGTCCTTCCAAATCCCCTGGCCCACATCCAATTACTCAAATATAATACTCCCAGGAAGGAGATCAGTATGCTTGCTTTTGTAGATAATGAACTCAGCATTAGAGAGACAACATTTATGGCAAGAAAAAATAACTTACACCTGTGGCTTCTTTCATTTGGGATAAAACAATAGTATCAGTAGTACAATTCCAGACTAGAATATGTGTGTGCATCCTACTAAGTTGGCACCTAGACTAGACACACAGAAGCCAAATGGAAAGAAATTCACACAAGCTTTGCACATTTCAAAATAGCTTATCTGATTAAATTCCTTTGATTATGAGGCAAGGTTTTTATTGTTGTTGTTGTTGTTTGCTTTTTGTTCAGTTTTTTTGTTTGTTTTTTGTTTTGAGGAATGTGACTTTCTGAGCAGTACTATATTGCTTCCCGGTGTTCATGCAATTTCCGTGCACTCAAAGGTAAACAGTATGATGAAGTAATCAAAGGCAAAGTGAGCTTTTCTGTTTGCAGAAGAGTTCAGATATTCACATACACAACATTTGCTTTGCTGTTTTCTTCCCCGCCAGTTCTATGAATCAGCATATTAACTACTTTGCCCAGCTGTGGATATTATAGTGGATCATTTGAACAGAACCCACTTATGAAAAAGAAATGCTTAGCATCTCCATGTGTGAGAAAGAGACAGAGAATGAGCCTAGTTGTTTTCCTCCATTGCAATTCATGTTGATCTTCATTTGTAAATGCCAATTGCTGGAGTGAGAAATAAAGATTTATATAATGATGAGTCTGATAACTTGCCCATCTAAGACATAAATGTCAATCCTGATTGGTCTTGGCTCTCTAGTCCTACTTGGAAATCCATGGTATTTTCTGGTGGTCTCTCATCCAAGTGAGAAGAGAGGACTCACTTGAGAAGCCCTTGATGCTGGGAAAGATCAAGGGCAAAAGGAGAAGGGGGTGGCAGAGGATGAGATGGCTAGATGGCACTGTTACTACAATGGGCATAGAGCTGAGCGGGCTGCAGAGGATGGTGGAGGATAGGGGTGCTTGGCGTGCAGTGGTCCATAGGGTCACAAAGCGTTGGACTCGACAGTGAGACTGAACCACCACCACCACCACCAAGTACTTAACATTCTCAGCCTGCTTGGTTTCTTAAATAAGATAAGACTGGGTATGTTCCAGGATGGTCAGCCTCATCTATCAGTAGAGTTCTCCATGTAGTTTAAAGCTCTGGAAGATCACAGTTTGGAACTGTGTAAAGAACAGCATTCCATGTGCTCCGGTGTCTAGTCATGCCTGCCACATGATCACGGAAACATCTGCAGAAGCAGACAGCGCTGGGTCTTCGGCCTTGAAACAGAGATGAGCACTGAACCCTAGAGTTGGATACGACTGGCTTTTGAGCAAGGAAAACCTTTACTTTTAAAGAACAGTCACAAGTCAAGGGATCTGCTCACTGCAAACACTCATGCTCAACACCTAGAGGCTGATGGAGTGAGGATAAAGTAAGTGAGCTTATCCTTGCTTCTTCTCTCAATGTGCAAAAAGTATACATGTGCTCCAAATACTTCTCAGAGCATTACAAAGCTACAGGGCATAAGAAGGCAACACAATTAAGTATCGAGAATAGGAGAAAACAAATTAGTGTGTTGTAATACAGGTGCATACCTGGTTTTGTTGCTCTGATGCTAAAATTTGTAAACTGAAGATAACTACACATCCCACAGCATAAATAATAAAATTGTCCATGTTGGTCCATGGGAAGAAAATCCAAACTCTTTTCTTGGATACTAAACTTATTTAGATGAAAACCTGCAAAATACTGTTGCTGTTTTTTAATGTGGAGGAGAGTGACAAAATCAGGAACAAAGTGGGAGGGAGTTAGAGTGCTTTGTTCCTAATGTGTTTGCGTTAACACATTTTTAAATGATTGAATAGGATTAGAGTATGCAAGGATTTTATCTCCCCAGAAAGTAGTAGGAGTCGGGTGATGGGGAGAGAATGGCCACGTCACGTGAATTAACATGTGCAAGCGTTTTGCCACCCATCCGCACCAAGGCAGCAACCACCCAGAGGCCTCAGTGTTTTGGGGAGGAGCCAATGCTCTATAAGAGCATGTCTCCTTCCCACCTTGCCTTCTCTCTTCTTCTTCTTCATAATCCGGCAAAAGCGTGTCTGACACATATGGAATAAATCTCTATGAAGAGAGAGCCTTGGAATGTTGGTGCCTAAGCATTGTGCTTCTGCTTCGGCCGTGGGTGCTGAGATGAGAACTTCTCCACACCCTGCCTTGGCCACACCAGATCCGACAGATTTGGTAGCCAGGATAATGGCTTTTGAGCGGGCCAATGCTCTAAATCCAGCAACACTTCCACCACCCCACCAATGTTGAGGGACCTCAGTAGATGATACCCTAACCTGGAAAGAGGCAGCAGTAGCTCTGGAGGCAGCAGTAGCATCTTGGGAAATGGATGCACCAGTGGGGGTGCCTTAGACATCATCTGCGCAGGAAGTGGAAGTTGAAGAATCTTCCCAGTCCTCTGGTGCTTCCGCGCTGACCAAACCTGACAGCACTGTGGCAGTGGTGTCATCTACTCCTGGAATACCTGGGCTGAGATTAAGTGAGTATGTGGGATCTCGGAGTGCAACTGGGAGTGGGACCCCAGCACCTCATTCTTTGCCTACACAGCCGCCTTTATGGCCTTGGACTTGGCTTTTGCAGACTACAAACTCCCCAGGTAGGCAGTCAGCTGCTATGGTCCTGTGGACGGCCCCTTATCCACCTCCTGGGGTTTATTCCCCTGCCGCCCTGCAAAGTTTCAGGGTGAACGTGCAGCTTGGGTTTTCGGCTTCGTCGACCCTTGCAACTGTGCCTGTTTGTGTTGCTTTTCGGCAACCAGTCCCTACTGTTGGGTGACTATCTTCTCCCAGTCATGAGGGACAAAATTGTGTGGGGCGAATATGTAGATATATTTTCCCTGCTTAACAGGGATTTGGACAAGCCAGAGAAAGATATGGATGAGAAGGACAAAGAGTCCGCCAGGAAAAAAATGCCTCCTTGAACCTGGGCTAATTGGCTGCCTGCTTATCTGATCTATGTGGGGGTGGCAGTACGTGCCAGGCAACAGCTCACATTACCATTAATTCAATACTTGGATATTATTTACCGAGCTTATGTTGACTTTCCAGGACAGCCATGGGTTCTTTATGATGAGAATTTCTGCATGTGCGTGGCCATCTGGCTGACCATGCATTGGGATGAGCTGCATGCCCCATTGTGGCTCCAATTCATGACCCCTTCTTGCCCAGTGTCTGGTGACCATTATGAATGTTGAAACCTGGTGCAGTGCCCCACACTGGTGCCTCCTGCCCACCAGTTGTCGAGCCAGGCAGTTCAACCCAGTTGGTTTGCTGGGAGTTCGTGGGCCAGGGGCGTTGTTGCAAGAAAGTCTGAAAATACCGTCATGAGTGCACTATGTGTGGAGGCAACCATCCAGCCTCCTTCTGCACAAAAAGCTGCCTGAAGAGGCATAAGTGATGTGATTCCTGGGTTGCAAAAAAAGTTAACCCCGAGCTGCCGCAGCCTGCAAAAGGTGCCCATCCCAATCAAGCTTAATACATTAGTTTCCTGGCTTGCAGGTTACCCTGCGGAGGTGGCACACTATTTGTATGAAGGTTTCACTTTTGGTTTCCAGATCCCTGCATTGGGGGCCTGTTTTCTGCAAATGGCTCCAAACCTCCATTTGGTAATCGGATTAGAGCATGTGGTCAGGCAAAGTATTAGGAAGGAGCTGGTTGTGGGACAGGTGGCTGGCCCGTTTGACCAGCCACCCTTCCGTAATTTGAAAGTATCACCCCTGGGTTTGGTTTCCAAGAAGGGTTCCGGGGAATTCTGTTTGATCCACCATTTATCTTACCCGATGGGTGGGTCAGTAAATGATTCAGTACCACATGATTTATGTACTGTCAAGTATTCGTCTTTTGACCATGTGGTCCAAATGGTTCGATATGCGGAAAGGATACCCTTATGGCGAAGTGTGAAATTAAATCTGCTTTCCGCCTATTGTCTGTGCACCCACAGAACTTCGAACGGCTTGGCTTTGCCTTCGATGGCTAATATTTTGTAGACAAGGCCACACCTTTTGACTGTTGTGTTTCTTGTGCAGCCTTTGAACGCTTTAGCACTTTTTTGGATTGGGCATTTCACCAATGCCATGTATCCAGCCACGTGATCCATTATTTGGACGAATTCCTCTTTTTGGCTCTGCACAATCTTTTAGATGTGTCAACCTCCTGCAGGAGTTTGAGGCACTGGCTCTCAAATTAGGAGTCCCCTTGGCAGATGATAAAATGGAGGGACCGGCCACTTCCCTCGTTTTCTTAGGGGTCCTGTTAGACACCTCAAGACAGCAATCTCGTCTCTCCCATGATAAGCTGTCACAGTTACAAGGCAAACTGAGTAATATGTTGTCAAGATACAAGGTGACACTGAAAGAGCTGCAGGTTTTGTATGGTCACTTAAACTTTGCTTGTAAGATGGTCACACCGGACAGGGCCTTTGCCTGCCACCTGTGTGACACCATGAAAGGGCTTACCCGGCCATTTCACCGAGCCAGGGTCACCCGAGCATTGAGGGAGGACATCCTGCTATAGCTAGAATTTTTGTCACGTTACAATGGTACCTCTTTTTGGCATTCCAAAATTAAGGTGGAAGCATAAATGGTGGTGTTTACCAATGCCTCTGACAGTTGCGGTTTCGGTTTACACCACCATGACCATTGGTGCTATGACACATGGCCTGCACATTGGAGAAAATCGGACATTGTAAAAGACCTTACATTTTTGGAATTATTTCTAGTGGTTGGGGCTGTGTTCTGGGTATTCATCTAGCCTGGATGATTTGTTCTTTAACCATATTCAATGGGTATTATAGTTTGAGAAATGCATTTTGTAGGTCCTTGAGCTTGGCATCCCTGTCTTGTGTCTCTGAGCAGATGTGGTTGTACCTGAGGGCTTGGCTGAAGAAAATGGATTTTGTTGTGTATTCTAGATGGAAGCTGGAGGCACGCAGGTAGGTTTATCTGTCTGTGGGTTTGGATATAGTGTGGTACTGATACGTCCTTTTTGTAGTTTCAAAGTGGTGTCTAGGAAATTTATTGTTGTGTAGACTGGTCCAAGTTGAGTTTAATATTTGGATGAAAATTATTGAAATACTGATTGATTTTTTCTAGGATTTCTTTTCCACGCATCCAGATCAAATAGATAAGTGGTTTATGGGTACAGCAGATAAGAAAACGTTGTTCTAGATCAGTATGCTTATCTGTTATGCTAACCAATCACTCTGTACAGAGGTACCTGATGTGTATAAATTGATAGCCTCACGCCAGTGGTGGGCATCAGCAGGTTCGCACCAGTTCGCCAGAACCGGTAGCAGAAATTCTGGCTGCCCCCCCCCACTCCAATTTTTGAAATAAAGTAGTCCTAATTCATGTGCAATGCAGGGCTTCCCCCTGGCCATGCCCACCATACCACACCCACAGTGTGGTAGCAAATTATTTTGTAGCTCCCATATCTGATGAATTGAACTTGATGCAGAAAAGATCACATTGAAATATAACAGTTAGTCTTTAAAGTGCTATATCATTTTTGTTTTGTTTATCTCTGATAAGCCTGAAACACAGACTAACACAGCTACTATTTTTAAAAAAGTAATCAAGAAGTTTCTTATGATTATTTAAACAAGCTTAAATATATAATACATAATATATAAGGGGCCACGGTGGCTTAGTTGTTAAGACACTGAGCATGGAAACTGTAAAGGTCAGCATGTTAGCAGTTCAAGACCTGAGTATTGTGTGATGGAGTGAGCTCCTATTGTCTGTCCCAACTCCTCCCAACCTAGCAGTTCGAAAGCAAGAAAATGCAAGTCAATAAATAGGTAATTTTTGTTAGGAAAAGTAACAGTGTTCCATGCACTTTAGTATCTAGTTATGCCTGCCGCATGACCACGGAAACACCTGCAGATGCAGACTGTGCTGGCTCGTTGGCTATAAACAGAAATGAGCCCCACCCCCTGGGGGCTGACATGACTGGCCTTCGAGCAAGGGAGACCTTTAATTTCACCTAAATATGTAATATTTTAATGTACATTCACTCAGTTCTTTCTATTTAATATACAGAATGGAGAAGCATTTAAAAAAAATATATTGAAGACTGCAACCCTATACCTTCCTACCTGGAAGTAAGCCATTTTGAACATGATGAGGCACACTTTAGAACAGGGATGACCAAAATATGGCCCGTGGACTGGATCTGGCCCACAGCACCAATTAATCTGGCCCTCTCCACTCCCAGAAGCAGAAGTAAAACATGCATGTGAGTGCACAGAACATGCATGTGTGTGTGCAGAATGCACACGCACAGAATACTGCCATAAAATACCTACAGCTGTCCTACTAAAGCATTACCTATTTATCTATTTGCAACATGTTTGCGACAGCTGCGGGTCATTTATGGCAGCATTCTGTGCATGTTTGAGCACATTCTGCACACGGGCATGCACATTTTACTTCTGCTTTCAGTGGGAGGAACCATGTGACTGGCACACTCAACCATGTCACAGGCACACAGCCCAAAAAAATTGGGCACCCCTACTTTCGAATAACAACATACCTGTATACAATTCCAGCTCATGGTTCTCAGTAAATGTTATAAATTAACAGGAAGAAAATAAGAACAGCCATATTATTTTTTTTAAAAAAGTCCCTTATTTAAATATATAACAGGGCTAAAATAATATCTGAAATGAGTTTTCACCTTCAAAAAATTACACTGAAGTTTCTGGTCTTAAAATTGCAATTCACACCGAACTGCAGAATGTCTGCAACTGTTATCTATCAGTTATGTTGCTTTTGTGACCATAAAGATTATCAAGAACATTTACCTGGCCCAAGATGTTATCATTTAATCCAGAGCAAGGGATCAATGTGCCTATATATTTACATGGCATTTAAATATTATTGCACTGTAGGGAGCCATTATGGTTAACCAGGCTTTTGTTATTCGATTGCTCAGGCACTAGTGCTCCAAATTACCTTCTAGGTATACTTGGAATTCTACAAATTTAAAATTAAAAGACATTTTATGGCCTTCCCTTCCTTCCTTTTATCTAAACTTATTGTTTTAGACCATTGGCTAAAAGTTTACAGTACAGGAAGGATTGATTTATTGCAAGTGTCATAGATAAATGCCTTAAACATTGCTGGCTTAAAGGCCCAAAGGCCGAGAAGCTATAAGGCAGCTTAGATCTTGAGTTAAAACAGTATAAAATACCAACATTAATGTTGAGTCCAGACAAAGAAGTATTCTAACCAGCAGGATTGGGTTAAACTCAGTGATCTTTATTCAGATCAGGTTCCGGACTGGGGAATATGTACAGGGGTAGCCAATATATATACAGTATTCGGGCCGTTACAAACAAGATACATTTTGGCGGGCTTCCGGAGGACATACAGAGTTCAGTCTTTTCCCGCATTGACACGACACTGAATTTGGCACCTTTAGAAATGGCGCACTTCCGGGTTCCCAGTTTTGGCACAGTTTTACATTTAAACGCAATAAATCCTTATACACAACAAATAAACAGCTACAAATAAGTGAGCTTAAAACCCCTACAGGTTAGTATGTTAAGACTGACAATATTAACTGCTGTAAAATCTTAAACAAATAGATTAAATTAACTATATGCCATGTATCTAAGAGACAGCAATAGAAGAGTCCAAGTAAATGTATCTCTAAATTCCTAGCAACAGGAGAAGTACCTCAGCTTGGAAAGTTTTTTCCTTAGGAAGCTCAACTGGAAAAGAACCTGAACTTAAAAAATATCTATCCTTAGAAATTTTGAGTCCTGAGAGCTTAATACTACCACTATTCTGTTAATGGAAGAATCCAGCTTGCCATTGCATCCATTTATCTTATACAGTATATAGTTTTACAAGCTCTGCTCAGAGGAAAGACTGTATACAGGTAGGTAAAGGGTTCTCCTGCTCAAAATCCAGTCGTATCCGATTCTAGTGTTCATTGCTCATCTCAATTTACAGCCAAAGAGCCAGCATTGTCTGCCTCTGTACATGTTTCCATGGATATGTGGCAGGCATGACTAGACACCTGAGTGTGTGGAATACTATTTACCTTCCCACCAAACTAGTAGCTATTTATCTACTTGCAATTTCTTGTTTTCGAACTGCTAGGTTGGCAAGAGCAGGGACAGAGATTGGTTCTTACTCCATCATGCAGCTCTTGGGTCTCGAATTGCTAACCTTCCAACCTTCCAGTCATCAAGTTCAGCATCTTAAGCACTGAGCCACCACAGTCCACTAATATCAAATTGTAAATTAGATATTTATGATGCCAACTGAAGAAGAGGGGCATCATGTAAGCAATTCCATTTAAACCAGATGCACATTTAAAAAGAAAAGGCAAATTTCCCAGCTGGATGTACCATCCTGATCTGATCCCTTCATCTGCCCCCACTTCTTATCATCTCCACCTGCTTGGAGGGCTGAAAAGCTGCCGCTGATGCTGCCACACGGGAGGACTTCCCAGCCTACCCCGGAGCCACCCCATCGCCCGGGAGGGAGGCCAGGTGCACCCGCTCGCCATCGCCCTCCAAGCTCCACCTGCTCGGAGGGCTGAAAAGCCGCTGCTGAAACCACCACACCAGAAGACTCCCCCGCCCACTCTGGAGCTACTGCCCAGGATGGAGGCCAGGTTCGCCCGCCCGCTCACTGCCGACACCACCCTCTGAGCTCCACTTGCTTGGAGGGCTGAAAAGCCGCCCCTGATGCCACCGCACTGGAGCCACTCCATCGCCCGGAGAGGTGTATTTGTTTTGTTCGGTCTTTGTTTATGAGGGTAAGCCCTGGGCTTCGTCTGAGTCATTGAGCCTGGGCTCTGTGGATTGTAATATTGTATTTTATGAAAATTGTGTGTTATTGCATTTTTCTGTATTTATTGCAGTTATATTGTAAATTTCTTTTTATATTGCGGGCCGCTCTGAGTGGTGCATGCATCAGGAAAGTGGGGTATAAATAAATTTCAAATCAAATCTCACAGCAACCGACTGAAGCCATATTGTTTCAATGCACCAAATGCCATGCCTCCTGGATTCGCGGCTACTGCTAGAAGAACAGGTGGCGGCTGTGACCAGGAGGGCTTTCGCCCAACTTCGGGTGATTCGCCAGTTGCGCCCACTCCTGGACCGGGACTCCTTACTCATGGTCACTCACATCTGGTCACCTCCAGACTAGATTATTGCAATGCGCTCTACATGGGGCTGCCCTTGACAACCATTCGGAGGCTACAGCTGGTCCAGAATGCGGCAGCCCGGGTGGTGATGGGGTAGGGGCGTTATGCCCGTGCTTTGCCACTGCTCCGGGAGCTGCACTGGTTGCCAGTTTGTCTCCGGGTGCAATTCAAGGTGCTGGTTTTGACCTTTAAAGCCCTATATGGTAGTGGGCCGGGTTACCTAAGAGACCGCATCGCCCTGAGGACGTCTGTCCGTCCAACCAGAGTGGACCGGAGGGGCTCTCTAATTGTTCCAACAGCCAGGGGGGCTCGCCTCTCTGGCACAAGGAGGAGAGCCTTCTCCGTGTCTGCACCGGCCCTCTGGAACCTCCTGCCAACAGAGCTACGTCTCTGGATGGAATTGCTGCCTTTCAGAAAAGAACTTAAAACCTGGCTGGCGGGTCAAGTGTGGGGTGCAGGTGGAAGGGTAACCTCCATTGGGTGGTTGGTGTAGAAGAACTCCTCCCTATGGTGCCTTTGGATCCTGCACTCCTTGTTTTTAGGGGGTGGGTAGTTTTAACTGTTTTTAACATGTGTTTTTTATTTTTTATTTTTGTTGTGAACAGCCCTGAGTTGGCTTTGGCCGAGTGAGCAATATATAAATGTGACAATTAAATTAAATTAAATTAATTTTCTCTAAGCAGCTCTTTCTCACTGTCAGTGGCTGATCCAAAAAAAATCTATTTTCTCTCCAAATGAAATCACAGAGTTGCCCATATGATGCCTGCAGGTTTTCCTCTGTAGGCCATGTAGTCAGCTACTTTTTTAGGGGAAAGCAGAATTGGCGTTCAGACTGTAGCATTTTGAGAGCATTACCGGTAAGTTCTAATGACAAGACTTTTATCTTTTTTGGGATCATTACTTCTATATTTGGAAGGAAAATAGAGTTAATCAGACCTTGTCTGTTCCAGTACTAATGAAGGATAGCACATTTCCCACTGGTTATGTGTAAAAGAAAGAGGCTTCCAAAACCCTACCTGATGAAGGAAGGGTAATTTTTAAATCAGATACCTGTATTCCAAAATGATCAGTCATGGCTGTTCTGATGTTTTCTGCACAGTGTGAGAACTGTTTCATTTTCTAGTGCATTTGAGTAATATCAAAAGTCATGGATAACATTAGAAGTCATCCTAGATCTAGTTCTTTTCCTTGGCAATTTCAGCTTCCCCTCCAGCATAGGTCAGATCTTTGAATATAACTCAGCATCTCAGATTGCAAATGTCAGAAAAGGGCCAAAGATTAATAAAAGTGCATTAAGTAACCTATTAATCTCTTTTATGATAACAAATCTTTCATCTTAATGCCAGCTTGAAATGTGTTGTTGTTGTTGTTTTTAAAGTTTCTTAACTTAGATAACCAGAAGGACATCTAACCAATTTTATATACACTCATTCTATATGGCCTCTTCTTTCTATATTCATCACAATTTGATCACTTTGAGAAAGACTGTGCAATATAACCTCCAGAGGAACTGACATCTTGCAAACAGTTTTCAGCGAGCAGAATGTACTATTTAGTAGCACTTCATAGTGAGAACTGTGGGAGTACAAGCAGTACCATAAGACCTAGCAGACTGGTGGAAAGTCAGTTTATGACAGTGGAGAATGATGTTTCTGGTGTTACTAGGGTGGTAAATCCATTCTAGTTTTAGCCTGCATTTGAACAGGAGCTGCACATGGTGCTGAACTCCCTTGCCATCTTGGATGGAGGCCTTAAATTTGATGTTACACTCCATCAACAGCAGAAGCAACCGCAAGCCTCTGCTGATTTTTGAGAGCTCTATAGAAAACATTAACGTAGATTGTTAGCCAAACTGTGTGCCAGCATTGCAAATCCTGTCAAGAGAGTAAAGAAATAGCTGATGCAGATGACAGAGCAATTTAATACATGATTCTATCTCTGGATCATCTACTTGTAAATATTGGTAGTTTTCCGACTGCTTGCTGTCTTTCCCATAACTGCTGCTGGATTGTTTTAACTGAGGACATGATATATTGAACCTGAGAAGCCAGTGTGAAATATTAGTTTGGTCACTGGGTAACTCTCCACTCCCTGAGTCTGGAGTGGGTGATTCTAATGGAGTCATGGTCCCTTGTTTAAATTTGATGGTAGCCCAAAGGCTACACTGCCAATGGGTAGAGCTAAAAGACACGAGATAGCCAAAGAGACTAGTTTGTATATGTATCAATTCTTCAGAATGTGGCAAAATGTGACTTCAATTCCCGGGACTTCTGGGAATTGAAGTCCGAGAACAGCTGGAGTGCCAAGGTTCACCATCACTGCCTTAGAGGACCCATCTCCTCCCACACTACTAAGGAGGGAGATTACTCTAACTTCTGGATTTTACTTGATTTAAATTATTCAGGTCAGTCTGAATGTTCATTATTTGGGGAAATAATGGGGAAAAATTGGGGGATGTTCATTATTTGGTTGAAGTTATAATTAAGATATTCAGGATATCAGCTGAGGAGGCAGAACATCATAAAAACAGTCCCATTCAAAATTGATGCATATTTTCAAAAAGGCAAATTTACAAGATGGATGTGACATCATGATCTCATCTCTTCTAGTATTTTCCTTTCCCTGCCACCAATAAAATAAACAAATGTAATGGTAGCTTTATTAATACCCTAAACATTCCAATATAAAAATGTGTTTAAATAATTCATTTAAGAGTTCAAGGGAATACAATTCCATATAAAGACTATGCTTTTCATGCAGAGATTACAAATTCAGTCCCTGCCATCTGTACTTCATTTAATCTATTTTCCACTCTAAATCCCTGCAAAGGTACTGCTAGTCAGGGTACGCCACACTAAGCTAGCCTTAAAAAAGGTTCATATACATTTAAATACTGACATAATCCTAATAAAGCCTAACCATTATATTCCAACTACTTAAACAAGTGTGAAATATAATGTAACCTTGCATGCAATAGCACCAGGGTGAGAAAGGTTAAATCAAATAGCTCATGGGGACTGTTTATCCTTCAGGAAAGATTATGTAAGAATTCCCTGATGTGAGGCTCTGCTACAGAGATACCTTCCCATCCTCACATCAACCACTGTGATTGAGTGCTTTTGAATAACTCTGCTAGTTTTACCAAAATCATTGTATCTAGTAAAGGTTTTAGGGAAAAATGGTCAAGAGACATCACCTTTACACAAAAAAAAGTCCATGAACCATCATGACTTCTGCCTCCTTTGTATGACCTTCTGTGGCAGGAGATTTGTAATTGGAACATGAAAAGATGAATAATTAATACATCTACTGATGTCTGAAGCAGCGACATATGCCTAGCTTCAGCCATATATTTTATTAATGAGTATTAAAAACAATTGCTCTCTTAGTGCAGCAGCCATCCCAGATGGGCGTGCAGAAAGAAGGATAAAGAAAGAGAAAAACATGCCACTTTCTTCAGCCTGCTCAGTTCCCTGTTGGATGTGCAAAGAGATGTCTTCAAAGGTTGTGACCCAGAATGCTACACATTGTCTGCTTTCCTATGGAGACATAGCTCTAGGAGAATGCAAATAGTCATGACAGTATGTTTTCTCTCCCCAGAGGTACATTTTAATGTGTCTAAAAGGTCTTGTTCCCTTTGAAGTGTTCTTTGGACTACAGTTTATGGCTTCCATGGGCAACTCACATTGCTGCTGGTGTCTTACAATGATTTCTCTCCTTGAGGAAATAATCTGTTACACTTCTGCTCCCTTAATAAAAGAAGAGTCTGCAATGAATGAAATTTTTAACTCATGTTTCTATGCTTTTTTCCTTACTGTACATTGTAGATCATGTTGTTTATATTTTATTTATCCATACAGCCAGCCATCCTTTTTCTTATTAAGTTCCTCTTCCGATTATTAGTTTCCCTTCACCTCATGGTTTAAATAAAATGTATACCCCTACTCAATTGATACCAACCAGAGATCATTTGAAATAATTTCTCCCTTTCCTCCAGATCTTCATCACCTTCCAGCACTGGTGTTGCATTTTCAATAAAATCTTTAGACCTGTTCAGGTATACTCTAGTTAGATATACTCATCCTGGAAGCTGAAGGGATCTAGATTTACTTGTGCAATAATTAAAATACAGACTGCAGTTGCTCAAGTGGCTAAGACACTGACTGGGAGGAGGGAGGTCAGCAGTTTGATTCCCGAGTGTTGCAGGACGGAATGAGCTCCCATCTTTGTCCCAGCTCCTGCTAATCTAGCAGTTCGAAAGCAAGAAATTGCAAGTAGATAAATAGGGACCACTTCGGTAGGAAGGTGAACAGCGTTCTGTGTGCTCCAGTGTCTAGTCATGCCTGCCACATGACCACGGAAGCATCTACAGAAGCAGACAATGCTGGCTCTTCATGTTTGAAACAGAGATGAGCACTGAACCCTAGAGTTGGATATGACTGGCTTTTGAGCAAGGGAAACCTTTATCTTATCCTAAATATGGTAAAATTAATTAATTTAGACATATTTGTGGGTATGGTTTTGAGTGTTTATTTTGACCCGAGTATAAGTCGAGTCCCATTTTTGGACCTCATTTTGGGGGCTAAAAAACCCTACTTATACTCAAGTATATATGGTACATCTGAAGCTGGAGTAAAAGCCAGTAATAGGATGGGAAGACTTAATAGCTTTAAGTTCCCTTTCTCTGTTGTAGGCAATAATGTATACTCTTCCACAAAATCTCTTTTAACCTGTTCCACTTAGTAGTAGTAGTAGTAGTAGTAGTAGAAGAAGAAGAAGAAGAAGAAGAAGAAGAAGAAGAAGAAGAAGAAGAAGAAGAAGAAGAAGAAGAAGAAGTTGCCATTGTGTGTAGTGGACACTCCGGCATATTCCTATTTTAGGTACAACAGTACCTATTTTAAGTACAACAGTAATGTCATTCTAATTACACAATAGGTTGAGGAAGTTTATATGCCTTTTAATACAACCAAATGTCAGTAAAGCAATTACTATCATTGCTGACATTTATGTGACTCTGCTGGACATCATTATTTGTTTGTGTCTACTCCATTTTCCAGCTTTTAGTCAATGGAACAGATATCTTACAACTAGCAATCTGATCATGAAAAAGCTCTTCCAGAAGAGGGGAAAAGGGTAGCAGTAGCCCTATTAAACAAAAAGTAATTATGTTCATCTTCCTTGCCCTTTCGTTCATCTGTAGGTAATTAGTCTGAATAAGGATGTGAATATCTGTTTCAATTGTTGCTTTTTACTGTAGGAGGAGAAGATCCTGAATTAAACATGAAAAGGTACAGATGGCCACATTTGACCACTGGATGGAATATTAAATTACTATTCTAATTACAATAATGATTTGTTTTCAGCACAAAAAGTAATTACCAAAAGAAAATATGGAAATAAAATACATTATTTCAGAACTTACGTGCAAACTGAAGTTTTGCTTTCCTGCTCAGAATAGTTCCAAATGAATTTGTGACCAAACATTGATATGTTCCGATATCCTCTTTTTTATGGGGGTTATTGATTGCCAAGCTGCCTCCAATCAGCCTGTAGTGATAATTCATCGTAAGATCAATATCTGTGCCATTGTGCTTCCACCTTTGAGAGGGAAAAAATCAAATTATCCTTATAATTTACAAAGACTTTTCAAATTTCATTTTTAAATAGCGTGCTGTACCATACCTGCAACAATAAAAATCATGGTGAAAATATTAGCACATCATACCACATTTCACAGCACACTGATTTTTATAACCATATAATAAATTCCAAGGTAAATTTAACTGTTTTAAAAATTCCCTTTTTAATGGTGCATTCTAGGCAAACATCCAAATGCCTAGAGAAAATAATTGTATCTTATTCTTGCTAACCACGGTATATGTTCAAATAAAAATATAGAGAATAATATGTCTATAGATGTATTCTTTCCTTGTGAAATATAAATGGCACCTGGAAATATTTTACGGTCCTTGCATTTGATGTAATAAATTTCCTCATAGCAATGATTTCAGAGATGTAAATCAGAACAAATTATACTTCAAAGGGCAAGTAGAAAGCAGATAAGGGATGTTTATATCACTAGTTTGAGATTGATAATGTAATAATGATAACACTGTTATTTTAAAACATGATTTGTCTTTGTTAGCCTGTTGGAAAGAAAATGAATTGTGTCTGCAACATATCACAGCTATTTACAAATGTCAAAATAAATTGTGTTTCATGGATAATCATATTTTCACCACGAATAAAAAAGAACTTTTTAGGATTAACCATTTGTTGCATTAAGACAGATTTTATCTTACTTATGTTAAACATACACCTCACACGTTATCAAAATCACAGGTTACAATTCAGAGCAAGTAATTAACCAGGGTTTTTAAAAATGGGTAACAAGACTCAAATGGCCAGTTACCAGGACTGAGGGATGGGGAGGATATGGGCAGTTCAAATAGTGAAGTCATGGAAAAGTTGTATTTGAAAAGTTGAAGTTAAGAAATGATTTTGATTACAATTTTAGGTGATGCAGATAACAGTATGAAAAGAAAATTAAATAATCCACTCTTTTCAAGAACCCCCAACTTTGAAGAAATGCAGCCATTTTGTCTTCACAGCCAACCTACTATGTTGTATGATGTATTCATTCAAATATAAAGGACATAATTTTAGAACACCAAAAGCTCTTTCCTGATAAGTCATATGCAGTTACCAATCTTATTTATTATACAGGTAATGATGCCAGAAATATCCTGTATGACATTCCTAGCAATGACCTTACTGAGACAAAGCTATGAGAACTGTTTGTGCATGAAACTGATATTACACCACAAAAGAATAGAACATGAGCCTCAAACAGAGAGAAATCTTCTGTTTAGATTTATCACAGTAATTAGAGTCAAATATGGATTGATCAAATATATATTCCTGATTCAGGAAGTGTGGATTTTCAACTCTGTCCTCCTCTCTAGATGAAAATAGTGCTCCTTACCAGCAATGTAAACAAGCCATTACCTTGAGGCATCAGTCATTCTCTTATCAGGAAGCATCACAGAATAGAAAGAGCCTCCTTGAAGATTGGGGCAGGGCAGGAGGGGGGGGGAGGGCCAAAATCTCCCCTATAATCATGGTGATGATTGATTATGGCTAATGTGGCTACACTATTTAGTTAGAACAGTTTGATACCACTTTAACTGCCATGGCTGCAGCCTACAAAATGTAACAAAGAACTCAGAAATCTCCTGAACTACACCTGGGAATTCGAAGTGCCTGAAAAAATGACAAATCCCAAAATTCGAAAAAGTCAAACAGTTATCACATCCTTATGTAATGTTAAGGTACACATCATACTGTAATATGCCATGTTTACAAATACAACAATCATCAAGCTGCCACTGGCATATCTGATCAATTTTATTAATATAGTTGGACAAGGGCTGTCTGCTATTCAAGGGTGGGTCCAAAATCATCCTTTGTTATAGATATCAAAGTATGAAGCTTGGATATTTTACATACAAAAATATGCTCTACCAATGAATAAGCTGGCTTTCTTTATCTCTATTTACCTATTGATGTCCAGAACCTATGGGATATGATGGAGGAAACAAATTCTGAGCAATTCTGTTTATAATAACGATTCCACTCTTTTCAAGGGAAAAATTCTCTACTTTCTCAATAGGAGATACGAAGTATTTTTCTTCAAAGTGAAACAAAGGGGAGCGCGGTGGCAACAATATGGCCATCACGCTCTTTGCCAGCCCCGCCCCCTTAGATATGGGCACCTGGAGCTCGTGGGGGGGGGGGCTGGCCGCATCCCTTATAAAAGGGGTGGCCATGCTCGCATCTGCTGCCATTTTATGGATCGGCTGGGCCAAGAGTGCATTTGCTCCTGCTCTAGCCGATCCTTTTGAGCTCGGACGGCACCTGAGCTATTACAGCAGCCTTTGCAAGGCCTGAGGAGTAGGCTATGGCCCCTAAGAGAAGGGCCCCATCTGGGCCTCCTGCCACGCAGCGCAGGTCGGCCCCCTCAGACAACACCCGTGCGGGCACAGTCTAGCCGAGCCCGTGTGGCTTCACCGGTGCCCAGCATCGGGCCTCCCCCGAGCCGGAGGGCTCGGGCCAGGCCTGCACGGTCATCTCCTCTTGGGGCCTCATCCCCTTCTAGGCCTTCTGGCTCTTCAGGGCCTCATGGGGAATCAGGACTCCCTGCTGGGCCTACACAGCAGTCCACAGGGGTCACTGAATTAGTTGACCCACGGCCACTACTGGCCCACATTGCGGCCCTCAAGCATGCCGCGGGCATCGGACCACTGCCCAAGGATTGCTGGGTGACAGGGCAGCCTCTCTGGTGGGCTGCCTCAGCCCGAAGCTGAGTGGCCGCAATTGGCAGCTAATTACAGCATCGGGTTGAGCTGTTGGAGGCCACGCAGCCTACCCTGCATGGCCAACCTCAGCTCCCCAACCTCCCCTGCCAGCCGGGCTCAGCTCAGGCGGGTCATCCTGGCGAAGGAGGATCATCAGGTCTGGCGAGCTCGAATGCGTTCCCGAGCTCCGATGCCCCTTGTCAGCCAGAACCCCCGGTGGGGGCGGCTGGGGGGGGTACAGCGTGTGAGTATGGCAGTCAAATTAGATCACACACTGCTACTGCTACTTCCATGATTGGCGTTCAATGGCCTTGGCCTCAACAGGTGCCTAATGCCTTGCCAACCCCCGCACTGGCCACTCCGGATACACAGGTTAACACGTGGAGAGCGCTCTATCCTCCTGTCCTGCCCAGGGTACCACCAGTGGGGCCCAATGTACGGTATGACCAGTATGACTGTACGACCCTCCTCTTAATGCTGCTTATCATTCTATCCCAGCATCTGCCATGCTTACTGCCATTTACTCCCTGCCCCTTGGTGACCATCTTTTGCTGGTCCCCAGGGATAAAATATGGCGTAGAGAGTATGTGGACATTTTTAATTTGCTTAACAGGGAACCTACCAGGGAGGAGAAGGAACAAGAGGACGATCGGGACAAGGAACTGTCCCATCGTTGCAAGCCCCAGTGTACTTGGGCCAATTGGCTGCCAGCCTACCTGATATACGCTGCTATGTATCTGAGGGCTCGCCCGGATCTGGCAATCCCCATGATACAATACTTAGACACAATATACAGGGTGTATGTGGACTTCCCTGGCTCATCATGGCTTGAGTATGATGAGGAATTTAGAATGTGGGCCGCTCTTCACCCGGAAATGCGCTGGGATGAACCGAATCAACGTATATGGTAACTATACATGACGCTTTCCTGGCCTGCAGCCGGAGACTGCTATCACTGCGGTCATGCGGTACAGCGGCCCAGCATTGCACAGTCTCCCCGCCAGCCAGTGGGGAAGGGGGTTCCAGCCCACCTGCTGTGCTGGAGTTATTCATCCTCAGGTACCTGCAACAGAAGGCAGTGTAAATTCCGTCACGAGTTTCCTACATGCTCGGGACCTTATTCCGCTTCTGCCTGCCCTCGGGCCGGAGGGTTCGGCGGGAGGGGTCGTGGACAGCAGGGGCCTGGCAGAGGTTCTTCTGATGCAGCAGCAACTACAAAAGGCCCCCCTCCCCAATACAAATTAATATATTGGAACGATGGTTGCACATCTACCCTAAAAGGGCCAACGCAGTTTACTTGTTAGAAGGTTTTACGAGTGGTTTCTGCATTCCTTTTATGGGTGTACGTGCACCCCAGGACGCTCCCAATTTGCGATCACTCTGGGGCAAGGAAGATATAGCTAGGGAGAAGATAGTTAAAGAAATCAAGGAAGGGAGGGTTGCGGGTCCTTTTGACCACCCCCCATATGCTAACTTGAAGGTATCTCCACTTGGCTTGGTACCTAAAATGTCCTCCGATGAATTCCACTTAATTCACCATCTGTCCTACCCGGATGGTTCGTCGGTCAATGATGCTATACCGGATGAACTTTGTTCAGTTTGGTATACATCTTTTGATCAAGCCTTACAAATGGCTTGCTCATGTGGTCACGGGGCGCTACTGGCTATGTGTGACATTAAATCGGCTTTTCGATTCTTGCCAGTACACCCTGATGACTTTGAGTTGCTAGGTTTTTGTTTTGAGGGGAAGTATTATGTCGACAAGGCTATGGCTTTTGGCTGCTCCATTTCATGCTCCGCCTTTGAATGTTTCAGTACTTTTTTACATTGGGCTTTTGTTTGGAGGTCAGGGTCCCGGGCCGTGGCCCATTACCTGGACGATTTCTTGTTCGGTGGTGGTCACAGTTCGGGCTCATGTGGGCAGCTATTGCTTACTTTCCAGGAGCTTATGTCCGAGATTGGGGTGCCCCTCACCCCGGAAAAGACGGAAGGCCCGGCCACTACTCTCACATTCTTGGGCATAGAGATTGACACTCTGGCACAAACGTCCCGGTTGCCCAGAGAGAAGGTAACCCGTATCTCTGAGGCGATAGTGGCCATGTTGGCTAAACGTAAGGTGTCCCTTCATGAGTTGCAGGTGCTTCATGGGTACCTCAACTTTGCTTGCTGAGTTGTCACCCCGGGCAGGGAATTCGCCAGGCGATTGTGCAATGCAATGGTTGGTCTGTCCAAGAAGCACCACAGGGTGTGACTCATGAGGGGTAGGAGAGCTGACCTATCGGTAAGGCTCACTTTCCTTAATGAATTTAATGGGGTTTCCTTTTGGTGCAGTAAGCTGGTTGCTACACCCCAATTTGATGTCCAGTCTGATGCGTCGGGCGCTTTCGGCTACAGCATTTATTGTCATGGCCGGTGGGCCTATGGTAGATGGCCCAACAAATGGCAGGGCACCGAGCTGCTAAGGGACCTGACATTCTTGGAATTCTTCCCTATCCTAGGTGCACTTATGTTATGGGGTGAGAGCTGGGCAAATTTTGTGGTAAACTTTTGGTATGACAATGCAGCCGTAGTGCACATTGTCAAAGCCCAGACTTCCTGTTCTCCTAGAGTCATGGCCTTAGTCAGACAATTTGTGTTACGGTCCTTACACCTTAATGTACTTTTCAAAGCCAGACATGTTCCAGGCATTAATAACGATATTGCTGATGCTTTATCCCGCCTGCAGATCTCCCGGTTTCGGGTGTTAGCGCCAGAAACCGAAGAACTTCCCTCACCACTTCCGACCAAGATGTGGACATTTGGCAAGGAGAAGTGAGCCGGGCGATCGGCATGTCACTGGCCATGCACACTCATAAGGCGTATCAGCAAACGTACTTAGCTCTTTTGGTGTTCCGCAGAGACAAGCACCTGCCCGATATACGGCCAATCCCTGTTGACCATATACTCCAGTACATGGTGTACCTTCACCGTGAGGGATTAGCTCCACAAACCATTGGCACTCGACTCTCAGCTCTGGCCTTTGCCTCCCGAGCATGGGGTTACCTGGATAACACAGGTGATTTCTGTATTCGCCGGGTTTTGGAGGGGTGGCCGCGTGAACGTGGCCACTCCCTGGACATGCAGTAACTGGTTTCCCCGGCTCTGCTTGCAAGCCTTGCTAGGGCATAGCTTAACCTTTGTTATGATCACTTTGAGGCATCTCTTTTCCATGCAGCCACTACAGTGGCCTTCTTTCGTGCCCTTAGGATTAGTGAGTTGGTGGCTCTTTCAAAACATGATGGGTCACGTAGGGCTTTGGAATTTGCAGATGTTTCTTTTCTGCAGGAGTCAGCCCAGCTGAACATTCGTTCATCCAAGGCCGACCAACAAGGGAAGGGTAGTTTGGTTACTCTCCTTAAGTGTAGTTTCACCGAGATCTGCCCTGTGAGGGCACTACGGGCCTTTCTGGCAGCATGAGGTTCCCACCCAGGACTGCTATTTTGCCATTGTGATGGGTTCCCACTCACCAAGTTTCAATTTTGGAAGATTACTGGGACTGCCCTTTCTAATTTAGGGATCCTGGGGGCCCGTTATGGCACCCATTCCTTTCATATAGGCATGGCATCAACAGCTGCAGCATTTGGGTACTCAGAGGTGGATATACAAAGGATGGGCAGATGGGGGTCCACGCGGTTTGGTTTGTATATTCAGCCTATGCTCGTGTGAACATATTCCTGGCTCTTATTGTCTTATGTTCTTTTTACAGATCCTGGGTGTATGTGCGCACCAGTGGAAGTATGGTTGGTTGGACACAGCTATGTTTACTGGGCTGCACGTTATGCAGCGGCATTGGACTGGGATCCCCATCTCGGTTTACGCACAACGGCATGTCTTTGGTGGTATGGTTTGCGTGGAACTGATGCCATTCTTTATGTCCGTTAGGGATATATTAATTATACACCTGGGAGGCAATGATCTTGCGCAGATCACAGGCCTGTGGTTAATTATATCCGTGCGCAGGGACCTTGACCTTTTGCACCAGATGTGGCCGCGGATGCAGTTTTTATGGTCCCAGATCATACCACGTTACTGTTTCAGGGGAGGAATAGATCCTTGTGGTTTAGACCGGGCCCGGCGGTCAGTTAATAGGGCTGTGGCCCGTTTTCTAGCTGAACATGGTTTGGGGACATAGGTCCAACATTCGGGGATATGGTTACAGAACCTTAGTCTGTACCATAGAGATGGGGTACACCTTTCTGTTAGAGGCATGGACATCTTTTTGGAGGATTTGCAAGTGGGCCTGGTGACTGAACTGACAGTCGGGGGGCTGAGTCATCGGAGACGGCTCCCCATGTGGCGGGTAGCACTGGTAAGGAAAAAGTCAATGACCCATAGGTATCCGGCAGGTACGCAGTTGATTGGCCAACCCAAGGACAAGGTACAGGGAAACTGGGGCTGGCCAGTCAAGGGCGGACCATGAACAGGGTGATGCTATGATCTATGCAGCCTACATCACCTTGATATTTTACTGGATATATGTCAGATGCTGGAGGCAACAAGTAGCATCCTGACTTGGGTCAACAATTTGTTTCATCAGTAAACAAATTGCTACAATCGTATACAAAGTAGCCAAATATGATTGGCAATTAAGGTTGGTTCCTTACCGGTGCTATTGTGGCCTGTTTGCCTTAACAGCATTAAGGAAAGTTTAAAGTTTAAAGTTCTAAGTTAAAATGAAGTATAATCAATAAAGTGGCCCAAAAGTTTTAAATCCATTACTGGTGTCCGTGTCTTTATTGGGGAAGTGGGCTGGCAATGTATTTTTGCTTACGTTCCCAGGCCAGTTAAGTTATACTGTGCTCTCACATGAATGGTTTGTTTTCTTTTCCACCTGAAATGCCATCCAGGCAACAACGTAAGCTACTTAGGCAATATGGGTGGAAAAATGGTAAATGCTATTTTACGCTGCTTTAATAGATGATCATCTCTAAAACCTCTGAATACTAGCCCCACTCTATTCATATCTACAGTATTGTGTCCTGTTCTGGACACCACTCTTTAAGAAGGATGCCAATAAACCAGAAGAAATTCAAGAGTGCAATAAGATTGACCAGTAGATTGGAAACCAAGCCTTATGAGGAAAGACTGAATGAATGGACATGTTTACCCATGAGAAAAGGAGACTGGGGGGAATATGATAGCACTTTTCAAAACTTTAAAGATAGACATAAAGAGGAAAGACATGTTCTGCTTTCAGTCACTCTAAAGTGCAAAGCGTATAATAATGGGGGTCAAGTTACAGAAAGCTAGATATAGGCTGAATATCAGAAAAAGTTCTTAACTGTTGGAGCAGTGTGACAATGGAACTGATTATCCTGGGAGGTGGTGAATTCTCTAATGTTGGAAGAGTGTTTCAAGTTAAAATTTGACAATGACCTGCCAGATATGCTTTTATTTGGATTTCTGCAGTGAGCAGAACTAGAAAAGAAGTGATTTTTAATAATAATAATTCTTAAAAGATGGTCAGGGTCTAATTGCAAATATGGTTATAACTGACTGTTGTTTCTTACTTTACATAGCTGTTGCTAATGAACTACACCACCAAAAGATGTTGCTAGACAACAAAGGGGTCAGGTAGGGAGCCTGTCAGAAATGGATTCATAGGAATTATTATTATTATTATTATTATTATTATTATTATTATTATTATTATTATTATTATTATTATTATTATTATTATTATTATTATTATTATTATTATTATTATTATTATTATTATTATTATTATTATTATTATAACCAGAATTCTGTTGAAAAAATAGGTAACTTGAGCTGGCAATTATGAAGAGTTTCTTTACTAAAACTAATTTTGCATGTGTAAGATATTTCTGATTGGAAACATCATTCATGTTCAGAGGAAAATATCTCAGTAGTATGAATGATCTATGTAGGATAAGAAAATATAATGAGTAGGAAAGAAAACCTGCAGGAAGAAAATATACATTTCCAGAGATGAGTGAAGACTGAACAATTATCAAATCCATTGCATTTGATAAACAAGTGCTTGAAACTGTAGATAATTTAGTATTGGTGCCGTACAGACATCAGGCATCTTGTTTATTTGGTGCAGTTGCTGTTCTTTGATTTTCATGTGTGATGTCCAATTTTTCAAACCAAACATTGTTGTTTTTCAGATCTAGAGATATTAACTCTTTTTCAGAGTCCTCTTTCATCTTCTGGATTTCAGTCCACTTAGCCCCTGGCAACATACACAATAATTTAAACCTATGGGCGGGATGGCTTCCATAACCAGAACACCCACCCAGTTTTCGAGCTTTGGATATACTAGAGTTTAAATTTTAATTTCTGAATCAATCACTGAAATAACTGCTGTCATCATTACATGGTTCCCAATTAGCTCTATAATTGTTTCTCAAAACAGAAGCAAAGTTGTTGGCTTACTCATAGCAAATGAATTTTTCACAGTGCCCTCATAATCATTCTAATCACACAGTATGGTTATTATTAAACTATGCATATAGATCAAGAAATCATCTCCTGGTTAGGATCTTCTGTTAATTAATATGTTTAACTCAATGAAGGAAAGCTATTAATTGGTGCATATGATTGTCAGGTTAGTATTTAATCATTTCATGCATACTCTAGTTTGGAAATGAGCTTGAATAATTCTAAGTACTGTACAAGAATTTATTTTCAGTGTAGTTTAATGATATTAGGATCCCTTAAATGCACATCACTTTGCTTAAGGAAGATGAGAAGAAATTACAACAGGCAACAACTGCCCTGGACAGAGAAGCAAAGAAATTTGGCCTTAGGATAAATGCCAAGAAATCTAAGACCATGCATGTGAACTCCACAAATGGGATGCAGGGAATCATACTTGAGTCATAGCAGCTAGAGAAAGTGGAGAGGTTTACTTATTTGGGCAGTGTGATCGCTCAAAATAGAGACGCAGAGGTGGACGTTAAATGTCATCTTGGAAAAGCAACAGCAGTCTTCTGGAGAATACATTAGACCTAATCCTCATCATATATATTTCTGAACATTAAACTTTGTTTGCTCACCTCCACAGTGATCCTGACAGCCATCTATGCCTGTGAGACTTGGAAGGCATCAGCAAGTATCAGCAAGAGACTTTATGTCTTCCAGCAGAGGTGCCTCTGCTGAATTTTAATGATTTGCTATTTTGACCACATTATTAATGAGGAGGTGCTTTGAAGGAGTGGCTTGTGCAAATTACATAACATCATTGCATGAAGAAGACTCCAAATGGCAGGCCATATTTTCCGTATGAGAAACACAAGATCTCTAAGGTGACAATGGGTTGGACCCCTCCTTATGTCAAATGACAACAAGGACACCTTCAAAATACATGGCAAAGTACTTTCATGGGAGACTTGAAGACACTGGAAATGACATGGGAGGATGCCAAAGTACTTGTTGAAGACCAAAGCTTCTGGAGATCCTTTGCTGTTTGATATGCTACATCGCATGGGTTACTAAGTAACCTAAGTAAAATGCACATATACACACTTTCTTATATTGTGTATGCATTAGTCCAAATGAAATCCACCTTGTGCATAATTAATTATTTGCATAATTAATACTCTGCATATTTAGTTAATTATTATTTTATTAATTAAAGAATTAGTCTTTTGCTGAGAACCTAAGCTAAAAGTGAAGCTATGAAAAGTTTAGCATGGGTGTAGCAACATCAGCTTAGTTTAGTATAAAGTTTCTTCAAATTTTTAATGGGATTGAAAAGAGAATCATGATCCTATTGCTGATTTATGCTTCCAGAAGGGAAATTGCTAACTTCTTCATAGTAAGTTGTTGCTCATTAACAAGCTGGTAGTTGTATTGCTTGGCATGTGTCCAATCACACAACTGGGCACATAGCCAGGGACACAAACAGCACCTGCTGAACACACAGCAATTTGCCACCGGAATGATTGTGATTTCTCTTATGCAAGTATAAATCAGAAGTGGAATTGTGGCCAATGCAGATGGTTTGATGGAAAGGAAATATTTTAAACAGACCTTGGCTTGGACTTATACATCCCAGTGAATGTAACTGAGTATTTCAATAATCATATTATTATTTTTTATCTTAGAATGGATCCTACAGTCCTGCCAGCAATATTTTAATCAGGACACTAGAAGGGGTTTTAGCTGAGATGTGGGTGGGGGAGATATTTATCCCACTGCAGATATTTCAGCTAAATTCACAAGACTCTTAGGAGGGCATATCCCCCCCCCCATATGTATAATGGACTCCTGCACTTCTTAGCTGTATCTGCCACTGCATCTTTGTGTGTGATATATGTTTGGGGAGGGAGAAGAAATGATATGAAGCAGAGATGATACCTTCCTGTGGCAGGAAGAGGAATGGTAAGAGGGAAGGAAGGACAAATTATTGGGACCATGTAGCCATTACAGTTTCAGCTCACTAGGGGTACTAATAATATCTGGCCAGGTTATCCTGCAATGGTAATAGAGTAAATCATGCTGCCAGTGACTCAATACTGACTGTCAGGCAGCAGTTAACGAATCTGACAACCCTTGGGTGGTGAAGTCCACAGGGAAGGGTGATGGTTCCCACGTGGATCAAATCCCACTTGAATCCATCTTGATGGAGGGCAGCAGCGTCATCAATACTGGCTTGGGGCTGATGAAGACTTTGTGTGCCAGAAAGTGACTCGGGGAACTGTATCAGTGGTATGGATGGCATGCTGTGATGTGGAAGGTGAATGTTCACAGCTGATCACCATGATGATAGCCAATATTCGGAATCGGATATGGCACTTGAAGAAGGGGCATTACTGGCAGTTGTCTCTTGGAGCTTTCCTTATGACATTATGACATGGCTAAGCAAGATCAAGCATGATGTGGTTACTGGCCAATAGGTGTGGGCATTAGAAAGTCAGCTGTGGGCACCTACAGAGGGTAGGTGGATTGCACTTGGCAACACCTTTGTTTTATTTCCTTCCATGTATATGCAAACACTTCTTTATAGGCAAGTAAATGTTAGTAATTTTCCTAGCCTCATAGCTGTCCTCCTGCCATCTCTTTTACAAATTATGGTTCAACCACAATGGACTGTTGTTGTTGATTTTTTGGTGCAGAGCTGATACAGTCTAAATAGGGTTGCTTGAGGTTGCAGGGAGTAGCAGTATCCCACTTGGTGCAAGTCTTACATCCAAATTGTATACGGACCTCAAGTGACCCTATTTGTGGTATCATGAAGTAACTGAATACATAAATAGAAGGAATCATGCCCAATGGAGAAAACAGAGAATATAAAAGACAGGGTTTGACTAAATTATGAGGCATGTAAAGGTGTTAACATGGAATGTGAAAGGTACAGGGTCGCAAATTAAGAGGAGAAGGATTGAAACAGCTTTGGGGAAAGATAGGCCGGATGTAGTCTTTCTTCAGGAAACTCATAAAAAATCTCAAGATGCAAACAAGATTTTTTTAGGATGGATACAGTTTTATGAAAAGTCATATGGTACTTCAAAAGCAAGAGGGGTGGCGATTCTGATTTCGACTAGATTGGGTTTTGAAAAGATAAGTAGTATAAGTAGTATAGCAGATATTTAATACTAAAAGGGAAAATTGGCGATGAGGAAATAACTTTAGTGAACTTATATGTTCCAAATGAGCGTCAAGGGGAGTTTTTGAACAAAATATATGATATATTGGTAAAGGAAAAAACAACAAAAATGATAGTGGCCGGAGATTTCAATTTAATAAGGTCAAATTTAGATTACACAAATTTAATAAGAAGTGGAAAAGATGTTAAAAAACAGATATTGGACAAATAGTTGATATCTCTAGATCTGAAAGATACATGGAGGGAATTAAAAGGGTCAGAAAGAGCATATATGTTTTATTCACAGGTGCACAATTCATATTCCAGAATAGATTACATTTTTGTAACAGAGACAATGGTTCGAAATATAGATGAGGTAGAAGTGGGAATTTTCAAAGAGTCTGATCATGCAAAATTAGTGGTAGAGTTGAAGATATGTGATATGAGGAGAATGACAAGGAATTGGAGATATGATGTTAAACTCTTTAAAGATCAAAAAGTTAAAGAAAAAATATGGAAAAATGGGAAGAAAGTTGGCAATGGAATGATAATGGCGAGGTAAAATACAATATGGGATGGGATGCCATGAAGTCCGTTTTTTAGAGGGGAGAGTATAAAAATGGCTAGCATTAGAAACAAACAATCTAAGGAGGTACAAGACAAAATTGAAAAAAATATAAAGCAATTACAAGAGGAGCATATGAAGACAAAAGATAAGAAGGTCTATGAAAAATTGCAAGGATTTAAAACAGAATTGGTAGGCAAGGATGTAGAAAAAGTAAAAAGAGATTTGATATATTTAAAAAGAGAGTATTTTGAGTTTAGTAATAAGAATTCAAAATTGTTAGCCAAAGCTGCGAAAGAAAAGAGAGAAAGGAGAGAAATCGGAACTTTGATTAATAAAGATGGAGTAAGATGTAATAAGATTGGGGATAAATGTAAAATTGTTAAGGATTTTTACCAGGCTCTGTATGCTAAAAAGAATATAGATTTGGTTAAGTTAAAGGTTCAGCTGGAAAAACAGAGAACAGGATAAGCCAGGAAAATAGAAATAGAATGGAGGATAAAATAACAGAAAAAGAAGTGAACGAGGTAATAAATAGTTTGAAAAGGGATAAAGCTCCTGGAGAAGATGGGTTTTCAGCTGAATTTTACAAGGAATTTAAAGATTCAGTAGTACCAAAAATGGTAAAACTATATAATTATATAATGGAAGGAGGGCAAATTGCAACGTCATGGTATAGAACCATAATAGTTTTATTGCCAAAACCTGGAAAGGACCCAGAGAAAGTGGAATCGTATAGACCTATTTCTCTGATAAACCAGCGATATTAGCAAATAGGTTGAATAGTTTTATGGGTAACTATATTAATGAGGATCAAGTTGGTTTTTGAAGGGTAGACATATGGCAGACCTGACAAGAAGGGTTATTGATTTAATAGATATAGTTGGACAGACTAAGGAGAAACTTGGGCTTTTATCTTTGGACATTTTCAAGGCATTTGATTCGTTACAATGGGCTACAATTAAAGAGTTAATAAAATGCTATGGATTTGATGATAAATGTAGGATGACTATTGAACAATTATATTGAACAATGGATCTGCCATTGTCAGGGTAAACGGTGAGGTAACAGAAGAAGTGATATTAGAAGCGGGAACAAGACAGGGATGCCCATTATCACCAATATTGTTTATTATGGCTATGGAGATGTTGGCAAAGGCTATAAGGGATGATAAAGAAATTGAGGGGATATTAGGAAATAAGATAAGTTTATATGCAGATGATACATTGATAATTACAAAACAACCTGGGAAAACTTTAGTTAAGATACAAGAAAAGCTTAAAGAATTTGAGGACATCACAGGATTGAGAATTAACTGGGACAAGTCGGAGATGATTTTGTGTAATATAGGTAAGGAAGAACAAAAAAACAATAAAGGAAAATGGCAATCTACAAATTAAAGACAACTTGAAATATTTGGGGATAAATATCTCAAATAAGAGTGAAGATCTTAAGAAGTTAAACTATGTAAAATTAAAAACAGAAATTAAAGAGAAAATACAACGATATCAAAAGCTGAAGTTGTCTTGGTTTGGGAGGATAGCATTATGTAAAATGATGTTACTACCTATAATTGATTTTTTATTCGATGCTCTTTCAATTCAACTGAAGGATAATGAAATAAAGGAGTTTCAAAAATTGTTTGATAATTTCTGCAATGGGGGAAAAAAACCTAGCATTAATTTTAAAAAATGGCACTTATCACAGAAAGAAGGAGGTTTAGGAATCCCAAATTTGAGGAATTACTATCGTGCTTTTCAAATCAAGAATATAGTAAAGATCTTGGCGAGAGAAAATGTTATATGGGAGGAAATAGAGATGAACGAGATTAAGCAAATTGGAAAAGTGGTCTTTCTGGGATGTGATTTTGTGAAACCACCTGTTAAAAATAAAATGATGAAGGCACTAATGGGAGTGTGAAAAATGTGAAAAAAGAATTGGCCCCGGATATTTCTCCTATTATTGAAATAGAAGATATTTTAAAAATTCCAATACAATTGGATAGCAAGGTAAAAGAAATACTGTATAAGAATTATGTTTCCTTGTTGAGGGACTGGATCTCAGCCTGTAGTGATAGTGAGAGAAAGGCAGATTTGTATGCACAGCTGAATATGAATTGGTTCCAGAAAGTGTTAGTAAATAAATGGAATAGTAAATATATGAGAAACTTGCTGGGATAGAGAGAAGACGGGGTTTGAGGAATTGTTAATAAAAATAATAAAGGGAGAAAGAGGTATTAAGGGCTTAGTCAGCAAAATATATAGTTTGTTAAATAGTGAGCGTAACCCGCAAGAGGATTTGAAAATGAGTTGGGAACGGGATTTGAATATTAAGATTGATGATGTAAATTAAAAAAATAAGTGGAAGAAAAGAATAATGAGAACTATGTCTGTTAGATTAAAGGAGCATAATTATAAAATGTTGTGGAAATGGTATTTGACCCCATTGAGGTTAAATCAGATTGATAATAAAACGGATAAAATGTGCTGGCGGTGTAAGGAGTCATTGGGAACTTATGAACACATGTGGTGGAGTTGTAAAGTGGTTAAAGACTTCTGGATGAAAATTGGAAAAGAGATAGGGGAAATTATGGGTATGAATATTAAATTGGGGTCAAATACTGTTTTGTTGACAGATGTGGAAAGTACAAATTTAAGCAAGGATAAAAAAAGAATTGTTAGAGATAGTGTTGACAACGGGTAGACAATGTATCGCTAGAAATTGGAGAAATGATGTGATTGTGAAAATAGAGGATTGGTACAAGGAAATGTGGGATTTAGCGTTGAATGATAAATTAACATGGGAATTAAAAATGAGAAAGGGCATAATTAAAGAAAACAGATTCTGGAAGGTGTGGCAAGTTTTTGTGGAACATACATTGAAAGGAGATGCTACAAATAGACTGTACCTGACCAAAGACATTTTTGGATAAGAAATTAATGAGATAATCCGTGCTCTTCAGGGCAATGTATAAAGCACTGGGTGTTTTTTGATTATTTTTGTATTAGCATTACAATTTTTTTTATTGAAATAATGATTATGGAGTCTGACTTAGTTGAGGTATTAGAATGTGCTGGAATAAAATGAGTAAGAATTTGTTTAATGTGACAATAATAAATTATAAAACTAATTTTAGAAATTAGTGGGATGTATAATTTATAGAGGTAAAATATAGTATTTAGATGTGTAAGTTACTTATTAAAAGCATGAAGGGGAATGTGTTAACATTTATTTTACTAAGTCATATCCATTGGGTTTTTTTGTTTTATTTTACTGTATTAAGATTATTAAATTGTATTATTTGTTTATGTTATGTACTATTGCTGTTTTATTTTGTTAAGTTGTATTATTGTGATAAAATTCAATAAAAAATAAAAAATAAATCACTTCGGGATATTGGCAAACTGTACATTATTTGCAGAAAAGCAGGAAAAGTAAAATTATTAATTTTTCCTATGCTAGATCATGGCTTATGTGCTAAATCACATGCTTAGAAATATATATTTCCTTTGCTCTATGTGTATTCCTGAATGAAAAACTGATTGCACTACAGTTTCAAGTGGCCTTTTAAACAAAGGCAATTATTTTTAAAAAAATTAATAAATCTATGCAGTTCAGTGCATCAGCAATAGTCTATCACAGGCAACAATTTGAATTCACTTCCCTGCTCCTCCACAGGTTTCCCCAATTGATTGTGCAAAAGAGGAAAATGTATACCATTTATACCTGCAGCTATGCAGCTGTATATTGTTCATGGCTTCCTAGATTCACCTATGATCCCCTTTAATGCTAGAGATCTCTCCATGCTGTCAACTTCATCCTAGTTAAATCTGGATGGGAATTGTTTCTCTGTTTTGAGTAAATAAGTAAGGGATCAGTTGCAGTTTGTAAGAGTGTCCTGTTATGTGTTTCAACATTATGTATGGCATTAAGATTGAGTTGGACTTGTCTTGGTGAAGCTTCACTATCATCCTGCGTACTAGGGGAGCTGGTGGGAAAAAGACAGAGAAGATTTCTTGACCAAGAAATCATGACATCTAGTAAGCCTTCTCCCTGGCTTGCCTGAGAGCTTTTTTTTTTTTGACATTTTCTGTTGCTCTGGGAGGTGAATACTATACAACCTATACTTATTTGATTCCATTGGTTACAAATCTCATTGAAGACACTTGGTTAGCCACCACTCATTACATTGAGATACTTGTCTGCTTAGGCTATTGGCCAATTGGTCGTCTTCCCCTGCCACATAGATAACTATTGAGAAGAGGTGGCATAAAAGGCCCCATACCTAGAACTGAATCATCAGGTACAAAAAGAGAGGGAGTGTATTTCATCCTGCTTGTTTATGTAGTACATTATGGTGGTGTTGGAAGTGGCCACCTGCTTTGCCTGATATCATTGATTTGAGTGTTTTGATAGCAGCTCCTGTTCATTTATGAAAGGAACGTGCGGCACCAAAATGGCCGCCGCATGCTTTGCTGGCCCAACCCCTGAGGCGTGAGCATGGCAGCAAGGCTCAGGGGGCATGGCCGGCCTCCCTTTATAATGGGTGGCTAAGCCAATGGTCCCCCCTCTTTAGATTTGGCTGGCCCCGGGCGCGATTGCTGCCATTTGCCATCCCTCCATCGCCGACTCGCCTTGCCTGGGTATGGGCCTGACGAGCCGCATGAATTTTTTAGCGGCGGCCAGCAGCCGCGCATTCCCATCCGAGCCGGCCGGCTCGGGCCTCTCCCCCGTCTCCGCTGCCACGCCGGCTTGCAGTGCGGCCAGCTTAAGTGCTCGGCAATGCCTGGGAGCGGGCTTTGCCTGGGCGCCTCTGCCCTCCTTGCCCCGAGCATTGCTCGCGGCGCACGGAGCCTCCTCTTGGGAACGGGCTCGTGCTTTCACGCTGCCACCCATTCCTACCTTCTTGGCTGCATGGCGCCCAAGAAGAGGAGCCAGCCTGCGGCCCGTAGTGGAGCGCGGCGCACGCGTGACCCTGTGCGACCCGCACCTCCCTCCTCCGCCGCCCCGGGGCCCCGACTGGCATCACCCCTACCCGCAGGCCACGCAGGGTGCTGGGCCGAGCCGCCCCGGGTATCGAGCTGCCCTTGCCTCTGGGGGACCCTGCACCCTCTGGAGCCCCTGCTCAGTGGGCCTCCTCTATCATCTCGCCCGGCCCTCCTGCAGGGGTGGCACCCTCTAATCCGGATGCCTGGGCGGCTGCCCTGACATCGGTTGAGGGCTGGTTTGCAGTGTCTGGGGCCCCGTAGCCTGGCGCCGTCCTGGGTGGTGACCAGGGATCCCAGGACCTGTCAGCGGTCAAGCAGCACTTGGCCAGGCTGGAGGCCGCGCTGTTGGCCCGGCCTGCAGCGAGTGCCCCTGTAACTGGGCCTCAGGCAGACCTATGGGGGCCCGGGTCTTCCCCGGCACCTGGCGCTGCTTCGAGGGTGGGGACAGCGAGCTCAACCTTGATCATGAGCTCTGACGCCCCATCCCGGTCGGAACCCCTGGTGGGGGCGGCCGTGGGGGTGCAGCTGGTGAGTATGCTGGTCAAGTGAGATCACCAAACACACTCCCGGTTGCTTCGCCAATGGCCCCTCACCTATTATCACAGCAGGGCCAGGTGGTATGGCCCTGGCCCTTATCGCAGCCTCCAGTGCCTTTGGCACAACCGGCCCCACCTATTTTGGCAGGCCAGGGCGCACCCAATGCATGGCGGGCACCTTACCCCCCGCCCCTGCAGGGTACGAATGCGGCTGGGCCCACACTGCCCTACCCGGTATGGCCTTACGGCCCCCGACTAACACTGGCTATCACTCCGTGCACTCCTCGGCGTTGCCATCCGCAGGGTTAGTCCTTCCCCTGGGTGACCACCTACTTCCTGCGACCAGGGACAAAATATGGTGCAGGGAGTATGTGGATCTTTTCAGCCTTCTGAATAGGGAGCCTACCTGTGATGAGAAGGACAAGGAGGACGATAAGGACAAGGAGTTGGCCCGTCGTAGGAAGCCCCCGCGTACCTGGGCCAACTGGCTCGTAGCGTACTTGATTTATGTTGTCATTTCCCTGAGGGTGCGGTCTGATTTAGCAATTCCCCTGTTTCAGTACCTTGACATCATTTATTGGGCGTATGTTGACTATCCTGGCACTTCATGGCTCGCGTACGATGAAGAATTTTGTATGCGCGCCGCCTTGCACCCGGAGATGCGTTGGGATGAACCCAACCAGCTCCTGTGGTTGTACTATATGACGCCCTCATGCCCTGCCATGGGTGATCACTACCATTTAGGCCATGCCGTACAATGGCCTGGCCTCGCACTGTTCCCCCACCAGCCAGCGGGGCAGGGGTTCCAGCCCACCTGGTGTGCTGGCGGTACTCCTCCGTGGCAGGGTGCTCCAGGTGCAATTGTAGGTACCTGCACGAGTGCCCCAACTGCTCTGGCCCTCACCCAGCCTCTGCCTGTCCCCGCCCCGGGGGAACCCAGGCTAGGGGCAGGGGTGCCCAGGGCACGGCCTGGGCCGGCAGCAAGCCGGGGCCGCCTCCAAAAGGCCCCCTCCCCAATTAAGTTGTCAGTGCTCGAACGTTGGTTACGGGTTTACCCCAGGCGTTCTGATGTGGAGTATATCCGTGCGGGTTTTTCTGAGGGTTTCCGGATCCCTTTTGTTGGCCCCCGTGCCCCCCAGGACGCTCCTAACTTGTTATCTCTCTGGGGCCGGGAGGAGGTGGCTCAGGAGCAGATTTTCAAGGAGGTCAGTGGGGGTAGAGTAGCCCTTTCGATGAGCACCCCTTCCCAAATTTGAAGGTTTCCCCCCTGGGTTTGGTCCCGAAGAAAGTATCGGGTAAATTTAGATTGATTCACCATTTGTCGTTCCCAGCCGGCAAGTCAGTCAACGATGCGATACCGGATGACCTCTGTTCGGTCCGATATATTTCGTTTGACCAGGCACTTGCAATGGTTCAGGTGTGCGAGCCAGGGGCGCTTTTGGCCAAATGCAACATCAAGTCAGATTTCCGCCTCCTGCTTGTCCACCTGGATGATTTTGAGTTGCTGGGTTTCTGTTTTCAAGGCCGATATTTTGTGGACAAGGCCATGCCTATTGGGTGTTCTGTCTCTTGCTCGGCCTTCGAGCGTTTCAGTTTGTTCCTCCATTGTATAAGAACTTTCTCCTCCTCCTTTGTATAGTGGGTGGGTGGGACATATGGGTTTTTAAAGGGGGTGGGTTGGGGGGGGCTTTTTATACTTTTTTATAATTGTATTTATGTCTTTTGTGAATTGTTGTGATGCCGCCCTGAGTCGGGTTCTGCCTGAGCGGGCGGCATATACAAATTTGACTATAAATAAAAATAAATAAATAAAATTGGGCCTTTGTCCGCCGGTTGGGGGCAGCTTCGGTAGCGCACTACCTGGATGATATTCTTTTCTGTCCATTTTCCAGGATCTTATGGCTGAATTGGGTGTGCCTTTGGCGCCAGATAAGACGGAGGGCCCGGCCACCACTTTGGGTTTTTTGGGGATCGAAATTGATACCATAGCCCCGACCTCCAGGTTGCCCACCGATAAAATAGCCCGCATTTTGGGTGCCATCCTGTTCCTATTGGCTCAGTGTAAGGCGTCCCTCAGGGAGCTGCAGGTACTCCACGGGTACCTTAATTTCGCTTGCAGGGTGGTGGCCCCTGGTAGGGCCTTTGCCAGGTGCCTGTGTGACGCCATGGTTGGGTTAACCTGGAAGCACCATCGTGTCCACCTGACCAAGGGTATCAAGGATTATCTCCGGGTCTGGCTGCCATTTCCAGGGAATCCTAAGCAGGTGAAGGCATCTGCTTGGGAATACCCTGAAGGAAATGGTGAGCCACTGTGTGAGACAGAATGCTGGACTGGATGGGCTGTGGCCTGTTCCAGCAAGGCTGTTCTTATGTTCTTATGTTCTCTCTGACTTTAATGGCGTCTCCTTTTGGCGCGACGAGCACGCGGTGACTCCTGTGTTCCAGGTGCAGTCAGATGCATCTGGGGCATTTGGCTATGGGATGTACTTTGAGGGTCACTGGGCGTACGGCAAGTGGCCGGAGTCATGGCACGACTCGGGCGTGCTTCGTGACCTTACATTCCTTGAATTTTTCCCCATTTTAGGGGCGCTGCTCCTCTGGGGCGAGGCGTGGTCCAACTCAGTTGTCCATTTTTGGTGCGACAATGTGGCAGTTGTCCACATTGTGAACGCACAGACGTCTCGGTCCCCTAGGGTTATGGGCATGGTTCGCCATTTTGTTTTGTGCGCTCTCCGGCGCAACATCCTATTTAGAGCCAGACACGTCCCAGGGATCAATAATGATATTGCTGACACTTTGTCTCACTTACAGATTGACCGCTTCTGGGCGCTGGCACCGGAGGCCGACGAGCTGCCTGTACCGCTCCTTGCCGTGATGTGGAGTTTTGGCGCATAGAGGTGAACCGGGCCATAGGTCTTTCTTTAGCTCCCGGCACCCGCAGGACCTGTGTGCATTCCCTCCTCGCATTCGAAGAGTTCCGCCACAGGGCCGGCCTTCCTCTGGATTGGCCTGCCCCCGTTGAACACTTGCTACAATTTATGGTGGTCCTGCATTCCGGGGTTTGGCTCCCCGGACTATTGCTGGCCGCCTATTTGCCTTGGCTTTCCATGCAAAGGTCAACGGCCTCCCTGATACCACAACAGATTGTAGGGCGTGAAGGGTCCTCAAGGGTTGGACGCAGGAACGCAGCTCCCGCAGGGATGCACGCCGGCCCATTTCTCCTCTGATACTCCGGCAACTGTCGGAGGTTTGGCATCAGGTGTGCAGGGATCCTTACCAGGTGCTCCTTTTTCGCTCTGCCACCACGCTGGACTTTTTCGCGGACCTCCAGGTCAGCAAGCTGGTTGTGGGGTCGGTGGGGGATTCTTCCCGTAGAGCCCTGGAGATGGCCAATGTCACAGTTGGCGCAGATAGGGTACACGTCACCATTCGCTTCTCCAAAACAGACCAGGTGGGCAGGGGCAGCGTGGTTACTCTGCTCCAGTGTAGAGATTTGGCTATTTGCCTGGTGGCGGCGCTTTCCGCCTTTTTGTCCATTTGCGGCCCTGTCCAGGGACCCCTGTTCCGCCACAGCACTGGTTCCCCACTGACTAGGTTCCAGTTTTGGAAGGTCCCAGGCTGGGCACTGGCCAGGTTGGGACTTACTGGTGTATACTTTGGGACATATTCCTTTCGCATTGGTGTGGCTTCTACTGCAGCAGCACGGGTTACCCGGAGGATGCCATCCGCTCCTTGGGACAGTGGTGTTCGGATCGCTTTAAGGTTTATATGCACCCCCTGCAGCAATAGCTCCTCGCTCGTTCCCTTTTTCTCTTTCTTTTATTTCAGGCATCGAGCATCTCCGCGCCCCGATGAGGGTATGGATCATCGGGCATAGTTACGTATATTGGGCCACTCACCATGTGGCTTCCACCTCATGGGGTCCTCACCTGGGTGTTGGCGCTGTTGCCTTGCTCCATTGGTTTGGCTACAGAGGGATGCGTTGGAGTCACCTGTTGTCACTGATCAGGTCTATGATGGGTCAATGCCCCCCGGAGGTCCTGGTGTTACACATGGGCAGCAATGACTTGGCCCAAGTACCTTGCCTTTGCCTGATCTGCGACGTTCACAGGGACTTGGCATCGCTGGCTCGGATGTGGCCAGGAGTCCGCATTATATGGTCCCAGATGGTACCAAGAATGTCCTATAGGGGCGAAGTGAATGCCTCTGCCATGGACCGAGCCCGTAGGTCAGTGAACCAGGCTGTGGCATGCTTCCTTTATGCCCACGCATTGGGGTCCATGGTTTCCCACCCCCTGATTCGCAGGCAGGACATTTGCCTGTACAGGAGCGATGGGGTGCACTTGTCCAGCCAAGGCTTGGATCTCTTCCTAGCGGCACTGCAAACGGGCCTGTTGACTGCATTTGTGGTTGGGTCGGGGTGTTGAGTCGCTTACTCCGCCCTGGGATTTGGCCGGGTGCTGGTTGTCAGTGGGGCGTTGAGTTGCTTACTCTGCCCTGGGATTTGGCCGGGTGCTAGTTGTCAGTGGGGCGTTGAGTCGCTTACTCCGCCCTGGATGGGGCCATGTGCTGGTTTGGGTGGGGCAGGAGTCGCTTACTCCTCCCTGTGTGGCGGATAGTACTGGTAAGGGGCAACTGCATTAGTAATTAATAAGGCAAGGCAATTGGCTGGCCATAGGGAGGACAAGGTGAGCCAGAATTGTAGGGCCAGTCAAATTGCTGGGATAAGTTACAGCTGAAAGGGGTCAACAACATGCTCATGATGAAGCATGTTGTGGACGAAACTTACACCCAGTTACTGCTGCAACAGGTGCTTTTAGTTAGCTAATTAGTTATATGATTTAAATTGCCCCTTGCCAGTGCTATTTTGGCCCGTTGATCCTTAACCATCATTAAGGTAGGCCTATTTGATTATCAATAAAAGTGGCCCAATTTTCATCCATAAAATTATGTGTCCGCGTCGTTATTGGGGTGTGGGTACAGCAAAGAAATACAACCTGACGTTCCTGGCACTGAACTCTCCAACCTATTAAATGTAAATCAGTTGCCACTTGAACTTTGGGACTCAGGTGCTTGAATGGCTTTCCCACAGTTAGATTGGATTTATTGGTCCACCGGAAAAGTTGTAGTGCTAATTCATGAGTTACAACCACAGTTTTGGGATTGCCATCTGTTAACATATCAAAAGAGGCTAGGTACTAAGCCTCCAGAAATCTCATTTGAAAAGGAAGACATTGGATTACAGCCATTTTTGATCTGTAGATGTTGTGAGGCCATGTATAGTGTACAATGTTCATTTCCAGTTTAAATTATTTTGTGAAATGTAACAGTTTTCCTCCAACCTGTTTTGATCTAACTAGGCGCTTACATGACTGGAATCCATTCATGCACCAATATAACAGAGTTTCTTTTTTTTTTAAAAGTAATTTTTATTAATTTTAAAATAACAAAAATTATACAAACAGAAAAAAATATATGTACAGAAAAACAGAAAAATATGAAAAATGCATAGATACATAAAATACATAAACAAAGAAAACAATTTAATACATTGTATTACTTAAGCTCTATTATAATAGCATTGTGAACAATGCCAACTATTGAACCTTATATTTATCATTCATCTTACAAAATATATATCCCAAATAGATATAATAGAGTTTAGTGGTTCTAAAAATGATTTTTCTAGATATAGGCAAATACCAAGGTATGCTAGGAGACATAAAGGGAAGGACATGTCTTTTAATACCTTGACCATGGAGTTGGTGAAAATCTAACAGTCATCTATGTATGTGAACATTGTTGTGTCATGGAATCTGAGGTTAGCAGTGACTGGCACTATACACTTTATACAGACTCTCGGTGCTGTAGAAAGACTGAAAAGGATCTCTTTCAATTGGTAGATACCATTGTACAACATAAATCTTAAGAAATAGAGATGTTCTTTACAGAGAGTCATGTAGAAATAAGCAACCTTGAGGAGGTCTATCACAGTCTCCCTTGTAGGAAAGTAGTAATGTTGTTTCCAGTGTCAATTTTGATGCCAGGCTCCTACGCCCAGTGGTAGGCTCAAAGGTTTTTTACTACCACACTGTGGGCATGGTATGGTGGGCGTAGCCAGAGGGAAAGCCCTGCATTTCACCCAAATTAGGACTACTTTATTTCAAAACTTGGATGGGTGGGGCCAGCCAGAATTTCTGCTACTGGTTCTGGTAAACTGGTGCGAACTTGCTGATGCCCACCACTGCCTACACCAGTAAGGAAGCATAGCAGAACACATTGGTACACCCCAAAGAGAGTGATGCTGCTGTTTTCCTTGCACATGTGTGGGAGTGGGAGTTGGGGAATTGAAGACATTTTCCAAGATAAGGATCCTTCAGGCTACAATTGATTTTCCCAGAGTTTAAGGCATGACTGGACAATTTTGAAGCTGGTGCCCTGCACCAAGGCAATACAAATACTTAGAATTCCCATCACTGGGAGAAATTTAGTTAGGGCAAATGACATATTCCACCAGCCTTGTGGAACCTCCTACCAGTAGAGCTGCGGGAGCAGACGGAGCTGCTACCTTTCAGAAAAGACCTAAAAACCTGGTTGGCAGGACAAGTGTGGGGCCCAGATGGAAGGATGCCCCCCCCCCTTGTTGGCTTCTTAAATAAGTCCCCATTTCTTTTAATTCCAATGCAGGCAGTTTTTAACGTGGGTAGTCTTTTAAAGATAAATGGGATAGGTGGGTTGGGTATGTTGGGTTTTAATGGCTCAACTGTTTTTTATGTATGTTTTAACTTGTTGTCAGCCGCCCAGAGTCGGGTTTACCTGATTGGGGCGGCATAAAAATTAGGGACCACTTCGGTGGGAAGGTAACAGCGTTCCGTGCGCTCCGGTGTCTAGTCATGCCTGCCACATGACCACGGAAACGTCTGCAGAAGCAGACAGCGCTGGCTCTTCGGCTTAGAAACAGAGATGAGCACTGCACCCTAGAGTCGGATACGACTGGCTTTCGAGCAAGGGAAACCTTTACCTTTACTTTACCTTTAAAAATTTGAATTTAAATAAATAAATAAAATATTTCTTAAGCAGGCCTGCTAGGGCCATAAAAAGTGGGAAGTCCTAAAAAATGACAAATGCTATCTTTTTTAGGGTGAATCACAGACAGGGTGAAGGGAAAATGGAGATGGCAATGAACAAGGAAATGAACAGGTGTTCATCAGATAGGGTAGACAAAATAGGCTCTAGGCAATTTGATTTTTAAAGGGGGGTTCGAGAATGAATTATTAACAGTTAATGGCCTTTTATACTTCTTCCATGTGAACAGTTTACTTTTTGAATAATAAGAATTATATGTCACCGGGGAGGGAGGGAGCATCAGGATTTTAGAGATGCTTAGATGTGGCATGGCCCAAAAAAAGATTGGGAACCACTGCTCTAGAGAAATGCTCACAGAATTATCCTCAGTGGCTGCTAAAGAGAGCTGAGGGATAAACATGAGGTGCAAGGGCATACATGCAGAAGGGGACACTTCTATTTATTTTTTAAAAAATTAAGCTCTAGAACAGTGATGGCTAATCTTGGCACTCCAGGTGTTCTTGGATTTCCATTCCCAGAAGCCAAGTCAATACTCCTGCTGATCAGGGCTTCTGGGAATGGTAATCCAAGAACACCTGGAGTGCCAAGGCTAGCCATCACTGCTCTAGAATGTTGTGATAAATTTTCAACAGATGCAGAAACAGCCACATGTGTGGATCACAGAGACATTGAAGAAGAATCTAACTGTGATTTTTACCATACTAACCACTAAACTGGCACAACTAATGCTGTGAGCATCAATACAGTAGTTATGAGAGGTAGCATGCAAAGGTCAGAAGTCCCAGAAGTAAAGTAGGAGATCAAATTGTCTTCTTGTCCCTATTTTAGTACCTTAAGATCTTCATTACAGCCAATTCTCTCAGTTAGTGTTTCATATGATGCAGCTGAAATTGTTTAAATCATTCTGATGAAAGGAGTTCAACTTGCTGAATTGAGCAGGTGTTTGGCAACGAAGAATCAATCATAGTTTACACAGCACACTCTGGAAAAGCTTGTTCTTTTTAGTGATGAATGAACTTCCTTCAGCTCAATTCCCATTTGGACTTGGGAATGCTGAAGCCACTTTGGATTCTTCCGATTTGGAATTCTTCTTAAAGAACTGAGGTACACCCAAGTTAATGCTCTTATGAGTAAGAAGGGACATGCTGCAGACATCTCTCCCATGGGCCCTTACATAGTCTTTCAGTTCATGAGAAACTCTTTTCCTGTGAATTTCTAAGTCCTTTCCAAGAATCTCTTCTCTTGGTGGTGTCAGGGGAGCATGGGGCAATGGCTGAAGCAGTTTCTCTGCAGGCTTTCCTGTCTTCATTGCATCTTGAAAGAACAGTGTCCAAGGGAGCAGGAAGCCTATAAAACATTTTCTCAGGACATCTTGGATATTTAAGAAATGTCTGTTCACTAGGAATTTTGCACCACTGACCTTCCAGTGCCATCAGCTGAGAAAGGAGTGAGGAAAGTGATGGATGGAAGCAAAGTTGCTCTCTCTGTGAGACAGGAATGCTGGAAGAAATTTAGCAGCACTTGCCCTTGATTTATATTGAAAAGACGCTTTTTATACTAGAAGGAATTCATGACCATCACAAACTATTATTCTGAATCCCTTACCATTTGTTTAACTTCTGTTCATTTTATAGATGAAATGAAAAAAGGCCAAAGTCTATATAATGGCATGAGAAATGACATTATAATCCTAAATAAAGGCCAGATATGAGTAGGCAGTAATACTTTGTTTTAAAACTGTTTAAACTGTGAGAACATGTGTGATGGGAAAAGACTGGTGTAGAGACCAGCAAGGGATGCCACAAAGTTTGCCAAGAGAACCTTATGGACCAAAACAAAAGGCAAAACAAGGGGATGCTCAGCACAGCAGATCTGAAAAGGGGGAGGGATACGGAAGGGGGAGGAGAAATACAGTGTTGCAGGGAACAATGCTGCATAGGGACATGGAATGTGAGGTCTATGAATCAAGGAAAACTGGAAGTGGTTAAAAACGAGATGGAAAGAATAAGAATTGACATCCTGGGCATCAGTGAGTTAAAATGGACAGGGATGGGTGAATTCAGCTCTGGAAACCATCATATCTACTACTGTGGGCAAGAAAACCTCAGAAAAAATGTAGCCATAATTGTCAACAAAAGAGTGAGGAAAGCAGTAATGGGATACAACATCAAAAATGATAGAATGATGTCAGTCAGAATCCAAGGCAAACCTTTCAATATCACTGGAATCCAAGTCTATGCACCAACCACTAGTGCAGATGAAGCCACAGTTGACCAGTTCTATGAGGACCTACAACACCTCATAGAAAAGACACCAAGAAATGATGTCCACATTATCTTAGGAGATTGGAATGCCAAAGTAGGAAATCAAAAAGTAAATGGAATAACAGGCAAGTTCGGTCTTGGAACACAGAATGAAGCAGGGCAAAGATTGATAGAGTTCTGCCAAGAGAATGCACTAGTCATAGCAAACACCCTCTTCCAGCAACACAAGAGGCGACTTTACACATGGACATCACCATGGCCAGCATCGAAATCAGATTGATTACATACTCTGCAGTCAAAGATGGAGAACCTCCATTCAGTCAGCAAAAACAAGACCTGGAGCTGATTGTGGCTCAGGTCACAACCTACTGATCACAAAATTCAGGCTTAGACTAAAGAAAATGGGGAAAACAATTAGACCAGACAGATATGACCTACACAACATCCCTAAAGAATACACGGTTGTGGTCATGAACAGATTTAATGTCCTGTACCTGATAGACAGAGTACCAGAAGAATTATGGACAGAGACGCGGGACATCATGCAGGAGGCAGCAAGAGAAACCATACCAAAAGAAAAGAAGCGTAAGAAAGCAAAGTGGTTGTCTGATGAGGCTCTTAAAATAGCAGAGGAAAGAAGGAATGCAAAAGTCCAAGGAGAAAAGAAAAAATACAACCACCTGAATACAGAATTTCAAAGAAAAGCAAGGAGAGATAAGGAAAACTACCTGAATGAACAGTGCAAAGAAATGGAGGAAAACAACAAAAGAGGCAGGACTAGAGATCTTTTCAAAAAATTGGGGAAATCAAGGGAACATTTAAAGCAAAAATGAACATGATAAGGGACAAAGATGGAAAAGAGTTAGCTGAAGCAGAAGAGATCACAAAAAGAAAGCAAGAGTACACAGAGGAACTCTACAAAAAGGACCTCAACACTCCTGATAATAACAATAATGAGAAATTTGAACTTGAACCAGACATTCTGGAGAGTGAAGTCAGAAAGGCCCTAAAAAGCACTGCAAACAATAAAGCTAGTGGAAATGATGGTATCCCAGTTGAATTTTTCAAAGCCCTAAAAGATGATGGAATCAAACGACTGCATTCAATATGCCAGCAAATTTGGAAAACAAAACAGTGGCCACAGGATTGGAAAAGATCAGTGTACGTTCCAATCCCCCAAAAAGGCAATGCCAAAGAATGCTAAAATTACCGAACAATTACGCTCATCCCACATGCCAGCAAGGTGATGCTCAAGATAATACAGGATAGACTTCAACAACATGTGGAGAGAGAACTACCAGAGGTGCAGGCCGGTTTCAGAAGAGGCAGGGGGACTAGAGACCACATTGCCAACATACTTTGGATCATGGAGAAAACAAAAGAATACTAGAAACAAGTCTACTTTTGTTTTATTGACTACACCAAGGCTTTTGACTGTGTGGACCACAACAAAATGTGGCAAGTAATTAAAGAGATGGGAATACCAGAACACCTCATATGCCTCCTGAGAAATCTGTACACGAACCCAGAAGCAACAGTTAGGACAGAACACGGAATGACAGAGTGGTTTGGAATAGGAAAAGGAGAAGACAAGGCTGCATTTTATCACCCTGCTTATTCAATCTATACACAGAGCACATAATGCGCAATGCAGGGATGGAGGAATCACAATATGGGATCAAAATTGCTGGGAGAAACATCAACAATTTGAGATATGCAGACGATACCACCCTAATGGCAGAAAGTGAGGAAGACCTAAAGAATCTCTTGATTGGATTGAAGGAAGAGAGTGCAAAAGCTGGCTTGAGACTCAATATCAAGAAAACCAAGATAATGGCAACAGGTCCGATCAGTCCCTGGAAAATAGATGGAGAAGAAGTAGAAGCAGTGACAGATTTTACTTTCCTGGGATCTAAGATCACTGCAGATGGCAACTGTAGCCATGAAATAAAAAGATGAATGATTATGGGGAGACAAGCGATGAGAAACCTGGGGAATATAGTGAAAAGCAGAGACATCACCTTGAAAACAAAAATTCGCATAGTCATAGCAATGGTATTCCCAGTGGTAATGTATGGGTGTGAGAGCTGGACCATTAGGAAGGCAGAGCGCAGAAGAATAGATGCCTTTGAGATGTGGTGTTGGAGGAGAGTCCTGAGAGTCCCTTGGACAGCAAAGAGAACAAATAGGTCAATACTGGAGGAAATCAATCCTGACTGTTCATTGGAGGGACAAATAGTGAAGAATGAAGCTAAAGTACTTTGGACATCAAATGAGAAGGGAGGACTCACTTGAGAAGGCCTTGATGCTCGAAAGGTGGAGGGAAACAGAAGAAGGGGGCATCCAAAGATGAGATGGATAGATGGTATTGTGGACACAATGGGCACAGCTCTTGGTGGGCTGAGGAGAATGGTGGAGGATAGAGGTGCCTGGAGGAAAATGGTCCATGGGGTCGCAAAGGGTCAGAATCGACTGTGCGACTGAACAACAACAACAACAATGAGCAGGCAGTGCAGAATGAAATGAGCAATGATTGCAGAAAACTTATATTTAGCAGTGGTGGTGTACCATCTTCTTTTGTTTTGTTGTTAATGGTACTTTGCTGCATAGGCAACACAGCTTTGTTCCTGGGAGCCCAAACACTTTGTAAAAAGTGTTCCTTACAACCAAATCTTAATTTGTATGTTAGTTTGTGGGTACACAGTGAAACAACTAAAGCTACCAAATGTTTTATCAATATTTGCTAGATGTGAATGGCAATCATAAAAGTTGTATTGAGATCCATTTTGTGCTCAGTACAGTTTTTGCTGTGTTCGGGTAATTAAAATATATATACAAATAAATCTTATATTTGTATTTTAGTCTATATTTTCCTTAATTCCATTCAACTTTTTGTTCTGCTTAGTTCTGTTAGTTTTGAAAGCGAGGAGTTACCAGAATTAAAACAGCAAAAAGAAATATGGTAAAATAACTTTTACTGTTCTCTCTTGGAATGGTAAAGGAATTTAATTATTTTTTTTTAAAATCAAGGTGTGGTCTTGGAGTACATTTAGTCTTATGTGGGGAGGATGTACAGTATATGGCCTGTGGCTTATACATTACTCCACTTCTCAGTATTACAGATAGGTATCATAGCCACTGGACAATTTCAATTCTTCAGTTACTGTAGTTGTCTTACTTATCAATTCTACAATTATGATCTAATTTGATAATAACAGAAAGGAAATATATCCATCCTTGATATCTTAAAAGCCTTGTTGGCTGCGTTCATATATACTGTATAATATATTCAAGGAGTATGTCAGAAAACAAAATAAAAGAAGAATGTGGAATGTAGAGTATACACACACACACACACACACACACACTGAATATAACTGAAGAGATATAATCAACGTCATTTTAAAAACAAAACTAAAAATAACCAGTTTCATATTTTATATAAAAAGTAGCAAATAAAACATATTTATAAATATGGATGAAATTCATATGAATATTGCCACACATCATAGAAGTAAAATTGTCTCAAATGTCTATAATGATTTAAATGAAAGAGTTTAACCTTTATGTCTATCATCACATGAAATTTCTTTTTTTAATTTTATTCCAGCTACTCCTTTTGAAAAACTGTAGAGGCAAGTAACACTCTATTGACCTCTTCTTAACCTACTTGGAAGTGTTGAGTCAGATATAAAAAGCCTTACCTGTAGGAGGGTGAGGGATTTCCTCTAGCAGTACAGTTGAGAAGTACATTTGGATCATCAGAATTCACAGAGTAGGTGATATCAAGTGGCTCATGAATAAAAATTGGTCCATGAGGAGATTCTTCATCTGAGAAATGAAACCATTAAAGATCAATACTCTACCACCTGGAGTAATATCCAAGTGCTCCTCATGACATTCCATAAATTTCATATTGTTTATTTCAATCACCCATCTTTTGAACATACTAGCCCTTTGCTCCAGAAAGCCTGGTCTTAATTATTTTGTTGTTATGCCTTAAATGCCCATTTGTAAGAATGGGAATATTTGAATTTCCATCTATTTATTTATTATTAATTTATTTATTAATGCCATTTCTAATGCTACCCCATCGTGGAGGTGACTCTGGGTGGCTAACACATAAACAATAAAAACTCACACACCATTTAAAAATCATTAAAATTGGACTTATTTAAGCTTAAAAGTTTTTAAAAATTCCTTTTAAAAATACCCTCCAATGCCACATCCCAACTTACAGGAACTGACAGCTCAAACAAGCCAGCCCAAGATGGCTATCTCCCCAGTCCCCCCCCCAACCCGCTGCACAAGCCAGGTCTTAAGGCCCTTGTGAAAGGGTAAAAGCTCTGCCTGAAGACGAAGTTCAGTTGGCAGGAGGTTGCACAGGGCCGGAGCAGACACAGAGAAGGCCCTCCTTCTTGTGATACAGAGGCGAGCCTCTCTAGCAGATGGAACTATGAGAGAACCCCTCCAGTCTGCTCTAGTGGGATGTGCAGATGTATCCACTATACAATACTGTCTCTCATAGTCCAGATAGGAACAGATGAATTAGTTAGTTCCACATTCATATTAAAATTATACATTTTTGTTGACAATTGCAAATTTAAGGAGATAAAGTAATGTTATTAAAAAGGATTGACAGTTTAATTCAAGATTAGAGAGCCCCAAGAACTGAGTTGTTTAATTTTGAGAGAGTAAATGTTTAACAATTAAATTGATGCTTTTGGTGCATGTCTTGAAATCTAGGTGTTGATTTGTTAATTGGCAGTACAGTACTTGTATATTATGGTGTTTGCTATCTGCAGGCATAACTTTGCAACAGGATTTGTGTGGAGGGAGGGTGACTGATCAGATGACAGAAAAAGTGGAATTCCATACCTGCAAATTGACAGTAAACCCCACTGAATATAGTGGAGCCTGCTTCTGAGTAAACATGTATCGGCTTTTTTACTAGCCTAACAATTTTAGATTAAAAGCTGCAGCATATGCCTGCTTCTCCATTGAACTCAGTAGAATTTATGCATAGACATATATGTTCTAAATGAATACTATCCCCTGTCTTCATCATCCAGACATGTATTTCTGTACATATTTTATTCTTGAATAGGCAGCATTTCTGAGGAAAGGGGGATCAAAGTCTTCCAAATCTCCCTTAAATTAAGCAAAGTTACCTTTATACTATTCAACCCCCATTGGCTAACTCCTTTTATCCCTGTCACTGACAGTCTCTGAATTTAGGCAAATTCTTCTTGCTTAAAATTAATCGAACAAAATTCTGAGCCAAGCGTGGTGGCCAAATTCAATAGATATAGCTATTCTCACTTTTCAGAGGGTTATGCAAATGCCTCCCATTTAGCTGTTGCAAATGAGAAATCAGTTTGAAAAAAAGAGGTGACAGCTCTGATTCAGCATTACAAATGTACTCAAAGTCACAAGCTTTGAAGAACTAAGCATTATTTGAACAGATCTATAGCTTCAGTTTCTCTCCTATTCTGATTTTCAAAATCTTTTTTTCTTGTCAGTCATATGGGGGGAAATCTCACCCATCCCTAATGTGGGCGAGAGCTCCCTTATAAATGTGCTGAAGTGGAGGCGGCTATTCATTGCAAGTAGGAACACAAGTCAGGTGCACAACATTGATGTAGCTTTAATTTTCACCCATCACCTCCTGGCTTTTATAGCCAGGGCTATAAAAATATAAAGCAGTCTATGCCCTTCCTTCATTTCAAAAACTTGCACAGGGAAATTGCTTTCAGTCTTTCCCAGATAGTCTGCAGGCAATTTCCTCTTCCCATACAGTAGCAAACATTTCATGTCTGATTGATAATAACAGCTCATTTTTCAAAGATTTTAGGGCTTATTTACATAATGAAGGTGAGGAGAGGCACTTGTTCGAATCCTTGCTTCAGAACTGTATAGATGGCCATTACCTCCACATATCTGATATCCTCCTTGTGCTGAATGATCCTTGAAGAAGGTACACAAAAATATGGAAGGGGCTTGCCATCACAAAATGAGATTGACCAAACCAGACAAGATGAAAATGATACCCGTGCAAATTGCCATGACCTTAAAAACCTAATGTTAGCAAACATTGTGTTTCTAGTGTATATATTTTAAATTCTAGCAATAACAATTACACTTATATACCCCACAGCACTTCCTGCACTCTTTGGGCAGTTCACAAGTTAGCATGCCTCCAACATGCTGGGTACTCATCTTACGAACCTTAGAAAGAAGGAGTGCTGAGTCAACGATGATACCCATCAAGATTGAACTCACAAAGTTTTGGCTGCGGTACAGCAGTTTAACCACTGAACTACCAGGGTTTATCCTCATTCTACCATTTGTACTGCAGTTGTTTACAATAAAAAAGGAACAATTTTTTCTGGTCTTGTTTACGTATATGTTACATATTTTATATTCAAACTGATGAAAGCTGTAGCACAATCCTGTGCACATCTTCTTTGAATCAAACATTAATGATTTTATTGTTGGTGTGTACTATTAAGTCACATTTGACTTATGGCAACCTTATGAATGAGTCATCCCCAAAATGTTCTAACCTCAACAGTCCTCATCAGCTCTTGCAAACACAAACATGTGGATTCCTGTATGAATTCAATCCACCTAGTATTTGGTTTTTTTCTTTTCTGCTGTTTTCTTATTTTCCACAGAATCTTGCCTTCTCATGATATGCCCAAAGAATTACAACTTCAGTTTCAGCATCCCCCGCCCCCCTTCAGTGATGCTTAAGGTATAATTTGCTCTATAACCCACGTTTGTCCAGATTATTCACTAAATTTTCCTTCAGTACCAATATTTCAAATTAATCTAAACTTTCTTTACTGTTCAGCTATAATATCCATATAGTGATTGGGAATACAAGTGCTCCTACCCTGGAAACATTCAAGAATTGGACAACCATATCATATCTGCTTTGATTCGGATTTCTGCACTGAGCAGGGGGTTGGACTCAATGGCCTAAGAAGCTCCTTCCAAGTTAGTTATTCTATGATTCTAAGTGTGTTGATTAACTTTCTAATTCTTTCATTCTTGCCATTCTTAGTCTCAGTCTTCTGATTTTTTGGCTATAGACTTCAGTTCAATTGATAATTGAATCAAGCTATGTAAAAATATTTTAATATTTTATTTTCTTCATTGTCAATGTTAAAGTTGTGTTCTTCTCTGGTAGTTGTGATTTCTGTCTTCTTAAGAATGATGGTTAGGGTTCAAGAAACTCTGCTCCCCCATGAAAATTCATTGGGGTTTGTGGAACTGGTAAAAACACTCCTGTTATGTATTTATGTATGCATGTTCATTATACTGTAAAGGCAAGAATGTAACCACTCCAAATACAAACAATCTCAGCTGTAAAGGAACGCGAGCAGACAGCCCATAGAGGGCAGCTGCGAGCGTTCAGTCTCACATGGTTCACATTGCTCAATCACGGACAGCCGCGGGAAAACCTTCCCCGCATTCAGCAGCAGAAGAAAGATCTGCATTCAGCAGCAGGAAAGGAGGCGTGCCTGGGCGAGGCCACGCCGGTAGCAGCCAATGAGCTACCGTGCTACAAGATTCAAATGTAGAGGGCTACTGTATATATTGAGATGTATCACCGCCATTACCTCATGCTTCACTGGAACATCATGCAATAAACCTGTGTTAAGCCAACCCTTCGGCTGTCCTGTTGTCTTTGGTCCCATACACTAAATTGGCGACGAAGGTGGGATTATGGCTGCCCACGGGACCAAGACATGCGCCGGCTACGAGATCAGGAAGCCGGGAGACTTGGAGCTGTTTGAGATAGACTTCAACGCAGCGCTGGTGGAGCTCGAAGTCTCAGATGAGGCCAAGAAGAGGGCCATTTTCGTCCGCATGCTCGGACACGAGACCAAGAGGACCTTGGTGGACCTGATCGCGCCGAGGAAGGTGAGCGACCTCAAAGCCACAGAGCTCCTGGCGGCGCTGCGCGCCCATCTCCGGCCAGCAATAGCGATGTTCCCCGCTCGGAGCGCGTTCTGGAGGCGAGTCCAGGCGCCCGGGGAATCAGTCGCTGAGTTCGCCGCGGCCCTGCGGCTGGCCGCCGGCCCATGCAAGTGGGAAACCCCAGACGTCACCCTCCGGGACTGCCTGCTCTGCGGTCTGAGGGACACAGAGACTCAGCGCACGCTGATGAAAAGGAAGCCGCCTCCCACGTGGCAACAAGTCCTCAACACGGCGCAGGCCGCGGAGGCCACGACTGCCGGGGTGCAAGAGCTTCAGGACTGGCGCCCGAAGCCCGCCAAGGCGGAGAGCTCGGTGCGCGCGGCCCGGCGAGCTTCAAACTCGTCTGCGGAGAGCGGCGACGACGAGGACGTCCGGAGGGTCCAGAGAGAGGGCCGGCGCTGCGACGGCTGCGGCGCCGCCCACGCCCGCGCCAAATGCCCATTCCGCAAGGCCGAGTGCCACAACTGCGGCCGGCGCGGGCACATCGCCAAGGTCTGCCGGAAACGGCGCGAGGCCACAAGGAGTTCTCCAGACCGCTCGGCGAGGCAGGACCGCACCACGAGGCCAAAGGACGGCACCCGGACCACGAGGACGCGGGACGGAGTAGGGCGCATCTCCGACGACAGCGAGGACGACGCTCCGGTTTGCAGCGTTTCCACGGAGCACCCCCGGTACTTCGTTGAGGTAGTAATACAAGGGGCCCCTGTTAGAATGGAGGTGGACTCGGGTTCTTCATACTCTATTATTTCCCAGGGGGAGTTCATGAAAATCGCCCCCCGCGTGCGGCCCAAGCTCAAAGCGTTGAGGGCCACACTGAAGGACGTGCAAGGGAACCGCATCCCAGTGTTGGGGGTTGGGAAGTTCCAGGTCCAGTTTAAAAAGCACACCGCAACGCTTCCCCTAGTCGTCCTCAAGGGAGGTAAATGCAGCCTCCTCGGGACTCAATGGTTCCATCCCCTGGGGTTGTTCATTGGGGGGGTGCACGCCGTGGGAGCACACGCCGCCGGGACTGATCCAATACAGAGCGTGTGCGACGCGCACCCCGAGGTTTTTAAAAAGGGGCTCGGAAAATTCAAGGGCCCCCCAGTGACTTTCGACCTGGACCCTGGAGTACGTCCAATCAGACTTAAACCGCGCAGAGTGCCTTTCGCACTAAAGGACAAAATAGAGGCGGAGTTGGGCAAATTGGTGGGCCAGGGGATTCTTGTTCCTGTTGATTCTGCGGAGTGGGAAACTCCAATTGTAACAGCGCTCAAGGCCAACGGGGAGGTCCGCATATGCGCTGATTACAAGTGCACCATCAATAAGGCGATCCGCCCTAATGCGTATCCGGTGCCGGTAGTCAGCCACTTGTTGGCCAGGTTACACGGGGGGAGGTGTTTCGCTAAACTCGACCTGGCCCAAGCCTACCAGCAACTCCCGGTGACCCCCGCCGCAGCTGCTGCGCAGACCATAGTCACCCACAAAGGGGCGTTCCAGGTATCGCGCCTCCAATTCGGCGTGAATTCGGCGCCCGGGATCTTCCAGTCACTTGTGGAACGCCTCCTGAAGGGGTTAGAGGGGGTGTTACCCTACTTTGATGACGTATTGATTACAGGGGGGAGCCGGGCCGAATTAGCAACAAGGTTGGGAAAGGTCCTGACAATATTCGAAAAGGCGGGGTTGCGGTTGCGGAAAGACAAATGCGTCTTCTTCGCTACAGAGGTTGAGTTCCTAGGGTTCCGTGTCACTCCCGAGGGAATAAGGCCAGCCCAATCCAAGGTAGCCGCCATCAAGAAGGCCCCTCGCCCCACCTCCAAGCCCGAGTTGCAGTCGTTCCTCGGACTGCTCAACTTCTACCACTCCTTCCTTCCGCGGAAGGCAGCCGTGGCGGAACCGCTACACAAATTGTTAAAAAAGGACGAGGCATGGAAGTGGGGCGACGACCAGGAGAAGGCCTTCAATGACCTGAAGCGACTCCTGGCATCAGATGCTGTACTGACCCACTTCAATCCCAAACGCCCAGTGGTCCTGATATGCGATGCATCCCCGGTGGGGGTGGGGGCGGTGTTATGCCACGTACTGGAGAACGGTAGGGAGGCCCCGATAGCGTTCTACTCTAGGTCCTTGTCCCAAGCGGAGAGAAACTATGCCCAGACAGACAGGGAAGCACTAGCGATAATTGCGGGGACCAAGAAATTTCATGATTTTGTGTACGGCCGCCCCTTCACCATAGTGACTGACCATAAGCCCTTGCTAGGCATTTTCACCGCAGATAAGCCCACACCCCAAATCCTGTCCCCGAGAATGCTCAGGTGGGCCATTTTTCTCAACGCGTATCAGCACGCGTTGGTATACCGGCCCGGGAAGGAGATCAGCCATGCCGATGCCCTGTCGAGGTCCCCCATTCCCCGGGATTGCTGCCACGTGGGCGAGGTAGAGAGGGACCACCAGGTCTTAATGATAGAGGTCCTAGACTCCCCTCCAGTAGTACCGGCCGACATCGCCAAAGCGACAGGCAAGGACAAAACGCTGGCCACAGTTTGCTCCTGGGTACAGAAAGGGTGGCCCGTGTCTTCCCCAGCAGCGGAATTCGACACATTTTTCAAAAAGAAACTAGAGTTGTCCCTAGAGAGGGGTTGCCTTTTGTGGGGACAGCGGGTAGTGATCCCCACGTCTCTCCGGCCAAGGGTGCTTAAACTGCTGCACGTCAGCCACCCGGGGATCGTCCGCTCTAAGGCGCTAGCCCGCAGTTACTTTTGGTGGCCCCAGCTAGACGCCGACATCGAACACATGGTCGGCACTTGCGAAGCGTGCCAAAGCTCCAGGCCAGAAGAGGCACGCTCGCCACATAGGGAGTGGGACACAGCAAGGGGGCCCTGGTCCCGGGTACACGTAGACTTTGCTGGCCCGTTCAGGGGAACGCTTTTCCTCCTTGTGGTGGACGCATTCTCCAAATGGTTGGAGGTCATCCCAGTCTCGAGCACCTCCTCGGCCACAACAATTAAACAGTTACGGAGGCTCTTTTCCACGTTCGGTTTACCCGACACCCTCGTCAGCGATAACGCTAGCTGTTTCACGTCCGCCGAGTTCGGGGCATTCATGGAGCGCAACGCCATTCGGCACGTCACCTCCGCCCCCTTTCACCCGGCCACCAACGGCCAAGTAGAGCGCCTCGTGCGCACCACGAAAGACGCGCTGCTGCGCATGGGCCCCGGAGACCTCGACCTGAAATTGTGCCAATTCCTGCTAAGGTACAGGGTCACCCCACTAGCGTCAGGGTACTCCCCCGCAGAGCTGTTGATGCGCAGGAAGCTGGCCACGGGAATCTCCAAGCTAGACCCCACGAGAGTAGAGGACAAAGGGCGGAACATAGGGGTGGAACCCACAAAGAGTTTCAGCGTAGGCGCCCCGGTGCATTGCAGGAACTACGCCAGCGCGGGGCCAGCCTGGGTGCCGGGCACCGTAATAGAACAAACCGGCCCCGTCTCATACCGCGTAGAGACCAGTACAGGCTTCCTGTGGAGGCGACACGTGGACCAACTCAGGCGCAGGGTCCCCGGAGAGCAGGACGGAGACGAGAATAGCATCGAATCAGCGTTAGGGTACTCCCCCACCCGCTTAGCCCAAGGGGGAGGAAAAGGGGAGCATGGGTCCCCACCAAGGGGGGAGGAAAGGGAATCGATCCACAGAGATCTTTTGCGGGAGTCCGCGGCAGAAAGGAAGAGCCCCGACCACACACATACCCTTCGGAAGTTCCCCCGAAACACAGATGCCCATAGAAGTTTAGACGTTGATTTACAGTACCAGGGGGAGTTAGCGGAGTGGTCCCCCACCCGTCCTAGCGAAAAGAGGGGTTTCAGTTCAGCCCCTGGTACTTCCAGTCCCAGTAGCCCCTGTGAGTTAGAATGCAATATAGCGCCAATTTCCCGGAGACCGACACCCCCAAGACGGGAGGCAATGGCGAGTCCGCCCACCACAGTCTCAAGGTCCCCCGAGCGGGGATCAGAAGGTAGCAGAACCACAAGGGCGACCTCATCGGTTCCGCGGTTCACAATGGGAGGGTCCCCGGGGTCCGAGAGCAACAGGCAGGGGTTCACCTCCCAACTGTTCATTCCATTCCCATCCCCGGGCGCAAGGCAGGCACGGACGCCCCACAGAGCCACTAACGAATCCCCGTTTCCCGTTGCAGGACAAGCACCCACGGAGTCAGGGATCACAGGCTCTCCAGTACTAGGTCAGACGCAAGCACGCCCCAAGCGCACGTGCGGCAAGCCACAATGGTTGCGGGACTTCGTCCCATCCTAGGGGGGAGGGATGTTATGTATTTATGTATGCATGTTCATTATACTGTAAAGGCAAGAATGTAACCACTGCAAATACAAACAATCTCAGCTGTAAAGGAACGCGAGCAGACAGCCCATAGAGGGCAGCTGCGAGCGTTCAGTCTCACATGGTTCACATTGCTCAATCACGGACAGCCGCGGGAAAACCTTCCCCGCATTCAGCAGCAGAAGAAAGATCTGCATTCAGCAGCAGGAAAGGAGGCGTGCCTGGGCGAGGCCACGCCGGTAGCAGCCAATGAGCTACCGTGCTACAAGATTCAAATGTAGAGGGCTACTGTATATATTGAGATGTATCACCGCCATTACCTCATGCTTCACTGGAACATCATGCAATAAACCTGTGTTAAGCCAACCCTTCGGCTGTCCTGTTGTCTTTGGTCCCATACACTAAAACTCCTTAAAAACCACTTAACTTGAATGCTCTGTTAGGGTTATTATAAATCAGTTCTGACTTTAGGGCACCTAACAAATGTTCAATTGTAGCCTTGCTTTGGACTCCTTGCGGTAGTCCTATTGAACATTTCTCCTGATAATCACATGAAACATGGGGAAATGCACTTTAGCCCAACCCTGATCTAAGTTCAACTGGACAACTCTCTTTCCCCATGTGATCACCCTTTTTGGTGCAATCGAGTATGTAACCTTCTCATCACACTCCTTATTCATGAACATATACATGAGAGATTACACTATTCAATTGATTATGTTTCTACAGACTGGAAGGTGGCAGGTCAGCAGTTCAATTCCCAAATACTGCAGGACGGAATGAGCTCCCATCTTTGTCATAGCTCCTGCCAATCTAGCAGTTCGAAAGCAATAAATTGTAAGTAGATAAATAGGGACCACTTCGGTGGGAAGGTAAACAGTGTTCCGTGTGCTCTGGTGTCTAGTAATGCCTGCCACATGACCACAGAAATGTCTGCAGAAGTGGACAGTGCTGGCTCTTCAGCTATAAAACAGAGATGAGCACTGAATCCTAGAGTCAGATATGACTGGCTTTCGAGCATGGGAAACCTTTATCTTTACCTACAGACTTCTACCTCTTTCAAAAAAGTACAAAAATAGTGCTGTGGAAAAGACTAAATTCTGCATCTGTTGTCTGCCCCATGGAGTTTCTTGCATTATTCACCAGACTGCCTGTACAGTGTTGTGGTGGCACCAATTACTCCATTTAGAAAACTTATGGTTTACACCCTATTATTTATGGACAAAAATTATGATGCAATTATTATTAATTTACTATTTTAAAATTGCCATACAATTACCATAAACATTCCATTACCTCCACAATTATATAAAGTTATTATATACTGTATGCATTTATTTAAAAGTGCAATGTAACATTACAACTGTTGTTCAGTCACACAGTCAATTCCAACCCTTTGCGACCCAATGGACCATTGTCCTCCAGGCACCTCTGTCCTCCACTATTCTCCTCAGCCCACCCAGCTCTGCGCCCATTGTGTCTACAATATCTTCTAGCCATACATAAAATTATATTAAAGGTAAAGATAAAGGTCTCCCTTGCTCAAAAGCCAGTCATATCGGGCTCTAGGGTTCAGTGTTCATTTCTGTTTACAGTCAAAGAGCCAGCACTGTCTGTGTCTGCAGAAGTTTCCGTGGACATGTGGCAGGCATGCTTTGCCACCGGAATGCATGGAATGCTGTTACCTTCCCATCAAAGTAGTACCTATTTATCTACTTGCAATTTCTTGCTTTAAAACTGCTAGGTTGGCAGGAGCTGGGACAGAGATGGGAGCTTATTCCATTGAGCAGAATTCAGGCCTCAAACTGCTCACCTTCCAGTTGTCAAGTTCAGTGTCTTAACCACTTGAGCCATCGCAGTCCCCAAAAATTATATTAGGAAAATAGTAAATAGATAAAAGCCCATGAACATATTGAGATTAGAAGAAAATTGTTGGGATTATGATAATCCTGCATACTTACTTTTTCTGATACTGCATATCAGTGCTCATGCAGGGTTTGTGACCTAGGGGGATTGTCCATTCCCACTAACCTATTGGCAAAGTTCTTTTCCCCCTGTTTCTGGCTCTCCCTTCTCTTTCTTCCTCTCTCTGTCTCTTCCTGACTTCTGATCAGGCTAGCAGGCATTGAGCCAGTCTCTCATCCACATGGCGGAAACTCCAATTCCTTTCCCCTTTTATTCTTCTGAATGAAACTATAGATTGTAGCTGTAGCCAAATATGTCTTTTTCTTCATGAAATGCTTCAAGAGTGATTTCCACTATAGAAGGAGCTAGTTATGACAAAAGAGTGGTTGAAGAGACTAGAGCTATTCTCCCACTTTCCCTGCACTGTGCAACTGTTACAAAATTAAGAGGAATAATCAAAATCCCTCAAGAGGAAAAAAAAGTATTAATGATCCTGCTCCCTTCCCATAGTTTCAGCCAAAACAATATTTGCTGGAGTTTATTGAGGGCTTTGAAACAAGGGACTATCAGAATATGAAAAACTTGGAACTGAACGCTAAATAGTTTCTAAGCAGAAAGAAATAAAAGGGACTACAGTGGCTCAAGTGTCTAAGACGCTGATTGGGAGGCAGAAGGTCAGCAGTTTGATTCCCGAGTAGTGCAAGACGGAATGAGCTCCCATATTTGTCCAAGTTCCTGCTAACCTAGCTGTTCGAAAGCAAGACATTGCAAGTAGATCAATAGGGACCACTTCAGTGGGAAGGTAATAGTGTTCCGTCCACTCCGGTGTCTAGTCATGCCTGCCACATGACCACAGAAATGTCTTTGAAACAGAGATGAGCACTGCACCCTAGAGTCGGATATAACTGGCTTTTGAGCAAGGGAAACCTTTACCTTTAGAATGAAATAATGGCTGAAATCCTTTGGGGGAAAATTTGAGGAATGGATTGTCTCAGGCTAAGAAATCTCTGTCTATATTATCTGTTGAATACTAAATTGTGTGACTTCTAATAAATTTTAAAATATACTTATTGAAAATAGAAAGAAATAGCACATACAAATTAAGGACAAATATTTCTGGAGTGTGAGTATAAGAGAGGCTTCAATCTTCCAAGATCCAGTGGTAGGCATGCACCATCTCAGCTGTCTGAAAACTGACTCTGGAAGAATTTATAAATTAATGAACCATTCTTCTACTTCATTAATTTCATTATCTTAGGAGGAAATGAAAATTCAACAGCTTATTCCTCATTGAATATGACAATGAAAGTTTATATTCATTTTTCAGACTTTTGTGGTCATGCGCTAAACCGACAAATACAATTCCCCCCCCCCCAAAAAAAAAAAACAAGAGTTTGGGGCACAAAAAATACAGGAGTTTTGCTAATGCTTATGCAAATGAAAAATTATAAAGAAAATTGTTAACACATTTTTGAACATCAATATGAGAAAATATCTGACTGCTCATTATTGGACCTGTGCACATCTGGCTGCTAGGCAGCCTGGATGAATGGGGAATTTTACCTTCATACTTTAAAAGATGAAAGACTCCATTCTATCATCCCTGCTTTGTGGCCAGGGGTGGGTCAGCATGAAGCCTGTTTAAAGGCCTGTCCTGCCTTGGCTTAAGTACCCAGTCACCTTTGGGGACTGGAGAGGAATTTTTTATCCTGCCTTCCTGATTGGAAATTGGAAGATGGGTAGTATGGGTAGCCTATGCCATTCTGGCACAATGGAACTTTGAGGGTTTAGGGGTACAGTCATTTAAATAGGTCACATTTAGAATGTTATTGGCAGGTAGTGCTGGGTTAGGAAGGGCACCAGTGAACCTCTCAGGAAGTCATTAGATGTGGTGAAATCTAGGTGTTAGGCATGCTTCGAGGGAAAGAGTTTGACACATGGGGGACACCATGAGTCAACTACATGATACATCCAAAATCCAGTCATGTGAATAGAGTTGGAAACGCCTGTGGAGTTGCTTTCCCAAATTAGCCGGTTTGTCTTAGATATAGCACTTTGCTATATCACCCATCCAGTTTGGAAAGAGCCCAAAGTGTCTCCTGCTCCAGGATCAGAAATAGCACTACTAGCCACTCCAAAGGTAAGAGGATAAAATTAATTAACTATTGTGGCCCAATACCTTTCATCACAAATCTGTGTCTTGCCTGTTTATTTAATGAGTAGGGAGTAATATCCTTACTCTTGATATAGGGCATGGGTGGTCAACCCTCTGTCCATGGGCCTAATCCAGCCCATGCATATCATTGATCCGGCCCACAGTGTCCACACAGGGACCTCTAGACATGCCCCTTACCTCCCCACCACCCCCGGAAGTGGTGATATATCACTTATTACAGCAGCAGCAGGATTTACATCTTTTCCCCAGATTTTTGGACAGACTCCCCTGCTTCGCATAGTGGTGAGAGGCTTTTCGGAGGAATTTAGCTTTGTTTTTGGATTTTTCTGCCCCTTCCCCACTGCACTTCGGCAGCTGGAGTGCTACTGTGGGCAACTTCCAGTGCCAGGCGACTTCCGATGACTGCTTGGAACCAGGAAGTAGCTCACGGTGCTGCTCTTGCTGCTGAAGTACAGTGGAGAAGGCTAGGAAAATTATCAAAATGGAGTGAAATTGCTCCGAAAAGTCTACTGCCACCCTGGGAAGTGGCAAAGGCTGCCCCAAACCCTGGAAAAACCATGTGATGCCTACTGCTGCTGATGATGATGACAGAAACATAAGTAGTGGGCATAGCATTCATATTTTTTGGCCTGGGATGGGTGGCATGATGCCTGTTTAAAGGCCTATCCTGCCTTGGCTAAGGCCTCTTTGGTTGAGCAATGGCCCAAAATTCCTCCCTTGTGACTAGCATCACCTTTGGGGGCTGGATAGCAATTTTTTGTCCTGCCTTCCTGATTGGAAATTGGAAGATGGGCAGTTTTTCACTATCCCATTCTGGCACAATGGAACTTTGAGGTGTTAGGGGTACAACCATTTAAATAGGCCACTATTCACTATATCTGTGAAATTGATTGAACATGTTGTGGTTTCTCATCTCCAATGATGCCAGAATTTCAGTCTGGCTTAAGGCCCAGCTATGGGAAAACAGCTTTGGTCACCTTGATGCTGCAAACTAGATATGGGGTATGTGTCCTGTTGGTTCTGCTTGACTTTTCCAAGACCAGCTCTCTGGGATGGGACTTGGAGGCATAGTTTTATGGTGAGTCCAGTCCTTCCTGGAAAGGAGAAGTCAGAAGGCAGTACTGGGAGATCCCTGGCAGAGTTGGGGACCGCCCAGCAACCTCATTTAGTTCAAACTAGCCTAATCAAATTTCCATGTGTAGACAAATCCTTAGACTATTTAGAGGAATGTTGCGTAAAATACAACAACTTTGAAGGGAAACCTGTCATTTTGCTCTTGTGTTGTTCTCACATTAGAAATTAGCAGGTTCACTTCTTACAAATGATGGATAGGATGGACATGAACATTTCTCATTATGTTGTCATGTTAAATGAATAAGAACAAGGAATTTAGTTGCATACTTAAATGAAAGTTGTATTGAAACCTAACACACTGCCTGGTGCAATGGACAATTTATATTTGCTAGCAGATAAATTAGATGACTGGATAAATTATGTTCAGATTTCAGGTGACAGATCTTTCATGTTTATATTTGGCTAGAGCCTTCATTTGCTTTGCTGAACTTCTCTGTGTTGGAGTTCATTATCCAGAGACGTATATCCATTGTGAGTGAAATCACAACAACCTAAACAATATGAAATAACTTTTTTAAAAAAATAAAAAGAAAAATCCATCTCATTTGCAACATTGATTTGCTAACAATTTAAAACAAAAATAAGTGGGTCAACAACTCAATTCCACATATAAATCCTAAGTGCATCTAATGTATAAAAGCAATCCATAAAACTCAGTTTAAGTTAGAGTTCTAAAAGAGTTTTTGTAAATGTATAAGCAGGTCCAATAGCTTTATGAAAGAGCAAAAACTATAAGTAGTGATTGTAGTAATTAGTCAATAAGTATGACTGATGACTAATTATTACACATACCTGTGTACATACGCCCATGTGTTACCAGCAGAGTCAACTTATTTATTTATATTTGTAGTGTCATGCATTGTCAAGAAAACATTGCTACATCTACACATTAGCTATACTCATAAGAAGAAAAATCAGTGTCCTTCAGTTTAAAAAAGAGTTACAGCATTATAATATGTGAGGGCAGTAAAAAAGGCTACAATAGACTAGAGAAGGTAAAGCACTAAACTTGTCTTAACATGATAATACTTTGTAAGTGACATAACAGGCCATTAAGTACGGTAAAACATTGATTTCCTTAACTCCTTTTCTCCTTTATGACCAAGTGGAAAGAGGCTGTCCAAGCATTTTCTGATCCACCTTTCATGAACAGGCATAGAGGAGAAGCCACAAAGGTAACATTCATAAATTAAGATATAGTTTCTAGACAATGGTTTATGCTCCACTGATAGAGAGGAAATAGATGGGAGGAATGGGGACAAGGTCTGAAAGAGGCATATGACCTATGGCTCCCCAGAAGTAGCCTTTAACAGTTGCAAACTGTGCTGCTAATTTTCACCAGATTAATTTCTGAAGGTAGCATGACTAAAAAATAGGGCTTCATTGGATGATTTCAATACTTGTAGGGCTCATATTGGAAGATAATGTCTTTCAAATAGCCTACACCAGTGATGGGCAGTCTTGGCCCTCCAGCTGTTCTTGAACTTCAATTCCCAGAAGTCCAAGTCAACACACCAGCTGGTTAGGGTTTCTGGGAATTGAAGTTCAAGAACAGCTGGAGGGCCAAGACTGCCCATCACTGGCCTAGACCCACGCTGTCCAGGATTTTATAGGTCAAAACCAGCATGTTGAATTGGGACTGAAAACACATGGAAGCCAGGGAGTTAAATGCTTCCTGTATCCAGCTCGATTTAGAAGCCTGACAGTAGAATTTTGAAGTTTTTTGATGCACATAAGACTATCACATACCTATGAATAGGTACTGGCAAAAGCTAATTATCAGTGGATCCAAGTGCTCTCAGGGGAATTTCTGGGGATACAACTCACACAAATATTTAAACTAAGAAGTTGTGGTTTCCTATGAAACATAATAGCACTGTTTATAACAAGTACCAGTTAGATGACAAAATCTGCAAAATATGTCAATTGTTTGGCATCTTAGTGGCAACATCGTAGTTGTGTTGGAGTCCCTTTTGCTACTAAGAATCTGACATATAGCTGTTATGGGAGATTTGTTTACCCTTAAATATACAACTTTGCATGATTGGTTATCTGTAGGGGGAAAACAAGAGGAAATAATATAGGAATATTAACATTTGAAAGAGGGAGTGTCTCATGAGATTACATATAAAGTTTCCTTTCTGGTGTCTAGAAAATCACAAGCAATAATTAAATTAACTCCAGGGTTCTTTTGGTACTGGTGTGCAATATTCATAAAAGATAGTCTTTTCTTGTGTGCAGGTCATTTGCCTTTATGTTATGAACTTGGTCATGTCCTTCAGACACCAATCTATTGTTGAAGCAGATATCTAATTACAGAGACAAATATCCACCATGAAGTTAGGAGGATGTGTCTTTATGATGTATAATAATTCTGACATTCATTCTTCTCAATGAAATTTCATTCGTCTTGTATTCCTAGGCAGGACAAATAAAGAGTAATGAAACTTTTTTCCAATCTACTGCACAAGCATTTTGTTCAGTCTGATTTGACTTATAAGCAAAGCTAAGATTTCGTGGCGGATACACTTTGCTGCATTGTATGTCACACTATTCATCTGCCATTATTGCCAAACTGACTGAATGTACAATTCAATAATTTATACTGCAGGAGGAGATAATAGCTATTTTACTTAATATCCTGTCAGTTAAATAAATCCAATACATTGTACTTCTGTTACTTTCACTGAGTAAATTACTGCTGGGTTTTGTAAAACAAGAGGAATGATAATTTAGCAGAATGTTCACCCAATAAAGCACATCTATTTTAGCCTTAAGGCTGATGGATGTTTACCCCGACTAGATTTCAGTTTGCTTTTGAAATCAACAGGCCTAGAATCTTGGAACAGGACCTTAATTTCTATTTCTTCAATAAAGAAGGGGGTCAGAACAATAGAAGCCTAAGGTAAAGAATATTGCCATAAGAATAGAAGAATCATGGATCAGAATATAGATCCATCAAGTCTAACATTCAGTTCATAAAGTGACTTATAGGGACCATGTAAGGAGGACAGGAATGAAATTGCAAACCCTTCACCTCCAATTGCTGTCTCTAGAGCAGTGGTTTCCAATGTGGGGACCACACCACACAGAAGTGCTTTGGGGAATTGACCTTGGCTTCTGGGAATTGAAGTCCAAAAACCAAAGCTTTGGAAACACTGTTCTAGAGTGATGCTGCCTTAAGGCAGCTGAAAAGGATCACATGGAATACACCTTTTTGCCATATTAGCTTGCACTGGTTATGTTGGGACAGGAAGACTTAAGAGGCCAGCTCTGCCACAAAAATGACATATTTCAACCAACCACCTGAGCTATTCAGTAGTTGCAGAGTGAGTTTACCAGATGACAAATAGGATTTTTTTTTTGGCCTGGACTTCTTGATTGACGTATTGAACAAAAAGAGCACAGAAACGTTTTACTTACACCACTATGATTGCCAAGATAATGATCAAATCTAGAGGCTGCAATCCTGTTGGGTAGGTAGGTCATGATGCAGTGATTCAAGGCTAGGTATAGGACACTCTGAGGATGACATCTCAACTTGCAGCAGCCCGGGTTGGTAAATCCATACTCCTTGACCAAGATTCCATAATATGGTGAAAGGCTCAGGCTAGGGCAGTGGTGGTGAGCCTATGGCACGTGTGCCAGAGGGGGCACTCAGAACCCTCTCTGTGGGCATGCTGCTGTCACCCCAGCACAGAGTTCACCCCACCCCTCTGCCCAGTAGCCTATTGGGAGCGCTTCCTCCCCCCCCCCCAGCACAGAGTTCACCCTGCTCCTCTTCAGCACAGATGCCAGCCTGTTGAGTTTGGGCACCCAGTCTCTAAAAGGTTCACCACTGGGCTAGGGGAACGTAAATGGTTCAAAAAGTTGTGGTCATTTTCATTCCATCTCTTCTGTCTTATCACTTTATGTTCTGTTCAGGGAGCAATGGATTTACAACTGCTCGCTGACTTTGTTATTGAGTACTGTATGATAAATAACCATTCTGCCTAAGAGCCACTAAATGTGCTAACCCCCATGGGTGTGTCCAATCACCTTTTAAAGTTTTTAAGTCAGAAGCTGTCACCACAAACTATAGCAATTAATGCCACAAGTATCTGTCCTAAAACTCCTATCATTCAGCTTTAGTAAATGGCTAAGGATTCTAGTATTATGAGAGACAAATAAGGGGAGGGGGAACCAGAGGAAAACCCCTTCTACCTATTTGTTTTCTCCCTATGATGTATTTCATCTGCCTCTTTCCTTTCACTCACCTTATTTCCAAAAACACAGCTTTTTATTGGAGGAACAGCATCTGCCATACAATAGAAAAAACTCTTTTCTGCTCTTTCTTCAACTCTTCAATATTTTTTCCAGGTATGGTGACCTGAATTATGCACAGTATTCCATAGGTGGCAACACTACTGAGTTATATGACAGTATGATAGTGACAGTTTTTTGTTCTCTATTGGTTGCTTAATATAGTAAATGTGAGCAAATATGGTGTTTAATACTTGTGTAGTACAACACTGCTATTGATTTAATAAAAAATATGACATATTGACTTATTATGAGTATAATGCTAGCAAAATATGGACAAGATGTGCTTTCACAGTCAGTCCGTGATCATAGTGTGTGGGTCACTTCATGGCAAGCAGGGATCCACCTTAAACAAATTCACGCCCATGACATTTTTCCTGCTTCTGGGGAAAAATGCATTCTCGGATACGAGTTGCAGTCAACAACAACATAGCTAGCAAAATATGAAGTACCTAATTGAGTAACTGAATGAAGTAACTTAATATTAAGTTAACTCTTGCTACAATATACAAGTGTTAAGTGCCTATTTCATAGATGTATGAAATAGGCACTTAACGCTTGTATATTGTAGCAAGAGCAATGGACTTATAATGCAGTTCTAAATTCATAAACGTGAAACACATCTCTATCAACACACAAAACAGCAAAGGAAATTTGTAACTTCTTCATTGGAGTACATTGAGGCACACATCAGAATTAAAAAGTTAATAAGAATAATAAAAATGCAAATGGCTGATAATAGCACCTATAACCCAAACAATTAATATGGTTACTAACTGAAAGAGAAATGGCACATTATTGTAAGTAAACTTAAGATCTCTAGATTCACTAACATATCCATGTTAGGGCATTCTGATTCTTGCGTTAACACAGAGAGAACTAATATATTGTGTGACACATTACATTCATTCATACATCTGTGTTATATAAATTACCACTTGTGAGACCAGGCAGGTCTCTTGATAACTCTCCATCTGTGAGAACAAGTGAGACACATTTAGAAACATAAAGCAGTACAGTTAATGATTGGATTTATCTTATTTTAAAACATCTTTATTTCTTCAAAGTTTTGCATTGAGGCAAAAAGCATCCAAGTTACAAAGTTACCTAAGAAAGAGTTAACACAGGCTGCAGAGCTCTGTGAGCTCGGAGTAACAAAACGCACTCTACAAATGAAACTAGGAATTGTTCAATTATATATTTAACAATTTATGTAATCCCTAAACTTACATTCTTGGCACACTTAAGCTTTACAGAAAACACCTGGTTTATTATTAAGTAAAACAAATACATTAACAATGTAAAATGCAAGAGAAATAAATGAGAAATGATAAAATGATGTAAAAGGCACTACAGCTCAAGGCTTATCTCATTGTTTATGTTACTTCACCGATCTTGGGGGCTTTCCCTGGCAACGTCTGTGGGCAGCAGATCTCTCTTCCTTTGAGTGCATGACTGGTCCTAGGGCCAATCAACAGTGGGATTGGGCCATGGGAAGCCTGGCTTTTATGTCTTTTGGAAATCACTCCTCCCTCCTCCCATTTCTGAAATTCACCTTCTGGCAAAGCTTCACCTGAACCTTTTACCAGTGTCCATCAGCCAGCAAAGGAAGCAGGGAGTGCCCCTCCCACCTGCAATTTTCTTATTTGGTATTTCCTTCCTTTTGTTGCCTTACTGAGCTGTTTTAACAATTCTCCCCCTCAGTCAATTTGCTTTAAAGCTTCATTCAGTGCTTTTGAAGAGTAAATGCATTCAGGCCACTCTGACATACTCTTCTGTCATTTGCACCTGCTTCTCCTTTTTATACAACAGATCGATATACAAAATAAATTACACCTTTGCCTGACATCTCTGCTGATAGGGGACATTTCTTTTTCTTCATATTTTGTCTCATGTTGTACCAAGTATGGGTTAAATTCTGCATCAAGACAACCAAATCAGAAATAACTATAAAAGTAATAAGGGCTTTGAGTCCATTTCACATTTCACATCAAATAACTTATTGGACAGCAACTCCCAACAAAGTTTATATTGCTTATTGTCTGCTTTGGCTCATGGGAATTGCTCTACAAGCCACATTTCCCCCTTTTCTGTACTAAGCAATCTGTCTCAGAAATGGTTAGAAAGGCATTCCCTTAGCAGGCAAACATGAATTTAGCAAATATGATTATTATTTTTAGGATATTAAAATTGCATTGCTTTGAAATAAAAACACTTTCTGAATTATTCAGACAGCCAAAAAGGCACAAGCTTGCAAAGCTAGTTTTTTTTTTAAAACAACCTAATCAGATATATAAACTGGTGTTTGATATGAGACTATTTATGCCAAGAAATGTTTTAGCTTAGCAAAACCCCTACAATATTGGTCTATTATGGAATCATAAACATGGGCAGGGAAGAATTTCAATAACCCAGACATTATATCCAAAGTGTCTTGCAACATGAACTGTGTTTCTCTAATTGTGGTGATTCTCTTCTGACCTGCAGTCTCATATACTTCCTGTCTCTCTGGAAGGTCCCTCAAGCTAGAAATTATTTTGGTGAGATACAGGGAGAAAGGGGAATCTCTTCCTCATTACCCCTCTGAATGGAGCAGTTCTATGACTGCAAAGACTTAATTAAATGCCAGCCTTGGTTTAGATTCAGAAGCACCTTAAAATTCAGATAAAAACTTTTAAAGTAGAATAGACAATTAAACAAACAGCTAACAGATCAACTACAATTGGGAACTGAAGTTTGTACTTCTAATTAAACAGCAAAGACAAAGCACAACATTATAGATCATTCTATAATGATCTATAACGATCTATAATGTGAGAGCTGGACCATTAGGAAAGTGGAGTGCAGAAGAATAGATGTCTTTAAGATGTGGTGTTGGAGGAGAGTTTTGAGAGTCCCCTGGACAGGGAGGAGAACAAATAGGTCAATCCTAGAAGAAATCAACCCTGACTGCTCATTGGAAGGTCAAATAGTAAAGCTGAAGCTAAAGTACTTTGGACATCAAATGAGAAGGGAGGATTCACTTGAGAAGGCCTTGATGCTGGGAAAGGTGGATGGCAAAAGAAGAAGGGGGTGGCCAAAGATGAGATGGCTAGATGGTATTGTAGACACAATGGGCATAGAGCTGGGCAGGCTGAGGAGGATGGTGGAGGACAGAGGTGCCTGGAGGGCAATGGTCCATAGGGTCGCAAAGGGTCGGAATCAACTGTGCGACTGAACAACAACAACAACAACAACAGCATAGATCCTTCATTTTTAAAAAGATTCAAATGACGTTGTGCTTAATAGAGTTCTTTGCTTTTAGAAGCTTCATCATAAACAGGAATATTTTATTCTGAAAAATAATTAAAAAGATAGCACAAGTGATCAGGGCCCATTTTCCCCCAATGATATTGCTTGCCTAAATTCTTCATTACTACAGAACAAACAATGAGAGAAAGTTATTACTTACAGAGCATTGTATTTGAGTCAGGGTGAGACATTTTCCTCTAGATGAAAACAGTTATTATAACAAGCACAGCATTAACATCCTGAATTTTGTCTGAAGCTTTAATTGGGTAGGTATGTTGTTTATAACTATAGGTAAGGGTCTTAATAGGTGTATATTGCTTTATAGTTTTGGATTGCTTCAAAAAAGGAATGTCACTTTTCCCTCTGAAGTCTGAATATTTGCAAATACATGATATAAATTATGTTCCAGCAAAAAATGGATATTGTATAGAAATCAGATTCTATTTATTGGTTGTGTAGAGGGAAGCATTTCCCCTCTTTGGCTGGGAAAAGTTGCAATTAAATGACAAGACTTCCTAATTACCAGTGATGTATTATATATATACTAGCGGGGGGGGGGCGGTGTTGCCTGGAGCTAAATTTTCTCCCAGACATATCCCAGACACACCCACACAATACACACCCACACAACACCCACAACACAAAACACATGCACCCGACACACAACCCACACCCATCACAGTGACACACATCACACATGACACAACACACATTTGCACAACACACACACACCGACACACAACACACACTGCCAACACACCGCCCCACCACACCATGACACATCACACACAACACAACATACCCACACAACACACACATTGACATAATACACACACACACACACAATACCACATACCACACAACACACACATCAAACACACAACCCACACCCACCACAGCTGCACATGACACACAACACACTTACACTCTGTTGGGGCATGTGCAGCACAGGCCGACTTGGCCTGCCAAGCACGCCAAGTCTGTGGTGACCCGTCCCCTGCTGGCAGACTTCTGGGCAGGGACCAGCCCCCCGTCGGTGTATTTCTGGGCAGGTGGGGTCCCTCGGTGCTACCCCTTTTCAGGGTGGACCCCAAGGGGCACTACTGTGCCCCCGCGCTGACCTGGCCAGGCACACCAGGTAGGCGGGATGTGGGTTTCTGGCGTGGTGGGGGTCAAGGTGGCGGGGCATTTCAATAACAAATAAAAGAGAAAGAGAGAGAGGAGTCCAGAGATAGATAGATTTTTTTTTTTGGTTCTGCATATACTCAGGAGTGTACCCATTACTCTTAGTGTATAGCAGGACTCCTGAACTGGCTCTGATTTGCAGATTCTTAGATTTGTTTATTTGTTTTAATCCCACATGCCAAAGATATATATGATATATATTCTAACACGTACAGGGATGTAAGTCTCTTTTATGAAGGATTCAGTGACCATAAGGCCCTTTGTTATATAACTGTGGTGGTGCTAATGCTGTTATTGTTGGTGGTGGTGGTGGTGATGGTGGTGATAATGATGATACAGAACCTACTGTTTCTACAGCTCTAAATAACATGTGACATGCATGAATTCTGAAGCAACATCCAATGAGAGAGGAGATAAAAAAGACTTCCAATTTCCAATTATTTGATAGTGCATACTTGCTAGAGAAGCCTGTTTATACACAGATAAAGTAAAGTCTCCAGTAGGCTTAATGAAAATAATATATTTGCATATTTTGTCGCTTGATGCAAGAAGAAATACATATTGCCTTGTGATAATACATATGTATGCATGGCTTACAGGGGATTTTTAGAAAATCAAGTATATACAATGCAATGTACACACAGAAAAATACAAGGGCTGAAATATTTATAATTGAAGGAATGCGGTGAACCTATCCTTCAGCATAGGAGCAGATAGAGTTAATGTTCTGCTTGTCTAAGGAAAGCTTTGTGCATTTCATTGACAGCTCCAATGTAACTGTGGAGTTTACATTTCAAGCTTACATGCAATAATATGTTTTAAATTATGTCAGTAATGATTCTAGTATCACTATTTTATCATTAAAATAGACAAAACACCTAACAAATTATAGAAGCTGTCTTAGATGTCACCAGAAACATCTGAAACTGCTGAGTTTTCTCAGTTAGATAATATGATAATGCCCTTAGCAAAGTTGATTAATTAATGTAATTGAATGTGATCGTATCTCTCTGAAGTAACATGAAAGCACAATTGCTAAGCCATTAAAAGAGAGTGGTGTGAACTAATATAATCAGATTTAGGCTTTCTTTTCTGCTCCTATTCTGAAATATGTCAAAGATCAATTTGGGGCATACTTTTATTTGTTAAATGTTAATTAGGTACTACTGCACGGCTTAATTTTTTTCCAGGGAAAATCATTATCATGTGCACTGGACTCAGTCTAAATGCACCCCCTTTCAACTCTTTCTGTGATGAAAAGGACCTCCTTCCAAAGCTAACAGTACCAAGGCCAGGCTCTATGTTAAGTTTTATTTATTTATTTATTAGTCACATTTGTATTTCCACCCACTTGGCAAGCAACTCTGGGCGGCGTACAACAATTATATCATGAGCTACCTAAATCCCACTAGAGAACTATACAAAACTTAAAACCAGTAAAAATAAACAATTAAAAATACTATAAAAAATTAGCACTTTGAATTTCAAAAAAATCTGTGGAAGGGAATGAGAAGCATTTACAGTGATACCTCATACAACGTCAAAACTTGGTTCCACATGTTTGGACTTTATACTGATTTGGACTTTGTATGAGGCATGCAAAATCCTAGCCGCAATGCCTCATACAACGTCCAAATCCTTGCCGCAATGCCTCATACAACATCGTTACCATAGAGATACATTGTACTGTAATAGCACAGACTTCAGGGCAAAGTCAAGGAAACTGACAGAACTTTAAGAAATCATTGTCTAAAGGCTAAAAACATTACAAAAACTTGTCAAACAACCCTGATTGTCCAAGAACCTGAAGAATGCTGCAAAAATCCCAGGAATGCTTCTAAAAATTCTGACGAAAAAATTCAAAAAAAATCCAAAATCACACTCAAAACCACTCCTAAACACTCTTTGCCTCATGCAAAACCCACAAGAGCAATGCACGCATGTGTCCTGCCTTTTATACTGCCCAGGCACAATGCAACCTGGGAAAACCCAATGCCTCATACAACATCACACGACTTTGTATGAGGCAACTTTTTTCAAGGAATTAGGCGATGTTGTATGAATCCGATGTTGTATGAAGCAGACATTGTATGAGGTATTACTGTATTATGATTTTCTCTCTCTCTCTCTGAAAATGCCCAGAAGGAGGGAAGAAGGATTAGAAAATTTGCCTTCTAACAAAACAGTCTGGCTTAGAAGAAGCTCTCTATTCACTTGAATGGAGCAATGAAGAGACAATGACATAGCCAAATATTTTTCCCCAATGCCACCACCATAATTTAAAAGCTTTAAGTTATTTTTCTAACTTCAGTCTTAGGTGGATGTGTGTTATATTGCATCAATTGATCTTGAAAACATGGGGAATATATACATTTCTGAAAATTCCCCTTCCAAATAAGCCAGGGTGAAGGGCTTCTAAAAGAGGACTCTAGGGATGATTTGATCCAAGGTCTAGATGACCTCCTGAGAATCATCAATTGGGACAGCTGATACCAGAGGTCAGACCAGACCATACTTTTTCATCCTGCTCTACTGGCTTTTCTGATTATAAATGGGAAGCAGGGTTTAAAGAAGGGAAAGGACTTTTCTGGTTTCTTCACTAGTTGACAGAATTGTCCATTGGGATGGTGCTGGGTAGGCTCAAAGGTCCAGCAACTAAAGGTCTATCTCCACTTACCAGCTTACTCATCGACATGCCCACATTTTCCTTCATTTTCACAGCAAGGCACAAGAAATCTAGGTGATAAACATGTTCTCGGATTTTTAACCCTTTTTGCAGATTAATCGAAACCGTGCCTCACTTTTTATGTGTGCTGTGCTCTAAAATGCATTTAAATTCTACCATTAAGATAATTCATCTTGGCTCCTACACACTACACCAACATTCCTGACACACAGTGCCTTGACATGCTATTGCACTCTCACAAGCATTCTCGAGACCTCTTGAGAAAGTTCACTTCTAGCATCAGAGTGAAACATTGAGCATTTCTCTCTCTCTCAGTGTTTTACACAGTATGTGCAAAATGTGCCTAGCATCTTTAGTTTTGTGCAAGTGAGCACAAACACACAAACAAAGCACAGAATGCACAAACAACCCATCTGAAGATTCTGCTTTCTAATAGTCCATCAATTAAGGCAGCACTCATTATAGATTAAATTTTGTATGTTTGTGATATTGCACAAAAATACTGGGACTAAGGATCCAAAAAAATCTGCTGAGGATAAAAAATTCTGTGCAATCAAATTGAGTGCATAACAAAATAAATCAGGATATACATGGCTAGGTTGAAGAGAAACTTATGAGCCCCATCAGGTAAATTCATTTTGCTTATGAAAGCAACAGGATGATTAAATGAATAATAATAATGTCATGTCAGAGATTACCGGTACTCTGGGTTGAAAGGATTTTTGCTAGAGAAACTCCATTCAGGGGATGCCAGAATGAGGCTCCCTTCATGTCCCCAAGTGCAGTTCTTGGGTATTGAAACCCAAGCCACTGGAGGAACTGCATTAAATGAATAAGACCTAAAAAAAAAAATCACACTTTGTATTCAATCTCAAATTGTTTTTTGTTTATATCGATTGGATTGAAAAATGGAAATTTTCTTAAAGCATCTGTACAGGTCAAAAGAAAAACTACAGGAAAAGTTGAGAGAAGTTATCTTGGAAGAAGTAAAGCAGTATAAGTATGTGATATGAATTTTGGCAGGTGCTTTAGGAAGAAGGTACATATCTACAAAAATCATCATGTTTGAAACATGAAATAGTAAAAGTGTAGCTATGTTTTTCATTGACAGCAATGGAAAGCATTTGATATATTATGTTATAAAATTATTCCTAGAATTTGTTTTATTTAACCTATTTAGGATTCAGAATATTTCTTGCCCATGTAGTTTTTTTTAAAAAAAACATGCCATTTGGAAGGGAGACATAACTCTTACAAGCAACAGAAGACTAGTTAGGTTTTTCACTAAATCAGCAGATCAGCAATAAATTGATCTGCTGATTATTGCCAGAAACATGCCCCGATGTGGAGTTGTTTGACCAATGACAAGGCCAAGTAAGTGGCTTCATTTTGGCAGTGGATGGTTTGATCTGGATAAGAAAGAAGTAGCTGATAAATGAAAATAAATGTTGTATAGTATTATCTATTCCACTCACTCATTTGTAAGTATTAAACAAACTAACTGATACATATTCTCACTTTTAGAAAGTGTTAGGTAGCACAGATGCATAGCCAAATGGTCATTCAGTTCAAGAGGACAGTAGAAGATGTCCCATTGGAAGGATCTTCTTTGGGGTCAATATTGCAATGGGAGATCTGGCATGCATCATCCTGGAGATGACTGGAAGAGGATAACTTGAATAATGGTCCCTGAAGGACCTTTACTCGACTCCCATTGAAATTAGCTTTGCAGTGAAACCAGACAGGGGTGAAGAGGGCAATATTCCTGTAGGTCATTCACCAAGCGTGGCTTTCATCTTCTCCATTATCTTTGTTCCATTTTCTACCAGCAAAATTCCTGAGAGAAATATTTGTTTCCATGAGCAATGGGGCATGATGGAGGATCTTTGTTCACATTTTCCAGCAAAAAAAGAAAACATCAGTGTCACAAACTAGCATGAACATAGCATGCCAAAGAAGGCAGAGTGGTACCTGGGCCCTCCTCTATTATTCCTGCAATGCTATGAGCTGAATAGACCAGCAATCTGCTTGAGATGCTTTTTGTCTAAGATCTTCCCAGACATACAGAATAAGGCTGTTTGTTTTCATGAACAGCCCTATTCAATTTCTTGTGACAGTCCTCATCTTCTACTCTGACACTAATGAAATCACAAAGTGCTTAGTAATATAGTAAAGTCTCATGTAATGATAATTGAGTTTAAAGCTTTAGAAATACACAGGCTGAGATATGCTCAGAAATTTAAAAGACATTTTCAAAAGGAGCAGGAAGAGGAAGAAGAAGAAGAAAAAGAAGATGTTAATGCATCAGAGTAAGGGATGGAAAAAATAAACCAATAAAGAAACAACAGATTTGCAAAGTGAGCAGAATTCGTTGGGACTGGGAGTGAATAATAGTGCTAAACATTAAGAATCAAATAGTTGTGGAATAATACAAACAGTGAAACAATGACATATCTATACCTATATTTTAAATATTTAAATAGGACTCAAAAATTAAAATGACTCTGTGAAGTGAGATTAGAAAGGGTATTTATTTATTTATTGCTTTAATACTCCACCCTTCTAGTGTATACACCACTCTGGACAGCTTAGAAACATATTAAAAAGCTTTTAAAAAGCAACAAATGAAACAACTAAATAAGGCACAACTAGGGGCTGTGGTGGCTCAATGGTTAAGAAGCTCACCTTGTTAGCTAGAAGCCTGGCAAGTTGGCAGTTTGAGACCCAAGTACTGCATGATGGATTGAGTGCCCATCTCTGTCCCAGCTCTTGGGGGACATGTAAGGAGCCTCATTTGGGCATTCCCTGAGCAGAGTTTCTCCCACAAAATTCCTTTCAACCCACAATAATTTCTGACACAAAATTATTATTATTATTAGGCACAATTAATAACATAAACATACTATGCTAAAAACATTAAAGAGGAAAACATATGTCAACATATAGTGTTAGAACTATATTAAATATCATTATGAATATAATCCATGTCTATTCAGCTACAATAAGAATATCAATAAAAAACAATAGCAGTAAATAGCTTAGCTTCAGAGCAAATCACATCACAATCCATATAGTAATGATAACCAGGGGAAGCCTGCTGGAATAAGTAAGTCTTCAGAGACTTCCAAAAAGCTAGCAATGAAGAACCTGCTCTAACCTCCAGCAGCAATTCATTCCAGAGGGTGGGGGCTATGCAGAAAAAGCTCTTGATTTAGTCACTGCTTTTTTTTACCACTGGGAGCTTAAACATCTGGTTTCTATGGATATAATTTTTGAGGGAGAGGCACTTCTCAAATCAGGTGTAAATCTTATTCCCAAGTCAGCCTCTATGAAAAACCAATGAGGTTGCTTATTGATTTCTCGTGGTGGCTGAAATTGGCTACCATCATTGAATGGATCGTCTCCACCCATTTCTCATTGTGTGGATCAGTTTGTTCTTTATTAAGTCCAGCTAGTGCAGTGATGACTAACCTTGGCACTCCAGCTGTTCTTGAACTTCAATTCCCAGAAGCCCTGATCAGCAGGAGTGCTGACTTGGTAATTGAAGTCCAAGAACACCTGGAGTGCCAAGGTTCACCATCACAGAGCTAGTCTGTTATATCATTTATCCAAGACATCAATTTTCTACTTCTTCAACATTTGCCCTTGATCTTCCCTTCAATTGTATAATGCAGTGTATTATATTTGTCATGAAAAATTATGTGTCCAAGATCTGGGAGCTAGTGTTTCTTAACAACCAACACTATGTCTTTGGGGTTGGGGTGTGTGTCTTTTTTTTAATCTGTTGAATTACCTCTGCACTCTTTTTTTCATCAGTCTCTGGGATCTGAAGGACTCTTCTGTGTGCACACATTTAAAAAGTGTCTATTGTTTTGAGCATCTTCCTCTTAATAGTCCAAGCCTCACTTCTGTACGGGAGGATAGATCACATGAAAGACTTTAACACCCTTAGTCTCAAAAATGCATTAAGATATTTGTTACATAATATTTTATTCAAATTCATATCTATTTCAGCTTCACGACTCTCTCAGTGCTTTGCTTTATTGTGTCCTTGTGGTTGTTAATTAACACACATATTTGTCACTGGATCTATAGCGAGTTGTTACACCAGTGTTTCCAAGTCTTTGGTTTTGGGACTTCAATTCCCAGAAGCTTAAGTCAATTCCAAAAAGCACTGATCAGCCAATGTACTGTCCTAGGCTTCTGGGAATTTATGTATTAATTTATTCTTCAAATTTCTATTGCCGCCCAAATTGGCAATGACTCTGGGCGGCTAACAACAATTAAAAGCAACATCAAACTAATTAAAAAGCCATTGATGCTATTCTTATTTATCATCACTGTTTTTTGTCTGGTTAAGCTTTTACATTGATTGATAGTTCTATGTTCTTTCTTTTTCTATGACCTAAGCTAACAACATTTTAAAGTCATCTAGCCTCTGGCCATCAAGACTGTGACATTAGTTTATCTTACATTTTTAAAAAGAGTACTCCATTTACTGAATTTACTGAATACAGTATCTCATCTTCCTAAATGCCACTACCTTCCCTTCCGTCAAGAGATGAACAAAGTCTCTACTTACTGGGTTGGATTTTGTTGTGTGTTCCCTGGACAACCTGGGAAGTACAATAAATAAAACACACACACACACCCTGAAGACACCAAATCTAGTGGCTACATTTCCCGTCCTATAACCTGGAGACACGAGTTTCCCATCTCAGTGATGTTTTGTTTGATCTATAAGGTCTGATCTCTGGTATTTCTTCACTCTTTCCTTTGACCCCACTTTCTAATTTGCTTGTTATGATTTTTCTTTGATCCTGAGGTATAGTACGGACTTCTGGTTTCCCTTCTGATCCTAATTTGATCTTTGACAGCACCTGGAAAGATACCCTGAGGATGAGTGTATAAAACAATATTGTGTGACCATTTACAACTGAGTAATAGTAGAATGGTGTCCTGGAATTCAGAATGTGATCCTACCAGTTATGGATAACTTATCATTAAATTCATTCTTTTTATAGGTTGTGATTATTGCGATGTGCCATCCAATTGGGGGGGGGGGACTTATAGCAACCCTAAAAGGACTTTCAATCACAGTAGGATATTTAAGGAGTGGTTGTGTTTTGTTTGTTTGTTTATATTCTGCCCCAATTAGTGCAAACATAGTACTCTGAGTGGCTCATAACATTACATAAACCACCCACCACTCCAGTGAGCTTCCATGGCTGAGCAGGAAATTGAACCCAGGTCTGGTTCACTGGAGATGCTGCACATGACCCAGTCAATCTTACAAGTTTAATACAGAAGATGATATCGTTCTTCAGGTCTCCCTCCCCTTTTACCCACAATCATTTGAACAATTTTAGCCCATATACCCAAAATCATTGAAATGGGCCCTCAGACTCTCTGCTTGGAGATAAATTTGGATTGGGCAAATTTCAGATCCCATACATATATGCAGTGGTGGGCATCAAGAAATTTTCCTACCACACTGTGGGCATGGCCATGTGACTGGGTGGGCATTGCCTGTTGGCCATGTGACTGCTCTTCGCTATAGAGCTATGAAAATAGAAACCTCTTCTGTTTTCATCACTCTATAGCGAACCTCTGAAGCCATTTTCCCTTTGTCCAAGGCTTTTCCAGGGCTCTATTTCACCCTGAAGTGCCTCCCCAGCCACTCCAAAGTGGCTGGGGATGCACTTTGGGGTGAAACTGAGCCCAGGAAAAGCCTTTGATGAAGGGAGAGATGGAGCCAGTCCCCTCCGAAGCTGCTTTGAGGAGGAGGAGGAGGAGGAGGTCTGGGCGGGGAGGTGGATGGGGCCAGCCATTTTTACTACCAGTACATGCATACTGGTGCGAACCTGCTGATGCCCACCACTGCATATATGACTTTGGCTAGTTTTCAGGCAGCTCTTCTGTTTTGTTCTTTTATTTTGTTGTTGCGCTTCCAGCAGTTTGCAAACCATTCTGTAAAATTAGTCCACAATACGTAAAAAGCTGTAGAATGGATACATTCATTTTCAAAACCCTCTCCAAACCAGCAAAACAATTTATCTCAAAACTTGAAAAACACTATAATGCTAGTAGGAGCCTGAGGATATAACCAACCTCCATCAGACTGTATTGTAGAGTCAATATGTGTAATATGAGTTGTATACCCCAGCAAATTACAGTACCAAGGCAAGCAATTAGAAGAGTGTGCATTGAATAAAAGTTTCATTTTGGATCCTAATTCACAAAGCAGGCAGATACAGCTAACACAGTTTTCAAGGATACCCCCGCACCTTTGATGCATATTACAATCTCACTACAAAGAAGAATCTGAAACATTGTGTCCAATTTTGCTAATCAGCAAATTGAAAATGACTGTAACATTTAACATTTTACCTTTCAACAGAGAGTGGTGGTATTTCAACACACCTTCAAAAAAAAAATACCTCCCCTGAATACCAGAGAGATACAAGAATATGCAAAAGAAGCTTTTAAATTTTTGATTGTCTTATTTTAAATGACTTTCTGTTACGGTCTTTAGGATTCAATCAGTGAACATTTGAACTTTTGACAGGCATAATGCTTCATTGAAGAGGCATTATGCCAGTAAAATCTCAACGAGATACAAGTTTTTTTTTAAAAAAAGCTGGAGAATAGGAAAAAAATTGTCAGGGGCTTTCAGTAGTCTAGTTTCACTTTAATGTTGAAGAGCATATAGTCTATGATGGGAAGCCACAGACTTGCAGGGCTGTTAAGAACAGCACATTTCAGAGGTCATTCACTTAAAGGGTTGTCATAAGTCAGAATCAACTTGACGGCATATAGCAACAACAATATTCATCTCTGAATTCTTTGTTGAGAGAATGCAAGTGCGGCGCCAAAATGGCCGCCATGCCCTTTGCGCCCCCCCCACCGGACGAAGACATCCGGGTAGTTAGGGGGCGTGGCCAGCACCCTTATATAAGGAGCGGCCACGAGGCAGCCGAGCTGCCATTTTGCAAAGCGACGGAGCGGAGAAGTTTTTCTCTCTTACCTCCGTCGCTCTTGCCTTGCTCGGGGAAGCCTCTGGCTGCTGATTTTCTTGACTTTTAGGCTTCCCATCGTTAGCTGCTATGCCCTCGAAGAAGAAGGCGACTGCGAACACGGCTCATTCTGCGCGGAGGCGCCAGCCGGGTCGGAGGACCGCGGCTGCGCCTCCCCAGCAGCCTCCTTTGCCTGAGCCCACCGGGACCGGTGGGATGGGGTTAATTACCCCTTGGCCTGAGGCCGGGGGTCTGCATACCGGCCCAGCTGGGGCCGCGGCCCCTGGCCCGCAAGCAGTGGCCTCTGCCTCTGGCACGGCCCATTCTGCGGGGCCTTCTTCCATGGGTCCACAGCTTCCTGCGGGGGGTTTCAGCCATGGGGGGTGGCTGGGTTCCCTCCCCTGGCAGGGAACCCCCCCGGCCCTGCAGGGGCCGGGCCTGGGGTCGTGGCCGTATATGGGCCCCGGGGTCCAGGGACCTGGACCGGCGCCTGCACCCAGTGGGCCGGCTGGCCCTTTGCCCCCACTTGGCTTAGGGGGCTACGTTAGTGTTGAGACCATTCTGGCCCGCGTTGCGGCCCTCGAGGCATCCCTCGCGAGGGTTAGCCACCCGGGGGTGCCTTTTGGGGTGCAGGTTGATCCATTGTCTGCCGGTCAGCGGCAGGCAGCAGGACGGGTCGAGCTGCCCGAGGCGCGTGGGCCGGCTTCGGCCACTGCCTCGCAGCTCCCCACTCAACAGGCTGATGCTAGTCAGGCCCCGTCGACGAGCTCAATTGCGGTCGTGAGCTCCGACGCCCCCAGCGGGCCGGAACCCCCGGTGGGGGTGGCCCGCGGGGGTGCTGCATGTGAGTATGCGGTTCAATCTAGTGCACCCACACACCTACCCACGTTGGGGGGGGCATTCCAGTGGCCGTGGCCTCGCATGGGTGGTGCGACGGTTCAGTCGCCGACGTCCCACCCGGCGACTTCACCGCTCACCCAGGGCCCAGTTTTGGGTGGTACCTCTTATTCAGTTGGGAATGTGTTAGGGGTGGCTGGGTTGGTTCAGGCTCCTTTTCAGATCCCCGTGGTTCCCACTGTGCCGGTGTCAGCATTGCCGACAGTGGGGTATTCCTTGCCCCTGGGGGACCATTTGGCCCAGGCCACCAAAGAGAAGATCTGGCGTGGGGAGTATGTCGACATCTTCTCCCTTCTTAACAGAGAGCCCACCAAAGAGGAGAGGGAGGGGCCAGATGAGAAGGATAAGGAACAGGCACGTCGTCGTAAGCCGCCACATACGTGGGCCAATTGGTTGCCGGCGTACCTTATATACATGGCGGTCTACCTCAGGGCCCTGCCGGATTTGGCAATTCCGATGGTCCAGTATTTGGACAACATTTACCGGGCGATGGTCGACTTCCCGGGCCCGTCATGGTTGGCTTATGACGAGGAATTCCGTATGCGGATTCCCCTGCACCCTGAGATGAGGTGGGATGAGCCCTGCCAGAAGCTGTGGCTTCTGTATATGACTCCCACGCGCCCTGCGCCTGGGGACAGATACCATTGTGGACATGCGGTCCAGCGAGCGGCCCCAGCACAGACACCCCGCCAGGTGGCGGGGCAGGGGGTTCCAGCCCGCCTGCTGTGCTGGACTTTCTCATCCAATGGTTCCTGCAGTAGGAAGAATTGCCGGTACAGGCATGAGTGCCCCTCTTGCGCTGGCCCCCATGCGGCCTCCGCTTGCCCCAGGCCTGGAGGGGTGCGGGGCAAAGGTAGGGGCGGACAAGGGGCTGGCAAGACTGCTGCAGAGGGAGCTGGTCCACCGAAAGGCCCCCTCCCCAATTAATGTGGACATGCTGGAGCATTGGCTCACATCGTACCTGAGGGGGGCAGATGCGGTTTACCTGCTTCAAGGTTTTCGACTGGGGTTCCGTATTCCTTTCCAGGGTGATAGGTCCCCCCAAGATGCCCCCAACCTTTTGTCCCTTAAGGAGAGGGAGGAGGTGGCTGCCGCCAGCATTTCTAAGGAGGTTGGTGCGGGCAGGGTCGCTGGCCCTTTCCCTGCACCCCCGTTCCCCAACCTTAAAGTGTCACCCTTGGGCTTGGTGCCCAAGAAGTCACCAGGCGAGTTCCGCCTGATCCATCACTTGTCCTACCCAGCCGGCCGATCGGTCAATGATGCTATCCCTGATAACCTTTGCTCGGTCAGGTATACATCTTTTGACCAGGCGCTGCGCATGGTGCGCTCATGTGGCCCGGGTGCGCTGTTGGCTAAGTGCGACATTAAGTCTGCCTTTCGCCTCCTGCCGGTTCACCCGGGTGACTTTGAGTTGCTGGGTTTTTAAGTTCAGGGGTGAATATTATTTCGATAAGGCCATGCCTTTTGGCTGTTCCATATCGTGCTCGGCCTTCGAGCGTTTTAGCACCTTCCTACAGTGGGCTTTTGTCCGCAGGTCAGGGTCCCGGTCTGTAGCCCATTACCTGGATGATTTTTTATTCGGGGGTGAACGGGGCTGGGACACGTGCACACGTCTCCTCAACACATTTCAGACGCTAATGGAGGAACTGGGTGTCCCTTTAGCGCCCGAAAAGACCGAGGGCCCATCTACACAGCTAGTCTTCCTGGGGGTGGAGATTGACACGGTAGCGCAGGCTTCTAGGTTACCAGGGGATAAGGTGTCAAGGATAGTGGCCCTTATCTCGGACTTGCTTGCTAAACGCAAGGCATCACTGCGGGACCTGCAGGTGTTGCATGGTCATCTCAATTTCGCTTGCAGGGTGGTCGCACCGGGCAGGGCATTTGCCCGGCGCTTGTGCGACGCCATGACAGGCTTGTCCAGGCCCCACCATAGGGTCAGACTAACCCAGGGCATTAAGGCAGATATGCTTATCTGGCTCCAATTCCTGAAAGAGTTCAATGGGGTGTCATTTTGGAGGTCTGACCTTCTGGCTTCCCCTCGTTTCCAGATACAGTCCGATGCCTCTGGGTCCCTGGGTTATGGGATGTACTTCAATGGGAAGTGGGCCTATGGTGGGTGGCCACCAGCCTGGTCAGGTACGGGGCGCCTGCGGGACCTCACGTACCTGGAATTTTTCCCATCCTGGGGGCCTTGATGCTATGGGGTGATGAGTGGGCCAACTCGGTCGTTCATTTCTGGTGTGACAATGCGGCCGTTGTCCACATTGTCAACTCACAGACTTCCAAATCACCCAGGGTGATGGACCTGGTGCGCCAGTTTGTATTGCGCAGCCTGCACCTTAATGTACTGTTCCGGGCCAGGCATGTCCCGGGGGTCAATAATGATATCACTGACGCTTTGTCCCGCCTGCAGATCTCCCAGTTCCGCGCCTTGGCCCCGGATGCAGAGGAATTTCCCTCGCCACTCCCAGACGAGATATGGACCTTTGGCAAGGAGAGGTGAACCGGGCGATCGGCATGTTGCTAGCGCCACGCACGCGTAAGGCGTATCAACACGCATTCAATTCTTTCAGGGCATTCTGTGCCCAATTCCGGCTGCCAGATACCTGGCCTATCCCGGTGGCCCATATACTTCAATTCATGGTTGACCTGCATTCCCAGGGCCTTGCACCTCAAACCATAGCATCCAGGCTGTCAGCGCTGGCTTTTATGGCCAAAGTAGGCGGACATGCGGACAGTACCGCTGACTTCCGTGTGAGACACGTTTTGGAGGGTTGGGTGCGGGAGCATGGGCGTAGCCCAGACGACCGCCACCCAATTTCCCCAGGGGTTCTTACCCAACTAGCACGGGGCTGGCAGGACCTATGTTTTGATTGGTATGAGGCAGCCCTGTTTCATGCGGCTACAACGGTGGCCTTTTTTGGAGCGCTCCGCATCAGCGAGCTTGTGATGCTGTCTAAGGCGGATGCTAGTCGTAGGGCACTGGAACTCGAAGATGTCTATGTGGCCAAAGACTGGGCTCAGTTGAGGATACGCTCCTCTAAGACGGATCAGCATGGCATAGGCAGTGGAGTAAGACTGCTACGGTGTTCTTTGGCAGACATCTGTCCGGTTGGTGCCCTACAGGAGTTCCTTGCACTGCGTGGCACGCACCATGGCCCGTTTTTTCTGTCACCAAGATGGGTCTCCCCTTACTAAATTTCAATTTTGGAAGGTGACCGGCAAAGCGCTGGCAGGTGTTGGCCTCCCAGGGGCCCGTTACGGCACCCATTCATTCAGAATAGGGGCGGCTTCCACGGCGGCTGCTTTTGGGTACTCCAGGGCTGAGATACGCCGTATGGGGCGGTGGGGATCGCAATGTTTTCAATTTTATGTCCGCCCTCTTTCACCGTGAGTACCAGTCAAGTCACCGTACCTTTTCTCTATTCGTTTTTTCCTTGACAGACCCTGGGTGTCGTATTACGCCGGTGACAGTATGGCTGGTGGGCCATAGCTACGTGCACAAGGCATCACGTTACGCTGCGGCGACAGAGTGGGGACCCCGACTGGGACTGGGTGCATACGCAAGTCTCACATGGTATGGTAAGCCCGGGATGTTGTGGAGGGAGCTGTTGCCATTCCTTTTCTCGGGCCGGAGTGCTGACCCGCCTGACATCCTGATCATACACCTTGGGGGCAATGATTTAGGTCAGGTCACCGGCCTATCGCTCAAGCATGCGATTTGCGGCGACCTCGCCTACCTGCATTACGTGTGGCCCGCCACAACCCTCGTTTGGTCAGACATGGTGCCGCGGCACGCATATAGGGGAGGGTTTGACCTCCAGGCCCTGGACCGGGCTAGACGCATGGTGAACAGGGCTGTTGCCCGGTTTATTGTCAGCAGGTGTTGGGGGCGGGTCAGTCATCACCCCTCCATTAGTCTGCAAAATTATGGCCTGTATGCAGGGGATGGGGTCCATCTGTCGCGAGGAGGTATGGACCTCCTGTTGGGTGATTGGCGAGCAGGCCTGTTGACCGAGCTGACGGTCTGGGGGGGGGCGTCGAGACTTCTTTGAAGCCCCTCCGTGTGGCGGGTAGCACTGGTAAGGTAAACATTTATGACCCACAGGTATCCGGCAGGTTCGCAATTGACTGGACAACACTAGACAGGTATAAGTTGGTTAAACGTTGTCCGGTCAACGACGAACCAGGCGACGGGGTGATGGCTACAGCTAGACAGCATGCATCACCCCGTGATTTTACGGATACGCGTCAGAGGGTGGGGTCATTAGTTAGATATTGACTACGGTCAACAATTTGTTTGTTGTCAACAAACAAATTGATACAAATAGATACATTGTAACAATTGCCGTTGGCAATTTTGGGTGGTACCTTACCAGTGTTACTTCGGCCTGCTTGCCTTAAGAATTATAATTGGTCAATTACCAATAGAAATTTATAATTCGGACTAGGGCATGAATCAATAAATGTGGCCCAATGCCGTTATCCACTTTCATTGGTGTCTGAGTCCTTTATTGGGGGGTGCGCCTGCAATGCAAGCGCGCCGCCAAAATGGCCGCCGCGCCCTTTGCGGGGGCCCCCCCACCGGACGAAGACATCCGGGTAGTTAGGGGGCGTGGCCAGCACCCTTATATAAGGGGGGGCCACGAGGCAGCCGAGCTGCCATTTTGCGAAGCGACGGAGCGGAGAAGTTTTTCCCCTCCACCCCCTCCCTAGTTAACAGTGTGATATTTTGGTCGCTTCGGGGCCGGGTGGGAATTTTTGGCTGGGACTCACAATTGGCTCTTGGGTCCTGGTTTTTTCGCCCATCCCACACTGTTGCTATGGTTTGATATAGGGGTTTTTCTGTTGCTGCTGTTGACTTTGGTCACATGGGCGGGTAGCACTGGTAAGGTAAACATTTATGACCCACAGGTATCCGGCAGGTTCGCAATTGACTGGACAACACTAGACAGGTATAAGTTGGTTAAACGTTGTCCGGTCAACGACGAACCAGGCGACGGGGTGATGGCTACAGCTAGACAGCATGCATCACCCCGTGATTTTACGGATACGCGTCAGAGGGTGGGGTCATTAGTTAGATATTGACTACGGTCAACAATTTGTTTGTTGTCAACAAACAAATTGATACAAAGAGATACATTGTAACAATTGCCTTGGCAATTTTGGGTGGTACCTTACCAGTGTTACTTCGGCCTGCTTGCCTTAAGAATTATAATTGGTCAATTACCAATAGAAATTTATAATTCGGACTAGGGCATGAATCAATAAATGTGGCCCAATGCCGTTATCCACTTTCATTGGTGTCTGAGTCCTTTATTGGGGGGTGCGCCTGCAAAGGTGAGATATAAATTAAAAAACAAAACAAAAATAAAGCAAATGAATGAATGAATTCTTGATGTCCTTTGCTCTTTCTGCTCATTTAGGGATGGCATACATAACGGAAAACCTGGAATTTAATGGGTTGACTCTGTCCCAGCCTGTTTTTTTTTTAAAACATTTAAAATTCCTGCTTTTCAGGGGGTTTGAAGAAAAAAATCCACTTTTTTTCTTGTAATAGAGCTTTGCTTCTATTGAACTGACCAGCAGGTGGCACAGCAGTAGTAGCTTGGTGGCTAAGGAAGACAGAAAAACAACAACCCTGTGCCATTTTATTGCTGCCTCTATTAAAGTTGCGGCAGCAACAGCTTGTGGAATGAGCTCCCGTCTTTGTCCCAGCTCCTGCAAACCTGGCAGTTTGAAGGGAAGAAATTGCGAGTAGATAAATAGGGACCACTTTGGGGAGAAGGTAAGCAGTGTTCCGTGCATTCCGGTGTCTAGTCATGCCTGCCACATGACCACGGAATATGTCTGCAGAAGCAGAGAGCACTGGCTCTTCTGCTTTGAAACAGAGATGAGCACTGAACCCTAGAGTTGGATACGACTGGCTTTTGAGCAAGGGCAACCTTTACTCCTGTCCTGTTTTTGGAGGAGGGAAATATGGCATCCCTATGCTCATTCCTTCTAGCTGGTGCTGCTTTATCCTCTAGCTTTTCTTCTAAATGTTGAACAAACATGGCACATCTTCCTTGGGTTTACTGCCACCTCATTTCTTTCCTTCTGCTCTTGCTTCTCTCCTTCTCCTTCCTTTCTCAGACAAGGCTATAATAATTTACCTAGGGATGTGCCCTTTTCTTTTCATTACCAATATATCTCCCCACCCACCCACCCAGGAAGTAGCTCTGTGTCTTTTCTCTGTTACTCCTCTCCATACCTGTCAAGTATCCTGTATTGGCCGGGATTTCCCCGTAATTCAGTCCTCTTCCTGGCTGCACGTATTTTAAAATATTCTCCCTTATCTTTTTTGAAGAACGGGGGATGTTCCAAGATGGTGATTTTGCTGGCACGTGATCAATACAGACTTCCCCTGGCCTGGAAAGTGCAGCGGAGCATCCTGGAAGTTGTTGTTCTTTGGGTGGGTAGTCCCCATTGAGGAGAATGGAGAGTGGGACTACAGTTCCCAGTATCCTTTGTGCTTTGGGGCAAAGCAGCCCCAGTGCATCCTGGGAGCCGCAGTTCTTTGGGTGGGCAGCCCCAATGAGATGCATAAGGAGCAGGACTACACCTCCCAGTGGCCTTTGGGTTTCCATTGGGCAGCGGGAGGAAACGGAGGAGGAGGAGGAGAGAGAGAGGGACTGCAGTGCTGGGGGGGAAAGCTGGACCTGGATGGCACAGAGAGAGAAGGAGCATGAAGGGGTTTTGCTTACATGGCTGCACAAATAAGAGGGTGTGTGTGAGTGTATGTGTGTGTGTGCACCTCTGATGTCATTCTTTTATTTATTTGATGCGTATACTTATTTTTCAGCAAAATTGCACCCAGAAATAATATAGCCCATTGGATAGGAGTGACTAGCTGCAGAGCCAACCACCAGGAATGTGAATCCTAACTGCCTCCATAGAGTGGGGTGTGCTAATATCAGCAGGATCAATTGTGACCAAGAGTTTTATGTGCCCTGCCATTTGTGTGGTCTTGGCAATCCCTACTGTGTTCCAGGGTCATCAGAATGAAGAGTTGGTAAATTGCTTCCAAATATTTTATATCAACAGTGCCCCAGGAAGTTTTCCTAAATTAGAATCAATTTGATACACAGAATTTTGGAGCTGGAGCCACAGAGGGGAAAATTTACTTTTAGCACAAGAGTTCCATTTCCACAGTTACCATCTGTATAAATAAAGCAGTTTCCAGCCACACAGCCCCCTGGCGCACACCTACCTTTGGCCTCCCAGATTGCATAGCCAAAATCTGGTAACCACAGGTAGGTTGTGGGCCCCACAAAACACAAAACAAAAAAAAACTACAGACCCCTTTGATGTTCGGGAATTGAAGAGAAGCAGCCAACATAAAAGGGCCAAACACAACTTTATTGTAAGCAAACCGAACACGAACAGCAATGGTGCAACAGCTCTTTATATACACTGTACAATGGATACATTTGGGTGGGAAACAATATGATTGGTTAGGAGAGGAGTGGGGAGATTGTGGGGTTACTGGACCTGAGTGAAGACTTCGTGTGTCTTGTTAGAAAGGGCGGGAATGCAAGTCCTGCAATAGTTCAGTACCAAGAAGAAGACAAAATGGAGGATCACCCCGATCCCATAATGACAATTACACAATGTTACAGCAATAATTAAAGTTACATACACAATAACCCCACAATCCCCTGCACCACACACCAGCCAATCAGCTCAGCCAGCATGAGCACAGGAGAGGCGGGGCCAGGGCGTGCAAGCAATGGTGGCGAGTAAAGTAGTACACTTGCCTGCCGGGAAAAACAGACTCCTTCTCCAGCAGGAAATGGCTACCCGCAATGCTCCATTCAGCCCTTGCCTTCCAGAGAAAGCAGACCCCTTCTCCAGGAGGCAAGAGCTGAACACTGTGCTCCAAACAACCATTGCCTGCCGGAGAGGGTGAGCCCCTTCTCCGACAGGCATCTCCCCAAGGCAACAGACAGTTCTTCACAAGGGGAGGCACCGCCTTCCCTTGCAAAGAACTGGCTGTCGCCCATGCCACTCCACCTCACTGTTCCAGGACTGGCCTCAAAACAGCAAGGGGGGGATCATAAGGTACCAGGGGCCCACCTCCCCACCGCAGGTTGAGTCTGTTCCGGACGAAGTCCGGGCAAAAATGCTAGTTGTTTCTAAACAGACGGTTCTCTGATCATCCCTGAAAGATATGCATACAGACCTGTACCCAGCAAGGGTGGTAACACCAAAATAGAATCAACACTACATATGTGGCTGCTGGCATATAAAAGACATCATGATGAATTGAATCCTTCTGTTCTTGAGGCACTGTCTGGCATAAGTTACTTCTGTTCTCATTTTGTGTGCATTCACCACCTAGTGATGTGAGTCAATTGTGTGAAAACAGGAATTTCAGAATAACAGGATGCCCTGGTGTGGATAAGTTATACCAGGGCAGAAAAGCTACATGCATAATTGTTATTTTAGGCATCCTTAAAACACACACCATATAATTCCACCTAATGAGGTGAAGGCTTTTATTTTAACATGATCTTATATTTAATTGTTTAAATATATTTTCTCCTTTTAAGAGGATCAAGATCTCAACTGTCCATCCCAGCTTTACAAAAGAAATAAGATAAGCTCAATTTTTCTCTGAGACTGTTATGCACACAAATGAAGCCATTACATTATTTCTAAACTGCCAGAAGAATGTTATTTTTTCAAGTTAATAAGCCTTACCTAGGCAGAGGTGAAATTATATTATATTTTAAAAGAATGCCTATAAAAATTCATTATGTGGAAGAAAAATATATTTCCTTTTATATAAAGCATCTCATTGTAATACTCATGAAATAATGATTATTTGAATGTTTTGGAAGAGTTTCAAATCAGATACTGTAGAAGTGAACATGTGGCAAATCTTTGACTTCCAAATGTTAGTATGGTTACTTCAAGGATGGGGTCAAGAAATATCTGAGATACTTCACTTCACTTTTGAAAGTACATATGCAATTTTTCTGACAGCTAAATCAATTCAACCCATTTTTTTATAAAAAATATAACTGACCCACAAACCCTAGCTGTTCTTTAACCTCCCTTTGAATATATCTACTTTGTGAACCAAAGGGAAATTTATATTAAATCATGTAGTTTCCTCAGAAATTAACTGTGAATAAAGTTCAATTGTGAAGCCAATGCAATACAGCAGTGTGATTTTAAGTGGATTGACTGTCCCTAGAGATTAAAAGGTTACTGGCTGTGCATATTTAATTGTATGTGAGATATGTGAAGAAAAAGAGACTACAATTATTTTGAGGCAGGAAGGAAAATTTCAGAACCACTGTTTGAGAGAGAAAGAAACAAAGAAAGAAAACTCAGAAGTCTTAAGGAAATTCCAGACTGAAAGGTTCTTCTCTATGCAGTTATAGATACCTACTCAACAGTAAATCCTGGTTAATTCAGGAATGTACTTACTCCTAGGCAGGAATTGTTGAGCATTTTTGTTTATTTTTTTATTACAAACCACCAAAACAGGATGGAACAAATTTAAAACTTAAACATTTCCAAAATGGGAGGAAGTGAACCATCCAGGCACATTGGGTCACTACCACAGGAAAATACTTGAGTTATGCCTGCCACAACATACCCCGCCCCCTTCCTCAATTCCTTGATTGACTAGACTATAAAAGGATGAGTTCCTGCTGGTCCCAACTCGTTTTCCATTTGTTTTGCTGCCATGCTGTTCTTCTCCAGGTTTGACCAAAACTTTTCATGATTGGGTCTACCCATCTTTTGGGTGACCTGCCAAGGGGTCTTTTTACTCCTCTGGGATACCATTTAGTCACTGCTGCTGTCCAACGCCGTCTGTTATTCAAGAAACGTGCCCAGTCCAGCACAATTTTCATTTATGCTATTTGAAAACAGTTTCATTGATTTCGCTTTGTTTTCTTATCTAAGCGTTGTGGATGTGGCCACAAAGGGATAACTTTAGCATTGGTCTTTCCATGGCTCTTATGGCTATTGATAGTACTTCTTCCTTGGCCTTTGTTAGTGACCATGTTTCACTCCCATAGAGAAATGTCAGTAGTACTGTCGAATTTAAAAGGTTTGTGTGTTGTTTCTTGTTGAGTTTCTCATTTAGCAAGATTTCTTTGATGGAATTGAATGCCGTCCATCCCACTTTTTTTCTTCTGGCTAATTCTGCTCTCTGATCATTGTTCATCCCAATCAGACGGCTGAGATAGACATAGTGGTTGACCGGCTCGATGACTTCATTCTAGATTCTTGATTGATTGATTGATTGATTGATTGATTGATTGATTGATTGATTGATTGATTGATTGATTGATTGATTGATTGATTGATTGATTGATTGGATTTGTATGCCGCCCATTCAGCATACATGACTCAGGGTGGCTCACAGAAATCACAACATATCAAACATTACAGTACAATAAAATATAACAATACAATAAAATATAACAATACAATAAAGTGTAAAAGTGCAATAAAATGTAAAAGACCAACACATACATATTTGTAAGTTCTGCTGGTTGATGGTTGCTTGATAGCATATCTTTTGTTGGTTGCTTGATAGCATATATTTTGTCTTTATGTCATTCATTTTAGGCCAACCTCTCTACTTTCTGTGTCAAGCTCATACAGCATTTTTTTTTTAAGTCTTTAAGCATTTCTGGCAATCATTACTACATCATCTGCAAACCTGGTGTTTTTTACCATCATCCCAGTTTAATCTTCAAAAACTTTTTCTAGGCGTGGGTTGAAAAACTTTGGTGAGATTGTATCTCCCTGCTTTCATACCCACATACATGCATAAAGGTCCTGGTGGTAACATAATCTAAACCAGGGGTGCCCAAACTATGGCCCGTGGGCCGTATCCAGCCCATGGCATTAAATCATCTGGCTGCATCCTCACTTCAGCTGCCCACAGCTGTTCATTCTGTTCACATTCAAAAGCCAGTTGTATCTGACTCTAGTGTTCAGTGCTCATCTCTGTTTATCACCATAGAGCCAGCGCTGTCTGCATTTGCAGATGTTTCCGTGTGGCAGGCATGACTAAACACCGGAGTGCATGGAACACTGTTTACCATCCCACAAAGTAGTACCTATTTATCTACTTTCAATTACTTGATTTCAAACTGCTAAATTGGCATGAGCTGGGTCAGAGATGGGAGCTCAGTCCGTCATGCAGTACCTGGGAATCAAACTCTGACTTTCCAGTCAGCAGGTTCAGCATCTTAACCACTTGAGCCACCACAGTCCCAACAGCAAACTACCAACTTCTTTATTTTGCATTAGGACAGAAATTTAAATTAATGTGCCAGGAGTGTCTCCACCAGGTAGTGAGAAGTAATTCTCCTCCTGTGGTGGGGGGCTTGGGGTGGGAGGAGCACCAGCCCATCCCCCAGTTTAAAATGTTTGGACACCCCTGATCTAAACACTAGTGTTTGCTTGGAGCCCAATGGAAGGGAGGCCCAGAAGACACTACTGAGGTAACTGGCACTCTAAGAAAAGACTAACTTACTTTCTTCAGGGCACAAATAAATAAGTAATATCAAAATGGCCAAGAGTATAGTTAGAGCTATTGAAAAGAGAAGATGTTTTATTGATCAGATAGGAGTTGCATGTGAAGGTGATTAACTTTATTGATCATTTTATTGAATAAATTTCATATCTCATTTTATTGATATCATATCACCCAACTTTTAACCTGTTTTACTCTGTTCTGAGTAATCATAATTTACCTAATGTGTTTTACCACATTTTAACCGGATATGGTCAGATGACTATTCAGTTAATAAAGGAAAGGATATTGTCTACTAGTACTGAAGTTATTGTTGTTGTTCAGTCGCACAGTCGATTCCGACCCTTTGCAACCCTATAGACCATTGTCCTCCAGGCACCTCTGTCCTCCACTATCCTCCTCAGCCCGCCCAGCTCTGTGCCCACTGCATCCACGATGCCATGCAGTCATCTCATCTTTGGTCATCCTCTTTTTCTTTTGCCCTCCACCTTTCCCAGCATCAAGGCCTTCTCAAGTGAATCCTCTCTTCTCATTTGATGTCCAAAGTACTTTAGCTTCATCTTTACTATTTGACCTTCTAAGGAGCAGTCAGGGTTGATTTCTTCTAAGATCAACCTATTTGTTCTCCAGGGGAATCTCAAAACTCTCCTCCAACGCCACATTTCAAAGGCATCTATTCTTCTGCACTCAGCTTTCCTAATGGTCCAGCTCTCACACCCATACACTACCTCGGGGAAACCCATTGCTTTGACTATGGGGATTTTTGTTTTCAAGGTGATGTCTCTACTTTTCACTATGTTCCCCATGTTTCTCATAGCTTGTCTCCCAAGAATCAGTTGTCGTTTTATTTCATGGCTGCAGTCACCATCTGCAGTTATCTTAGATCCTAAGAAAGTAAAATCTGTCGCTGCTTCTACTTCTTCCCCATCTATTTTCCAGGGACTGATAGGGCCTGTTGCCATTACCTTGGTTTTCTTGATATTAAGTTTCAAGCCAGCTTTTGCACTCTCCTCCTTCAGCCCAATCAAGAGATTCTTTAGGTCTTTCTCACTTTCTGCCATTAAGGTAGTTATCATCTGCATATCTCAAATTGTTGATATTTCTCCCAGCAATTTTGATCCCATATTGTGATTCCTCCATCCCTGCATTGTGCATTATGTGCTCTGTGTATAAGTTGAGTAAGCAGGGTGATAAAATGCAGCCTTGTCTTACTCCTTTTCCTATTCCAAACCACTCTGTCATTCCGTGTTCTGTCCTAACTGTTGCTTCTTGTTTCATGTACAAATTTCTCATGAGGCATATGCGGTGTTCTGGTATTCCCATCTCTTTAATTACTTGCCACATTTTGTTGTGGTCCACACAGTCAAATGCCTTGGTGTAGTCAATAAAGCAGAAGTAGACCTGTTTCTGGTATTCCTTTGTTTTCTCCATGATCCAACGTATGTTGGCAATGTGGTCTCTGGACCCCCTGCCTCTTCTTAACCCAGCCTGTAATTCTGGTAGTTCTTTCTCCACGTCCTGATGAAGTCTATCCTGTATTATCTTGAGCTCCACCTTGCTGGCGTGTGGGATGAGTGCAATTGTTTGGTAATTTGAACATTCTTTGGCATTGCCCTTTTTTGGGATTGGAACGTATACTGATCTTTTCCAATCCTGTGGCCACTGTTTTGTTTTCCAAATTTGCTGGCATATTGAATGCAGTAATTTGACTCCATCATATTTTAGAGCTTTGAAAAATTCAACTGGGATACCATCATCTTTACTAGTAGCTTTGTTGTTTGCAGTGCTCTTTAGGGCCTTTATGACTTCGCTCTCCAGAATGTCTGGCTCAAATTCAATTTCCTCATCATTGTGAATATCAGAAGTGTTGAGGTCCTTTTTGTAGAGTTCCTCTGTGTACTCTTGCTCTTGAGGTAACTGGTTTCATTCTCTTCACTTTTAACAGTTACAATGTTGCAAAAAATGAGACAAAACAGTTATGAAGCAGGGAGGTAGGCAAGCAGGCAGGCAAATGTGGTCCTCTGCATCTGATGAATGCTGAACCTATTATTTTGGTTTAAAATCCCAACTTCTATCTTATTTATGAAAACATTTCCAAGTTTTAGAACAAACGAACACAATGAAATTCTCACCCATATGTGCTGAACCTGTTGAATTTGGCCAGCACATGATAAATTGATTGTGTTCCTTTGTTCCAAAACTTGGTAATGTCTTCATAAAAAAGATAGAAGATGAGATTTTAAACCAAAACAAAGCACAATGCATGTCCAAAAAAGCAAAAACCTCTCTGTTCTTAGAGGTGGGACTGCAGCTCTGGTCAGCACATCAATTTTAGAAATTCCTCTTTAAGAATCATGATGCGATTCTGGTACAGTGATACCTCATACAATGTCCAAACTTGGTTCCACAAGTTTGGACTTTATGCAGATTTGGACTTTGTATGAGGCATGCAAAATCCTAGCCGCGATGCCTCATACAACATCCAAATCCTTGCCGCAATGCCTCGTACAACGTCGTTTCCATAGAGATACATTGTACTGTAACAGCACAGACTTCAGGGAAAAGTCAAGGAAACAGACAGGAAACTGACAGAACTTTAAGAAATTATTGTCTAAAGGCTAAATACATTACAAAAATTGTCAAACAACCCTGATTTTAGGGGACAAACCAACCTGGGGGAAAAGCCCAATGCCTCATACGAAGTCGCAGCGACTTTGTATGAGGCAAGTTTTTTCAAGGAATTAGGCGATGTTGTATGAATTCGATGTTGTATGAAGCTGACTTTGTATGAGGTATTACTGTATACCACTTCCTCAACCTATATCCCTATCATTGCCAATGACATTTCATCTATAACAATTTTGCTTGTGGCTTGACAGCTGGCATTTGAATTCAGCCCAGCAGTTATCAATTTGAATCCTTCCCCTACCTTAAGGCTAGACATCCTATTGAAATTCCAACAGATGGATGTCAAGAATTGACTCTCAGCAATCAATCTATATCTGACAGGGTAGGACAGGAGGGAGAGGTATTAGATGTATAAACGATTCTAAATTCTGAATGCTTTTCTTTGTTAAACATTAATTTTTTGACATTCAAACTATAACTGTCATTTAATAATAGGAGACCTCACAAAAATATTTCTCTAATAAATCAATTTCTGCAAAATAGACAATGGATTGAATCCAGATGGTCTATGATACAAATGGAACAACTTCCTTTTTTAATGGAAGGCAGTGTTGAGATCTGGCAGAAGCTCTATAATGGAGGATGAGGGTAAAGAAGAAATTTTCACTTGTTCTTCCTTCCTCCAGTAGCTTCTGAGGATCCTTTGTCCAATCAGTACTGATTTTTAATCAGTCAGGGATAGAACCATGAAAACTTTCTACTGGTTCCCTTCCTCCAGTATATGTGGAAAGTGACTTAATATTAAGCAGGATACAGCCTAATATTATATTTTCTTTATGTTTTTTTTATTTTGGCATATGAATAACATGCTATATTTCAATACTCTGATCTTCTTGATAATCTTACTCATTGTTTGCATCTTTACACATTTCCAGCATGCAGTGATTATGATATGGATTCCAACGATTCGATATTTCATCTTTCTGATCTAAGAAATCTAACAATTTTAATGAAAATGAATGTCAGGTACAAATGGACATAAATCAAAACAAAAACAATTATTGGCCACCTCAGTCTCAGTTTATCTATGATAAAGACAATTTTTGCAGCTTCTTCATAGAGCACCATTTATCCAGACTTCTAGCCTCTGTTTATTCCTTTCTCATCAGCTACTTCTGTTGCAGTCAAAAGAGGCAATATAGAGGTAGAGCACAGCTAATTGATTTACCTGAAGCCACATTTATTTATACAGAATAGTGGAGAAGGAAATGTGCAGATATCTACTGCCATCAGGCTATAAATCTGCATGCTCCCAAGAAAATCTTCCTGGCCAACCTGAAATTATCTCAATTTAGGGTATCATAAATGAGTAGGCGATTGAATAGTTCCAAAAGCTGAGCCCTACCCTGTCTCCAGACCTCGGATCTCTGACTTTCAAGACTTGAAATCAACTAATCACACACACCCCGCCAAATGTGTCTATCGGTATTTACCAAACCTGTACCTTAATAGAATTTCCACACAAACTTGCAAGAAGAGACCAAACGTAATTAAAATAACATTGACCACTATTTTGTCATTCTTTCAAAATCCTTTCCCCAGAAAGATTTATTTTTCATATGCAATATTAATGGATAAGCAGCATTTCCATTTTAATAAGAGTGGAAAGAAACAAGATGTGATGAACCCTACTAACAAATATTCAGACTTCTCAAATAATGATCTCAGACTTTATCTTTATTATGCCAATTGCCTCAGGATATGCTTACACCAGATTAGCTCATTTAAATAGGACTGAGTTTTGGCAGGGGGAAGGGGGGAAAAAGAAGGGGGGAAAAGATGGAGGCTAGTCTTTCGTGTTTCTATGTCATTATCCATGCATATATTATTAATTCCTCTTGACATAAGCAAAAAAGAGTTGTTGAGACATTAGAAAATTGCTCTTTGGGAAAATGAGAGAGGAACATTAGTTTAATTAGATGTGCATTTCTCAGGAACAGAAAAACAACCTTGTTAATTGAATTAAAATATTCTTGGAAGACTTACTGCACCATATTTTTAATTCATTATTCCACTTCTGTGAAGATGTAGCTCTTTTAGCATAGTCAAAACCTTTTCTTCTTCTCTAATGGGTTATTTTATTATGACCACAATGCAGACTTCAGATCAGCAAGGTGAAAGTTCCATTAAGAACATAAGAACAGCCTTGCTGGAACAGGCCACAGCCCATCCAGTCCAGCATTCTGTCTCACACAGTGGCTCACCATTTGCTTCAGGGTATTATTCCCAAGCAGATGCCTTCACTTGTTTAGGATTCCCTGGAAATGGCATTGAGAGATATCCTGCCTATCTCTCCAACCCGGAGGTTGTCTTTAAGTATCCATAATTATAGCCATTGATACCCTTGTCCTCCATGAACTTGTCTAATCCTTTCTTAAAGATGTCAAGACTGACAGCTGTCACCACTTCTTCTGGCAGGGAGTTCCATAGACCAGTGATCCTCTGGGTGAAAAAGTACTTTCTCTTATTTGTTTGAGAATTAGTACCCAAAAGTTTCATGGAGTGTCCCCTTGTTCTAGTGTCATGACATAGGGAAAACAGTTTTTCCTTATCTACTTTGTCCACACCGTGCATGATTTTATAAACTTCAATCAGGTCACCTCTTAGACACCGTCGTTCAAGAGTGAAAAGGCCCAACCGTTGCAGCCTCAGATGGTAAGGAAGGTGTTCCAGTCCCCTAATCATTTTGGTTGCCCTCCTCTGCACTTTTTCCAACTCCATAATATCCTTCTGGAGGTATGGCGACCAGAACTGTACACAGTATTCCAGATGGGGCCTCACCATAGATTTATAAAGAGGCAAAATAACACTTGCTGACTTATTTTCTATACCCTTCCTAATGATCCCCAGCATTGAGTTCGCTTTTTTCACTGCTGAGGCACACTGGGTTGACACTTTCATTGAGTTGTCCACCAGGACACCAAGGTCCCTTTCCTGGTTTGTCGCAGAGAGTTCAGAACCCATCAGTTTATAAATTAATTGGGGTGCCATTCTGTGGTCACAACCAACAACCACAACATCTTATACATCTTGCCTGCAGTTGTGTATGTACTTCCCTGGGAATAAGTCCCATTTAACAGAGGTGAACTTACTGATGAATAAGTTAATTTGTTTTTAAATATATATATATATATCATGATATGGATATTTTTATAAAGGTTTGAATTCTTGTCCAAACATTGTTTTAATGTATCATTCTCCACAAGCTGAGATGCTCAAGCAAAATATTTGTAAGGGCCCCTGTTAACTTACTGATTTGTTATTATGCATTTCATCATCATGCCATATTTGAAGAGGAGAATATCCTGCTAACATACAGACTCTACATATGAACAAGAATACAGGATGCAAGCAAATTTGGTAATCTTGAAACATTTTTATTTTACTGTGGAGAAATGATGATGATAGAGAATGGAGGAGGAACTTACATCTCCCTCAGTATACTGGTAAAGATTGATAGATTAAAAAAATGAATAGCGACCCATCCTTATTCCAGAGCAGAGAGAAAATGCTTAAAAATCGTTGTTGGGGTATATCTGGCTTCCATCACCAATAAAAGCCACACTTTGATAGTCATCCATTTGCCAAGATATAGGCTTTTGCCTAGCTTCTTTTGATTTAATATTTAGAGCTTGAGAAGTGGGCAGAATTTCCCCCCTCAATTTTAGACATTGTCTAAAATGGTTGGTGTCCATGAAGTGGATGCATTTGGTGCTGTATTACCTTATTTAATTTGTCATTTGCTGGCACTTCTCAATTTACTTTTGGAGGGGAAATGCCAGAAAAATAGACTTTTTTCAGTTTCTGGCAGCCACAAATAATCCTGCATCATTCATTAAGCACCACATTCATTTGTTTGGCATGTGCTGATTTATGCCATATGGCACTAGCATAATCTGCTGTGGAGTACCACAGGGAGAAAAGACTGTTCTCATTGTTTATGTGTCTGCACCCCAGTCTGAGGGTGACAGAGGAGAGTGCAAACGATGGCCTGAGACTCAACATCAACAAAATCAAGATCATTGAATCTGACCCCATTACTTCCTGGCAAATTGAAGGAGGAGAAATGGAAGCAGTGACAGACTTTACCCTCTTGGTATTCAGGGTCATTGTAGATAGTGACTGCAGTCATGAAATAAAAAGATGCTTGTTCCTTGGGAGGTTAGCTATGGCAAAACTAAGAAGCATTATAATAAGTAGAGACATCACCCTGCAAACAAAGGTCCACAAAGTTAAAGCAATGGTCATCCCAGTAGTAATGTATGGCTGTGAGAGCTGGACCACAAGGAAGTCTGAGCACAGAAGACTAGACGCCTTCGAACTGTGGCGGTGGAGAAGAGTTTTGAGAGTTCCCTGGACTGCAAGGAGATCAAATCGGTACACCTTGAATGCAGTCCAAACTTGAATTCAGGGATCTGCCTCTATTTCTGTCATCTTTTGTGCATGCTTCTTGCTTGTACTTCAAGATTTTATGCATTTCTTCCATCTTCCATCTTGTCCTTTTCCCCCAATTCATAATTTTTGATTCATGGTCAATTTAGGTTAGTAATTCAAACCTGTTCCTCCTTTTGACTTACTATTCACCAGTAATGTAGTTTAATTTTATTTTGGCACTATGATTATTTTAGTGTTCTTTTTCAGCTTTACTCTAATGTTGGATAATAACAGTTCATGATCAGTACTAGTGTGCATCCAAGAAGGGCCTGTATGAATAATTAGAGCAGTATTTATCATGGAAACATGGACATGCAGATGAAAAACTAATAAAGTTTAATTTATAATACAGACTTCTCCTAGAAGATCTTTGCAGAGTGGGTGTGATGATTTGACTGTAATTGTGAGCAATAATTGTATGATAAGACCTTGTTAAATATTGGAATTAGACACACTGAAGAATGGTATGAGGTAAAAAGAAACAGATTATTTTTATTAACCCATTAAATGCATTAATGGAAATTGCAGGAGGATAAAGAATTCCAAGTTTAGAAAAAGGAATCACTAGTAGCAGGTTGTATGCATTTAGATCTGCTGGCTGCCAATTTTCTGATTATGGAACAAGAATAAGCAGCAAGAAATAATATCAGAGAAAGTAGGGAGAAAGAAAATCACACAGTAGCAATGTAAACATGGATCTAGAAAAGGCAAGAGGTGGAAACACATGAGTCTATTTGTGTATCCATTACTCTACTCAGGTTCAGATAGCTTCTGATCACTTACACTGGTAGTCTATTCAAACACATAATTCTATTCATTGCCTCATTAAATTATTTCACATTCAGTTAGAAGATAATGCTCATTTTTTCCTAGACTGGGGAAAATGCCTTCATTTGTTTTAGGTTCCTCCAGACTACACTTTGCATTGTTTTCTGTTTAACTATCCACTGAAAATGCAGCTGCTGAGTCATGAACTGTACGATTAATTAAAAAAAATCTCTTGTACTGATATAATTAGCATAATTACATCATGAGCATATGACTATGGCAAGACTGACTTTTTTGAAGTATAACAAGTTCAGTGCATTAGTTAGAGGCACATGTCGGAGAAAAGACTTTATCCAGGGATTGCATAATGACCTTATTTAAGTCAGTGTGATGTTAATGGATGAAAAGACGGCATCTTTCATCTGAACTGTTCATGCAGAGATCAGTACCTATTTAAAGTGTTTGGAGTGCAATAGAAATCTTTACAATCAGTGACTTGTTTTCCCACTCATTTCCATAGAATATAGACAGTAGAAGAAAGGTGTGCGTGCAACTGTGTGCTGCAAAATTTAGGGTGGCAGAGTAGATTTATGGTGATTTGGAGATATGGGCATAAAATTTGACATGTAGCCCTCCCACCAAGGACTGCTATCTCAGGCTCACCATGAACTATGCTACTTTTGGTATGTGCAGGCTGCATCATTCACGTTCATTTGGAGCTTAAGGCATTTACAGGAGTGTCAGCAGGATGATGCCCTCTAGGCATGCACAATTAAGTACAAAATGTGTGTTCCTTGGTTTTTTTAATCTACTCTCTTATTCCAATTCCACTCTCTTCTACTGACAGCCATTCCACTTGGTCACCTGCCTGCTTCTTCCTTCCTTCTACTCTGGTGTTTAATTGCACATTCTTTCTCTTTGTGATTTCTCTTCCTTCTTGCCTTCAGAAACTTGTGGCCTTAAAGCTGCATGCAGCCTTCTAGGTCTTTAAGTGCATCCATTTGCCTGGATCCATAGTTTACAGAGCAAATCCTTTTACTGTATTTTTATTAATACATTTTTGTTAGTATTTTATACTTTTATTTCATTCTAGTAACTTTAAAATTAAGGCTTTTTTTTGAAATTATTAAGTACATGCAGCCTTCCAAAAGGAAAAGGTTACACAACCTTGGCTTACACTACTCTTCTATTTCCACTTCCAGGCTCCTGGGTAATGATGAGCAGCTGCTGTAAGTAGCTGCTCCCACATCTCTTCCAGAATCTTCCTGGCCCCAGGTAAGTAGTTTTTAAAAGGGTGCAGGACTGGTACATGAGATGGTGTGACAGTCATGCCTGCTTTTCTGCTAATATCACTCTATTCCGACACACACCCACACACACCAAACAAGCTTTTTGTCAACTGTACACTGCCTTCCAGGGTTGGTCTCCCCATGACCAACTACTGTTGAGGATATTTTGTAAAAAAAAATAGATATGCCGAAGTTGACAAAGCAATGGAGGGCTCAAGAAAAATGGATGTGGTGAGCATTTTAAAAACATTTCCTTTTTAGGTTTTGGCTATACAGTGTAAAGGTAAAAGTAAAGGTCACCCTTGCTAGAAACACACTCATATCTGACTCTAGGGTTCAGTGCTCATTTCTGTTAATAGCCAAAGAGTCGGTGCTATCTTTGTCTGCAGACGTTTCTGTGGACATGTAGCAGGCATGGCTAGAAATGGAATACTGAAGTGGTACCTATTTATCTATTTGCAATTTCTTGCTTTTGAACTGCTAGGTTAGCAGGAGATGGGACAGAAGCTCACTCCATCATGCAGCACTCAGGTCTCAAACTGCTGACCTCATCAAGTTCAGCATCTTAACCACTAAGTCAACACAGTCCTTTGGTCATATAGTGGAGAAAATGCAAATCAGTTTTCTGTGAAATTGTACCCAGGAAGCCAGGTTTCCCCAGGTGAATTTGTTTTAACCAACCACATAAGAGTCAGCAAACAAAGAGAAGAAAATTGATAATGACCCCTTGATTTCAGCTTTTTAATTTAGCTGCAAACAGGAGCTCATTGCCAAGTTCTTCATCTCTTTCTCTGTGGCTCTTCCACCCATCCCCACTTTGATATACTAGGTACCCTAGCACCATGGATTTCTCAATTTCTCACATTTCCACAGATAGCTTCAGACTACAGAAATCATTTCTTGACACAAAATATAGTACATATGAAATTTTAGTTCAGGATGTTCTTTGTTGATTCCAAAAATAAGAACTGTAGGTCAGTGATGGGCACAATTTTTTTTTACTACCACACCATGGGCGTGGCCTAATTGGTGGGTGTGGCCTAATCAGTGGGTGTGGCCTAATCAGTGGGCATGTGACTGGGTGGCCAATCTAGTCATGCCTGCCACATAGCCCATGAAAACTTCTGCAAACACACACAGCACTGGCTCTTTAGCTGTAAATGGAGATGAGCACTGCACTCTAGAGTCAGATACGACTGGCTTTTGAGCAAGGACAACCTTTACCTTTACCTATTGTTAGATCCAAAGCTGCCAGTCGTATTTGACTCTAGGATTCAGTGCTCATCTGTTTATAGCCAAAGAGTCAGTACTGTCTGTTTGTAGATGTTTCTGTGGACATGTGGCAGGCATGACTAGACACGAAAATGTTGTTACCTTTTCTACCAAAGTGGTCCCTATTTATCAATTTGAGGTTGCCTGGAGCTGGGACAGAGATGGGAGCTCAAACGTTCATGTCGGCCTTCCAGCTAACAAGGCAAGCTTCTTAACTACTGAGCTCAAGTGGCTAAGGCTCTGACTGGAAGGTGGCAAGTCAGCAGTTGGAGACCCAAGTGCTGGACGTCGGAGTGAGCTCCCATTTCTGTCCCAGTTCCTGCCAACCTACCAGTTCAAAAGCAAGAAATTGCAAGTGGATAAATAGGGACCACTTTGGTGGGAAGGTAAACAGCGTTCCATGTGCTCTGGTGTCTAGTCATGCCTGCCACATGACCATGGAAACGTATGCAGAAGCAGACAGCGCTGGCTTTTTGGCTTTGAAACAGAGATGAACAACCTGAACCCTAGTGTGGGATACGACTGGCTTTTGAGCAAGGTAAAGGTATCCCTTGCTTGAAAGCCAGTCATATCCAACTCTAGGGTTCAGTGGCCATCTCTGTTTTACCGTGGAGCTTCCTGGGCCAGCTGAAGTCTACCTCTAAGTTGCAGTGAGTCTTTGAGGTGCCACAACATTTTTTTGTTTACTCTCTGATATGCTTGCACAGAATAAAATGGCTACCAATTCTAAAGTTTTATTCTGTGCAAGCAAATCAGGAGGTAAACAAAACAAAAACACAAAAATGTTATGGTACCTTAAAGATTTACTGTTGTTTAGGGAGCTTCATGGCCCTCATTTCCCCCTCCACCCCCACCCCCCTGTGAATTCCTTTTAGCCTGGTCCAGACCCTGCTCCCCTACACACACACACACACACACACACACACACACACGGGGGAGGGGGGAGGAAACAAAACAAAAAGACACAGACTTACCCAGAAGGCGCCACGTCGGGCTGGTCCTTCCTCCTTGCCACCCCCCAGGCCAATGGGGGGAGGAAGGAGTGCTCACCACGTGACGGCTTTCCCTTCCTCCTCCACAGCACCTGCTGCTGCCTCCCGCCCACCTCCTCCCAGGAGAGCAGCATATCGGCTGCTCTTCCTTCTCCTGCTTCAGCAGCGGCGGCTGCCTCCACTACTTGGGTGGTGGTGGAGGTGGCAGCGTGTGAACCTGGGGGAAGGGGAGCTCACGTTGCGCCACCCAGAGTAGCTTGCCCACCCCTGCCGCCGCTCCTTGCTTCCTTCTAGCAGCAGAACTTTCACGATGCCCGGACCGAGTCCTGCAGGAAGACAATGCTGCCTGGACATCCCACTGTCGGGGGAAGGAAACTTAACTTAGGGAAGACTTGTGCTGCGCCACCTGGACCAGCACCGCCTGGACTAGCTCTTCCCTTCCCCCGGCAGCAGCAGGGTGTCCAGGCAGCATGGTGCAAGCAGCGCAACTCTCGCAATGCCCAGACAGACATCCTGCAGGAAGTTCTCTCAAGAAGTTATCTTCCTGCAGGACTAGGTCCGGGCATCGCAAAGGTTCTGCTGCGGCATCTGCTAGAAGGAGGCAAGAGCGGGGGCAGGCGAGGCAAGCTGCTCTGGGTGACGCAATGTGAGCTCCCCCTCCCCTCAGCCAGGTGCACATGATGCCACCTTGGCTCCACTCCACCCGAGCGGCACCCACAGCCTCTTAAGGAGGCAGCAGCAGCTGCTGGAAGAGGAGAAGGAAGAGCTGATGCCATCGCCGCTCTCCCGGTAAGAGGTGGGTGGGGTGGGGTGGGGAGGGGGCATGGCCAGTGAGGTCTACTACCAGTCCGCACGGACCAGGGCAGACTGGCTGATGCTCAACACTGCTGTAGGTAGGTGGGCAAGGGCAGTGAGAAGAGCTGCCTTGAAATGTGGCCAACTGGAAAAACATCTCAAGAATACCCCAATTTATGGTCACATTTCTCCATTATTGTATCTACTGAATCTACTCATCATTCTGTAATTAGGTTGAATCACACTGATGTGTCCTGAATTAATCATAGGCCCACATGTTAATCTCGCAAATTTAGAAAGTGTATTAATGGATAATAGACCTAGTTGTCTAAAACCTCCATATTTCAACTCATTATTTTGATTCATGCCTCTAAATCAGGGGTTCCCAACCTTTTTACACTGCGGTCCAGACCACACACTCAAAACAGCTGAACATGTCAGTCACGTGGTTTCCTCCCATGTAAACGTTGCCATAAAAGGCATCCAAGGCTTGTTGTAAATGTGTTTACGGCAGCCGAGGGCACATTTATAGCTGTCGTAAATGTGTTTATGACAGCTGTAAATGCATCCACTTCTGCTCCTGGTGCAGCGGCAGTGATGTGGGCCACATGAAATGGTGTCCCGGGCCATAGGTTGGGAACCTCTGCTTTAAATCATAGGATTAGATATTGTTCTGCAGGAATTTCTAGGTTACCTGCCCTAAGAATAATGTTGCTTTTTTCTGGAGTATAGGTTCCAAAATTCTCCATTCTGGACATTCTTCCTCCTTCACAAAAATCTTACAAACATCTAAATGTTTGTAAAATATTTGCACTTAAAATAGAAAACATTGAGGCTTAACTAGGCCTAATTCTGCATAAGCTTCTTGCTCTCAAATAGAAAGCTCCCAGCTAGCATTGCAGCAAGAACAGGAAGTGTGGATGGAGCTAGGCATAGCTAAACCCCAGAAGCTCACAATTAGGGCCTTTCTTCTTGATAAATTACATTTAGATATTTGCAATGTGTCCATGAAGTAGATATAACTCCTGCAATGGAGAATTACAATATTTGTAGTCCAGAAAACCAAAAATCCCATCCTAACCTGTTCAAGTTACAATCTAAAAATTCAAAACCTCAGCAATTCCATTCTTGCAAGTAAAGATTCTGCTAGATGAAACAATGAGAGTTTTTGTGCATCTTTTGCACAAAATACAGAGTGAAATTACAAATCAAACCTATACAATCAAGTAGAAGTGGAAATTCAATCAAACATTGTAATATTTCACCAAAACATGGACAAATAAAGGTCTTTTAACTGGTGCCTAGAAACCAGGACTGGTAGAGACAACCCGGTTTTTAACAGAAGGAAGTTTAATAACCTAGGTGCCATCACCCAGAATGCACTGGCATGTGGAAGACCACACTAGTTGTGGACAACAGTCTCAGCATTTGAATTCAGAGAGGTAATCAGAGCTACATTTAATGATCCAGGATGCTACTTAGTGATATTCAGTGGTAGGCTCCAAAAAAAATTACTGCCACACTGTGGGTGTGGCCTACTTTGTGGGCGAGTGCGAGACAGACAGAAGGAGGCACGCAAGAAATAAAAGTCATATCCAACTCTAGGGTTCTGTGCTCATTTTTGTTTATAGCCATAAGACAAAGAGCCAGTGGACTCGATCCACAAAAGCTGACATTAAAACACAGCAGTTAGTCTTTAAGGTACCACAATGTGATTTGTTATGGGGGAGGCTACGGGGGTTTCCCTGGGAGGGGGCAATGAGAGTGTGGAGCTCCTTGGGCCAGCTGCAGTCTACCTCGGAGCAGCAGTTAGTCTATAAAGGTGCCACAATGTTTTTGTCTTTCTGTTTTGTTTACTCTCTGATGTGCTTGCACAGAATAAAACTTTTGAAATTTTAGCTGTGTTAGTCTGTGTTTTAAGTATATCAGGAAGTAAACAAAACAAAAAGGACAAAAACGTTGTGGCATCTTAACAGCTGCTCTGAGGTAAACTGGCCTAGGGAGCCACGGCCCTCATTCCCCCTCCCTCCTCTAAGGGAAACCCCCTTTACCTGCCCCAGACCCTGCCCGAGGCTCCACGCCTCCCCCTTTATCCCACACACACACACGACCCATGGAGACTCACTGACTGATGCTACAGTGGAGGGGCACAGGTGTGTGTGTGTGGTGGCAAAGCATCCCTACTGAGGCTAGCCTCTTCCTCCTCCTCACTCCCAGGACAATGGTGGTGGCTCCTCCTCCTCTTCTTCCTCCTCCTCCTCAAGCAGCTGTGGGTCTCACTTGGGGAGCGGTGGGGGAAGGGGAGGGAGGAGCTCACACTGACCAGACAACACTGCATGTCGCTATCATCCCCCTCCCCACCCCACCCACCTCCAGGCACCCAGACACAGCGGTCCCTAATAATGACAGTGAGCCAGCCTCGCCAGGGCTTGGGAGCACCCTGGAGCCAGTGGAGCCTTCGCTGGCCTCACTTCATTGCCCCCCCCACCCAGCAAAGTGTGCCATGCCCTGTTCTGGGGCTTGGAGTGTGGCTTTGGTGCCCGCCCATCACTTCTAGCAGCAGCAGCGCCTGTAGTTCATGCTGGGCAGGCAGGCAGATGGTCAAGGGATGCTGCTATGTTATGCACACATACATACATAACATATGGGTACTGCTGTTGCTGCTGTTAGAAGCAGTGGGTGCCTAAGCCTCACTCCAAGCCCCTGACCAGGGCATGCCATACCCCTCTGGGGGGAGGGAGGCAGATGACAACGAGAGGCCAGTGCAGCCTCTGTTGGCTACCACCACGCTCCCAAGCCCTGGCAAGCCTGGGTCAGGGCTGCCGTCAAGGGAACTGGTGTGTCTGGGTGCCTGGAGGTTGGTGGGGTGGGGAAGGACCGTGGCCAGCTGTTTCGACTACCAGTACGCCCGGACTGGTCTGAACCAGCTGCAGCCCACCACTGGTGATATTGTCCTTAGATTGTATCAGTTATGAATTCTGAGGGCATCTTTTTCACCATTCCTAACTAAGATCTGCTTTTCCATTCTCTGGATGTTCCTACCCTCAGAGATACAGTATAAGAAATAAGTGGGGATGTGCAATGTTTTCAGATTAATGTATAAATAGGAAATTAATTGGGTACACATGTATTTCCACAGTGACCATTGAACAGAATAAATTGGCCAAAGGTATTCAGAGGGTTGAGCAGCATCTCTACATATCTTTCATGTTAAATTCACAAAGTCTAGCTCTGAGACACATCTACAAATGGAACAGAAATTTGTGCCAGGCCTGAAAATAGTACAAATTAATTCTGTCTCATACATGTCAATGAGGCCCTTTTAAATGAGATATGACAAAAAGGGGAGGGACAATGAAAACATTACTCTTTCTCAACTTTTTTGGTGGCATAGGTTGAGAAGAGTGAAGATCAGGAGTACTGTATGCGGAAATCTTGCAACTAGTGAGATGCTATGTAAGATTGGTCATCTCAGTATGACTAGACAGCATCTTGAGGATCTTCCAACTCCCTTGAGAGTTGGAGGATCCTTCCAGTGTAAGATTAAGATGACAGATGGGTTCTTATTTTCAGTCATTGTTATCAGGGCTGGCTTTAGGCCACTGCTGGTCCCAAACACCCACCAACTCGGGAACCAGACCGCCCCCGCTGGCTGCTTTTCCACCTGCCCTCACTGATCAGCTGGAATTGGTCACCTCATCCCCAGACTAGGATGGTTTTCCAACACAGCGGACTTTTAGTAGCGTAGTGAAAAGGTGCCTTCACGTAGTTTACCCAAGCAGGGAAAACCAGAGAAGGAGATGGGGTTCCAATGGGTAGTGACGGTGATTTATAAAATATCACAGAGAGACTATTTCTGCAAAGCCCTCTGGGATGGGTAGCTGAATTCCCCCATTAGAACTTTCCACCCTTATCATGGCTTTCTGTGGGAATTTGGCCTTCAATGTTTCAGTAAAGGTGTGTGGGAGTCTAACTCACAGTCCTGAGAATGCGAGACACAGAAATCTCTCTTCCCATTACTTTTGATGTTTAGTCGGCCCAGCTGCACTTCTAAGCCAAATAACAAAGCGTCCATTTTTGTGAAGTAGTGAGGCCTTATCTGAAAAATTCCCTTTCAGCTCCCTTCTGCAAAGGAGTTAGAAAACTGCTCTTGACAAAATAAGTCCATTTTGAAGATTTAATGAAGTAAAAGTTCAGTTCCAAAATATAGAATAAAATCCTCTCTAAACTAAACTAAATAAAATACATTTTTCTAAGAAAGAAAACCTTTCTAAAAGAATACATTTCTAAAAGTGTGCAGCCAAGCTGCCCATCTGGGTTCATGGTTCAGATCCAGGCTGGAAGCAAAAGGACAGCATCTCTAGATGAAATGGGAGATAACTGTTTAGCTCCTCCTTTCCAGGGCTCGGAGCCTCGGTTTTTATATGTTTCTCAGTGAGAACATGTGCAGTGTTTTCTTGAGTGACAGACAACTCTTTTTGAAGTCCAGTCTGAGATCAGAACATTTAATCTAAGTTCTCATCTCTCTACATGAGACTCATGCACTCCGACAGGTGGCTTGTCTGAGAATCATGCTCTTCCCAGGTGATTATCCCGAGAACAGACATTTTCTCAGCTTTGCTGTCTGTGAACTGAAGTCCAGCTGACCTGCTGTGTTTAACAGTACATTTCATACATAAACAAATTAAACGGATGCGGACGACTTCCAAGCCTCCAGCCCAACTAGAGCAGAGGACCACAACAGCCTCAACAGCTGTGCCTCTCTCCTCCCCAGCTGGTGAAAAGAAGTCATGGGGGAGGGAGGTGGCAAAGTCCTAATGGCAAAGTCCATGGCCGAACCGAACTGGCCAGAGGAGGAGGGGAGGGCGAGCATCCGGGGTCCGTAGCATGGTGGTGCATACTAAAACCTTCCAAAATGGATCCGATCATGCCAAGCAAAGTTAAACAAATTAGTGAAATGAAAGCAGAATAATAAAATAGGCACATTAAGCTTTAAATGAACATAGTAAAGAATAAAATAAATTCTTCCAGGCTATGAAATCCCTGACAATTGTTTCTTCAATTTGTCCTAACTATGCTTTTCACAAAACTTTCCTTTACAGACCCAGAATATACCCAGAAACACAGAATTTCAGGACGATTGATCACAAAGATACAAACAACCTATACAGATCTCCAACTACTTTTACTAGTTAATGTAATAAAGCAATAGTTATCATTTTTTTTCAATTGCACAGCAATATGCAAGAATATTTTTTTAAAATATAGTTTTTTCAAAATTAGGACAACCACAAAGCACTGTAGGAAGGAGAGTGAGGAAAAGAACAACTATTTTCCCAGAGGCTCTGATAGACTTTTTCAGATAAATGATAGCATTAAACAATAGAATCTCTAATAAACTGGCAAACTGTGCTACCAATTGACAAATAAGGTGACACCCCTAAGAAGACTAACAGCTAATTCAATCAGCGAAAAAGTTAGTCCTAATCTTAAATATTGCAACCCAAGCATATTAGATAAACATTCTATGTTCTAAAGATATGGGTGGCTAATTAAAGTATCACAAGCTCAGCTGAATTTACCATCCTGTATTCTTCTGTTTTAAATATGGAAATCTGATTCATGTACTGTATCTGACAATTAATTTTGGAATTTCTATGTCTCTTCATATCTCTTCCTAGCTGTGTAATGTCCAGCTTCAAGGAGACTCCTCTAGAGTTGTAAAATAGCTTCAGTTTGTGATACTTTATTGATATAACAGAGGTACCATTCACCCTTCTCTTCTGGGAAGAGCCATGATATATTTTTCCTATTGTTTATTGAGCAGTCTTACTAGGAGTGTTGCCCATTTCTGTCAATGATGTTAGGTTGGGACTAAAACTCACCAAAGTGTCCTCTGTCATATCCCAGACACATCATGGTCTGCCTAGCCAGCAGATTACATAATATCCAAATGACTAAAAACCGCACACAGATGGACTTGATTTCTCAGGTCCATTTGCATGTGTGGAATGTCATCGCAGAGCTGTCTACCAGTGTGTGGACTCCTCACTGAAGTAATGGTTCCAAGATATCCTAGGTTATTTGTCTATGTTGTCTATCATCTTCTTTACCAAAGATGTCTATTCTCTGTTCCATTTAGGCATGTGAAACTTTCTCATAATTTTCTTTGCCTGCTAAAAGTCAAGCTAGCCTGTCAAGAAATTATTCTTTTCCATGATATTTATTTGCCTCTAGTGTGAGAATGAAACGTGTCTCTTTTTGAACTGGTTCCACAATTCATGTAAAGTGGCAATATGAGTTATTTGTTCCTTGTGAAGCAAAACATACATACACAGCAAGCACAGAAAGATTGACTCATTGTTCATAAAGATGCAAATGATCTCATTAAACTCTTTTTAAAGTTTTAAACGTCCATGTGGACAAGGCAGAAACTATCATCATTTTAAAGACTTTGCATAAGTGACTGAAAATCATTTCTGCAAATGGGAGAAATCTCAACAGAAGATATCTCTTTATTTCACATGTTATGAGAAACATTTTGCAGTTTCTTTTTTGTCATGCATGAGAATGAAATAAGCATATCCTTATTGTACATGTGAATATGTATATATTCACATAGATTCATAGACATGAATATCCATATAGATACACATGTGCAAATGTTAGAGCACCTGTAGAGACAACGGTATATTAAAATCTTATCTAGACCCAACTCAATACACAATAAGAAGAGTCTGAATTTCTGCTAGCATTATTTGAGATTTTTTCCCCTCTAAAATCAACAACAGTGTAATCCCACACACGGCTACTGGGAAATAAATCCTACCATGTTAAATGGGACTTCTTTTCAAATAAATCTCTGTTGAGGTCTCAACCTAAAAGCTGTGCCTGCCTCAGGCTCAAATGGCACTTGCAGAATGCTGCAGCTATAAGTGACATCTCAATGACAAGGTGCTGAACCAAATGGTTTGTGTAGATTAGCCTTGTTACCTGCGTAAATGCATTTCCTTTTAGAAATAAAATATGCTGCTGTATATTCATCAATCAATTTCATAACAGTAATGACTGAACACTTTACCTGCAAAGCAGTTCATGAGTGGTAGCAGAAATACGAGTTTCCATAGCAACATCATCTCCACTTTCCAAGGTCAAAAATTCATCCCATCCAATCATCAGAGAAACTATGTAGAGCTTCCTGTCACTGTATTATAGCCTGTAAAGATGGTAAGACAGGTTTATGATGTGAATGCCAAACAATGATGTGTCATTATTTTATTAATTCCAAATTTTAATAGCACTTAGTATGAAATCTGTCCTTTTTATTTCCCTCAGATGCAGAAGAGAGGCACTAAGCTCCTCTTTGACGCTAGGATTTCTTTTGTGGGATTACCAATTTGTTGCCCATCAGCATATTGAGAGCACTTGCTCCTTAACTGTATAATTCTGCACTATTTGAATGTAGTTAATATTATGCTATTACTTTTCCTGGAGACACTACATGGTAGGAGAGGACTTCAGGCTTGTAATAACCCTGAATGTATAGCAGGATTGGTGAAAACAATGAAATTCACCCAATGTGTTATTGAAGGTGTGATCACCCAAGGAAGTAGATAATATGGAATGGTTGTGAAGTGCTACAGTGTGGTCGATTTCCCAGTGATCACACAAAGTATGTGGAAATGTGCTCCAGCCCAACCCAAATTAATACACAAACTGTACCTTTTTGTTCTGGCTCTAGATCTACCACCTTTGGGGCCTGGGCTGGTGCATGTTGAAGTGAAACTTTTCACCATATCCAGTGGTAGGCTCAAAAAATTTTTACTAGCACACTGTGGGTGTGGTATGGTGGGTGTGGCCAGGGGGAAAGCCCTGCAGTTGCACCTGAATTAGAACTACTTTATTTCAAAACTTGGATGGGCGGGGCCAGCCAGAATTTCTGCTACCGGTTCTGGCAAACTGGTGCAAATCTGCTGATGCCCATCACTGATCATATCTGATCACACCAATAATTATCAGCAAGTGTGCATTAAATATAGATATTCCAAGAACACTCAGGGAGTGATCTGCAAATATAGAACCAAATTAACAGGGAGAGTTTTGGGGCAGCATTTGTAAGCACAGCATTATTTCTAGTTGTATTTCATGGCACTATAATCAATTTCTTAAAGCTGAAAACATCGACCTTTATAATCTTTATTTTACCTTCCATGTCTCTGATCTAATATTACATTCAACTAGAACTTACTGCATTGGGAAAATCAAAATCTGGAATGCAAACATCTGCTGATACTATAGAAACACCTTTTTAAACTACAGCTAGTGCACACCTTTTGTAATAAAAATAAATACATGTTTTGCCATTATATAATCTCTAATTTATACCATATAATATATTAATGTGTATGGCTTTCTAGTTCTCCACTCCAACCGAGAATGAGTCATCCAAAATAACAGTAAACTGAAAATAAATAAAAAAATATATTTGGTTTCTTTAGACATTAATACAACTTTATTCATTGCATGATGACAGACACATAAACTTTGCCGTCAAGCATAAATACTTGATAATATTACATTGACTAAGACTGTATTTCATATGATAATTTATTGCCAAACTAAATCAAGACTACATGTGCACAAAGATGCACACACTTTCAAGAATAAGACTGAAACATGCATTGCATTGGAAAAGCATGGCTTTAAATAGAAATTGTCTTTTTAAAAATTTCTGATCAAACATGAAGATTAATGGTGTTGTCATATCTTTTATTTTCAGCCTATATTGTTCAGTAGAAGTCTTATACCATTTTTCTTAAGTAGTAGCTAGTCAGGAAGCAAAATAACTTCAATGGAGAAGAAGTTGAAGATACCTATTTCTACAGAATTATTAATATATTTGTTTACACACCACTGCTATGGTTTTCATCCCTCATCATGCTAATGAGTACCTATTAGGGTTTAAGAAACTTGGGCATACAGAAAGAGCCCTGGTGGTGCAGTGGTTAAACTGCTGTACTACAGCCAGAACATTGTGAGTTCCATCATGATCAGGGCTCAAGGTTGACTCAGCCTTCTATCCTTCCGAGTTTGGTAAAATGAGTATCCACCGCGCCGAAGCTCTCCTGGGAGCCACCTGCGGCAACCGGCCCCGCCTCCCTCCGGCCCTCCCTCGACCGGAGGGATAAAGAGACGCTGTGCCGCAGACGTGACACCGCGCCGAAGCTCTCCTGGGCCCCCACCATCGGCCCAGGATGGGAGCCACCTGCAGCAACCGGCCCCGCCTCCCTCCGGCCCTGGCTCGACCGGAGGGATAAAGAGACGCTGCGCCGCAGACGGGACACCGCGCCAAAGCTCTCCTGGGCCCCCACCATCGGCCCAGGATGGGAGCCACCTGCGGCAACCGGCCCCGCCTCCCTCCGGCCCTGCCTCGACCGGAGGGATAAAGAGACGCTGCGCCGCAGACGGGATACCGCGCCGAAGCTCTCCTGGGTCCCCACCATCGGCCCAGGATGGGAGCCACCTGTGGCAACTGGCCCCGCCTCCCTCCGGCCCTGCCTCGACCGGAGGGATAAAGAGACGCCGTGCCGCAGACGGGACACCGCACCGAAGCTCTCCTGGGCCCCCACCATCAGCCCAGGATGGGACCCACCTGCGGCAACCGGCCCCGCCTCCCTCCGGCCCTGCCTCGACCGGAGGGATAAAGAGACGCCGCACCGCAGACAGGACACCGCGCCGAAGCTCTCCTGGGCCCCCACCATCAGCCCAGGATGGGAGCCACCTGCGGCAACTGGCCCCGCCTCCCTCCGGCCCTGCCTCGACCGGAGGGATAAAGAGACGCCATGCCGCAGACGGGACACCGCGCCAAAGCTCTCCTGGGCCCCCACCATCGGCCCAGGATGGGAGCCACCTGCGGCAACCGGCCCCGCCTCCCTCCGGCCCTGCCTCGACCGGAGGGATAAAGAGACGCCGTGCCGCAGACAGGACACCGCGCCGAAGCTCTCCTGGGCCCCCACCATCGGCCCAGGATGGGAGCCACCTGCGGCAACCGGCCCCGCCTCCCTCCGGTCCGGCATTTGCCGCGGGGGGATAGCGAGCACCTGAGCTCCCTTGTAGTGCACATGTAAGTGCAGACTGTAGTATATATTTTCTTGTTTATATATTGTGGACAGAGATTTTGTAATTGTACTTTTGGTTGATGAACTTTTTTACTGTATTCATTGTATGTTATGTTATTGTATTTTTGTATTTATTGTCCGCTATGTAAACCACCCTGAGTCGGGTCCGCTCGAGTGAGCGGTATATAAGCATGAAAATTAAATTAAATTAAAATTAAAATCCAGTATGTTGGGGACAAAATGCTAATTAACTTGTGAACCACTCAGACAGTGCACTAAGCACTATGGGGTAGTATATACCATATTTGCTGGTGTTTAAGACCCACTCCCCCCCTTAAAATACACTGGAAAATGGAGTGTGTCTTGTACTGTATATAATGGCCTATAGTGGGCTATTTTGGTAATAACGGGATGCGTCTTATACTCTGGAGCATCTTATACACCAGCAAATACGGTAAGTCCAATTGCTATTGCTATCTGCAATCCTTTGAACCTGCTTAGTGTAGCTGGTCCTTGGAAAACCAAGACCAAGGTTGCCAGGTTAGTACAACTGGTCTGTTGCTTGGTCCTAAACATGTACAATCTAGACATTTGTGTCACAACACAGAAGGGAAAGCAGTCCATAAAGAAGTTATGGCTAAATTATTCCAAAGGGGACCCACAGGAGATGCCTGCTTTATTTTGGCTTACTGAAACCTTGTTGCAGAGAGTTTGGTAGCTTTTTATTCTCCCCTTCTCACTCCTAATAATGGAATTAAACCTAATATTTCTATACCTGGAGACGAGCTTATTCTTTGCTGCCTGACATTACAGTAAGTAAAAAAAGCTCCAGCCAGAGATGTAGCACACCACTATATATGATCTCTCTATTCTCTCCTGAATACCTGATTTTCAGTCAGCTAATGTAAGTTTCCTCATGAATGCCAATTGTATTCAGCTAATATTTTTCTTTTCAGCCTTTTTTTAAAAAAAATCCCTCAGACAGTTTGACTACTTGAACTTTCCAAGTACCAGTTACAGGGTGAATTGTAAATGCTCCTAACAGCATCAAGGCAGAGGGCAGTTTTCCTGTCTGTGAGACGATTTACCATTGCAAGCATTTGGTAGGCTGTTTTTCAAATTATTGCATAATGAATCTTGGGCAAAAAGCACACTTCTAAGATTCCTTGACACTCATAATTTATGGTTTTTCTCCCTGAGCATGTATATTTAATATAATAATTTAATTTAATATTTACATTTGTATGCTGCCCTACTCGACAATGCAACTCCGGGCGGCTCACAACAGTAGACAATAATACACAATAAAATTGCATTACAACAAAACAAAATACAAATTGTCCAAAAAACCTCAAGGCTGACCACAAAGAGTCCAGGGCCCAGGCTGGACAAGGGGGCAATGTCTTCCCCCACCCCAATGGCCAAGTCCAAGTCCCCAGCCCCAAACAGTATAACCCCGGCTGTGGGCAGGGGCCAGGGGCAGCGCTCTTGCCACCCATGGCCACAGCAGCTCTTCAACCCTGGCCATGGGTGCAGCCCAGGGTGACATTATTGCTGCCCATGGCCGCAATGGCTCTTCGACCCCGGCCATAAGCAGAGCCCAGGGTTGGCATCAGCGTTCTTGCCACCTGCGGCCACAGCAGCTCTTCAACTCTGGCCATGGGCAGGGCCCAGGGTCAGCAGCGGTGTTCTTGCTGCTGTGGCCTCAGTGGCTCTTCAATCCCAGCCATAGGCAGGGCCTGGGGTTGGCAACAGCATTCTTGCTGCCTGCAGCCACAGCGGCTCTTCAACTCTGGTGTGGGTTTGAAGAGCTGCATATTATCTGTTAGGGTAATATTTTAACTTTGGATAATGAACAGACTTTATCATGATGTACTTTTGCTGGCCAGTTTGAGCAAAGGCAGCTTATTCTATTTGATTCTTAATTTCAGCCCACCACTTGCATTTAAGGTGGGGCCATTCCAGTCTGTTTTACAAATCCTATCAAAAACTTGTGGAAATCTCAGTGGTAACACAGAATGTTTTGCACAGGTTTTCATCAACTACAGCTGGGGATGTAAAGTCCTGCCCGTTTTGTAATCTTGTGTGAAAATGAGAGATGTAAGGGTATGAAATTGATGAGGAAGGGGTATTACCATTCCTTTGTATGTGAAAGAAGGAATTTTGTACAGTTTGCACAAAATTGCAATAGCTGTTGACCCATCACATAGACTTCTATAATTTAGAAGCTTCGGGAATCTTTCTGAGCTTGTAGTCTATGTGTACTTGGTTTTGCAAAGGGAAAAGAATCCAGTTTTGAGGAGATAAATGTGGAAGTTCCAGATATTTTTTTTAAAGTCCCGGTCTTCTCATGCTACTGCCAAGAAATCTTGCAACGAACTACAATTTATTGGCATACATCAAGATAACCTTTGTTGTCAAGAGTGAAGAAATTTTTGTGAATCTGTCAAATCCCTATCTGAGTGTAAGGACACCTAACTAAAGCTAGGAATAAGGCACAGCCATATCTGAAAGTTAGCTCACACCAGCTCCTATAGTGGTTAAGTTCCACAAAGTTCTTTGCCATCCCAGCAGAACCTTGGGGTGCCATTTGATGTGAGAAATGACATCCTGATATTACTTCTCTTGGTTTCCCCCCTCCCATCAGTACAATAAATAAAAATAAAATCTTATGAAGATGTCCCTATATTGTGACAGCTTGTACTTATCATGTCAGAGAGAAAAAAATCTAGGTAGCAAAGTGTGATAAACACCAGCTGCTGTCACGTAGGATGTTTTCATAAGAAATAATCAGCATATGAAGGAGGCAGTACTAATGCAAAGGTAATGGTTAAAGGATGAGAAGAAATCTTACCTGTGTCAACCTTAGGGTTGAGGTAAGCTGTCTCAACACACTGAGACCGTCTGTCAATTATTCTTCAACTGCCATAAGAACACTTATCCTCAAAGCTAGACCATATGTGGTTCATGCACTTTGCATCCAGACACATTCTAATGTTTGGGAATTCAGCCTCCAAGTCAGGTGCTGATTAGTTTTCTTTGAATGTAGTCATAACAGGCTGAAAGCTGTGGGAATGGAACTGAGGTGTGTGTTTTGCTTTAATTAAAACCCTTGAAAAGGAGGGATGAGGAAAAAGATGTGTTTTTGGTTAGAGTGGAATGTGGAGGGGAAACACGATATTTTGCCATGCTTTTGAGGATTGCTTGCAACGATGTGTTATTGTGAGTAAAAGTTAGCAAAATGTAGTCACTGTGTTAGCAGGCTAGACTAGGCAAGAGAAAAATAGCTAGATATGCTTTTCTTTTCTTTTATGCAGGGAAAGGGATCAGCAAATATGTTCCTTTCTTCTATTCTTCTGAATCTTTATAATTGTACTTCTAAATAAATCTGATTTCAACCAGAAAAGTTGTATTTGATTCTTACAGAGCTAAGCTGGTAGGAGAAAGTCTAGTTTCTTTATTGGTAACACTACCATTATGTTAATTCACACTGCAGGTCCTGCTTGATCTGGCTGGTTTGTAAGCACAGTCAGTGATTGAAACCTGTCATAGATTTCTCTAGCCTGGAGCAGGACCACAGGTGTGCTGAAGCAGCACAAAGGGTTGTGTCGGCTTCTGAAAGCAGTACATGTCTCTGGAAGGTGGACTGAGTCCTATGATGGGAGGACAACCTGGTGAGGCTATCCTTACTTGGACTAATTACTATTTTCTAGGGAAAGTATCTATCTATCTATCTATCTATTGGATTTCTATACTGCCCATCTGGGTGTTATCCCACTCTGGGCAGTGAGCAAACAGAAACTGAATAACAACAATACCCACAAAGTAAAAACAGCATCAAGGAATAACACATGTGATTACAGTATTTGGAGGGATTAAATATGATTAGACAAGACACTGGCTACAACTCTCATATAGAAATCAGATGGGACTTGAACAAAGCAAAATCCAGTAATTATATACCAGAGTTAGCTTGTTTCTAAGAAAAAGAATAGTCACATAGTGTCCCAAAAAAGCTTCCCCAGGGTAATGGGAATAACCTTAATGACCAATTCACAGTGGTGATTGCAAGTGTTTAGCCATGTTGGCTGTAATTTTCACAACTGAAAGAAAACAAAATAAATTCAGGCCCATTATGGTGGTTTATGCAACAAATTACATACTACAGATTCTGTACCTGTTGTTAGTTTTAAGCTTTCTGAGATGCAGGTAAACTTACAGCACTGGCTAACTGCTATGAAAACTAACCTTAAAAAATGAAACATTATATAATATACATGAGCAGAGTTCACAAGGCCTGAAATTGTACCTCTTGACTTATACCGTATTTGCCAGCATATAAGACACATTGGAGTATAAGATGCACCGCATTATTACCAAAATAGCCCACTATAGGTCACTCTATACAGTATAAGACACACTCATTTTTCCAGTGTATTTTAAGGGGGGAAGTGAGTCTTATACACCAGTAAATACAGTAATTATACATCAACCATCATCTTACTTTGTTACTTGGAGGAGTTTCTTGTCCCACACACATCAGGGAATTTTGTAAAAACACATTTCTAGTTGCAAATGAAAAGATATACACCTCCATTTTAACACAATTCAAAATTATATTCTGTATTCTTATTTATTTCAATGGACCTGGTGTTTATTAATTTGGGGGGAAACCATTGAAATACTATGTCCGAATTATTTGAGAATGACATTGGTGTCCTTCCCCTCCCACCTTCAGATGTATTTGTTGAATATATTCAGAGCATATATTCTTGGGTGAGTGATGAATTGTTTGTAGTTTATCTGTGCATGTATGCATATAATTATACAATGTCAAGCCGATTCTGACTTATTGTGACCCTTCCCAGGGTTCTGGGGTCTTTTCGGGTGGGTGGGGGTAGAGAGAACTCAGAAGTGGTTTCTTGGGGGCAGCTTGCCTAACCACACAGCTTGGCTCTTCTCCCAGGAGGCACAGTGGGGAATTTGAACTATCAACCTCTGGCTTTGTAGCCATATACCAAAACTATGATGCTAACTAGTCAGTCACACACAAGAAAGAGGTAAAACAAAATATGTAAAGATGGCTTTAAATAATGACAGCATTCAAGTATCAAGAAAACACATGAGCAGGAAATAGGGCTGCACTCAGTAGTGTGTCCCTCTGATGTAAGCAAAGGACACAGGATTCTAATTCATGCAGATTTGTTTATGTATACATTTATAAAAGGATGCTGTCATACATGCATTTACGACAGCTGTGGGTCATTTATGGCAGTGTTCTGCACATGCATGGGTTCATTCGGTGCCTGTACATGTGTGTTTTACTTCTGCTTTCAAGCGGAAGGAACCACGTGACCATCATGCCTGACCACGTGACTGGTCAGTGGCTGAAAAGTTTGGGCACCCCTGCTGTATACACTTGGATGTCTGAGAGTAGTTCTACTTTGGGTGGACTCTGATCACATTCTGAGATTACTTTTCCAAGTGGTTTAATAGGGCAGAATGAAGAACTCATTTGGCCATGCTTGGTGGCATGGATGTCACCCATTGTACAACCTTGACACTGGATAATCATGCCTCAAAGAAGAGGATCCTCTTAGGAGCCTATGGTATGTCTCTCTATGTTCAGATAACAGTGTTTCTTCCACTCATGACTTCTGGAGGCATACAATACAGAAGCAATATGCTACTCTCACACTAGGTCAGGCGAAGGGAACTGCATAATGAGCTCACCAAAAGGTGCCTTCATTTTGGAGTTTCACGTCTGGTCTAGACACGGGGGTAGAAGAAGATTCTCAAAGAAAATGACGGACATGTATCTAGCAAAGAGTGATTATACAAAAGACTGCATTTTGATTTTCCTCCTTTTTCAGAAGATAGCACACATTTCAGCAGTATTTACTGCTGCTTTTTATATGGTGATCTTCCTTTAAAAAAGTCACTCTTTCTTTAGGCAAGATCTGACTCGTAGTAGGGGGGAAAGTGTGATAATGTTATTTGAGAAAAGTCATGATTGTCTATTTTTACTGTGTTTAGTTAGAAGAAAGAAAGGGCTTAGAAATAAATAGGGCAAACCTCTTGTGGCTACTTTTAGATGCAGTCCTTTAGGTAAGGACTAAGCAGATTGTGTTTTACATGGCAGTAATTCCATTCTCTTTGATTTGCAATATATTCAGCAATACACAGTAGTGTTTGCCTTCCACTCTCCAGCCATGCACTGAGCTAATGGCTAAAGGGGATTAGCTTGCAATAACTCACAAATCTCTAGTTTTGAACAAAGTGCAGAAAAACATATCACCATCAATGAAGAGCCTTATTTTCATTTGGGGCATGATGTACATTTTCTTGTTTCTTCCTGGCTTTTGCCAGTTGTTGATACTTAGTAATAATGAACCCTTCAAAATGTAAAGGGCTGCTTAGCCATTCTGATGTGTACATATAGATACTATACAAGCAACTGAAAGATAATTTTGTGTTAATGAATTAAAGGTGTAACTCACACCATCTTAAGGGTCGCATCTTATTGATAGCAGATTTGAATTAGGCTCAATACAGCCATGTTTCCCTCTCCTTCTTGGAGCTTGCATGAATTACAGGCTTTAAAGAATATTCCTACACAGCATATAAAACGGCTGTCTGTATTTATAATATTGATGTCTTTAGATTATTTAGGCAAATCATAGACTCATAGAGTAATTGCCTTGGACGAGGCCTATGAGGCCATTAAGTCCAACCCCCCTGCTGAATTCAGGAATCCAAATAACAACAAACCTGGCAAATGATTGTCAAATTTTCTCTTGAAAAACTCTTCCAAAATTGAAGTACTCACCACCTCCTTAGGTAATTGGTTGTATTATTGTACTGCTCCAACAATTAAGAAGCTTTTCCTGATATTCAAGCAATATTTGGCTTCCTGTAATTTTGAGCCAGTTATCATGTGTCTACACTGTGGGATAAGGAAGAACAGATACTGCCCATCCTCGTTATGGAAATCTTTTAAGTATTCAAAGAATGCTATCATATTCCCCTCCCACCTCAGTCTCCTTTAATCAAGACTAAACATGGCCAATTATTTCAGTCATTCCTCATAGGGTTTGGTTTCCAGTCCCCTGATCGTCCTCGTTGCCCTCCTTTGAACTTGCTCTTGTTTGTTGGCATACTCCTAAAAGTGTGGTGTTCATTAATTAATCATGAGTAGAAGGGAACCCGTATGTCATGGGTTTTGGAGACTATACTTCAATTAATCAGCCTAAAATCAGAGTTGGCCTTTTTCTCCAGTCACATAGCATTGCTGACTCATATTCAGCTTGTGATGCTACAACAATTTCAAGATCTTTCTCACTTATAGTGTAACTGAGCCAAGCAGGGGCTGTGGTGGCTCAGTGGTTAAGAAGCTCACCTTGTTAGCTGGAAGGCTGGCAAGTTGGCAGTTCGAGACCTGGGTACTGCATGATGGATTGAGCACCCAGCCCTGTCCCAGCTCTTGGGGACATGAAAGGAGCCTCATTTGGGTGTTCCCTGAGCGGAGTTTCTTCTACAAAAATCCTTCCAATCCAGAATAATTTCTGACACAAAATTATTATTACTGAGCGAAGTATCCCCATCTTGTATCTACACATTTGGTCCCTCCCCCTCAGTGTAAAATTTTGCACTTATCCCTGTTAAATTTCATTCTTTTTTCCCCAGCCCAATGTTCAAGCTTATCAAGATTTTTTTTGTACCTTTCTACCAAAGATCTAGCTATTTCGCTCAATTTTGTGTCACCTGCAAATTTGATCAGTATTCCCTGTGCTCCATCATCCAAACCATTAATTAAGATATTTGAAGAGCACTGGGTCCAGGACTGAGCCTTGTGATCCTGACAAGAATGGCACTTTGGTTGTTAAATTTATTTTTAGGTACTGGATTCTTTAGGCAGCTGCTTTACTTAACTAATAATTTTTAGCAACATGTTTTCTTTTGGACAAATCTTCTAGAAACCTAGTCCCAGATGCTCTAGATTTATTTATTTTGCTATACACTATATAAATCTAGAGCATCTGGGACTAGGTTTCTCATTGAGTTCCCTATACAGTACTGACTGACTGCAAAATATTAGGCATCCGTTTTGTCAAGATCACTCAAGAGGTTCACAAAACCAGGGAAATGTACCAAATTAATTGTGGCAAGTTTGGATTAATTTGGACATTGGGATGAATAAGGCCTGATAACATCCCTGTTACCTGTGCCTTAATGTAGAATAATGCCAAGGTGACTGCTAGATAGATCTTTAAGGGGTTATGTCAATCCATTATCTTTCACTGAAGTGCTCTCAAGAATGGAAAAGACACAAGCATTGTAATCTTGTTCTACTAATGCAGTCTTAATTTTCATCCTATTAGTGTTCACTAAGAGGCTTTTTGCCTCTTAATTTGTTTGGTGGGGAAATTTGCTTATTGACAACATGAACAGCCAAACAATTAAATGAATATGGAATTACAATCTCTGCAATTTACATCCAAGTAAGAGACATAACTGAATAGTTGGCAGCAGTGGTATGCTCATACTTTCTAAGAAATAAGATTTGAGTCACTTAAATTAGTAGGACTTGATTCAGATTTACTTTTGTTTATCTCAGTGGCTTCTATATCCTGACGGCTAAGCCTGGATTCAGCTCAAGGATTTCTACATTACTACGTGCTCAGCCTGTTATGGAAACAACAGTATTGCTTCATTTGTATTTGATAAGAAATTGTCAACAAGGCTTTGAAGATCTCTATGCTTATTCTATACAGTACTTGATCATATTGAAATGCTCATCTGTGTGACCCTCCTTGATATAGTGCATGACTAAAGGTGCTTGTAATGCCTGGTTTCTAATTCTGGACCAATATCCTCCAATTTGTATTTTATTGGGTCTTGAAGATTTTCCAACATATTTCTTACCACAAGGACAAATCCATAAATAAATGCAATTAATGCTATTACAGTTTGAAACGTTTTTGAGTTTAAGATGGAATTCAACTTCTGGGAAGGATACAGCCTTTGTTTTCCAGACAAATTTGCATATGACACAGTTGTGACATCTGTAATGAATGCATATAATATTCTGTGTTAGTCCTTGTCTGGCCATGCACTCAGGATGTGTTACTATAGTGCCCAGTGATCTGGTCCTTCTAAAACCTATAACTGGTTTATCATTGCATCCTAGTATGTCACCAAGGATATGCCAGTGTCTATGTATAATCTTTTTAATATCACTGGCCAATGGAGAGAACTCCAGAGACCAATTGATTCTAAATTTGCTGGTTTTCTTTTTTTGTGTCAAAAGTATGTTTCTGCGTATTTTTTGAATCTTATCAAAAGAACCATCGATGATGTGATGGAGGTAGCCTCTTTGATGTGAAGCCTCCCTGATATTATTAGCTGATTCTAGAAAGTCTCTTTCAGTAAAGGAGTTCATTTTTGCCCTTGAGAAGAGACTATATGAAATGTTATTTTTTTAAATAATGTGAATGGAATGACCCAAACTGGAGACAAACATTTCTGTCTGTGGGTTTTCAAAAGAGTTTCATACACAAAGTTCCTTGATCAGAGATATAAACATTTAGAAGATGGAAGGCTTGTCCGAATGAGGACAGCAGGCAGAAACATAAATTCTGGCAGAACAAATGCAAGGCAACAATCAGGAAAGGAAAGCAAGACTATGAGGAGCATATAGCTAAAATTACTCAGAGAAATAACAAAGACTTCTTTAAGTACATTAGAAGTAAGAACCCAACTAGGAAGGCCATTGGACCATTAAATGACAGTGGAAGGCAAGGGGTTATTAAAGAGGAAACAGAGATTGCAGAGAGACTCAGTGAATTCTTTGCTTCAGTATTCACTCAAGAAGACAGAGACCACAAGCCCAAAAGAAAGCCTATCTTCATAGGGAAGGAAACGGAAGAATTAAGCCAGATAGAAATAACCAGGGAGGAGGTCCTTGAATGTCTTGTTAAACTAAATGCTAACAAATCACCAGGACCAGATGGCATCAATCCACAAGTTCTCAGGGAACTTAAAGATGAAATTGCTGATCTCCTAGCCAAAATATATAATATTTCCCTCAAATCAGGCTTTGTGCCTGATGACTGGAAGGTAGCGAATGTAACACCAATTTTCAAAAAAGGATCCAGGGGTGATCCAGGAAATTACCGACCTGTCAGTTTGACATGTGTCCCAGGTAAAGTGATGGAAACCATCCTAAAAGATAGAATTAATAGGCACATAGAAGAGAAGGCGCTGCTAAAGGAGAGCCAACAAGGCTTTTGCGAGGGCAAATCATGCCTCACTAATCTGTTGGAATTTTTTAAGAGTGTCAACAAGCATGTGGATAAGAGGGATCCAGTTGACATTGTTTATCTGGACTTTCAGAAGGCTTTTGACAAGGTCCCGCACCAAAGGCTCTTGAATAAACTTACCAGTCATGGAATAAAGGGTCGGCAACAGTAGCCTTGGATGAAATCGCGCCACTGCGGCCTCTCCACGCCCGGGGGGCTAGGTCATCTCCGTGGTTCACAGATGAACTGCGTGAACTCAAACGGGCAAAGAGACGCCTAGAGTGCCGCTGGGTGAAGACCCAGGATGACTCCGATTGGACACTAGCTAGAGCTGCTATTAGGGCCTATCTAGTGGCGATAGGGGTGGTGAGGCGGCAATACTTCACCACCCTTATTGCCTCCGCTGATAATCGCCCAGCCGCCCTGTTCCGGGTAACCAGGTCCCTCCTTGGTAGAGGGGGATCGGTGCCCGGTTGGCAGGGTTCGGCTGAGGACTTTGCTGACCATCTGGTGGAGAAAATCGATCGGATTCGTTCAGGATTGAATCCTGGCGTGGATGGGGAGGGTCGGGGAGGTGCCGGAGCATTGTCTTGCTGTACGATCTGGGATCAGTTCGATCCTGTTGTCCCTGATGAAGTGGACAGGCTCCTTGCAGCTGTTCGTGCCACTACATGTCCTTTGGATCCCTGTCCTACTTGGTTGGTGAAAGCCTCCAAGGAGGTAACAGGTGGCTGGATAGGGGGGATAATAAATGCCTCTTTACGGGAGGGGGTATTTCCTGCACAGCTAAAACATGCTTTGGTGCGCCCCCTCCTGAAGAAATTGTCCCTCGACCCAGCTGTCCTTAACAACTACAGGCCAGTTTCCAACCTGCCCTTTTTGGGTAAGGTTTTGGAAAAGGCGGTGGCGCGTCAGCTGCAGAGTGTCCTGGAGGAAGCGGATTATCTAGACCCCTTTCAATCAGGGTTCAGGCCCGGATATGGAATGGAGACGGCATTGGTCGTACTGATGGATGATCTCTGGCGGGAGCGGGACGGGGGTTGTCCATCCGTCCTTGCTCTTCTTGACCTCTCAGCGGCTTTTGATACCGTCGACCACGGTATCCTTCTGGAACGGCTCGAAGGACTGGGGATCCAGGGCACTGTGTTGTCCTGGTTTTCCTCATTTCTGAAGGGCCGTACCCAGTCGGTATGGTTAGAGAGTGAGAGGTCCAGCCCTAGGCCCCTCAAATATGGGGTGCCTCAGGGCTCTGTGCTCTCTCCTCTCTTATTTAACATCTACATGAAGCCGCTGGGTGAGATCATTCGTTCCCACGGGGTGCGGTACCATCAGTACGCGGATGATACACAGTTGTACATCTCGGCCCGTGGGGACCCCAGTGATGCTGTTGAAATCCTATCCGGATGCCTAGAGGCCATTGGGGTCTGGATGGGGGCCAATGGGCTTCGGCTGAATCCCAGCAAGACAGAGTGGCTGTGGATAAGGGGCCCCGCGTTATCCAGGGAGTTACCATCTTTGGTACTGGATGGGGCCGTTCTACCCCAGACAGACCCAGTGCGCAATTTGGGGGTTCTTCTGGACTCGCGGCTGCTGCTGGAAGAACAAGTGGCGGCTGTGGCCAGGAGGGCTTTTGCCCAACTTCGGGTGATTCGCCAATTGCGCACACTCCTGGACCGGGGCTCCTTGCTTATGGTCACCCATGCTCTGGTTACTTCCCGCCTAGACTATTGTAATGCGCTCTACATGGGGCTGCCCTTGACGACCATTCGGAGGCTGCAGCTGGTCCAGAATGCGGCGGCCCGGGTGGTGATGGGGTGTGGGCGATATGCCCATGCCTCTCCCCTACTTCGGGAGCTGCACTGGTTACCAGTTTGTCTCCGGGTGCAATTTAAGGTACCTTAGAGACCGCATCGTCCCAAGAGTGTCTGCCCGTCCAACCAGAGCGGACAGGAGGGGTTCTCTAGTGGTGCCACCGGCTAGGGATGCACATTTGTCTAGCACCCGAAGGAGGGCCTTCTCCGTGTCCGCACCAACTCTCTGGAACCTCCTGCCAATAGACCTAAGACTCCAAAGTGAACTGCTGCCCTTCAGGAAAGGAGTGAAGACCTGGCTGGCAGGGCAGGTGTGGGGCCCGAATGGGACTATGGTGCCCGCCTGCTGGCTTGTATAAGAACTTTCTCCTCCTCCTTTGTATAGTGGGTGGGTGGGACATAGGGGTTTTTAAAGGGGGTGGGTTGGGGGGGGGTTATACTTATTTTTTATAATTGTATTTATGTCTTTTGTGAATTGTTGTGATGCCGCCCTGAGTCGGGTTCTGCCTGAGCGGGCGGCATATACAAATTTGACTATAAAATAAAATAAAAATAAAATAAAGGGACAGGTCTTGTCCTGGATCAGCAACTGGTTAAGGGACAGGAAACAGAGGGTAGCACTAAATGGACACCTCCAAGTGGAGGGAAGTAAAGAGTGGGGTCCCCCAAGGTTCAGTACTGGGACCCCTGCTTTTCAACCTCTTCATAAATGATCTAGAAGTAGGAGTAAATAGCAAGGTAGCCAAATTTGCTGATGGCACTAAATTATACAGGGTAGTGAAAAATGTGAGAGATTGTGAGGAGCTCCAGAGGGATCTCTTGACACTGGGGGAGTGGGCAAAACAGTGGCAAATGAGCTTCAAAATTAGTAAGTGCAGAGTGATGCATGTTGGGGCAAAAAAAAAACCAATTACATTTATAAACTGATGAGGTCTGAACACTCTGTGACAAACCAGGAAAGGGACCTTGGTGTCCTGGTGGACAACTCAATGAAGGTGTCAACACAGTGTGCCTCAGCAGTAAAAAAAAGCAAACTCAATGCTAGGGATCATTAGGAAGGGTATAGAAAATAAGTCAGCAAGTGTCATTTTGCCTCTTTATAAATCTCTGGTGAGGCCCCATCTGGAATACTGTGTACAGTTCTGGTTGCCATACCTCCAGAAAGATATTATGGAGCTGGAAAAAGTGCAGAGGAGGGCAACCAGAATGATTAGGGGACTGGAACACCTTCCTTACCATCTGAGGCAATGATTGGGCCTCTTCACTCTTGAATGATGGCGTCTAAGAGGTGACCTGATTGAAGTTTATAAAATCATGCACGGTGTGGACAAAGTAGATAAGGAAAAACTGTTTTCCCTATCGCACAACACTAGAACTAGGGGGCACTCCATGAAACCTTTGGGTACTAGTTCTCAAACAAATAAGAGAAAGTACTTTTTCACCCAGAGGATCACTGGTCTATGGAACTCCCTGCCAGAAGAAGTGGTGACAGCTGTCAGTCTTGACAGCTTCAAGAAAGGATTAGACATGGAGGAGAAGGGTATCAATGGCTATAATTATGGATACCTAAGAACAACCTCCGGGTTGGAGAGATAGGCAGAATATCTCTCAATGCCATTTCCAGGGAATCCTAAGCAGGTGAAGGCATCTGCTTGGGAATAATACCCTGAAGCAAATGGTGAGCCACTGTGTGAGACAGAATGCTGAGCTGGATGGGCTGTTGCCTGTTCCAGCAAGGCTGTTCTTATTTTCTTATGATGTCTAAAAATGATAAGGATTTATGATCCATGTCAGAAGAAAATTTTAAATTAGGATCCTGATTGTTGAGCCATGTTATAAAGTCTTGTATGATGTATTATTTTTATTCTTTCTTCCTCTGTATTTTGTAATTTTCAATAAAATTTTTAAAAAAATTAAAAAAGAGGTCAGGTTCTTTTCCCCTTCAAACAGTAGGTAAAGCTATGGATAGTCGCATACCACCCAGTGTTGCCATCCTGTTCATGATTTATTTTGAAAAGAAGGTTATTCTGAACTCTGAATTTAATCCATTTTTGCAATATTATAGTATACAAGAGATTCACTGATGACCTCTTTTTCACGGAGATATTGAGATAGAAGAGAAAAGGAATGTGTTGAATATCTCTGTGGAAGAATATTCACAGTTTGGCTACCAATGTTAAGAACCCACCCATATGAAACAGGGCCTCCCACAAAGTTGTTAATGAGCATGTCCGTTGAAGACCATTCCAGATAAATCCCTCTAGACCTCCTAAAATGAAGCCTCACTCCCATGTATGATGAAGTGGACTTGATCCACAAAAGCTCACATTGAAATATAACAGTTAGTCTTTAAAGTGCGTACAACATTTTTGTTTTGTTTATTCTCTAAAATGTATTGTTTCCCTTAGATAAGTGATTGCAAACCTTGGCACTCCAGGTGTTGCTGGACTCCAGTTCCCAGAAGCACTGATCAGTAAGAGTGCTGACTTGGGCTTCTGGTAATTAGTTTTTTTGGGTTTTTTTAAATGAAAAATTCCTTCGACTAAAACTAACCAACCAACCAACCAAAGGCAGGTTTCTTTTGACTATTTGGGAGAACTGGCAGAGAGTTTCTGCATTAGGAAAAATCATAATATCAGCACAGTATACCTGAGGCATGAAATAATGTAAGAAAATTAGTAGGATAAATTTCTAGTACAGTAAAACCCTGGCTTATTATATGGTTTACAATGGCAAATCTAGAGAAAATGATGTTCCAGCATACAGCATTTATTTGCCTTAGGACCAGGAATTCCCCAGAATCCAAAATGGGGCGGGTGGTTTTAAGTATTTTATGATGATGGAGTTTTTAATGTTTTATACTGACTGTATATGTTTTTATCTGTTATTTAGTTTATTTTATGATGGTTAGTCGCCCTACGTTGGCCTAGACTGTGTAGGCAACATAGAAATGTAATAAATTAAATTGAATTGAATTGAATGTCTGCGGGGGTATTTAAGACCACCCACAGCCATTTTGGACTCTGGGTGACCTTGCCTTGCACGCTCATATCGCCTCTTCCAGAGCCCCCGCTAAAAGCACCAGATTCAAAAGATGTCCTGCAATTTAGTGATGGCTCTGGAAGAGGCACCATGCATTCACAAGGCAAGGTTGCCCAGTGGGCTGGGCTTTCTGGGCTCCCGGGGGCTCCTCCTTCGCTCAGCTGCCTCCTCCCGACAGGGTGAAGTCTTGCTGTCTCACTGCTTCAGGAGGAAAGCTTTTGCCATGCCAATTGGAAGGAGGAAAGAAAAAAAGTTTGAGGGGGCCCAAGAGAGGGAACGGGCTGGGGTGATCAGGACAGGCAGAAGAATAGCCGGAGGAGGAGGAGAAGAGGCAAAGGCGGCCACACAGCCTTCCCCTCCCTGCACACTCTTGGGGTTACAACTCCTGGTGCTGGCAGTGCTTTGGGTTGGAATGCCCTTGCTAGGTAAGAGTGTGTTCTCTTCCCCAGAGCAGCCTTTTCTCCTGGGGACAGACAGGCATCAGGCCACTTTCTGCAACTCCGTACAGCTCCTCCTCCTCCACAAACTTTGCAAAGTTCATCCATCCTGATCACCCCCCAGCCCATTCCCTCTCCACCCCCTCACACTTTCTTTCTTCCTTCCTTCTGCCCAGCACGGCAAAAGCTTTCCTCTTGGAGCAGCAAGAAAGCAAGAATTCAGTCCATCGAGAAGAGACAGCTGAGCAAAAGAGAAGCCTTTGGGAGCCCAGAAAGCCCAGTACAATTCCTCCCCCCCCATTTCCCTGGAGGAGGAATGTGGCACTACCACCCCTTCTTGGGTTGGAGGAAGGGGCAAGTGAGCATATGACCCCCCAAACAGCCCCTCATACCCACTTGGCCACCCATGCCCAGAAGGCAACAGAGGGAGATGACCCAAAGCGGTACCCCAGCAAAACCCCAAGGAAAACCCCCTCAGTGAATGTCGCGTTAACTCCATCCACAAGTGGAGTTGCATCAACCCCTTTCCTCCCATTCCTCCATGGCTTTCATTTTTAACCATGATGTCTGCAACCTGGGCTGAAGCAGCGCAGGGGCTTCTAGGAGCAGAGGAAAGTCAAGCAACAGAAAATGGAGGAAGCTTTCTGTCATCTTTATTAAAGTCCAATTGTGTTTTTGGGAATTTTTTTATTTTTATTTTTTGGGAGGGTTGGGAATAATCTTTTAATTTTCAATGCATTCCTATGGGGATATGTGCTTCGGTTCACAATTGATCCAGTTTCCAATGAAGGCTGTTGGAAAAGACCAAAATCGTAAACCAAGGTTTTACTGTATTTATTTTCCAGGCTTTTCTTTCTAGAAAAATAGGGGAGAGCAGGGATCAAATTGCCTCATCAAGGGTTAGCATATGGACAGAAAATTGAAAGAAAAAAAACCACCATATTGGTCAACTGGGCACAGGCTTTCAATTCTGATTTGATACATCTGCATGTAAATTAACCCTAATACACCTACCCTTTTTGGGACTAGCAGTTGGATTGAGAGACTTGAAAGCAGTCATAGTTCCAGAATTTGCATACAACCTATGTTTATTCTCTCTCTCTTTTGATTACATCTTTACCGTTTTGGGATACTATGTAAGTGACCACATTTTTTGGCTTTTGGTCATTTTGTCAAACAGCATTTGAGATGTTCTTCTTTCATGAAAATGCTTAAATGTGTTGAGTGGTGAACATTGCTCCAAGGGTAAGTTATTTCTTCTGATTGGTTATTAGGGAGGTTAGGCTTTATGTCAGTTGAATCCTTGGAGCAATTTCTTTAGAAGTGGGAACAGAAAGGCCACCTGTTACTTGTAATGTCTATAGTATAGCTGGTAGATTTTTTTACTTGTCAATTAGTTTTTTAAACAGTGAAATGAAGGGGCGGGCAGGTCACGTTTGCTTCTTAGACAAGAATTTGGAAACTTGCCATCTTATTAGCAAGTGGAACCTCAGCCCTGCAGCCTTAATTCCAACATGAATATAAATTCTATGTCTCAGATTTCTCCAGAGAACTGTCAGGAAATATTATGAGTAAAAACACAGCTAAAAATAAGTCTATTTATGCAGTGGCTCTTGTACAGAAGTGGGACATTTTAATTGCCTGTCAATAGCTTTGCATGAAACTCTAAACCAAATAGTAATAGCACTAGGTGGGTGTGCCTATTCTTTTATAATAGTGCCTTAACAAAGTGACAATTATTTTATCTGCATATTGGATTGAATTTTGCCCTGAAAATGCAAAATCCTAATATTAAAACTACAATACATACTTACAGAAACAGGGCTTAGGCCGAATCTAATATCAGTTTAAAACCCGATTGCTAACATTACAGACAGACAGACAAACACATAAACCCTAACCTACCCTGAAACCTATGGCATAGTTTCGACTTGTGGTTCCTGACAAGGTGGACATGGTGCTTGCACATTGTAGAGCTACCAATTTCCCATCTGATCATTGTCCATGTTGAGTGTAAGAGTGCCCAATGACACAGGAATGGGTTGGTCAAATTACCAATAAAGCTTTACAAGAGATGAATTTATCCTTGAGTCTAAATGAAACTTCCTTCTGCCTAATCCTTAAAAAACAACAAAAAACAAATAGTGCTATAGTTGATGTCAATTGTAGACCTGTAACCAACATTTCTTTTAGGGGCAATTTGATTGAGAGGATTGTGGCCGATTGTGGCCGATCAGCTGATGGTGCATTTGGAAGCAACCAATGCAACCAATTCATTCCAACTGGATTTCAGGACTCACGATGGCACCAAAACTGCATTGATCTCCCTGTATTATGACCTCCTCAGGGAAGTGGGCAGGGGGGCCTTTGATATCATCAACCGTGGTTCTGCATAAAGAGACTGTTGGGCTTAGGGATTTGAGGCACTTTATTACAGCGGCTCAAATCCTTTCTTGATGGCCATATTCAGCAAGTCCAAATCAGGGAGAAACTGCCAACCCCATGGACACTTCATTGTGGGGTGCCCATGGGTCAGGTACCCTCCCAATATTATGTAACATCTATGTAAAGCCATTGGGAGAGGTCATCCAGAGATTCATGCCATGTTTTCATCAATATGTTGCTGACAAACAACTCTATCTTTCCTGTACATCCTTTGCAGTGAATATATTCTGATTCTTTGATGATTGGCTTTGATACGGAATGAACAGGGGCAAATAGGTTGAAACTGAATCCCAAACAAGATGGAGGTCCTATTATTGTGGGAGCCATCTGGCTAACTAGGAGTTGGCCCCAACTTTGGATGGAGTAGTTCTCTCCTTGAGGGTCCATTATTGGACATTATTTTAGATCTGGTGCTTAATTTAAACCAAGATATCATGGCAGTATCTAAAGCCACTTTTTCCATCTTCACCAGATCTTCAAACTGTGCCCCTGCTTGAACAGATTATCTGTTGACAGCACTGTTAATCTCCAGAATCAACTACTGTAATATTCTCTTGTGGGGCTGTCCTTGACCCCTGATAGGGAAACTATCCAAAGGACAGTGACAAAGATGATAAAGGTCTGGAAACTGAACCTTATGAAGATAGTTGGGTGAGCTTAAGTATTCTTAGGCCAAAGAATTGAAGATTTAGATATGACTGATGACCACCTTCAATTGTTTGAAGGATTGTCACATAGAAGATGGAACAAGTGTGTTTTCTGCTGCTCCTGGCTGCCAGCCACAGATAATAAATTCAAATGGAAATAGAATAAGATTTTTACAATGCAAGAGAAAAAACTTTCAGATGGAAATAGCCATTCAACATTGGAGTTAGGTTCCATTAAAAAGGGTGGATAGATAGATAGATAGATAGATAGATAGATAGATAGATAGATAGATCTTTGCAGGTGCACACCCCAAAGAAAGACTCAGACACCGGTATATGGATAAAGGCATTGGGCCACTTTTATTGAATAATGCCCTAGTCCGAATTATAACTTTCAATAGGTACTCATCCAACTATAATTCTTTAAGGCAAGCAGGCCGCAGTAACACTGGTAAGGTTCCTCCCAAAATTGCCAATGGCAATTGGCTACAATGTATCCATTTTGTATCAATTTGTTTGTTGACACAAACAAATTGTTGACCGTAGTCAATAAACTATCTACTGACCCCACCCTCTGACATGTATCCGTCAAATCACGGGGTGATGCATGCTGAAAAGCTCGTGCCATCACCCCTTGCCTGGTTCGTCGTTGACCGGTCAACGTTATTACACCTGTACCTGTCTAAATGTTGGCCAGTCAATTGCGAACCTGCCGGATACCTATGGGTCATAAATCTTTACCTTACCAGTGCTACCCGCCACACGGGGAGGCTTCAATGAAGACTCACCGCCCCCCCCCAAGACCGTCAGCTCGGTCAACAGGCCTGCTTGCAAATCTTCCAAAAAGAGGTTCATACCTCTATCCGACAGGTGGACCCCATCCCCTGCATACAGATCGTAATTTTGTAAACTAATGGTGGGGTGTCGGACGACCATCCCCAAACCCTTGTCTGCCATGAACCGGGCAACTGCCCTGTTCACCGAGCGACGAGCGTGATCAAGGGCACGGAGGTCAATACCTCCCCTGTAAGTGTGACGTGGTATGATGTTCGACCATAGCAGCCTGGTGAACGGCCACACATAGTGCAAATAAGCTAGGTCTCTGCAAATTGCGAATTTTAAAGAAAGGCCAGTGACCTGGCCGAGGTCATTGCCCCCGAGGTGCAGTACAAGGACATCAGGCGGTTCAGCATCCCTAATGGAGAAAAGGAATGGCAACAGTTCCCGCCATCTCATTCCACGCTTACCGTACCAACGTATGCATGCGGCTGCACGCAGTCCAAGCTGGGGTCCCCACTCTGTCGCCGCAGCATACTGTGCTGCCCAGTGCACGTAACTGTGGCCCACCAGCCATACTGCCACCGGTGTGCGGGGACACACAGGGTCTGTAAGAGAAAAAAGAGAACAGTGACTTAAATGGTACTCATATCTGAAGAGGACGAACATACAATGCAAAACGCATAGATCTCCATCTTCCCATATGGCGTATATCAGCCTCAGAGCACCCAAATGCAGCTGCAGTTGAAGCAGCACCTATTCTAAATTAATGGGTGCCGTAACGAGCCCCAGGGAGGCCAACACTGGAAAGTGCCATACCGGTCACCTTCCAAAATTGAATTTAGTAAGGGGAGACCCATCCTGGTGGCAGAAAAACGGGCCAGGGTGCGTGCCACACACTGCCAAGAACTCCTGTAGGGCACCAACCGGACAGATGTCTGCAATGGAACACCGTAGCAGTCTAACTCCACTGCCTACGCCGTGCTGATCAACTTTTGAGGACCGTATCCCCAACTGAGCCCACTCATTAGAAACATAGACATCGTCGAGTTCCAGTGGCCTACGAGTCGCATCCGCCTTAGACAGTAGTACCAACTCACTGATGCGGAGCGCTCCAAAGAAGGCCACCGTGGTAGCCGCATGAAAAAGAGCTGCCTCATACCTGTCAAAACATAGGTTAGGCCAGCCCCGTGCAAGGTGTGTGAGCACCCCTGGGGAAATTGGGTGCCGAGTGTCCGGCCGGCGGCCACGTTCCCGTGTCCACCCCTCCAAAACATGCCGTATGCGAAAATCGTTCATGCTGTCAGCAAAACCCCCCACCTTGGCAATAAATGCCAATGCTGACAGCCTTGATGCTATAGTGCGGGGAGCGAGGCCCTGACTGTGTAAATGAACCATGAATTGTAAAACCTGTTCCACTGGAATGGGCCACACCTCTGGCAACTGAAGTTGCACACGGAAGCTATTAAATTTAATGAAAGCATGATGATACGCCTTACGTGTGCGGGGCGCCAAGGACATGCCAATCGCCTGGTTCACCTCTCCTTGCCAAATGTCCAAATCTCAGCCGGAAGTGGCAAGGGGAATTCCTCTGCGTCCGGAGCCAAGGCGCGGAACCGGGGGATCTGCAGGCGGGATAAAGCATCAGCAATATCATTATCAATGCCTGGTACATGTCTAGCCCTGAAAAGCACGTTGAGGCGTAGGCTACTTAACATGATTTGGCGAACTAAAGCCATCACCCTGGGTGATTTAGATGTCTGAGCATTGACAATGTGCACTACTGCAGCATTGTCACACCAAAAATGGACCACTGAGTCGGCCCACTCTTTGCCCCATAGCATCAAAGCTCCCAGGATTGGAAAAAACTCAAGGAATGTAAGATCGCGGAGGCGATCCGTGCCCCGCCATTCTGGAGGCCATTGGCCATAAGCCCACCTCCCCTGGAAGTAAATCCCATATCCCAGGGAGCCGGAGGCATCCGACTGCACTTGAAACCTAGGTGAAACTAAAAGGTCGGACCTCCAAAAGGATACCCCGTTGAAGTCCCGCAGGAATGAGAGCCAAACCAAAAGGTCTGCCCGCATGCCCCTGGTTAGTCGGACCCTATGATGGCGCCTTGTCAGGCCAGACATGGCATCGCACAGGCGCCAAGCAAATGCCCTGCCAGGCGTAACCACCCTGCAGGCAAAGTTAAGATAGCCATGCAGTACCTGGAGCTCCCTAAGTGACACCTTACGTTTGGCCAGCAAGGCCAAAATCATTGCAGAGATCCGGGTAACCTTGTCAATGGGTAACCGGGATGCCTGTGTGACCGTGTCAATTTCGATACCCAGAAATGTGAGGGTAGTGGATGGGCCCTCGGTCTTTTCGGGCGCTAAAGGGACACCCAGTTCCTGCATTAGCGTCTGAAATGTGGTGAGGAGACGCGTGCACGTGTCCAAGCCCCGTTCACCCCCGAACAAAAAGTCATCGAGGTAATGGGCTACAGACCAAGACCCGGACCGGCGAACAAAGGCCCACTGAAGGAAGGTGCTAAAACATTCAAATGCTGAACAGGATATAGAGCAGCCAAAAGGCATGGCCTTATCTACATAGAACTTCCCTTGGAATCTAAAACCCAATAGCTCAAAGTCCTCAGGGTGCACTGGCAACAATCGGAATGCCGATTTGATGTCACATTTTGCCAGGAGGGCACCCGGACCACAAAAGCGCACCATCCGTAGGGCTTGGTCAAAGGACGTATACCTGACCAAACAAAGGTCATCAGGGATAGCATCATTGACAGAATAACCCGCCTGGTACGATAAATGGTGGATTAAACGAAATTCCCCCGGGGCCTTCTTGGGTACCAACCCCAGAGGGGAGACCTTCAGGTTGGGAAAAGGTGGCACAGAAAAGGGGCCTGCCACCCTCTTGGCCACAACCTCCTTAGCAATACTCAGGGCAGCCACCTCCTCTCTACCTTTCAGGGACAGTAAATTGGGTGCATCTTGGGGTCCCCGCACTCCTTTGAATGGGATTCGAAAGCTCCACTGGAAACCCTCAAGGAGGTACTTCGCATCCTCTCTCCGTGGATAAGTTGAGAGCCATCGCTCCAATATATACACATTAACTGGGGAGGGGGCCTTTTGCCTGGCTAGCTCCCTCAGCAGCCGCTCTGCCCGCTCCCTGTCCACCTCTACCTCTGCCCCGTTACCCGCCGGCTTGCGGACACGCGGCGGCGGCGTGAGGGACAGCGCAAGAGGGACACCCATGTTTGTATTGGCACTGCCGCTTATTGCACACACCGCTGGCCGAGAAGCTCCAACACAGCAAGCGGGCTGGAACCCCCTGCCCCGCCAACTGGCAGGAAGCCTGCGTTGGAGCAGCTCGCTGAACGGCATGGCCACAATGGTACCTATCCCCAGGCGCCGGACACGTGGGGGTCATGTACAATAGCCACAATTTCTGACTGGACTCATCCCATCTTATCTCCGGGTGCAATGGCACCCTCATTCTGAATTCCTCATCGTAGGCCAACCACGATGGGCCAAGAAAATCCACCATCGCCCTGTAAATATTGTCCAAATATTGGACCATAGGAATGGCCAGGTCTGGCCGGGCCCTGAGATACAACACCATATAAATAAGATATGCGGGCAACCAGTTGGCCCAGGTGCATGGTGGCTTACGACGGCGGGACAGCTCCTTGTCTTTGTCATCCTGTCCCTCTCTCTCCTCCTTAGTGGGCTCGCGGTTCAATAGGGAGAATATATCCACGTACTCCCCCCGCCAAATCTTTTCCCTCATGACCTGGGACAAATGATCACCAAGGGGCAACGAATAACTAGCCGTCGGCAAAGCCGTCACCGGCACATTAGGTACCCGGGGCATACGCAGCGGAACCTGGACAGTCCCTGCGATGCCCGGCACTGGCCCGGGGGCAGAAGCCCCCACCCCCAACGTTGCACCAGTATGGAACCAAGGGGCACTGGGATAAGGTGGCAACTGATGCCCACTCGCCTCAACATTACGAGGCCATGGCCACTGAACCCCACCATTGGAAGTGGACTGTGGTGTGGGTGCATTAACTTGAACCTGATACTCACTAGTTGCACCCCCGTGAGCCGCCCCCACTGGGGGTTCCGGCCCACGGCGGGCATCAGAGCTCGCAACTGGAATCGAGCTCTGGGGCCGCACCTGACCACTCTCCTGCTGTAGCTCTGGCCGAACAGGGAGCTGCGAGACACCGGCCAGGATAGGCTGGAGTGTCTCCAGCAGCTCAACCCGGCTAGCCGCTTGCTGCAGTGTGGCGGCCATTGAGGTAGGCGGAGGACCCAAAGGTGCCCCCGCAGCAAATGAAGGGCCACCAGGCACGGGATTGTGTGCCATCCCTAAGGATGCCTCGAGCACAGCTAAACGCGTTAGCAGTGCATCGACTGCCACAGATCCCCCAGTATAAAGTGGGCCGGGTGGGCCGGACGGCCCACCGGGCATTGGACCAGGAACCCCGGTATGAGAGCCTGGGCCCGCATAGGGCCATGCCCAAAACTCCGGCCCATGAGGGGCCGAAGGTGGAACGTGCTGCGCCACAGCACCGGACCCACCCCCATGGCCGGTATCTGCGGGCCGAGGGCCGAAGCCCCAGAAGGGCCAGCCGAAGGCTGACCGGCTGAGGGCCAAGCAGCCTGCATTGCCCCACCGGTATCGGTGGGGGTAGAGCCTTGGTGCGTGGGCACAGCCCTGGTCCTCCGACCCGAGGGCTGGCCCCCACGTTGCGCAGGGCCAAAAGTCCTCCCCGTGGGCCGCGGCTTCGTCGCCGAGGCCCTCCGTTTGGGAGGCATATCGGAAGGAGCAGGATCCCTTTCGAGGGATCGAAGAGCACAAAAAGGCACAGAGGAGCCAGCAAGCCAAGGCTCCGTGCGAAATCCTTCCTTCCCAGCCGGGAAGGACCAAGGGGAAAACAAACAGCGATGGAGAAAACTTCTCCTCTCCGTCGCTCTTTTTAAAATGGCAGCTCGGCTGCCTCGTGGCCACCCCTTTTATAGAGGGGTGGCCACGCCCCCTAACTCACCCGGATGTCTGAGTCCGGGTGGGGGGCGCAAAGAGCGCGGCGGCCATTTTGGCGCCGCGCTTTCATTAGTTTTAGATTTGGATGGTATGATCTTTGAAGCCCTTTCTGTCTCTATAATTTTATTCTATTAGGTTGATAATTAGGGGCTATGGTGGCTCAGTGGTTAAGAAGTTCTCCTGTAAGCTGGAAGGCTGGCAAGTTGGCAGTTCAAGGCCAACAACACCAACAACAACAACACCATCATAATGGCAACAGGCCATATCATACCCTGGCAAATAGAAGGGGAAGAAATGGAAGCAGTGACTGACTTTACCTTCTTAGGATCCAAGATCACTGCAGATGGTGACTGTAGCTATGAAATAAAAAGAAGACTAATTCTTGGGAGGTAAGCTATGAGAAACCTAGGCAGCATAATAAAAAGTAGAGACATCACCCTGCCAACAAAAGTCCACATAGTCAAAGCAATGATATTCTCAGTAGTAATGTGTGGTTGTGAGAGCTGGACCATAAAGGAAGGCTGAGCACAGAAGACTAGATGCATTTGAAATGTGGTGCTGGAGAAGAATTTTGAGAGTACCCTGGACAGCAAAGAGATCAAATAAATCGACCCTGAAGGAAATCTGAGCCGGTCACAGCAGAATGGGCGGTGTAGAAATTGAATGAATAAATAAATAAACCCAGACTGCTCCTTGGAAGGACAAATATTGAAGAAGTACTTCAGCCATCAAACAAGAAGAGAAGACTCACTTGAGAAGGCCTTGATGCTGGGAAAGATTGAAGGCAAAAGGAGAAGAGAGCGGCAGATGGTGAGATGGCTAGATGGCATTGTTGATGCAATGGGCGTAGAGCTGAGCGGGCTGTGGAACATGGTGGAGAATGGGGTGCCTGGCGTGTGGTGCAAAGGGTCGGACTCGACTATGCGACTGAACAACAAAAAACGGATAGAGCTAATGCAATAAAACACCAGCTAAAATTCTTCTGCACTACTCACAATGTGACAGATAAGGTCTATAGACATTTTTCAATGTATGTCAATTTGTCTCTGTGTAATAGACTTTCACATGTTGTTTGTCCTGAAATTAAACACGTTTCCCTTTTTATTTTCCTGCTATTTGATTATCATGTCTTCGATTACAATTCTCCAGACAGCCAAGTACTACTCCAATAAGTTACTTTTCCAGGCTGTGATGAATATATTAAAAAATAAACTGGTTATTGCCCTAATTTATTCATCTGGCAAGTATGCTAAAATAGATGTTAATCTAAAGACTTGTATTTGAAAGTTGAAATCAATAATGCTTCTAAGAATGTATTTTTTTCATGTTCATGTATTTTTTAGAATAAAAATATATCTACATTCTGCTATATTGTTATTGGTATCAAAAGAGTATCACATATTTCACTGTAAAATGTTTTTCTCTGAATGTTTGATGCCTCAACATATCAATAAAAGATTTCTGAATACTGTTATATCTATTCACCGGACAAGGGCACACATTTTTGTGTCAACAAAATGCATTCCAGCAGATACAATCACATACTGTAGATCTGTATTAAATAACTCAGTGTTGGCTGCTTCACTTTTTTCAACAGCAGCAACCATTCAAAAGGGCTCTCATCTCATTGTAGGTAGAAAAAAGGTGAGAGATATTTTAAAATCCCAAAAATATCCACCAGAAGCAGAACAATAATTTTACAGATTTGCTCATGCCACACACAATTCTGCACAAGGTTTCTATGTACCCTAAGTCAAGAAACACCTATTCCACTCCCTAAAAATATTGTTGATTCTAAACTTTTTGTTCAGTTAAAATATTCCAAGGTTTGTTTGAGGAGGTTTGGCATTCGAAATATGAATGTGCAGACTGAATGTTTTTTTCCACCCCCACTACCTGCTCCGAAATGAGGAGACCCGGCCACTTTCTGGGAGTTCTAGCTACCTTACAGACACCTTACAGACATCTGGGAGAATGGCCACTCAGTAGTAAAGGGGAAACAATCACTTTGGGGGGAAAAGTCATGGTGGTGCAGTGGTTAAACTGCTTTATTGGAGCCAAAACTGCTGCTGATATTGTGAGTTCAATCCTGATGGGGATCCAGGTTAAGTCAGTCATCTGAGGTCAGTGAAATGAGTACCCAGCATGCTGGTGGCAAAATGCTATGGGGTAGTATATAAATGTAATTGCTCTTGCTCTCTTGGCTGCATAATGGCGATCAGGGAATGATTTCTCCTAGTTTAAGAAGAGGGGCCAATAAAACTTTTTTCTTCCACACAACATCACCCCCATCACACACACATATGCACACAATGAAAATTAATCCTCAATGATTGCTGAAATTTTGGGGAGGTATTTTTCATACCCTTCCATTTGATAGCAATGTCCAGGCTAAAATATTTTAGCCAATATTTACTGACTATGGGACTGTATCAAATAAATGTCAGGATGATTGCTAAGATGCCCCCTAATATTTCAACTCTCAATACTGTCTTTAAAAATAGCATTCCAGGGGACAGAATACATTCCTTTTACTTTTAAAGGTTTCATAGAACTCATATGCCTACAGAAAATAGCCTCTGCAAGAATCTAATCAAAAAATGACTGGGTTATATTCTATGATTATCAGACAGATGGTGAGATGATTATAGAAGTCAACATGCATAGAAGAATCACGACAAAGTTCAGCACAAGTCAGTGAAAACATTCCTGTAAGTCTTCAACAAAATAGGCTTGTATAACTATTGGTGTGTATCATTACATCTATGCTAATGAAAATCAGCACTTTTTTAAAAAAATCAATATTATTTTGTTTTTAAAGTGCACATCACATCCTTCACACATTATTCAGGCAGGTCACAAAGATTTAAAAAGAACAAACAGCTTTTAGAGAGGCAAAAATAATAATAAAATAATTATTAGCAGAAGTGAGATATTATAGTTTTAGAGGTAGCAGGAGCTTGTACAAAAGAGGTTACCACAACTGTTGAGATGGAGAAGATAATAAGGGAAGCACCCATCATTAAATTGTAATAATGGGTAACTTTCAGCTGCCTTTATACTGAATGTATAAATATGTGTTCAAATTATATCTATCTGTATTTCTAGAAATCTAAAGTGAGAGCCAGAGGTCACAGAATCATAGATGCGTAGAACTAGAAGGGGCATCAAGGACACCACCCTCCAAAACTTTCTTACTTTAATTTCTGTTTAAAATCTTCCAGTGAAAGAGAATCTACCACCCTCTGAGGCAGTCTATTCAACTCTTGAAAGCTATTACTATCAAGAAGTTCTTCCAAATATTCTGATGAGCCCTCCTTTCTTGTAATTTGAATTACAAATTCACCTAACAATACCAGAGTCCAGCCTACTTTCTATCAACTTGACTGTTAAAATATCATTAGGGGTTTTGTTAAAAGCCTTGCTGAAATAAAGTTGTGGTATACCCGTGGCATTCCTTGCATCTACCAAAATCTTGTAATTCTAACAGAAACAGATATAACATTAGTTTGGCATGAATTGCTTTTGAGAAACCAATTCTGGGACTTACAAATTGTGCTATTCTTCTCTAGGTGCCTACAGAATGACTGCATAATGATTTGTTCTAGAAGTTTCCCTGCTATTGATGCACGGTGTGGACAAAGTAGATAAGGAAAAACTGTTTTCCCTATCGCATAACACTAGAACAAGGGGACACTCCATGAAACCTTTGGGTACTAGTTCTCAAACAAATAAGAGAAAGTACTTTTTCACCCAGAGGATTACTAGTCTATGGAACTCCCTGCCAGAAGAAGTGGTGACAGCTGTCAGTCTTGACAGCTTTAAGAAAGGATTAGACAAATTCATGGAGGAGAAGAGTATCAATGGCTATAATTATGGATACTTAAGGACAACCTCCGGGTTGGAGAGATAGGCAGGATATATCTCAATATCATTTCCAGGGAATCCTAAGCAGGTGAAGGCATCTGCTTGGGAATACCCTGAAGGAAATGGTGAGCCACTGTGTGAGACAGAATGCTGGACTGGATGGGCTGTGGCCTGTTCCAGCAAGGCTGTTCTTGTGTTCTTATGTTCTTATGTTCTTATTGATATCAAGTAGACTGGTCAATAATTGTCTATATCTTTTCCCCTCTTGAATGGGGAATGATGCTTGCTCACTTTTCAGAATTCTGGGACTACACCTGTTCTCCAGAAATTCTGAATGATTAGAGAATTCTAACTAGTAGTTAGTATTGTGGGCTAAAATTCTTTCTCAGTTATGAAGCTTATTGTGTGGCCTTGGGACAGTCGGGGATATTCTATAGGTTTGTTGTGAAGACAAGGTAACACGCCACTGGACGACTGTCCCTCCCCCGGGTGAGGCAGAAGTTAGGCATGCCCAGGGGTGTGCCGAGCTGGGAGAGGGGAGGAGCTTGCCCAATTATGGGCTTGTCCTCCCCGATCCCATCTCAGTCGGAGCAAAGTAGGCGAGCGAAAGGGTGCTTGCCTGCCTGCTCCGTCCGTCTGCTGCTGCAGCGCGCTGTGGGAGCATTTTTGCAGTCGTGTTCGAGGCCTCGCTGCCTGCGCTCTGAGGTTTCTCTGTGGAGTGCTCGGCAGGCACGTTGGAGGCCTCTCTCCGCTGGCCGTTGGAGGAGATGGTGTTTGCCTGGGAGGGCTGCCCTGCTGCTTGCCTCCTCCTGCCAGTGCTTGAGTGGCACTGATTCTCAGCACTGGGGAGCGCTTTGTGGGTACCAGTTCCCAATGTGGTTTGGGGAGTTTTGGCGTGTGGTGCCCATGTTCGGGAGGAGGTGGTGGGCTGTTTTCACCTCCGGATCTCCTCGGGGGTGGTTGGTTCCCCTCCTCTCCTGAGTCAGGGACTGAGGGTGCAGGTTGCCTGGCTGCCTCAACCCCACCCCCTGTTGCCTATATAAGGCCCCGACTGGTCACCTGTCTATATAGGCACTGTTTGGTTTCCCTTAAAGGTCCCCTTTCTAAGGGTGCGGGGTGTTGTGTGGGCAGGTTGGCTCGACATATTGGTGGCCTGCCAGCTGCGGGCCTTGCCCCCTCCTGAAATTGCCCCCCTCGCCTGTGTAGGCCTCGCCCAGTCACCAGGAGACCCGAGAGAGGGGTGTCCAGCTGATAACTGGTATTTTCCCCTCCTTTGGTTGGTGCCTGGTGTTGTTGGCATGGGCATCTCCCCTGTACTTAAGGGCCCCGACTGCATGGCTCATGTTTGTAGGCCCCTGTTGCCAGGCTGGCTGGTGGCCATTTTGTGCCAGGCCTCGTGCTCCATATTGCTCCCTACTGCTGGGCAGACCCTTGGGGGGTGGCCATTTTGCCTGTGCTGTCGGCCATTTTATTCTTCTCTGTTGCTGGGCAGATCCTGGGGTGGGTGGCCATTTTTCCTGAGTTGTTGGCCATTTTATTGCTGTTGCTGTGCAGATCCTGGGGGCAGGTGGCCATTTTGAGCTGATAGCAGCCATTTTGCCCCTGCACCATGTTACTCCCCCAATCTCGTTGTTCTGTGCAGGACAAGGACAATAAAATTTATCTGTCTATCTATCTATCTACTTTTGGGGCCTGGTCTCTGTCTACCCTGATTTGGCTCCCTCCAAGTTATGGGGCCCAAGAAGGGGATGGGGCTGAGGACAGGCAAGTGCCTGGCCAGGAAGCAGTCCTACTCCCAGGCTTGCCTGGTTCCAACGGGCCCAGATGGGCCAGATGATGTAATTGGCCCTTTGGAGATGGCCGCATGCATTGCGGCCTTGGAGAAGGCTGAAGGTGTGCCATCCTCACGGACCAGCCAGGACAGCCCCCACCGATCGAACAGGGGTTCTGATACCCGCTGTGAGGCCAACTGGAGGGACATGGCTCTGACCCTCCAGCACTGGCTGGAGGCATTGGAGTCCTGTCGAGGTGGTGCTAATGTCTCTGTTTCTCCTCCAGCGCAAGAGCATGTGGAACCTGCTGGGCCTCAGCAGAAGGATGTGCCAGGGCACGTCGAACCTTCTCCGGTAGCATCTACAGCACTGTCTCTGGCCCATGGGTCCCCTGTGGGTGTTGCATCTCCAGCTGGTGAGCCGTCCACTTCACACAACACTGACATAACACAGGGCAGGGGACCCAGCATTTTTGGCCTTGGCACAATGCGGGGTCATCGGCCCCGGGCAGTGGGTCTGGGGCATCCGCAGTGTTGTAGGTCCCGTGGGGTTGCACCTTCCCTCCTGGTTTTTCTCACCACCTAGTCAGGCAGGTGTAGGCCAGACAGGGAATATCCCAGCCGCTGGTCTGGCTGGGGCCAAGCTGATGGGCCAAGCTTCTTTTTGCCCCAACTTGCATCACTCTGCACTTACTAGTGTTGAAGCTTATTTGCCACTGTTTTGCCCACTCCCCCAGTGTCAAGAGATCCCTCTGGAGTTCCTCACAATCTCTCACAGTTTTCACTGTGTTAGATGTTTGGACTTCAATTACCTATTTGTGCTCTCAGAAGAAGGTCCCAGTCTGTGTAGCTTTCAGCTGGCTGCCTAGTCCCAGAGTGCTACCAGAAGAAGGGAATGCTACTTCTGAGTGCTACTTCTGTGTTCTCTGGACCCAGGCATGGGCTGGGCCACCGGGACAGTGGTATTCGCCTCTGGTGCCCTGGGACACAAATAACAATTTTATTATTATATATCCACCTGGCAGACTGCACTTTAAATTAAGCCATTGCTCCAAGCTCCTTCCTTCAGCTTGGAACAATGGTTTATTCTAAAGTGCCGTTTGCCTGGTGGAGCAAGCAAGGGGCGGTGACCAAGTGGTTCCTGAGGGAAGCCTTCTCTCCTGTCCCTTGGTCGTAGCCTCTCACCCCTGTCCAGCACCCTCCCATGGTGTCCAACACACCCCTGCCTATACCTAAAAAACCCTGGAAAGGGTTGCCATCAAATGGAATTTGATGAATGGCATGCAGAAAGAGCAATAGATTTCGTAATTGAAAGGCTTCTTAATTTTTTTCATTCAGCTATTTGTATACAAATCTTGGATCTATAGTAGAAAATTCTTTTTCATTAGTGCATTTGACCAGGAAAAAAAAAAAGAACAGCCGAGGATCTTTCCAGACTAGAAAATAAATTGAGGCCACTGGTAGATATGAAGCATATGTAGAACAAAAATCTTCAAGAAAACACATGAGGAAAGGATGAAAACACCATAACAAAATGAACACAAAATCTGTGTGACTGATTCAGCCAGTTTTACTAAGTAAGACACATGGTCTGTGATCAGCTCTGAAAAACATGTAACAAGATCTTGGAGTTCATCCTGATTTTTCTGTAATCTTCTAGCGATACCAAGCAAGCTTACAGGGGATGTCTTTCTCCTGGAATTTCCAGCTTTCCCCTTGCTTTGAATGCAGTACAGCTCCATTCTGCTCTTGGCTAAAGGGGGAGGTGTTGAAGAAAGAGAATATAGCAAGATTGATCATGTAGCCTACAATTGAAAAGCAGGTTGTTGGTTTTTTTTAAAAAAAATAAATGAGCTGTATCTACAGCAGGGGGCCGGGTCATACTCTCTCAGTCAGCTTCAAAGGCCGGACAACCATTTTGCACTGCCTGCATGATGGGGGTGGCCATTTTATCCCAACAGCTTCAAATGCCCTTGGAGGGGTGGAGGCACATGAAATGGTGCCATGGGCCAGATCTGGCCCATGGGCCTTAGGCTGGGAACCCCTGATCTACAGTGATCCTATCTACACTAGACATTGTTCAGCATTACCCTCAGGAACCATTAACTTACAAAACCATCTGGTAGTGCAGGAAAGCACTCTGATACCCAGTGATGCACTGCAAAAAAAATTTACTACCTACTCTGTGGGCTGGCCAAATCTGTGGGTGTGGCCAAACATCCTGCATTATGGGCTTTGGAGGTGGGCATAGCCAACCATGTGGGCATGGCCTGGGGAAATTTCTGCTACCGGTTCTGTAGAACCTGATAGAACCTGCTGCAGTGCATCACTGCTGATACCATATTCCAAAACCCTTTAAGGAGGCTCAATTGACAATTTTTTCTTGTTGGGCTGAGTGACAGCATTACAAAGAAAGGAGCTAATTCTCAAGCAGTATTTTATAACTTCGTTATAGAAAACATTATGTATGGAGGTTCATGAAAAATAGGCTTGACCCTTCCCTATGCATCTCCTAGGTTGGTACTAGAACAGCTTTAGGGAACATGCCTTAGAAATGATTTGGCAAGGAGGGGGTGTTGTAAAGAATCTTGTGACATGGCTAATTGGCACCACCAGGACATCTTGTTCTTAGAAGAACAGAAAACAATATGGGACCTACCATTTCTGCAATTCAAAATGCCTAGGAGCCAAAGACAGTCATTTTGCTATATGTAACAAATATCCACATGCAAGAACAAGAACCTTGAAATTTGTATCTCCATTAAGACCCAAAGTGATAAAGAAGGAGGTAAAGAAGAAGTGAAGAACAAATATCCACCAAGCCCTCTCCCTAGGTAAAGGTAAAGGTTTCCCTTGCTCGAAGGCCAGTCATATCCAACTCTAGGGTGCAGTGCTCATCTCTGTTTCTAAGCCAAAGAGCCAGTGCTGTCTGCTTCTGCAGACATTTCCATGGTCATGTGGCAGGCATGACTAGACACCAGAGCACATGGAACGCTGTTACCTTCCCACCGAAGTGGTCCCTATTTATCTACTTGCAATTTCTTGCTTCCATATGAGCTTTAAACCTCTCCCAGGCCTTGCCTTCTAGGGTCTCTCCAGCCCAAAGACTCCGATCTGTAGGTTTCAAAGCCCAGTCCAGCCCAAGGCTGCAATTACCTGGGTTCCTGCCTTAGGAAGTCCCAGTAAAATTAAATTGGAGAGAATGAATAATCAAGTAGCATGGAGATTGGCTGAACTCTTATCTTACCCCTTCCCAAAGATCAGGTGGTTAGATGAATCAACGTTGTTTATTTCTTCAGGTCCATAGGTAGTTTGAGATACAAAAACGATCAAAATACAGCTAGTCAAAATACATCAGGGTTTCCTCATAACAGGCTTTCCCCACCAAAGAAACATAATCTAACTATTTGTAAGTCATCATTATGAACAGCAGCACCAGGTGAGGTGCTAATCCTCCATCTTTCTGGATCAGACTGACCATGAGATCTAACAGTTGGTTCCTGTTCAGTATAGGAAACAGAACTCCACACAGATTGTCCAACAATATGCATTTATCAGAATCTCCTGAACAACATTGACTAAGAAATAAAGGACAATGCTGATTAATAGCTCAACAGCATCCAATATTTCATGTTTTAAACCTGAAACCAGAGAACAGTCTCTTGTGATGTCCCCAGGGCTGTAGCCAGGGTTTCCCATAGGAATGCATTGAAAAGAGGCTTTGTTACCCATCCTGAAAAAAATATTCACCCACCCACATATAGAATCCTGGCTATGGCCCTGGATGTCCCAGGAGAGGACCCAGTGATGTCAGTGAGATGGTTCCTTTTGATGTCATGGAGAAAAAGTAGCCAAGTAAACACCTTTGTGCTGAATTATTGAGTTGGTATGAATGGGAATGGATTGTGTGAATGGCTAGAGAAAGGTGCCCAGACATCAAACCCAACTCAAATATATATATATATATATATATATATATATATATATATATATATATATATATATATATATATATATATATATATATATATATATATATATATATATATATATATATATATATATATATATATATATATATATATATATATATATATATATATATATATATATATATATATATATATATATATATATATATATATATATATATATATATATATATATATATATATATATATATATAAAATCATACTTATACTTCTATCACTGTGGCATGCCAGAATATTGCTTCCCTGTCTGGAGATCCAGGGAAGTTTTTAAAATAGCAGTTAAAAGGTATCTTATACCCACATTAAAACCACATTACCTGTACATATGACTAATGGAAATGACAGAAAACATTTCTGCTTTCAGAGACCTAAGTTCCTACTTGCTGCTTCCACATTAATTACACCAAGTGGCTCAGTGGTTAAGAAACTCGCCTTGTTAGCTGGAAGGCTGGCAAGTTGGCAGGTCAAGACCTGGGTACTGCATGATGGTTTGAGTACCCATCTCTGTCCCACCTTGCAGTTCGAAAGCAAGAAATTGCAAGTAGATAAATAGAGACCACTTCAGTGGGAAAAGATCCTGGGGACATCAAAGGAGCCTCATTCAGGTGTCCCCTGAGTGGGGTTTCTCCAGCAAAAATCCTTTCAACCCATAATAATTTCTGACATGAAATTAATATTATCTAACCAAACAAAACTTCTAAGATTGATCTCAATGTAGACGAAAGCTTTATATAGATGGAAACATCCTTTAAATAGTACAAAACATCACTTTTTTGCCAATGAGATATGGAGAAAGTGAGTAGAAAAACATTTAATGAACTTGGTGCCCTGTAGATTTCTGGCCAATAGTTATGTTTGCTAAGGATGATGGAAGTTGACTTTGAAACATCTGGAAGGGCTTCAGTCCGAAAAACTTTGCTATAGAAATAGCATTGGCTAAAATCCACTATTAGGTGATAACTGGAGTAGACCCATTGAAATTAGTTAAATTTACAAAGGAGGTGATTCACAAGATCCCTACTTATTTAATGTACCTACTCTATTTGAAACTTACTGCTGGATATCAACCATTAATTCACTATGGATTAAGCTTTGCCTGGTTATCCCCCCCCCCCTCATTAAAGTGTTACAACATGATTAATGACTTACTTAAAGGGTGATTTAATTTGTAACATGGTATGTAGGAAAGGTTATTCTTTGTTATGCCCTAGACGTAAACTTTAAATTTAGAAAATAGGAACTCACTGAACTCAATTAGACTTACTTTAGAGCAGACAACTTTAAGATTGTGCTGTTGGTGTATCAATCACAAAAATCAATAGCACAATTTTTAAAATAAAAATATAACAAAAACCACAGAGTAACAAATGATACAATGGCTAACAATCCATAACATATTATTAAAACTGCATCTAGAGTGTGCATTGATTTAAATAGTATCCTAAGGCAAGTATTACATACTTTAAAAGATGATATTTTCATACATACTGTAAGGAAGAAGTGAGAAGAAAACTATAAGCATGCAATTATGTGACAAATTAATAAAGTAAAAAAGTAATGGGCAAGTTGTGTTTGCAGGGAGAAACCAGATGTTCTCATTGCTATTTGAACGTGTGTGTGTGTGTGTGTGTGTGTGTGTGTGTGTGTGTGTGTGTGTGTGTGTGTGTGAAGGGTGCGTCCATCTGCAGCCTGTTGATGCAACTCCAGAAAGTCCTGATATTTCGTAAAGGACATAAAGTGGCCGCTTTCAAATCAAGTAGTTTCAGTAGTCAATAATATTACTCAAATGCTAGCAAACTATTTTTCTGCTGGCACTTTACTTTGGATGATGAGAATGAAACTCAGTAAAAGAAAACATCACTCAGTAAAAGAAAACATCACTCAGTAAAAGAAAACATCACTGTTCACCCAACTAGTTTGGCTGCCATTATTAATTCTGAGGATTTTCTTCTGTCTCTGTGGATAACCGTTTCATAAGATTAGTGTTTGTTTCTCTTACCAGTTGTTTCAGTTGTTTTCCATCTTAGCAGCCACAAATGTTACTGTTTAAAAAAAGAATAGACCTCGCCATGTTTCTTACCTTTTCTCTCTCTCTCTCTCTGACTTTAAAAATACAGTTGCAGCTATGTTATCTAGAAAGAAAATATGCCCTCTGTACATCTGACTGCTATGCAGTTTGGATGAAGGAGAGATTTTACCCCCTTTTCATTAAGAAGAGCAGGATAGAGCAGGGGACATTTTAGCATCCCCACTTGGAAGTCTGGAGCTGGGGTGACAGGCTAGTTTAAAGAAGTGGTGGGCATAAATATTTTTTACTACCACACTGTTGGTGTGGATTCCCCATGCCCCAATGGCATGGAACGGCCCGCGCAGAGGCCACTTCGGTGAGAACGCTCCTGGCCCGTGGGCTCTGCGGGCAGAGAAATTAAGGGGGGTGGATTAATAATAGGGTTTGATTCACCCAATTATGACCTGACCGACGGTTCCGCTGAGGAGGCATTCCTCTAGCCTCTGTTACCCATTAAGGTAATCACTCATCTCCGAGTTTAGCATAATCCCTGGTGCAAATAGTGGCCATATTTACCCCAGTCTAAGCCCTAGACAATGGTGTTTCCCCTGTCAATGTTTGCCCACGCTAATTAACTTCCCCAAGAGAGATTCCCCATTGACCTGAGTAAATAGGTGATGTGATTTTTCCTGCCTTGCCTTCTGATCTATAAATGTCGATAACTTTCCTTCAATAAACCACTGATCTGATCTCGCTCCATACTGCCTCGTATCGTTTCTTGATCAGTCTCCTCCGGGACCCAACGGCCGTCCTAGCGGCCCCGATTCCTACATCTGGTGACCCCGAGACATGATCTTACCCGTGAGTAAGCGATCACACGGTCCGGTTCTGCGCTTGAACCACGTCCGATCATCCCGGAGGACAGCTTGGCAGCCCGGCCGGTAAACCAGCCGGTCGGGAAGGCGGCCTAAGCGGTGAGGCATTCCAGAGAGGCTTCCTACAGCTTGCTCCCAACTTTCGCGGCGGCTTGCAGGTTACGGAAAAACGCGTTCCGCTCAGGGTCGGCTGTGAACCCCTGACAGTGCAGAGGCCACCGAGGGCCTGTGGCAGCAGTCCACGCTCCGAGTTCTACCCAGAGAATCGTCGCCAGAGCCTATTACCTTGCCCAAAGACGCGTCGACCCGTCCCGAGGAGGAAACTTTGGAGGACCCTTCGCAGGTAATATGGGGACTTGTCCTCAGCGACAAGGTCCGTCCGCTAGCCAAAGAACTCGTGAGGAAGAATTCAGAATCCTGGCCAGGGTATTTCAGTTGCGTTTTCACAGCCGAGAGCTACCGAGACTTTTGGCGTACCTAAGGGAACACTGCCTGCTTTACCCAGAAGTAGGTACATTAACCCTTAAGCTTTGGGATCAGATAGGAGACTGCATTCAGCAACCCCCGAAAGCTCCAGGAGGCGTAATTCGCACATGGAGCAAATGTAGGAAACTCTTAGCGGAGCTAGAACCAGTCCGGGTAGAGGCCAAAGAACCCCCAGCGCCAGCCGAACCATCGGCGCCCACGGCGCTCTATCCATCATTACAGTTTAGGCAGAGTGGCGTAGGGAACTTTCCCTCGGTGACAGCTGCAGACGTCACCGACAGAATGCAAGGAATGAGGAGCGCAGGCACTTCTCTGACAGCTCCAGGTTCCCGAGTTACCAAGAGTGCCCTTCAGCGCACAGTTGAGGAAGAACTCAGGAAGGGGGAATTGCCAGCAGAAGAACTAGCTGAGCTTAGTCAGATTTGTCCAAATCGCATGGAGATGGATGCCCTCACAGGGGCCCAGCAGATAGTTCACTCACCAGTCCCGTATAAGCTTCTCATGGCTATACGGAAGGCCATTTCAAAGACAGGGCTTCAGAGTCGGTTTACTAGGGGCACGCTTCAGCAAGTGTGCGAGAACACCATGTTCATCCCGCACGACTGGAAAGCCGTCATGTGGATGATGCTCAACCCTAGCCAGTATCTGATTTGGGACAGCGAGTTTCGCCTCGAGGCTCAGACTAGGGCTGCCAGGATGGGAGGCGCAGTAGTTCCTGACCAGTTATATGGGTCAGGGGCCTTCGAATCCATTGATGCGCAGATCAACTTGCCGCTCGCCACTCTTCAGATGTCAGCCGAGGCTGCCTTTAGAGCTTTCTTCAAGGTTCCAGCAACTGGCAAGGCGGCTAAGAATTACACCACAATTAAGCAGGGAGCCCAGGAGCCCTACATGGACTTCATCAATTGCTTGGAAGAAGCGATCAGTAGGCAGATAGACAATGAGCAAGCCCAACAAGAGCTCATGATGAAGTTAGCCAAGGACAATGCCAATCTAGACTGCTGTAAAATCTTGCAGTCGCTGGGCAATCGTCCCGACTTGACTATCACGGACATGATTCGAGCTTGCGCCGACGTTGGCACAGAATCCTATAAGATGGGATTGCTAGCGGCAGCGGTGCAAGGGGGTAAGAGACCCAAAAGTAAAAATCAAGGGGCATGTCACAATTGTGGCAAGGTCGGTCACTTCGCTAGGGAGTGCCGATCCAAGGGGGGCAGACAAAATTCCGGCCGTTCCAAGGCTCCAAACACCCTGTGTCCAGAATGCAAGAAAGGCTACCATTGGGCCAGAAACTGTCCGAGTTCGGGAAACCGGAACACGGGCATGTCTCTGGCCCCGGTCCAAACAGAGGCTCCGCTCACTCAGAGCTTGCCAGAGCTAGACTAGATTCCGATCACCTTCCAGGCACTGCGAGGGCACAGGCCAGCCCCAAGGGTAGTACAGGACTAGAATTGACTTGTCAGGCAGACGTTACATGCGACCTGCCAGGCACGGTCTATCTGGTGGACTCCCAGTACATGGGTCCACTGCCCAAGGGCTTTATAGGTTTAGTTTTGCCCCGTAGTTTAGCAGGAGCACGCGGAATTCTCGTAATTCCGGGAGTCGTCGACTCCAATTTTTCAGGCGTTCTCCAAGTTCAGCTTTGGACCCACTTACCCCAGACAATTCACAAAGGAGACACATTAGCGCAACTGATCATGGTTCCTTGTCACTCGCCAGCAGATAGCCAGGGAAGGCTCAGGGACAGCTCAGAGTCCTGGTCCGAGGACCGCTCGAGCGCCAGTGAGGCAGTACAAGGATACCAGGTCTTAGCGACAGTGCAGACCAACATTGAGTGGAAACAGCGCCCAGTTATTGAGGTATTTCTGAATAAAAGATCATTTTCAGGGTTGTTAGATACCGGAGCTGATGTGAGCGTGATAAGCAGGAGCCAGTGGCCACGGGAGTGGTCCATTGAGCCGGTCTCCGATGTGTGGGGGGTAGGCGGCATCCAAGAGGCGTTTAGGAGCCGGGAGTGGGTGGAAGTCACGATCCCAAGGGCTGACGGCACAGCAGTCATTCGGCCGCACATTCTGGACGTGCACATCAACCTTTGGGGGCGAGACATTTTACAGCAGTACGGTGCTACGCTTACCTTCGGGTAATGGCATTGCCACTCAAATGGCTCACCGATACGCCGGTCTGGGTGGAACAATGGCCGGTAGTGGGGGAGAAATTAGTCGCCCTAAAGCAACTGGTTAAAGAACAGCTAGACGCAGGACATATAGAGCATTACACGATTCCCTTAGACCCCAGGGACAGGGAAAGGTTCGCCTTTACAGTGCCGGTTGTGAACCACAGTGAGCCCACGCAGCATTACGCGTGGAAATTCTTGCCACAGGGCATGCTCAATTTGCCCACCCTGTGCCAAATTTATGTTCACAGCGCACTGGCAAAGTTTCGAAACCTTCACCCCAAAGCCTTAGTTTGCCATTTCATGGATGATATCTTGATCGCCGTGCCGCAACTCGGCAGCGAAATGTTTTCAGACCTCCAGGCCAGCCTGGGGGAGAAAGGTTTACTCATTGCCCCGGAGAAAGTGCAGAGAACCGAGCCCTTCTCATACTTGGGTCATCGGCTTCTCCGCTCTTTCGCAGCACCAGTTTTGCCCCAAATCAATTTGAAGGATTCGGTCACCTTGGTGGAACTGCAGCAGGTTTTAGGGAACATTAATTGGGCCAGACCGTATTTCCGATTGGATACGGATCTTTTGAAACCGCTCTTCTCGCTGCTAACATTAGGCAAGCAGCCGGCAGACCGGATACAGATTTCTCGAGAGGCGCGTTTGGCCCTCGAGAAAGTCAACCAAATTCTCAGCCAAAGGTGGGTGGACAGGATTGCTCAAGGGCCATATGCCCCGATCCTGAACTTGTACATAGTTCGGGCAGGATCCATGTTCACCGGAGCCCTAGGAGTGGACTCCGAGAAAGGGGCGAGTATCGTGGAATGGGTGTACTTGCCGAACACCTCTTCCCGAAACATCGTTCTTCCCCAAGAATTGGTCTCCGCGGTGGTTTACCGCGGAAGGCTGAGAGCCAGGGACATTTCAGGGCACAATTTAGCAAAGATCGTAGTCCCGTTCACCAAAGAACAGATTCAGCAGTTGATGCAGCTCGGTGACTCACTTCCAATTGCTTTGGAAGGATTCACCGGATGCTTGGCATACCATTTGCCAAAGGACCCCAGACTCGTCTCACTTCAAACGCAGACAGTCAGCTTGTACGAATTGATCTCGCTGGTTCCACTTCAGGGGGCCAGAACAGTTTTTACTGATGGGGGTCGCACATATGGTGTCTTAACTTGGCAGGAGGGCCAGGCTTGGCACACGCTGTTAACTCTTCCACAGAAGTCCGCACAGCGGGCAGAATTGGCAGCGGTGAACCTCGCCTTGTGCACCTTTGCCAAAGAGCGCCTCAACATCATTACTGACAGTCAGTATGTCAGGAATTTGCTTCACAGTCTACCGGGAGCATATATCACTCCCGCGATAGACAAGAACTTACTTAGTCTGTTCCTCACTGCTCAATTCCATTTGCGAAACCGCACGGAGCCGCTCTATATTGCCCACATCCGAAGTCACCAAGACCTACCGGGTCCGGTTTCCGTGGGCAATAGTAGAGCGGATGCGGCAGCAAAGGAAATTCAGCAACGTTCAGTGTTAGGTGTTTTCACTACTCCAATTCAGAGTCATGCATTCTTTCACCAAAATGCCAAAGCGCTTGCCAGACAGTTCAATCTGCCACTTTCTCAAGCCCAAGGCATAGTTCGCTCTTGCCAGCATTGTGCAGGGGCACCGGGGGGGCCCTCATGGGGGGTCAACCCCCGGGGGACAGAGGCTAACCAGGTGTGGCAGATGGATGTCACGCATGTTCCGCAGTTTGGCAGATGGCAGTACATGCACGTTTGCATTGATACCTTTTCTCAATTCGTTTGGGCAATGGCGCAGAAAGGGGAGACTGCTTCCCACGTGGAGCAGCACCTCCTTTCCTGCATCGCGGCAATGGGCAAGCCACGGCACGTGAAAACCGATAACGCCCCATCCTACAGCTCCAGGCAGCTGGCGGCCTTCATGGCCACCTGGGACATTAAGCATACTTTTGGCATTCCTTACAATCCGCATGGGCCAGCGATTGTGGAACGGGTCAATCGGACACTCAAGTCCTATATTGACAAACAAACAGAAAGGGGGGAGCCACCAGCCCTCCCCAAGTCACAGGGTCAGGCACAGCATTGTCTGCATAAGGTATTGTTCACGTACAATCACCTTAATGTTTTTTCCGATTGCACGCCGCAGGAGAAGCACTTCCGCCGTTCGGAGGCTCTCCCGCGACCGATGGTCCGATACCGGGTGCCACCGGACCCTTCCTGGAGGGGCCCGGCACCACTCGTAACCTGGGGAAGAGGGTATGCTGCAGTTATGTCTCCTACAGGTGTCGTTTGGATTCCAGCTTGGTGTGTCAAGCCTCACTTGGAACCACATGGCGTGGACCCAGACCGACCCGAGTCCGATCCCGGAGATGGAGGACCTCACTCTGACCGAGAGAACCTGTCGGAAGAGACGGCCACAGATGACAGCACCGAAGATCACCTGGGGGATGGTCAAGGTCCTTTGCAGTGAGGCCGAGGATGCCATCCGGCGCGAGGAGAAGGAGCCAACGCCGGAGAACCTCACGGCAGCAATCTTTGCCCGAATTCATGCCAACACCATGGCAGTCACCATCATCCTGACTCTCTCCCTACTTGCGGTGGGAGGCGTTCAGGCTGCCTCATTGAAGGCCAACGATTTGATGCCAGGCGGAGACCTTTCTGCCAGGATGCATTACAACATATGGGAAAGGTTGGCGGGTCTCGTCAACCAGTCCGATTTTTGCCTGAGACAGGACATTGGTTCTGCCTCAATCTTGAGCATCTGCCTCATCCCAGTGTGCCACTCTCCAGGCGCGCACCCCAGGGATGGGGACTGGCTAGTGAAACGGATTTTCAGCCCGTACAACCCAGCAAGCTCCTCGGAATACGCCCGCTGGGAGATGCAGCTGAGAATGACTTTGCCAGCTGACGCAGCCACTCTCCACACTCCTCGAGTGGCGGTCAGCCCGAACTCTACTTGTGCTCGGATGACTGGCTGCTCCGCAGTCGGCCGAAGGCGCCGTTGCCTTGAAGTTGGCAGCGGCAACTGGACTTGTAACAACCCACAGACACTCGGTTCGATGTATGCTCATGTTACCCTACCATCTGGTTGGTTCTTTACGTGTAATCAGTACACTTGGAACTACATTCCCGCAAATGTATCAGATGCTATATGTTGTATCAGTCGTTTGACACTGTTACTCCCTACTAAGGATATGGTCACCCCAAGCACAAATGTTACAAATGTTCCAGCACCCATACGACGCACTCGCACCACCCAGTTAGACAGCTCATGTGAGAGCAGCTTTAGAGTAATGAGTTCAGCCGAATATCTCTCGTTGGCAGTCAGCATTCTTGGCGTGCCAGGCTTGGCCATTGGCAATGCTCGGAGGATTGGTTGACTGGCTTGCGGACTAGCTAAAGCCATTAACCATACCTCCTCGGCGATAGCGCTGCTCAACCAAGAGCAGGCAGAGCTTCGCCATGCCATACTTGACAATCGAGCGGCTATAGACTATTTCTTATTGCTACATCATCTGGGTTGCGAATCTTTTCATGTTATGTGTTGCTTTAATCTCACTGATAACTCCCGTAAGGTTCAGAGTCAGCTCACAGACCTCCACACCATAGTTGAGGGCATCAGGGAGGGTTCTGCATGGGGGACTTGGCTGAGTTCATTGTGGGACTGGATGTGGTCATGGATTCCGTGGGGATGGCTTCAGACAGTGCTCAAGGTGATTGTGGGGGTGATTGTACTGGGCATAGCAGTATGCTGCTTCGCGCAATGCATTCCCTCACTAATATCAAGGTGCCTCTCCCGGAGGAAACCCCGAAGCGTCATTCCCGCTCATCAGCTGGTGCCCCTCTTACGCAGAGTCGCCGGTCAGGCTCCTAAGTAAAACGAAAAGGGGAGATGTGGATTCCCCATGCCCCAATGGCATGGAACGGCCCGCGCAGAGGCCACTTCGGTGAGAACGCTCCTGGCCCGTGGGCTCTGCGGGCAGAGAAATTAAGGGGGGTGGATTAATAATAGGGTTTGATTCACCCAATTATGACCTGACTGACGGTTCCACTGAGGAGGCATTCCTCTAGCCTCTGTTACCCATTAAGGTAATCACTCATCTCCGAGTTTAGCATAATCCCTGGTGCAAATAGTGGCCATATTTACCCCGGTCTAAGCCCTAGACAATGGTGTTTCCCCTGTCAATGTTTGCCCATGCTAATTAACTTCCCCAAAAGAGATTCCCCATTGACCTGAGTAAATAGGTGATGTGATTTTTCCTGCCTTGCCTTCTGATCTATAAATGTCGATAACTTTCCTTCAATAAACCACTGATCTGATCTCGCTCCATCCTGCCTCGTATCGTTTCTTGATCAGTCTCCTCCGGGACCCAACGGCCGTCCTTGCGGCCCCGATTCCTACAGTTGGCAGGGCTAACTTTGTGGCTGGGGTTAACTTTGTGAGTGTGGCCAACTTTGTCAGTGTGGCCAAATATGTGGGTGTGGGCAAATCTGGCCATGTGACTGGATGGGTGATCTAGTCATGCCTGCCACATGGCCATGAAAACGTCTGCAAACACAGACAGCAGTGGCTCTTTGGCTGAAAAAGGGAGATGATCACTGTACCCTAGAGTCAGATATGATAGCCTTTTGAGAAGGGAGACCTTTAACCTTTACTTACTAACCACTTGTAACTAATCAGGGCCAAACTTTACAGCAAATTTGAATACCAATAAGGGATCGTCTGTTATGAGGTAAAGATAAAGGTTGCCCTTGCTTGAAAGCCAGTCATATCCAACTCTAGGGTCCAGTGCTCATCTCTTTTTACAGCCAAAGAGTCTGCATTTGCATACATTTCTGTGGTCATATGGCAGCCATGACTAGACACCAGAGTGCACGGAATGCTGTTTACCTTCCCACTGAAGTGGTACCTATTTATCTACTTGCATTATCTTCCTTTTGAACTGCTAGGTTTGCAGAAGCTGGGACTGAGATGGGAGTACTTGAGTCTCAAACTACTGACCTGCTGATCTTCCAGGCATCAAGTTCAGTGGCTTAACCACTTGAGCAACTGCAGTTATTACTGGTTGTAAAAAGCCACACTGATTTGTAAACTTATCTGTTATGCTATCCAACCATTGTGTGCCCAGTGTACTCGATCCACAAAAACTTACATTAAAATACAGCAGTTAGTCTTTAAGGTGCCACAATGTTTTTATCTTTTTGTTTACTTCCTGATATGGTTGAAACATAGACTAACATGGCTACTTTTGAAATGGTAGCCATGTTAGTCTGTGTTTCAACCATATCAGAAAGTAAACAAAACAAAAAGACAAAAATGTTGTGGCACCTTAAAGACTATACATGCATGCACGTGCGTGCACACAATACACCTACACCCACCCACACACACCCAGACCAGCCCATGTGCCACTGCTGCTACTTCTAGCAGCAGCAGCAGCAGTGCCTGAGTGGCTCAGCCCTTGACCCTCTGCCTGCCAGCCTGGCATGAACTGCAGGCACTGCTGCTGCTGCTGCTAGAAGTGGCTGGTGGACACTGAAGCCTCACTGTGCCTACCTAGACCTCTGCTGCCTCCACTGGTGTTGCTGCCGCCGAAGCCATCATCTCAGGCATCCGTGCTCCACTCTGTCTGCTTCCTCACTCAGCTCCCAGGCAGGCACAGAAAATGGATGCCTAGCCTGGTGCACATGCACTAAGCTGTGTCTTAGCACATGCACACTGAGCTCTGGTGGTGCGCATTTGCAAGCTGGAAAGTGGGCATGGCCTGAGCAAATTTTTGCTCCTTCCCCCCCCCCCCGGTGAACTGATGTGAGCCAGTCGGTGCCCACCACTGGTTTAAAGACTTTCCCCACCTTGGTTCAGGCCTCTTTGTCTGAGCAGGATGGCCAGCTGGCCTGTCCACCCACCCTGTGATTAAATTGTTTGGATCGCCTTCAGGGGCCAGAGAGGAATTTTTTAGCTTATTTTCCTGATTGTCCCATAGGGGAAGATGAGTAGATTCCCCCCCCTCCTGTTCTAGCACAAGGGATTTTCTGTGGCTTAGGGGTGTACTTGGTAGTCTAGCCACGTTATTCTGCTATGTCATGAATGTGCAAACTATGGCCAGTGGGCCCAATCAGGCCCATGCATATCATTATTCTGACCCGCAGTGAGAATCCGGGCACTTCTAGGACCGCCCCTTACCTACCTCATTCGCTCCCACCACCTGACATCGCAATATGTCACTTACAGCGGCAGTGGCGGTGGTGGAGGCAGTGGCAGCAGCAGCTTTTCTTCTTTTATCCAATGGAAGGAGAAGTGCAAAAATATTCCTTTTCTATTTTTGTGATCTTGAACTTTGATCTATTTTTTCTTCAAAATAAAACCTGATTTGTACTAGAATATATTGTACTTTTTATATAGAGTATAAGGCAGTGGGAGATTTCTAGTTCCTTTATTTCTTTATTTCTTTATTGGCAATGCTACATATTGCTACCTAATTTACATTGCTATTTCTACCTGATCTGGCTGGTTTGTAAGCATAAACAGTGAATGAAACCTATCACAGATTTCTCTAGCCTTGTTGTGTATGAAACTGTATCACTTTAAGAATGAATGTAGCTACTGCAATGTCAGAATGTAACCTAACAATGATCACAATGTATCTCAGCTGTTTAATGGAACGCGAGCTAGCTACCCATGGAGGGCAGCTGCCAGCATTCTGCTCACATGGTACAAATTCCCCAATTGCCATCAGCTGCAGGAACCTTCCCGCACAAGGAACATCTGGAGAAGAAGGGCGTGACTCAGAATGATGTCACGCAGGTAGCAGCCAATACGCTACCATGTAACCAGGTTCAAATGTATTGCTGCATTATAAAAGGAGCTGTACCTCTGCCATTACCACATGTTCAGTCTACTGGTGTGCCAATAAAGATGTGTTGAGCCAGACTTCGGCTGTTTCTATTGTTTTGGTTCCAGTACACTAAATTGGCAATGAGGATGGGATAATGGCGTATCCCAAGATCAAGCCACACCAATTCTACATCAGTGATCCTGAGCAATTGGAGCTGTATGAGTGCCAGTTCTGGCACGTGATGGATGCTGCAGGCATTGACGATGAAGGGAAGATGCAGTCGCACTTCCTAGCCCAGGTGGGGCTGGCCATGCTGCGCATCCTGATGAACCTGCTGGCTCCACGGAGGGTCGACGCAGTACCCATTGACCGCATCCTCACAACGTTGAGGGAACACTTCCAGCCGCCGGTCTCCATTTTTCCGGCCCGGGTCGCGTTCCACAGGTGAGACCAGCACCCGGGAGAATCTGTGTCCGCCTACACGGCAGCCCTCAGGCTGGTGGCCATCCACTGCCAATGGGAGGACCTGGACATAGCCCTTCAAGACCGCATGCTGTATGGCCTAAGGGATGAGGAGGTCCAGAGGAATTTGATGACCCGTGACCATCGCCTCACATTCAACGAGGTACTGCGAGAGGCCCAGGCAGCTGAGGCAGCGAGGAGCGGGGTCAAAGTCTTCAAGTCTCAAGGGGCCGCACCTGAGGTGGCCAAGTCACCTGTGCAAGCGGCCCGGCAAAATTCAGTGCAAGCAGCCTGGTGGGTCCCCCGGCCGCCTACCGACACTCCAGCAACCTCCGAGGAGTCGTCCATGACTGAGGACTCCTGCTCTAGTGAGGACGACAATGTGCAGAGAATCAAGAGGCATGGAGAAAAGAGCCGAGCCAACGAGAGGGGAAATCACCATTGCGATGGCTGCAGGGCATCTCACGACCGAAAGAGGTGCCCGTTCCGGAAAGCTGAGTGTCACAACTGCGGGCGGAAAGGCCACATCATCAGGGTCTGCAGGCGCCGGCGAGTGAAGGACAAGGGTTTGTTGAGACATCCTCAAACACCCCAATGCAAGGCAGCTGGAATTGGAAAGGTCTCGACCGATGATGACGCGGTGGCCGTGAACCACATGGGCCTGGAGCACCGGCGCTTCTTTGTAGAGGTACTGAGAAAAGGGGACCCGGTTACGATGGAAATAGCCTCAGGGTCGTCCTACTCCATCCTTTCCAAGAAGGAGTTCCTGCGCATTCCCCCAAATGTGCGGTCCAAGTTGTGGGCCATGAAATCGAACTTACGGGACGTGCAGGGTTACGGGATCCCGGTGTTGGGGGTGGGAAACTTCACGGTGAAGTTTAAAAGGTTCACGGAAAAACTGTCCCTAGTAGTTCTCAAGGAGGGGTCATGTTGCCTTTTGGGAACCCAGTAGTTTGCTCCCCTGGGAATTGAACTGTCCGGCATAAACGCAATCGAGACTGACCCAACTCGGGGCGTGTGCGATGCGCACCCTGTGGTTTTTAAGAAGGGGCTCGGGACTTACAGGGGCCCCCCGTCTCGTTTGATTTGGACCCAGAAATCCGGCCCATATGACTCAAGCCCTTCACCCTCAAGGACAAGATTGAGGTGGAATTGGACAAATTGGTGGGGCAGGGGATTTTGGTTCCAGTGGATTCTGTGGAGTGGGAAACTCCGATTGTTACAGCTTTAAAATCCAACTGGGAGGTTAGGATTTGCGCTGACTACAAATGTACAATTAATAAGGCCATTCGGCCAAATGTTTACCCAGTGCCGGTAGTTAGCCACTTACTAGCCACTTTGCACGGGGGTAAGTGTTTCGCAAAGTTAGACTTGGCGCAAGCGTACCAGCAGCTCACTGTAACCCCAGCTGCTGCCGCTGCACAAACTATTGTCATGCACAAGGGGGCATTCAAGGTAACGCGCCTACAGTTCGGCATGAATTTGGCCCCCGGACTTTTTCAGGCCCTCATAGAATGCCTTTTAAAGGGGTTTCCAGGTGTGCTCCCATATTTTGACGATGTTTTGATAACAGCGGGGAGCGAATCGGAACTAGCAAAAAGGCTGGACAAGGTCCTAAATGTATTCGAGAAGGCGGGTCTGAGGTTAAGAAGGGATAAATGTGTGTTCTTTGCGAGGGAGGTTGAGTTTCTAGGGTTCAAGATAACCCCAGAGGATGTCAAGCCATACAAGTCCAAGGTTGAAGCTGTGCAAAACACACCTCGCCCCACCGCGAAACCAGAGCTGCAGTCATTTTTAGGGCTCCTGAATTTTTACCATTCCTTCTTGCCAAGGAAGGCATCAGTTGTGGAGCCACTGCACGGGTTGCTAAAGAAAGACACGGTTTGGCGGTGGGGGGATAGGCAAGAGAAAGCATTGAAGGAGCTCAAGGGGCTCTTGTCCTCAGATGCCGTTCTGACCCATTTTGATCCAAGGAAACCTGTAACCTTGGTCTGTGATGCATCACCAGTGGGTGTGGGGGCCGAGCTGTGCCATGTGTTAGAAAATGGGTGGGAAGCCCCGGTTGCCTTCTATTCCAGGTCATTTTCAAAGGCCAAGCACAATTATGCGCAAACAGATAGAGAAGCTCTGGCCATAATCGCGGGGACAAAGAAGTTCCACGATTTCCAGTATGGCCACAAGTTCACAATTGTGACCGATCACAAACCCCTTTTGGGGATTTTCACCACAGGCAAGCCCACCCCACAAATCCTGTCCCCCAGAATGCTGCGTTGGGCGATTTTCCTCAACACCTACCAGTATGAACTGGTCCATTGCCCAGGGAAGGAGATCTCCCATGCAGATGCACTGTCCCGATCTCCCCTCCCTCAATTAGGAGACCCCAAATGCGAGGTGGAGCAGGATCACCAAGTCCTGCTGATCGAGTCTCTCGACTCACCCCCCATAGTTCCCACAGACCTCGCCAAAACCACGGCGGTCGACAAAGTCCTGTCCCAAGTCAGTTCCTGGGTTAGAAAAGGGTGGCCCACAACTTCCCCCGAGGAGGAATTCAAACCGTTCTTCAGACGCAGGGTAGAGCTTTCCCTTGAAAGGGGCTAACTCCTCTGGGGCCAATGGGTGGTCATCCCAGAGAAGTTACGAGCAAAGGTGCTCAGGCTACTGCACACCAGCCACCCGGGAATAGTGCACTCCAAAGCACTGGCCAGGAGCTACTTCTGGTGGCCCCAGATAGACGCGGATATCGAGCATTTGGTGGGCACGTGCGAGAGCTGCCAGAGCTCTCAGCCTGAGGAGTCCCTGCTGCCCCACAGGGAATGGGACATGGCCTGCGGACCATGGTCCCGGGTGCACGTCAACTTCACTGGCCCTTTCCGGGGTTCCCTTTTTCTGCTGATAGTAGACTCGTATTCCAAATGGCTAGAGGTCATTTCCATGTCCAACACCTCATCTGCCGCAACCATTAAACAATTGCGCAAGGTGTTCAGTTGTTTCGGCCTGCCGGACGTGCTTGTGAGCGATAACGCCAGTACTTTCACATCTGCAGAATTCAAGGCGTTCATTGGAAGCAATGCCATTTGGCACATTACCTCTGCCCTATTTCATCCCGCCACAAACAGTCAGGTAAAGCGCCAAGTGCGCACTATGAAGGATGCACTGCGGCGCATGGGTCCCAGTGAATTGAACCTCCAGCTGTGTCAATTCTTCATTTGTTATAGGGCAACTCCCCTGGCTTCAGGACTTTTGCCGGCTGAGCTCCTCATGCGGAGAAAGCCGTTAATGCTTTTTGATTGGTTGGATCCAACCAGGGTGGAGGATGGGGGAAGAAATATAGAGATAGGGAGCTCCAAAAGTTTTGCGGTAGGGGACCCAGTTCATTGTAGGAATTTCGCAACCTCCAGACCAACGTGGGTTCCAGGAGTGGTTATTGAACAAACGGGGCCAGTGTCATACAGGGTTGAAACCAGTACAGGTCTGCTGTGGAGAAGGCATGCTGACCAACTCAGACGGCAAGTTACCAGTGAAAGAGAGTCAACGTTAGGGTTCTCCCCCACCTGTTTAGCCCAAGGGGGAGACACGGGCTCGTCCCCAATTACAAATGCATATCCTGAATTCCCACACGGGGAGGAGGATACTTTGAAAGATTGGGATGAGGAGCCACCTGATGAGTTTAATTTTATGTTGCCATATCGGGGTGTGTGTGTTGTGGAGTGGTCCCCCACCCGTCCGAGCGAGAAGAGGGGTTTTAGTACAGCCCCTGGTATTTCCAGTCCTCCCAGTCCTTTTGTTCTAGAGTTCACCCCAACACCAAGACCCCCGACCCAGGCAGCAGGGGGAAGTACGTTCACCCCATCACCAAGACCCCCGATTCAGGCAGCAGGGGGTAGTACGAGTACGCCAGTTGCAGGCGCAAGAAATTGGGGTGAGACAACAAGGGTCTCCTCATCGGTCCCTAGATTCATGCTGGGGGGGTCGCCAGGTGACACGAGTGATAGGCAGGGATTCACATCCCAGTTACATCTCCCGTTTCCCTCTCCAAACGCAAGGTTGCCACAGAGTCCCCGCCAGACGACTAATGAGTCCCCCCTTTCCGTTGCAGGATGAGAGTCTGTGGAACTCGGAGCCCCTAGTTCCCCTGAGTTCAGTTAAGCAGTCGTTCGCCCCAAGCGCACATGCGGGATACCACAATGGTTGAGGGACTTTGTCCCATCCTAGGGGGGAGGAGTGTTGTGTATGAAACTGTATTGCTTTAAGAATGAATGTAGGTACTGCAATGTCCGAATGTAACCTAACAATGATCACAATGTATCTCAGCTGTTTAATGGAACGCGAGCTAGCTACCCATAGAGGGCACTTGTGAGCATTCAGCTCACATGGTACAAATTCCCCAATTGCCATCAGCCGCGGGAACCTTCCTGCGCAAGGAACATCTGGAGAAGAAGGGCGTGACTCAGAATGATGTCACACAGGTAGCAGCCAATACGCTACCGTGTAACCAGGTTCAAATGTATTGTTGCATTATAAAAGGAGCTGTACCTCCGCCATTAACACATGTTCAGTCTACCGGTGTGCTAATAAAGATGTGTTGAGACAGACTTCGGCTGTTTCTATTGTTTTGGTTCCAGTACACTAAAAGCCTGGAGCAGGAACACGCATACTCTGAAGAAGCAAAAAAGGGTTTATGCTGGGTTCCTGAATGGGTGCAGGTCTCTGTCAGGTGGAACGAGTCATATGGTAGTGGGAGAATGGACTTTGTTAGCCTTACAGTGGTTAACTAACCTGACAAACCTGAGGACTAATGGCCTTGGGTGGCAAAGTCCACAGGGAAGGGTGATGGCCCCCAAGTTGAATAAATCCCACTTGAATCCATCTTGATGGAGGGCAGCAACTTCCTCAATACTGGCCTGGGGCTGAGGAGGGCTTTGTGTGCCAAAAGAGCTCAGGACCAGAAAGTGACTCATGGAACTGGATCAGTGGTGTGGGTGTCACAATGTGATGCAGAAAGCAAATAGAAGGCCAACACATTGTATTGTCCCCAGGATAATCTTTATGGCTGATTGCCCTGAGGATAGCTAATATTCAGAATCAGATACAGCACATGAAAAAGAAGGGGAGCAGTCATAAGAACATAAGAACATAAGAACAGCCTTGCTGGAACAGGCCACAGCCCATCCAGTCCAGCATTCTGTCTCACACAGTGGCTCACCATTTCCTTCAGGGTATTCCCAAGGAGATGCCTTCCCCTGCTTAGGATTCCCTGGAAATGGCATTGAGAGATATCCTGCCTACCTCTCCAACCCAGAGGTTGTCCTTAGGTATCCATCATTATAGCCATTGATCCCCTTGTCCTCCATGAACTTGTCTAATCCTTTCTTAAAGCTGTCAAGACTGACAGCTGTCACCACTTCTTCTGGCAGGGAGTTCCATAGACCAGTAATCCTCTGGGTGAAAAAGTACTTTCTCTTATTTGTTTGAGAACTAGTACCCAAAAGTTTCATCGAGTGTCCCCTAGTTCTAGTGTTATGCGATAGGGAAAACAGTTTTTCCTTATCTACTTTGTTCACACCGTGCATGATTTTATAAACTTCAATCAGGTCACCTCTTAGACGTCGTCGTTCAAGAGTGAAGAGGCCCAACCGTTGCAGCCTCAGATGGTAAGGAAGGTGTTCCAATCCCCTAATCATTCTGATTGCCCTCCTCTGCACTTTCTCCAACTCCATAATATCCTTCTGGAGGTATGGCGACCAGAACTGTACACAGTATTCCAGATGGGGCCTCACCATAGATTTATAAAGTGGCAAAATGACACTTGCTGACTTATTTTCTATACCCTTCCTAATGATCCCTAGCATTGAGTTTGCTTTTTTCACTGCTGAGGCACACTGGGTTGACACCTTCATTGAGTTGTCCACCAGGACACCAAGGTCCCTTTACTGGTTTGTTGCAGGCCAGTTTATAAATGTAATTGGGGTGCATCACTCTGCACTTACTAGTGTTAAAGCTCATTTGCCACTGTTTTGCCCACTCCCCCAGTTTTTCAAAGCGCTAAAAGATGACGGCGTCAAACTACTGCATTTAATATGCCAGCAGATTTGGAAAACAAAACAATGGCCACAGGATTGGAAAAGATCAGTATACGTACCAATCCCAAAAAAGGGCAATGCCAAAGAATGTTCAAATTATCGAACAATCGCGCTCATCCCACACGCTAGTAAGGTGATGCTCAAGATAATACAGGACAGACTTCAGCAGCATGTGGAAAGAGAATTACCAGAGGTGCAGGCTGGTTTCAGAAGAGGCAGGGGGACTAGAGACCACATTGCTAATATACGTTGGATCATGGAGAAAACAAAGGAATACCAGAAACAAGTTTACTTTTGTTTTATTGACTACACTAAGGCATTTGACTGTGTGGACCACAACAAGATGTGGCAAGTAATTAAAGAGATGGGAATACCAGAGCACCTCATATGCCTCCTGAGAAATCTGTACATGAACCAAGAAGCAACAGTTAGGACAGAGCACGGAATGACAGAGTGGTTTGGAATAGGAAAAGGAGTAAGACAAGGCTGCATTTTGTCACCATGCCTATTCAACCTATACACAGAGCACATAATGCGCAGTGCAGGGATGGAGGAATCACAATATGGGATTAAAATTGCTGGGAGAAACATCAACAATCTGAGATATGCAGACGATACCACCCTAATGGCAGAAAGTGAGGAAGACCTAAAGAATCTCTTGATTGGGCTGAAGGAGGAGAGTGCAAAAGTTGGCTTGAGACTCAATATCAAGAAAACCAAGATAATGGCAACAGGCCCAATCAGTTCCTGGAAAATAGATGGGGAAGAAGTAGAAGCAGTGACAGATTTTACTTTCTTAGGATCAAAGATCACTGCAGATGGGGAGTGTAGCCATGAAATAAAAAGGCGACTGATTCTTGGGAGACAAGCAATGAGAAACCTGGGGAACATAGTGAAAAGCAGAGACATCACGTTGAAAACAAAAATCAGAATAGTCAAAGCAATGGTTTTCCCTGTAGTGATGTACGGATGCGAGAGCTGGACCATTAGGAAGGCTGAACGCAGAAGAATAGATGCCTTTGAAATGTGGTGTTGGAGGAGGATTTTGAGAGTCCTTTGGACAGCGAGGAGAACAAATAGGTCAATCTTAGAAGAAATTAACCCTGACTGCTCATTGGAAGGTCAAATAGTAAAGATGAAGCTAAAATACTTTGGACATCAAATGAGAAGGGAGGATTCACTTGAGAAGGCATTGATGCTGGGAAAGGTGGAGGACAAAAGAAGAAGGGGGAGGCCAAGGATGAGATGGCTAGATGGCATTGTAGACACAATGGGCACAGAGCTGGGAGGGCTGAGGGGGATGGTGGAGGACAGAGGCGCCTGGAGAACAATGGTCCATAGGGTCGCAAAGGGTCGGAACCGACTGTGCGACTGAACAACAACAACAACCCAGTGTCAAGAGATCCCTCTGGAGCTCCTCACAATCTCTCACAGTTTTCACTACCCTGTATAATTTAGTGTCATCAGCAAATTTGGCTACCTTGCTTTTTATTCCTACCTCTAGATCATTTATGAAGAGGTTGAAAAGCAGGGGTCCCAGTACTGAACCTTGGGGGACCCCACTCTTTACTTCCCTCCACTTGGAGAAGTGTCCATTTAGTGCTACCCTCTGTTTCCTGTCCCTTAGCCAGTTGCTGATCCAGGACAAGACCTGTCCCTTTATTCCATGACTGGCAAGTTTAATCAAGAGCCTTTGGTGTGCGACCTTGTCAAAAGCCTTCTGAAAGTCCAGATAAACAATGTCAACTGGATCCCCTTTATCCACATGCTTGTTGACACTCTCAAAAAATTCTACCAGATTAGTGAGGCACGATTTGCCCTTGCAGAAGCCATGTTGGCTCTCCTTTAGCAGTGCCTTCTCTTCTATGTGCCTATTAATTCTATCTTTTAGGATGGTTTCCAACACTTTACCTGGGACACATGTCAAACTGACAGGTCGGTAATTTCCTGGATCACCCCTGGATCCTTTTTTGAAAATTGGTGTTACATTCGCTACCTTCCAGGCGCAAAGCCTGATTTGAGGGAAAGATTATATATTTTGGCTAGGAGATCAGCAATTTCATCTTTAAGTTCCCTGAGAACTCGTGGATGGATGCCATCTGGTCCTGGTGATTTAAGAACATAAGAACATAAGAACAGCCTTGCTGGAACAGGCCACAGCCCATCCAGTCCAGCATTCTGTCTCACACAGTGGCTCACCATTTCCTTCAGGGTATTCCCAAGCAGATGCCTTCACCTGCTTAGGATTCCCTGGAAATGATATTGAGAGATATCCTGCCTATCTCTCCAACCCGGAGGTTGTCCTTAAGTATCCATAATTATAGCCATTGATACTCTTCTCCTCCATGAACTTGTCTAATCCTTTCTTAAAGCTGTCAAGACTGACAGCTGTCACCACTTCTTCTGGCAGGGAGTTCCATAGACCAGTAATCCTCTGGGTGAAAAAGTACTTTCTCTTATTTGTTTGAGAACTAGTACCCAAAAAGTTTCATGGAGTGTCCCCTAGTTCTAGTATTATGCGATAGGGAAAACAGTTTTTCCTTATCTACTTTGTCCACACCGTGCATGATTTTATAAACTTCAATCAGGTCACCTCTTAGACGTCGTCGTTCAAGAGTGAAGAGGCCCAACCGTTGCAGCCTCAGATGGTAAGGAAGGTGTTCCAGTCCCCTGATCATTCTGGTTGCCCTCCTCTGCACTTTTTCCAGCTCCATAATATCCTTCTGGAGGTATGGCGACCAGAACTGTACACAGTATTCCAGATGGGGCCTCACCATAGATTTATAAAGAGGCAAAAAGACACTTGCTGACTTATTTTCTATACCCTTCCTAATGATCCCTAGCATTGAGTTTGCTTTTTTCACTGCTGAGGCACACTGGGTTGACACCTTCATTGAGTTGTCCACCAGGACACCAAGGTCCCTTTCCTGGTTTGTCACAGAGAGTTCAGACCCCATCAGTTCATAAATGTAATTGGGGTTCTTTGCCCCAACATGCATCACTCTGCACTTACTAATGTTGAAACTCATTTGCCACTGTTTTGCCCACTCCCCCAGTGTCGAGAGATCCCTCTGGAGCTCCTCACAATCTCTCACAGTTTTCACTACCCTGTATAATTTAGTGTCGTCAGCAAACTTGGCTACCTTGCTTTTTACTCCTACCTCTAGATCATTTATGAAGAGGTTGAAAAGCAGGGGTCCCAGTACTGAACCTTGGGGAACCCCACTCTTTACTTCCCTCCACTTGGAGAAGTGTCCATTTAGTGCTACCCTCTGTTTCCTGTCCCTTAGCCAGTTGCTGATCCAGGACAAGACCTGTCCCTTTATTCCATGACTGGTAAGTTTATTCAAGAGCCTTTGGTGTGGGACCTTGTCAAAAGCCTTCTGAAAGTCCAGATAAACAATGTCAACTGGATCCCCCTTATCCACATGCTTGTTGACACTCTCAAAAAATTCCAACAGATTAGTGAGGCATGATTTGCCCTTGCAAAAGCCATGTTGGCTCTCCTTTAGCAGCGCCTTCTCTTCTATGTGCCTATTAATTCTATCTTTTAGGATGGTTTCCATCACTTTACCTGAGACACATGTCAAACTGACAGGTCGGTAATTTCCTGGATCACCCCTGGATCCTTTTTTGAAAATTGGTGTTACATTCGCTACCTTCCAGTCATCAGGCACAAAGCCTGATTTGAGGGAAATATTATATATTTTGGCTAGGAGATCAGCAATTTCATCTTTAAGTTCCCTGAGAACTCGTGGATGGATGCCATCTGGTCCTGGTGATTTGTTAGTGTTTAGTTTAACAAGACATGCAAGGACCTCCTCCCTGGTTATTTCTATCTGGCTTAATTCTTCGGTTTCCCTCCCTACGAAGATAGGCTCTGTTTTGGGCATGTGGCCTCTGTCTTCTTCAGTGAATACTGAAGCAAAGAATTCATTGAGTCTCTCTGCAATCTCTGTTTCCTCTTTAATAACCCCTTGCCTTCCATTGTCATCTAATGGTCCAATGGCCTTCCTAGTTGGGTTCTTACTTCTAATGTACTTAAAGAAGTCTTTGTTATTTCTCTGAGTATTTTTAGCTATACGCTCCTCAAAGTCTTGCTTTGCTTTCCTGATTGTTGCCTTGCATTTGTTCTGCCAGAATTTATGTTTCTGCCTGCTGTCCTCATTCGGACAAGCCTTCCATCTTCTAAATGAGCTTTTCTTGCTCTTGATCACTTCCCGAACAGCTCCTGTAAGCCACATCGGAGTCCTCTTGGACCTGGCAGTGCCCTTTTTCCTTTTGGGTATGCATTCCAATTGGGCCTCTGTTATTGTTTTTGTAAACAGCCTCCATGCCTCTTGGAGTGTTTGGACTCTCTCAATTTTCCCTTTCAGCTTCTTTTTTACTAGTTTCCTCAACTTTGGGAAATTTCCTTTTTGAAAATTTAAGGTCTCTGTGTTAGATTTTATCAGTGACTTGCGGTCTATGATCAAGTTAAACATAATTGAGTTGTGGTCACTGTTCCCTGTTGGATCAGTCACATTAACATCTTGCACCAGATCCTGAGTATTACTCAGGATCAAGTCAAGGATTCTTGTACCTCTAGTTGGGTCTTCAACCATCTGTCCCAGGGAACAATCATTTAGCATATCTAGGAACTTTATCTCTTTATCATGTGCTGAACAACAGTTCACCCAGTCTATGTGAGGGTAATTGAAGTCCCCCATTATAACCAGGCTTCCCTTCTTGGATGCCTCCTTTACAACATTCTCCAACTGCCTGTCTCCCTCGAGAGTTTGGGTCGGAGGCCGATAGTATATGCCTACTGTTAGACCATCCTTGTGGCCTGGATTTGTTAGTGTTTAGTTTAACAAGACATGCAAGGACCTCCTCCCTGGTTATTTCTATCTGGCTTAATTCTTCGGTTTTCCTCCCTATGAAGATAGGCTCTGTCTTCAGTGAATACTGAAGCATTTAAATTGGTCACATTTAGGCAGGTAGTACTAGGTTAATGTGGTAGTGGTGAATCCCCCAGGGCATTATTTGATGAGGTGAATCCTAAATTCCAGACATAATTCAAGTGAATTGTTTGGACACCTGAGAGACACCATGAACCACCTCCATGGTACGTCCAACATTTGTTCATGGGAACAGAGTTTGAAATCCCACAAAGATGCCTCCCTAATATAGCTGGCCTGGGTAGTACCTGTTAAGATATAGCATGGCACAGTGGCAAAGAATCGCCTGTTTGGTCTGGAGAAGGTACAAGGTGTATCTTGCTCTAATATCAGGAATCACACTACCAGCTCTTCCACAGATCAGGGGATCAAATTAAATTAATAAATATGGCCCAATGCCTTTTGCTACAAATCTATTTTCTGCCTTGTTATTTAATGGGTTGGAGGTAAACAAACTTCCTTTTTCCTGAACACCACACCAATATAATGTTCTTCCTATTTACAAGAAATCTGTAAAAATTCCACAATACATTTTGAATGACCTTAACTTCTTGTTATATAGAAATCCAAAGTGTAGAAATTATACCTTCATAAGCATGCTTTGTTACACAGAAAAATCATAGGCTCAAAACACATATCTCCTGCAGTTATGTTTTACTTCCAGATATAATTATAATTATATAATTATTTCAAAGGACTGTGCCATATTTCCAAAGGAAGCATATGTTAAACCCTCCCCCCATGACTAATTACAAAATCAGAGGAAGCAAATTTGCAATTTCAAAAATATGGCTAGTTTACACTGGAATTCATACATCATTTACTTGAAGGTATCTCCCCAAGTAATGATATGTGCTTTGAGTCACAGTTGGAGCAAAGAGATACAAGACTAAGTTGATCTGGACTTCAGTATCACAAGTGGTTTCTATGTAACTGCCACAGGGCTGATATATTGTGACCAACTGCCTCCATGGGCATTTCTCATCAAATTCAATTTTTAAGCAATTCTATCTATTCAGTCAATTTATATGACGGCTGAGGTTGTATGAAGGATATGCCACCAGGGCTTTGACCGGTGGCCGGCCGGAGGGAACGAGCAGCACTTGAGAGTGAGCTCTGCCCTTCAAAAGGCGAGAGCTGTGGCGGCGTCTCTCGCCGGACTTCCCTCGACCGGGCTGGCCAGGAAAGAGGAACATGCTAGCTCCACTGCCGACACTGCCAATGAGGACCATCTTAGCTGAGCTCTTTCCCCAGTCCGGCATTGGCACGGGGAAGTGGAGCACCTGGACTACGCAGTACTGTCCGGCTGCCTCACTTTGTTGTCACTATTGAGGTCTTTGAGCTGGGTCCCGTTGTGGATATCAGGCCTGGGCTCTGCTAAGGACATTGTTCAGGATGCTGTTACTGGGTCTTGCCAAGGTCTGTTAAGGTTGTGAGTCTTGGGCTTTTTCCTTGTGATTTGTAATTTTATACTTGATTCTTGTAAGTGTAACAGTAACTGTATTATATTGTTGGATTTGTGGTTGATATACTGTATTATTGTATTTTTGCTGTATTTTTGCTGTATTGCATCATTGTGTTACTGATTGTATGAATCCATATATATATATTTGTATTACCCGTGTAAACTGCTTTGAGTCACCCACTGGGTAGAGTAAAGCGGTATATAAATTAAACATGAAATGAAAATGAAAAAAATGTAATAATAATAATTTCGTGTCAGATATTATTCTGGGTTGAAAGGATTTTTGCAAAAGAAACTCCCAAATTAGGCTCCTTTCATGTCCCCAAGACCTTGGACAGAAACAGGCACTCAATTTGTCATGTTATACCTGAGTCTTGAAGTGCAGACTTGCCAGCCTTCCAGATAACAAGGTGAGCTTCTTAACCACTGAGGCACCACAGCCCCCTTGAAGGATATGTAAAGAAGTTTTAATCTATTCTCCTCTACCTGTAGCATTTCTTTGCCTGAAAATCAATACTAAGAAAGCAGCAGTAATATACCAACCTGCTCCAGGCACACCTTATGAGTAGCCAGTTCTGAAGGTGTATGAACACCACCTCATTGGAGTGGGTACATTCATGTCTCTTGGCAGCACTGTTTCATGCTGTATTATTGATGATAAGGTGGAGAGAGAAAACACCCCAAAAGAACAAAAATATATTAGCAAAATGTGTATTTAATAAGTGAAAATGCAAGTAGAAAATACTAATTAAAAATGCTAGGGAACCGGACAAACAGTAGAATAACAATCTAAACGGGTAATGACCACGGGACAACCCACAAGGGTGGGAGAAACCAAGATGAAATGTCCAAAAAGGCAGGTATGTCAGTAGGTGGAAGCCTAATAATAAGGTAAAATGTCCATGGAGCAATAACAAATATACAGGCTGGTTCAAAACATAGATCCCATGGAAGTCCGTGTATGCGAGAACAAGATGGACGGAAAGCCAAGTTCCGAAAATGCAAAAAACGCCGAAGGGCTATGTAACATCCAAGCATACAGGGAGGAACGAGGTAGCTACGAGACTGTAAAGGACGGCCAAAAGAGCTGTATCGATGCAGATGGGTAGCGTAATTGCTAAGGACGCTACTCAAAGTCCATGTCCGTAATCCATGTGAAGTCAGGTAGTCCGGTTCAAAGGGTGCAACAAGCAATAGAAATATAACAGCCAGAAGGGCTGAGCAAATGTCACCAACCAGGTACGAAGAAGAACAGTTACAGGTCAATATTCCTCCGGTAGAGAATATTTCGAAATCTTTGTCAAGATCTGTAATAAAATCGAAACCCGAAGTGACAGTAATAAGCACAATACCATAAAGCAATATAAATGTAACAATGAACAGAGAAACGCATCAAACAACATCTGATTTAAAACAGTAGCTAAATAGTCATGATTAACAAAAATATTAATAATACCTGTAACAACGCGCTAAGCAACACCTCTATGTAGTAACTGATGAAGGGCGGAAGCGTTAAGCAAACTGGAAAAAGGCGAGCTAAATATAGTTCTAAGGTGGAGACATGTGAAAAGAATACCATGGATTAGCAATTAGGTAAAAATAATGAAGGAAATTCTTAAAGATTCTATTAAAGAGGCAGTAACAGAAAAGAGGGGAGCACTAGGAAATAAATTTAAAGAGACTACTGGGAAATAAATTTAAAGAAAAGCCGAATAGTCCTGTTCCGTATTCAAACCTGTGTGGTGCAAAGTAGAAAAACGGTGAATGTAAAAAGCTTCGCGTTGTAACAAAAAACGTTCCCTGTTGATAGAATGGAATTTACGCGGTAAAAATGATTCCAATACAGCAGCCTTTAAGTCTGTTGGAGCATGCATCTTATCAACATAATGGGATACAAGAGGTGCTGTAAGAACCTTGTTACGGATACGTGAAATGTGTTCTCCGAGTCTCGTTTTGAGTGGTCTGGAAGATTTTCCTACATAAGGTAGCCCACAAGGACAAATTAAAATATATACAATGTCGCGAGAATTGCAATTCGAGAACCGCGAAAGCTGAAGTGTAAAAGTGCAGTAAGGAATGGAAATGACATCAGTTCTCCACATATAAGCACAAAATTTACAATGGCCACAGGAAAAATGCCCAGCTGGAAGGACTGAAGGGCTGGAGGCAGGGGGAAGACAATCAGTTTTTGAAAGGATACCGGCAATGGTTTTAGTTTTCCTAAACCCTATGGTAGGTTTATCTTTACATCCTGAGATGGAATCTAAGATGTACCAATGGCGATGTATATTTTCTTTATTTGTTGTGCAAGCGGAGTAAAATCAATGGACCAAAAGATGTTATTGTTATGTATATTTTTTATTTTGCGTTGAAACATGGACTGTCTAGGTCTGTTGGTTACTTTCTGGTAGGCGTGGTTAATGACATGAATGGGGTACCCTCTGATGAGTAAAGATTGACGGATGCTTATGGCAGATGATTTAACATCAGAATCAAGTGTGGAGTTTCTTTTTGCCCGAAGGAATAAGCTATATGGAATGTTGTTTTTTAATGAAAACGGATGATAAGAATGGAATTGTAGATAGGCATGCCTATCAGTAAGTTTATTAAAAAGGCGCATATTGAGGTGATGATTGGCAATGAAAATTTCCAAATCAAGAAATGAGACTGAAACAGAGCTAGAAGTATAGGTGAAAGATAAATTTGTATGTAAAGAATTGATCCAAGTTAGGAAACCGGATAGAGAAGCTGGGTTAGAAAAAATGAAAAACAAATCATCAATATAACGTTTGTAAATAAGAATGTCAGAGAAGAAGGGATTAGCAGCAGGATTAAGGATGAAAGTAAGATCGAAATTATTCATAAAGATATTGGCAACCGAAGGAGCAAAATTTGAACCCATGGCCACACCATGTGTCTGTAAATAAAAATTATCTAGGAATCGGAAAAAATTGTGCTCGAATGCTATATCTAAAAGATCCAAAAGAAAATGTGTGGGAGGGTCGGGATTAGTGCGTAAGGATAAGTGATGCTCAACCAAAATCCTGGCCTCTTGAAGAGGAATGTTGGTGTACAGGGAAGCCACATCCATGGTAACCAACAGACAATCATCAGGAACAGAAATGTTTTCCAAAAGTTGGATAAAATGAGAAGAGTCCTTCACATAGGAAGGGGTGTCAGTAACAAAGGAACATATGTAATGATCAATGAAAACAGAAATGGGTTCTAAAAGGCCTTCATTGGCAGCTATGATGGGTCTACATGGTACAAGGGTCGAACCGGATTGAAGCTTATGAATTTTTGGTAATAAATGAAAAATAGGTACTCGCGGGTGTGATTTGTAAAGAAAGCGAAAAGTGGATTCTGAAATGAAGCCCAAAGCAAGTCCTACTTGTAATACTGTTTTAATAATGTTGGACACATGTGGTGTAGGATCCTTGTGTAATCTGCTGTAGAAAAGAGGATTCGAAAGTTGTCTATGGGCTTCCTCAATATAATTGATTCTGTCCATAATGACTACCCCACCACCCTTGTCAGCTGCTTTAATAATAATGTCGGGATCATGTCCCAAATTTTCAAGAAGATGCATGTCACCTAAAGATATATTGTGCTTGACATGGTAACGTTCTTCTAGGGCAGAAATGTCTCAAAGAACAACCCTACGAAACACTTCAATAGCAGGACTATCAACAGCTGGAGAAAAGGTGGAGCGGGGAGAGAATGGATTGGAGCTGCCAGAAGTATCCTTAAAGAAGAGGCGTAATTTGAGTAACCGGATAAGTTTATAAATGTCAATACGCGTTTTGAAAGAAGAATATTTAGGAGTAGGTACGAACCCTAAACCAAGATCAAAGAGTTCCATTTCCCTCACCGTTAGGACTCTCCGAGATAGGTTGAAAACTAAGGAAGGTTTTATTTCCTTTTGTTCCTGCGGACATTGCGCTGTCCTAAAAAATCATAACTAGGGTTATGTTTGGTGGTAGATTGTTTGTTCCGATGGAGCCTGGTGTTGTAGGGAGCACGGATCCTTTCATCTGCGGAAGAATCTGCGATGTCTGAATCTGTGGTTTCGAAGTCGGTGTCTTCCAGGGGTCGTCGCCAAGTAACTTGTTTGAAAGTGGTTGGACGAGCGAACTGCCATTTGTAAATCCTGGAGTTCTTGTAATCGTTGCGGTCACGATTAAGTTTCTTGTTCTCAAAGGATAATAAACCATCTTGGAATTCCTTGATCTTGTTAGTCAGTGAGTTCATTTTGCTATCAGAAGAGGGGAGACTAGAAGAAGTAATAGAATCCTTGATCTTATCAATTTCAGTACTAATATTTTCCGCCTCTTGATTACATTGATCTATTATTAATAGAATAAGATCAAAAGAGCATCTGTCCAAAATGAGGGTCCATTTATCTAGAAACTGTTTATTATGTGAAAAGAGAGTCGGACCTTTGGGCATGCGTAAACCACGTGGGATAATGGAGGACTTATAGTATTCGGACAGAAAAGAGGAGTGTAAGTTCATTCTGATGCGTCGTTTTTCCAAAGCCTCTAAATTGTTGAAGGTATCATCACCGGAGTCCCCAGGAGAAAAAATAGAATTGGTGCTGTTGAGGATGCGATCCCGTTCAAGGGTCGAGAATACGGAACAGGACTATTCGGCTTTTCTTTAAATTTATTTCCCAGTAGTCTCTTCAAATTTATTTCATAGTGCTCCCCTCTTTTCTGTTACTGCCTCTTTAATAGAATCTTTAAGAATTTCCTTCATTATTTTTACCTAATTGCTAATCCATGGTATTCTTTTCACATGTCTCCACCTTAGAACTATATTTAGCTCGCCTTTTTCTTGTTTGCTTAACGCTTCCGCCCTTCATCAGTCACTACATAGAGGTGTTGCTTAGCGCGTTGTTACAGGTATTATTAATATTTTTGTTAATCATGACTATTTAGCTACTGTTTTAAATCAGATGTTGTTTGATGCGTTTCTCTGTTCATTGTTACATTTATATTGCTTTATGGTATTGTGCTTATTACTGTCACTTCGGGTTTCGATTTTATTACAGATCTTGACAAAGATTTCGAAATATTCTCTACCGGAGGAATATTGACCTGTAACTGTTCTTCTTCGTACCTGGTTGGTGACATTTGCTCAGCCCTTCTGGCTGTTATATTTCTATTGCTTGTTGCACCCTTTGAACCGGACTACCTGACTTCACATGGATTACGGACATGGACTTTGAGTAGCGTCCTTAGCAATTACGCTACCCATCTACGTCGATACAGCTCTTTTGGCCGTCCTTTACAGTCTCGTAGCTACCTCGTTCCTCCCTGTATGCTTGGATGTTACATAGCCCTTCGGCGGTTTTTGCATTTTCGGAACTTGGCTTTCCGTCCATCTTGTTCTCGCATACACGGACTTCCATGGGATCTATGTTTTGAACCAGCCTGTATATTTGTTATTGCTCCACGGACATTTTACCTTATTATTAGGCTTCTACCTACTGACATACCTGCCTTTTTGGACATTTCATCTTGGTTTCTCCCACCCTTGTGGGTTGTCCCGTGGTCATTACCCGTTTAGATTGTTATTCTACTGTTTGTCCGGTTCCCTAGCATTTTTTATTAGTATTTTCTACTTGCATTTTCACTTATTAAATACACATTTTGCTAATATATTTTTGTTCTTTTGGGGTGTTTTCTCTCTCCACCTTGTCTTCTTGACACCCCTGCCATCCTCTTTCCGTATTATTGATGATGACATGACCTCCCCCATCTCTAAAGCCAGCACAGCTTTCAGGAGACTTTGATCCTCTATGTGGAATTGACATGGGATCAATCTTTCTGTTAAGCTGAAAATGTATGGGGCTGTTATATATATATATATATATATATATATATATATATATATATATATATATATATATATATATATATATATATATATATATATATATATATATATATATATATATATATATATATATATATATATATATATATATATATTAAAAAAAAACAATCTTGAAACAACAGCCACTTCAGTGAGTTTATGTTTATGTTATGTTTATATTTATTGGATTTATACCCCGCTCCACTCAGCCCAAAAGGCCAACTCAGAGCGGCTTACAACACAATGATATAAGTACAATTACAACAAAAAATTAATATACATACAATTAATAAACATACAATTATAACAGTATAATAATACAAGAAAAATACAAAAATGCAATATATTCATAACAAATCAAATATAGACACAATATAACAGCATGAAAATACAATAGGAAAACAATAATAATACAATACAGTAAGTTACACAATGAATTGTACAATAGACATTTAATTACACAGTCCCTCGGCTACTAATGTCCCCAAAATGGAATCCCATGGCCCGCACATTAATGAACGGAGCCAAAGAAGAAGACAACCCGGCCCCAACACAGCCGAGGCCAGGAAATGGACCGGCAACTCTGCCGGTGCGGCTTTTGAATGTCCCACCGCAACAATGCCGGTCAGCTGTGCTCCCACCTCCCCCACCGGCGGGGTGGGGGAGGGAGCCGGGGTGGACTGCGGCTCTGACGGCACTGGCGGTGCGGCTTTTGAGTGTCCCGCCGCAACAACGCCGGTCAGCTGTGCTCCCACCTCCCCCACCGGCGGGGTGGGGGAGGGAGCCGGGGTGGACTGCGGCTCCGACGGCACTGGCGGTGCGGCTTTTGAGTGTCCCGCCGCAACAACGCCGGTCAGCTGTGCTCCCACCTCCCCCACCGGCGGGGTGGGGGAGGGAGCCGGGGTGGACTGCAGCTCCGATGGCGCTGGCGGTGCGGCTTTGTCCCCATTGCCATGATATCAAGAGCTGACTCTCAAGTTATATTTTCTCTGGTGAGCTTGTTGCAAGAGCTCAACTGTATGGTGGACCAAAGGAAAAATATTGAAGACTACATTGAAATAATGTAATAATTACCATGTCAATTGGGAAACTCTGACTCAAAACTGAAATGTTTGGTGAAAGCCTGTCAAAAAGGAACTAAAGAATTCAGCATCAAAAGAATTAAGGAGGCCAAAGGAAGAGAGAAGTGTGAAATCAAGGATGTAACATCCCAACAAGGCCAGGATCAGCTAACCTGCGCACTGATTCATTTTGATTCCAGGTTCATACTGGGCTATTTAGTAAACTGTGATTCCATCAGCATCCAACCTTAATCTCTCAACTTTTCTTTCCCCCCTAAATGATGAATCTGATGGATATAATAGAAAATGAAAGTTGGGTTATTATTTTAATAATAATGGAATTATCCATTTGGACTTTGGTGGATTGGCTCCCAAAATATGGTTTCTATGGAGAGGAGTAAGTATAAGATTGGTGTAAGTGAAGGTCTTTTTAAAAGAAAAATCACTATTTTTAAAAATGTTAGGCAGAGAATAACATCAGAGCTGTTTATTTTTATTTGTACATATGCTACATATAGGACTGAAAGAATTTCACTGTTCATACCTGACTAGATTTGGTCTATTCACATTAACACAATAACTAGCTATCACAGATGAACATTCAGAAGCAAAGTATTAGAAGAGGTTCTTACAAAGCAGTCTCAAAAAGCAAACTTGACTTGAGAGAATCTTGAATTATCCAGTAGCTCTAGCTCTAGGATTGATCCTACACTGTCTTCCCTATAGAAATACATGATGGAGATTATGGTTCATTTCACTTCTTGCAGTCTTTTCATTGAGCCTATTACTCACTGATGCAGCATTTCCACCTTTCAGTTCTGCCACTTTCTGAAAGCTTAAACTTTTTTTTGCATCATTTACCCTTGTGGACAATACACAGTGGCAATTATGCAGTAAAAATTGTGATTTTTCTAACAGTCTCAGTCACTCAACTCTAGCTTTTAGTGGAACATATCTAATCCTAGCATATGTTTCCCAGGGGAAAACTTTGAGGGCCCCATAGAGGAAGACTTATTAGTAACATTTTTGGTATGTATGAGCTGTCTTTTTCAAAGGTAGGATTTCAAAAGTTTATTTCGTTCTCCCTTATGAGGGAGAAGTTTTCTTTACAACCTGAAATTGAATTTAGTTGGGAGAAATTGATCTATTTTGTAATGCACACAATTTTATAACATCCAAATATATACAAGGCTTTATGTTGTTCAGAACAACTTGCTTTAATTTACTTTGTACAGTGGTTTTTCATCATTTTTCTTTAACCTTATTCAATAGAAGTAGACTTTCTTTTCTCAATATCTATATCTATACTAGGTTTCAAAAAGCACAGAGATTTCCAGGGGAGATCTTGTTATAAAACAAACAGTTACAGTTGAAGGTATATCACAAAAAGAGATCCAGGCCAAAGTTCACTCCCTTCATCTTCTCTGAAAATGTAGACATAGTAACACATTATTTTTCTAATTTGACTTCAGCTTAAAGTAAACACAAGTTGGGAAACTGCAACATTTTCATGACCTCAAGCGAAAATCTATCTATCACCCGGGAGCACACACCATCAGCTCCAGGGAATGGAGACAGGTGGGAGCTGCTGCCGCAGCTGCCCTCGCTCTCCGGGCCCTCCCTCCCAGAGAGCAGAAAAGGAAGCCGCCACCGCCACCACCTAGAAGAGCTCCCTGTCTCACCCAAGGAGCCCATGCCATTGGCTCTGGGAAGTGGAGACAGGTGGGAGCCACCGCCGCAGCTGCTCTCGCTCTCCGGGCCTGCCTGCCCGGAGGGCAGAAAAGGAAGCTGCCGCTGCCACCTTGAAGAACTCCCTGTCTCACACTGGTAGCTCATGCCACCTGCTCTGGCGAGTGGAGACAGGTGGGAGCCACCGTGGGTCATTTTTGTCAGTGCTCCAGGATCCCCCATTACCATCATCATGCTGCTGGCCAGGATTTGGGGAGCATGATGACAATAGGTCCATCTCTTTCCACTGTGGACTTTATTGGGGCTGGGGTGAGTTATTGTGTTTATTGCATTTTGTATTTGTTGGGCGACTATTGTACATTGTATTATATATCTTGATTTGAAACAGTTTTACTGTATTTATCTTTTTGCATTGTTGTATTTGATATTTTAAATGTGATATGTTTTATTATGTTGTTATATTGTATTGCAGGCGCACCCCCCAATAAAGGACTCAGACACCAATGAAAGTGGATAACGGCATTGGGCCACATTTATTGATTCATGCCCTAGTCCGAATTATAAATTTCTATTGGTAATAACCAATCATAATTCTTAAGGCAAGCAGGCCGAAGTAACACTGGTAAGGTACCACCCAAAATTGCCAACGGCAATTGCTACAATGTATCCATTTGTATCAATTTGTTTGTTGACAACAAACAAATTGTTGACCGTAGTCAATATCTAACTAATGACCCCACCCTCTGACGCGTATCCGTAAAATCACGGGGTGATGCATGCTGTCTAGCTATAGCCATCACCCCGTCGCCTAGTTCGTCGTTGACCGGACAACGTTTAACCAACTTATGCCTGTCTAGTGTTGTCCAGTCAATTGCGAACTTGCCGGATACCTGTGGGTCATAATGTTTACCTTACCAGTGCTACCCGCCACACGGAGGGGCTTCAAAGAAGGCTCGACGCCCCACCCCCAGACCGTCAGCTCGGTCAACAGGCCTGCTCGCCAATCACCCAACAGGAGGTCCATACCTCCTCGCGACAGATGGACCCCATCCCCTGCATACAAGTCATAACTTTGGAGGCTAATAGCGGGGTGATGACTGACCCTCCCCCAAGCCCTGTCAACAAGGAACCGCGCCACTGCCCTATTCACCATGCGTCTAGCGCGGTCAAGGGCCAGGAGGTCAACGCCCCCTCTGTAGGAATGGCGCGGGACCATGTCCGACCAAACAAGGGTTGTGGCGGGCCAGACGTAATGCAGGTAGGCGAGGTCCTCGCAAATCGCATGCTTCAGCGACAAGCCGGTGACCTGGCCCAAATCATTGCCCCCCAGGTGTATGATCAGAATGTCAGGCGGGTCAGCATTCAGGCCTGAAAAAAGGAAAGGCAGCAGCTCCCGCCATAACATCCCAGGCTTACCATGCCATGTGAGACTTGCGTATGCACCCAGTCCCAGTTGGGGTCCCCACTCTGTCACCGCAGCATAACGCGCTGCCCTGTGCACGTAGCTATGGCCCACCAGCCATACTGTCACCGGTGTAATACGACACCCCGGGTCTGTAAAGGAAAAAATTAGGGAAAATAGGTAAGGTGACCGGGTCGGTACTCACGGGGGGAGTGGGCGCACATAGAATTGAAAACATTGCGATCCCCACTGTCCCATGCTACGTATGTCAGCCCCTGAGTACCCAGAAGCCGCAGCGGTCGAGGCCGCCCCTATACGGAATGAATGAGTGCCATAGCGGGCGCCTGGGAGGCCCACACTGGCCAGCGCTTTGACCGTCACCCTCAAAAATTGAAATTTAGTAAGGGGAGACCCATCTTGGTGACAGAAAAATGGGCCATGGTGCGTGCCACGCAGTGCCAGGAATTCCTGTAAGGCACCAACCGGACAGATGTCTGCCAAAGAACACCGTAGCAGTCGCACACCACTGCCGACGCCATGCTGATCGGTCTTAGAGGAACGTATCCTCAACTGAGCCCAGTCTTTGGCTACACAGACATCCTCGAGTTCCAGTGCCCTACGACTTGCATCCGCCTTAGACAGCATCACAAGCTCGCTGATGCGGAGCGCTCCAAAAAATGCCACCGTTGTGGCTGCATGGAACAGGTCTGCCTCATATGCATCAAAACAGAGGCAAGGCCAGCCCCGAGCCAACTGGGTAAGGACCCCTGGGGAAATCGGGTGGCAGTCGTCCGGGCAACGCCCGCGCTCGCGCACCCACCCCTCCAAAACATGTCTCACATGGAAGTCAGAGGTGCTGTCCACATGACCCCCCACCTTGGCCATAAAAGCCAACGCTGAAAGCTTGGATGCTATGGTGCGAGGTGCAAGGCCCTGAGAATGCAGGTAAACCATGAACCGCAGAACATGGGTTACCGGGATTGGCCAGGTTACTGGCAATTGAAATTGAGTACAAAATGCCCTGAAAGAATTAATTGCGTGGTGATACGCCTTACGGGTGCGTGGGGCTAGTGACAGGCCAATCGCCCGGTTCACCTCTCCTTGCCAATGGTCCATATCTCCTCCGGGAGTGGCGAGGGAAATTCCTCCGCATCTGGGGCCAAGGCACGGAACCGGGAGATCTGTAGGCGGGACAAAGCGTCAGCAATATCATTATTAACCCCTGGGACGTGCCTGGCCCTGAACAGTACGTTGAGGCGCAGGCTGCGCAACACAAATTGGCGCACTAGATCCATAACCCTGGGCGATTTAGAAGTCTGTGCATTTACAATGTGGACCACGGCTGCATTGTCACACCAGAAATGCACGACCGAGTTGGACCACTCCTGGCCCCATAGCATCAAAGCACCCAGGATAGGGAAAAATTCCAGATACGTGAGATCACGCAGGCGACCCATGCCTGCCCAGGCCGGTGGCCACCCACCATAGGCCCACTTCCCATTGAAGTACATCCCATAACCCAGGGATCCCGAGGCATCAGACTGAATCTGAAATTGCGGGGAAGCCAGGAGGTCATGCCTCCAAAATGAGACCCCATTGAAGTCCCTCAGGAACTGTAACCATACAAGCATGTCTGCCCTGATACCCTGGGTAAGCCTAACCCTATGGTGAGGCCTGGATAATCCTGCCATAGCGTCGCACAAGCGCCGGGCAAAAGCCCTGCCCGGTGCAACCACTCTGCAGGCAAAATTAAGGTGACCATGCAGCACCTGCAGTTCCCTCAGTGATGCCTTGCGCTTGGCCAACAAGTCCGAGATAAGGGCCACTATCCTCGACACCTTATCCCGCGGTAACCTAGATGCCTGCGCTATCGTGTCAATCTCCACCCCCAGGAAGACTAGCTGTGTAGATGGGCCCTCGGTCTTTTCGGGCGCTAAAGGGACACCGAGTTCCTCCATTAGCGTCTGAAATGTGTTGAGGAGACGTGTACACGTGTCCCAGCCCCGTTCACCCCCGAATAAAAAGTCATCCAGGTAATGGGCTACAGACCGGGACCCTGACCTGCGGACGAAAGCCCACTCTAGGAAGGTACTGAAACGCTCGAAAGCCGAGCATGATATGGAACAGCCAAAAGGCATGGCCTTATCAAAATAATATTCGCCCCGAAATTTGAAACCCAGCAGTTCAAAGTCGCCCGGGTGCACTGGCAGGAGGCGAAAAGCCGACTTAATGTCGCACTTAGCCAGCAGCGCACCCGGGCCACATGAGCGCACCATGCGCAGCGCGTGGTCAAAAGATGTATACCTGACTGAGCAAAGGTCATCAGGGATAGCATCATTGACTGATCGGCCGGCTGGGTAGGACAAGTGATGGATTAGGCGAAACTCGCCTGGTGACTTCTTGGGAACCAAGCCCAGGGGCGATACCTTGAGGTTAGTGAACGGGGGTGCAGGGAAAGGGCCAGCGACCCTGCCCGCATTGACCTCCTTATTAATGCTGGCGGCAGCCACTTCCTCCCTCCCCCTAAGGGACAAAAGGTTGGGGGCATCCTGAGGGGACCTATCACCCATGAAAGGAATACGGAACCCCTGTCTAAAGCCCTGAAGTAGATAATCTGCATCCTCCCCCTTCGGGTACAATGCGAGCCAACGCTCCAGCATGTCCACATTAATTGGGGAGGGAGCCTTTCGGTGAACCAGCTCCATCAGCGGCAGTCTTGCCAGCCCACTGTCCGCCCCTCCCTCTGCCCAGCGTCCCTCCAGGCCTGGGACAGGCAGAGGCTGCATGGGGGCCCGCACAGGTGGGACACTCATGTCTGTACTTGCAATTCTTCTTACTGCATGAACCATTAGACGAGAAAGCCCAGCACAGCAGTCGGGCTGGAACCCCCTGCCCCGCCACTTGGCGGGAAACCTGTGCTGGAGCCACTCGCTGTACCGCATGTCCACAATGGTATCTTTCCCCTGGTGCGGGGCGCGTGGGCGTCATGTACAGCAGCCAAAGTCTCTGACATGGCTCATCCCACCTCATCTCAGGGTGCAGGGGAATTCTCATACGGAATTCCTCGTCATAAGCCAACCACGACGGGCCCGGAAATTCAACCATCGCCCGGTAGATATTGTCCAAATACTGGACCATCGGAATTGCCAGATCCGGCCGGGCCCTCAGGTACACCGCCATGTAGATGAGGTAAGCCGGCAGCCAGTTGGCCCACGTCCGTGGTGGCTTGCGACGACGTGCCTGTTCCTTATCCTTCTCATCCTGCCCCTCCCTCTCTTCCTTGGTGGGCTCCCTGTTTAGGAGTGAGAAGATATCAACATACTCCCCTCGCCATATTTTCTCTCTGGTGGCCTGTGCCAAATGGTCACCCAGTGGCAAGGAATAGCCCGCTGTTGGCAAGGCCGAGACAGGCACAGCAGAAACTGCGGGCATCTGGAAAGGGGCTTGAACTAACCCAGCCACCCCCAAAACATTCCCCACAGGGTAGGAAATGCTACCCACCCCGGGGCCCTGGGTGGTGGTTGACGTCGCCTGTTGGTGCGTCGGCGGCTGTACCGCCGGACCACCCATGCGAGGCCAAGGCCATTGGAAAGCCCCCCCAATGTAGCCACATGTGTAGGTGCACTAGCTTGTACCGCATACTCACATGCTGCACCCCCGTGGGCCGCCCCCACCGGGGGTTCCGGCCCACTGGGGGCGTTGGAGCTCACGACCGCCATAGAGCTCGCCGCCGGAGCTTGACCCGCGCCGGCCTGTTGGTCGGGGAGCTGCGAGGCAGTGGCCGAAGTCGCGCCACGTGCCTCAAGCTGCTCGACCCGTCCCGTCGCCTGCCGCTTCCCAGCAGACGACGCGTCCAAGCGCACCCCAAAAGGAGTGCCAGCGTGGCTGGCCCGAGCAAGGGAAGCCTCAAGTGCCGCCACGTGGGCCAGCAAGGCCTCGACACTGGCCTGGGGCCACGGGCCAGCCGGCCCACCCGTTACGGGCGTGGGTACAGGCCCTTGCACCCCGGGGCCCGAATAAGGCCATGACCCCACACCCAGGCCCGGCAGGGCCGGCGTGGGCATCTGCCAAGGGAGGCGACCGCACCACCCCCAAGGCTGGAAGGCCCCGGAGTGAGCTGGGCCCCGATGGAGGAAGGCCCAGAATGAGCACCAGGAGCGGCGTCCGCCACTTGCGGGCCGCGGGCCGCAGCCCATATTGGACCCCTGCTCGGGTCCTCGGCCTCCGGCCAGGGGGTAATAGACCCCATCCCACCGGTCCCGGTGGGAGCCGGCAAAGGCGGCTGGTGGGAAGGCGCAGCCGCGGTCCTCCGACCCGGATTGCGCCGCCGCACCGCCCGAGCCGCGCTCGCGGCCGCCTTCTTCTTCGAAGGCATCTCAGTCGGACCTAAGGGAAGCCGAAAAGAGGAAAATAAACAGCCAAAAGGCTTCCCGCTCGAGGTAAAAAGCGACGGAGTAAGAGGAAAAACTTCTCCGCTCCGTCGCTTCGCAAAATGGCAGCTCGGCTGCCTCGTGGCCACCCCTTTTATAAGGGAGCTGGCCACGCCCCTAACTACCCGGATGCCTTCGTCCTGTGGGGGGGCTCCCGCAAAGAGCGCGGCGGCCATTTTGGCGCCGCGCTTGCATTGTATTGATATTGGTATGTTGTTGCCGCCTTGAGTCAGCCTTGGCCGAGAAAGGCGTTGTAGAAATTAAAATTCTATCTATCTATCTATCTATCTATCTATCTATCTATCTATCTATCTATCTATCTATCTATCTATCTATCTATCTATCTATCTATCTATCTATCTATCTATCTATCTATCTATCTATCTATCAATCAATCAATCAATCAATCAATCAATCAATCAATCAATCATGTTTAACACAGATGCAGTTCAGTTGTCTGGACTACTAAATATGACTTCTCCTTGGATAGGGTTGTGTTGAAAATATTGCAAAGTTTGTGTTTCATTTCAGATTTTCCACATTACTAGATGCTAACTGGGAGGTGGAAGGTCAGCAGTTCGATTCCCGAGTACTGCAGGATGGAATGAGATCCCATCTTTGTCCCAGCTCCTTCCAACCTAGCAGTTCAAAAGCAAGAAATTGCAAGTAGATAAATAGGGACCACCTGGGTGAGAAGGTAACAGTGCTCCGTGCACTCCGGTGTCTAGTCATGCCTGCCACATGACCACGGAAATGTCTGCAGAAGCAGACAGCGCTGGCTCTTCATCTTTGAAACCGAGATGACCATTGAACCATAGAGTCAGATACGACTGGCTTTTGAGCAAGGGAAACCATTACCTTTACCTAGTGACACTCTACAGAGGGAATTGGTGGCTATTGAAATTATACTCTAGTATTTACATGAAGTAGAAATCAAGGTACAACAAAAATACATCAATGTGTCCATTTTCTGACTGAAGATGGCAGGGGAGAGTTTCATCGAAGAGCAGACAGAGACAGAAGCACTCAACCTCGGTCATGTATTCCAGCAGACATTGAAAATGCTTGTGTGTTTTCTCTTCAAGTAATGCATGCCAACACTTATACAGCTGCATTGCAGCATTGATTGGAGCAGACTTGGAGCAGTTGCTAAGCAAAGCATGCAGTAAACTTTGAAAATGTTTTGAAAGATTGAGTTCCATTTGCCATTTAGCTTTTTTCTGAGCCTCCTATGCAATACTGCAGCTTTTAATATATGACCTTTTCCCAGTACTGAAGATTCTCTTAGCTAATCAGTTGGTTATGGTAATTAGAATGGAATAGAGGAATCTTCTCCACTTCAGACAACAAAATATCTACTCTAATCTAATGTCTGTACAAACCAGAAAAGTTTGTTGTTGTCATATGCCATCAACTGACTTATAGCAAACCTAATAGGCTCGGGTCACACATAATATGTGTGAAGGCTGTATAGTAAAGAAAGCTGACAGGAAAAAGATTATTCGTTTGAAATAAGGAGTTTGAGGAAGGCTTATTTAATATCCCTGACTGAAAGACAAGCAAGTGGACCCCAGAGCGATTCAAGCCTGACCTGTCTCTGGAGGCAAAAGGATGAAGCTGAGGTTCTTCTACTTTGGGCACATCATGAGAAGACATGATTCATTGGAAAGGTCATTAATGTTGGGAAAGGTAGAGGTCAGCAAGAAAAGAGGGTACTCAAATGTGAGATTACAGTAATTGAGTTTCTAAAGAAAACCACAGGCTTGGATTTACAATAGCTGAGGAGGGCTCTTGAGGACAGGGACTTTTGAAGATAGCAGATTTGTTGGGTTGCCATATGTAGAAGAAGACTTGATGGCATGTAAAACAACAGCAATATGTTTTTCAAGGTAAATAAGGTTTTTAAGGAGTGGTTTTACTAGTTCCAAGGACTGCAGTGGCTCAAGTGGCTATAATGCTGACAGGGAGGTGGAAGGACAGCAGTTTGATTCCCGAGTACTGCAGGATGGAATGAGCTCCCGTCATTGTCCCAGCTCCTGCCAACCTAGCAGTTTGAAAGCAAGAAATTGCAAGTAGACAAATAGGGACCACTTCGGTGGGAAGGTCAACAGCATTCCATGCGCTCCAGTGTCTAGTCATGCCTGCCTCATGACCACGGAAATGTCTGCAGAAGCAGACAACGCTGGCTCTTCAGCTTTGAAACTGAGATGAGCACTGAACCCTAGAATCGGATATGACTGGTTTTCAAGCAAGGGACACCTTTTACCAGTTCCACACCTTCAGTGAGTTTCCAAGGCGGAGTCAAATAACTAACATAAGAACAGCCTTGCTGGAACAGGCCACAGCCCATCCAGTCCAGCATTCTGTCTCACACAGTGGCTCACCATTTCCTTCAGGGTATTCCCAAGCAGATGCCTTCACCTGCTTAGGATTCCCTGGAAATGTCATTGAGAGATATCCTGCCTATCTCTCCAACCCAGAGGTTGTCCTTAAGTATCCATAATTATAGCCATTGATACTCTTGTCCTCCATGAACTTGTCTAATCCTTTCTTAAAGCTGTCAAGACTGACAGCTGTCACCACTTCTTCTGACAGGGAGTTCCACAGACCAGTAATCCTTTGGGTGAAAAAGTACTTTCTCTTATTTGTTTGAGAACTAGTACCCAAAAGTTTCATGGAGTGTCCCCTAGTTCTAGTATTATGCGATAGGAAAAACAGTTTTTCCTTATCTACTTTGTCCACACCGTGCATGATTTTATAAACTTCAATCAGGTCACCTCTTAGACGTCGTCGTTCAAGAGTGAAGAGGCCCAACCGTTGCAGCCTCAGATGGTAAGGAAGGTGTTCCAGTCCCCTAATCATTCTGGTTGCCCTCCACTGCACTTTTTCCAGCTCCATAATATCCTTCTGGAGGTATGGCAACCAGAACTGTACACAGTATTCCAGACGGGGCCTCACCATAGATTTATAAAGAGGCAAAATGACACTTGCTGACTTATTTTCTATACCCTTCCTAATGATCCCTAGCATTGAGTTTGCTTTTTTCACTGCTGAGGCACACTGGGTTGACACCTTCATTGAGTTGTCCACCAGGACACCAAGGTCCCTTTCCTGGTTTGTCGCAGAGAGTTCAGACCCTATCAGTTTATAAATGTAATTGGGGTTCCTTCCCCAACATGCATCACTCTGCACTTACTAATGTTGAAACTCATTTGCCACTGTTTTGCCCTCTCCCCCAGTGTCAAGAGATCCCTCTGGAGCTCCTCACAATCTCTCACAGTTTTCACTACCCTGTATAATTTAGTGTCATCAGCAAATTTGGCTACCTTGCTTTTTACTCCTACCTCTAGATCATTTATGAAGAGGTTGAAAAGCAGGGGTCCCATTACTGAACCTTGGGGGACCCCACTCTTTACTTTCCTCCACTTGGAGAAGTGTCCATTTAGTGCTACCCTCTGTTTCCTGTCCCTTAGCCAGTTGCTGATCCAGGACAAGATCTGTCCCTTTATTCCATGACTGGTATGTTTATTCAAGAACCTTTGGTGTGGGACCTTGTCAAAAGCCTTCTGAAAGTCCAGATAAACAGTGTCAACTGGATCCCCCTTATCCACATGCTTGTTGACTCTCTCAAAAAATTCCAACAGATTAGTGAGGCATGATTTGCCCTTGTAAAAGCCATGTTAGCTCTCCTTTAGCAGCGCCTTCTCTTCTATGTGCCTATTAATTCTATCTTTTAGGATGGTTTCCGTCACTTTACCTGGGACACATGTCAAACTGACAGGTCGGTAATTTCCTGGATCACCCCTGGATCCTTTTTTGAAAATTGGTGTTACATTCGCTACCTTCCAGTCATCAGGCACAAAGCTTGATTTGAGTGAAATATTATATATTTTGGCTAGGAGATCAGCAATTTCATCTTTAAGTTCCCTGAGAACTCGTGGATGGATGCCATCTGGTCCTGGTGATTTGTTAGTGTTTAGTTTAACAAGACATGCAAGGACCTCCTCCCTGGTTATTTCTATCTGGCTTAATTCTTCGGTTTCCCTCCCTACGAAGATCGGCTCTGTTTTGGGCATGTGGCCTCTGTCTTCTTCAGTGAATACTGAAGCAAAGAATTCATTGAGTCTCTCTGCAATCTCTGTTTCCTCTTTAATAACCCCTTGCCTTCCATTGTCATCTAATGGTCCAATGGCCTTCCTAGTTGGGTTCTTACTTCTAATGTACTTAAAGAAGTCTTTGTTATTTCTCTGAGTATTTTTAGCTATACGCTCCTCAAAGTCTTGCTTTGCTTTCCTGATTGTTGCCTTGCATTTGTTCTGCCAGAATTTATGTTTCTGCCTGCTGTCCTCATTCGGACAAGCTTTCCATCTTCTAAATGAGCTTTTCTTGCTCTTGAACACTTCCCGAACAGCTCCTGTAAGCCACATTGGAGTCCTCTTGGACCTGGCAGTGCCCTTTTTCCTTTTGGGTATGCATTCCAATTGGGCCTCTGTTATTGTGTTTGTAAACAGCCTCCATGCCTCTTGGAGTGTTTGGACTCTCTCAATTTTCCCTTTCAGCTTCTTTTTTACTAGTTTCCTCATCTTTGGCAAATTTCCTTTTTTGAAAATTTAAGGTCTCTGTGTTAGATTTTATCAGTGACTTGCGGTCTATGATCAAGTTAAACATAATTGAGTTGTGGTCACTGTTCCCTATTGGATCAGTCACATTAACATCTTGCACCAGATCCTAAGTATTACTCAGGATCAAGTCAAGGATTCTTGTACCTCTAGTTGGGTCTTCAACCATCTGTCCCAGGGAACAATCATTTAGCATATCTAGGAACTTTATCTCTTTATCATGTGCTGAACAACAGTTCACCCAGTCTATGTGAGGGTAATTGAAGTCCCCCATTATAACCAGGCTTCCCTTCTTGGATGCCTCCTTTACAACATTCTCGAACTGCCAGTCTCCCTCAGGAGTTTGGGTCAGAGGCCGATAGTATATGCCTACTGTTAGACCATCCTTGTGGCCTGGTACTCTTACCCACAGAGCTTCTAATGGTCACTCCAAATCACCTAGATATTCCAATTCATACGATTTTATCACTTCTTTGACATACAAGGCCACACCACCTCCCATTTGCCCCTTCCTATCCTTCCTGTACAGTTGACTGAACCCAGGTCTCCTGAGTCCTGGTCTATTGCTATACCACACTGGATACAAAACCAGAGAAATGGTGAACAAAAATAGTTTCCTAAAATCTTATATAAAAAGGGCTGCAGTGACTTAGAGGTTAAGACATTGAACTTGATGACCGGAAGGTCATAAGTCAGCAGTCTGAGATCTGAGAGTTGAACAATGAGAGAGTTCATGTCTCTGTCCCAATTCCTGCCAACCTAGCACTTCAAAAGCAAGAAGTTACAAATAGATAAGTGGGTAGCACTTTGGTGGGAAGGTAAACAGCATTCTGCGTTTAGTTATGCCTGTCACATGTACATGGAAATTTCTGAAGACACAAACAGCACTCACTTTTTGGCTATAAATGGAATGAGCACCAAACCCTGGAGTCGGATATGACTAGCTTTCAAGCAAGGGTGACCTGATGAAGTAGACTTGGTCCATGAAAGCTCACATTTACAATACTAGAGTTAGTATTTAAGGTGCCACAACTTTTTTTTTCCTTATTTCTGTTCTGTTTAGTTTAACCTCAGATCTGTATTTTAATGTTAGCTTTCGTCTGATGAAATGGACTTCATCTATGAAAGCTAACATTAAAATACAGCAGTCACTCTTTTAAGTGCCACAACATTTTTTTGTCTTTTATTTTTGTTTTGTTTACTCTCTCATATGCTTGAAACTCAGCTTAGCATGGCTAACATTTAAAAAAAAATACCTAAATAGCTAACACTTCATGGGAAAGGTAAACAACGCTCTATGCACTCTGATGTCTAGTCATGCCTGACAACGTGACCATGGAAATATCTGCAGATGCAGACAGCACTGGCACTTTGGCTGTAAATGGAATTGAGCACCACCCCCTAGAGTAAGATATGGCTGGCTTTCAAGCAAAAGAGATCTTTACCTTTACCTTTACCTTTACCTTTACCTAAGGTAGTTAGAACTCACTTCTTCTTCTGCTGCTGCTGTATCCAAATTCAAACATTGGCTATATTCATGGCGATCAGCCATGAAGACTGTGCTGAGAATATAGTGCTTTGGTGTTATGTTATATTTATGCTGATTGTTATTTTAAACTGTGTGTTTATATGAACTTGTATATGTTACTTTGATTTTGTTGGTGTGGGGAAACTTTGGTAGGGCTACTGTGTTAATTATAATAAACTTTTATTAAGTTTTTCAACATATAAAATACAAAACATATTGCTAATAAAATACAATACATTATACTAAAAGATAATAAACAATAAAGTAAAATAACTAGCATACAAAATACACTAACATTAGAAAAAATAATAAAAAGAAAAAACAGCCCCCACCCTATTGCATTTTATATCTATCCTTATAGATCATGAACCTTAACATCTAATTTACTACAAAAACTCATTACCCCAATAGTTTATACCATAATATCTTGGGTAGAGAACAATTTACAAAAAAGAAAAATACACATAATACGCCACCCAGTGTTTATTTACATTGCCCTGAAGAACTCGGAGTGAATCAATATTTCACTTCCCAAATCCACTTTGGTCAGGTACAGGTCTATTTCTTTCATCCCCCATGAGAGAATGATCCACAAAGGGCTTCCAAATATTCCAAAATCTATTCTCTTTTAAATTATCCCTTTTTTTCTTTATCTCCCAAGTCAGTTTGTCATTCAACGCTAGATTCCACATTTCTTTATACCATTCTTCCATCCATAAAGTTACCTCATTTTTCCAATTCCTAGCAATACATTGTCTACCCGTTGTTATCATTATTTCTAACAACTCTTTCTCATCCTTACTTAGGTTAATACCTTCCACATTTGTTAACATAGTGATACCCGATCCCAGTTTGACCACTTTACCAAATATTACTCCTATCTCCTTTTCAATACTTTTCCAAAAAACATTCACCCCAGTACAACTCCATCACATGTGTTCATATGTTCCAATTGTGTCTTTACATCTCCAGCACATTTTATCCCTTTTATTATCCATTTGATGCAGTCTCACTGGGGTCAGGTACCACCTCCATAACATTTTGTAATTATGTTCCTTTATTCTTACCGACATAGTTCTCATAATCCTCTTTTTCCATTTATTTCTCCATATATCATTTTCTATTTTTATATTCATTTCTTGTTCCCATTTTAATTTTAAGTCCTCTTGTGGATCACCCTCTTTATTCAATAGCTTATACAAATTACTGACTAATCCTTTGGTATTTCTATCTCCTCTTCTAATTTTAAAAATCAATTCCTCAAATTCTGTCTTATCTCTTTCCAAATCATATCCTCTCATATATTTACTATTCCATTTACTAATCCTCAATCTCTGAAACCAATTTAATTTTAATTGTTCAAATAAATTTGACCTACTAATCTCATCCCTACACAACCATAGCCAGTCTCTCAACAGGAAAACTTCATTCTTGTCTAGTACTTCTTTTACCTCTTTTTCCATTTTAATTGGAAAATCCGCTATATCAGAAAGTTCCAGTATCGGAGAAATATTCGGAGCCAAATCCTTCTTTACCTTCTTCCATACACTCATTAATCCTTTCATCATGGCATTTTTAGTTACCAGTTTTCCCGAATTACATCCTAAAAAGACCATTTTTCCTATATGCCTATAGTCACTCATCTCAATTTCCTCCCAAATTGCCTTTTCTCTTGCCAAGATCTTCACAACATTCTTAATTTGAAATGCTCGATAGTATGCTATCAGATGTGGCATACCCAATCCACCTTCTTTCTGCGATAAGTACCATAACTTTTTTGATAACCTAGCTTTCTTTCCACCATTACAAAAATTATTAATCATTTTTTGAAACTCTTTAATCTCCTTATCCTTCATTTGAATTGCTAATGCACCAAATAAAAAATTTATTCTAGGTAATATCATTTTAGTAAGCACAATTCTCCCAAACCATGACACTTTCAACTTTTGAAACCTTTGTATCCTATTTTTAAAATCTTTCTTCAGACTGTCATAGTTCAGTCCTTTGAGTTCTTCCCATCTATTTGAAATAATTATTCCCAAATATTTCAATTTGTTCTTAATCTGAATATTAACTAATCTCTTTATCTTCTTCTGATCCTCCTCACCCATATTACAAAGCATCATTTCCGATTTATCCCAATTTACTTTCAGTCCAGTAATATCTTCAAAATCCTTTAATTGTAACCTAATTCTATCCATTACCTTATCTGGATGTTTTACAATTATCAATGTGCCATCAGCATACATACTTACCTTATTTCCCATAATCCCCTCAATTTTCTTATCATCTCTTATAGCTTTCGCTAGTATTTCCATTGCCATAATGAACAAAATTGGGGACAATGGGCAGCCCTGTCTTGTACCTGCCTCTAATTTTATCTCATCAATAATCTCGTCATTCACTATGACAGTGGCTAGTCCTTGCTGGTATAATTGATCAATTATCCTTCTGAATTTATTCCCAAATCCATACCATTTAATTATTTCCTAAATTGAAATCCATTGCAAAGAATCAAATGCCTTAAATATGTCCAGAGATATTAATCCAACTTTTTCTTTTGTTTGACTCACAAAATCTACTAAATCTAACACCCTTCTGATCAAATCTGCCATATGACGTCCTTTCAAAAAACCCACCTGATCAGCATTTATATAATTACCCATAAAATTATTTAAACGGTTGGCCAATATTGCTATGAAGATCTTGGCATCCTGATTTATCAGAGAGATTGGTCTATAGGATTCTACTTTTTCTAAATATTTCCAGGTTTTGGCAACAGTACGATCATGGTCCTATATCATGAAGTCGGAATTTGCCCACCATCTAATATATAGTTATACAATTTTACCAACTTTGGTACCACTATATCTTTGAATTCCTTATAAAAATCAGCCGGCAGTCCATCTTCCCCTGAAGCTTTTCCCAATTTTAAACCTGCAATTACCTCTTTTACTTCCTTTTCTGAAACTTGCTCTTCCATTCTTTCCTTATGTTCCTGTTTTATTCCAAATGCTATTTGACATTCTAATTGCTTTTTGAGCTTCTCCACATCTATCTCTTTTCTTGAATATAGACCTTGATAAAATTCCTGCACAATTTTACATTTATCCTTAATCTTATTATATCTTAATCCATGCTTATCGATCAGGACTCCAATCTCCCTTTTTCCCCCTCTTATCCTTTGCTGCTTTTGCAAATAATCTCAAATTTTTATTACTATATTGAAAATACTCTCTTTTTAAATACATCAAATAGCTTTTTACCTTTTCTATATCTTTGCCTACTGATTCAGCCTTCAATCTTTGTAAGCTCATAAAGACCTTCTTATCTTTTGTTCTTGAATGTTCCTCCTGTAACTGCTTTATCTCATTTTCAATTTTATCCTGCACTATCTTATACTTTTTATACCTATTACTTGCTTGCTTGATACATTCCCCTCTAAAAACCGACTTCATGGCATCCCAAACCACATTGAAATTTACCTCACCATTATCGTTCCATTGCCAACTTTCCTTCCAACTCTCCATAATTTGCTCTTTACACTTTTGATCTTTAAATAAATTAGGATCATACCTCCATCTCTTTCTCCTTCTATTTTCTCCTTGCAAATTCATTTCTAACATTACCTTAGCATGATCTGACTCCTTAAAAATTCCAATTTCAATATCTTCCAAATTGTTAACCATATTTTCGGAAACAAATATATAGTCTATTCTGGAGTATGAATTTTGAACATGTGAAAAATAAGAATATGCCCTTTCTGTCCCCTTACGTTCTGTTCTCTCCAGGAGTCTTTCAAACCCAAAACAGCCATCAAATTATCCAAAACCCCTCCTCTAATACTTTTCCCACATCTCAATATATTGGTACAATCCAAGTTTGATCTCACTAAAGTCGCCAGCCACTATCATCCTTGCTGATTTATCTAAAACCAAGATTTTACTTATTTTTTCTAAAAATTCAGCTTGGTGCTCAGTCGGGGCATATATATTCACCAGAATTAATTCCTCATCATCTATTTTCCCTTTTATTATCAAATATCTAACCTCTGAATCTGATATACAATTAGTTATTTCAAACCCCAATCTAGTCGAAATTAAGTTGCAACTCCCCTTGCTTTTGATATACCATAAGACATTTTATAATGTTGCATCCAACCAAGAAAAATTTTATTAGTATCCTGAGATTTTTGATGAGTTTCCTGAAGAAAGACTATATCCGGTCTATCCTTCCTCAATGCTGATTGTATCCTTCTCCTCTTAACCACAGATCCTGTACCTTTCACATTCCACGTCACAACTTTAATATTCCTCATATTTTAAATTAAATTGATAACCGCTTCTTCCACATCCGAGTTCTCCACTGGGCATGCTACCTTCTACCTCACAATACTCAAAATAAAACTTTAAACTAAAAACACACATAACTAACCTCCCCATTTTCTTCCTCTTCTTCCAAAAGGGAAGAAGAAGAAGGAAAAAAGAAAAGAAAAAGAAAAGAAAACCTTCCTCTTCCCCAGGGGGAGGGGGAAATGCGTAAGATGTACGCAACAGTTAACGCTCGAGCGCACCTTCATATAAAAACATCAGCGTTCACTTCCCCTTCTTTCCTTCATCTGACTCTTCCTCCAACACAATTAGTGATAGGTCAACTTCCGCTTCACCATTTCATCGCCGCTATCCAGCCAAAGGCGCAGCGGTTTTGCCACTTGCTTCTCCAGCCAGACCCGCTTCCGAACTCCGACCTACCACTCTTTGCAACACTTCTTCTATCCTCTTTTTTAAAAAAACTCATTTACCGGTGTTGTAGCTGCTGTTTACCACATTATGGTGCACGAGCTCTTAACCTACGATGTTAAGTCCTCGCCATCTTAGGCCACGCCCCCGCTACTGTGTTATATTGTATTTATATTAATAGTGATGTTAAGATTTTTGATTGCGATGTGATATTTTGTACTATGTGATTTGCACCACTTATTTTATTTATTTTTGCCTTGATTATTGTATTTATGATATACTAGCAGAGGTTGCCCGGCGTTGCCGGGCTGTTTTAAAAGGTGTTGGAAAGTTTTTGTTGTTGTTAATGTTTGTAAAGAAGAGGTTAGTCTATAATTGAAATTTTAAAAAAATTTATTTATACAAAAAAAAATTGGTGGCCTGTTATAAACTGTGATGAGTTTTGTTTGGGGTTTTGGTTTTGTGGATAAAAAAAAGAATAAAGGATGTTATACTTTTCCCAAAAAAATTATTTAACCCAATATTTTTTAGTATGTATTTTTTTAAATTCTTGTACCGTAGGTAATAATTTAAAAAATGTGAAAGTCCATGTTTTTCACAATAAATGTTTTTAAACTGTGTATTGATGTTTTTATTTTTTATTTGAGTAAAAATTCAGCACAGGATTTTTGAATCGTTTTTATTTTATTTTATTGACATCTGTTTTTGATTTGTGTAAAATTGTGATTTTGTGTTATTTGTTTTTACTTGTTTTTACTCTTGGGGCCTTTTGTGTGGGGCTGTTGTGTCTTTTTGATTTTTTTTTACTATTGTGGGCAGCAAGTGGTGCTAGTAGGGGTTATCTTGTATTTTGACTGTTTTTTCTCTCGTGGCCACTGGGTGGAGCTTCTTCCAGTACATAAGAACATAACATAAGAACATAAGAACAGCCTTGCTGGAACAGGCCACAGCCCATCCAGTCCAGCATTCTGTCTCACACAGTGGCTCACCATTTCCTTCAGGGTATTCCCAAGGAGATAAGAAGTCTCTTTCTTTATTCATTTCTTTTCCAGTCGTTGTGGTGCGAGGTCGTGTGGTGGTGAGTTGGCTGTTTTTCTTTATTTGGGGTGGTGGTGGTGGTGGTTGGATTTTGTGGTGTTTGGCTGGGTGCTGGGTGTGTTTGTTGTTGTTTACTTTGTATTGTTTTTTGGTGTTATTTTTGTTTGTTTTTGTGTATTTTTGAATATTTTTGATTGTTTGTTTTTGTGTTTTTTGGTGTCCTATGGGGGGATCCCCTATCTGCCGTCTCCCCTGGCTCTGGAAGGCTTGGGGGGACAGACCCCTTATGTCTCCCCAAACCTTCCAGACTCATGGGACCCAGGAGAGGGGATCGAATCCAGGCCACCCTCTGATATTAAAAGGGAAATCTCAATTGTGGTTTCCCCTTTAATATCAGTGGGGGGTGTGATCCCCCTCTCCGCTGGCTTCCTTGGGTTTGGGAGGGTTGGGTAGACAAAAGGGGTCTGTCTCCCCAACCCTTCCGGACCCAGCAGAGCCATTGGAGAGGGGGTTTCCCCCTCCCCCAAACACCATTTTTAAAGAGAAGTAACCGCTTGGTTTCTTCTCTTTAATATGGGGCGTGTGTGTGGGGGGGGGAGGGGAATCCCCTCTCTGCCAGGTCCCCTGGGGTCAGGAGGGTTGGGGAGACAGACCCCTTTTGTCCCCCCAAACCTTCCAGACTCATGGGACCCAGGAGAGGGGATCGAATCCAGGCCACCCTCTGATATTAAAAGGAAAATCTCAATTGTGGTTTCCCCTTTAATATCGGGGGGGTGTGATCCCCCTCTCCGCTGGCTTCCTTGGGTTTGGGAGGGTTGGGTAGACAAAAGGGGTCTGTCTCCCCAACCCTTCCGGACCCAGGAGAGACATCGGAGAGGGGGATTTCCCCCCCCAAACTCCGTTTTTAAAGAGAAGTAACTGCTTGGTTTCTTCTCTTTAATATGGGGCGTGTGTGTGTGTGGGGAGGGGAATCCCCTCTCTGCCACGTCCCCTGGGGTCAGGAGGGTTGGGGAGACAGACTCCTTTGGTCCCCCCAACCCTCCCAACCCCAGGGGAGCCAGTAGAGAGGGGGAGCACAACCCCCCCAGTGATATTAAAGGGGAAACTCCGATTAGGAGCTTCAGGCGCCGTTGGGGAGGGGGGCTTTGGTTCCCGCGGCTTGGCAGACTTGCTCTCCCGGTGTTTTTGTTTGTTTAAATTTTTGCGTGCCGGCTTCCTCAGCATTCTCCGCGCTCATGGCGAGCAGGACGCTGGGGATTGTAGTTATGGGTTTGTGCTTTGTGTTTGTGCTGCATTTTTTTAAACCGGTTTTCTTTTGATTGGCTGCGGCGTGTTTCCGAACGTTCCTTGCACTGCGCCATGTGAGAGCCTCTCGGCCTGATTGGCTGTGGCACGGCGCAAGGAATGTTGGGAAATGAAGTTGTTTCCCTTTTTTTCGTGTTTGTGGAGCTGTTGCCCCACTGCCTGTTTTCTCAATCCTTTGTTGACCTGTGGACCCAGATCGGCCGTGTGCACGAAGGGTGAGTGCAGGCAAGTAGGGCGAGGCATAGCAACCTATAGCAAGTTCCAACGGTTAACCCTTGGTTTTATAGGTTAAGATTTTTATTTAATTGCTCTATTTCTGTTACTGTTTCTCAGGGTTTTTTGATATTCTGTTGATATGCTGTTTTTCATATGAATTGTGTTTATTGCATTTTTTGAATTGATTGTATGATATGTTTTGTACTTTTCTGAGGCTATTGATTATTTTTAAAAAATCCTATTGATATTCTGTATGTTTTTCTAAATTTTGGTTTTGTTATATTGTATTTTTAATTATGTTGGAAGCCGTCCTGAGTCGGCCTACAAGCTGAGTAGGACAGGTTACAAATTAAAAATCGAATCGAACCGAATCGAATAATGAGTGTTTTTTTTATCTGCCTTTCGCATCACAGCATGATACGCGTACCACTGATCCAGTTCTGTGAGTCACTTTCTGGTCCTGAGCCCTTTCAGCACACAAAATCCTTATCAGCTCCAGGCAAATATTGATAAAGCTGGTGCCCTCCATCAAGATGGATTCAAGTGGGATTTAATCCATTTGTGGAATAGCACCCTTTCCTGTGGACTTCATCATCCAAGGCCATTAGTCTACAGGGTTGTCAGGTTAGTTAACCGCTGCCTGACACTCAGCGTTGAGTCATTGGCAGTATGGTCTGCTCTATTACCATAGCAGGATAACCTGGCCAAACTTCTTAGAATTCCCAGAAATAATAATTACAGTATTTTGTAGCTGAAAATACTGCCCCTGAAAATCCCATTCCTACATATTTTTGGACAATAGTTCAAAAAACACTCAAGCCACAGATTGGCAAAAATAAAATAGCAACTGATGTTTATCCCACCCATGTATTCCTTTTTATAATTGCAAGCTGTAGGAGATGCTGCTTCTACACCACAAGGTAGTAAAGGTTGCCCTTGCTTGAAAGCCAGTTGTATCTGACTCTAGGGTTCAGTGCTCATCTCTGTTTCAAAGCCGAAGAGCCAGCGCTGTCTGCTTCTGCAGATGTTTCTGTGGTCATGTGGCAGGCATAACTAGTCACCGGAGTGCATGGAACGCTGTTTCCTTCCCACCAAAGTGGTCCCTATTTATCTACTTGCAATTTCTTGCTTTCGAACTGCTAGGTTGACAGGAGCTGGGACAAAGACGGGAGCTCATTCCGTCCTGCAGTACTCAGGGATCGAACTGCTGACCTTCTGCCTCCCAGTCAGCATCTTAGCCACTTGAGCCATATTGATTCATATTGATATTCATATTGATTTTCATATTGATTTTCATATTGAGCCATATTGATTCAGCTACCCAGCAGTTAGAATATTTTTAAAATATGATGCAGTATTCATATATTCTATAAACCTTTCATGGTATTGAAGAAAGGTAAATATGTGAAATGATCCTGATTTACAGCAAAATTTTAAAAGGGTCAAAGCTTGTTCTATTTCATACATAAGAGTTTGTGGGTTTCTTTTCCTCATATGCGGGATAGAAAGGAATTTCCTCATACTTTCAATAATTACGTTGAGCCAAAAAAGACTAATATTTGAATTAATTGCTCAAAACTAAGATAACTATTGCTTTATTTAAATATCTGGAGCACTAGGTGAGTTGCTTGTATCTTTATTAACAATCAAACTGCTTCTGTGCTTGCTATGATTATGTCTGTGCCCTGCCTTTTAAAGGGAAAGGATAGAAATATTGTACAAAAATATCAGGGACATTATAGAAAATGAAAGAGCTTTTTGTCTTGCTCTTAGCTGAATGAAAGAAATCTTGCAGTTAAATGCAGGAGTTAGTCTTTAAGGTGCCACAACATTTTTAGTCTTTTTTTTGCTGTTCTGTTTTATTTACTCTCAGGTATGTAGGACTGTAGTCAAAATCTATTTAGGGATATTTACAAAACATGTCTGAGAATGCTAGCATTTGCATGTTATGGAGACATTGAATTTGTGAGATAAAAGCCTAATACACTTACGTGCATTGTTTTGAAGTGAAAAGATTAACTTTGAGAGGGAAGAAATGCAACCAGAATCATATTAATCCATTCTACTCACACAATGCTCTCATATGTTAGCAGTATGCCATTTGCTTAGATTGTGGAATTGGGTACATCCTTGCGTAAGCACAGGTCTCGCTCACCTTAGTGGTTTATCTCCCCAGGCTTTACCTGTTCAACAGAAACCAGATTGAGCTATGCCAATAGAGCATTATGGTTCACATAGATTTTGCTCAAGGTGTTTTTCTCTTGACTAGATTCCAACCATCTCAGTGCCCTGGTCACCTTTTCTTAACAACATGATCATCTCAGAAATGCACAAATAGTCAATATACAATTAGTGTTTGGCCATATAAAAATAAATTGCATATTTCCTTCCTTCCTTCCTTTCTTTCTTCCTTTCATTCTTTCATTCATTCATTCATTCATTCATATAAATGGGAAGAACATTCCACGCAAAGAGAGCCACCACTGAAAAGGTCCTCTCTGCATATCACTTCTTTTTGCCACTTTTGGGGTACCCTGAGCAATATATTTTGAGAGGATCTCAAAAAGCAGGAGATAGTTCTATGGCAGATTTATTCCAACAGGTAGCAAGTTTCCAATTCATAGAGGACTTTGGAAATCAGCACAAGTACAGAATACAAAGGGTAGACAGTGTAGTTCTGCCGGTACTGGATCATATGTCATCATATCTATAGGTTCCAGTAGTCTGGCAGCCACATTTTGACCCTTTTGAAGTATTTATACCAGTTTTAAAAGTAGCTCCACATAGAGTATTGCAGTAAATAAACTAAGAGATTATTAAGGTCTTCAGGGATGTCCTATCCAGATATGGGCATTGCTGGGCAAACCACCTGAAGATGGTAAAGGATGTCTTGATCACAACATCCTATATTACATCCTATATTATTTACTGTTTCCTGAGAAAATTCTATGGATCTCCTATTGATCTGGAAGGCTTCCAATATGTCCATTTCAGTTTTGAGTCCAGCCAGTTCATGTCCTGTGGATTACAAATATGACTTTTAAAAGGGGGTTTTGTTTTCTTTAGGTTTTTTTTAATTTTGATTTTCCCTGTGAGGAGAAAAGATGATTGCTCAGATGCTGGAAAAAATAATTGCCCCACCACAGCCATCACAGATAATGAAAGACTTAACACCTCACTTCATTTTAATTGCCCTACAAAACTGTTTCTCTCTTTCATGCTGCAGTGGCACATAGTGATTTACAAAGCACTGTATATCTTCTAGTTCTAGAATGGGTCATACATTTGCAAATGCACTCTGTATCCCTTCAGACAAAAATATGTGTAACCATGAACCTTTTTTTGTGAGTATTCTTTCTTTTCATATAAAAACACTCACAAAAATTAAAAATATTTTTGTTTAAAAGGATACAGAGTACATTCCCAAATATATGAACCATACTGGGACCAGAAGATATACAGTGCTTTGTAAATCACATATGAATACTCACTAAATTTCTAAATCACATAAGAATACTCACTAAATTCCTTATTTCCATTGCTTAAGACCTTGCTAACATAAAAAAAGATACCTGGAAAGTGAATTATAAACCCCTGCAATCATAAACATCATAGCAATGTAGGAGGTGGCTTCTAACTGGCTGTGAAGCCAGAGATTGGGAGTTCTATTCCCCAGGGACTGGATTTGATGATCTGTAAGATCTCTTCCAGTTCTGCAGTTAGAAGAAAAATAATAATAATGTAGTAGTAGTAGTAGTAGTAGTAGTAGTAGTAGTAGTAGTAGTAGTAGTAGTAGTAGTAGTAGTAGTAGTAGCTCAGTGAGGTTACAATGCCCAAAAAACATTGTACCAACTTCCTTCCAGGAAGCACTGTGGCAGAAAATGAAGGCCCAGAATGAATCTTATGGACTGGGCCCTACTTCAAGAGAGAGAAATATAGGTTCTGTGGATTGCTACTCTTAGAATTTTTCTTCATTCATTAATAAAGAAATTTGGGAGCTGGAGTGGAAAAAATCTGAATGGGAAATCTTTAGTACAGGGTTTCACTAGTATTGTTTCTGACCCATTTTTCAGATTTAGACATATACAAATGAACTACGTTATTTGTATCCAGCAGCACATCTTTGAGTTTTGGTGTATGCAGGAACTCCAAAGCTTCCACTATGTAAGGCGAAGAGTTCAATGTGTTGAAGAAACAGAACCTTCCAATCTGATGAATGGTTTAAATAAATGTTTCTTGAGGTGAAGGGAAATCCTAACCAGAAGGACAGTTACTGTTATGTTTGAATACATTTATTGCTGTAACGTTTTGTGAAATAATTGGGATCAATACGATCCTCCATTTTGTCTCCTTCTTCTTGGTCTTGAAATATCGCAGGACTGCGTATCCGCCTAAACTATGTAGCCTGTACAGTCTTCACTCCGGTCCGATAACCTCCCAGTCACTGCACTCCCCTTCCTGTCGTTTCCCGCCCAAATGTATCCATTTCTGAGTGTATATATTTAGCAGTGCTGCGCCATTGCTCCCCATGTTCTGACTACCTAATAAAGTTATTTGGCCCTGTTATGCTGGCTGCTTCACATTTCTACCAGAACATCAAAGTTACAATACAAGAAGTCACAATTAGGGTAGGCGCACTGACTCTGTGGAGATTTGGTAAATCAACCCCTCTGTAAGTTCCATTGATTCAAATGGGCCTGCTTTAGTTGTGACTTAATACAGGGGCCCCCAACCTTTCCCACACCACAGACTGGCTTCATGCCAAACATAGACCAGCATGTAGGGGCAGCAGGACTGGACAGTACAAGTGCACAACAAAATATGACTAAGTGCACACTGTACACAGGTGGTGGGAGAAGCCCTACTGCAGCCCAAAAACTAGGAGGAAGGTTTTAGCTGCTTGCCAGCCACACCATCTGGCTCTGGCAGCAACGCATCACACTGCACACAGGCGGGGGGGCACAGCTCCACCAAAATTAAGCAATGTGGAGGAGGGGCCCAGCCACCTACACATCCGCTGTGTCTGAAGCCTGCACCCCTGCTCCGCCCACCGTGCAGACACAGTGGAGCACACCAATGTCAGAAGGATGCCACGGGGCTCCCAGTGCCACCCTCCCATGGCCCGGTTCAGTCCATGGCCTGGTGGTTGGGGACCACCAGGTCCAGTCCACAGCTTGGTGGACCCCTGAGTTACTACATCAAGCAACCAGATTTCAGCCATTGTTTTGTAGGTATTAAAAAACTATGTTTTTTTGGCTACCAGGTCCTTGAATGATTGGGCATGTGAGGCCCTTCCCCCAACTATGCATTTACATCTTCTCAGGACCCCTGTGATATAATAACAGGACAATCCACTTGTGCTCCACTTGTGCACACTACCTTGTGCACACTACTTCCTCCCAATTCTTTTCAATTTCTGTGTTGAAAGAAGCCTCCCAAATTTGGAGTCAGATCTTTTCTGAGGTTTCTTTGAACATCAGTAAATACTAGAAGTGCACAGTGGACCCCATTAAGAGTGTGTGAACAAGCCGTTAGCCTTGCATGAGGCTCTTTGGATGCATGCTGCACTGAATTATGGATGTAAAGAATACCCACTAAAGAGCCTTCTTTCTGATGCAACCTCTGTGCATCCTTTCCTTTTGAGAATAGGGCACATGCACAGATTAAGAACAAAACAACTGGCTGAGATGCAAGCAAAACCTTCTGACAAATCTAGTCCTAAGAAATCCATGAAATAAAGCAGCAGCTACCATTATTTTGAACATTTTGCTTTAACTGCATAAAGGTGTTATTTGGGCAATTTTCTTAATATGTGCACAAAACAGTTTGCACAAAAATTCATTCCTCCTGTCATTCTCCTATCTTCTTGAGAGTTCTGCAAAACATCTCACCGTCTGAGGTAATGAAAACATTAGTTCCGAGATTCAAGAACAAGACGAGCAGGATTTTACATCCCTACACTGGATACAACCCAGTCGGTGAAATTTGTAACTATATAATATTATACATTCTAATGATATTATAATTTTACAATAATATTTTGAGAAAAGACATTTATTAAAACCATTAGCCTTCACAACTTCTCCACATCTTTCATATCATTGGAGATGCAGCAGTATGAATGATGTTTTATATACCATCATCTGCATTTGACCTCAACCTGAGGGTAACTAGATGGAAAATGGAGTCTGTATCAGCTCAACTCATGTTAGGAATCTTGACGTTTATTCACATGGAAAACATGTGTTTGGCATTGAATTGTGCTTCCACTGAAATTTTTATCAGGCAAAGATATCTACTATAATAACATCATGACAAAAAATGAATTTGCTATGTGAGAGGACATGGTCATGCAAAGTGATTTTATGGGCAAATCTACAAATCTACATATAATATCAGTCACAAAAAAATGTAATGAGTGGTAATAATAATTTCGTGTCCAAAATTATTCTTGGTTGAAATGATTTGTGCTGGACAAACTCTGCTCAGGGGACGCCTGAATGAGGCTCCTTTCATGTCCCAAAATCTTTCACACCGAAGTGGTCCCTATTTATCTACTTGCAATTTCTTGCTTCCAAACTGCTACATTGGTAGGAACTAGGATAGAGATGGGCACTCAAACTGTCATACAGTGCCCGGGTCTCGAACTGCTGACTTGTTGGCCTTTCAGCTAACAAGGCGGGCTTCTTAACCACTGAGCTACTGTTGAGTGGTATGTGAAAGGAAGATATGTCTGGAGGAAATAAAATTAAACTCAAATACAGGGTGAAACTCAGAAAATTAGAATATCGTGCAAATGTTCATTCATATCACTTAAAAGGTGAAACAAATATATGCGATATACTCACTATATTCAAAGCGAGATATGTCATGCCTTAATTCATTATAATTGTGATGATCATGGCGTACAGCATACATGAGATTATGTGATGATTATGGGGTACATGAGATTGGGGGGTTGGGGTTTTCATAAGCTGTAAGCCATAAGCATCAATATTATAACAAAGTAAGGCTTTAACTATCTCGCTTTGCATGTAATGAGTCTATCATTACATGCCCGAGGACTCGCCTGCCTCTCTCCGGAGCCCACTCCATCAGCCAGGGTATGGGAGGCAGTGTTAGTTTTTGAGTGAATGTTGTAGCAGTCTGAGTTGCAATAGGTCCAAGAAAGAAGCCTATACACAAGATTTAGTTTAAATCAAAATGGTATATTAACATTTATCGACAAAGTAAATTAGCATTACATCCAGCACTGTTCTGCGCTGTTCTGTTCTGCTCTTCAAAACAAGCTCTACAGGCAACTTCTATTTCTACAGCTAGTAGAACACTTAAGGTTACAATGTATCTTATTAACTGTCAATCACAGCAGAGCTGAGCTACTATGATTGCTTGCACCTGTTCTTTGTTAACTGACCTCAGCCTGTCCTTGACTTTGCCTCACTATATGCATAATATTGACAGGCAGGTGTGCACGGTGTGCCCACCCTCCAAGCCTTGCCTGCTGGAGGGCTTGAAAAGGACGCCATTGCTGCCACCCGAGGACTCTTGTGACATTGAGCCCTGGGCTCCGTCTGCGACGTTGAGCTTTGGGCTCCATCGAGAACATTGAGCCGGGCTCTGTATCCATATTTATATTTCCTATTATATTATCTATTGTATTTATTGTACTTATATTTTTGTATTTATTGTATATTGTATTACATTTTGTGGATTTTTTTTCTATGTTGTAAGCCGCCCTGAGTGGTGCTTGCACTAGGAGGGTGGGGTATAAATAAAATTTCTATTCTATTCTATCTCATATATTTGTTTCACCTTTGTACAATATTCTAATTTTCCGTGTTTCACCTGTACAGATGTAAAGGCAGTATGTGTAGAAGTGGATTTTCTGCAATTCAAGCAATCCAAGCTGGATTTAAAATAAAAAAAAACATTGATAGATTAGTGATGGAATTGTTAAGATTGTTACCAACAAATAAGTAGACAAAGTGGAAGAAGACAAAATCATGCAACTTCTATCCATGCAACTTCCTAGTAACTTGCATGGTGTGACAAAGAAAACTGTTTCAATCACCCAACTAGGTTCTACCTCAGGGACTCCATAGCATTCTATGATTCTAAACCCAAATGTAGTGATACAAGTATAACAAATCTTTTCAGATAAAAATATTGTAATAAATTAGACAATTATATTTAAATCCTAAAGAAAGGAACACCAAAGATTGTAGCAACTATACGACCATCACATTAATTTCCCATGGAAGCAAAGTGATTCTCAAGATTGTACGACAAAGCTCTTACCATTTATGGAATGAGAAATGCCAAATGTTCAAGTTGCATTCAAGAAGAAAAAGGCACTTGTTTGTGCCTCCATGCCCTTCATAGGGAGAAAATATCAAAAGAATCAGTGGACTGTGGTACCTCCTATAGTTCCCTCACAATGTTAAAAATAAGTTTGCTAGTTTATTTTGGCTACTGGAATAACAAAGAATTTCAGAAGAAATTATTTTACAGATTATGAACTGTGTAGACCATGGAAAAATATGGATTTTTCTAAAAGAAATGAGTGTGACAGAAGGTTTGATTGCCTTATATTATAAGCTGTACTATGTACAAGAGACTAGTTAGAAAATATGGGGAAGCAAAATGCCCCCCCCCAGGTATTATATCTTCTACTCTGTTCAGTGTTTATGCAGACATTTCTGCTGTACAAGGTTCAGAAGAAGGAGGGATGAGAACTGATGGAAGAAATGTCGTTAATTTAAGATAAGCAAACAATATCATATTACTGGCAGGAAACTGCAATGACTTGAAATGAATACCAATGAAGATAAAAAATAAAGTGCAAAGGCAGGATAACAGCTGAACATTAAGTTAGGTCAAAAAGTAATTCTTGACATCAGACAATGGCCTAAGCCAGGGCTTCTCAACCTGCAGCTCGCAGGCTGGATGCAACCCATGGCACCATTTCATGTGGGCCCCCACCACCTCCACCATACTCAGAAGTGCCATGTAGTGGAGGAAGGGTGTTGCAATGAGACATGGGAGGTGGCCATGTGGCGAAGTCCAGCCCTGACCAGAGTAGGGAAAAAGTATTTATTCCCTGCCTAGGGGCAAAGACGCGTATCTAAGACAATCGCACCATCCCCTGTACAGAAGGCTTGCGTGCATAGCATTCTCATGAAATCCGTGTCTGGAAAGCTATTCTGAGGCCACCCCGAGGTTAATGGAAAACCCTCACACAATTACCTTGGGCTGGCGAGACCCATTGTTCCTGGCATGCGGGTCTGTGGACACCGGGTGCACCCCTTGGGAGAGGTTTAATATCCAATTAATGCGGGCAACCCACAGAAGGGCAAAATGGCCATCCAGCCCCCAAAACTGTCTGAGGCCCAAGCTTAAAAAGGTTGAGAACTTCTGGTCTAGGCACAGAACAATGTCTTCAGAATCAGATGGAAGTAGACATACAATTGGGGCCTCAAAAATCTTCAAAACTGCAGACAATCTCTCCTATGTACCCAAGTCAGGGTGGTGAACCCGCCGCCCTGAGTTGGGTTCGCCTGAGTGGGCGGCATAAAAATTTAAGAATTAAATTAAATATTAAATAGCAGGGGGTAAGAACTGAATCTTATTGGACCCAGAAGCCAATAGCCAGTGCAGCAAACTAGGTTCCCCCAGTACCACTTTCTGAGCTCAACCTCCAGGAGGAACTGGAAACCACCATAGAATATATCTTAGAGTAAACAAAACAGAACAGACCAAAAAAAAAGGGGGGAGAGAGGGATATGTTGTGGCACCTTAAAGACTAACTCCTGTATTTAAATGTGAGCTTTTGTGGACCAAGTCCACTTCATCAGACCATAAAATACTACCTCTAAGACCCACTCCAGAAAGATAGTTCAGTAGAATATTAATGTCAGAGGCATCAGAAGCTGTCAAGAAGACCAGGAGAACAAAAAAGGCTACATTCTCCACGTCAAATTCCTGGTATAGGTCATCCATCCATCAAGAATATCAAAACTGTCTCCATTTTAAATAAGGTCAGTATTTATTTATTTATTTATTTATTTATTTATTTATTTATTTATTTATTTATTTATTATGTTTTTATACCTCCCATCTGGAATATTTCCCACTTCATTCATCCTTACTACACTGGTAGATTTCTGTACATGAAAGAACTCATTTTGTGTGTGCATATAGAGATACAGTGGAACCCTGGATAATGCCAGCACTGGATAATGATAAAACCGGATAATGACGCCAAATTTGGTGAAAAGCTGTGCACTGGATAGCGACACTTTGTCATTATCTGATGCTGTAGTTTTTCTCACCCACCGCCCCTGCCGGCAGGGAACCGGACAAGTTCCCTGCCGGCAGGGGAGGCGGATGGGTCTGCACTCACCCAACAGCCCTCCGGGGGGGGGGACCGGCCAAGCGTGTGGTCACTTCTCCTCCTGGAGGGCCACAGGTGGGTCTGTGCTCACCCTCTGGCCCTCTGGTGGGAGAACCAGCCAAGCGTGTGGCTGCTTCTCTCACCGGAAGGCCGCATGGTGGGTCTGTGCTCACCCTGCAGCCCTCCAAGGGGGGGGGGGTGTAACCAGCCAAGCGTGTGGCTGCTTCTCCCCCTGGAGGGCTGCAGGGTGGGTCTGCACCCCCAATCCTCATGGATCGGTACTCACCTGCCACCAATGTAACACCCGCCCTTCTGCCAGCCGGCAGTGGGGGTGGGGTGGATCGGCAAGCACCCGCTGCTGCTGTAAAACACACCCTTCCACTTCTGGTCACTCCTGGAAGCAGAAGGGTGTGTTTTACAGCAGCAGTGGGTGCATGCTGATCCACCCCACTCCTGCTGCTGCCGGGAGCCAGTCACTCCTGGAAGCAGAAGGGTGTGTGTTACAGCGGTGGCAGGTGAGTACTACAGGGGTGGGGGTGCGCAGACCCACGTGCTGCCATTGCAGGCAAGGAGCCGGTCAACTGCTTGACTGGCTCTTTGCCTGCAGCGGTGGCGGGTGTGCGCAGATCCACCTCCACCCCTCTGGGAATGGAACAGGCCACGTGCTTGACTGTTTCCCTTCCTGGAGGGGCCGCAGGTGCACAACCTCTTTCCCCAAACCAAGTCAGGGCTTGCTTGGGGGAAAGTGGCAATATCAGGTGCATACACCAGATAAGGACACACAAAAAAGCTGATTTTCCCCAAATTTGGTCATTCTCAGGTGCATGCACCGGATAAGGAAAAAAACTGGACAACGACACAAGTTGTGGAACCAGATTTTGTTGTTATCTGGGGTATTACTATACTGTAAAAGATGATAATATTCAAGTTAAATTTGAATTGAAGTTATTTGTGGTGTGAGTGTTCAGAAGAAATAGTAGTGCAACAGAAAAGAAGAGGCAATTTAACAAAAATCATGAAAGAATGGAATTTATCTGACTTATTAGTCAGGCAATTAGAAAGAGCCAGGGAACAGAAATGATATTTTCTTAACAATAAAAACTTATCCACATTTGATTGAAACAGATAGAGCATATAATCCTGAAAAGCTGAGTTTACACTGGAAACTCCAACTCATCTATAATTAGCCTCTTACACAAACCAGTTCACAAGAATACAGAAAACTTTGCTAAGTAAATGAAAGCCAAAGGAAAAATATGAATTTTAATGAATCTAAAGAAAGTGTGGTGGCAACAATATGGCCGTCGTGCACTTTGCCAGCCCTGCCCCCTTAGATACGGGCACCTGGGGCTCGGTGGGCGGGTGGAGGGTGGCTGCATCTCCTATAAAAGGGGTGGCCACGCTCACACCCGCCACCATTTTAGTGGATCGTCTGGTCCAAGAGCGCGTTTGCCTCCTGCTCCAGGCAATCCTTTTGGGCTCAACTGCCTAAAGGCACCTGAGCCATTGGAGTGGCCTTTCGAAGGCCTTGGGGCACGGTATGGGCCCAAAGAGAAGGGCACAATCTAGGCCCCCTGCCGCGCAACGCAGCTCGGCCCCTCGGGCCCACACCACACCCACATGGGCCCGGAGTAGCCGGGCTCACGCAGCATCTCTGATGCCCAGCATCGGGCCTCCCCCAAGCCAGAGGGCTCAGGCCAGGCCTGCGCAGATGGCGCCTCTTGGGGCCTGGCACCCCTATAGGCCTTCTGGCCCTCCAGGGCATCCTTGGGAACTAGGGCTCCCTGCTGGGCCTACCCAACAGCCCCCAGGAGTCACCGACCTGGTTGACCCATGGCCACTCTTGCCCTGCATTGTGGCCCTGGAACGTGTCGCGGGCATAATTACTGGGCAGCAGGGCAGCCTGACAGAGGATCATTGGGTGCGTCGAGCTCGAATGCATTCCCGAGCTCCGACGCCCCTCACCAGCCGGAACCCCCGGTGGGGGTGGCTGGGTATGTGTGTGCAGCGTGTGAGTATGGCAGTCAAGTTAGACCACACAGTACTACTGCTACCTCCCTGACTGGTGTTCAATGGCCTTTGCTGCAACAGACGGCTAACGCCTTACCGATGCCTGCTCTGGCTGCCCCTGCTACACAGGTATGGCCGTACGGCCCTCCTGTTTATGAGGCTTACCATTCTGTCTCAGTATCTGCCATGCCTACTGCCGGTTACTCCCTGCCCCTTGGTGACCACCTTTTGCCGGCCACCAGGGATAAAATATGGCGCAGGGAATACGTGGATATCTTTAGTCTGCTAAATAGGGAACCTACAAGGGAGGAGAAGGAACGAGAGGATGATCGGGACGAGGAAGTGTCCCGTTGTCACAAGCCCCCTTGTACTTGGGCCAATTGGCTGCCGGCCTATCTGATATATGCTGCTGTGTATCTGAGGGCTCGCCTGGATCTGGTGATCCCCATGATACAATACTTAGACACAATATACAGGGCGTATGTGGATTTCCCTGGCCCATCATGGCTTGTGTACGATGAAGAACTTAGAATGCGGGTTGCTCTTCATCCGGAAATGTGCTGGGATGAACCAAATCAACTCCTATAGCTACTATACATGACGCCTTCCCGGCCCGCAGCTGGGGACTGCTATCACTGCGGTCATGCGGTACAGCGACCCAGCATTGCACAGTCTCCCCGCCAGCCGGTGGGGCATGGGGTTCCAGCCTGCCTGCTGTGCTGGAGTTATTCATCCTCAGGTACCTGCAATAGAAGGCAGTGTAGATTCCATCACGAGTGTCCTACATGCTCGGGGCCTCATCACGCTTCCGCCTGCCCCCAGGCCAGAGGGTCCCGTGGGAGGGGTCATGGACAGCAGGGGCCGGGCAGAGGTTCTTCCAATGTGGCAGCAACTACAAAAGGCCCCCTCCCCAATTCAAATCAATGTCTTAGAATGATGGTTGCGTGTCTACCCTAAAAGGGTCAATGCAGTTTATTTGTTAGAAGGTTTTTTGTGGGGTTTCCGCATTCCTTTTACGGGTGTACGCGCACCCCAGGACGCTCCCAATTTGCGATCACTCTGGGGTAAGGAAGATATAGCTAGGGAGAAGATAGTTAAAGAAATCAAGGAAGGGAGGGTCGCTGGTCCTTTTGACCACCCCCCATATGCTAACTTGAAGGTATCTCCACTTGGCTTGGTACCTAAAAAGTCCTCCAGTGAATTTCGCTTAATTCACCATCTGTCCTACCTGGAAGGTTTGTTGGTCAATGTTGCTATACCGGATGAACTTTGTTCAGTTCGGTATACATCTTTTGATCAAGCCTTATAAATATTTCGCTCATGTGGTCGTGGGGTGCTACTGGCTAAGTGTGACATTAAATCGGCTTTTCAATTGTTGCCAATACACAATGATGACTTTGAGTTGCTAGGTTTTTGTTTTGAGGGGAAGTATTATGTCGACAAGGCTATGCCTTTTGGCTGCTCCATTTCATGCTCCACCTTTGAACGTTTCAGTACTTTTTTACATTGGGCTTTTGTTCAGAGGTCAGGGTACCGGGCCGTGGCCCACTACCTAGACGATTTCTTGTTCGGTGGTGGTCACAGTTCATGCTCATGTGGGCAGCTATTGCTTACTTTCTAGGAGCTTATGTCCGAGATTGGGGTGCCCCTCGCCCTGGAAAAGATGGAAGGCCCGGCCACTACTCTCATGTTCTTGGGCATAGAGAATGACACTCTGGCTCAAATGTCCCGGTTGCCCAGAGAGAAGGTAACCCATATCTCTGAGGCGATAGTGGCCATGTTGGCTAGACGCAAGGTGTCCCTTCGTGAGTTGCAGGTGCTTCATGGGTAGCTCAAATTTGCTTGCAGGGTTGTCACCCCGGGCAGGGCATTCGCCAGGCGACTGTGTGATGCAATGGTCGGTCTGTCCAGAAAGCACCACAGGGTGTGACTCATGAAGGGTATGAGAGCTGACTTATCGGTATGGCTCACTTTCCTTAATGAATTTAATGGGGTTTCCTTTTGGCGCAGTGAGCTGGTTGCTACACCCCAATTTGAGGTCCAGTCTGATACATCAGGCGCTTTCGGCTATGGCATTTATTGCGATGGCTGGTGGGCCTATGGTAGGTGGCCCGACAAATGGCAGGGCACTGAGCTGCTAAGGGACCTGACATTCTTGGAATTCTTTCCTATACTGGGTGCACTTATGTTATGGGGTGAGATGTGGACAAATTCTGTGGTACACTTTTGGAGTGACAATGCGGCCGTAGTGCACATTGTCAACGCCCAAACTTCCCGTTCACCTAGAATCATGGCCTTAGTCAGACAATTTGTGTTACGGTCCTTGCGCCTTAATGTGCTTTTCAAAGCCAGACATGTTTCAGGCAGTAATAACGATATTGCTGATGCTTTATCCCACCTACAGATCTCCCGGTTTCGGGTCTTAGCACCAGAAGCCGAAGAACTTCCCTCACCACTTGCGACAGAGATGTGGACGTTTGGCGAGGAGAAGTGAGCCGGGTGAATGGCATGTCACTGGCCGTGCACACTCGTAAGGTGTATCAGCAAACATACTTGGCTTTTCTGGCATTCCGCAGGGATAAGCACCTGCCCGAAATGTGGCCAATCCCTGTTGACCATATACTTCAGTACATGGTGGACCTTCACCATGAGGGATTGGCCCCACACACCATTGGCACTCGCCTCTCAGCTCTAGCCTTCACCGCCCGAGCGCGGGGTTACCTGGATAACACAGGTGATTTTTGCATCCGCCGGGTTCTGGAGGGGTGGATGTGCGAACGTGGCCGCCGCCCGGACATGCTGCAACCGGTTTCCCCTGCTCTACATGCAAGCCTAGCAAGGGCATGGCTTAACCTTTGCTATGATCACTTTGAGGCATCTCTTTTCCATGTGGCCACCACAGTGGCCTTCCTTGGTGCTCTTAGGATCAGTGAATTGGTGGCTCTTTCAAAACATGATGGGTCACGCAGTGCTTTAGAATTGGCCGATGTTTCTCTTCTGCAAGAGTCGGCCCAGCTGAACATTCGTTCACTCCTTAAGTGTAATTTCACCAAGATCTGCCCTATAATGGCCCTACATGCCTTTGTGGCAGTACGAGGTTCCCACCCAGGCCTGCTATTTTGCCACTGTGATGGGTCCCCACTCACTAAGTTTCAATTTTGGAAGATTACTGGGACTGCCCTTTCTAATTTAGGGCTCCCGGGGGCTCGTTACGGCACCCATTCCTTTCGTATAGGTGCTGCATCGACAGCTGCAGCATTTGGGTACTCGGAGGTGGACATACGAAGGATGGGCAGATGGGGGTCTGCGCGTTTCAATTTGTATATTCGTCCTATGCTCGTTTGAACATATCACTGGCTCTTATTCTCTTCTGTTCTTTTTGCAGGTCCTGAGCGTATGCGCGCACCAGTGGAAGTATGGCTGGTTGGACAAAGCTATGTTTTCTGGGCTGCTCATTATGCAGCGGCATCGGACTGGGGTCCCCATCTCAGTTTACGCGCAACGGCGCGCCTTCGGTGGTATGGTTTGCGCGGAATGTGGTGGTGAGAATTGATGCCATTCCTTATGTCCGTTAGGGACGCCGACCCTCTGGATTTATTAATTATACACCTGGGAGGCAATGATCTTGCACAGATCACAGGCCTGGGGCTAATTATATCCGTACGCAGGGACCTTGAAATTTTGCACCGGCTATGGCTGCGGACGTGGTTTTTATGGTCCCAGATCATACCATGTTACTGTTTCCGGGGAGGAATAGATCCTCGTGGTTTAGACCGGGCCCGGCGATCTGTTAATAGGGCTGTGGCCCATTTTCTAGCTGAACATGGTTTGGGGACATCGGTCCAACTTTTGGAGATACGGTTACAGAAACTAGTCTGTACTGTAGGGATGGGGTACACCTTTCTGTTAGAGGCATGGACTTCTTTTTGGAGGATTTGCAAGCGGTCCTGGTGACCGAATTGACAGTCAGGGGGGGCGGTGAGTCATTGGAGATGCCTCCCCATGTGGCGGGTAGCACTGGTAAGGAGAAAGTCGATGACCCATAGGTATCCAGCAGGTATGCAGTTGATTGGCCACCCCAAGGACAAGGTACAGGGAAACTGGGGCTGGCCAGTCAAGGGCAGACCAGGAACATGGTGATGCTATGAACTATGCAGCCTGCATCACCTTGATATTTTACCGGATATACGTCAGATGCTGGAGTCAACAAGTAGTATCCTGACTTGGGTCAACAATTTGTTTCATTGGTAAACAAATTGCTACAATTGGATACAAAGTAACCAAATATGATTGGCAATTACGGTTGGTTCCTTACCAGTGCTGTTGCGGCCCATTTGCCTTAACAGCATTAAGGAAAGTTTAAAGTTCTAAGTTAAGATGAAGTTATAATCAGTAAAATCCATTACTGGTGTCCATGTCTTTATTGAGGAAGTGGGCTGGCAAAGGGAAACATACAGAGACTAGAAAATGCAGTAAATATAGTTAATTTCTAGTTGCATTGCTTAGGGGAGGGAGGTGCTCCTATTGCAGGGAAATCTTTGTTTCTGAAGACATTTTGAACGTCAACTCCCAGGAGCCCCGCCTCTCGCTTGGAAAAGTGGGGAACACTCAGAAAACTCCCCCCATTCCTGTAACTCAAAAGGCAAATTACCACGTTCCCAAATCGCTGTTGACCTCCAAAGAAACTGCGGCTGGCTTGAATTAGAAAGCTGGGCATTACAACTGATTGCCGAGCCGTCTTTGTCTCCCCCTTGGGATAAGCGGGTGGGGGAGGACCCTAACATGGAATTGCCATGAGTATTTTCTCCTTGTACCTCCTGAAACTCCATTACCCAATGTCTGAGCTGGTCAGCATGTCGCCGCCATAATAAACCCTTACCCGTTTTGACCTGATAGGACACTGGTCCTGTTTGTTCCACCACAAAACCATATCACTTGAAGGTGAGGTCAAATTCTTTGCTAAGTAGTCTAGCTGACAACATCCCTGTCAATAGATGTGTTAGGTGCCGTGATTCTTGATTTTATTTGGGCAGCACTCCACTATGATGGAATTAGGTGGAGGATGCTTGTGGAGAAATTTAGCTTCCTTGTTGTGAATTTTGTGCAAATTCTTAATTCAACTTGAAGGGAAGTGAGAAGATGATGGTTCTTCCAAGGCTGCTTAGCACACAATAAAGAAAGGAGCATGGGTTCAGGTTAGAACTGACACTCCTCCAAGAGAGAAGAAGGATTACTCTACTCAACATCAGAATCCAGTGTAGAGACAAGCGGATATGGAGTTAAAGAAGAAAGTCTTCTGATTCTGAGGTAGGAGATGGTTGAGAATGATGTTTGTGTTTTGGAGATGCAGAGGTTGTAGATTTGGGTAGAGATCAAGAAGTAGGTTGTGTTAGCTTATGTTAATGTTTGATTTGAGGTTTGGAGAGCAGAGGTTTTGGTGATCTTTTGTACTGAACTGCTGGCTTTGGATGGATCGTTCCATTGAGTTACTTGAAGAAGAACATGGACTATCTTTTTCATGTGTGCATGTGGTTTTCTCATAGAGGGTGAAATATGGCTGGAGTGTGTCCTAGATGGTTGGTCAGAGTTGGAAGAAGTCGATGTAAATGAAGAGGAACCGTCATGAGGACAATGTTCCACTTGCTTTGAATGTTTAGACTTGTTTTGGAACTGGAGAATCAGTATTGACCTTCCTTCAGCATGCTGATGTTGTGAATGAGCAGGTACAGCTGCATGAGCAGAGTTGACATTGAAGAGATGCTGCTGTTGTTGTTGTTCAGTCGCACAGTCGATTCCGACTCTTTGCGACCCTATGGACCATTGCTCTCCAGGCACCTCTGTCCTCCACCATCCTCCTTAGTCCACACAGCCCCGCACCCATTGTGTCTACAATACCATCTAGCCATCTCATCTTTGGCAGTCCCCTTCTTCTTTTGCCCTCCACCGGAAATACCATTGCTTTGACTATGCGGACCTTTGTTTGCAGTGAGATATCTACTTTTCACTATGTTCCCCAGGTTTTTCATAGCTTGTCTCCCAAGAATCAGTCGCCTTTTTATTTCATGGCTGCGATCTCCATCTGCAGAGATCTTGGATCCTAAGAAAGTAAAATCTGTTACTGCTTCTACTTCTTCCCCATCTATTTTCCAGGGACTGATATGGCCTATTGCCATTATCTTGGTTTTCTTGATATTGAGTTTCAGGCCAGCTTTTGCACTCTCTTCTTTCAACCTAGTCAGGAGCTTCTTTAGGTCTTCTTCACTTTCTGCCATTAGGGTGGTATCATCTGCATATCTCAAATTGTTGATGTTTCTCCCAGCAATTTTGATCCCATATTGTGATTCCTCCATCCCTGCATTGCGCATTATATGCTCTGTGTATAAGTTGAATAAGCAGGGTGACAGAATGCAGCCTTGTCTTACTCCTTTTCCTATTCCAAACCACTCCGTCATTCCATACTCTGTTCTAACTGTTGCTTCTTGACTCGTGTACAGATTTCTCATGAGACATATGAGGTGTTCTGGTATTCCCATCTCTTTAATTACTTGCCACATTTTGTTGTGGTCCACACAATCAAAGGCCTTGGTGTAGTCAATGAAACAGAAGTAAGCTTGTTTCTGGTATTCCTTTGTTTTCTCCATGATCCAACGTATGTTGGCAATGTGATCTCTGGTCCCCCTGCCTCTTCTGAACCCAGCCTGCACCTCTGGTAGTTTTCTTTCTACATGCTGCTGCACTCTATCCTGTATTATCTTGAGCATCACTTTGCTAGCTTGTGGGATGAGCGCAATTGTTCAATAATTTGAACATTCTTTGGCATTACCCTTTTTTGGGATTGGGACGTATACTGATCTTTTCCAAACCCTTGGCCACTCTTTTGTTTTCCAAATCTGCTGGCATATAGCATGTAGTAGCTTGATTCCATCATCTTTTAGGGCTTTGAAGAATTCAACTGGGATACCATCATTTCCACTGGCTTTGTAATTTGCCGTGCTTTTTAGGGCCTTTCTGACTTCACTGTCTAGGATGTCTGGTTCAAGTTCAATTTCCCCTTCATTGTTATTATCCAAGGTGTTTAGGTCTTTTTTGTAAAGTTCCTCTGTGTACTCTTTCCATCTTTTCTTTGCAGGCGCACCCCCCAATAAAGGACTCAGACACCAATGAAAGTGGATAACGGCATTGGGCCACATTTATTGATTCATGCCCTAGTCCGAATTATAAATTTCTATTGGTAATTGACCAATTATAATTCTTAAGGCAAGCAGGCCAAAGTAACACTGGTAAGGTACCACCCAAAATTGCCAACGGCAATTGTTACAATGTATCTATTTGTATCAATTTGTTTGTTGACAACAAACAAATTGTTGACGGTAGTCAATATCTAACTAATGACCCCACCCTCTGACGTGTATCCGTAAAATCACGGGGTGATGCATGCTGTCTAGCTGTAGCCATCACCCCGTCGCCTGGTTCGTCGTTGACCGGACAACGTTTAACCAACTTATACCTGTCTAGTGTTGTCCAGTCAATTGCGAACCTGCCGTATACCTGTGGGTCATAAATGTTTACCTTACCAGTGCTACCCGCTCGTAATTTTGCAGACTGATGTCGGGGAGGCGAATGACGCGTCCCCCACCTTTGTCGAAAAGGAACCGGGCAATAGCCCCGTTCACGGAGCATCGGCTCGGCCAAGAGCCTCGAGGCCGCACGCCCCCCTGTAAGCATACCGCGGTATCGTGTCCGACCAATTGAGGGTTGTGGCAGGCCACACATAACGTGAGTGGGGCAGGTCACTGCAAATCGCAAGCTTCCGCGATAGGCCAGTGACCCGCCCTAAGCCATCGCCCCCAAGGTACATAACCAGGACATCCGGCGAGTCAGCATCCCTGATGCAGAAAAGGAATGGCAACAGTTCCCGCCATAACATGCCGTGCTTACCATAGCACCTGAGACGTGCGGATGCACCCAGTCCCAGTCGGGGGTCCCCACTCTGTCGCCGCAGCGTAACGCGCTGCCCTATGCAGCGTAACACGCTGCCCTGTGCAGCGTAACGCGCTGCCCTGTGCAGCGTAACGCGCTGCCCTGTGCACATGGCTATGGCCCACCAGGCACACTGTCACCGGTATAATACGACACCCAGGGTCTGTCAAGGAAAAAAAAAGGGGGGGAGAAACAGTGCAGTGACTAAACTGTTACTCACAGTTGAAGAGGGCGAACACAAACTGAAAACATTGTGATCCCCACCCTCCCATGCGGCGTATGTCAGCCCCGGAGTACCCAAAAACAGTTGCTGTAGAAGCCGCCCCTATCCTGAATGAATGAATGGGTGCCGTAATGGGCCCCTGGGAGGCCAACACTGGCCAGCGCTTTGCTGGTCACCCTCCAAAATTGAAATTTAGTAAGGGGAGACCCATCTTGGTGACAGAAAAAACGGGCCATGGTGCGTGCCACGCAGTGCAAGGAACTCCCGTAGGGCACCAACCGGACAGATGTCTGCCAAAGAACACCGTAGCAGTCTTATTCCACTGCCTACGCCATGCTGATCCGTCTTAGAGGAGCGTATCCTCAACTGAGCCCAGTCTTTGGCCACATAGACATCTTCGAGTTCCAGTGCCCTACGACTAGCATCCGCCTTAGACAGCATCACAAACTCACTGATGCGGAGCGCTCCAAAAAAGGCCACCGTTGTAGCCGCATGAAACAAGGCTGCCTCATACCTAGCAAAACATAGGTCCTGCCAGCCCCGTGCCAGTTGGGTAAGAACCCCTGGGGAAATTGGGTGGCGGTCGTCCGGGCTACGCCCACGCTCCCGCACCCACCCCTCCAAAACGTGTCTCACACGGAAGTCAGCGGTACTAACCGCATGTCCGCCTACTTTGGCCATAAAAGCCAGCGCTGACAGCCTGGATGCTATGGTTCGAGGTGCAAGGCCCTGGGAATGCAGGTCAACCATGAATTGAAGTATATGGGCCACCGGGATAGGCCAGGTATCTGGCAGCCGGAATTGGGCACAGAACGCCCTGAAAGAATTGAATGCGTGTTGATACGCCTTACGCGTGCGTGGCGCTAGCGACATGCCGATCGCCCGGTTCACCTCTCCTTGCCAAAGGTCCATATCTCGTCCGGGAGTGGCGAGGGAAATTCCTCTGCATCCGGGGCCAAGGCGCGGAACCGGGAGATCTGCAGGCGGGACAAAGCGTCAGCGATATCATTATTGACCCCCGGGACATGCCTGGCCCGGAACAGTACATTAAGGCGCAGGCTGCGCAATACAAACTGGCGCACCAAGTCCATCACCCTGGGTGATTTGGAAGTCTGTGAGTTGACAATGTGGACAACGGCCGCATTGTCACACCAGAAATGAATGACCGAGTTGGCCCACTCATCACCCCATAGCATCAAGGCCCCCAGAATGGGAAAAAATTCCAGGTACGTGAGGTCCCGCAGGCGCCCCGTACCTGACCAGGCTGGTGGCCACCCACCATAGGCCCACTTCCCATTGAAGTACATCCCATAACCCAGGGACCCAGAGGCATCGGACTGTATCTGGAAACGAGGGGAAGCCAGAAGGTCAGACCTCCAAAATGACACCCCATTGAACTCCTTCAGGAACTGGAGCCAGATAAGCATATCTGCCTTAATGCCCTGGGTTAGTCTGACCCTCTGGTGGGGCCTGGACAAGCCTGTCATGGCGTCGCACAAGCGCCGGGCAAATGCCCTGCCCGGTGCGACCACCCTGCAAGCGAAATTGAGATGACCATGCAACACCTGCAGATCCCGCAGTGATGCCTTGCGTTTAGCAAGCAAGTCCGAGATAAGGGCCACTATCCTTGACACCTTATCCCCTGGTAACCTAGAAGCCTGCGCTACCGTGTCAATCTCCACCCCCAAGAAGACTGCCTGTGTAGATGGGCCCTCGGTCTTTTCGGGCGCTAAAGGGACACCCAGTTCCTCCATTAGCATCTGAAATGTGTTGAGGAGACGTGTGCACGTGTCCCAGCCCCGTTCACCCCCGAATAAAAAATCATCCAGGTAATGGGCTACAGACCGGGACCCTGACCTGCGGACGAAAGCCCACTGTAGGAAGGTGCTAAAACGCTCGAAGGCCGAGCATGATACGGAACAGCCAAAAGGCATGGCCTTATCGAAATAATATTCACCCCTGAACTTAAAACCCAGCAACTCAAAGTCACCCGGGTGAACCGGCAGGAGGCGAAAGGCAGACTTAATGTCGCACTTAGCCAACAGCGCACCCGGGCCACATGAGCGCACCATGCGCAGCGCCTGGTCAAAAGATGTATACCTGACCGAGCAAAGGTCATCAGGTATAGCATCATTGATCAATCGGCCGGCTGGGTAGGACAAGTGATGGATCAGGCGGAACTCGCCCGGTGACTTCTTGGGCACCAAGCCCAAGGGTGACACTTTAAGGTTGGGGAACGGGGGTGCAGGGAAAGGGCCAGCGACCCTGCACGCATCAACCTCCTTAGAAATGCTGGCGGCAGCCACCTCCTCCCTCCCCTTAAGGGACAAAAGGTTGGGGGCATCTTGGGGGGACCTATCACCCTGGAAAGGAATACGGAACCCCAGTCGAAAACCTTGAAGCAGGTAAGCCGCATCTGCCCCCCTCGGGTACGATGCGAGCCAACGCCCCAGCATGTCCACATTAATTGGGGAGGGGGCCTTTCGGTGGACCAGCTCACTCTGCGGCAGTCTTGCCAGCCCCTTGTCCGCCCCTACCTTTGCCCTGCACCCCTCCAGGCCTGGGGCAGGCGGAGGCCGCATGGGGGCCAGCACAAGAGGGACACTCATGCCTGTACCGGCAATTCTTCCTACTGCAGGAACCATTGGACGAGAAAGTCCAGCACAGCAGGCGGGCTGGAACCCCCTGCCCCGCCACCTGGCGGGGTGTCTGTGCTGGGGCCGCTCGCTGTACCGCATGTCCACAATGGTATCTGTCCCCAGGCGCGGGGCGCGTGGGAGTCATATACAGAAGCCACAGCTTCTGGCAGGGCTCATCCCACCTCATCTCAGGGTGCAGGGGAATCCGCATATGGAATTCCTCGTCGTAAGCCAACCATGACGGGCCCGGGAAGTCGACCATCGCCCGGTAAATGTTGTCCAAATACTGGACCAACGGAATTGCCAAATCCGGCCGGGCCCTGAGGTAGACCGCCATGTATATAAGGTACGCCGGCAACCAATTGGCCCACGTACATGGCGGCTTACGACGACGTGCCTGTTCCTTATCCTTCTCATCCTGCCCCTCCCTCTCCTCTTTGGTGGGCTCTCTGTTAAGAAGGGAGAAGATGTCGACATACTCCCCACGCCAGATCTTCTCTCTGGTGGCCTGGGCCAAATGGTCCCCCAGGGGCAAGGAATACCCCGCTGTCGGCAATGCTGACACCGGCACAGTGGGAACCACGGGGATCTGAAAAGGAGCCTGGACCAACCCAGGCACCCCTAACACATTCCCAACCGAATAAGAGGTACCACCCAAAACTGGGCCCTGGGTGAGCGGTGAAGTCGCCGGGTGGGACGTCGGCAACTGAACCGTCGCACCACCCATGCGAGGCCACGGCCACTGGAATGCCCCCCCCCAACGTGGGTAGGTGTGTGGGTGCACTAGATTGAACCGCATACTCACATGCAGCACCCCCGCGGGCTGCCCCCACCGGGGGTTCCGGCCCGCTGGGGGCGTCGGAGCTCACGACCGAATATGAGCTCGTCGACGGGGCCTGACCAGCATCAGCCTGTTGAGTGGGGAGCTGCGAGGCAGTGGCCGAAGCCGGCCCACGCGCCTCGGACAGCTCGACCCGTCCTGCCACCTGCCGCTGACCGGCAGACAACGGATCAACCTGCACCCCAAAAGGCACCCCCGGGTGGTTAACCCTCGCGAGGGATGCCTCGAGGGCCGCAACGCGGGCCAGAAGGGCCTCAACACTAATGTAGCCCCCTAAGCCAAGTGGGGGCAAAGGGCCAGCCGGCCCACTGGGTGCAGGCGCCGGTCCAGGTCCCTGGACCCCGGGCCCCATATACGGCCACGACCCCAGGCCCGGCCCCTGCAGGGCCGGGGGGGTACCCTGCCAGGGGAGGGAACCCAGCCATCCTCCCTGGTTGAAACCCCCCGCAGGAAGCTGCAGACCCATGGAAGAAGGCCCCGCAGAATGGGCCGTGCCAGAGGCAGCGGCCACTGCTTGCGGGCCAGGGGCCGCGGCCCCAGCTGGGCCGGTAAGCAGACCCCCCGCCTCGGGCCAAGGGGTAATTAACCCCATCCCACCGGTCCCGGTTGCCTCAGGCAAAGGAGGCTGCTGGGGAGGCGCAGCCGCGGTCCTCCGACCCGGCTGGCGCCTCCGCGCAGAACGAGCCGCGTTCGCATTCGCCTTCTTCTTCGAGGGCATAGCTGCTAACGATGGGAAGCCTAAAAGTCAAGAAAATCAGCAGCCAGAGGCTTCCCTGAGCAAGGCAAGAGCGACGGAGGTAAGAGAGAAAAACTTCTCCGCTCCGTCGCTTCGCAAAATGGCAGCTCGGCTGCCTCGTGGCCGCCCCTTATATAAGGGTGCTGGCCACGCCCCCTAACTACCCGGATGTCTTCGTCCGGTGGGGGGGCCCGCAAAGGGCGCGGCGGCCATTTTGGCGCCGCACTTGCATTATCTCATCCGCATCCGCTAACTCTTTGCCATCTTTGTCTTTTATCGTGGTCATTTTTGCTTTGAGCGTTCCCTTGACTTCCCCAAATTTTTTAAAGCGGTCTCTAGTCCTGCCTCTTGTGTTGTTTTCCTCTATTTCTTTGCACTCTTCATTTAGGTAGCTTTCCTTATCTCTCCTTGCTTTTCTTTGAAATTCTTTATTTAAGTGATTGTATTTTTTCCTTTCTCCTTTGCCTTTTGCGTTCCTTCTTTCCTCTGCTATTTTAAGAGCCTCATCCGACAACCACTTTGCTTTCTTGTGCTTCTTTTCTTTTGGTATAGTTTTCCTTGCTGCCTCCTGCATAATGTCTCTCATCTCTGTCCATAATTCTTCTGGTACTCTGTCTGTCTGGTCCAGACCATTGAATCTGTTCCTCACCTCCACCGTGTATTCCTTGGGTATGTTGTCTAGATCATATCTATCCGACCTATTAGTTCTCCCTATTTCCTTCAGTCTGAGCCTGAATTTTGCAATCAGTAGATTGTGATCTGAGATACAGTCCGCTCCAGGTCTTGTTTTTGCTGACTGTATGGAGGTTCTCCATCTTTGGCTGCAGAGTATGTAGTCAATTTGGTTTCGATGTTGGCCATCTGGTGATGTCCATGTGTAGAGTCTCCTCTTGTGTTGCTGGAAAAGGGTGTTTGCTATGACTAGTGTGTTATCTTGGCAACCAAACTTGCCTGTTATTCCGTCCACTTTTTGATTTCCTACTTTTGCATTCCAGTCTCCTAAGATAATGTGGACATCGTTTCTTGGTGTCTGTTCTATAAGATGTTGTAGGTCCTCATAGAACTGGTCTACTGTGGCTTGATCTGCACTAGTAGTTGGTGCATATATTTGGATTACAGAGATATTAAATGGTTTGCCTTGTAGTCTGACTGACATCATTCTATCATTTTTGAGATTGTATCCCATTACTGCTTTTCTCACTCTTTTATTTACAATTATGGCCACTCCATTTCTTCTGAGGTTTTCTTGTCCACAGTAGTAGATATGATGGTTTCCAGAGCCGAATTCGCCCATACCTGTCCATTTTAGCTCACTGATTCCCAAGATGTCAATACTTATTCTTTCCATTTCCTTTTTTACCACTTCCAGCTTTCCTTGGTTCATAGATCTTACATTCCATGTCCCTATGTAATATTGTTCCTTACAACACTGTATTTCTCCTCCCCCTTTCCTGCCCATCCCTTTCTGTCCATCTAATGTGCTGAGCATCCTTCCTGTTTCCTCTGATTTGTCCCTTTGTTTTGCCTTTGCTTTGGTCAATAGGGTTCTCTTGGCAAACTCCCTGGCGTGCTTTGCCGGTTTCTACGCCATTTCCCCCCCATCATACACATTATCACAGTTTAAAACAAGGTAACATCATGCATATTGTCACAGTTTAGAACACAGTATCAGTTTAGAACTGATGTCAGTCAGTTCTAAACTGACACAGTGACACAGTCACTATGTCAGTTGCTATAAGTCATCTATGTTAAGTCAACTATATTATTTCAATTCGATTACTGATCCCTTGCATGCATGCAGCAGCTCTTGCCTCCCTTCGGCTGCAAGGAGTTGGTCAAAGGCGCTGACTCGGGCCTCGCTGTGATGGTGGCTGCGGATGGTGTCTCCTGGGAGTGGTCAAGGGTCTCCTGTGTCTGTAGTGTCTGTGTCTGCAGTGTCAACGCAGCCCTTCCTCTTTGCCCTCCGGGGCGTTGCTACTCTAGGAGGACTCCCCTGGGCCTCTGGATGGTAACTGGGCAGTTGGGGCCTGTGTCCTTCTCTGCCTTTTCCTTCCCTGCACCCAGGTTTTAGGATGGGGTGGGAGGGAGGGGCCGATTCTTCACTCACCTCCCCCCAAGGCCTCTGGATGGTAACTGGTCAGTTGAGGCCTAGGTCTTTCTCTGCCTTTTCCTTCCCTGCACCCAGGTTTTAAGATGGGGTGGGTTGTATTACATGAATCTGTTTTGTAAACTTTTATTGTTTACAGAAAATTGTTAAAATTGTCTTGAAAGTATCCTGATGAAGAAACATTGTTTTTGAAAAGCTGGTTACCTGAACAGTTTTGATTATGTATTCTCATAGTAAAGTTATTGTAAAGACATTTTGCCTCGAATGGTTTTTCAGCTCATTATGCACCATACAGACTAGGAAAGAATGGGTCTGGCTGTTTTCACTCAGAACCAGGTGACAACCCTGGAGGGTAGGTATAATAAGGGTGTAGTGAGAAGCAGGGTTCACCAATGTCATAATGTCCATGCCAATGTTGGTGTTTATCCTTGGAGGTTTTCTTTTAGTGAAGCATTGAAGCTAGAAAGTCAGAATGTCAGTGGATGGATGAGACTGTGGAGAGGCAAAGGGCCTGGAGTTTGGGGGGAAGCCAGGTTCGATATGAACTTTGGTGGTGACTTTCTATAGTGTTTTCCACTAGGGAGAACAATGTGATATCCAAGCCAAGGCCTGTGGGAAGGCTGAGGTTCAGTCTCCAATGATGTACTGAGATACATCAAGTCTTCATGATATTGCTGGATGCCCAGAGTATGTTTAGGGACAATGGTCTTAGGTGCAGAAGTCAGCTATTTAGAATATTTAGACTTGTTCACAGGTTTTCAAGTCCGAATGTGATTTTTCTTCTTCTTTGGGGACTGATGAGATGGTTTATAAGAATCCTTCGACTTTTCTTTTTCAGAATGAGAAGAATGAGAAGAAGTAGATTTTGCAACCTGTGAGTTTGGTTGTGCCTAAGGTTGAGGAGCAGATGGAGTTTCCATTGTGGGCTTAGATTTACAAACTGTTCGAAAAGGGGTAGACATTGGGGAAAGAGTGTGTACCACTTCCAGCAACTTTTGCCAAATATATACTTTTAAATGGAATTCCCTTATCTTCAGAGCAACCTTTAGGAATTTCTTGCAGATGTGACAAACCTGGCTTTGGTGACCCTCACCCAACCAATAAAGACAATTATAATGGCTATCTTTCAAGAGGATCTTGTTATTACAGGATGTATAAAGTTTGAATGGGGTTGAAGAGGTCATAAATGCAACAAGAATGAATAGAGACTATCTGTTTGTTGTTGCTACTACTGCTTTGTTTTTTGAGTTGATTGTGCATGCACAGAAATTACCTATTTGTGTAAATCACAGGGACCATGGTGAATAACCTTTTTTAAGTATATCTGCCCTGAAAGATTATTCCATCTGCTGAAGAGAATAGCTCTCTGAATTTTTGTCCCCATGATTTTGTCTTTATGCAATCACCCCATATAACACAGCTCAACTTTTCAGAAGAACTACTAACCTTGCCTTTTCTGAGGAGGGGGAAAGGATGAGAATGGGATTCCACTCAAATGGGTAGTATATAAATGTAATAAATAAATGGTCAGTTTTGGAAATTGTATTCTGCTCATATAACCATTGGATGCTACCCTGCATGTTACTGTACAGCAGGATATAAATTGATATTAAAATTGATCTGAAATATATGTTTGGGTGTGCACATCCACAGAGAAACCTCCCAGCACATTTATAGGACAGACTTGATATTCTTGATATTCTCACTCAATGTTAGCAGAGACAACTGCCTTTTGCTATGTCATGATCAGCATTCCACTTCATAAGCTTAATAGTAAATTTCTTTCTCTCCCTCCCTCATTCTGTGTTTAGTAGCTGGCTTTATTTTCTCTCCTGAATGATGGGAGGCTGATGTGACTTACAAAACTAAAGAACCTTGAAAATGTGTCAAGTTGACAGGTAATGTTTCCCTGGCCACTTAAATAAACAATTTCATACACAGTTCACCTGTCCCCCATGGAAATCTTTCTATTCAAGGAGAGCACATAACAACATAATTTATATTTTGTCACTGCAGAGCAAAACAAAATGGCAAAAGCTTCATTTGTGCAAACTGCTCCCTATGTTGTCCCATTTACATGTTACACCTTTGGAATGGTCATGTCTGAAATTTCTGTGCTACAGTGAGAAAAAGAAAAGAAGCTTCACAGGGTCAAATTAAGAATTAATTAACAGCAGTTGTGTGCACTGATCTGACCTTTGGTGGCGCACATATTTTATAACCCTCTTAGCACACAGTAGCATCAGGTATCAAATGTTGCCACTAAAGTGAAGTCCTATGCAAATATACAACAACAACAATCTTAAATGCTATAAGCTTTTAAAAACACACAGAGAACACCCTCAATTATTCTTAGTTCCCCAGGTCAGGTCCAATCACTCCACCCCATCTCAGAATAATGAAAATCTAGTTGCTCAAACTATAACCTTTCCAAACTTTTCATCAGAAAACATGACAGAATATTTATGGCTGGTGTGCTGTACTAATGAAATGAGAGAAACAACTGTGATCTATAAATTGTGTTTGTAAAAACACAGACACAAAGACACATGACGGGTGCTTTATAATACAGGTACAACATATATCTATATCTATCTATATATATATGGAGAAACTGTTGCTGGGGGAACTTTCTTCTTGAAACTCATTGACAGGAGCTGAAAATAGATGTTGATTGTTTTGCAAATGCTGGAGCATCTGGAAAATGAGATGAACAATGACCATCTTTTGCCTTTTTAATACATGGAGTAAAACCATGTGAGAGTGCCAGAAGTAGCACTGTCATCCTCTGTATTGCCCATTAACTGAAGCTTGCAAACACACACACACACACACACAGGCACAGGCACAAATATACGTACACACTCTCACACCCCCAAAGAGCTTGTCAGAGAATATTATGAAACATGCCAGCACCTGTGTCTGTTTAGCAGCACCATATCTTGGAAGAGTGTGCTGACACATTAACACAGATCCAATACATTGTTGGTAAAAAAATTCAGCAAATTAAATAGCATCCTATCAACAAAATTGAGCATGAGTGATTATTGAAGCCGAGGATTCAATGAAAGAGCAGCAAGTTCTCTGTACATTCAGTGTCTTTTATACTAATGCAAATCAGTAGAAAATGAAGTGGGGAGACAAAAGAAATGCAGCTTTCCCTCCAGCATTCCTCACATCGTAACAAGGAGCCCGATTTTGTACTTACGGATGTCAACAGCCTCAGGATCTTTACGTCTCAGGATCTTTATGGTTTCCTGCTGAACTGTGACATGCTCTCAGAAAGCCACATTGCTCATCCAGCTAAAACCAAACTGTGCAGCATGTGTATGCTGCCTGGAGATAATGGAACTCTTTCCTCAGCTGGGACTGCAAGCCTTTTATCCACTGAGCATTCCCGCGTCTCTTTGCTAGGATTAACTGTGAGATGCACGGCTTTTTACTGCATCCACAACAAGCACCCACACGGTGAGGGCACATGCACTAAAGAAAGCAGTTACAGATTGGAATGTAGGTATCCAGAAATCCTGAACATTTTAGAATCACTTCTCTACTTGGCTTCTTGTAAGCAAAGCAAGAACAAAAAGAGAAGGTGTGTGAGAGTGCACAAGAGTGCAAATCTGTCACACCCTCTGTGTGATAGATGATATTTTCTTACTATTTTTTGTCATACAGATGTGAGCTCCTTCCAGGTATTAAAGCCAACTCCTCTTCCTGAAATCTAGGTCACCAACAAAGGTATTAAATTTGTGATAGGAAAGGTAAAATTTTGGGGTGATTCCTTTCCAGCATCTGCACTGATTATCTTGTAAGATTATGGCCACCTGACTCTCATAAAAACGAGATGATAATCAACTCATCAAATATTTAATGAATATAGTCTTTCATGAATATAGTCTTTGCAGGCACACCCCCCAAAGAAAGACTCAGACCAGTATATGGATAAAGGCATTGGGCCACTTTTATTGAATAATGCCCTAGTCCGAATTATAACTTTCAATTGGTACTCATCCAACTATAATTCTTAAGGCAAGCAGGCCGCAGTAACACTGGTAAGGTTCCTCCCAAAATTTCCAATGGCAATTGGCTACAATGTATCCATTTGTATCAATTTGTTTGTTGACACAAACAAATTGTTGACCGTAGTCAATAAACTATCTACTGACCCCACCTTCTGACATGTATCCGTCAAATCATGGGGTGATGCATGCTGAAAAGCTCCTGCCATCACCCCTTGCCTGGTTCGTCGTTGACCGGTCAACGTTATTACACCTGTACCTGTCTAAGTGTTGGCCGGTCAATTGCGAACCTGCCAGATACCTATGGGTCATAAATATTTACCTTACCAGTGCTACCCGCCACACGGGGAGGTGTCCATGATGACTCACCGCCCCCCCCAAGACCGTCAGCTCGGTCGCCAGGCCTGCTTGCACCACACCTAGAATGAGGTACATACCTCCAGCCGACAGGTGGACCCCTTCCCCTGCCTACCGGCAAAATTTTTTGTAAGCCTATCCTCAGGTGTCCAATGGCTGTCTCCCAGCCATGCCCAGCAAGGGACTGAGCAACAGCCCTGTCCACTGACTGCACGGAGATCCACGTCTCCTCTAAATTGGTGTCTCGGCATGATGTTAGACCATAGCGATCGTGTGTAAGCCATACGTGATATAAAAGGCCAGGTCACAGCCCCTCGACAGTTTAGTAACAGCAGGGATCCGTATAAGATCGTTGCCGCCGAGGTGCCTATTAAGAACATCGGGCGGTCCAGCATCCCCGACAAACATCAGGAATGGCAACAGTTCCCGCCCCCATGTGCCGCGCATACCATACCATCGCATACGTGCGGATGCACACGGCCCAAGTTGGGGTCCACCCTCTGTCGCCGCAGCATAAACTGCCGCCCAGTGTACATAGCTGCAGCCCACCAGCCCCTCTGCCACTGGTGTGTCGAGACACACAGGATCTGTAAAAGAGGAGAAGAGGTTAAGGACATAACTAGGTACTCGTACAGTGAGGGCACGTAATATAAGAATTGCGCGTACATGCATGTCCGCCTCTGAGTACTCCAAACGTAGCCGCGATCAACGCGACGCCTATCCTAAATAAATGGGTGCCAAAACGGGGCCCCCACACCGCGAAGCGCGGCACCGGTCACCCTCAGTAACATTACTTCGGCAAGGGTAGACTTATCCTGGTGGCAGAAAAACAGGCTGGGGCATGCAGCAGGCACTGTCGAAAATTCATGTAGGGCACCAACTGGACAGATGTCTGCAATAAAACTTCGTAGCAGTCTGACTCCACTGCCTACGCCGTGCTGAACAACCTGTGAGGACCGTATCCCCACTTGAGCCCACTCATGTGTGACAGAGACATCGTCGAGTTCCAGTGCCCTACGAGACACATCCGCCTTACACAGATGGTACCAACTCTGGCACCCACTCACTGATGCGGAGCGCTCCAAAAAAGGCTACCGTGGTAGCTGCGTGACCAAGAGCCACTTCACATCTATCCGAACATAAGTAATGCCAGCCTCGTGCAAGGTGGGTCAGAAACTCTGGGAACTGGGGTGACGCGTGTCCGGGTGGCGGACACGTTCCCGTGTCCACCCCTCCAAAACACGACGCATGAACGCAGTAGTGATACGCCTTACGCGTGCGAGGTGTCAATGACATGCCCGGTTCTCCTTTCCTCGCCAATTGTCCAAATATCGGCCGGGAGTGGCGAGTGGAATTCATCTGCTTCCGGAGTAAGGCACGGAACTGGGGAATCTGCAGGTGGGATAAAGCAGCAATGTCGTTATTAATACCTGGAACATGTCTGGCCCTGAACAGCACATTTAGGCGTAGGCTTCTCAAAAGAATAGACAAAACTAATGTCATGACCCTGGGAGATTTGCATGTCTGAGTGTCGACAATGTACACCACTGCCACATTATCACACCAAAATTGGACCACTGAGTAGGCCCACTCATCGCCCCATAGCATCAGTGCTCCCCAAAATGGGAAGAAACCCAAGGAAGGTAAGATCGCGGAGGTGATCCGTGCCAAGCCATGGATGCTGCCATCAGCCGTAAGTCCCCCTACCCTCAGAGTAAACCCCCATAAATCCAGGAGCTGGAGGGATCCGACCGTACCTGAAATCCAGGGCAGACCATCAAGTCTGATCTCCAGGAAGCGACCCCGTTAAAACCCAGGAACACTTTATGTTTGGCAATCAATGCCAAAATCGCCGCGGAGATCTGAGCCACCTTAGTCATGGGTAACCCAGATGCCCGTGCGACAGAGTCGATTTAGAAATGTGAGCTTAGTAGCTGGGCCCTCGGTCTTTTCAGGCGCCAAGGGGACACCCAGTTCCCACCTGAGTGTCTGAAATGTAGTGAGGAGACGTGTGCACGTGTCTGAGCCCTGTTCATCCCCGAACCAAAAGTCGTCGAGGTAATGGGCTAGAGACCGAGACCCAGACCTGCGAGCAAAGGCCCACTGAATGAAAATCCCGAATCGTTTGAATGCTGAACACGAATTAACTCAGTCAGCAGGGGTTGGACCTATCTAAGTAAATTCACCTTGGAACCTAAAAACCCAATAGCTCTAAATCCATTGGGTGCACTGGCAGTAATCTGAAAGCCAAGTGCATAGCACACTGTGCCAGGAAAGCACCGGGACAGCATGAGCGAGCCACCCATAGGGGCTGAACCAACTACGAGTACCTGACTGAACAAGGTCATCAGGAATGGCATCCCTAACCGGATAACCCACAGGGTGAGCGAAATGGAGGATTAAATGACATTCACCCTGGGTCTACCTCGGTACTAGCCTCATAGGGGAGACGTTCAACTTAGGAAAGGTGGTTCCAAGAAGGGACCCACTACTCTTATAGCCCCAACTCCCTTAGCTGTGCACAGTGGAGCAACCTGTTCGTTACCTTTCAAGGTAACCAAATTAGTAGCATCCTGGGACCCCTAACACCCCCGAATGGAATACAAAAGCCCCATTGAAAACCCTCCAGAAGGTACCCCGCATCATCCCTTCTTGGATGAGCTGAGTGCCATCGCTCCAGCCTGAGTACACTAATTGGGGGGGGGGCTTTGACAAGGCTAGTTCTTTCAGACAGAGCTCTGATCGCCCCCTGTGCACCCCTACTTCTGCCCCGTCACCCACCAACCCGCGGGCACGCGGAGGCAGCGTAAGGGCCAGCGCAAAAGGGGACAGCAAGTCGGTAATGACACTGGCACTTAGTACACCCGTCGCCAGCTGAGCAGGTCGAACACGGCAGGTGGGCTGAAACCCCCTGCCCGACCAATTAGCGTGGAGCCTGTGTCTGAGCAGCCCGATGCACAGCATGCCACCATGGTACCTATCACCAGGCGCCAGTCACGTGGGAGTCATGTACACGAGGACAAGCGCTGACAGGGCTCATCCAACCTCCTCTCAGGGTGTAGGGCCACCCTCATCCACATTCCTTGTCGTAAGCCAACTGCGATGGGCCCATCCAATCAACCATTGCCCTGTAATATTAGTAATAGATGGAACCATCGGGATGGCCCAACCAGGCCGGGCCCTGCGGCATACCACCATATATATAAGGTATGCCGACCGCCAGTTGGCCCTAGGTGTGCGGTGGCTTACGACGATGGGACAGCTCTTTGTCTCTGTCGTCCTGTCCCTCTCACTCCTCCTCAGTGGGCTCACAGTTCAATATGGAGAATATCCACATATCCCCCTCCAGACCTTACCCCTCCTGACCTGCGGCAAATGATCCCCCAGGGGCAAGGAATAACCAGCCGTCGGCAAAACCATCGACGGCACGTTCTGTATCAAGGGCATACGCAGCAGGACCCGGACAGCCCCTGCGATGCTCGGCACTGCCCCGGGGGCGGACACCCCCGCCCATAACGAGGGACCATTTAGCACCATGGGATACTGGGATAAGATGGTAACTGATGCCCGCTCGCATCAACTGTACTCCCCCTGCCAAATCTTTTCCCTCGTGACCTGGGACAAATGATCACCAAGGGGTAATGAATAACCAGCCGTCGGCAAGGCCGTCACCGGCACATTAGGTACACGGGGCATACGCAGCGGAACCTGGACAGTCCCTGTGATGTCCGGCACTGCCTCGGGGGCGGAAACCCCCAACGCTGTACCAGTATGGAACCAAGGGGCACTGGGATAGGCTGGCAACTGATGCCCACTCGCCTCGACTTGACGAGGCCATGGCCACTGTAACCCCACCATTGGAAGTGGACTGTGATGTGGGTGCATTAACTTGAACCTGATACTCACTAGGTGCACCCCCGTGAGCCGCCCCCACTGGGGGTTCCGGCCCACGGCGGGCGTCGGAGCTCGCGACCGGAATCGAGCTCCGGGGCCACACCTGACCACTCTCCTGCTGTAGCTCTGGACGAACAGGGAGCTGCGAGACACCGGCAAGCGCAGGCCGGAGCATCTCAAGCAGCTCAACCCGGCTGGCCGCTCGTTGCAATGTGGCGGCCGTCGAGATAGGCGGTGAACACGAAGGGCCCCCGGCAGAGAGTGAAGGGCCCCCTGACATGGGGTTGTGTGCAATCCCCAAGGATGCCTCAAGCACAGCTAAACGCATTAGCAATGCATCCACTGCCACAGATGCCTCAGTATGAAGTGGGCCGGGTATGGCCCACCAGGCATTTGACCAGGAACCCCAAAATGAGAGCCTGGGCCCGAATAGGGCCATGCCCAAAACTCCAGCCCATAAGGGGCCGGAGGGGGAACGCGCTGTGCACCAGCACCGCCCCCCCCCGCAACCAGACCCATGGCCGGCAACTGCGGGCCGAGGGCCGAAGCCCTAGATGGGCCAGTTGAAGGCTGGCCAGCCGAGGGCCAAGCAGCCTGCATCGCCCCACCAGTATCGGTGGAAGTAGTACCCTGCCACGTGGGCGCAGCCCTGGTCCTCCGACCTGAGGGCTGCCCCCGCGTTGCGCAGGGAGCAAAAATCCTCCCCGTTGGCCGCAATTTCGCAGCTGGGGCCTTCCGTTTGGGAGGCATATCTGAGCAGGATCCCATCCAGGGATCAACCTAACGCCAAAACACAGAGCAGCCAGCAAGCCAAAGGCTCTGTGCAAGATCCTTCCTTCCCAGCCGGGAAAGAGTAAGGGCTAAAGAGCCGAAGAATCAAAGGAACAGCAACGGAGAAAACTTCTCCTCTCCGTCGCTATTTTAAAATGGCAGCTCGGCTGCCTCATGGCCACCCCTTTTATAGAGGGGTGGCCACGCCCCCTAACTCACCCGGATGTCTGAGTCCCGGGGGGGGGCCCGCAAAGAGCGCAGCGGCCATTTTGGCGCCGCGCTTTCATTATAGTCTGTGTATTTTGATGCTTTATATGTATATCTACATCAATGTTTGTATCTATTGAGTATACATATATAAACATACTGACATATAAACACAACATTAAGTGAAGTCTTGTCTGATAAAATACAGTATAAACTCATGTTACCTATATGTTGCTCTGAAAGATGTTAGATTGTTTCATTGAAAAATTATTTCACCATCCCACTCTCCTCCCACCAGTCTGGCCAGGTTATCCTGTTTAGTAATAGAGTAGACCCTACTGCCAGCGACCCAGTGCTGATCATCAGCCAGCAGTTAGCTAACCTGACAGCCCTGAACTAATGGCCTTGGGTGGTGAGGTCCACAGGGATAGGTGATGGTCCCTAAATGGTTTAAATCCCACTTGAATCCCTCTTGATGGAGGGCAGCAGATTTGTCAATACTTGCCTGGGGCTGAAGAAGATTTTTGTGTGCAAAAATAGCTCAGGACAAAAAAAAATGCTGAATTGGATAAGTGGTATGGGTGTTACACTGCAATGTAGAAGGGAAATGAAAGACTACTGCATTATATTGTTGCCCTTTGAAACAAAATGTGTCCTGTGGGTATGCAGCTTGGGCCCTAAAGGCCACCAAACAGACTACTGGCAGATAGTTGGCAACTAATATTAATGCTTGTCTTGTGCCAAATGACTTACTCTAGGGGCACTGAGAATGGTGATTGGTTCATTTTGGAATCCCTTTGATCCTACGGTCTGACAAAAATCCTATCTTAAGAACCTTCTAGGAAACTATGTAAGATCTTTTTTAAGTTGGCAGATGCTATGGGCGATCTTCTCATCAATCTTATATTGCATGCTTTCATTCAAATAACATGTTTGTCCAAAGTCTTTGGAGTTTGGAGAAGTCAAAACCCTAAACAAACATTCAAGTAATTGCATGAATACCTGTAAACTGTTAATGTATTTTCAGACTTTCTTAAGTTTCCCCAGTTCTCCACAAGAATGGAATTAGACAGCCCCAATGGTGTCCTTCACATATAAAATAGGTGATTTTCATTCACACTGTTGGTGGCAGAAAAACTGCAGTTTAAAGACTTCTTTTTTTTGGGGGGGGGGGGAAGAAAAGCCATGTTTTGAACTTTTTGGCTCACTAAGCATTTCAATGTAATCCCAATGTAAATCCATTAGTTTGCAATAGGATTAATTGCCTGCCAGCCAGAACAATGAGATATGGAGAATAAATAAAGCACAGGCAATAACAGATAGATATGTTTCTTTCAGACCCAAAATTGCATTTGGGAGGTAAACAGGAGACAGAAAACATTTCATATTATGAAAGCAGAGCAGGTTTTTAGCAATCATATAAACAAAAATAATATTGTTGAAGAGATGACCCTGTAGAACAAGGTTGTTTAGAGCAGTGTTCCCCAACCTTTAGTTTTTGGACTTCGATTCCCAGAAACCTAAGTCATTTCCCCAAAGCACTGATCAGCTAATGTACTGACTTAGGCTTCTGTGAATTAAAGTTCAAAACTCTCATGGGATTTTTATATATAGTTCACTCACACTCATTTTGCCCATAAATATTGTTGTCAGAGGACTACTTCTTTCACATCCTGATCAAACCCTGAACTGCCAAAATGAAGCCTCTTTCTTGGCTTTGTCATTGGCCAAACTTAAGTTCTCATCCATGTATATTTCTGGCAGTAATCAGCAGACTAGTAAATGAGATGGATTCTGTATCTCTCAACATAAACACAGCATGTTGTTGTCCGCCAGCAGCCCCTAGCAGCATGTTGGTCTTGCATCTATGGACTCCAGTCCTCAGCCTATTCAGAATCTTCCAAGTGACATAGGGAAGGTTGAGTTCCTCAGCTATATCCTCCTTTAATGTTGTTCCATCCTCCATCTTCTCCATTTATTAACAGCGATTTAAAATGCTGTTGATGTAGAGGTTTTATATATACTATACAAGACTCATGGTTGTGCAAAGGCTCCATTAGAATAATTAAATATTATGAGCATGGCAATTTTTTTGAGTTCTATAAAGCTCTTCATCAGGCTATTAGATAACTTAACGAGTATCTGCCAACCTGAGTGGTGTTCTCTCAAGGAGGGCGGGGTATAAATTTATAAAATAAATAAAAAATAAATAAAATAAAATTTAGCAGGTAGGAAAAGTAGTGGCTATTGAGTCTACAGGTTAACTGAGTTACAAAATGGAGGTTAAACATTCAGTGAGGAAGACAAGTGTCAAGGCATTCACAGTGCATTGTTACTGTCTTTGAAGACAACAGGCTGTTTGTAACCTCTAGTGATCTCTCAATTGGCTTCTATGTTGACGTAGAACAGAGACATGGAGTGGTGCAACAGTCTTTATACTAAGAAAGCTAGAGGTTAAATTCAAATGTTGCATTAGAAAGAAAATCAGTTGAACTTAAATTGGTAGTATTACTTAGTGATTGGAGGGAGACTGAATGTTCAATGAAGTGGCATTCAATCTCTTTCAAGCATTGTGATATGGCTAATTATAAAAATTTTATTTAGCAAATAAAAATAAAGGACAGTGTGATTCATGAAAAAATATCTATAATTTTAGCAAAGGGATCATATGATTCCTGGTACTGTTTTTTTTTTAAACAGGAGGGACATCCTTTGGATTCAGAGTAATCCCAAATCCTAAATTTACCAGCTGAAGGAACTATCTAAATCAAGTCCCGGTTCCTTCAAAGTTGAATGAATTTGGATTTAAACCACTCTGATGGAAACTGTCTCTAGAAATGATACTTGACTCAATTATGCCCCAATTGTGTGCAACAGTTATGCCTTTTGTATAGCAACACAAGCTTTCACAACATTTTTAATGTCTTTAGGTGCAACAGTACATAATTGAGTGCTCCTGGTCCAATTTCTTAGGAAAAGGGGTTCCTAAATATGGTCCTCATTAAGCACTTTATGAATGATTGGCAATTTTGATAATTACATGATGATGATGGTGGTGGTGGTGGCGGCGGTGGTGGCGGCAACGATGACGACAGTGATGATGATGATAATAACGACAACAATGACAGTGATAAACTGTTAATTTAATGGTGTTTTTGGAGTGTTTTTTTTTAAAGATTAGGTTTAACAATGCAAGGGGGTTTGAAGATGGTTAGGATCTCATTTTCCATCTGATTGAGGATAAATGACATTTTACACCAATACCCACTGCATGCACAACCCTTTTACTGTGCTACACTGGGAATACCTTCTGCTTTTTCAGTTTATATTGACTACCAAACTTATCTCCTGATACTATATTTTCAACTTCTATTTTATCTTCTATCTGAATTCTGAAGTGCTGTTCAAAGGAAAATGTGAGGCCTGTGAGAAAGAAAGCTATCAGTATTCATGACTGTATATGAATATTTATAATTGTATTGCATGTATAATGTAGTGATGTAAAGATCTGTCAATCCCATTCACTGTGTTTTTCAGCTTCCCACTCATAGTCTACTCTCCTTTTTATCATGCTGGGTGGCAAACTCCTTTCCTCCCTCACACTTGGAGGCATTTTTTGTACAGTTAAAAATGTTTATTTATCTAAGATCACATTTCCAATATACACATTTTTGCACTGACTACAGCATGTTTGGGTGCACATTTTAGTTATACACATACTTCTGTATCTGTTTCTCTTCCAACTTCATTGAAAGCCTTTCAAAAGTAAATTCTGAGTCAGAGTGTATTCTCTTCCAGTGTGTGTGTGTGTGTGTGTGTGTGTGTGTGTGTCTGTGTCTGTGTCTGTGTCTGTGTCTGTGTCTGTATGTCTGTGTCTGTGTGTCTGTGTGGTGGTGGTGGTGGTGGTGGTGGTGGTGGTAATAAAAGGAGAAAAAATAGGGAGAGCGAGAAAGACAAAACGTTGTAGCACTTCAAAGTCTAGCAGGTTTATTTCAGTGTGAGGATTTGTGGACAAATATCCACTTCTTCAGACAAAAGGAGTACAACTTCTAGTGATCTACATGGTCTAAGCAAGAGAATGGCCCTCAGCATCCTCTGAACGGATATGTGCCTCAAGTCTGCCAACTCATATCCAGGAAGATCTTTTTTAATAATTAAATTAAATTAAATTAAATTAAATTAAATTAAATTAAATTAAATTAAATTAAATTAAATTAAATTAAATTAAATTAATAGATTGATATCATCCAACAGACTTGGGTAGTGTACACAAGTTAAAACCAACATAAAACAATTAAAAACCCTTAAAAACATAGCAATATTAATCACCACCACCCACTGTGGGGTAATATTTATGGCAAGAAAAAACATTTTTGAGGATATATAAGAGCAAAATCAAATTGGAAGATGGAGGAAGGAGCTCACTGGACAAGGAACAATATTAAAGGAAGATATGGGTGAATAGCTCAACCTCCCCTATGACACTAGGAGGACCCTGAATAGGCTGAGGGTCGAAGTCCTTAAATGTAAGACCAAATGCTTAAGTGAGGGATGCTGCTGGATAACAACACACTGTCTGAATATGGAAAGATACACATACAGCTTATTTGCTCATCTGCTGATTGCTACCAGAAACATGTACTGTACTTATGATTGTTTAAGTTTGGCTAATGACAAACCCAAGAAGGTGGCTTCATTTTGGCAGTTTAAATTCTCACCTGAACAGAAAAGAAGAATCCACATGGTGGAGAGAATCATTTTTATATGAGGCTTCAGGTTATAGACAAAATGGCAATGGCTCATTAACACAGGAATGGGACTATCGTTTTTAATTAGCTCTAGCCATGGGGATAAGCTATATGCTACATATACTTGACTGTTACAGTAATGCTAGGAATAGTTTACATGATGGAGGTTATAGGTGCTCAACAGAAACACATATTGTGTGTCCATAAAATATTAAAGAAAGCTGAGTTATTAATCTGTACATCTGTTCCACTAAATCTTTGAAATGTGCAAAAAGACTATTTCCATATAGAAATGTATTTTTGCCATCTTAAATGTAATATAATGTGATATATCTCTAAATGCCACTTCCTACAGAAGTAGACTGTAACTAATGTCTTTGGGCTTAGCATTTGGGAATTAGTAAGCAAAATATTACTATCTTGCATTTCTTTTTAATTGAAAAAGTACTTTAAGCTACATACAATATAAACAACAGTGGGGAACAATCACTTTATACGTCTGGGGTCAACAATCAGGTTAGAATAAATAATCACTTGCATAGTGAGGAAGAAGGGAAATATTAAAATGTAGAAGGTCTTTCTGACAAAAAAATTATACATTTCTTCTTTTTAATTAATTTTAAAATGTTGACTGTTAAAAATCCTGAGCAAACAAGGAAAAAATAATACCCATATGATGGCTGAATTTCTGCTGTGCAGTTATGCAAAAAGCATTACCTCTGGAAGCAAATTGCCAGAAGTAAAGAAATCTCTGTAGACATACTCAGCATGCAACAGATGGAAATTTCTTGGAAAGGGATGCTTCTGGGATGTGACTGTGCTTAAGAACCAGCTGGCATGCCCCTCCCTCACTTGCACGCTGCATACTTGCATTATCCATTTCACACCATCTCCTCCCCCGCACTGGGGGGCAGAAATCACCCCCCCCCTATCTGAGGTTGGATGGATTGGGAGGTAAGCTTCAGCCAGTTACTTTAGTATCTTAGCTAGAGATTCTGGAACATCCACAGAATACATAGAAGCAGGTTGAACAGTTATGGGGTCACTACCTCAAGACTTTGTGAAACTCATTATACAGTATCTTTTCAGAATCAGCATAAATAGGAACCAAAGGGGGTGTCTTCTATCAAGGTTCCCACTTCCTTCTAAACGTCACTCCTAGTAATACTTAGGTCAGGATCTAATAAGGTTCAGTTATGACCTTTATAAACTGTTAGTAGCAGCCAATTACTGATAAGACATCTTCATGGTATAGCTTCTTGTGCTAGCCCCTCACCAGAGAAGAAATGTGCTTTACAGGTTTGCCATTCCTAAAGAGTTGTCCCTTCACAACTGTGTGACTGGCTTAATAAAACTGCAAAGAAAGCCCATAATTACTTCATGATACTCAAACAAAAACAAACAAACAGGCAACATGCAGAGGGGCATACTTACAGTAGGATTCTTATGGATGCTTTTTTTTTTTTTTTACAAAATTGGAAAGCTGGCATCTTGTAAAGTCTGGCCCTGAGTCTTTAGTCACACAGCTTGAAGATAAATGTCTGCTTCAGTACTTCGGTGTGACCTCTGATGATTTCTTGACCTAAATTGAACACGGCCCTCAGGTGCTGCAGCAACAACAGGATGAATATTCCTTGTGTTGCCCACCCACTGCAACCTGAAATTGAAATCCAAAGTATTTCCTAAGCCATTCATAGCAGGTGTTTTGGGTGCACAAAGCTGCCATGGAAAAAGAAAAAAATCCCATTTCTTTCACACCCAGTGGATATGAAAGAAAAAGTTGCCTTTAAAAACAATACAATGTCAGCATTTACTTTCTGCTATATTAGTGTTTAGTTTTTTATTTCCATGGTAGATATTGTTTTATATATGCCTGATGGAGAAGAATATGTTGGATGGAAAGCCTTAGAAGCTGTTTTAGATGCAATGCAGCATTACTGTTTTAGAGCTAGCACGTTCAGGATTGGAATGGCCACAGTGATACCCAACATCCAGTAAGAAAGGATGAGAAGAAAGAGTCTGGTCTGCTTTCCTGAAATTAAGTGTTTCTTGCTCAAGGATATACAGGATCTGAAATTTCAATGGTTCTACCTGTATTCTTATTATTTGATTTATATCCAGTTCTTTGTCTATGCTTGCCTTGTATAATGATATCTCAAAATGATGAGACGTTGTTTATATAATATTATACAATACCATACCTGTATAACATTGATACATGCTACCACTGTCCATAAAATAAAAAGTTTCAGGTATAGTTTTATGGTATAGTTTTGGATTTCTTTGATAACCATACAAGTGGGTTATCTATGTCTGGCAGCAGAACAAATGAGAACTATCCATACAGACGTTCCAAGTTTCCATCTAGATCTATGTTTACTCATCTCTCCAAGAACACTGAAAAACCCAACCAGGTCATCCAGCTAGTATTCCCACCCTGTCTACTGCCTTTCAGACTTGCATGTATTCACTGATCTTCAGCCCTTTAGGCAAATCCTCTATTTAAAAACATGCTTAATATTTAATGTCAAGGCGACTTTTTCAATTCCAAAATCCCAGTCAGCAGTTGTTTTATACAAAACTATAGTCACAGGCCTGTATTCATTAATCAAGTAAATACCAGTTTTCTTTAGGAAGCTAGGCATGAGTCAAAATGCTCTCTTTATTAAATAAGAAAGAGAAACAGTGACTTCCTGTTGATCCCAGATATCCTTATATTTGTTTCAGCCAAATACTTGCACTTAACAGAGTGCAAACAGGGTAGTAATGGCCTAAAACCATTATTGTGTGAACGGATGAGTTTTCTGACACTGTCCAATTCTTCTTCTTTTGTATCCTGATCAATCCTTAGACTGGCAAAATGAAGCCTCTTTCTTGGCTTTGTAGTTGGCCAAACGTAAATCCTCATTGGTGCATGTTTCCACTGTTCAATGACAGATTGAAGGCTTTGAAGTTAGAGAGGAGGTAAAATTTAGTCCCAAACATGAATGGCCTAAGTCCAACCACAAGACTAACAGATTTCTCAACGCATAGCAAGTCCTCATATATCTAAAGTCCTTCTTTGCAGAGTTTTAGAGTCCTCCAAAGCAAAGGTTGATGGGGCTGCCCTTTACAGTTCTGCTGACAATGCAAGCGCGGCGCCAAAATGGCCGCCGCGCCCTTTGCGGGCCCCCCCCCACAGGACAGAGAATCCGGGTAGTTAGGGGCGTGGCCAGCTCCCTTATAAAAGGGGTGGCCACGAGGCAGCCGAGCTGCCATTTTACCTCAGCGATGGAGCGGAGAAGTTTTTTCCCCCGTCGCTCTGTCGGACCCCTGTGGCTCAGGGGATTAAGATCCTGAACTCACTGCCTGGAGGGTCGGAGTTTGATTCCTGAGCACTGCAAATGCTCTCGTGCTCCGGCTTTCCAGTCAGTGGGTGCTGAGCCCTGGAGAGGGATCGTGTTGCTCTATACTCCTTGAATGGCTGGTGAGTGTAGAAATAAAGCGACGGGGAGGAGGAGTTTTTTCCGTCGCTTTATTCCCTTCTGCCTCTTTGCAAGAGGCTTGAGTTGCCAGCCTTTGTTCGAGGGAGGCTTCCTTTCGGCTTTCCAGCCTATTGCCTTCAGAGCGCGGGGGAGCAGAGAAGTTTGCTCGTCGCTCACTGATTTTTCCAACTTAGGGGTGCCCAAACTTTAAGTAGGACTGCAGTGTATTCAGTGCTACAGAAGCTGACTGGGTTGTTTAAGGTCAGTGTTTCAATTTCTGCGCAGGCAGGACAGGATGAGCTCCCGTGCCGTGCCGTTTTCAACCCCAGGCCGGCCCTGCGGGGGATGCGGCCCTTGGCCCACGGCGGCCCGCCAGGGGCCGGGACAATTGGGGGGAGGGCCTGGTGCTGCCTCACAGCATGTTTTTGCCAATTAGGGGCTGGAATTTTGGGGCATGGCTTATTCGGGCACAGGCTCTGAATTCAGGGCCTCTGGCACACTTCCTGTCGGGCCGTCCGGCCCGCCTGGCCCACCTACTGGGGGTTTACTGTGGCTGGGGGTGCCTGGTTGGCACGTTTGGCTGTACTGGAGGCATCCTTAGCAATCCAGTGGGTGGGGGGTCCTTTTCCGATCTACCGGGCCCTCCTGTCCGCCGGCTACTTCCACCGCTGCCACTCTGTAACAGGCGGCCGGCTGGGTCGGGCTTATGGAGACAGTCCAGCCTGTGCCTGCCGCTGCCTCGCAGCTCCCTGTTTGTCCGGTACAGCGATTGGAATGCGTTGGAGGTCGTCCTAGAGCTCGATTTCGGTCGCGAGCTCCGACGCCCACGGTGTGCCGGAACCCCCAGTGGGGGCGGCTCACGGGGGTGCAACTAGTGAGTATGGGGTCAAGTTGAATACGCCCACATCTCAGTCCACTTTCAGCGGGGTGGTTCAGTGCTCTTCGCCTTGCCAATTAGAGGCTAGTGGGGCATCACTTGTCATTCTATCCCAGTGCCCTTGGTTGCATTATGGCACGACCCTGGGGGTGGGGATTTCTGCCCCGGGGCAGTATGTGGCACTGCATGGGCTATCCAGGTCCCGCTGCGCATGCCTGGTCTACATTTTGTACCGACAACGGCCTTCCCGATGATTGGCTAGCCACCACGCACGTCGTGGTTGGCTTATGGAAAAAAAAAAAAGAATTCCGTACAAGAGTGCCCCTACACCCGGAGATGAAGTGGGATGAGCCCTGTCAGAAGCTGTGGCTTCTGTACATGACCCCACGCGCACTGCCCCTAGGGAGATGTATCATTGTGGAATTGCGGTCCAGCGAGCTGCTCCAGCGCAGGCACCCCGCCAAGTGGCGGGGCAGGGGGTTACAGCCCGCCTGCTGTGCTGGACCTTCTCGGACAATGGCTCCTGCAATGGGAAGAATTGCAAATACAGACAGGAGTGTCCCACCTGTGTTGGCCCCCACGCGGCCTCTGCCTGTCCCAGGCCTAGAGGGATGCGGGGCAGAGGGTGGGGCAGACAGGGGGCTGGCAAGACTGCCGCAGATGGATCTAGTCCACCGAAGGGCTCCCTCCCCAATTAAGGTGGACGTGTTGGAGAGTTGGCTCACATTGTACCCGAAGGGAGAGGATGCGGGTTATCTCCTTCAGGGTTCTAGGCAGGGGTTCCGGATCCCTTTCATGGGTAATAGGTCCCCTCAGGATGCCCCCAGTCTTTTATCCCTTAGGGGGAGGGAGGAGGTGGCTGCTGCCAGCTTTCACAAGAGGGTCTATGCGGGCAGGGTCGTTGGACCTGTCCCTGCACCCCCGTCCTGGGGAGCATATTATTTCAATGATGCCATGCCTTTTGGCTAGTCCATGGGGGCTCGGTATTCGAGCGTTTCACCACTTTCCTAGAGTGGGCTTTTGTCCGCAGGTCAGGGTCCCGGTCTGTAGCCCATTCCCTGGATGGTTTTATTTGGGGCTGAACGGGGCTGGGACACGTATACACGTCTCCTCAACACATTTCAGACGCTAATGGAGGAACTTGGTGTCCCTTTAGCGCCCGAAAAGACCGAGGGCCCATCTCCACAGCTAGTATTCCTGGGGTGGGGAGTTACACGGTAGCGCAGGATTCTAGGTTGCAGCGGGATAAGGTGTCAAGGCTAGTGGCCCTTGTCTTGGTCTTGCTGGCCGAGCGCGTGGCATCACTGAGGGAACTTCTGGTGCTACATGGTCACCCCAGCTTTGCTGGCAGGGTCGTCGCACCGGGCAGGGCATTTGCTCTGCGCTGGTGCGACGCCATGGCGGGATTATCCAGGCCCCACCACAGGCTCAGATTTACCCGGGGTATCGGGGCAGACGTGCTTGTCTGGCCATAGGTCCAGAGGTAGTTCAACGGGGTGTCATTTTGGGGTCTGATCTCCTGGCTCCCCCTTGCTTTCAGATGCAGTCCGATACCTTAGGATTCCTGGGTTTATGGATGTACTTCAATTGGAAGTGGGCCTATGGTGGGTGGCCACCATCCTGGGCAGGCAAGGGTCGCCTGCAGGGTCTCACGTATCTGGAATGTTTACCTACCCTGGGTGCTTTGATGCTATGGGGCAAGGAGTGGGCCAACTCGGTTGTGCAATTTTGGCATGGCAACGCGGCTGTTGTCCGCATCGTCACTCCACAGATTTCCAAATCGCCCGGGGTCATGGAGCTAGTGCGCTGGTTTGTGTTATGCAACCTGCGCCTCAACGTTCCCTTCAGGGCCAGGCATGTCCCAAGGGTTGATAATGATATTACTGCTGCTTTGTCCTACCTGCAGATCTCCCGTTTCCATGCCTCGGCCCCCGGATGCGGAGGAATTTCCCTCGCCACTCCCGGACGAGAGATGGAATGTTGGCAAGTAGAGGTGAACCGGGCGATTAGCCTGTCAATAGCGCCATGCATAGTAAGGCGTATCACCACGCATTTAGTTCCTTCAGAGTATTATGTACCCGATTTCGATTGCCAGGAACCTGGCCGAGCCCAGTAACCCATGTTCTGCGGTTCATGGTTTACCTGTATGCCCAGGGCCTTGCACCACGCACCATAGCATCTCAGCTGTCGGGTTGGCTTTATGGCCAAAGTGGGAGGTTGTGTGACAGCACCAATGACTTCCGGGTGAGACATGTTTGGAGGGGTGGGTGCGCGTGCGTGGGCGTTTCCCGGGCGACCGCCACCCCATTTACCCAGGGGTTTTTTACCCAAGTGGCCCGGGGCTGGCCTGGCCTCTGTTTTGATAGATGAGGCAGCCCATTTCATGCGGCTACTACGGTGGCCTTTTTGGAGGCGCTCCGCATCAGCGAGCTTGAGATGCTGAATAAGGCGGATGCAAGATTTTACCAGGGTTTTACCCAATTGGCCCGGGGCTGGCCTGGCCTCAGTTTTGATACATGAGGCAGCCCACTTCATGCGGCTACAACGGTGGCCTTTTTGGAGCCCTCCGCATCGGCGAGCTTGAGATGCTGAGTAAGGCGGATGCAAGATTTCCCCAGGGTTTTCACCCAATTGGCCCGGGGCTGGCCTGGCCTCTGTTTTGGAAATGAGGCAGCCCACTTCATGCGGCTACAACGGTGGCCTTTTTGGAGCGCTCCGCGTCAGCGAACTCGTGATGCTGTCTAAGGCGGATGCAAGTGGTAGGGCACTGGAACTCGAAGATGTCTACGTAGCCAAAGACTGGGCCCAGTTGAGGATACGCTCCTCTAAAACAGATCAGCATGGCGTAGGCAGTGGTGTAAGACTGCTACGTTGTTCTTTGGCAGACATCTGTCCGGTTGGTGCCCTACAGGAATTCCTGGCACTGCGTGGCATGCACCACGGCCCGTTTTTCTGTCACCAAGATGGGTCTCCCCTTACTAAATTTCAGTTTTGGAAGGTGACAGCCAGAGCCCTCACCAGGGTGGGCCTACCAGGTGCCCGTTATGGCACACATTCGTTCCGGATTGGTGCAGCCTCTACAGCAGCTGCTTTTGGGTACTCTGGGGCTGACATACGCAGCATGGGGAGGTGGGGCTCGCAATGTTTTCAGTTTTATGTGCGCCCACTCCCGCCATGAGTACCAATCCAGTCACCTTACCGCCTTTTTTCTCAATTTTCTTACAGACCCTGGGTGTCGTATTACACCGGTGACAGTATGGCTGGTGGGCCACAGCTATGTGCACAGGGCAGCGCGTTACGCTGCGGCGACAGAGTGGGGACCCCGACTGGGACTGGGTGACCACGCCAGTCTCGCATGGCATGGTAAGCCTGGGATGTTATGGCGGGAGCTGCGGCCTTTCCTTTTTTCTGGCCTGGGTGCTGACCCGCCTGACATTCTAATCATCCACCTGGGGGGCAATGATTTGGGCCAGGTCACCGGCTTATCGCTCAAGCATGCGATTTGCGAGGACCTCGCTTACTTGCATTATGTCTGGCCTGCCACAACCCTGGTTTGGTCGGACATTGTCCCGCGCCATTCTTACAGAGGGGGCGTTAACCTCCTGGCCCTTGACCGCGCTAGGAGCGCGGTCAATAAGGCAATGGCGCGGTTTCTTGCCACCAGGGCTTGGAGACGGGTTAGTCATCACCCCGATATTAGTCTACAAAATTATGACTTGTACGCAGGGGATGGGGTCCATCTGTCGCGAGGAGGTATGGACCTCCTGTTGGGTGATTGGCGAGCAGGCCTGTTGACCGAGCTGACGGTCTGGGGGGGGGCGTCAGGTCTTCTTTGAAGCCCCTCCGTGTGGCGGGTAGCACTGGTAAGGTAAACAGTATGACCCACAAGTATCCGGCAGGTTCGCAATTGACTGGACAACACTAGACAGGAATAAATTAGTTAAACGTTGTCCGGTCAACGACGAACCAGGCGATGGGGTGATGACGATTGCTAACCAGCATGCATCACCCCTGTGATTTCACGGATACGCGTCAGAGGGTGGGGTCATAAGTTAGTTATTGACTACGGTCAACAATTTGTTTGTTGTCAACAAACAAATTGATACAAATTGATACATTGTAACCAATTGCCGTTGGCAATTTTGGGGTGGTACCTTACCAGTGTTACTTCGGCCTGCTTGCCTTAGGAATTATGATTGGTCGTTTTACCAATGCAAATTTATAATTCGGACTAGGGCATTGAATCAATAAATGTGGCCCTATGCTGTTATCCACTTTCAATGTTGTCTGTGTCCGTTATTGGGGGGGTGCGCCTGCAATGCAAGTGCGGCGCCAAAATGGCCGCCGCGCCCTTTGCGGGCCCCCCCCCACAGGACAGAGAATCCGGGTAGTTAGGGGCGTGGCCAGCTCCCTTATAAAAGGGGTGGCCACGAGGCAGCCGAGCTGCCATTTTACCTCAGCGATGGAGCGGAGAAGTTTTTTCCCCTCCACCCCCTCCCTAGTTAACAGTGTGATATTATGGTCGCTTCGGGGCCGGGTGGGAATTTTTGGTTGGGACCCATATTGGCTCCGGGTCCTGGCTTTTTTGCCCATCCCACACTGTTGCTATGGTTTGATATAGGGGGCTTTCTGTGTTCCTACTGTTGACTTTGGTCACATTGGCGGGTAGCACTGGTAAGGTAAACAGTATGACCCACAAGTATCCGGCAGGTTCGCAATTGACTGGACAACACTAGACAGGAATAAATTAGTTAAACGTTGTCCGGTCAACGACGAACCAGGCGATGGGGTGATGACGATTGCTAACCAGCATGCATCACCCCTGTGATTTCACGGATACGCGTCAGAGGGTGGGGTCATAAGTTAGTTATTGACTACGGTCAACAATTTGTTTGTTGTCAACAAACAAATTGATACAAATTGATACATTGTAACCAATTGCCGTTGGCAATTTTGGGGTGGTACCTTACCAGTGTTACTTCGGCCTGCTTGCCTTAGGAATTATGATTGGTCGTTTTACCAATGCAAATTTATAATTCGGACTAGGGCATTGAATCAATAAATGTGGCCCTATGCTGTTATCCACTTTCAATGTTGTCTGTGTCCGTTATTGGGGGGGTGCGCCTGCAAAGGAGTTCTGCCAGTGGGATAACAGAGTAGGATCCTCCCACTATGATGGCTACCTTGAGAGGGACCAGTCTGAAACAACTTTTAGTTTCAAATGTAATTTGGGGATACAATTTAAAACCAAATAACGACATAACCCACAATGTGGCAATACAGCATGGTTTTAACTGTAAGAAAATTATTATTTTTCAATTTATCTGTGTTTGAAGAATCTATTCAGATTTGATAAACCATTTTGGAACTCATAATCAGAAGCTAGCATTGACTCAGAGCCAAACAGAACATCCTAAGGATTTAAGTTGTATGCCAGAAACTTTTGGCAGAGTTGCAAAAGTGGATATGCAGTTATGCAAGAGATTTTTCTTTCAAAAATAGCCAAAACATACTTATTTCCCATTACTGTACCTCATTCAAATAGGCTTTTTCAGTATGTAAGATCAGTTTAATAACAGATCATTGTGTGGAAGTTGTCAGTGATAAATGATACCTGTCAAAAACACTGTGGAAACTTATATTGATATTGCAAGCGCGGCGCCAAAATGGCCGCCACGCTCTTTGCGGGGGCCGCCCCACAGGTAGTTAGGGGCGTGGCCAGCTCCCTTATAAAAGGGGTGGCCACGAGGCAGCCGAGCTGCCATTTTGCGAAGCGACGGAGCGGAGAAGTTTTTCCTCTTACTCCGTCGCTTTTACTTTGATCGGGAAGCCTTTTGGCTGCTGACCTTCCTCTTTTCGGCTTCCCTTAGGTCCGACTGAGATGCCTTCAAAGAAGAAGGTGGCCGCGAGCGCAGCTCGGGCGGTTCGGAGACGCAATCCGGGTCGGAGGACCGCGGCTGCGCCTTCCCACCAGCCGCCTTTGCCGGCTCCCACCGGGACCGGTGGGATGGGGTCTATTACCCCCCGGCCGGAGGCTGGGGACCCGAGCAGGGGTCCAGCTTGGGCTGCGGCCCACGGCCCGCAAGCGGCGGACGCCGCTCCTGGTGCTCACTCTACTGGGCCTCCCTCTATCGGGGCGCAGCTCACTCCAGGGCCTTCCAGCCTTGGGGGGGTGGTGTGGTCCCCTCCCTTGGCAGGTGCCTACGCCGGCCCTGCCGGGCCTGGGTGTGGGGTCATGGCCATATTCGGGCCCCGGGGTGCAAGGACCTGTACCCACGCCCGTAACGGGCGGGCCGGCTGGCCCGTGGCCCCACGCCAGTGTGGAGGCCTTACTGGCCCGCGTGGCGGCACTCGAGGCTTCCCTTGCTCGGGCCAGCCACGCTGGGGCTCCTTTTGGGGTGCACTTTGACGCGTCGTCTGCTGGGCAGCGGCAGGCGACGGGACGGGTCGAGCAGCTTGAGGCGCGTGGCGCGACTTCGGCCACTGCCTCGCAGCTCCCCAACCAACAGGCCAGCGTGGGTCAGGCCCCGGCGGCGAGCTCTACGGCGGTCGTGAGCTCCGACGCCTCCAGTGGGCCGGAACCCCCGGTGGGGGCGGCCCGCGGGGGTGCAGCATGTGAGTATGCGGTACAAACTAGTGCACCTACACATGTGGCTACGTTGGGGGGGGGCTTTCCAATGGCCTTGGCCTCGCATGGGTGGAGCGGCGGTACAGCCGCTGACGCACCACCAGGCGACGTCAACCACCACCCAGGGCCCCGGGGTGGGGAGCGTTTCCTACCCTGTGGGGAATGTTTTGGGGGTGGCTGGGCTAGCCCAAGCCCCTTTCCAGATGCCCGCAGTTTCTGCTGTGCCTGTCTCGGCCTTGCCGACAGCGGGCTATTCCTTGCCACTGGGTGACCACTTGGCACAGGCTACCAGAGAGAAAATATGGCGAGGGGAGTATGTTGATATCTTCTCACTCCTAAACAGGGAGCCCACCAAGGAAGAGAGGGAGGGGCAGGATGAGAAGGATAAGGAACATGCACGTCGTCGCAAGCCACCACGAACGTGGGCCAACTGGCTGCCGGCTTACCTCATCTACATGGCGGTGTCAATAAGGAGGTCAATGCGGACAGGGTCGCTGGCCCTTTCCCTGCACCCCCGTTCACTAACCTCAAGGTATCGCCCCTGGGCTTGGTTCCCAAGAAGTCCCCAGGCGAGTTTCGCCTTATCCATCACTTGTCCTACCCAGCCGGCCGATCGGTCAATGATGCTATCCCTGACGACCTTTGCTCAGTCAGGTATACATCTTTTGACCACGCGCTGCGCATGGTGCGCTCATGTGGCCCGGGTGCGCTGCTGGCTAAGTGCGACATTAAGTCGGCTTTTCGCCTCTTGCCAGTGCACCCGGGCGACTTTGAATTGCTGGGTTTCAAATTTCGGGGCGAATATTATTTTGATAAGGCCATGCCTTTTGGCTGTTCCATATCATGCTCGGCTTTCGAGCGTTTCAGTACCTTCCTAGAGTGGGCTTTCGTCCGCAGTTCAGGGTCCCGGTCTGTAGCCCATTACCTGGATGACTTTTTATTCAGGGGTGAACGGGGCTGGGACACGTGCACACGTCTCCTCAACACATTTCAGACGCTAATGGAGGAACTCGGTGTCCCTTTAGCGCCCGAAAAGACCGAGGGCCCATCTACACAGCTAGTCTTCCTAGGGGTGGAGATTGACACGATAGCGCAGGCGTCTAGGTTACCGCGGGATAAGGTGTCAAGAATAGTGGCCCTTATCTCGGAATTGTTGGCCAAGCGCAAGGCATCACTGAGGGAACTGCAGGTGCTGCATGGTCACCTTAATTTCGCCTGCAGAGTGGTCGCACCGGGCAGGGCTTTTGCCCAGCGTTTGTGCGACGCTATGGCAGGATTATCCAGGCCTCACCATAGGGTTAGGCTTACCCGGGGTATCAGGGCAGACATGCTTGTCTGGTTACAGTTCCTGAGGGAGTTCAATGGGGTCTCATTTTGGAGGCATGACCTCCTGGCTTCCCCTCAATTTCAGATTCAGTCTGATGCCTCGGGATCCCTGGGTTATGGGATGTACTTCAATGGGAAGTGGGCCTATGGTGGGTGGCCACCGGCCTGGGCAGGCACGGGTCACCTGCGTGATCTCACATATCTGGAATTTTTCCCTATCCTGGGTGCTTTGATGCTATGGGGCCAGGAGTGGTCCAACTCGGTCGTGCATTTCTGGTGTGACAATTCGGCTGTGGTCCACATTGTAAATGCGCAGACTTCCAAATCGCCCAGGGTTATGGACCTAGTGCGCCAATTTGTGTTGCGCAGCCTGCGCCTCAACGTACTGTTCAGGGCCAGGCATGTCCCAGGGGTTAATAATGATATTGCTGACGCTTTGTCCCGCCTACAGATCTCCTGGTTCCGTGCCTTGGCCCCGGATGCGGAGGAATTTCCCTCGCCACTCCCGGAGGAGATATGGACCATTGGCAAGGAGAGGTGAACCGGGCGATTGGCCTGTCGCTAGCGCCACGCACCCGTAAGGCGTATCACCACGCAATTAATTCTTTCAGGGCATTCTGTACTCAATTTCAATTGCCAGGAACCTGGCCGATCCCGGTAACCCATGTTCTGCGGTTCATGGTTTACCTGCATTCTCAGGGCCTTGCACCTCGCACCATAGCATCTAAGCTTTCAGCGTTGGCTTTTATGGCCAAGGTGGGGGGTCATGTGGACAGCACCTCTGACTTCCGTGTGAGACATGTTTTGGAGGGGTGGGTGCACGAGCGCGGGCATTGCCCGGACGACCGCCACCCGATTTCCCCAGGGGTCCTTACCCAGTTGGCCCGGGGCTGGCCTTGCCTCTGTTTTGATGCATATGAGGCAGCCCTGTTCCATGCAGCCACAATGGTGGCATTTTTTGGAGCGCTCCGCGAGCTTGTGATGCTGTCTAAGGCGGATGCAAGTCGTAGGGCACTGGAACTCGAGGATGTCTGTGTAGCCAAAGACTGGGCTCAGCTGAGGATACGTTCCTCTAAGACCGATCAGCATGGCGTCGGCAGTGGTGTGCGACTGCTACGGTGTTCTTTGGCAGACATCTGTCCGGTTGGTGCCCTACAGGAATTCCTGGCACTGCGTGGCACGCACCATGGCCCGTTTTTTTGTCACCAAGATGGGTCTCCCCTTACTAAATTTCAATTTTGGAAGGTGACGGGCAAAGCGCTGGCTAGTGTGGGCCTCCCAGGCGCCCGCTATGGCACTCATTCATTCCGTATAGGGGCGGCCTCGACCGCAGCTGCTTTTGGGTACTCAGGGGCTGACATACGTAGCATGGGACGGTGGGGTTCGCAATGTTTTCAATTTTATGTGCGCCCACTCCTGCCGTGAGTACCAACCCAGTCACCTTACCTACTTTCCCTCATTTTTCCTTTACAGACCCGGGGTGTCGTATTACACCGGTGACAGTATGGCTGGTGGGCCATAGCTACGTGCACAGGGCAGCGCGTTATGCTGCGGCGACAGAGTGGGGACCCCGACTGGGACTGGGTGCATACGCAAGTCTCACATGGCATGGTAAGCCCGGGATGTTATGGCGGGAGCTGCTGCCTTTCCTTTTTTCAGGCCAGAATGCTGACCCGCCTGACATTCTGATCATACACCTGGGGGGCAATGATTTGGGCCAGGTCACCGGCTTGTCGCTGAAGCATGCGATTTGCGAGGACCTCGCCTACCTGCATTACGTCTGGCCCGCCACAACCCTTGTTTGGTCGGACATGGTCCCGCGCCATTCCTACAGAGGGGGTGTTGACCTCCTGGCCCTTGACCGCGCTAGACGCATGGTGAATAGGGCAGTGGCGCGTTTCCTTGTCGACAGGGCTTGGGGGAGGGTCAGTCGTCACCCCGCTATTAGCCTCCAAAGTTATGACTTGTATGCAGGGGATGGGGTCCATCTGTCGCGAGGAGGTATGGGTGATTGGCGAGCAGGCCTGTTGACCGAGCTGACGGTCTGGGGGGGGGGCGTCAAGCCTTCTTTGAAGCCCCTCCATGTGGCGGGTAGCACTGGTAAGGTAAACATTATGACCCACAGGTATCCGGCAAGTTCGCAATTGACTGGACAACACTAGACAGGCATAAGTTGGTTAAACGTTGTCCGGTCAACGACGAACTAGGCGACGGGGTGATGGCTATAGCTAGACAGCATGCATCACCCCGTGATTTTACGGATACGCGTCAGAGGGTGGGGTCATTAGTTAGATATTGACTACGGTCAACAATTTGTTTGTGGTCAACAAACAAATTGATACAAATGGATACATTGTAGCAATTGCCGTTGGCAATTTTGGGTGGTACCTTACCAGTGTTACTTCGGCCTGCTTGCCTTAAGAATTATGATTGGTCAATTACCAATAGAAATTTATAATTCAGACTAGGGCATGAATCAATAAATGTGGCCCAATGCCGTTATCCACTTTCATTGGTGTCTGAGTCCTTTATTGGGGGGTGCGCCTGCAATGCAAGCGCGGCGCCCAAATGGCCGCCGCGCTCTTTGCGGGGGCCCCCCACAGGACGAAGGCATCCGGGTAGTTAGGGGCGTGGCCAGCTCCCTTATAAAAGGGGTGGCCACGAGGCAGCCGAGCTGCCATTTTGCGAAGCGACGGAGCGGAGAAGTTTTTCCCCTCCACCCCCTCCCTAGTTAACAGTGTGATATTTTGGTCGCTTCGGGGCCGGGTGGGAATTTTTGACTGGGACCCATATTGGCTTCCGGGTCCTGGTTTTTTCGCCCATCCCACACTGTTGCTATGGTTTGACATAGGGGTTTTTCTGTTGCTGCTGTTGACTTTGGTCACATGGGCGGGTAGCACTGGTAAGGTAAACATTATGACCCACAGGTATCCGGCAAGTTCGCAATTGACTGGACAACACTAGACAGGCATAAGTTGGTTAAACATTGTCCGGTCAACGACGAACTAGGCGACGGGGTGATGGCTATAGCTAGACAGCATGCATCACCCCGTGATTTTACGGATACGCGTCAGAGGGTGGGGTCATTAGTTAGATATTGACTACGGTCAACAATTTGTTTGTGGCCAACAAACAAATTGATACAAATGGATACATTGTAGCAATTGCCGTTGGCAATTTTGGGTGGTACCTTACCAGTGTTACTTCGGCCTGCTTGCCTTAAGAATTATGATTGGTCAATTACCAATAGAAATTTATAATTCGGACTAGGGCATGAATCAATAAATGTGGCCCAATGCCGTTATCCACTTTCATTGGTGTCTGAGTCCTTTATTGGGGGGTGCGCCTGCAATGGAAAATGTGTAATTTTATTTTGCAGTTGAAAATTGTAAAGGGTTAGGGCAAATATTATCTTGGCCCTTTAAAAGGTGTGGTAGGGAACAGTGTCATATTGTAGGTGGGTAATTTCTGGCACAATTATTGTGGTTTTATTATACATACTTTTTATTATATTAGTTGTAATGTATCGTTTTTATTGAATGTTTTATATAATGTAAGCTTCACTGAGTGGTGCCTGGATCAGAAGGGCATGGTATACATGTTAATAAATAAATAAATAATGGGAAAGGAGACTATATTTGTGAGCAGAGAGAAAATATTAGTATGCATGTATGCTGTTTTTGTCGAGGTATCTCAATGTTTTGTCCATTTGATTTTGTTGCAACTATGAAGAAATCTCACCCTCTGGAATATTAATTCTGCATTCTAAAAGCTGGAGTCATCAACCTTCAGCAGTACGAGGACCTCTGCCATCATGCACAGTAGGCTTCTAATTGCTTGTCATAATGATATCTGAAATAATTGATGTGAAGACAGTTTGACGCATAGGAAACTCTGCTAACATTTGCCAACAGAGGCAGATCTATTCATTACAATCCTTCAGTCAGTCTGAACACTGCTAGTAGAATAGCTCTGACTGTTCTTAGATGTTGATGATTATTTGAGTATTCTCTTTGTTTTCTTACTCCTCTCCAACAGACTATTCTGTTAATATGTTGACATAATTTGGGTTTTATTTCTTTGTATTAAATTAATGACAGCTTAATGGTAATTTGTAGTTTAAGTGTAGTCTTTCCACCACTCTAGGAAATCCAACTACAGTACCTTTCATGTTTTACAAATATATGTGGAAAATGGCAAGAAAAGCTTGTCATCCTTTTCTTTTGCCTGTGTTTGCTTCCTTTCAAGAATATTACTGAAATTAGAGATTTGAAAACATGTGCAGTGGAATGGGTCTCCCCATAAACGTCATTGGCCTAATATTTTGAAAAAGGTGGAGGGGAACAAGCAATTTGTTATTGTGTGTTTATTTTGTCTTTAGTTTGTGTATATTAATTTATGTTTATGTTATAAATAAGTTTTTTCCAAAAAAAGAACAATGTGTTATGGTACTGGTCAAATTATCTAACAATCAACACATGATCAGTCTTATCCATCCTGGACATCTTTATTGGCTCATGCATTTAATGCTGCTTTTCTTTATACTTCATCTGCACTTTATTGCAGCTGTCTACATTTCATTAACTCCAGGAATGTCCTATAAAATCAGTGAGAATATGGTGGAATAATAGGATTCAAGATAGTACAGCCCTCATATAGGAATGCATATGGCCCATTATCAAAAACAGCCGTGACAATCAGAAAGCCAGACAACTTCTTCTAGCACTACTTTTTATGACTTTTTCTCCATATGACTAAGGCTATGAAAAGGCAAAGAGGTGTCTTTCAGTAAAACAGACCTGCTAAACCAATAGTTGCTTCAGTGTGAGGCCATTCAAGCCATTGGATAGTGACTTGGATTTTGCAAGAATGGTCTTTTGGCTATAGCTCTGATTCTGTACTTTAAAGGAGCAATGCTGGAGGCATTCAAGAGAAAATTAGACAATCACCTGTCATATATGCTTCGATTTGGATTCCTGCATTGAGCAGGTATTTGGATTTATGGCCTAGTAAGACCCTTCCAACTCAATTATTCTATGATTCTACTCAAAGTGTGGAACCCAAGTTCCAAAATAGGTCTAGGACCTTGGATAACCTCTTTAAAAATTCATAATAAAGTTCTGTCCAAACCAGAGTTACTATAGACCACTAGTTTTGGCAGTGGGGTACATCTACAATACCAGAAAATATGTCATGTCAAAAAGAAAAAGTCTAATGTAATGCATTTCTTCTGTTTTTCTTCTTCTTTCAGGTCCAGGTCAAACTTTGAGCTGTCAAAATGTAGCCACCTTCTTGGCTTTGTCATTGGCTAAAATTAAATCCTTGATTTCTTCTGTTGTATAACATGATATTGAAAAAGAGATGTGACTTTATTTTACAAAACCCAAGAAGTTATTACTGATAATAAACTGGTATATGGTGGGCATACATTAAAAGTTCATTATGACTACTAAATCCAATGCCTCTTCAAAGTTTCAGGGCAGAGAACAAAAACAAAACAGACCATAATTAGAGACAATTAAATACATGTACAGAAACTGGGATGGCTCTCTGTCTCATCCTGATGAACTTTGGGATGGTATTTCTCAATCTGCTGGGCCTTCTGCTCAGGAGGCACCAAAATTCTAATTTCTCTCTTTTCACTATTAACATCCTAGATTCTTTCAGGGTAAAGTCATCTGAGTGGCAGCAGTTTTCAATAATTAAAGACTTCTTTCCCCTTTCCTTCAGCTCCAAGGGTTGCCAATTATGAAAGAGACCAAGGGATGGAAGAAGGCAATGTTTAATATCAGAAAACTGCCACAGCAATTGATATAACCAGCCTTGCACTGTAAAATGCACACCAAAAATGGCTGTACCCAATATGTTATTGCAAGCTGTTGTGTATTAAGATAATATTTAGTGTTATTATTACTTATCATAATGTGTTAAAATGGCAACTTGCGCCATTCCAGTTAAAGGTAAAAATTGGTGCACCCTTTTTTTCAAAAAAAAAGAATACTGTGTTCAAGGTGTGCTCTTATGCAAATGTGTAATACCTGATTGGTTACTATTTTGGATCCTAGCGGGGATTTTTCGTTGTTCGAATATAGCATTACTGATTGGTTAATTAAGGTTGTCCAAAAGGTTGCTAACTTGTAACATGGTGTAATGCCCACTCGGATGCTATATAATCACAGCTTGCTAATATGGTGTTGGCTCTTGGTTTGCACGTGCACACGGCACACACACATGTGGATAACCTTCAGTAGGCACAGGTGCAGAACTAATCCCGGGTAGCAGAATATAGGAATGAGTGCAGCCAAATCATGTCCAGTTAAGCTGTAGTGTTATTTCCAAGAGTAGTGAATAAACCATTGCTTTGTTGTTTGATTCATCGCTCGTTGGACTCTTCATTTTAAAGCTTAAGGCACAACACAAGCCTTGATAACTTTTTCTCATTTAGGGTCCTTTTTTTAAAAAAAGTTTTGTTTTGTTTGCAAACTCAGGCAGGGAGCAAAAAACAGAGCAATCTTTAGGCCCCTGGTAGTTCACCATAGATTGCTGGCAGCCTGCATTCAGTTTAGTGGCTCCCATAAAACTTTGGAAGCTTGGTCTAATTTAGAAAAATTAAAGAAATCTTTTGTAAGGGAATGGATAATGCCCAGCATGCTTAATAAAGCAGACTCCAATGGTTTCATATGTTCTGCATTGGCCTCTTCTGCCATTACAATACTGTCACTGAGCCACTGTATTTGAAAACGATCTGCCCTCTGCCGACAGCTAGTTCCAGCTGAAACGGGAAGGGGGTGGGGTGGAAGATGCCTACTCAGATCAATATTCCTCAGCTTATCTATAATGAAACTGCAAGCTCTTTAACCTTAGAACTGAACTCTCAGGCCTGATTGGAGATAATTGGGCAAAGAAGTTCTAAAAATCTTTGTAGAAATAATCAGAAAGGCTTTTATATTAAGGTTATTTTTCTAATAGCTGCGGGTGTCATATTGAATGTGACTTCTGTTTCACAAGCAGTAGCAACAGCAATTTGTTACCAAGCAGTCTTTAGGCAGGAAGACAATTATAACATTCATAAGTGATCCTGGCATACTTTTTTGTGCCTTCAAGATGGCTCTGTGGTAATCTCTCACTTGATTATTCATTCATATCATGTACTTTTACAAGCTCTGTGGCTTTTATTAGCAATCAACAAGGTGACATAGCAGCAGTTGTCTTTTTTAGTTTTCTCAGAGGTTTTCTCTTCTCTCTGCCTTCATTTGTGGCCAAGGTTTCCTAGAAGTGAAGATATCAGATAAGTGGGTTACTACTCAGATTGATTTCTCTTACAGGAGAGAAAACTGGAAGAATGGAGCATAGCAATTACAAGTGAACCTGGAACAATGCACTTTGTGAGCTGGCTAAATGCTCATCAGATCAATGGCCTCCACGTGTGCTGTGTGGGGAGAATCCTACAAAGACATCCGATTGGTTAAAGATGTGGGATGCTGGATGGTGCCTAAAGAGCTTCACTTGGAAGCAGTTAATCAAAAGGGAGAAAGAGAGCAAAGGGATAAAATTGGTTCATGTATTGAAGACAGAAGAACTTGTGATCTCAGATGATTCCTCCTGTGTGGCAAACTGAAATGAATGGGGACAACCCAACCCATGTAAAATTCATAGTTTAAAGGTCTAATTATAGTGGGGAAATGGTGAGAAGAAAAGATCTCCTAGGTTTTAAAAATGCAAGCATGGTTGGAACAGATTGAATTTCTGCCGGCAATTCATTACACAACCTATAGGCTATGGCAGAAAATGTCCTTGATCTCACACATATTTTTTGGGGGGAAGGGGGATGTTAAAGTGTGATTACCAAAATTTTAAGCATTTGGATGGAATGTATCTAGTTCAAATTCTATTGAAGAAAACTTTGTACCAAAGAGCAGTTTTGTGATAAGTTGTCCCATTTTTCTTTCCACCCACCATACAGCTGCACACTCAATTATTTTCCCAGCTACAGTTAGCAGGGAAGTGTGACAGATGGCCAGATACACATGTGGAATTGTTTTCATGATTGCCCTTTTCTGTCATGTGAATGCAGCAGAATTCTGGCCTAAAACTGTCAGACCTTAAGCAAAGAAAATCTGAGGGAAATGATCCATCACTACTTCCTGTCTGGACTTCTTGTCATCCCAGTATCAGATGCGGAAATTAATAGTCCCCACTGGGACAGTTGGAATGGTCCTCAGCACAGATTATTTAAACAGGTATGTTCTTGTGCCTCAAAAACTTCCAGATGGACTGCCTGAGTTTAGAAGTATAATAAAGATAGCTGATGGATTTTGTCTAGCATATTTTCCACTTCCCTTTCTGAACAAGTTTGCAGCAAGTATAATGCACTCCATCTTAGAAGTGTGAAATACTGGAACTATATCTCAGCTTCTGAGCTAGAGCTGGCTGAGGTACCCAGCTGTGGTTCCTGTTTGAAAAGCTCAGCTGCTGCTTCTCATTGCCTTGAGGCCTCAATCTTCTTTTCACCTGATAACCAGGACAGTTTTGCTTTATCAAACTGCAGGCGGGCTGATGGTACCATTTAGTGCAAGCCCACATGCAGAAGGAAAGGGTCTGCTCATCAATCCTTGACTGCAGGGCAGCATCTACGGTTTCCATTTCATCAATGCTCATGCAAGCAGATTTCAACATGACTTGGTAAAAAAAGAAGAAGACCTGAACAACGAAGAACTTTATCAAACTTGTGTTGTGCAAACCTCACACATTTTAAAGAAAGAAGAAAAGGGGCCACAATGGCTTAGTGGCTAAGACACTGTGCTTGACAATGGGAAGGTTGGTGGCTCAGGGCCTGAGTCTGTCCTAGCTCCTGTCAACCTAGCTATTTGAAAGCAAGAAGAAGGAGAAGAGGAGGAGGAGGAGAAGGAGGAAGAGGAGGAGAAAATGGCAACATTTTCTACTGGCATAATGACATCACTTGAATTTTTGATACTTGAAACAATTAATGAAGAGCATATTCAAGTATAAACTGTCCATCTCCCCCAAATTATGTCCAAGGGGCCACCTAATCCTTGTCCAGATGCTGCTATTCAGACTCTGATTCTTTTTAGACATGTCTAATAATACATGTGTGCACACTCCATGGGCATTTTGATCCCAAATTTCCTGGGCTTGATATAAAATGATGAGTTGAAAGCTTCCATTCAATAGGACAGTGTCAACTGACAGCAAAGTATATCACAATCATGTTACTAGCAAAGTTGGTGCAGTGCCTGTTTCCCACACCTTACCTGCAAGCCTGGCGTGACAGACACACAATATTGGAGTTAACTAGGACCACAACTTTATTAAGCTTTTTTTAAAGTAGTAAGCTCTGCTAACTGAGGCAGGGTTTAACATAGTGTGGATACTTGGGCTCAGAGCTGGTGGATTCTTCCTGAATTCTCTTCACAGGCAAGTCCTAAAGCACCATCACCATGCTGCCAAAGAGACAGCTCATTTCCAGCTGGGAAAATCCTGGATGATGCTGGGCAGCCACCAGCTCCCTAGCCTTATGACTTTTGGCAGGCCATGGTCCCAGGCTGCCATTGGAATTCTAGTATCTCAGACACTGAACCTTGGAATTAATGTGTCTGATATGCCGGGAACATTTAAACCTCCAAATTTCCTTGGGAACTTACCATCGCTAGATTTCCCCTCCATACAATCCACCACTGTGACCTATTTATGTGCACCCTACCAAAACTTGCCCAAAATTCCCATGAGCAGTGGTGCAGTGGTTAACCTGCTGCATTGCAACCAGAACATTGTGAGTTTGATCCTAACCAGATCGATAAGGTTGATTCAGTCTTCCATCCTTCCGAGGTCAGTAAAATGAGTAAGCAGCATGTTGTGGGCAAAATGCTAATTACCTTGTGAACCACCCAGAGAGTGCACTAAGCGCTATACAAGTGTAATTTCTATTGCTATTTTATGGGATAGGCAAAGAACCCTCCATCCACCTTTAATTCTGCCAGTCTGGTGAAGGGACAAAAATTCCTATCCAGCTCTAAGGGAACAGGTTAGTGTCATATTGAATTCACAGAGTGGGCAGGAGAGCCATTCCTACCTTGAAAGAATCTAATTCTGGGGAGAGACAAGCCTATAAAGGCTAGTCTCCTTGAACCCACCAAATGCCAAGTGCCTATTAGTGCTCCTTGGGCCTGGTTACATGGAGGTTTTCCTTCTTTAGATGTTGGTAAGCCCTCCTTGTAAAATGAGGTTATAGGCAGCTTTGACCTTGACAACAACCCTTTTTTTACTGGTTGCCAGAATCTCACAGTCACTCATCAGTTGCCTTACAATGGTGTTTCTTGAGTGGAAGGACTCAAATACGTATTTGGAAGAAGTGTTTTTGGAAATGTTCGCCATGAACAGATTACACTACAAAGCTAGAGAAGATTGTGCAAATTTGTTTCAAAATTGCAACATTTTGCTTTAGAATACAGCAGGCACATGAAGTGTACTTGTTTGAAATATAAACATCTATCAGGATTTCAATTTTTTTAAAAAAAATGCTCTTTTAAAAGCATATTTAAAAATGAATTTCTAATTTTAGAACTGTATTAGATAATAAATCTATAAGATACCTTGTTACATATCTTATGCTAGTTATTCAGAGAGTCTTTTCACCTGAATTGTGTGAGGAAAATGCTTTAATCATGGGCAGCCAAAATTAGCAGTGATACAGTGGGAAAAAAGTAAATATTATTCAACTTCACAAGTTTGTTTGGTTTCCCATTGGGGGAGAGGGAAATTGCTGGAAAAAGAGAATATATATTTTGTTCACAAATTGCAGCAAAATCATCACAAGTAATATAGCCACTGGGTCAGTTTTCTATTTTCTTTCCCATCTGGATGTTAAGTGCAGAGAAGCAAATAATTGTCTATTATGAAAACATAAACTGGAGAATTAAAGAAATGAAACAAGGAAGGAAATGGGACAAGCCCAGAACTTCCCTTCAAAGCACTAAATGAATCAAGTTGGCATCCACAAGAGAAGTGAGTAAAGATATGCTTTACACATGGCTGTGAACAGCAGTTATGAAACAATAGCAAGGAATAGTGTGAAGCAAGGAAAGAGGGATTGCAGTAATTGTGGAGGATTGCAGCAATCTGAAAAACTGTGTCCAAGAGCAATTGCTCTTTTTAAGGGAAGACCTCAGATTATTATGAAACAGTTTATTTACCACATAGAGACAGCATCTTTATATATAAATCCTAGCATTTCTAGAATGTATTTTATGCATTGTTTTATATAATACTAGCAAGGTTTGCCCGGCGTTGCCGGCCCCCCCCCCCTCTGTTGTATTAAAGAAGATTCATTGTAATGGTTTGTAATAAAAAAAATTTTTTTATTTTTGAAAAACATGTTTAACAATTAACGTTTCATTTTTAAAGTAATATTAAACATTTAACTATATATATATATTTCCTCCTTTGTCGTCAAGCGATGTGTGTTTTTTATCTGTAAAACATAAAACATAGGGAGAGATATTGATATTTGTCTATTGGTGTGGTTTTTTTTCTTCAAATGTATTTTTTGTGATCCTTAAATTGTTTTACATGTATTTAAATCTGAAAATATTGTTGTTAGAAAATATAATGTTATAATTTTTTTAATATTTTTATATTTACCTTCAGTAAGAGATTTTTTTGTCTTTCAGTTAGTTGATTGTTGATTTGTTGGGTCACCTGTTTAATTAGAATAATGACAAAGTTATATATATTTGTTTTTTACAATATTATAAAATCTCATTGTTTTGTTTATTTACCTTTTTTCTGGGTCTGTTCAAATTTGATCTTCAAAAAATGCTGAAGCATTAATTCGGCTAGTGCCTGGTTGTATGGAGTTGGTGGATGTCTCATGATAAGTACATGCCTTCGTATGATTGAATCTATATCTAAGTCATCATTAATTTGCTGCTGTGGTTCTCTCTGTTGCGGTTGTGGCTGGTTGTCCTTTTTTTTTTGCATTGGTGGATTGTTGTGTTTCTTGTTGTACTATTTGTTTGTTGTTAATTTGTTGTATTATTTCTTCTAATGTTTTATTGTTTGGGTGTTGTTTTATTTCTGTGTTGCTGTCTTGTAGTTCTGCATTTTCCGTTGCTTGATCTTTGTAGTGATGTGCTGTTTTTTTCTGGTAGATTGTTGGTATTTCTTTTTTTATGATTGTGCTCATTTGTGGTTGTTTATTTTCGCTTTCTTCTGGGTTGTAATTTCTTTTTATTGTGGTGGCTGTTTCTGTTTCCTTTATTGTGTTGGTTTTTTAGTTTGTGTTGTCGTTGGCTGTTATTTCTGTTGTCTGCTGTTTCCATGGCAATATAAATTTGGGTTTAGTTATGATTTGTTTTTCTTTTTTTCGGACAATTAGCATTTGTCCTTGTTTATTTTGTTGCTCTTCTTGTTTGTCTGTTGTGCTTTTTCTGTTGATTTCATAGTAGTTGTCTGCTGTTTCTGTTGATTGTTGTTTCCATGGTAAAATCAGTTTGGGTTTTGTTGTGGCTTGTATTTCTTGTGTTTTGATAATTTGCATGTCTGGCTGTTTATTTTCTAATTCTTCTTTTGGAATAATTTGTTTTCTTGCATTTGGTTTTTCCTCTTCCTCTGATTTGTTCTTTATGTAAATATGGGAGACACTCTCTGTTATTTCTGTTGTCTGTTGTCTCCATGGTAATATGTTTCCATGCTGATATTGCATGGAGTGATGGCTACTTGGTTTCCTGGCTGTGAGTGATTCTTTGGGGTCCTGGATTTTGGAGAGTATGTCTTCTTGCTGATTTTCGTTTTGTGTGTAATTCTGGTTTGATGTTTTGTTGCTTTCTTTCTCCATTTCCATTTCTTTTATTCACCCTCGCTATTGTTTCCCCTCGGAAAGTTTGCACTCACGACTTTGGCAACTCTCTTTTGGCGGATTAGTTTCGTTTTTAAGCTGTGTGTTTGCCGTATGTGTGTTTAATCTCGTTATCGCGTTATTTTCCCTCGCTGTTTTTGGAGTTTGGGAGAGCTAGGTGAGCTAAGTGGATTTGCATGTTTGTAGGTGTGTCTGTGTTCTGCGTTGCTGTATCGCTGTGCAGAAGGCATGGCTGTAAGGGAGTGCGTATTTTCCTTTTAAAGTTTTCGTGTCTTGCTTCTTTTCGAAGCATCTGTGAGTGTTTCTTGGCTGTCTTTGGGAAAGTTTAGGGAAATTTGATGTGTACTGTCGTTGACTTCGGGTGCTTCCTTTACTCGTATTTTGGTAAGTTAAACTGTTTTGATGTTATCTTTTGTAAAGGTGTTTAGGTGGTGTGGAGGGGGGCTTTGTTTTGTTATGGTGCTTTGTTTGTGTGGAGTCGTGAAAGTAGATCGGTGTTTCCCCTTTAATATCAGCAGGCAGAGTGGATCGATCCCCCACCCCCCCTCCTTAAAACAACTCCGGTTTTAAAGAGAAGAAAAGACGGAGTTTTTTTTAAGGAGGGGTGGTTGGGGATCGATCCTCTCTGCCTCATCTTTTGTTTCCAGCCGCGTTTCCAGCCACTGATGTTAAAGGGGAAACTCCTTTCGGGAGCTTCAGGCGCCGCGGGAGAGTAAAAGAAAGCCGGCTGCTGTTTGCTTGCCTGTGAGCTGTTTTTCTTTTTAATTTTCCAGGTGCCGTTTTCCTCAGCGTTCTGCGTGGGCGCGCAGGACGCTGGGGCTTGTAGTAATGGGTTGGTGCTGTGTGTTTTTGCTGGGTTTTTTTAAAATGCGTTTCTTTCGATTGGCTGCGGCGCGTGTCGGAACGCTGCGCCGTGCGAGAGCCTCTCAGCGTGATTGGCTCTGGCGCGGCGCAGCGCAAGGAATGTTGGGAAGTGAAGTTCTTTCCCTTTCTTGCCGTTTGTGGGGCTGAGGCCCCCGTGCCGGATTTTTAAATCCTTCGTTGACCTGCGTAGGGAATTCGGCCGTGCGCACGAAGGGTGGGTGTGGGTCAGTAGGGCGACGCATAGCAGCCTATAGCCAGTTCCAACAGTGAACACTTGGTTTTATAGGTTAAGATGACCAAACAATCTGTCTTGATCCCTGAGAAATCACTAAGGCATCCCAAGTAGTCATTTTGTAAAGTGATTAGATTAGATTAGGTTAGATTAGATTAGATTAGATTAGATTAGATTAGATTAGATTAGATTAGATTAGATTAGATTAGATTAGATTAGATTAGATTATGGCATGGCATGGCATGGCATGGCATGGCATGGCATGGCATGGCATGGCATGGCATGGCATGGCATGGCATGGCATGTTCTTAATGTTCAGTCACACAGTCAAGCCCGACCATTTGCAACCCCATGGACCACTGCATGCCAGGCTCTGCACACCAGCATAGCATAGCATATTTTAGTAAAGGTAAAGGTCAACCTTGCTCAAAAGCCAGTCATCTCCAACTCTAGGGTTCAGTGCTCATCTCTGTTTCATAGCTGAAGAGCCAGCGCTGTCTGTTTCCGCAGACGTTTCTGTGGTCATGTGGCAGGCATGACTAGACACTGGAGCTGTTTTCTTCCCACCAAAGTGGTCCCTATTTATCTACAGTACTTGTAATTTCTTGCTTTCTAACTGCTAGGATGTCAGGTGCTGGGAAAAAGACGGGAGCTCATTCCATCCTGCAGTATTTGGGAATTGAACTGTTAATCTGCCGCCATCCAGTCAGCATCTTAGCCACTCGAGCCACTGCAGTTCCTATAGCATATTTTATCTAGAGGCAAAAATCTTATAATCCCTTCAAGACTAACAAATTTTAACTGGTATATGTTCTTGTCAACTGAGACCCACATTTTCTGGTGTGTGAAAGGTAGAGTGGATAGACTAGGATTCTGAAGAAGAGAGCCTCAGAGAACAGGTGCTTATATCAAATAACATTGGATTCGGTGCAGGTGGGAGCCGCCGCGAATTTTTTTGTCGGCTCATGGGATCCCCCACCGCCGCCACCATGCCTCTGGCCAGGACTTTAGGCTTACAGTGGCAGCAGGTTCCTTGACTTATGACTCTGGGACTTCTTTGGGGGCTGGGGTGAACTGATTTGTTGTTTTTGCCTCTGTCAGGTTGACTGTTGTACCCTGATATGCTATTGTATTTTTATTGGAACTGTATTTATTGTATTTGCTGTACTTTTGCCCTTGTGCACATCATTATATATTTATTGTATTTTGTTTACTGTATGATTTTTGATGCTCTTGATTTTGTATATTATTATTACAGTATCTTGCACTTTCCTTCATGTAAGCCACTTAGAGTCACCTCTGGTTGAATTAGGTGGTATACAAAAATAAAGAGAAATAAAATGAAATACAAAGATTATATTGCTGCAATACAGGGTAGATTCAAGAATAATAAACAGACTTCACAGAAGGCCTATCAATACCACCATTATTCAAGTCTAAACTCCTACTACAGATGCTGAAGAAGAAATAAAGAGAAGAATCGTAAGTGCAACTTTGCAGCAACTTTCCTATAGTGATAAAGAGAGCTACTATATCATACAAAGAAATGGAAGGCAACAAAAAAAAATACAGCAGACCCTCACATAACGACATGACTTAGTTCCCCAAGTAGCGTTGCTAAGCGGTTTTTTTTTGTTGTTATGCGGGTTTCTAGGGAGTTTCCCGCATAACAACATTTTTAGCATTGTTGTCTGGATAATGACAGTTATTTTAGCGTCATTGTCCGGACAACAACACTAAAAAAGTTATGTGGGGGAACACGTGGTACATAATGGCGCATTGTATAGCAAAAATGTTATCCAAACATGTTGTTATGTGAGGGTTGACTGTAAGAGATCTTTTCCAAAGATTAAAAAAGGGGAAAATCTAAATGAAAGGCCATCTGATCAAGATCAAATTTTAAAAATGACAGAAATTACATGCAGTAGGAAAAGAGAAAGACCAAACAAGAGATGGATTGGCTTAATAAAGGAAAGCATGTGAACAGGGCTATTAATGATAGGACCTTTTGAACTTTATTATTTCATATACAGTAATACCTCATACAAAGTCCACTTCGTACAACATCAAATTCATACAACATTGCCCAATTCCTTGGAAAAAGTTGCCTCTTTGTATGAGGCATTGGGGGTTTTTCTCAGGTTGCATTGTGCCTGGGCAGTATCAAAGGCAGGACACATGCATGCATTGCTCTTGTGGGTTTTGCATGAGGCTAAGAGTGGGGAGGTGGATGGGGAAGGGCAATTTTTGATGGGGTGGGCTATTGTTTGGTGTTTGTTGCTGTGGTTTTTAGAAACAGATTGCATGCTCCATAATTTTTCTTATGTTGGTCTTTTCGGGGGGGGGCACTGTTTGGTGGAGTAGGCAATTGTTTGGTCTTTGCTGCTGTTTGGATGATGAACACTGTGCTGCATGATGGGACATGTTAACTTTTAAACCTGCACTTCATAAAGTTTTCAAAAGTTAAAAACTTGTATGGTTTGTCCCCTAAAATCAGGGTTGTTTGACATGTTTTTGTAATGTATTTCGTCTTTAGAAAATGATTTCTTACAGTTCTGTCAGTTTCCTGTCTGTTTCCTTGACTTTGCCCTGAAGTTTGTGCTGTTACAGTACAATGTATCTCTATGGAAATGACATTGTACGAGGCATCGGGGCAAAGATTTGGACGTTGTACAAGGCATCGCAGCAAGGATTTGGACATTGTATGAGGCATCGCGGCTAGGATTTTGCATGCCTCATACAAAGTCCAAATCCATATAAAGTCCAAACTTGTGGAACCAAGTTTGGACGTTGTGTGAGGTATCACTGTAACATAAACTGGAAATGATCTAATAGCATGTAGCAAAAACAGGTCACAAAATTCCTTTTGGTGTTGATGGGGCAGATTAGCATTGCTGCCTCTTTGGAGCCAGATTCAAACAGGCTGCAGTGCTGGTGGAATGTCAAAATCACCTAATGCCAGCAGATAGATTTTGCCTTTCAAAAAGAGCACATCTATAGAATGCTGAGCAGCTGGAATTGCTATTAGTTCACTCCAAGACATTATTAGCAGAACAAAACTCACCTGGGAAAGTAGGTTTAGGCACATGGGCTAGATGACAGTTCATTCCTTCAAGCTACAGCTCTTCTTCCTAAAGCATCCAAACTTCGGATTTTCATTTGAGTTAGCAAGCAGCTTTCGGAAATTATTTTTGGGGACTATGATTCTTGGAATTTCACCAGTGGCCACAGTCAATAGTGAATTGTGAGAGCTATAGTATATAAAAGTAGCTTCACTAAGCTTTGGCCTACTGACAAATTCTTCAATTGTTTCTGGAGCCTTACCAGAAATCATCAAGAAGATGTGCAACTGCAGACCCCAGAAAAACCATTCTTCTTCCTTTTTTCCAATTTTAAAGAATTATAGAACATGCACTGAATCTTGCTTACTCTTACTCTTGTTTCTTTTCAAAGAAACATTATATAATACCCACTTATTATATGGAGTCATATGAAATACCCGTGACTGAAATTTTATAGTTTTGGTTTTACTGTGGAAAATGTAGTTGTTTCGGGATCTCAAGAGCAATAAAGCTGGATATAGATTTTCATTTATTTATTTTTACTGTGCTGAGTAAGGTGAAGTAAAATTAAAACATAAAATATTTTCTGCATGCTTCTTTGGAAGGGCTGTTCATTTTAGATAACAAACACACAGAATATGCTTTCTTTTATAAAGATAGCCAGAATTAATAGAATTAATCTTCTATGTAGAAAGGAGATGCATATGTTTTGTATGGAAATATTTTAATTTGAGATCTTGATTTCTTATTTTCTGACAGGTGTACAAATTGCCTTAATCAATACTCAAACATTTCACAAGCAACGTTTTAGGAAAGGAATTACATTTTCTAAATTATATCAAATAGGTTATGAAAATAACCTATTTTTATATAGTTGCACTGACCTCGCTTTTGGAAGGAGATTTAATTAAAACTAATAACTCTTGAATTAGATTTTCATTTGGGAGTTTTAATGAAGATATGTCATTACCTTTTGCATCACATGGTGCAATCCTTTTCATCTTGTTGAACAGTTTATTAGAGAAGAGCATTTTAATTAATGGTCAGTCTTAATTAGTCTTTGAATCATCTCTAACTTTTTTCATCAGAAGAGGAGATATTAATCCATGAACATAAATCTATTCTAATCTGTAATTACAATGCACTACCATCCCATTTTATTGTGGGCTACCATATGCAACACAGTTGCACAGAAAAATACTCTTATCCTTTGTCAAGGAATGGTCTTCCATCAATGAGCTATTGTATTTGGTTACATTCCATTCTCTGCTATTGACAGAGTGAAAGAAATGAGATCTCACTGAACCTTTTCTATTGAAAATAATTAAGATTGATCAACCTTTTTATAGGAGAAGGTCAGCAGTTCGATTCCCAAGTACTGCAAGACAGAATGAGCTTCCATCTTTGTCCCAGCTCCTGCCAACCTAGCAGTTTGAAAGCAAGAAATTGCAAGTAGATAAATAGGGACCACTTTGGTGGGAAGGTAACAGTGTTCCATGCGCTCCGGTGACTAGTCATGCCTGCCACATAACCACAGAAACGTCTGCAGAAGCAGACGACGCTGGCTCTTTGGCTTTGAAACAGAGATGAGAACTGAACCCTAGAGTTGGATACAACTGGCTTTCGAGCAAGGGAAACCTTTACCTTTACATTTACTTTATACAGTGTCATGCTCAGATTGGTTGTGTATATGGAACTTGCCTTCCTTTTTCTCCTGAGAATAACAGAGTGACCAGCTGAGTGAAGTCAGAAACAGATATTACAGGTCAATCATGACTGGAGTTTGGACTTGGTGTTGAATACATGTGATTCAGACAGATTTCATGTTTGAGAATCATGTTCTGAATTTCCAAAATTCAGCCAGAGAAGAAAGTAAGCTAATACATGAAATTATATGAAATGAGAAAAATGCCTACATCTTTTTCACCAGGTAAAGATCTTCCACATTTATCTCTGTCTCTATCCTGACTATAGTTGAATCCATACCTGTCAAGTATCCTGGATTGGCCGGAATTTCCTGTATTTCCATGCTGCTTCCTCCACTTTCCCGCCACCATCCCGTAATTTGACTGGCGGGGGAAGTAGTTTCTGCACATGTGCGTATGCACACAACCCTTCTGCACAGAAGGGTTCTGTGCAGGTCCCGTATTTACCGGAACCATGCTTGACAGGCATGGTTGAATCATAGAATAATTGAGTTGGAAGAGGCTTATGAGACCAGTGAGTCCAGCCCCCTGCTCAATAGTCCCAAGTCACCCAGCTATCTTCATTGTAAAGTAGGGATTTGAATCCCTATATACCCAAACCTAATATATTACTCTAACCCAGGGGTTCCCAACATAAGGCCTACAGACCGGATCTGGCCCACAGCACCATTTCATGTGGCTCCCCACCCCTCTAAGGGCATTTGAGAAATAAAACAGCCACCCCTTTGAAGCTGTTGAGACAAAATGGTCACCCCCATTGTGCAGGCAGGACAAAATGGTTGACATGACATGGACCCTTGCTTGAAAAGTTTGGGAACCCCTGTTCTAACCATTACACTGCACTGCTTCTTGTGTGATATTGTATAATATTATTTGCTAGTTGCAATTACATGTTGTTCCAACCATCTCATCATCTTGGAATGTAACATTCACTTACTCCACTCCATTTGTCTCTTGATCAGCCTATTAAGATTTCAGCAATCTGGTGTGTGAGGTAACAGAGTAGCTGAAAATGTATAGCAGCCTTTACCCTATGCTACTGGATTACTTGGAAAGTTATTAGGTCCCTTATATCATTTCAAAGCAGATGAAATATCACTTCTCTGGACTACTTCACATGAGTTTCATGCAATATTTCTGTCTGTTCCACCAAATACTGCTTTGTAGAAAACATTTTCTCATTCTTAGGTTTAATTTCTTTACAGTCTGCTGAAGAACTTAACTACTATTTCAGCTAGTAAACAGCATATATTACTGTTCATGTTTTTCTGGTAATAGCTGGTACATAATCCTTGAGGCTATATGTAGTATTTTAATAATTAATTTATTATTAATATTATTTCTGCAGGAACAGCAACAGAAATCTAAAGGCTCCAGAAAGAGAAAAAAACAGACTCTATATATCTTTTCTGTGCAATAAAGAGCACATCAAACTCCAATAATTGAACTCATGGGAAAACCATAGCTTACTTTATGTGTGTGAACTAATCCTAACAGAATACTTTGGGCTCCATCTACATTTTTTCCTGCTTGGCACATAACATAGTTTGCTAACTTAATCAGCTAGAAATATTGAAGATGCAAAATGTGTCTTAGAAAAGATATTTCAGTAGATGGTGAGTTTAGCCATGCTCTTCCCAGTTCTAATATGAGAAACTAATTTACATTCTCATCACTTGCTCCTTAGGAAAGGTGAGCACAGAAGAATAGATGCCTTTGAAATGTGGTATTGGAGGTGAGTTTTGAGAGTCCCCTGGACCGCAAGGAGAACAAATAGGTCAATCTTAGAAGAAATCAACCATGACTGCTCATTGGAAGGTCAAATAGTAAAGATGAAACTGAAGTACTTTGGACATCAAATGAGAAGGGAGGATTCACTTGAGAAGGCCTTGATGCTGGGAAATGTGGAGAGCAAAAGAAGAAGGGGGAGGATAAAAAAAATGAGATGGCTAGATAGTATTGTACATGCAATAGGCACAAAGCTGGGCAGGCTGAGGAGGATGGTGGAAGGCAGATGTGCCTGGCAGGCAATGGTCCATAGGGTCACAAAGGGTCAGAATCGACTGTGCGACTGAACAACAACAACACTTGCTCCTTTGTTGGAAAATGTAAACTATGTGTGTGTGTGGGGGGGAGAATGCACCAATATTTACTATTTGTCTGGTTTTGGGAAGGGTGAGGATTAATTGTATTGCACTGAATGTTAAATATATAAATAACTATCCCCAGAACAGGTGTTATCAGAGTGTCACGAACTAGTAGGGAACATGGGACATGGTGTTCCACTCATCCCATGCTCCACCATGTCATGAAACACTGGTGGACAAGGGGGGTATGCTTCTTCCCTTAGAAGCTGGGAAATATGGTAGCTCGGCTGAGAAACAGTCCTTTTTAAACAGCCCACTTTCCACTCACCTTCACCCTCACTTACACACACAGAGACACCCGGCCCTGGGAAGCTGCCCTGCTCAAAGATAGCTTTAAACCTTCAAAGATTGGGATGCCCCAGCAGATAATATTCCCAGGCCTGGCAAGGTATGCAGGTGTCCTCCTCAGGATCACTATGGCAACCTTATCACTCCCAAAAGTGAATGTCCTGTTTGAGAAGAGTTGCACCACAAGGTGCCTTTGGCTTGGCCAAAGTCTCTTATCTTGGCTCCTCTCCACTTCACAAATACTCCCTCCTTCTGATGGTCAAAGATGAGGCTGTCTCAGTGTCTTTGAGGCTTTTTATTGAAGAAGTATTTTCATCCAAAAATATCTCAAAATGTAGATCAAAGCAATCAATCTAACTCTACTTTGAATCCCTAAATACACTATCATGTCCCTAGATCAGACCCCTATATCTATCCTAACTTAAACAAGCTAAATAACTAACTCTTCTAAGTTTGCATTTCTGTATCAGAGTCTAAGTCGTTTGCCCCAGATGGTTTCAGCAACAACTCAGACAAATAAGCATTGCTGCTTCGGGGTGGATGCCCCAATATAATTTCTTCCTAAGGTTCCTAAAGTTCCATGTTTTGGATTCCATGGAACATAGACTCCCACCTACTCCAAAATGGGTGCTTCTGAACCCTCAAATCTCTGGATTTATATTGTATTTTCACCACTCATACCTCCCTCCAGAATGTGAAGTATCTGGTTGTTTCGACTAATAGGTGTTTATCCCGGTGTTTTCCCAGACAGTGATGTAACTAATGATGTAACCCCTCTCACAGGTGTAGGATATCCCATAGTCCACTTCTATGAGAATGTCACCTTTTCCCTTTCTAAGGTGATGGTTGAAAGTGTAACTGTCAAAGTGTGAAATGGCAGGTGAAAGTGTTCTTCTTCCTGTTAAGGCTTGGGTGGAATTCCTCTCCCCTCCTTCTGGTTGAATGAACTATTATTACCTTGAGTTCATCTCCCTTCAGATGCTAATGCACAAACATAGGCTCCCTCACAGGTGTTTAACTGTTTCTTAGCAACCCAGATGCTTGATGACGTCTTGATGTGTGGAATGTGCCTGGTATGTGTACTGGAATGCATCTGACTCTGAGTGCCTTCCCTATCGAGTTAGCCTTTCTCAACCTTATAGAGAATATGCTATATGAACTTTAATACTTAATAAATGTAAATAAAATAACATGTACGAACATCCCTTGAGATTATCATGACACAGAGAATCTGAGAAAAACTGAGAAGCTGGCTGACAAGACCTTCATGTCAATGATAATACCATTTTCCTCCCAAAGTGCCACCTGAAGTGATAATGAGGAGAATCATCACTGATGATGTCTTAGAAGCAAATTATTGGTAGTAAAGGAGTAGGTTGTGTTTGTCCCTTTTCCATGACAGTGTCCTGCGACCTTATTATGAACCTGCTCAGTTGTTAAGATCTTCAAGAGAGATTCTTGTGAAGCTACCTTTAAGTGTAAAGGCCACTTTAATAGACGTGCCAAAAGAATTCCCTCTATTTTTCTCTCCCAGGTAGTTTTCTATGTTCTCCTTGTATTTTCAATAGGTTCCCATTCTTGCTGTTCTTAAGATTATTTTCCTCATTACAATTAATTTAACAAGCCCACAAGCATCCTAGAGGGAAAAAAGAAATATTATAGTTCTATGGTTTAAAATTGTTTTTATCTTGACAGAAATAATTCATACTAGATAGACAACAAACAAAACCATACAAACAGTGCCCAATCACCACCAGGGCGAGGAAAACAACTATCAAAAATGCCCTTCATTTATGGTGCCCTTGCCTTCTAAAACAAAATTGTTTCTTGCAAAAGTAAATTACCTTTTCCTTTTATTAATACAAATCCTATTAAATTCTTAGCTCAGCCAATGAAATACAAGCAGCAAATAGAAGAAACCCCAGAAGAAAAAATAGTAAAGGGAGGGAAAATATCATTAAACATTAACAGCCTCCTTTTAACCTTAATATTATATGCTAATTTATCATTAATTGCTATATTCCAAATTTCTTTCTACCATTCTGATAATTGAAAATCATACTTTATTTTCCAGTCCTTTGCTATCATTAATCTTGTTGCTGTTAATAAATTTGAAATTAATACCTTCATTGTCCAGTCCAGTATCATTTGAGATCATCTTGCTTAGGGCTTTGAAGTATAAGGATTTTGCAATTGCTTGTACAGGATATTACTGCTTCAGGTTATTGTGAGAGATCAACATCACTTGATATTACCATCTAGGTAGCATTTGGTACAAATCTGGGACTTCTGTTTTTGGTGGGTCCCAGCCTAGACTAACCAGAAGCCAAGTGATAACTTTTTTCCATAATTGGAAAATCCCTGCATCATTACTTAAAACAGATTGTCCTTATTTTTTTAAATAGACTCCTTAAGCACGGTTTTCAGCAAAGTGAAAAGTTTCACAATTGAATCCAATTTCTCATGTACAGGGAGTGCATGTACCTACCCTGAATTGGTAGCCAACTCTTTTACCAGCAGCTTGTTTTGGGCATATCTGTCAACCGCGGCTCCAGACAATCCAGAACCTGCGCAGAATGGTTCTGCGCAGGTCGCTTTTCATGCATGCATAAAAGCCTTCTACGCATGCGTAAAAGCGACTTGCACAGAACTGTTCTGCGCAGCTCACTTCTACGCATGCGTAGAAGGCTTCTACGATCCCCTTCTGCACAGAAGCCTTCTACGCATTCGTAGAAGGGTTCTACGCAAGCGTAGAAGGGTTCTACGCAAGCGTAAAAGCCTTCTACGCATGCGTAGAAGCAAGCTGCGCAGAAGGGATGTGCAGTAATGCCTTTCCCCCCGCTGCCAAATTCCGGATTTTCAGCAGCTCTGGGCGGGAAATGGCAAAAATCGGCGCCGAAAAATGGCAAATCCCGGCCAATCCGGGAAGGTTGACAGGTATGGTTTTGGGACCCAGGCCTGAAAAAATATTCAACACCCCCCCCCCCCGCCCCAATATCTAGAATCCTGGCTATGGCCCTGTGAATCACCACCATGCCAACAGTACACAGGCAGCTTTTCAGATTTACAGGAATCCCATTTGCCTAATTTGCTTAGCTTTTTCATTTTTCCTCTTGCTTTTTTAAAAAATGCTGTAGGCATGATTGCCACATGACCACAGAAATGTCTGCATAAGCAGACAGCACCTGCTCTTTGACTATGAAATAGAGATGAGCTCTGAACCCTAGAGTCAGATACGACTGGCTTTCGAGCAAGGGTGACCTTTACCTTTACTAGGTTTCTCAGTCCTGTTAGCTCTTGCACTGGCATCATTTGTACTGGAAGCTAGTTGGAAGTAAGGAGACCAGCATAAGAAATGCAAGGAGAAAAAAGAAGAAAATCCAGAAAATAAATTAGGAAACGGGTGAAAGAGAGAGACAGATACTAAGGCTGACAGAGGCCTAAACAATCAAAGCCTAACAAACAAAAGAATACTCAGTGCAGTCACTCTCCTTCTTTCTATTTCGCACACTGTCCTAAAATTAATTCACACAAGTTAACAGAACACCTAGCCTAACTTTGTTAGCATCAAAGTGAATTCATCAGAAAATTGGTATTATGTTAATCTGAATCACTATTTTTTATAACAATATAATGCTACATGATTCAGAAAACCTTGTATCCCCCCCCACAAAAACCCCCCAATAAAGTTTACATTAATTAGAAAGTGGCTGGAAATGTCATTCCAATTTTTTAATGGGGAAGGTACATATATTATACCGACCCAGATAGTGAAATACAATAGTTGGTTTGCCAAACTGTTCAGGTTAATGATTAGTACCATGCTGTACTGAAAAACTGCATGGAATTCCATTAAGGATGCTTAATGTAGTCTTTTGTGAGTATAGTGTTCAAAGCAGTTGCAGCTGCAACTCAGACAAAGAAAAGGTTTATGTATAGAATCATTTTTCTTTAAGAACCCTCAGTGAGTATCTTTTACTATTCTCACTTCATTGTGCAGAGCATGGGGAAAAGAGGGGGGATATAGTGCTTAAAGCAGCTGTGCTGAAAAATGTGGTGTGTTTTCTAATCAGAGGGTGCTTCATAAAAAAGCAAGAATATGTATCTCTCTAGTAAATTTTGATGAAGAGAATATATGCCTAAAAATAATATCTCTCTCCCTTAAGATTGCCATTGTGTTGGTATGAGTTCTCTCAGGTTCACACAAGCTAGGCTGTTCAATTTGTGGTCTACCAGGGTTATCACCACTTAATAATACAGGCACAGGTTGGCCTCCACAATGCTGAAACAACATGTAACCCATTCTCTCTGGGCTGATGCACTATAGTAAAGGTAAAGGTTTCCCTTGCTCAAAATCCAGTCATATCCAACTCTAGGGTTCAGTGCTCATCTCAGTTTCAAAGCCGAAGAACCAACACTGTCTGCTTCTGCAGACATTTCCGTCATGTGAAAGGCATGACTAGACACCAGAGCACACAGAACTCTGTTTACCATACCACCAAAATGGTACCTATTTATCTACTTGCAATTTCTTGCTTTCGAACTGCTGGTTTGGCAGGAGCTGGGACAAGGATGGGAGCTCATTCTATCCTGCACTATAGATAATAATAATAATAATAATAATAATAATAATAATAATAATAATAATAATAATAATAATAATAATAATAATAATAATAATAATAATAATAATAATAATAATAATAATAATAATAATAAATAAATAAATAATCTAATGACTATGCATCATGCCCTGCACCCAAAAAGTGATGTCGATCATTTGTACTTACCAAGAGCTGAGGGTGGCAGAGGACTCCTACAGGTGACACTAAGTAGAGGAAGAAAAGCATAGCTTGAATGGCTACATTAAGAAAAATGAAGAGCCTATGTTTCAGGAAGTGAACAAAGGAGAACTTTTAAAAACAATGAAGAAAGCTGAATACAGAAAGGAAAGGATAGACATTCCAGCTGCTAACTGGAAAAACAAGCCAATGCATGGTCAATATTTGAAAAGCATAGAAGGCAAGGCTGACCCAAAACTGACATGTGGATGGTTACGAGCAGGAGTTTTGAAGAAGGAAATCGAAGGATTTATCTTGGCAGTTCAGGAACAAGCTTTGCCAACAAATTTCATGAAGACAAAAATACAGCACATATCCAACAATAGCAAATGCCAGCTTTGTAATGAAAAGGATGAACAGTAGATCATCTGATTAGTGGATGCAGCAAAATTTCACAGACTGATTATTTGCAACTCCATAACAGGGTTGCAAAAATTATCCATTGAAAACTTTGCCAGAAGTTTGGATTTGAATGCAGTAAAAATCATTGGGAACATCAAGTAGATAAAGTTTTAGAGAATGAGAGAGTCAAGATCCTGTGGGACTTTAAAATTCAAACAAAGACATATGCCTCACAACACACCTGATATAACTGTTGTGGAAAAGAAGAAGGTCTGGTTTATAGACATTGCTGTACCAGGAGATGCACGAATTGAAGACAAACAACTGGAGAAAATCACAAAATATTGTTATTTGCAAATTGAAGTTGAGTGTCTATGGCAGAAGAAATCTGTTGTTGTTCCCGTAGTGATTGGAGCCCTTGGAGCAGTACCTAAAGGACTCCCTGGATATTTGGAAATTTTGGACTTATCTGATTTGAACATCTTAACTCTCCAAAAAAAAACAACTCTACTGGAAACTGCATATATACTCAGACGTTACCTTAACAGCTCTTAGGTCCTTGGTTAGGGCTTGAACTGTTAATTTTATTCCAGTCCTCGACTGTGAGCCAAATGGTTGATTAGTATAATAATAATAATAATAATAATAATAATAATAATAATAATAATAATAATAATAATAATAATAATAATAATAATAATAATAATAATAATAATAATAATAATAATAATAATAATAATAATAATAATAATAATAATAATAATAATAATGATGATGATGATGGTGATGGTGATGATGGTGATGATGGTGATGGTGATGATGATGATCATCATCATCATTATCATCATCATCATCATCATCATCATCATCATCATCATCATCATCATCATCATCATTTTGTGTCAGAAATTATTCTGGGTTGAAAAGATTTTTGTGGAAGGAATTCAACTCAGGGAATGCCCAAATGAGGCACCTTTCATGTCCCCAAGAGCTGGGACAGAGACAGGTGCTTAATCCGTCATGCAGTACCTAGGTCTTGAACTGCTGACTTGCTAGACTTCTAACTGACATGGCAAGCATCTTAACCACTGAGCCACCATAGCCCCTTATTATTATGCAATAATATCATACGGTGCAAAAAATGGCCTAGTTCTTCATGCCAGTTTGCCTTTTGAATCATGAGAACACTGTTATTTGATGTTCTGGTAGAAATACGAAGCAGCCAGCATGACCGGGCTATGCACTTTATTAGGCAGTCAGAGCATGGGGAGCAATAGCACAGCACTGCTAAATATATACACTCAGGAATGGATACATTTGGGTGGGAAACAACAGGCTTGGATGGGAGAGAAGTGGGGTGACAGGAAGGTTAACAGACCAGAGTGAAGACTGTACATGACTACATAGTTTAGGTGAAGGAGACAAAATGGAGGATCGTACTGATCCCAATTACATTACAAAACCTTACAGCAATAAATGTATTCAAACACAACAGGTTAATTTCCCCTTTAAAAAAAAATTCTAAAAGAGTTATCTTATGTGACCACATACAAGATATTTATTGCAGCAAGAGAGTGTGGAATCAGTGTTCTTATTGTTACTGTTATACTTACTAATGATAAATGTGTGCCACCAAACTAAATCTGACTTATGTGTCTCTTTTCAGGATGTTCTTGGCAGATAGTACGCTGACATTCCCTTCTTCTGGGGCACCCTGAAAGTGTGAAATTTGCCAGGAGCACATAGGCTGGCTCTTCTGTGATGCTCAGAGGAGAATTGTTCTCCAAACCTTTGGCTTTGCAGCCAGTTGCCTAACTTGTCCAGCTATCCTGACAACATTATGGTTACTGCTTAATTATTAACTCTGCTACTTTAGCTATTGCCTGTCTGGCCAGGTTATCCTTCTATGGTAATAGAGTAGACCACACTGCCAGTGACTCAGTGCTGATCATCAGGCAGTAGTTAACTAACTACTGACAACCCTGAAGACTAAGTGCCTTGGGTGACGAAGTTCACAGGGAAGGGTGGATTAAATCCCAATTGAATCTATTTTGATGGAGGGCAACAGCTTCATCAATAGTGGCCTGGGGCTGAGGAGGATTTTGTGTGCCAAAAGGGCTCAGGACCAGAAAGTGACTTGTAGAACTGAATCAGTGGTATGGGTTTCATGCTGTGATGCAGAAGGCAGAGAAGGGCCACTGCATTCTCTGGCCAGTCTTCATGGTACGGGTACACAGAAAGAGCCTCCTCAAAGATTGTGTTATTTTTGAACCACTATCGGGCATACCTGGTAATGGTAACCTGGCTAATCTTTCTCACACTAGGTCAGGCCAAAGGAACTGCAGAATGGACTTACCAAGTGGATCAGTAGTACAGGTGTAACACTGCGATGTGGAAGGCAAATGAAGGACTACTACATTATATTGCTCCCAGGACAATCTTCATGGTTGATTGCCACGAAGATAGCCAATATTTGGAATCAGATACAGCACCCTATTTTGTTCAGCCCTGTTAGCATGTAATTGTTAATGATATTGCTAACTTTCAACTGCTGGTTAAAAGTGGCTGAACATCCCTTCTTTACCTCATATAGCAGGTTTTTTATGCTATGCAGGTGGAGAAATTTCATGAATTTCATTTTTGATATCTAGGGCTCAGAATTTATTTTGACTTAATTCTAGAGACCCTGCCAACACTTGCTGGCATATATCAGATGAGATTTTTCTACCATTAGAAAACAAGCCATATGTCGCTTTAAAGCAGTCTCCGAGTGTGAGCTGCTATGCGTCACTAAGCACTGGTTCAAAAAAAAGTTTCTTGCAAAGGTTAATCATTTTAAAGATGACTTGTTTTTATGGTGAAGAAAATGAGATTTCAATAAATGTAATTATAATCTTACATGTTGTTTATTTTTGTTGTTGTTTCCATGATTTACCTGATTTACCCCCAAAGGACCTATTTATCTACTAGACTACCATATTCAGAATCTAATACAGTGGAATCTCATACAACAATCACCCTGCATAGCAATGAAATCGCATAACAATTAGGTTTTAGGGGGAAATGGCATATTGCATAACAATTTTCCCTATGGAAAAAATTGCACAATTTTTCAATAGGAAAAATCACTAAGCAAAAAAAAAAAAATCGTTGTACAATGCATCCCATAGGGAAAATCACTATACAATGCATGCATCGTATAGCAATTGTTTCATACAACAACAAGCCCAATGGACTGGATTAAAATCATTGTATAAGGTACCACTGTACTCTAATACTCTCTGTATATCTATCCTAGCTGCAGTATCATAACTGTAACTATTTAAAGTGCATATTCTGGCGATTTTGTGGTTTTGCTACTGACAAGCATAAGAAATGTCTGACAAAAATGCAATTGTTCTAGGGTAAAGAGACTGCCTCAACCTGACTTCTTGGCTGCAGTCCTGCTGAAATTTGCTTAACATAAAACAATATCTGCAGTGTTCTGCAGGGTGTTATTCCAAAATAGTCTGCAACATGCAAATTAATTATGCAATTGATTATTTAGTTCAACATAGTTTTTTTATAAATCTTTATTGTCATTGTGTAGCGATGTCTGGCCGCTAGGGCGGCGTTAGATCCCGGAGGAGACTGATCAATGACAACACGAGGCTACAGGAGCGAGATCAGATCAGTCCTTTATTGGGAAAATACATACACCTTATATAGATCAGAAGGCAGGTAGAAAAAACCGTCACCCGAAAGTCAATCACATCACCTTGTTTACTCAGGTTAATTGGGAAACCTCTCAAAGGGGAGGTTAATTATTTCGGACAAACACGGGATGAGGGAGACCATTGTTTTAGGGCTTAGACAGGGGTAAACATCTGCACTGTTTGCACCGGGGATTTTCCTTGGCCAGGAGATGAGTGTTTACCTGATCAGTCACTGGAGTTAGTGATTAGCCTACCTTGCAGAATCGTCGGTCAGGTCATGTAATTAGGTGAATCAAACCCTATATTTTATTCACCCCCCTTAATTTGTCTGCCCGCAGAGCCCGCGGCTCAAGGAGCGTCCTCCCGAAGCGGCCTCTGCAAGAGCCGTTTCCATGCCCGATGGGCATGGGGAAACCATATTTCCCCTTTCTGTTTTATTTAAGAACCTGACCGGCGATCCTGCGTAGGAGCGGCATCAGCTGTTGGTCGGGAATGACGTCACGGGGTCTCCTTCTGCGGTGACACTTCGAGATCAGCGGGGGAATACATTGAGCAAAACAGCAAACTGCAATGCCTAGTATGACTACCCCCACCACCACCTTGATCACCGTCTGAAGCCACCCCCAGGGGATCCATGACCACATCCATTTCCACAGAGAGCTCCACCAAGCCCCCCATGCAGAGCCTTCTGTGATGCCTGCTACTATGGTGTGGAGATCTGTGATTTGGCTTTGAATCTTACGAGAGTTGTCCGTAAGATTAAAGCAGCACATACCATGAAAGGACTCGCAGCCCAAGTGGTGCAACAATAAGAGGTAGTCGATAGCCGCCCGATTATCGAGAATGGCATGGCGAAGTTCCGCCTGCTCCTGATTGAGGAGCGCTATCGCTGAGGAGGTATGGTTGATGGCCTTTGCTAAACCGCAAGCCAAGCGACCGATCCTCTTTGCGTTGCCGACGGCTAAGCCGGGCACGCCAAAGATGCTGACTGCCAAAGAGAGGTATTCGGCAGGTCTCATTACTCTAAAGCTGCTTTCACAGGAGCTGTCTGACATGGTGGTGCGAGTGTGCCTTATGAGTGAGGGAACATGGGATACATTAGAAACATTGGGAACATCAGTGCGTGGGGCGATCATGTCCTTAGTAGGAAGCAACAGAGTTAAACGACTGATACAACATATAGAGTCTGTAATATTGGCAGGAATATAGTTAAACGTGTACTGGTTACAAGTGAAGAACCATCCAGACGGTAGGGTGATGTGTGCATACTTTGAACCAAGTGACACTGGGTCGTTGCAAGTCCAATTGCCGCTGCCTACATCGAGGCAATGGCGCCGGGCTCGGCCGGGTCCGGAGCAACCGTGTATCCGGCCGCAGGTAGAGTTCGGGCTGACCGCCACTCGAGGAGTGTGGAGAGTGGCTGCATCAGCCGGCAAAGTCATGGTTAGCCGCATCTCCCAACGAGCATATTCTGAGGAAGCTGATGGGATGTATGGGCTGAAGAGTCTCCTCACCAGCCAGTCCCCGTCCCGGGGGTGTGCGCCTGGAGAATGGCACACCGGGACAAGGCAGGTGCTGAGGATTGAGGCAGAGCCAACGTCCTGCCTGAGGCAAAAATCGGACTGGTTGACAAGGGTAGCCAACCTTTCCCAAATGTTGTACTGCATCCGGGCAGAGAGGTCTCCGCCTGGCATGAAATCGCTGGCCTCCAGTGAGGCGGCCTGGACGCCTCCCCCAAAAGCAGGGTGAGGGTCAGGATGACGGTGACCGCCATGGAGTTGGCATGAATCTGGGCAAAGACTGCTGCTACGAGGTTCTCCGGTGTCGGCTCCCTCTCCTCGCGCTGGAGGGCGTCCTCAGCCTTACTGCAAAGCGCCTTGACCATCCCCCAGGTGATCTTCGGCGCCGTCGGTGGCCGTCTCCTCCGGCGGGTCCTGTCGGTCAGCGTGAGATCCTCCATCTCCGGGATCGGACTCAGGTCGGTCTGGGTCCCCGCCATGTGGTTCCAAATGAGGCTTGACGCACCGAGCTGGAATCCAAACGACACCTGTAGGAGACATAACTGCAGCATACCCTCTTCCCCAGGTTATGAGCGGCACCGGGCCCCTCCAAGAAGGGTCTGGTGGCACTCGGTACCGGACCATAGGTCGCGGGAGAGCTTCCGAATGGCGGAAATGCTTCTCCTGCGGCGTACAATCCGAAAAAACATTAAGGTGATTGTATGTGAACAATACCTTATTCAGGCAGAACTGTGCTTCTCCCTGTGATTTGGGGAGGGCTGGTGGCTCCCCCCTTTCTGTTTGTTTGTCAATATAGGACTTTTGCGTCCGATTGACCCGCTCTACAATCGCTTGCCCTTGCGGATTGTAGGGAATTCCAAATGTGTGCTTGATGTCCCAAGTAGCCATGAAGGCGGCCAACTGCCTGGAACTGTAGGCCGGCGCGTTGTCCGTCTTCACGTGCCGCGGCTTGCCCATCGCCACAATGCAGGAAAGGAGGTGCTGCTCCACGTGGGAAGCAGCCTCCCCTTTCTGCGCCATCGCCCAAACGAACTGAGAAAAAGTGTCAATGCAGACATGCATGTATTGCCATCTGCCGAACTGCGGCACATGCGTGACGTCCATCTGCCATACCTGATTAGCCTCTGTCCCTCATGGGTTGACACCCCACGAGGGCCCCCCCGGTGCTCCTGCACAATGCTGGCAAGAGCGGACTATGCCTTGGGCTTGAGAAAGCGGCAGATTGAACTGTCTGGCGAGTGCCTTGGCATTTTGGTGAAAAAAGGCATGACTTTGAATTGGAGTAGTAAAAACTCCCAAAACCGAATGTTGCTGAATTTCCTTTGCCGCCGCATCCGCTCTGCTATTGCCCGCGGAAATCGGACCCGGTAGGTCTTGGTGACTTCGGATGTGGGCAATATAGAGCGGCTCCGTGCGGTTCCGCAAATGAAATTGGGCAGTGAGAAACAGACTAAGCAAGTTCTTGTCTATCGCGGGAGTGATGTAAGCTCCCGGTAGACTGTGGAGTAAGTTCCTAACGTATAGACTGTCAGTAATGATGTTTAAACGTTCCTTGGCGAAGGTGCGCAAGGCAAGGTTCACGGCCGCCAACTCCGCCCGCTGCGCGGACTTCTGTGGAAGAGTTAGCAGCGTGTGCCAAGCCTCGCTCTCCTGCCAAGTCAGGACACCATATGTGCGTCCCCCATCGGTAAAAACTGTCTTGGCCCCCTGAAGCGGGACCAGCGAAAGCAATTCGAACAAACTGACTGTTCCTGTCTGGAGTGAGACAAGTCTGGGGTCTTTGGGCAAATGGTATGCCAAGCTTCCAGTGAATCCTTCCAAAGCTATCGGAAGCGAGTCACCTAGCTGCATCAACTGATGAATTTGTTCCTTGGTGAACGGGACTATGATCTTAGCTAAATCGTGCCCAGAAATGTCCCTTGCTCTCAGCCTGCCGCGGTAGATCACCGCGGAGACCAGTTCTTGGGGCGGAACAATGTTCCGAGAAGAGGTGTTAGGCAAGTATACCCACTCCACAATTTTCGCTCCCTTCTCTGAGTCTACTCCTAGCGCCCCAGTGAACATGGATCCTGACCGTACGATGTACAAATTCAGGATCGGGGCATATGGCCCCTGGGCGATCCTATCCACCCACCTCTGGCTGAGAACTTGGTTCACCTTCTCGAGCGCCAAGCGCGCGTCTCGAGAGATTTTTATCCGGTCTGCCGGCTGCTTACCTAAGGTTAGCAGCGAGAAGAGCGGTTTTAGAAGATCCGTATCTAAACGAAAATACGGTCTGGCCCAATTGATGTTTCCCAAAACTTGCTGCAACTCTACAAGGGTGACTGAGTCTTGTAAATTTATCTGAGGCAGAACTGGCGCTGCAAAAGAGCGGAGAAGCCGGTGGCCCAAGTATGAGAAGGGCTCGGTTCTCTGCACTTTTTCCGGGGCAATGAGTAAGCCTTTGTCCCCCAGGCTGGCCTGGAGGTCAGAAAACATTTCGCTGCCAAGCTGCGGCAACGCTACTAAAATGTCGTCCATGAAGTGACAGACAATAGCTTTAGGGTAAAGGCTTCGGAACTTTGCCAGTGCGTCGTGAACATAAATTTGGCACAGGGTGGGCGAATTGAGCATGCCCTGTGGCAAATATTTCCACGCGTAACGCTGCGTGGGCTCACCGTGGTTCACGACCGGCACTGTAAAGGCAAACCTTTCCCGGTCCCTGGGGTCTAAGGGGATTGTATAAAAGCAATCCTTGAGATCTACGACTAGAATCTCCCACCCCTCGGGAATCATGTTCGGATTTGGGATGCCGCATTGGAGCGGACCCATCGGCTGAATGCATTTATTGATCTCTCTGAGATCGTGGAGGAGTCGCCACTTCCCCGACTTCTTCTTAATAACAAAAATTGGCGAATTCCAGGGACTTGTGGACTGTTCTATGTGTCCTGCGTCTAGCTGTTCCTTAACTAGCTGCTTGAGGGCAACTAATTTCTCTCCCACTACCGGCCATTGTTCTACCCAGACCGGAGTATCGGTGAGCCATTTAAGTGGCAACGCCATTACCCAAAGGTAAGCGTAGCACCGTACTGCTGGAGAATGTCTCGCCCCCAAAGATTGACGTGCACGTCAAGAATGTGCGGCCGAATTACCGCCGTGCTGTCAGCCCTTGGGATTGTGACTTCTACCCACTCTCGGCTTCTAAACGCTTCCTGAACGCCCCCTACCCCCCACACGTCGGAGACCGGCTCAATGGCCCACTCTCTTGGCCACTGGCTCCTGCTTATCACTGTCACATCCGCTCCGGTATCGAGTAACCCTGAGAACACTCTTTTGTTCAAAAATACCTCGATAACGGGGCGCTGCTTCCACTCAATGTTGGTCTCCACTGTCGCTAAGACCTGGTATCCTTGCACTGCCTCCCTCGCGCTCGAGCGGTCTGCTGAACCGGACTCTGAGCTGTCACTGAGCCTTCCCTGGCTGCCTGCTGGCGAGTGACAAGGAACCATGATCAGTTGCGCTAAGGTGTCTCCCTTGTGGATTGTTTGGGGCAGGTGTGTCCAAAGCTGGACCTGGAGAATGCCTGAAAAATTCGAGTCAATGACTCCTGGAATTATAAAAATTCCGCGTGCTCCAGCTACACTACGGGGCAAAACTAAACCTATAAAGCCTCTGGGCAGGGGTCCCATGTATTGAGATTCGACCAGATAGACTGTGCCTGGCAGATCGCATGTAACGTCCGCCTGGCAAGTCAATTCTAGCCCTGTGCTGCCCTTGGGGCTGGCCTGTGCCCTCGCAGTGCCTGGAATGTGCCTGGAATCTAGTCTAAATCTGGGGAGTTCTGGATCTGGGTGAAGGAAGCCTCTGTTTGGACTGGGGCCAGAGACGTGCCCGGATTCCGGTTTCCCGAACTCGGACAATACCTGGCCCAATGGTAGCCTTTCTTGCACTTCGGGCAGGGGGTGTTCGGAGCCTTGGGACGGCCGGACTTTTGTCCGCCTCCCTTGGATCGGCACTCCCTAGTGAAGTGACCGATCTTGCCACAAGTGTGACATGCCCCTTTGCTCTTGCCATTAGGTCTTCTTCCCCCCTGCACCGCTGCCGCTAGCAGACCCATCTTGTAGGAGTCTGTGCCAACGTCGGAGCATGCTCGGATCATGTCCGTTAAGGTCAAGTCAGGGCGATTGCCCAGGGACTGCAAGACTTTACGGCAGTCCAAGTTGGCGTTGTCCTTGGCTAACTTAATCATGAGCTCTTGTTGGGCCTGCTCATTGTCAATCTGCCTGCTAATTGCTTCTTCCAGGCGATTGATGAAGTCCATGTAGGGCTCTTGGGCTCCCTGCTTAATAGCGGTGTAATTTTTGGCCGTTTTGCCAGACGCTGGGACCTTGAAGTATGCCCTATAGGCAGCCTCGGCTGACATCTCTAGGGTGGCGAGAGGCAAGTTGATTTGAGCGTTGATGGGCTCAAAGGCACCTGAACCATACAACTGGTCAGGGATTACCGCGCCTCCCATCCTGGCAGCCCGAGCTTGCGCCTCTAGGCGGAACTCACTGTCCCAAATCATGTACTGGCTGGGGGTTAGCATCATCCTCATGACGGCCTTCCAATCATGAGGAATCCACATGGTGGTTTCGCACACTTGCTGAAGCGTGCCCCTCGTAAAACGACTTTGGAGCCCTGTCTCTGAAATTGCTTTCCGTAAAGCCATGAGAAGCTTGTACGGGACTGGGGAGTGTACTACCTGCTGTGCGCCCGTGAGCGCGTCCATCTCCAAGCGGATGGGACAAATCTGTCTGAGTTCAGCTAGCTGTTCAGCTGACAATTCCCCCTTCTTAAGTTCTATCTCAGCTGTGCGCTGAAGGGCACTCTTCACGACTAGGGAACCAGGGGCTGTCAGAGAAGCGCCAGCGCTTCTCATTCCTTGCGTTCCCTCGGTGACGTCTGCAGCTGTCACCGCGGGAAGGCTCCCTGCGCTACTCTGCCGATAGCTAATTGACGGATAGAGTGCCATGGGCGCAGTCGGCTCGACTGGCTTGCCTGATGGCTCAACTAACGGGGGTTCTTTGGCCTCTACCCGGACTGGCTCGATCTGCTCTAAGAGTCTCCTACACTTCCTCCATGTGCGGACTATCCCTCCTGGAGCTTTCGGGGTTTGCTGAATGCAGTCTCCTATCTGATCCCAGAGCTTCAGGGTTAACGTACCTACTTCTGGGTAAAGTAGGCAGTGTTCCCTGAGGTACGCCAAAAGTCTCGCTAGTTCCCTGCTGTGAAATCGTAACTTAAAAACCCTGGCCAGGATTCTGAACTCTTCCTCCCGAGTTCTTTGGCTAGCGGACGGACTTGGTCTATGAGAACAAGTCCCCATATTACCTGCGATTGGGTCTCCGGAAGATTCCTCCTCGGGACGAGTCGACGCGTCTTTGCAGGCAACAGGTTCGGGCGTCGGGTGTCTGGGGTAGACCTCGGAGCGTGGACCTTCTGCCACGGGCCCTTCTATCGGCCTCTGCGATGTCAGGGGCTCACAGCTGCCCTGAGCGGAACGCGTTTCCCTCTATGGCAAACCTCTCGAAAGCGGGGAGGAAGCGGTAGGAATGTCTCTCTGGAATGCCTCGCGGCGGGCCGTTCTCTGTCCGGCTGGCTGCCGACCAGAGCGGCGCGCTATCCTCCGGGCTGGCGGGTCGCGGTTCAAGCGTAGAACCGGACCGCGGGGATCGCTACTCACGAGTAGACCTCTCCGGGGTCCCTTACTCACGAGTAAATCACGTCGGGGTCACCAGCTGTAGCGATGTCTGGCCGCTAGGGCGGCGTTAGATCCCGGAGGAGACTGATCAATGACAACACGAGGCAACAGGAGCGAGATCAGATCAGTCCTTTATTGGGAAAATACATACACCTTATATAGATCAGAAGGCAGGTAGAAAAAACCATCACCCAAAAGTCAATCACATCACCTTGTTTACTCAGGTTAATTGGGAAACCTCTCAAAGGGGAGGTTAATTATTTCGGACAAACACGGGATGAGGGAGACCATTGTTTTAGGGCTTAGACAGGGGTAAACATCTGCACTGTTTGCACCGGGGATTTTCCTTGGCCAGGAGATGAGTGTTTACCTGATCAGTCACTGGAGTTAGTGATTAGCCTACCTTGCAGAATCGTCGGTCAGGTCATGTAATTAGGTAAATCAAACCCTATATTTTATTCACCCCCCTTAATTTGTCTGCCCGCAGAGCCCGCGGCTCAAGGAGCGTCCTCCCGAAGCGGCCTCTGCAAGAGCCGTTTCCATGCCCGATGGGCATGGGGAAACCATATCATTGTCCTGCACAGAACAATGAGATTGGGGGGGAAAACACTTATCAACCCAACAAAACCTAAACAAAATACAACTATACAAAATTAACAACATACTCCCACCCCATATATATACACATTTAACTCCTAAAAAGCTCTAAAACTCTAAGGCTCTAAAAACTCTAAAACTCTAAAAACTCTATACAGAAGCTCCCTCATAGACTGCATTGCACTGCATTCAAAGCCAGAACTGCTTTTGGATAGAAACAATTTCTCAAGCAGCTGGTCCTGGTCTTTATGACCCTATACCTTCTTCTAGAAGGCAAAAGCTGAAAGAGATCATTTCCGGGGTGCGTACTATCCTGTGCAATCTCTACAGCTTTCTTATAACACCTGGTGGCATAGATTTGATCTAGAGTGGGAAGAGTACGCCCGATTATTCCCTCCACAGTCTTTATTATCCTGGACAGCATTGTTCTTTCCCTAGCTGTACAACTCCCAAACCATATACACAGACCATAGGTTAACACTTTCTCTATGGTGCAGTGGTAGAATGCCAACAGCAGGTCCTTTGAAAGATTGTTCTTCCTGAGGATTCTCAAGAAGTATAACCTCTGCTGTGCTCTCTTCATCAGATTTTTGGTGTTTGCTCCCCATGTTAGATCATCCCTCAGCTCCATTCCCAGAAATTGAAACACCGAGACCTGTTCCACACAATTCCCTTCAATAATAAGTGGTTGGATGTTTAATTTGCATTTTCTAAAGTCCACAATGATCTCTTTTGACTTTTTTACATTGAGGAATAAATTGTTTTCCCTACACCACCCCATCAGCATCTCAACCTCCTCCCTGTAAGCTGACTCCCCCCCTCCCCAGAAGTTATCAGACCAACCACCATTGTGTCATCTGCAAACTTGATGATCTTATTGCTGGGGTAACTGGGAACACAACCATATGTGTAAAGTGTGTACAGAAGCGGGCTCAGCACACACCCCTGTGGCATCCCCGTACTTATACTGAGATCTGCAGAGACATGAGAGCCCATCCTGACCCGTTGGGAAAGATCTGATAGAAAATCTAGTATCCACCTGTATCAACCTTTTTAAGCCAGGGGCCGGATCATTCCCCCTCAGACTGTTGGTGGGCCAGACTGGTGTTCCCTCGCCACCTCCAATACTCTCACCCACATGCCACCACCACTAACACTCCCCCCATAATGCCACCTCCAACTCCACCAACACTCCCCTCATGCCACCACCACTGCTGCCCCTGCTTCCCTGCTTACTGGCCTAGGTGAAGGAGGGGTCCTGCCTGTCTTGCCCATGCTCGGCCAGAGCGGCCCCAGGGGAAAATGCAGGTGGCTGTGTGTGTTTGCCACTTCCACTGCCGCCACCACCATCGCTGTCCTTGTCCCCTCCAGGGGAGGGGCCTAATGCCACTCTGTAGCAGGATGGATGTTGTAAGCCTTCTTACAATATTCACCTGCTGTGGAACCGTGTTAGTGGGGGAGATACACCAAGCCAGGTGGACGGGACATGGACTGCAGCAGAGGTGGAGATGGAGGCAGGAGCAAGAGCATGGGCCAGATAGAATGGTGCTGTGGGCCTTAGGCTGAGAACCACTGGTGTAGTTCATGATGTGACTATTGCATAGCATGGCTATGGAAGTCCTTCATGAATATAGTTTCTGCATTGGTGCAATTTTTTACTGTTACTTGTGTAACATTGTGTTCTGCACACAGAGCTGTGAAAAGTTTTTCAGCCATTATTTCAGTATCAAAGAGATGCAATACAAATTTGACCTGTGATCTTACATTGATATCTTTTAATGTGTTTACTTATAGATCTGGAACACACCTGTCACTCAGATATACCACATCTGACACACATTTCATGGTGATTGGATGTTACGATGGGGCAACTAGACATACCAATGATGGGAAATAGATTTAGTCTTCATGTCGTGATAAGTCTTTTTCAAACTCCAGGTGTCCTTTATTTTAAAAAATTGAAATAATACAAATAAATAAGACAAAGACTAAAATTTTCAATAATGCCAGCTCTCACTTTGGTTTTGATCAGAAGACTCTTCTCTGGAAACAATATAGCTATAATGCATAATACGTGTCGACCCATTGTGATCTCTTATGTAATCATGGTTTGTTTTAGTTAGCATTGTCACACATAAAAATAGTGTGCCACTAAAATTTCCTCCAGCCCTAACATTAGTTCTCCTAAATGAGTCTTTCTGGACTTTAACATCTTTAAGAAAGTCAGGGTAGGGATGCAATGAGGAGGGAAATCATTTTTCTCTTCATGGCACAGGAAGAAGCTTTTTGTGACAGAATTGAGAATCAGGGGACACCAAACAGAAATATTCCATTAGAATTTCTGGAGGCTTCTGTGTTTGTGACTGTGGATAGTTGGCTTTCCCAGATGCCAATCAAAAGCTGGTGTGTGCCGTAAACACAATAACTATTAATAAAGGCCTCAATTAACATCTGCAGAAGAGGAACTTCAAATAAGCTCTTAGAGGAGGCTATCCTCTCAGGCTTTATCTATAAGTTCAAAGTTCATTTGACTTTCTTGCCTAGATAAATGCTATTGGAGTATTATACTACTTTTATCTGTATAGAAAAAGCCAAAGCTGTGTGTAGGGATAACAAAGCCCAATATCCCACTATGGGCAGATGGGCCCCTTTAGGTGGGATGATGCTCCCCTTAGTGGAGAGAATTACACTAAAAACCATCACATTGGGCCCAACAGTAAAATGAGCAGAGGAGTAACTACTTCACTATTCTGATTCTGATTCCCAATAGTCATGAAGGTGGAAGAGGTCATACCAGATGGAATGGCTGTGAAGGCGCACCTTGTTAATATCCTCAAAGCTGTAGCAGTCCATTACAGTCCTGGTGTTAAATCCTGCCTGTCTCATTTCATATGTGCCACAAGAGATGGCTCCGTGATCACTTCATGGCAAGCTGGGATCCACCTGAAACAAATTCATGCCAGTGGCATTTTTCCTGTTCCAGGAAAAAGGTATACTCAGATACAAGTAGCAGCCGACGACGAGATAGCCATTTTAAAATTTTCTTTGGAAAAGGAAGAATAGAATTTGTTTCACTTTTAATTTTATTTTATTTTGAACCTTTCTTTGAATTCTAAAATTCAGTTTTTTCCCATTTTATATTTTTAAACAAACATTTATATTTTCCAGCAAATTTTCCCCCCAAAGATGGGTTTGTGGAGTGACTTGCATTTGATTCAAAGGAAAGGCTAAACACTACTAATCTATGTAGGGACTTAGGGTTCACCCTGAACCTACCAGAGATTTCTCTTTTTCTGGAAAGTAGTCCTATGCACTCTGAAGCATCAAAGGGTTTTAAGCTGTCTCCCTAAAAGGGTGGTAGAATCATACAGGGTGGTACAAGTCTTCTGGATAGTTGGGCCAAGGAATTACCTTTCTTGACCTCATTACACTGTGCTGGGAAGAGCTATACAGTACATTGTATGTATACCAAAATTATCCTATCCCTCTGTCAAGGTGTGAACAATATAAACCACAGCTGTGAACTCTTCCTGGTTAAGACTTGTTTTCTTGATCAGGTGCCAGGTGCATGACAGCACAGAGAAGAAATGTTAGCATTAAGTTCTCACATAACAGCAATGAGCTCCTGTGATTTATGTGATTTGATTTACAATAATATGTGTAAGCAATAGGATTATGGCAAGCATGTTAGCTGGGATGATTATTCAATACCAATAGCAATCACATGTATATACCACCCCATAGTTCTTGGTGCACTCTTTGGGTAGTTCACAAGGTAATTAGCATTTTGCCCTCAACATGCTGGGTACTCATTTTACTGACTTCGGAAGGATGGAAGCCTGAGTCAACCACTGCATACCGGGAACTTTTATGGCTTGAAAAATGTCCATATTTGCTAGAATCTGTTGGCATATGACAAGATATCTATTTGATCTTGCATCAAATGAATTTAATTTTCTCTAAAACATTGTTTTTGCTCGCTTTACATTTTCAGTATTTATTTCCACTATATGATGAAATTTTCTTCTATTTCTCTTTTTACTAAATACATTGGACCAGCACTGGGGGTAAGATACCCCCTTTTGCTGGCTTTGCCTGCTTCCCCTGGGAAGAGATGGGTGTGCTCTTGCAGGCATTCCTGCCTAGTGTGATAGGGAGGAGCCAAGAAGCTTTTATAGGTGGTGGCTACTTCCTGCATCACCCTCTTTAACTGCTCATAACAGTGTGATGTTCAGTCATTTTGGGGCTGGATGGGAATTTTTGCACCACCCTCTTGGAGTCGTGGTTTTTTCACCCATCCCATACTGTTACCGCAGGTTGAGTTTTTGCTGGAGGTTATTCCCTTCACTTTGGTGGGTAGTGTGGGTGATTTTAATCAGAATGGCCTGTTTAGTTATTCGGTTGGGGTCTCAGGTAATTTAGGACCTGGGACAGCACTATCACTTGGGGTGTCTCATGGCTGTCAAATAGCCGCAGACCTGGGACAGTTGATCAGGAAGCGTTGCCAGCTTCTTGGTCGTATAGCTTGGTCCCACGGTCGGGCACAGTGCTGGCCTGCCTGCAGAGCTTTTCTGCTGTCCCTATTATTTGGAATCCAAATTCTCTAGCATTGGCCTGAGTTATTAGCATGCACTTGGACTACTTAGTCCCCAGTGCAATAGTTTGCAACAACTTATTTTGACTTAATAAAATGACCCTTGTATGACATGTGTCCATCTCTTCACTCGGGGGTGGCGGGCAATGAGGTCTATCGTGTTTCTTTGACATCAGTTCTTAAGAACATAAGAACAGCCTTGCTGGAACAGGCCACAGCCCATCCAGTCCAGCATTCTGTCTCACACAGTGGCTCACCATTTCCTTCAGGGTATTCCCAAGCAGATGCCTTCAACCTGTTTAGGATTCCCTGGAAATGATATTGAGAGATATCCTGCCTATCTCTCCAACCCGGAGGTTGTCCCTTAAGTATCCATAATTATAGCCATTGATACTCTTGTCCTCCATGAACTTGTCTAATCCTTTCTTAAAGCTGTCAAGACTGACAGCTGTCACCACTTCTTCTGGCAGGGAGTTCCATAGACCAGTAATCCTCTGGGTGAAAAAGTACTTTCTCTTATTTGTTTGAGAACTAGTACCCAAAAGTTTCATGGAGTATCCCCTAGTTCTAGTGTTATGCGATAGGGAAAACAGTTTTTCCTTATCTACTTTGTCCACACCGTGCATGATTTTATAAACTTCAATCAGGTCACCTCTTAGACGTCGTCGTTCAAGAGTGAAGAGGCCCAACTGTTGCAGCCTCAGATGGTAAGGAAGGTGTTCCAGTCCCCTAATCATTCTGGTTGCCCTCTGCACGTTTTCCAGCTCCATAATATCCTTCTGGAGGTATGGCGACCAGAACTGTACACAGTATTCCAGATGGGGCCTCACCATAGATTTATAAAGAGGCAAAATGACACTTGCTGACTTAATTTCTATACCCTTCCTAATGATCCCTAGCATTGAGTTTGCTTTTTTCACTGCTGAGGCACACTGGGTTGACACCTTCATTGAGTTGTCCACCAGGACACCAAGGTCCCTTTCCTGGTTTGTCGCAGAGAGTTCAGACCCCATCAGTTTATAAATGTAATTGGGGTTCTTTGCCCCAACATGCATCACTCTGCACTTACTAATGTTGAAACTCATTTGCCACTGTTTTGCCCACTCCCCCAGTGTCGAGAGATCCCTCTGGAGCTCCTCACAATCTCTCACAGTTTTCACTACCCTGTATAATTTAGTGTCGTCAGCAAATTTGGCTACCTTGCTTTTTACTCCTACCTCTAGATCATTTATGAAGAGGTTGAAAAGCAGGGGTCCCAGTACTGAACCTTGGGGGACCCCACTCTTTACTTCCCTCCACTTGGAGAAGTGTCCATTTAGTGCTACCCTCTGTTTCCTGTCCCTTAGCCAGTTGCTGATCCAGGACAAGACCTGTCCCTTTATTCCATGACTGGTAAGTTTATTCAAGAGCCTTTGGTGTGGGACCTTGTCAAAAGCCTTCTGAAAGTCCAGATAAACAATGTCAACTGGATCCCCCTTATCCACATGCTTGTTGACACTCTCAAAAAATTCCAACAAATAAGTGAGGCATGATTTGCCCTTGCAAAAGCCATGTTGGCTCTCCTTTAGCAGCGCCTTCTCTTCTATGTGCCTTTTAATTCTATCTTTTAGGATGGTTTCCATCACTTTACCTGGGACACATGTCAAACTGACAGGTCGGTAATTTCCTGGATCACCCCTGGATCCTTTTTTGAAAATTGGTGTTACATTCGCTACCTTCCAGTCATCAGGCACAAAGCCTGATTTGAGGGAAAGATTATATATTTTGGCTAGGAGATCAGCAATTTCATCTTTAAGTTCCCTGAGAACTCGTGGATGGATTCCATCTGGTCCTGGTGATTTGTTAGTGTTTAGTTTAACAAGACATGCAAGGACCTCCTCCCTGGTTATTTCTATCTGGCTTAATTCTTCGGTTTCCCTCCCTACGAAGATAGGCTCTGTTTTGGGCATGTGGCCTCTGTCTTCTTCAGTGAATACTAAAGCAAAGAATTCATTGAGTCTCTCTGCAATCTCTGTTTCCTCTTTAATAACCCCTTGCCTTCCATTGTCATCTAATGGTCCAATGGCCTTCCTAGTTGGGTTCTTACTTCTAATGTACTTAAAGAAGTCTTTGTTATTTCTCTGAGTATTTTTAGCTATACGCTCCTCAAAGTCTTGCTTTGCTTTCCTGATTGTTGCCTTGCATTTGTTCTGCCAGAATTTATGTTTCTGCCTGCTGTCCTCATTCGGACAAGCCTTCCATCTTCTAAATGAGCTTTTCTTGCTCTTGATCACTTCCCGAACAGCTCCCGTAAGCCACATCGGAGTCCTCTTGGACCTGGCAGTGCCCTTTTTCCTTTTGGGTATGCATTCCAATTGGGCCTCTGTTATTGTTTTTGTAAACAGCCTCCATGCCTTTTGGAGTGTTTGGACTCTCTCAATTTTCCCTTTCAGCTTCTTTTTTACTAGTTTCCTCAACTTTGGGAAATTTCCTTTTTGAAAATTTAAGGTCTCTATGTTAGATTTTATCAGTGACTTGCGGTCTATGATCAAGTTAAACATAATTAAGTTGTGGTCACTGTTCCCTATTGGATCAGTCACATTAACATCTTGCACCAGATCCTGAGTATTACTCAGGATCAAGTCAAGGATTCTTGTACCTCTAGTTGGGTCTTCAACCATCTGTCCCAGGGAACAATCATTTAGCATATCTAGAAACTTTATCTCTTTATCATGTGCTGAACAACAGTTCACCCAGTCTATGTGAGGGTAATTGAAGTCCCCCATTATAACCAGGCTTCCCTTCTTGGATGCCTCCTTTACAACATTCTCCAACTGCCAGTCTCCCTCAAGAGTTTGGGTCGGAGGCCGATAGTATATGCCTACTGTTAGACCATCCTTGTGGCCTGGTACTCTTACCCACAGAGCTTCTAATGGTGACTCCAAATCACCTAGATATTCCAATTCATACGATTTTATCACTTCTTTGACATACAAGGCCACACCACCTCCCGTTTGCCCCTTCCTATCCTTCCTGTACAGTTTGTAGCCTGGGATAACTGTATCCCATTGGTTATCATCCGTCCACCAGGTTTCAGTGATACCAATAATATCAATATTCTTATCTATTGCTAAGTATTCCAGCTCCCCTATTTTGTTCCGGAGGCTTCTGGCATTTGTATACAAGCATTTATATATGCTTTTCTGACACAGTCTTTTGTGTCCAGTTGCATTGTTAGACTGCCTCTTGCATCCTTCTGCTAGAATGCTAGTGACTAGCTCCTCGCTCTGCTCAGTAATTTTTGCATCCTCCTCACTACTCAAGTACACACTTTCCCGAACCGGATGCTGCCCAGCTCCTGTCGGCTTTCCCCCAGTTATCAGTTTAAAAGCTGCTCTGCAGCCTTTTTGATGTTGAGTGCCAGCAATCTGGTCCCATCATGGTTCAAATGCAACCCATCCCTCCTGAACAGATTTGGCTTGTCCCAAAATGTTCTCCAGTTCCTGACAAATCTGAAGCCCTCCTCTCGACACCACCTCCTCATCCACGCATTGAGGCTTCTGAGCTCTGCCTGCCTGGTAGGTCCTGCGCGAGGGACAGGCAGCACTTCTGAAAATGCTACCTTGGAAGTCCGGGACTTCAATCTTCTTCCTAACAACCTGAATTTGGCTTCCAGGACAGATCGCTTCGCCTTCCCAACATCATTGGTACCAACGTGTACCATGACAACTGGCTCATTCCCAGTTCTCTCTAACAATCTATCTAGATTTCTTGTGATGTCTGCAACTTTTGCACCTGGCAGGCAAGTCACCATACTGTTATCATGTGCATCACAAATCCATTTCTCTGTATTTCTAATTATTGAATCGCCTAGTACAAGGAGCCTCTCTCCTGCAATCTGTTCATCTACATGCACCTCATCAACCATATTAAGGGAGAGATTCCTGGATCTCATCAAGTGTGATGAAGGAGAGATCATCAGGTGGAACCAGTTGTTCCTCTGTGTGTTCCTCATCAGGTGTGATGAGGGAAAGAGCCTCAAATTTATTCTGTAATTTCAGACTCTCAGAGTGATCCCCTACTCTTCTCCTCCTTTGAGTCACATTCCTCCAAACATCTCCCTCCTGAGTTAGTGAAGGGCCTTCTCCCTCAGAACTGTGCCCTGTCTCTTCTTTGTCCAGCATAGTCTGCTCCGCTCTGTCCAAGAACAGCTCAAGCTCTTTAATTTGTTGATGGTTAGATATGCGGGCCTCTAGCTGCTGGACCTTCTCTTCTAGTAGTGCAACCAGCTTGCACTTGCTGCAAGTGTAGTTCTCCATAAGCTTTGGCAAGAACACAAACATGGCACAAATATTGCAGGTAACTACAACTGTTCCCTCAGAATCCATTTTAACAAGTGCAGTATTCTGGGCCTCAAAAATGTACATATTTACTACCTTTCTACCTAGTAAGGCTATATTCTTCCTTTGTTACTAGTTGCAATCTCGCGGCCTCTAAAGCAGCTCTACTCCAACTGCAAAACTTACCAGTGCTCACTTCCTTTGTTTGGCTCTCCTCAGCAGCAGCTCTGCTTAAGAGCACATGCAGAGTCAAAAAGGCTACCTTCTTTGCAAAGGTATTCACAGGAACTTTGCAGGGAAGGAGATTCATGGTAGTTGTTCAGTCGCAGTCGATTCTGACCCTTCCCGTCCCCATGGACCATTGTACGCTAGGCACCCCTATCCTCCACCATCCTCCTCAACCCACCCAGTTCTGTGCCCATTGCGTCAACAATGCCATCTAGCCATCTCATTCTCTGCCACTCCCTTATTCTTTTGCCCTCCACCTTTCCCAGCATCACGGCTTGTTCAAGTGAATCCTCTCTTCTCATTTGATGTCCAAAGTACTTTAGCTTCATATTTACTATTTTACCTTCTAAAGAGCACTCGGGGTTGATTTCTTCTAAGAGAGACCTATTTGCATAATTCGTATACTGTACTCAGCACGTGCTATTCTAAAACAGTGGCTGAAATCCATTAGGGAGAAACAACTAGACCCATTGCCTCAACAGAACTTACAGAATAGTTAACTCACCAAATATTCACTGATTCAGTGGATCTACACTACCTCAACTTACTATACAGTAAAACCTCGCATAAAGAGTGCCTCACTTAGAGACTAACTCACTTAAAGAGCAGAATTTTCTCTGACTGGTCACCCTCGCTTAACAACTAATAACAACCAAAACCACCCTTAATAACTAAATCGGGGTTTGCAATCTCTCCACCAGAAGTCACAGCCAATTACTTACCATGGTGGTGGCAGCGCTAGTCCCGTGTTTTGCGTAAAAAGCAAGTCGCTTAAAGAGAACACATAATGCTCTTTAAGCGAAGTACCACTGTACTAATAGATTTCAGCCATTAAGACAGTAGTTATAAAGTAGGTCTATATATAAAAGATGACCCTGTTTCAAACTTCATACCATCCCTGGGCATTAACCATAGGTATTCAGAATACAGTACCAGAAGCAGCAGGTGGAAAAAAATACAGAGACATCAGGTTGTGGGAGTGTATTAAGCACTTAGTCCTTTGTTGAAATAATGAAAACACGGCGCCAAAATGGCCGCCGCACTCTTTGCGGGCCCCCCACCCACCCGGACTCAGACATCCGGGTGAGTTAGGGGGCGTGGCCACCCCTCTATAAAAGGGGTGGCCGCGAGGCAGCCGAGCTGCCATTTTAGAATAGCGACGGAGAGGAGAGGTTTTCTCCGTCGCTGTTTTTTCTCCGTAGTCTTCGGCTATTGAGCCCTTGCAATTCATTTCCCGGCTGGGAAAGGAGGATTGAAGCCCGCGGAGCCCCGGATTGCTTGGCTTCCGCGGTGCTTAAGCGCTTGGAGTTCGATCCCTGGATAGGGATCCTGCCTTTCTTCTCCTAGGGAGACATGGCTCCCAAGCGGAAGGCACCGGCACTAAAGCCACGGCTGAGGGGAAGAACTTTTACCGGCCCTGCGCCGGATGGGGACCAGCCTTTGGGTCAGAGGACCAGGGCTGCGCCCCCACGGCAGGGCAATGTGCCAGCCTTGCCCACTGGTACCAGTGGGGCTGGTCAGGTTGACACTTGGCAGCCTGGCTCCAGCTTGGTAGCTGGTCAGCTACAGGCCGGCTCCTCCGGGGCTTCGGCCCTTGGCCCGCCTTTACCGGGCATGGGACAGGGAGGCCTGGGGGGGCCTGGTGCGGGTGTCCAACCCACTGCTCCTCCGGCCCCTCATGGGCCGGAGTTTTGGGCATGGCCCTATTCTGGCTCTGGCTCTCCTTTTGGGTTACCTTTTCCTCAACTGCCTAGTGGGCCATCCTGCCCACCCGGCCCACCTTATGCTGGGGGCTCTGGGGCAGTGGATGCTCTGTTAGCACGGTTAGCAGTGCTGGAAGCATCCTTGGGCATTGCACAGCCTCCTTCGGAGGGGGGCGCTACTCTTTCCACTGGGGCCACTTCGATGGCCCCAGCTACCTTGCCGGCTGCAACGCTTCAGCGGGCGGCCAGCCGGGTCGAGCTGCTTGAGATGGCCCGGCCGGCCCCAGCGGGCGTCTCGCAGCTCCCCGTTTGTCCCAATGTCCAGACTGGGAGCAGTCAGGGGTGGTCCCAGAGCTCGATTCCGGTCGCGAGCTCCGACGCCCGCCGTGGGCCGGAACCCCCGGTGGGGGCGGCTCACGGGGGTGCACCTAGTGAGTATCAGGTTCAATTTAGTGCACCAACACCACAGCCCACTTACAGTGGTGGGATTCAGTGGCCCTGGCCTCGTCAAGTTGATGCGAGTGGGCATCAGTTACCATCCTATCCCAGTGCCCCATGGTTTCAAAATGTTCCCTCGTTAAGGGCGGGGGTGTCTGCCCCTGGGGCAGTGCCGAGCATCACAGGGGCTATCCAGGTCGCGCTGCGTATGACCTCTATACAGAATGTGCCGACGACAGCTTTACCGACGGCTGGTTATTCCTTGCCCCTGGGTGATCATTTGTCACAGGTCATGAGGGATAAGATTTGGTGAGGGGAGTACGTGGATATATTCTCCCTATTGAACCGTGAGCCCACTAAGGAAGAGAGAGAGGGACAGGACAATAGAGACAAAGAGCTGTCCCATCGTCATAAGCCACCGCGCACTTGGGCCAACTGGTTGCCTGCATATCTTATTTATATGGCAGTATACCTTATGGCCCGGCCTGATCTGACCATTCCTATGGTCCAATACTTGGACAATATTTACACGGCGATGGTTGATTTCCCTGGCCCATCGTGGTTGGCTTACGATGAGGAATTTAGAATGAGGGTGGCCCTACACCCAGAGATGAGGTGGGAGGAGCCCTGCCAGAAATTGTGGCTCTTGTACATGACCCCCACGCGTCCGGTGCCTGGGGATAGGTACCATTGTGGCCATGCTGTGCAGCGAGCTGCTCCAACACAGGCTCCCCGCCAGCCGGCGGGGCAGGGGGTTCCAGCCCGCTTGTTGTGTTGGAGCTTCTCAGCAAATGGCGTGTGCAATAAGCGACAGTGTCGGTACAAACATGAGTGTCCCTCTTGCGCTGGCCCCCACGCCACCTCCGCGTGCCCGCATGCTGGTGGGTCACGGGGCAGAGGTAGAGGTGGACAGGGGGCGGGCAGGGCTTCCTCTGATGGAGCTAGCCAGTCAAAAGGCCCCCTCCCCAGTTAATGTGTATATGCTGGAGCGATGGCTCTTAACTTATCCAAGAAGGGAGGATGCGAGGTACCTTCTGGAGGGTTTCCAGTGGGGCTTTCGTATTCCTTTTGAAGGGGTTCGGGGACCCCAAGATGCCCCCAATTTAATTTCCCTGAAGGGTAAGGAGGGGGTAGCTGCCCTGAGTATTGCCAAAGAAGTGGAGGCCAGGAGGGTAGCGGGCCCCTTTTCCAAACTGCCTTTCCCTAACCTGAAGGTCTCCCCTCTGGGGCTAGTACCTAAAAAGACCCCGGGTGAATTTCATTTAATCTACCATCTATCGTACCCGGTGGGTTCTTCTGTCAATGATGCTATTCCTGATGATCTTTGTTCGGTCAGGTATACGTCGTTTGACCAGGCCCCACGGATGGTGCGCTCTTGTGGTCCCGGTGCCCTCCTGGCAAAATGTGACATTGAATCGGCATTCCGATTGCTGCCAGTGCACCCTGGGGACTTTGAGCTATTGGGTTTTAGATTCCAAGGGAAGTTCTATGTAGATAAGGCCATGCCTTTTGGCTGCTCTATTTCATGTTCGGCATTTGAACGTTTTAGCACTTTTCTTCAGTGGGCCTTTGTTTGCAGGTCCGGGTCTCGGTCTGTAGCCCATTACCTCGATGACTTTTTGTTCGGCAGTGAACGGGGCTCGGACACGTGCACGCATCTCCTCACTACATTTCAGATGCTAATGCGGGAACTGGGTGTCCCCTTAGCACCTGAAAAGACCGAGGGCCCATCTACTACGCTCACATTTCTAGGTATTGAAATTGACACGGTCGCACAGGCATCCCGGTTACCCATGGATAAGGTCACCCGGATCTCCGCGATGATTTTGGCATTGATGGCCAAACGTAAAGTGTCCCTTCGTGAGCTGCAGGTACTTCATGGACATCTTAATTTTGCTTGCAGGGTGGTGACACCCAGCAGAGCAATTGCCCGGCGCCTATGTGATGCCATGTCTGGCCTGTTAAAGCGCCACCATAGGGTCCGACTGACCAGGGGCATGCGGGCTGACCTTTTGGTGTGGCTCACATTCCTACGGGATTTTAACGGGGTCTCTTTCTGGAGATCAGACCTTTTGGTTTCCCCTAGATTCCAAGTACAGTTGGATGCCTCCGGCTCCCTGGGATATGGGATTTATTTTGAGGGGAGGTGGGCTTACGGCCAATAGCCTCCCGCATGGCATGGCACGGATCGCCTCCGCGATCTTACCTTTCTTGAGTTCCTTCCCATCCTGGGAGCTTTGATGCTATGGGGCGAGGAGTGGGCCAACTCAGTGGTCCATTTTTGGTGTGACAATGCGGCAGTGGTGCACATTGTCAACGCTCAGACGTCTAAATCGCCTAGGGTTATGGCGTTGGTTTGCCAATTTGTGTTACGAAGCCTACGCCTAAATGTGCTGTTTAAGGCCAGACATGTCCCAGGCATTAATAATGATATTGATGGTGCTTTATCTCGCCTGCAGATCCCCCGGTTCCGTGCCTTGGCTCCGGAAGCAGAGGAATTCCCCTTGCCACTCCCGGCCGTGATTTGGACACTTGGCGAGGAGAGGTGAACCGGGCGATCGGCATGTCTTTGGCACCTCGCACACGTAAGGCGTATCAACATGCTTTTGTACAATTTAGAACCTTTTGTGTGCAACTACAGTTGCCCGAAGTGTGGCCCATTCCAGTTAAACAGGTTTTACAATTTATGGTTTATCTACAAAGTCAGGGTTTTGGCTCCTCGTACTATAGCATCCAGGCTGTCGGCACTGGCATTTATGGCCAAAGTGAGGGGTTTTGCTGACTGCGTGAATGATTTCTGCATACGTCATGTTTTGGAGGGGTGGACACGGGAATGTGGCCACCGCCCGGACACTCGCCACCCTATTTCACCGGAGGTACTGACCCTCCTTGCACGAGGCTGGCATAACTTGTGTTATGATAGGTATGAGGTGGCTCTTTTTCACGCGGCTACCACGGTGGCCTTCTTTGGAGCGCTCCGCATCAGTGAGTTGGTACTACTGTCTAAGGCGGATGCGACTCGTAAGGCACTGGAACTCGACGATGTCTATGTCAATAATGAGTGGGCTCAGTTGAGGATACGGTCCTCAAAGGTTGATCAGCATGGCGTAGGCAGTGGAGTTAGACTGCTACGATGTTCCATTGCAGACATCTGTCCTGTTGGTGCCCTACATGAGTTTTTGGCAGTGCGTGGCGCGCACCCTGGCCAATTTTTCTGCCACCAGGATGGGTCTCCCCTTACTAAATTCCAATTTTGGAAGGTGACCGGTATGGCACTAACCAGTGTTGGCCTCCCCGGGGCTCGTTACGGCACCCATTCATTTAGGATAGGTGCCTCATCTACTGCAGCTGCATTTGGGTACTCTGAGGCTGAAATATGCCGGATGGGGAGATGGGGATCCATGCGTTTTGCATTGTATGTTCGCCCACTTCAGGCATGAGTACCAGTTAAGTCATTATTCTCTTTCCTCTTTTACAGACCCTGTGTGTCCCCACACACCGTGGCAGTATGGCTGGTGGGCCACAGTTACGTGCACTGGGCAGCGCAGTATGCTGTGGCGACAGAGTGGGGACCCCAGCTTGGACTACGTGCAACCGCACGTATACGTTGGTACGGTAAGCGCGGAATGAGTTGGCGGGAACTGTTGCCATTCCAGTTTTCCATCAGGGATGCTGAACCGCCTGATGTCCTTGTACTGCACCTCGGGGGCAATGACCTTGCCCAGGTCACTGGCCTTTCCTTATAATTCACGATCTGCAGTGACCTGGCTTATTTGCATTATGTGTGGCCATCCACAAGGCTGCTATGGTCGGACATCGTGCCGCATCATACTTACAGGGGAGGTATTGACCTCCGTGCCCTTAACCGCGCTCGCCGCTCAGTGAACAGGGCGGTTGCCCGGTTCTTGTCAGACAAGGGTTTGGGGATGGTCATCCGGCACCCCACGATTAATTTGCAAAATTACGATCTCTATGCAGGGGATGGGGTCCACCTGTCGGCTAGAGGTATGAACCTCTTTCTGGAAGATTTGCAAGCAGGCCTGGTGACCGAGCTGATGGTCTGGGGGGGGTGAGTCTTCATAGATGCCTCCCCATGTGGTGGGTAGCACTGGTAAGGTAAAGATTTATGACCCATAGGTATCCGGCAGGTTCGCAATTGACTGGCCAACACTTAGACAGGTACAGGTGTAATAGCTTTGGCCGGTCAACGATGAACCAGGCAAGGGGTGATGGCAGGAGCTTTACAGCATGCATCACCTCATGATTTGATGGATACACATCATAGGGTGGGGTCAGTAGATAGTTTATTGGCTCCGGTCAACAATTTGTTTGTGTCAACAAACAAATTGATACAAATAGTTACATTGTAGCCAATTATCATTGGCATTTTGGGAGGAACCTTACCAGTGTTACTGCGCCCTGCTTGCCTTAAGAATTACAATTGGATGAATACACCATTTGAAAGTTATAATTCGGACTAGGGCATTATTCAATAAAAGTGGCCCAATGCCTTTATCCATATACCGGTGTCTGAGTCTTTCTTTGGGGGGTGCGCCTGCAATGAAAGCGTGGTGCCAAAATGGCCACCGCGCTCTTTGCGGGGGGGGGCCCACCCGGACTCAGACATCCGGGTGAGTTAGGGGGCGTGGCCACCCCTCTATAAAAGGGGTGGCCACGAGGCAGCCGAGCTGCAATTTTAGAAATAGCGATGGAGAGGAGAAGTTTTCCCCTCCACCCCCTCCCTAGTGAACAGTGTGATATTTTGGTCGCTTCGGAGCCAGGTGGGAATTTTTGGCCTGAACCTACAATTGGCCCTTGGGTTCTGGCTTTTTTACCCATCCCACACTGTTGCTAGTGTTTGAGCAAAGGGGTTCCTTGACTTTGGTCACTTTGGGCGGGTAGCACTGGTAAGGTAAAGATTTATGACCCATAGGTATCCGGCAGGTTCGCAATTGACTGGCCAACACTTAGACAGGTACAGGTGTAATAGCTTTGGCCAGTCAACGACGAACCAGGCAAGGGGTGATGGCAGGAGCTTTACAGCATGCAACACCTCGTGATTTGACGGATACACGTCATAGGGTGGGGTCAGTAGATAGTTTATTGACTCTGGTCAACAATTTGTTTGTGTCAACAAACAAATTGATACAAATAGTTACATTGTAGCCAATTATCATTGGCATTTTGGGAGGAACCTTACCAGTGTTACTGCGGCCTGCTTGCCTTAAGAATTACAATTGGATGAATACACCAATTGAAAGTTATAATTCGGTCTAGGGCATTATTCAATAAAAGTGGCCCAATGCCTTTATCCATATACCGGTGTCTTAGTTTTTCTTTGGGGAGTGCGCCTGCAAAGATTTTAGTGCAATTTACACATATCTATTCAGAAACAAATTTTATTTAATTCAATAACACTTTTCCCCAGGCAGATTTCTATAATGTGGCAACCTAAAATAGTGAAACAGAAAGGTATTTATAAATTGCACTTTCCCCAGAAACTTCTGTATTTGTATGTGTGCCACCTGTGAATGGCAGCATTATCAAAGGCTTAACATCACTCTGCCAGCCTTTCAAATGACCTTTGCTCAGACATGTCCCATAAGCAATGATAATTGTGCCTGATTTCTGAGACCCTTTCTTTGAGCTTGGCAAAGAAACAGCATTGTCAAAAATTGTCCAATACTCAAGGCTTGACCTCATTTATGCCACTGACATGCTTGCTGAATTAAGAGGTTTTCAAGGTCAAAGTATTGAACAAATGCCTAACTATATCCCACAAACATATTGGATAGTCTTTCCCAACCCCTAAGCAGTCTGTAGAAGTGAACCCGCCTTGTGCCAAAGGTAAAATTAGTGACTTTAATAAAGATCAGAAGAAAAAAAGATGGATTAATTAATTGTTTAAATAAGATGCTGATTATGATCCTTGAGTGCTGTTTATACATTAAGTATTGTACACATACAGAATGCTTATTGTCTTTTCATTTGCTAAACTGAAGACTGCAGTTACTGTGGGCTAGTTGCCCCAATGCTAGTGGAACAGTTAAATCATTTTGTGTTTTGTTTGAAACAACATACCTATCCAGAGAACTGAACACTAAACTTTTCAAGAGGTTCAACACGTTTGATTGCTACAAAAACCTGGAGTGGATTCATGGTTCCACTGACATTGAAACCCCAAGCCTCCATTGACTGGAATCTAAGCCAAATATTGTTACAATTAAGTCTATTTGTCACCAGATCACATCTACAAACTGTGCTAATGCTGGGGAATATCAATAAATATCAATTCTACTATAGGTTAAGAAAAATGTTTCTTTTTATTTGATGTTGATCCCAAGCTTCTGGAGAATGGGATGACCTCAGTCCAGAACAGCTTAGTCCAAGTAACACACCAACCCAGAATTTTTAGGAACCAAGAATGGATAAAGGTAATTGTGTTTTGATAAAGATAAAGTGGTATAACTAGGCAGTGTTGCCCATCATCTGTTAATTATGTTAGGCCGGGACTAAAAGTCACCAAAGCGTCCTCCATCAGATCCCTTGGGCAAGGTGAAAGCGGAGGGCACATCATGGTCCATCTAGCCAGTGGGTGATGTGATATCCCAGGAGATCTCAACCTTTTAAAGCCGGGTGCCGGATCATGCTCCCTCAGACAACTTCAGAGGCTGGATAGCTATTTTGCCCTTCCTCCACCACATGGCACTTCCTGGTGTGGTGGAGGCGTGGGGCCCACATGGAAATGGTGTGCATGAGAATCCCTGTGATATCCAAAAAGCTAAAAAAAACTTGATTTGTCTAGTCCATTTGCATATGCAGTATGTCATCTTGGAAATATCTACCAATGCACGGACTCCTTGCTGAATAACAACTCCAAGGTATCCTAGGTAAAGCTAATATTGCTTTTTGTAAAGGACTTGGGAATCAAATGAGTTATACTGAAGCCTTAAAAAAAGATACAGAAGTATTTCAATATACAATGAACCACAGCAAATGGTGAATTTTATGAGCATTCTCAGAAGAAAAAGAGTGGGGAAAAAGAAGTGAAGCAAGTGAAGCAAATAAATTGGCTGACGTGTCCGGTTTTAGCATAAGAGAAGGTGGGAGGGGAAATGTTACAGCATGACTTGGGAAAACAGAGGTTTAAACATGAGAATAGATTATTACCTATACTTCCTTATTTATCTATCAGTGACACAGAAACAAAGTCTAATTTGAGTGATGAAAGCAAGCAGGCAACAAATGGACTTTACTGAACAGAGGCAGTATGGCAGATCTGCAAGGAAAAAAACCTAAAATGAGATTAATGAAGGGCTTGGGGCTTTGAAAGCCCAGAAATGAAAGAATTGCTGACTTGTGTTGGTAGAATGTTTGAGTGACATAAGAGGAAATCTGCAAACTATCAAAAAGGAAAACTATTGTTCTATATTTGATTTTTTAAAAAGAGTGATTGTTTTTCCCTTGGAGGGATATTTGTGGTAGTTCCTATCAGGGCTGTCAATAATTAATCTACAGTGGAAGTTGATTCCATTAGACACAGAAACAGGTAAGACCTAGGCTAGGTAACTAGGAGGATATTTGGCTTGATTTCACCCAATTAGATTTTGTTCTACAACAAAATGTGAAACAGCTTGAACTAAGATCTTTGGTTGGGAGACACAACAAATACGTGGAAGAATGTTCTGCCTTGATTATGGTAAGTTTGTAACTTATCCCAAAATTTGTAACTATCACTTAGCTGCAAACAAAATCACCATCATTATGATGATAATAATTATAATTCAATTAATTCAACAATTCCCAGAATGGGGCACACACCCCACAGGGGAACTTCAATTCCAAGGAGTCTAAGGCAGTACATTGGCTGATCAGAGCTTTGGGGAATTGATTTAGGCTTCTGGGAATTGAAGTCCAAAAACCAAAGGTTGCCAAACTCCGAGATAGTTTGATTAGATAATAATAACTATTTAAATTAAATTATGGATTTGAATTAGATAATAAAGACTGTATAAAAGCAATAACATCAGAAATGCAGGTACATGGGAGTTCTGGAAGCTTTTGACATGCTGCACAACCAAGTCAAAAGAGCTACTTCTACAAAATATATAAAGTGAGTCTGGAAAATCAAGTGGCTAAGATGCTGACTGGGAGGCAGAAGGTCAGCAGTTCGATTCCCGAGTACTGCAGGACGGAATAAGCTCCCATCTTTGTCCCAGCTCTTGCCAACCTTGCAGTTCAAAAGCAAGAAATTGCAAGTAGATAAATAGGGACCACTTCGGTGGGAAGGTAACAGCATTCTGTGTGCTCCGGTGACTAGTCATGCCTGCCACATGACCACAGAAATGTCTACAGAAGCAGATAGCGCTGGCTCTTTGGCTTTGAAACAGAGATGAGCATTGCACACTAGAGTTGGATACGACTAGCATTCGAGCAAGGGAAACCTTAACCTTTACCTGTTAATACGATGATTGGACCCAAATGGAATTGGGCAAACTAGTTAAAAAAAACAAGGATGCTAATGAGTATGCATCATGCACTGCACCCAAAAATTGACATTGATCATTTCTACTTACTAAGAGTTGAGGGTGGCAAAGGACTCTTACAGGTGAAACAGGTGATAGAGGAAGCAAAACTTGAGGAAGAATCCTGGAAAATCTGGTTTCTGTCTTTCTTTTATAACTTTGCTCTTCAGACTCCTCCTTCACCATGTAATGAAAAATAATGATGGAGAGAATGAAGTATAGGCTCCCATCAAAACATGTTTAGAAATCTGAATATTGTAATAGCTAAACAGGCCTTTGGCCAATAGCAACTGAACACAAAACTACTTGTTATTTTATATATTAACGAGCATCTTTTGCAAGTTTGAGATGTGCAGCCCAGTAGAGGTGTGTGTGTGTATATGTGTGTGTGTGTGTGTGTGTGTGTGTGTGTGTGTGTGTGTGTGTGTGTGTGTGAGAGAGAGAGAGAGAGAGAGAGAGAGAGAGAAGCAGTCCAGCAGGTGTATGTGTGTGAGAGAGAGAGAGAGTGGGGGAGGCTGCCGGTGAGGAGGCTGCATCCGGGTGAGTAGGGGGGGAGGGGGGGATGCAGAAGTTTTTTTCCCATTCCCTGCCGTGGGGGTGGGTGGCCTCCCCCCCCCCATTAACTGTTTCAAAGAACCTTCAAAATAGTTAATTGGGGAAAAACAAAGGCAGCAGGCATCGCTTCGTCAGGGGAGGTGCTCTCCCTGGCAATTTGCTGGTTACCACCATTGTATTACCCCCACCATTTTTTCGTGAGCTAACATGAAACAGTGGTGGGGGTAATAGAAAGGCGGCAGACAGCCATCTGCTAGGGAGAGCATCTCTCCTTACGGATTGCTGTCTGCTGCCTTTGTTTTTTTCCATTAACTCTTTCAAAGGCTGACACGAAGCAGCCTTCAAAACAGTTAATGGGGAAAAAAGAAAGGCAGCAGACAGTGATCCGTTAGGGGGAGGCACTCTCCCTGGTGTATAGCTGACTGCCGCCTTTCTATTACCCCCATCACTGTTTCGTGTTAGTTCTCAAAATAGCGGTGGTGGTAATACAAAGGCAGCAGCTGGTGATTCGCCAGGGATAGCGCCTCCCCTGACAAAGCATTGCCTGCTGTTCCCCCCACCTCAACTTACCTTGAGGCCAGTGGCGGCTTTGCTGTGGCTTTGGTGGGGTAGCATGGAAGTGATGGCAGCCTCGCTGTGGCTTTGGCGGGGCTGGGGAAGTGATGGCGGCCTTGCGCTCTCGCTGCGTGAGGTGCTTTTTTCGTATGCTGACTTTCCTGGCCTCTGCTATGCTCACGTCCTTCAGCCTGATTGGCTGAGGGGTGGCATGGCGCAGAGGATGTTGGGAATTGTATTGTTTTTTGTTCTGGTTTGTGGGGCAGTTGCCCTACTCTCAGCTGGTGGACCCTTGTGGCGATGCTCGCAGGGTCTTAAAGAAAGTGTGGTCGGCTCAGTACAGGATGGTTGGGCCAGGTGTGGACATGCATGCCGGACACAAACGGCCCAAGGCCCTTCTTATAGGTAAATATAGTAATAAGGTCATGAATATTAGTCAAATACAAATGAATTTGTGTGTGTGTGTGTGTGTGTGTGTGTGTGTGTGTGTGTGTGTGTGTGTGTGTGTGTGTGTGTGTGTGTGTGTGTGTATATATATATATATATATATATATATATATATATATATATATATATATATATATATATATATATAGAGAGAGAGAGAGAGAGAGAGAGAGAGAGAGAGAGAGAGAGAGAGAGAGAGAGAGAGAGCAAACACTAGCATTTCTTTGCCCTACAACAAAATAAACTTTGCTGTTTAAATATCTGATGTGTATTTAACCAAATTTGGAGTCAAACTCATGACAGAGTACCATCAGATAGATCCCAAAAGAAAGGGAGGAATTGATTTAGGTGTACAATAAAACCCCTACTTACGAAAAAAAAGTTTGTTCCATAGGCTTTTGCTTAAATCATTTTTTATGTAACTTGAAGCAAACCGATAGGAAAAAAGATTTTTGACGTAGCTCAAAGCAAACCCATAGCAAAAATGATATATCTTTTCGTAAATCGAACCAAACCCATAGGGAAATTAATTTTTACGTAACTCGAAGCAAACCCATAGAAAAAATAATATTTATGTAACTCAAAACAAACCCATAGGAAATTGTGTAAATCGGGACATGGTTTTAGCACAAAATCATTATGTAAGTCTAATTTTATGTAACTCGAGGCATATGTAAATTGGGGTTTTACAGTATTCATGTTTCACCAGCCACTCAATGGTCTCTCCATTTACCATTGTTAAATAATGTATGCTAGTATCAAATAGAATAGAAACAGTCAAGAAGAATCTATCATTGTTAACTGAAAATGGGCATATGGAAGTTCATGAAAATGTTGTTGGACAAGGTTCCTTTCCAGTTCTTTTATTACAGCTCTAAAGCTACATTTGTTCATGTTGCCACACCCCATACTTTTATTTAGGTCCATCTTGCTCAGAAGTAAACTCCACTGGCTTCAAAAATGACATAACAAAAAGTCAATGTATATGTGATTCCAGCCATAGCCACTTTATTAGGAAAGTATGTACGACTGCTATACTTTAGTATCATGAATGATGCCAAGGTTATCTTTGCAAAGGAAGTTGTTCTTCCTTTCTCTACACATAATTCAGAGGTCCAAATAGAGTTACAGAACATTCTACAAGAGCATAGCATTCTTTTTATGTCTCGCATGGGATTGTGAAGATTTATAAAGGAAAGTTCAAGAAGTTTGATCTATAAAAGGGACTTTTTTTGTTCCTTAAACAACTACAGAATAATTTTATGATTCACATTCTAAATCGGAAAGCACAGTGTGGAATCCAACTCCCAGCCTCTGGCACTGCAGCCAGAAACCTCCACCACTGAACTATCCAGCCAACCATAATTGGTAACACATTCATCTATTTTGTACCCTTCTTCCCTCTAACCCTTCCTTTTCACTTTAATAATTGTCTTGACTCTCTTAGGATTCTGAAAATATGGCGAAAGACACAAGTAGTTCTTATTTTGAAAGCTACAAAAGAATGTCTTAATTTGAAAAACTTGTAGCCAGTCTCACTACTTTTTTCCTTGAAAGATTTTTTTCTTAACCATCTTATGGGGTATACAGAAAGAGCCTCCTTGAAGATTGTGGTATTTTTGAATCACAATTGGGCATGCCCTGGGCAATGACAACATTGTGCCAGCTAAACTTTCTCACACTAGGTCAGGTGCAAGAAACTATGGAATGAATTCAGCAAAGGGTGGCTCCATTTTGGCAGTTTCATATCTGGCCTAGACACAGAAGAAGAAGTACCATTTCATGGAAGTAGTCATTCCACAAAAAGATGACTTTAGACCTAGGAAGAATTCTACAGGACAAATCTTACATTTAATGCAATTTAATGAGGATAGCTTTGAAACAAGCAAGGTCACAAGGGTAGCCTGTATTGAAGCTCTCTGTCACTGATGACACTGTTAACCTTCAAGTACTACTGTAGGAATTCTATATTCTAACCAAAGATTATAAACTAAAGTAATAGCAAACCTTTGAAAAATGAAAGCTTTTTCATGAATTCTTGGTGTCAATGCAGCCAATAGAGGACTCAAAAGAATAGCCTACTCCAGGATTTCTCAACCTTGGGCCCACAGATGTTCTTGGATTTCAAATTCCCAGTTGCTCTGTTCAGCAGACATGCAAACTTGAGCTTCTGTTAATTTACATGTAAGTCCAAGTATACCTGGAGGCCCAAAGTTGAGAAACCCTGGCCTACTCCAATGCAGAGTATCAACTCCTGTCTTATTTAACACCTACAACAACCAACCATTTCCCTAAGGCAGTAAAAATTATATTTACCTTCCAGTTTCTTTTCAGTCAGACAAACTTCATATGGCAGAACATCTTCTAAATGACACATTAGAAGAACATAACACATATTGTAATAGAAATCACATTAGACCCAACCAGTGGTGGCCTCCGAAAAATGTTACTATCACACTGTGGGTGTGGCCTACTTTGAGGGCATGACCTACTCTGTGGGCATGGCCATGTGACAGGGTGGACAATCTAGTCATGCCTGCCCAGTGGTGCAATTCAAATTTATTTACTACCTACTCTGTGGGAGTGGTATGGTGGGTGTGACCAGGGGGAAAGCCCTGCATTGCATCCGAATTAGGACTACTTTATTTCAAAACTTGGATGGGCGGGGCCAGCCAGAATTTCTGCTACCATTTCTGGCAAACTGGTGCAAACCTGCTGAAGCCCACCACTGGACCCAACCCTATGTATGTTTTCCAATTTGAAAAACTAGGAGACATCTTTGCTCATGTCAGAGGAACCACAGTATAATAATAAACAAGTCAGATAATTTTCACTCAGTGGCTAAATCCTTTTGCCTGGTGTAGTAAATTATTATCTATTTATTTGTATCCTGCTTTTCCATTTAAGACAGCTCACGAATTTTAAAAGTATATAAACATGTTTAGAAAATTTAAAAAAATAATAATTACAAACCAACCCCACCATAAAAACATGGAAATTAATAAAATAAATTAACAACCATTTTAAGCAATAAATGATACAGATTAAATACAGTACAACAGACCAAGCTAGATATCATAAACCAATCTCAATAATGTTTCTTTATTCCTTTGTCAAACTCAGCCAGAGTGGAAACAGATTACACCACACAAAGAAATATATTCCATAACATAGGGACCACTCAGGAAAATGTTTGTTTATTTTAAGTCATAAATTGCCCAAATTCAATGGGCATTGTTGTATTTGGGGTACACAGTAGTTCTAATTTAATTTTAAATCAACATCTTGAATTGAGCTAGGAAAGCAACTGGTAAGCAGGGCAGATCACAGTACTTCATTACAGAAAGATACAATTTACTAGACAGTATCCTAGAGTCACCCTTTTGCACCAGGTTGCACCACCTCCTTGTGGTGCCGCAAGCAGTCATTGGGAGAAAAAAAGTACTTAAGAGTACTTTTCATACACAAGTACAGCCAACCTTAAGAAAACATTTCATGTTTTAAAATAATTCCCCAATTTAGAAGGTATAAATAAAAATTTCACCCTCTGGTAAACACATTTTCCCCCAAAGAGCTCCTCAGAACATGAATATCTCATGCTTGTTGCCCGCTGATTGAAGTTATTTGCTAGCAGTTATTACTGAGCATTTTGGAAATAGAAGGATTGATTTGATAGAAATGCCGGCACTTTGTTCTGTTCCTCATGCTGTGATGACATATTTTTGCCAGCTCTGTTGCATTACTCCTTCTATATTAAGGACCAATTGCAGACATGGAAAATACAGCTACCACCTACAAATAGAAGAGATTCTCCCTATGGGGTTAGAGCATTCCTTAAGCAATTTTTCACCTTCACACACATTTTTCTACTTCTTACCATCTGCCTTGCAATTAAGTTATTTTAAAAGGGTTCACATCAAAGCTGTGTTCTGCCTTTTCTTCTTCTTCAAAGAAAGAAGCCAACATTTTACTAAAACAGTACAGCAGAAAATAAATAAATCTATCCACTTATTTACCCTATGGCAGAGAAACAAATAATTTTTATTCCAGTTTTTTTCTTATTGACAAAAAAACAGCACATTTTGAAAATTGTTTATAAATAAAATATTTCCCACTAACATTAATCTCTCCCAAACAATGAGCATCAACCCAGCACTCCATCTACTTCCCAATTAAATTAACCTTAGTTTCTCTCTCTCTCTTGCTCTCTCCCTCCCCCCCTCTCTCTCACACACAGAGAGAGAAATAGGCATCAAAATGATTAAAACTTGTATGTCAACTTGCAATGAAAACTTACTCCAATTGTGTCTACTAACAAATATGTGCCCCAAATCCCAGTTTTTTCATTGTTTACAATACATACCTCTTTATTAACTTTCCGTTTAGTTTATTTATTCCTTTTATTTTGTTTCACTTCTCCAAGCTAGAAAACACATGGGCAAATATATAAAGGGACCTCAGAGCTACACTACGGCAGACAAATATACAGATCCATATGCTCCAAAGAGGATAAAGACGGAGTTCACTGGCAGCAGCTACATTTGGTAGAAGGACGACTCTGGCAGATACATTCTTGGGCACACTTGGAACAGCCCACTGGGCACGTAACTATGGTGGCACAAAGGCAAACTATTGTGTATGGAAGTATGTGTCTTTAAGATCAGTGCATGGAAGTCTCTGTCCATTAAGAGTAACTGTAACTACCTTAATGAAACAATGTAACCTAATGCAAGTCAGCTGAAGGGAACGCAATTCACCTGCCACTAGATGGCAGTGATTCATGACCACATGGTATTAATCAACCAATCAAGTCTACCGCGGGAAACATTCCCGCCACAGGTAAACCAGGTAAAGAAGGAGGGGCATCACCATGACATCACGAGTACAGTAACCAATGGGGAACCGTGTAGCCAGATTCAAATGTAGCACAATGAATATCACTGTATAAAAGGAGCTGCGCCTCCGCCATTACCACATGTTCAGATTGCATACCTTGCAATAAAGATGTGTCTGGCTCACTGACTACTGTCTACCGTGTATCAATCTGCATACATCAAATTGGTGATGAAGGTGGGATTATGGCATCCCATAAGGTCACCCTCACTCCCTTCGACACCACGAAGCTGGAGACATGGGACCTCTATGAAGAGCAGTTCCTGTATGCCATGGATGCCGAGGGCATCGAGACTGAAGCACAGCGACGAGCCTGCCTACTGGCTCGGTGCGGGCTGCTGACCCTGGAGCTGGCGACGAACCTCCTGATGCTGACGCCACTCCAATTGGTCCCCCTCGCAGACATCCTTGCAGTGCTGAGGGAACATTTCTGCCCTAAAGTGTCGGTGTTCCCGGCAAGGCTGGCCTTCCACCGGCGTGACCAATAGGCCGGAGAGTCCATGGCTGAGTTCATTGCCGCCTTGAGAGTAGCTGCCATGCCATGCTGGTGGGGCACAACCCTTAATGAGGCCTTGCGGGACCGACTGTTGCTCGGGCTGAGAGACGAGGAAACCCAGTGGAGGCTCCTGGCCTGAGAGGAGGACATTACATTTGAGCAGGTGTTGCAGGCTGCACAGGCCACCGAGGTGGTTAAAAATGGGGTGCGAGCATGCCAAGCCAAACCCTCGACCGCTGGAAGCTCAACACACAGGGCCCCGGTTCATGGCTGATTGTCCCACAAAGAGCGGGAACCGGGAGCCAACATGTCCGCTGCCACATCCTCATCAGACTACAGCGATAGCGATGGGGAGCTGGACGTCCAGAAGGTATGGAGGTGACCAACCAGCAAGAAGGACACCACTGAGGGAAACCCATTGTGACGGGTGCGGGGGCACCCATGACAGGAGAAAGTGCCCATTTGGAAAGGCCGAGTGCCACCACTGCGGACGACAGGGCCACATTGCCAGAGTCTGGAGCCGGCGAAATGATAGAGATCAAGGGATGACCGAGTGACCATGGCGGAACAGGGGCATCGGATGGGTCAATGACGAGGAGGAGGTCGTGGGCCGCATGTTTGCCTGTCAGCATTTTTTGTTTTTTGTTGAAGTACTGTTGGGGGGGGTCCCTGTTCGGATGGAGGTGGACTCAGGTTCATCGTTCTCCATCATCCCCCACAAAGAGTTTCTACGCATTCCCCCGAACCAGCGCCCACAACTTAAGACTCTAAAGACTACCTTGTGGGATGTGCAGGGGAAACAGATTCCGGTTTTGGGAGTGGGGAATGTCCAGGTGCAGTTCAAAGGGTTCAGGGAGAAGCGGCCCCTCGTGGTCCTTAAACAAGGATCGTGCTGCCTCCTGGGAAGCCAGTGGTTTGCCCCTTTAGGCATCAGACTGTCCGGCATCCATGCCATAAACTCTAACCCAGTGCGAGACGTATGCGACGCACACCAGCGGTTTTTGAGAAGGGGCTCGGGAGGTATAAGGGCCCCCCAGTTTCATTCGAAATAGATCCCGAGGTTCGCCCCATTAGGCTTAAGCTCCGATGGGTGCCGTTCGCCCTCAAAGACAAAATTGAGGCAGAATTAGACAAACTAGTGGGTCAGGGAATTTTAGTGCCAGTAGATTCGGCAGAGTGGGAAACGCCAATCGTGACGGCGTTAAAGGCAAATGGGGAAGTCAGGATTTGTGCGGACTACAAATGCACCATAAACAAGGCCATCTGCCCTAATGCATATCCGGTGCCGGTAGTTAGCCATTTACTCGCCACCTTGCATGGGGGTAGATGCTTCGCTAAGTTAGATCTGGCCCAAGCATACTAACAACTCACAGTCATGCCTGCCACAGTGGCAGTGCAAACTATAGTTATGGACAAAGGTGCATTTAAGGTAACACGCCTACAGTTCGGCATGAATTCGGCCCCAGGGATTTTCCAATCTCTTGTCGAACGCCTCATCAAGGGTCTCCCCAGGGTCCTCCCATAGTTTGATGATGTGTTGATCACTGTGGGGAGCGAGGCAGAACTAACAAAGAGATTGGACAGGGTATTAGTGGTTTTTGAAAAAGCGGGTTTAAGGCTCAGGCGAGACACGTGTGTGTTTTGAGTGAGGGAGGTGGATATCCTAGGGTTTAGGATCACTCCAGAAAGGAGTTAAACCCTCAGATGTGAAGGTTATGGCTGTAAAGAACGCCCCTCGCCCCACAGCCAAACCAGAGTTGCAGTCCTTCCTGGGACTGCTCAATTTTTACCATTCGTTCCTGCCGCGGAAAGCATCCATAGCGGAGCCCCTACACCGCCTTTTAAAGAAAGACGCGGTTTGGAGATGGGGCGAGAGCCAGGAAAAGGCATTCAAGAAACCTAAGCAGCTCCTCTCCTCAGAGGCGGTCCTGACACATTTTGACCCCAAGAAGCCTGTAGTACTAGTGTGTGATGCTTCTCCAGTGGGGGTGGGTGCCGTGCTGTGCCACGTGCTAGCCAGCGGGTGGGAAGCCCCGGTAGCATTCTATTCTAGGTCCCTGTCCAAGGCAAAGTGCAACTATGTGCAAACAGACAGGGAGGCCCTCGCTATGGTTGCTGGAATGAAGAAATTCCACGACTTACTGTACGGCCAGTCATTTACGATCGTAACCGATCACAAGCTGTTACTGGGTATATTCACCGCGTACAAGCCCACACCCCAGATTCTATCCCCCAGGATGCTTCGGTGGGCCATATTCCTCAATGCGTATCAGTACACGCTAACACACTGCCCGGGCAAGGAGATCAGCCATGCTGATGCGCTCTCACGCTCGCCCCTGCCAGCATTGGGAGAGCCTGAATGCGAGATAGAGCAGGACCACCAGGTGCGGCTGATTGAGTCTCTCGACCCAGCACCAATCATACCCCCAGACATCGCAAAGGCAATGGTAAAAGACAAGGTCCTTTCAGTAGTTAGCTCCTGGGTAAGGAAGGGGTGGCCCACAACTCCACCGAGCGAGGAATTCAAACCATTTTTCAGAAGGAAGGTCGAAATGTCCACCGAGAGGGGCTGCCTCCTTTGGGGAGAAAGGGTAGTAATTCCTGAAGAAATGCAGCCAAAAGTACTCAAATTACTACATGTAAGCCACCTGGGGATTGTGCGCTCAAAAGCACTAGCCAGAAGCTACTTCTGGTGGCCCCAAATTGATGCAGACATTGAGCACATGGTGGCCACTTGTGAAAGTTGCCAGAGTTCTCGGCCCGAGGAGTCCCGACTTCCTCACAGAATGGGACATGGCCCGCAGACCTTGGTCTCGCTTACACATTGACTTCGCCGGGCCGTTCAGGGGTTCCATGTTCCTCCTCGTAGTCAATTCCTTCTCAAAATGGTTGGAAGTTATTCCAGTGCCCAATACTTCCTCGGCAACAACCATTAAGAGGTTGAGAAGCCTATTTAGCTGCTTCGGTTTACCCGATGTGCTTGTCTCCCACAACACCAGTACTTTCACATCCATCGAATTCCAGGCATTCCTAGAGAGGAATGCGATTCGACACATCACCTCAGCCCCTTTCCACCCTGCTACAAATGGTCAGGTTGAGCGCCAAATGCGAACCACCAAGGAAGCACTTTGACGAATGGGCCCCAGAGACTTGAACTGGCAACTGTGCCAGTTTCTACTGTCCTACAGGGTAACACCTCTCGCATCGGGATGCTCCCTGGCGGAACTCCTGATGCGAAGGAGACCAGTCACACTGCTCGACCGGTTGGATCCAACCAGGGTGGAGGATAGGAGGAGAAATATAGGCATTGAACAGTCAAAGGTATTTGCGGCAGGAGACATGCTATATTGTAGAAATTATGCATCCGGCCCCAGCTGGCTACCAGGGGTTGTTCTCGAGCAGACAGGGCCAGTATCATACAAGTTTGAGACTAGTACAGGGCTGGTATGGCGGTGACATGCCAATCAGCTTAGGAGGAGGGTCACAGACACACAAGAGGACAACGATTCAATGTTAGGGTTCTCCCCCACCCGTTCATTCCAAGGGGGAGAAACAGGGCAAGCACCGTCAGGGGATTCCCAAAGAGACACAAGGGACCTTCTGGGAGAGAACCCTCAGATCTATTCCTCCTACAGAAATGCATGTTTGGCCCCTGGCGCAGCACACCTTCCAGGAGGGGAATAGCCCGATGAGTTTGATTTTGAGTTAAGGGATTTGGAGGGTTTTATGGAGTGGTCCCCCACCCATCTGAGCGAGAAGTGGGGTTTTGAGTTAACTTTAGGTACTCCCGGTCCAAGTCATTTGGAGGTCACCCCCAGCCCCCAGGGGGTGAGATAATCTCCCGTTTCGTTACCCGCCAGTCCAAGAATTGGGCGGGATCTTGAGTTGGGGAATTCCGCTAACGAGTCTCCTCATCTCCCCGTTGCAGGAAGAGGATCAGTGGAACACAGGACCCCTAGTCCCCCCAGCCTCGGCCAAGCAGCCATTCGACCAAAGAGAAATTGCGGGAAGCCACTTTCTTTCCCCATCCTAGGGGGAAAGAATGTTGTGTATGGAAGTATGTGTCTTTAAGATCAGTGCATGGAAGTCTCTGTCCATTAAGAGTAACTGTACCAACCTGAATGAAACAATGTAACCCAATGCAAGTCAGTTGAAGGGAACGCAATTCACCTGCCACTAGATGGCAGTGATTCGCGACCATATGGTATTAATCAACCAATCAAGTCTACCGTGGGAAACATTCCCGCCACAGGTAAACCAGGTAAAGAAGGAGGGGCGTCACCATGATGTCACATGTACAGTAACCAATGGGGAACCGTGTAGCCAGATTCAAATGTAGCACAATGCATATCACTGTATAAAAGGAGCTGCGCCTCCGCCATTACTACATGTTCAGATTGCATACCTTGCAATAAAGATGTGTCTGGCTCACTGACTACTGCCTACAGCGTATCAATCTGCATACATCAAACAAACTGATTCGGCTCTTCCGCGGCAGTTGCACTTTCATTCCCAGATGTGCGCACAGCAGTTGTTCCAAATCCCAGTTTTCATGCAGGAAAGCTAAAGTACTCTTTATAATGTGACTAGCAGAGGTTCCCGGCTGCACCCGGAGATTTTTGAGGGGTTGGTGACTCTCAGTGTGGTCTATTTTCCTGGGGTGCTGGTGACTGAGAAACACAGAGAGAGGGGAGGGGGAATGGATGTCTGCATGTTTCTGTGCCTTGATGTCCATCGCCATTTGAGGGGTAAGGAGGAGGCAGAGGAGGAGGGGAAGAAGAGCGGTGAGTCCTGTTGTTGAGCGGCCAGCCAGGGGATTTGGTTCGGGAAGTGCAAGCACGCATGCACGCACACGCACATACACACGCATGCGCACACACACACACACACACACACACAGGGGGGACCAGGCCTGTATACCAGCCTCACCTGGAAGTCTGTATGTTTCTGTGCTTCGATCTCCATTGCTTTTTGAGGGAAAAGGTGGAGGGGAGAAGAATAGTGGTGAGTCCTGCTGTTGTCCGGCTGGTTTGGGGAAGGATGGGGATTTCTGGCTTGGTGGGGAGGGGGGATCATGGCTGGCCAGGTGGTCCCTGCCACTGCTAGCATCCAATTTCTATTGGGATTACCTGTTATGGCTGATTCATTTCTGTTCCAGCTTTTACTTTTTTGTATTGTGTAATGACTGTAGTTAGCATTTTGTCTAGTGAGGGTGCAGGTTAACATGTTTAGAGGAAACAAAGTGGAGAAGAAACAGAAAGGCAAATAACTTAAGATTGTGCCAGCAGATTTCTAACCCAGATGTGTGCCTTTAATAGTGATGCATCTTCAAAAATCTTGTGTGCCTCTGCCTGAATAATAACCACCTCTGTCTTGTCACTAAGTTTGGAGTTGCCATTAAAAACCATCTGAACAGGGAGTTAGTTCTTCTCTTAGATTATCCTTATGAGCAACTCATGCAGAGAGAAAGTGTTTCCTCTTATGCTGTTGCTTTAACTTTGCTGCTGCTTTGGTAAAAAAAAAATGTTTTTGGTGAAACACAATTCTGTTCGCTTTGGTGATGCTACATAAACCACACCTCTCAAAACAGGCCACATTTATTCTCACTGCCTTTTCCTCACACCAAGAAGGGCAACTTATATAAGATGGGGAAATAGCTTCCATTCTAGACTGCTGGTGTCACAATCCAGTGCAAGATTTTTCATGATGTTCATACAGTACATGAGATTGTAAATGTGCCCGACCCTGATTCATGTCAGAGCTGGATGTTTTTGGTCCAGTAGTAGAGCTATTCTTGGGGGGGGGGGGAGGAATTAGATTCCTACATGGGATGCTTTAAGGAAGATTGCTCCCAGGAAAGCAACTCTTTCAGGTGCAGTAGGACGCAATCCTCTCTTGTTATCTAATGACATCTGAACTTAACAACTTAGTGACTAATTACCGTATTTGCCTGCATATAAGATGCATCAGAGTATAAGACACACCCTGTTATTACCTAAAAAGCCCACTATATAAAGTACAAGACACACTCAGTTTTTCAGTGTATTTTTAGGGGGTGGGGTGGGTGGGTCTTATACACCAGCAGATACAGTAACTCCTTCCAACTTTGACTATAATTTTGTTTCTGGCCTTCACACACATATCCTTCTAGATAAAAGCAACCTCTTTACAATGTTACCAGACCAATCAGTTCATAGTTCTGTTTGCAAATATTATTTTAGAATTCTCAACTGTTATAACTGTCACTAATAATAACTATCCCACATGCAACTGTTAATCAACCCCAGGCACTTAAGAGGGTATCCAATAGAAACCTACACACAGACTACAATAACAATAGCAATTACACTTATATACCACCCCATTGTACTTAGCACACTCTCTGGGCAACTCACAAGTTAATTAGCATTTTACCCCCCAACATGTTGGGTACTCATTTTGCTGACCTTGAAAGGATAAAATGCTGAGTCAACCTTGGTCCCTGTCAGGATCGATCTCAAAATGTTTTGACTGCAGTACAGAAGATTAATCATTGCACCATCAGGGATCTTCTCTCTACAATGTAAAATCATCAAAAAGAAAAATTTCAAAAGAAGGTAAGGTTCTATCTCTTTATACCTGTCCAGAACTTTTGATACTCATGTTTTATTGTCTATCTGACTGCCAATGAAATTTTATTAAAATTACCAATCCAAATTATGCTCTGTAGCACAAGGAGGAGGGCCTTCTCCATGTCCGCTCCGGCCCTCTGGAACCTCCTGCCAACAGAGCTACATCTCCAGATGGAACTGCTGCCCTTCAGGAAAGAACTCAAAACCTGGCTGGCAGGCCAAGTAATGGGGTGCAGGTGGAAGGGTTGCCTCCGTGGGGTGGTTGGTTTAGTGGAAAACCTCCCCCTTTGGTACCTTCAGTCCCAGCACCCTGGGTGGTTTTAATTAATTTTAACTATGTCATTTTTATGTATGATTGTAAAACGCCCTGAGTTGGCCTCAGCCGAGTGGGTGGTGAAAAAAACTAACTAACTAACTAACTAATAAATAAATAAATAAATAGATAGATAGATAGAATTGCTAATGGAATCCTAAGGTGTTCATGATTTGAATCCCTCTAACTTCCAAGTCCCCCTCTCCTCCTGCTCTCCTAATGTTTTTCATTAGAGGTGACTCCTTATAGGGTTATCCTGGGAACCATGGTAACTAAATGTGCATCAATGATGTGATTGACAGTTAACCATGCACCTCCAAGAATATGGCCCCCATCCTATGGGAAAGAAATCTTGCTGACCTACGTGGGAAAGTAATCTTGCATGTACTCCATGTACTGAAGGGATCAACCTATTCTCTGCTAAACATGTTGATAAGAGACAAAACATGGTTTCAGCTTAACATGTAACTGAAGAGTTATACATGCCGTCTTTGGCAAGCTCTACAAAACTATAGATATGAACACTAGCTTACAGAGATAGAGCATTCCTGTCTGACTAAGACAGGGCAGGTTTATCTGAGTAGAAATATGCAAACAACGTCCTGCTCTCGGTGAATGCCGGCCCAGTGCTGCTGACAAGATCCAAACTCTACAAACACTAGATACAGTAAAAAAATATGATCCTTCTTCACACATATGGACTTTACTCTTCAGAGTTTACCACTGAGATCTTCACAAAGCGATACTAGTATCTGGAAATACTTAGAATGCACCTCTTTACTGAAATTTTTAATTTAAAATCTTAGAGCAAAATACCACATTGCATGACAGAAATGAGTTCCCAGAACTGTTAGTATATGGGCTCAATAATTCAGTAACTCCAGCAGAACACTGCATTCTTGAATTACCATTGAGTTTGGTTTTCTTTCTGCTCAACCATTGACTGCCTGCTGCCTTGCTGATCATGCTGAGAATGATCATGTTGGAGTATTAATAAAAGCCTGAAAGTGTGTCTGCAGCAACATGAGAGGGCGATTACAAAACACATTATATACAATCAGAAAACAAAGATTTTGGGAATAAGCTAAGAACAGTATTGTTCTGCCATAATAATAAAAAGAGTAGTTTTTAGCACACTAAATTATCAATGGTAAGAATTTCAGATCAGGAAGAAATCACAACCTCTGGATTTCATTGGCTGCATGACATCTAGAAAATGTAAAACATTGCACCAGTATTGTATACTGGGAAAAGTAAGGCGAGAGCAGAGAGATTGTGTCTATCTCATTCAGTCACAAAAGAACAATGGCTGTGGTCTACATCTATAGTGGATAGGAGTTGCACACACAAAAAAACACTTTAAGAACAGGCCACTGCAAAGTTCAGTTATTTCTGCTCTAGATTATTAGTTTGCTGGAAGTAGCCTGGAACATTGTTCTTTCAACAAAGAAAGCATAAATCAGTATATAGAGGAAATAAAACATTCATAGTACTATTCTGTTTATCACTAGGCAAATCATATTGTTATAAGTATTCCTGAGTGTCTTTGTACTGCAGCTGAAGCAACTATTTTATATCAGGTGAAGGTGCCGGAAGTGCCCTGCAAAGCCACTCTACACAGCTAAAGTGGCTACAGATGAATAATCACAGAATGGTTAAATGCTATTAGACACACTTGAAATATAAATGAGGCTTCATATTTGAATGATTTGGAATGTTAGTCAACCATTTGTAAAGGAAAATAAAAAATAATGGACTTTATTTGCTACATAGATATCAGTCTCCTTGGTTACAAAAAAAAATCTTGTGATGCTTCTATGCTCAGAACCTAGGTTCTTTTTATATTCATTCATATTTTTATATGTTCACTGGATATCCACTGTTTTACTCAAGCTGATGAGATATTATCAAATGCTATACCAACTAACCCACTTCAGGGAGCTTTGCACAAAGAAATACTAGTTCCTATATATTCCACCTGATGCCTAGTGGTTCAGACTGGTAACAACCACCAACACAGAATACTATCTCAGAAATATTAGGAATCAACAACATTTATTACGGTCATAGACCAATGCAGTGTGAGTTACATATACAATTATAGAATATGACGATAAATATGTCTTTAAGTGTTTGTTAAGGTTTTGCTTTAAAATTCCTGATAATCGTTAGCACTGAGGTGCAGAATCTGGCCACCTGATCTGTGACCACACTCTGCTCAACCCTGAGCAGAAACTGAAGACATGGAACCCCTTGATTAAGGGAAGAATGAATTTGGATCTAGTGTCTCAATAAAAGAACATCTAAGGAGGGCATGACCCGTGGTTTCAGTTTCACCAGAGCCGCAGGGACAAAGTCTTTCAGTAAATGGCATCTTTTTATACTTGCCCTCTAGAACAGCTGTGGGAAGTGCATGGCATCTCGTGAGTGAAAAGGCTTTTCGATGGCTTGCAACCTCTAACTGCCTTAGATGTCTGGCAGGGGCAACTATATATCTAGTTGCATCTGTCACAAGGAAAAGTGGTGTTTCCCCTAGGTGCGCTTGTCTTCCTATGTCCTCCACCCCCTGACTCACCATTGTCCTTGCCTGCTCATAGATAGACCATGACAGGGAGCATTGAGATAGACCTACTTTTGAAAGGTTGGACTCAATAGCCTTGATCCAGGAAGAGACAAATTTGTCCTGTAAGATTAGGGGTGTCAAGCCTTGAGAGAATAAATTAAGTTTTAAACAGAAATTTACTGAAACTATACAGATTCTTGCTTGGACTTTTAACAATCCTGTCTCCAGGTGCAAGTGGGCATTTGAAACGCATCCTGGCATCTGGAGAATTGCTCTGGTGAACTTGGATTGTACTCTCTCTAGGGGAATGTAACAAGCTGTATTAGGAATCATGTCAGAAGTCTATAACTGAAAACACAATTCTATTAAAATGCTTTATTGATGTAGGCCACACAGTGTTTGACTAGAAAGGCTCCCAATGCACCATGAGGTATTGTGAGGCTTGCCTAAATGCCCATTTTAGAGCTGACAGGATTGGGCTAGGAGGTTTAGTTTCCTATTTGGAGCAATCCCTGTTCAGGCTTCTGTCAGAAGCAGAAGAAAGCAGGAAGAGGAAATGAAAGGGATTTTTGTTTTTCTTTTCTCTTGAAGAACCATCTTCTCCTGTCACTACCATTTCATGGCATGGCACTTTTAAAAAGCCAAGCCAAGCCCTTTTCCATACAAAAACACACAAACAGATATGCAAGCATAGAGGCTTTCCAAAGGTAGGCTCCTTGCAACCTTCACGTAGTGGAGGAAATGTTTAATTTTGCCAATGTATGCTATAGCCACTGCATGATATTGACACATTCAAACTGGAATACAATGTGGTTCCACAAGTTTGGACTTTATACGGATTTGGACTTTGTATGAGGCATGCAAAATTCTAGCCACGATGCCTCATACAACATCCAAATCCTTGCCGTGATGCCTCATACAACATCGTTTCCATAGAGATACATTGTATTGTAACAGCACAGACTTCAGGGCAAAGTCAAGGAAACAGACAGGAAACTGACATAACTTTAAGAAATCATTGTCTAAAGGCTAAAACATTACAAAAACAAGTCAAACAACCCTGATTGTCCAAGAACCTGAAGAATGCTGCAAAAATCCCAGGAATGCTTCTAAAAATTCTGACGAAAAAAATTCAAAAAAATCCAAATTCGTGCTCAAAACCACTCTTAAACACTCTTCACCTCATGCAAAAACCACAAGAGCAATGTACGCATGTGTCCTGCCTTTTACGCTGCCCAGGCACAATGCAACCTGGGAAAACCCCCAATGCCTCATACAAAGTCACAGCGACTTTGTATGAGGCAACTTTTTTCAAGGAATTAGGCGATGTTGTATGAAGCAGACTTTGTATGAGGTATTACTGTACTCGGATCAGTTCCAGAGATCACAGACATTGGAACCAATCCAGATCAGAGAGATCATATCCACACCAAAAAGGTAGAAGCCCTGTCTGGGGCCAGAAATGTAGGATATAATGTTGTGGCCTTTCATTTGCCTTCCACATTGCAGCATGACAACGATATCACAGATGCCATTCTGCCAGTCACTTTCTGGGTCTGAGCTTTTTTGGCACATAAAGTCTTCATCAGTCCTAGGCCAGTATTGATGAAGCTGCTGCCCTCCACCGAGATGTATTCAAGTGGGATTTAATCCATTTGGGGACCATCACTCTTCCCTGTGGACTTCACCACCCACAAATTTCATTAGGACATTTATAAATCAGAAGCCAGTTTATACCAGAAGGCTTTTGTTTCTACCCTCATCTCAGGCCTAACATTTCCACTGATCCCTCTATTTGCTTTCTACTTCTCACCATTTATCTTATTCTAAAGTTATTTCAAATATTTCTCTTTGATTTTTCAGTCATGAGCAATGTCTCAAAGTAGTACCATACCTCTTTCAAGCTTTCTCAGTTACTTCTACCTACAATGAAAGTTCTGAAGACCATGGGTGAGGGAGATAGCTGAGAAGAACTTAGAGCAGGAGTCTGGGGATCTGCTAACTCTTCACAATGGCTCGTTTTCTGTTCCATCAGGAAAGAATGGATGGAGAAAATAGTAATGTAGAACCATAGAGTTGGAAGCAGACTAAAAGCTGACTAGTGAGTAGTTTTTAAGTCCAGTCTTTTCTACAAAGTCTCCCTCTTCAATTGACATTACAGAATTAGAAAATTGCTGACTTATATGGTGCCTATGAAATTACTGGATACCCAATATGATCTAGTAGATAGAGTGGCAGACTAAGAACTCACTGGGGAGTAGAACTGGCAAAACTACTCACTTACCTTTAAAGCCCTATCTGAGTTGTTATTAAGTCAGTTCTGTCATGACAGCACATAAGAACAACAACTATGAAGTTAATGACTATGGTGAAGAACTTGCCCTGAAAGGGTTGAAACAGACAGTATATTGAAGGAGCCTAAGAGTGAGGCAGGCAAAGGTAAAGGTTTCCCTTGCTCGGAAGCCAGTCGTATCCAATTCTAGGGTTCAGTGCTCATCTCTGTTTCATAGCCGAGGAGCCAGCGCTGTCTGCTTCTGTAGACGTTTCCGTGGTCATGTCGCAGGCATGACTAGATTTCAGAGCACATGGAACACTGTTACCTTCCCACCGAAGTGGTCCCTATTTATCTACTTGGAATTTCTTGCTTTCAAACCGCTTGGTTAGCAGGAGCTGGGACAAAGACAGGAGATCATTCTGTCCTGCAGTACTTGGGAGTTGAACTGCTGACCTTCTGCCTCCCAGTCAGCATCTTAGCCACTTGAGCCACTGCAGTCCCTTGGTAAAGAACCACCTTATCTCTATTCTTCCCAGGAACCTGCCTTGTTAATAACACCTGGGGTCAGATTGAGGGTAGACAAATGTACAGGGATGAGCTAACCCTGGGGCCAGCTGTATTCAATGAGAAATTAGTCCCTTGGACCTGCACCTTAATTCCCTAAGGATATAACCATCCCCTGGGAACAGTATGGAAATTGTTAAGAACCAGAAAGGATCCTCTTTGCTATTCCTGGGGTCAATCACTTCACAGCTGCCTTTGTAGTTGATATATTTTCCCCACCTGCTTCATGCTTTATCAATGTGCTGTTACTTGGCTAATTGGCACATCCTTGAATGGCATAGCTGTCAAGTCCAGTGAACAGAAATGAGAAAGTATAGTGAGGATAGAGGGCATCTATGCTGGATATGGGATTCTGGGAGCTATAATGTCAGGATCCTCTTACTCACAAGTAGCACTCAGCCTCCAACTGCGGCCACTTGGTCCAAAATGTCCGACCATGTCCGCGAAGACCGCAACAGTCCACCGCAGGGAACGAGGGTACAAATGCCAATGCCAGGTTCAGTAGCGCCATGCCGAGGATGTGGGAAATGCCATCTTTGCACAAAGCGCCCCTTCTGAAATGCCCAATGCCACCATTGTGGGAAAACAGGCCATATCTACAAAGTTTGTAAGCAATGTGTCAAAAGTCCAGTTGAAACTCCAGTTCTGTATTGCCAAGGTCTTCACGAGCTAAAGGATCGATGATGAGCAACGAGACCTAAAGGATGGGTACAGCATGGACCTCCACATCGAAGGGGTACCTTTCCATCTTCAGGTAGACTCCGGATCCTTTCTTCCCATCGTGACCGATGAGGAGTATAGCCGCATTCCGCCTGACCTGCGACCCAAGCTCAAAAGTCTTCCAGGCAAGTTAGTGGACTTACGGGGTTGCAACATTCTAGTGTGGGAAATAGGGAACTTTGAAGTCTATTAAAACTATGTGTACGTGAGCCTACCCCTCGTAGTTGTGAAAGCGGGTACGATTAACATTCTGGGGTCCCACTGGTTCGGGATCCTTGGCATTCATTTTGCAAGAATCCAGATGTGGGAGGGAGAACCCATCCTACGTATAGAGGACGAGCCCCAAGCATTGTTATTTCCCAGGGGGATTGTTCTAGGGGCCCCCGGGGAGCGATTCATCTACCGAAGAACTTAATGAGGTGTTTTCCCAACAAGCGCATGTTGCGCAGAAGAACAGTGGCCATGAAAAAGAGACTGGACAGTCTGATGTGTTAGAATTGAAGGAACGTTTGCCGCCGGAAGCCCTAGACTTTGAAAATCCTGACTTTTGGGACGAACTGGCCATTGTCTCACTCAAAATGTCCCTGAACTTTCCTGCAGTTTCCAGTTCTGATCTGTTACTGTCTGATGTTATTGTGTGGGTGGATATTGGGTGGCCGCCACCTCCTTACAATTCGTACACATGTGTATATTACTGGGACCGCGACAAACAGTACTAGGAGGGTGCTTATATAGGCTTTGCAAGACAGTGGTTCCCTGTGGGTTGTGGGCCAAATTACTTGAGCACTTGTTAAGTGGGTCCCAGGATTTTCTTTGGTCCCAAGACATTGTCCATAGTTTTCTTTGTGTTCTGTCTCCCCTGCTTACTCCCTTTTCCCTGTCAGGAAAACACTCACTGTAAGGGATATCCAAAGAGTAGTCCAAGTCCGGTCGAAAGTTCTAGTTCCAGAGTTTCCAAAGAGTAGTCCAAAACCAGTCCAATGTTCTATTTCCAGAGTTTCTGAGAGTCAAGATGCCACGGTACCAAGCAAGAGCAGGGAAGCTAAACTTTTTCCGTCACAGAGCCACACTTGGCGTCCTGGTTCCTTATATGCCTCCATGGGTGTGGCCAGACGCTTCCTGATTATCTGTGGCCCCTCCTTCCTCTCAGCCTCTGCAGACAACGCTTCGCCCTGCTTCGATGCCTAGCATCCAGCCATGTCTCATCCCCAGAGCTGTCTGTTTGAGGACATCCTCATTGCCATCCTGCTGCTGCAGTTCCACTTTGCCCCACCACTCCCTCACCCCCACCAACTGCACAACTTTTGCTAACAGGATCTTCCCCACAAGGCGCAGCCTGCTGTGTTGGGAGGCACACCAGCCTTTTCTTTTGCCCCTGCGGGGATCAAGGCCTTGACGCCAGTAGGGATGAAGGACAGGCCGCTGCACCTCCCAACGCAGAAGGCCGCACCTTGTGGGGAAAGACCCAGCCAGCAAAAGGTAAGTGCAGTCAGTGGGGGTTATGGAGTCGGGGGGAGAGATAGGCCTGGTAACCACCCCACCCTCCCCCACCCTACCACCTTGCACCCCCAATCCCTGTCCCCCATATCTTTTGCCGGCTGGTCTGTTAGCCTGGGGAGGAGACCATGGCGAAATCCTTCAGCCATGCATCCTCCCCGGGCTGCGAAAAATGCAAGGGCACCAAAGGTGCCCAAAGTGCACTCCGCATTCGCCCGGGAACACGGGGCAGAAGGAACCAGCTACTGCCTCCTCCACAGGCAGCAGGGAATGCAAGGGCACTGAAGGCATCTGCAGCAAACTTCCCGTTTGCCTGGGGAGGAGACTGTGGTCGGGCCCTTCGGCCCTGCATCCACCCCGGGCACCAGCCAAACTGCCCTACCCTTGCAGAAACACCCAACCTAAAAAAGACAAACACATATAAATAAACAAAACAAACAAGTAAACAACAAAGCAATCAACATCAACCACAACAAAACACATCCAAAATACAAAAAGCAAACAAAAAACATGAAAACTCACTATAACCACCTATCTACAACAAAACAATATGAAAAAACCTTACTAAAAATCAAACAACACAATGAACAAAAATAAATATGAACAAATTCAAAGTAAGAAATAACAACCAGAAAAATATAAACCAAAAATAACATAGAAAATCCAAAAACAATATAAAGAACCAAGCCAAAACACTAAATTAAATAAACAAACACTCTACTTAAACCCCCCAGTCCAGCACCCCAAAATCACAAGAAAATAAAAAATAAAATAATAACTCAAGAGAACTTATGAAAACGTCCTCCCTCCATGTCTCTGCAGCAGAACTGAAGAGACAAAGACAATCACACTCGTAATTACAGCCACACCTAGTGGCCGGAAGACTATCCAACAGTCAAAAAATATTTTAAAAATCCAAATAAAAATAAAATAAAATATAAAAAGTCAAATAAATTCAAAAACCACAAAATCCAAGTGACCACCACCCAAACCACCCCTAACCAAAAACACAAAAAAAAACCTAAAAAAAAACTGCCCGGCAAGGCCAGGCAAAATATGCTAGTAAAATATAAAATGAAGCCTTGCTACTGTTATAATTTTTCTTTACCTAGATCAGCAGTGCAGATTTTCTTGCTTTCCATTTTTGCATTTCACATTTAATAAAACTAACTTTTCCCCCAAGAAAGAAATAATTCCATCACTGCTACCAACTATAGGGGGAAGAAAGAAGGCCTATGTACTTGCATACATATTATAGAGAAGAGGAAAAAGATTCTTAATAATATACTGGAGCACAGGGTTTTTTTAAATTAAAAAAAACAAGACATAAGAAGACTTACAGTATGAACAGCTCTGTGCTGTTTGCAAGGGACAATACCATAAAACAGCTTCAATAGTAGAAGCCAGCAGAGTGTTAACTGAAATAATTCTTATTTTTTTTTGTTTTGTTAAAGATATCTCCCTCTCCTTCCAAACAAGCAGCACTCAATTATGATGAAAAGCCCTGAGCTAGACAAGCCAGTTGCAACGCTTTTGAACTTCACCTGAGTGGCATCTCTTCCTGAGGGAAATCTTTCTTGAAAAGCAATGAAAAGGAAGAGAAGGTTAAAATAAAAGTAACACAATAAAAGGTCTATCTAAGCCACAAGGAACGGGACAAAAAAAGATACCACAGCAATTCCCTCCAGACTTTCAAATGAAGAAAAGGCTTAGTAATTCAGAAACTAAAGGTGCCCAGGTTTGAAAAGCCACAGGCTTACAGCACTGTAGCTTCCATTACACCTGCTTTATTAACCACCAAAGATGCTACAGGCATGGATTTTGCAAAGACTAAAATTCACCTCATGCCACATTTCCACTTGAAGATACTAGGTAGCCCTTTGAATTGGCAAAAATTATGCAGTGACAGATTCCTCCGGCGAAGTGCTGCTTCTCTTGTGAGTTGGAAGACGACTAATGCCAATGAAATACATCTTGCGAGAACAGGTGAGAGGAAGGGTAGAAATTCAGCCCTGTCATCCTCTTTTGTATCAGGATTGCCGGGTGAAACGTTTATAGTAAGAATGTGGAACACATATTAAATTCCATTGACTCAGTGAGTTTACTCTAGTAAGATTTTTAACCAGTTTCAGGACAAATTGCTGAAAACTCTGATTTTTATTAGATTAGGACATTTCCCCTTGAAAACAGAACTCAACTTTCTGAGTTTAAAAACTACATTTTAGAACAGGATCTTAGGTTCATCTAGACATCATATCTTCTTCCATGTCTAGGCCAGAAATGAAGCCATCATTTGATAAGTTCATTCTGCAGTTCCTTTGGCCTGACCTAGTGTGAGAAAGATAAGCCAGCAACACAAGGTTACCATTACCAGGTACGCCCAATTGTGGTTAAAAAAAATAACACAATCTTTGAAGAGGCTCTTTCTGTGTACCCGTATCATGAAGACTGTCCTGAGAATGCGCCCTTCTCTGCCTTCTGCATCACAGTATGACACCTGTACCACTGATTCAATTCCACGAGTCACTTTCTGGTCCTGAGTCCTTTTGGCACACAAAGTCCTCCTCAGCCCCAGGCCAGTATGGATGAAGCTGCTGCCCTTCATCAAGATGGATTCAAGTGAGATTTAATCCACTTGGGGACCATCACCCTTCCCTGTGGACTTGGACTCCCAAAGCCGTTAGTCCTCAGGGTTATCAGGTTAGTTAACTGCTGCCTGACACTTGGCATTGAGTCACTGGCAGTATGGTCTCCTCAGTCATGCACTGTGAATTTTTTTACTACCCACTCGGTGGGCATGGCTATATGTGGGCATGGCTATCTGTGGGCATGGCCTCAAACCCCCCCCCCCCCGAAAAAGAAAAAAACCTACTTTGCTCTCTTTCTTCCCAGAGATGAGGAGGAGGACGGAGGAGTCCCAGAGCAGCGGTGAGGTGAGTGGGGCTGATTGATGGGTTGGTTGCTGGTTTGGCAACCCTTCCCAGCGCTTCTGGAAATGCATCCCTGCCAGCGGTGCTTCTGGGAGGTGAGCAGGGCTGGTTGCTGGAGCTGGGCTGGTTGCTCGTTGGGCTCCCCTTCCCAGCACCACCGGAAATGTGTCCCTGCTGGTGGCACTGCTGGCAGGTGAGCGGGGCTGCTTGGTGAGCTGGCGCTGGCTGGCCTCCCCCTCCCAGCGCTGCTGGAAACACGTCCCACTTACCTCACCCAGGGCCGAAGGGGCAAGAGAAGTGTTAAGATGAAAGTGTGCCTTCAGGCCTGGGAGAGGCAAATGGGACGTGTTTCCAGCGGTGCTGGGAGAGGGAGGCTGAGAGGTGCCATGTATGGCCAAGAAGTGGGTGTGGCCTGGGATTTTTACTACCAGTTCAGTAGAACTGGTCAGACCCGGCCACAGTGCAACACTGGATCTACTCTATTGCCATAGCAGGACAACCTGGCCAGACAGTCTAGATGTCATACGTCCCGCACTTATACCAGGTTTCCTAAATTGGAAATCAGTTTAAAGATTAGGAACTATATGGCATTCAGCTAAGTGGCATTCTTGTGGCTAGAATGGGGTTTATTTTATCATCCCGGTAGAGGTTGTTTATTTTGAATCAATTCTGGAGTAAAGGTAAAGGTTTCCCTTGCTCGAAAGCCAGTATCAATTCTAGTCACAGATTATTTTGAATTATTTTGGAATGTGCCAGTGCCCATTTTGGGATGAGAGTAAAGGATCAAATAGGAGATCAAACAAGCTGCAGATAAGGATTAAAGGTCTGTTGGCAGGGAGAAGGTTTCAAGAAAATTGCTACTTGTGTGCCTCAGGAGCAGTAGTAGCTGCAGCGACAATATACTGAAGCCCAACAACTGGCCATTCATGTCCAGCAGCTACAGCCCCTGCTCCAATTGCAACTGATGCTTCCTGCTCCTGCTCCTTCTCCTACTGGAGCACCACCACCACTGACTCTGATAACAACTCTGTCTTTAATCCCCAAGCTACTGGCTACTCCTCAGTCTTTAATTCACTATTTTTAAAATATATGTACCAATTTGAGCACAGTATATGCTGTGTCACTTCAAAAATATATGTTTGTTTGTTTATTTATTAGATTTTTATCCCACCTCACTCAACACAATGTGTGTCTTGAGGTGACGTACAGCATAAATTATACAATACAAGTTCAATGTAGTACATAACACATTACAATTACAGTTAAGAAAAAAATCAAAAAAGTACCAAAAGACTATACAATTTTTACTTTACAGAAGATACAG